>JASKOS020000001.1:6250000-7500000 GCA_030770465.2 Perdita meconis
TCGGCGGGGATCTCGATCGCGATTCAATTTCTGTTTGAATTTCGTTTACTATGCGTTTGACGTTCGAATTATTCGGTCCATCGGCGCGACTCCTGTTCGGACGCGTTTTCGTGTCGGCGTGCCTCTTAATAACGCTCGATTAAAATTGCCAATCGAGCCGAATCGAATTCGTTTGTTAACGCGGATGACTGACGTCTCTTTGCTCCCGTCGATTTCGGGTAATAAACACGGTCGCTGTTGGTCCATTGAACTTCGCTCGCGTCACTCTTCGCGGTGCTTTTTGTTAATTCATAATGAAAATGTAGTTGCCACTCGAAATTTCCAACCATTGGTTTTCCCTCTTTAAAGTAACGTTTCGCACGATGGAATTCGAATCGGGGCCGAAGAATCGACGGTGGAAGAAATAATCGCGAGCCATTCGTTGCACGGTGTTTGCGAAAATAATGGCTGCGTAATCGAGCGTAAGGGCATCGCGGTATCGATTTCGAATCGGCGAAACACGCTATCTAACGCGGCTCGCGGAAGAAAAATGGTGATGCATTTTATCTGCTACCGGAAAAAGGAGAATCAAACACCATTAATGCTGCTTTAAAAGAATCCCGAAGCGTACAATGAAATAAAACCGTATTTAATCGTATATAAAGAATGAAAATTAGAGGAATGGTACTTTGTTGTTAAGGTTACAGGCTTTTTGAGTTAATTTTTCGAAAGTTTCCACCATAAATCAGAGAGTCACCAGAGAGTTTTAAATATCCCGGACTTCGAATCATTGAAGAGGGCTTAATTATTTAATTGTGCGCTTTGTGCAATTAAAATTTGTATCGGCGGCCAGTTGTAACGGGCAACTGGTGGCCGTTTGTAAGCCCGGATACAATTTAATCCTTCGACAAACGAGCGGATGTATCGAGGCACTTCATTGTGCTGCGCTCGGCAGATCGCAAAATGCGCTGGACGAAAAAAGACAAAACACATTACGCGGCGATTTTCCGCATCTTTCGTTCTCCTCCCTTGCATGCGAATCTCGAGTTTCCCTCGATGAAAGCAAAGAAGTTCGAACAACTAAAAGTCCACGAAAAACAGTGAAGAAATCGGCACCGCGATTCCCCGCGAAATCAGATTCGAAAGTTCCCGATTCTTTCTCAAAAGTGCAAAATCCACGAAAGAAAGTCTCGAGGAAATAATCGGCTGAAAAAATGGAGGCACGTGATCTCGAACTCCTCGGCCTGGGGGTCGAACTCCTCTGAAGTTCGCGGCGTTTGCCGCAAAGGGCGTCGACGAACCCTCGACGGAAGGCAGCTGAAAAGTTTCCGAGTCGCAAGAGTCGCCGGGCGACACCGGCAAGAACCGGCGGAAGTCGATGAAAGGCGGACGCCCCGGCTTGATAATCGAATTCCAATTTAATCTTTCGCCTGCGGCGAAGCTGCCACGTGTCGCCCGATAAACCCGCGAATCCCTCTTTTCGCGTTCGTTGGCTGCCGGCGATTTTAATCCGCGCCCGGGACACGAACGTCCCTCGGGAACCGACTCAAACGGTTTCGGGCTCGGTTATTAAAATTGTGCAGTGGCTCGTGCGAGGCGGGGATCGGAGGTCTGACCCGATATCCTGTCCCTCGATCGACACGGCGTCAACCATCGTCAGCGGTTGCTCCTTTATTGAGCCCGAAATTGGACGGAGAAAGCACAGTGTCGGGGCGTTTTATTTGCCGCGCGAAGCTCGTTACGCGACAGGAAGCGACGTCGGTCTGGCTTGTAATTGACGGGACGTTCTTTGCGAGAAAATGCCTCTGGACAGTTCGACTTGCTTCGAGGCTGGCCCTTTGAACGGGAGCGGCTGCAGATTTTTTGGGAGGGGGGTGGTCTTTCCGATTGGAGAGATCCTGCAATTTGTTGCGGAACAGTTACTGTATTATATGAACAAGTTTCTTGGTAAGATGAAAACGTAAATTTTAATAATATTAATTTTATTGTAGTATTTCAGTTCCATTTTGAGTATTAGAAATCCTTTGACGGAATAGTTAGAGATTTTTAAGAGATCCTTTTAGTTGAAGGTACTACAAAACCTTGGAATTTATTGTGATGGAGTTGCAGGATTCCATAATTAAGTTTCTTGGACAGGAAAATAATATGAATTTTAGTAATTGTAATATGAATTTTAGTAATTTTAATAACATGACGGTATTTCGGTTCGATTTTGGGAATTAAAAATATTTTGACAAAGTAGTTGATAAATTTGTAGTGATCCTTTGAATTGGAAGGCTAAAAGCTCCTGCAATTTACAGTGAAGAAATTACTGGATTATATGAATAAGTTTCTTGGCAAAACGAGAGCAGAGATTGTGGTCAAATTTATTTTATGATAATATTTTACTTCCATTTTGAGCATTACAAATCCTTTGACGTGGCAGTGGGTGACTTTTTAGGAATCCTTCTAGTTGAAGAACTGTACCATTCTGAAATTTGTTATGAAGAAGTTGCTAAATTGCAATTGAATTTTAGTAACATTAATTTTCTGAGAGTATTTCGGTTCCAGTTTGAGAATTAAAATGCTTTAGCAAGGTACATGCCGATTTTTTAGAAAACCTTTTGGTCAGAGGGCTGAGAGGTCCTGGAATTCATTATGAAGAAGTTGCAGGAATACGTAATTACATTTCTTAGCAAGATGAAACTAATATTTAAGTAACATTCATTTTATGACAGTATTTGAGTCCCATTGTAAATATTGAAAATTCTAGGAGGTAATAATTTTTAATTTTTGAAAATACTTTAAATTGGAAAGCTGAGAAATCCTAATACTTGGTGTAAAGGAGTTGCTAAATTACATAATTAAAGTTCTAGAGTTCTTTCAATTACATGACTGAGAGATCTTAAAAATTTATTTTGTAGGGTTTTCTGAACTACATAACTTAGAATTCCTCATAAGCCAGGACATAGAATTTTTCTGAAATTTATTTTGTGACAATATTGCGACTGCATGTTTTCATCCTTTAACCGCGTGGTTGGTAATTTTTAAGTAATTTCTTCTATCCGAGAGCTGAGAAGTAGTAGAATTCACTATGTAGTAGTGGCTAAATTGCATAATTAAATTTCTTATCAAAAGGAGAAATTAAATTGTAGTAACATTTTAATCCTTCGAGGATATAATTGCTAATTTTTTAAGAATCCCTTCAACTAGAGAACTGAGAAATCCTGAAATTAGTTGTTATGGGTTTGCAAATGGCATAATTAAATTTCTTAACTAAACGAGAAATGAAATTTCAGTAATATCCATTTTGTGACAGTTCTTCAGTTTCCATTTCCAATATTTTAATCCTACCAATGATTAATCACTAATCTGGTAAAAATCCGCTTGTCTGAAAAATCCTAAAATTAGTTATTGAATTAAGAACTAAATTTCCCCACCGACAAGAAGTGAAATTTCAGTAAAATTGATCTCGCTTCAGTATTTTAATTTCATCTTCAGTATATTTTAATCCAATTTGACGGACAGAGATTAAAGGTCTGTATCCTTTCCCCAGAAAGCTTAAGTTTCTGTGCTCTCGTACTAAACACGTTCATAAAACAGAATCGCTGAATCCAAATTAAATAAGTGTGGTGTTAATGGAGCATATAGAAAATATATTGACGATTTGGAATAATTTTTTTAAATTTTCTTCACACCACGCGCCGTCATCGGTGAACAAATGTCCCAGTGGAATGACCGCGTTTTAGTCAGACAGCACCGCGGTACCATTAATTCATTATGCGGTGGTAGGTTGAAATGGCGTTGAAAACGGCCTGGCACTGGCAGGGCTCATTCGTCCGTGAAAGTGAGGCGACATTCTGCGGGAGGTTTCAGCCCGACCCACGTGGAAATTCGACTTTGCGCTTTCTACTGACAAATTGCGAAACTCGGCTCTTACTGATTCTCCTCCAAAAATTTTTACCCGCATCTAAAATCAAAATCATAAGAATTAACCGCTAGCAAAACTTGAGAATGTCTTTTGAAAACCCCAATATATATTTTTTTATGCCATTCGATAATTATTTAAAAGACATTGCCAGCATTGTTTTATTAATTAGAAGTAACGGTGACAGAAAAAAAATTATGAACCTCCAGGAATATAATTTTTCAGTACTAGATTATAGTTTTTTAGTACTTCTAATTAGTTTTCACTTGTTTGCTTCTCTCAGTATTGAATTCCTGTCTCCAATGTTCCCTTCTTAATTAAAAATCAAAGTTCTCAGTGATATTCGCATCACGCTTTATAAAATCGACGTTGGGACAAGGAACTAATGACCGGTACAAGAAAACAAAAAAATCCTGGAATCCTTCAAGGATCCTCTTTGTATTGCTCCATCCCATTACACTAAAAGCTAAGCTGCGCCGCTATACTTTGCTCAAGGAAAAAGGAAAATTAGAAATTAACAGGACTCCGAGTCTATTGTTTCACGGAAGCAGAATACTCGCAATGGATAATTCAAAGAGTCGCCGGAAAAGGAATAGCTGGAGCACCGGGGAAAGCTCCTGGAGCGTTTCAAGAGACACCGGAAGAGGGATACTCGGCCCGTCGAAAGGATTCAATTCCCTTCCGCCCTCCTTCCACGTTAATTCGTTCCAATTAATTCAGTCCCGACGATAACGGCGGAGTGTCTTCTTCTTGGCTGTAACTCCGCGCGCGGAGATGCGCTCTCCCTCTTCCCGAAGAAATTAAAGGCAAAAAGAAACGCGGAAGATAAGAAGGGGCGGACACCGGGGCGTGTAGTTATGAGGGGGTGGCAGGGGGGAGAGAAAAAGACTGATGGAATCGCGAGGATCTAGCCAGAAAACGTTTTCTAAGACAGTTATGAATTAAGGCAGAATCGTGCAGTACCGATCGCTTTGAGATTTTTTGTTATATCTTGGGCTAGACTGGATAAAAAATAAAGCGAAAAAAAGTGCAGAGCGCCGATAACTAACAATAAAAAATATTGCAATGAATTTCACTGTACTCACTCCTGGATTTTACTAATGTTATTACTAGACTGCGGATTTTTATGCAAAATTAAATGTTTAGGAACGCATATAATGAATTGAAACTTGAATAACAATACTTCTTATTTTTTAAATATTGCGAATTGAATTATATTTTTGATATTCTACATATTTTGGTGACTGTCAATAATCCTAAAGATTTTTAGAATATTGAGAATTGCCATAAATGCATAAAATCCGCAGTCTAGTTATTAGTATGCGTTGCTGAAAAGATGTCTTGCGGTCTGTCTGTATTGCGAGTACGTATGAGTCAGATTATATCCTATTACATACACTATAACAATTAAATTTGCATCTTCTCAGCAACGCATGATACGTTTATTCCATATCCCCCCAAGTTCAGAGTGCATTTAGTGGGCAATTAGGACAATTCTCTTTCCTTTTTAACCCTTAGGCAAGGTACGGTGCATTTATTTTCTTTCCTCTGTCCTGAATCGTAATTTTCTTGAATAATTGCAGTAAATTGGAAAGTATTTGTTAAATCAAAATGTCCTACTTTGAACTGTTACTTTGTCCCATGGAAACTCCGTTGCGTTGAAGACAATTCCTGCTAGCAATTATTTTGCGATATTGCATGAAGGTAATGCAAAAATAATGAGAATTGTTTAATTTTTAAGGAGCGTAAAATATTCTTTAACTATCGACAGTAAAGTCATAACTTCAAACAAAAAAAAAATGGAATTATAACTTCGAAGTTCCTATTAAGGAATTCTTTAATTTCTCCCCTGCGCGCAATCCGCATTCCACCTAAAATAACTTTACCGAATCACCGTTTCTAGATTAAAATTAATCCTCACCTCCCAGCATTCGCGTAAACAATTCCCGGCTAATTTTTCGCAGATCGCATCTTCCCGGAATTCCTCCCTCATTCTTTGCATTATTCTTCGCGAGGGCGTTTCGCGAACGACGTTCCGGGATTTATTCCCCGTCTCGAGCATTTCTCAAGGGTGCCTCAACTTTTATCTCCCCCCGAAAAGAGGATAGAACGGGTTATCTCGTTCCTGTTGCGGGGAAGTTTGATAAATACACTTCCGGTTGGCAAGCTGAACGGCGCGAGGATGGGGAGGCCGTTTCGGTCGATTATTAATCGACAAAAACTGCAGGCTCGGCATTGTCAGCAATAATGTAGACCGGTGCTGCGTCAATTTGCAGTAAATCATCGCTAATTAAACGGCGTCGCGGCTGTGGTAATTAACAGAGCCGCCCCTGAACGCCCATTAACGCTGACTTTGGCAAAGCCTTGTCTCGTGATCCGTGTCTATGGTTTGTCTTTCGTTCGTTCCGCGTGACTGGAGCTAACGAAACGTGCTTCTGGTTGTTTTGTTAATTAAATTCGGGTGCGCGGTGACAATATATCGACACGGATAATTGAAAGAGTGGACTTTAAAGTGAGAGATAAAAGCGGGTACTAACTTTAGTTTGAAGAGAAGAGATTTCGGTGATATTTATTAACAAGTGGCGGTGCATAATTTCGCGGCTCGTTCGATAACGACGAAATTACTGTAATGAACGTCGCTTTAACGAACCGCTGTAAAAACAGAGGAAAATGTGAGTCACGAAGATCCTCTACAGAAATTTCATTTTCTTTTTTTCTTTTCTCGAAGCCTTCTAAGGCCGTTAACGTCTCGGGTTACGATTAAAGCAAGCGCAAAGAGAACTTCGCCGAAGATACGTCGACTTCCGCTAATGCACCTGAACAAAAAACTCGACTAAATGTTGAACAATCCCTCCCACGCAACTCGCCGCCAGCAGAATCCACCGATCGATCCGAATTTTTAGGATTTCTCTAGGATTTCTCTTCACTGCAACGAAATATTTCAAAATCGAACCAAGTCCCCGAATTCCTCACGACATAATTAATCGGAAATTTGATTAAAGCTCCCTTGACAAGAGGCACTCGCGGGGTAAGAAGAGAATTGATTATCGAAGCAACGGGATTCGGAGAGGGCGAAAGGGGTGGACGCGTAACGGGACCACTTTTCATCCCCTCGATACGTATTTCACGCATAGAGGGATGGGAATCGTGGACGGAAGGGACGGGGAGGAAATTTGGGAAGCGGGGATGGGGCGAAGAGGAAAAGTTCGAGTTGAACCACTAGGGGATCGATAGTTCTGTCATAAGCCGACACGAGCAACAAAACCACACGCGTCAGCCTTAGCTGGTCGCGGTTCGTGATAACGATTCCATTTTCCACAACCACGAATCCTTACTCCTACTGCTGGGGTGTTGTCTGGCTTTGTGAACCATTTATCTGAAATTTTGGAAATTATTTTCAAAAATATGCACTACATTTATTCATGTTTCATTTTGACATATTTTAACTTTGCAGCGTTGTATCATTTTCTATTTCAATTCCAGGGATGTTAGAGGGAACCAGAATATAATTTCAGGGAGTGGATATTATGACTTCAGGTTTTAGAAACGTTGTACAATAATTGTTAGTATCTAATTTAAAAGTCAAACACTGGTCAGGCTTACCTCATGTATAGCCAAAAGATTGTAATGAGAAGCTTAATGAATCTTCATTTAATAGTTCAATGAACCATTAAGTCATTTGATCCTGATTCTCACCCCAAAGGAGTTCCAAAAGGGTTGATCTTTCACCCCTGACGCAAGGCCTTGTCTCCGGTAGTCAATATAGGAGGCCTTTGAATTGTGGGTTAGAGGCTGGTAGTCAATTCTCTTGAATCCCTTGTTGAACTACTTTTTACCCCTTTCATCCCCTTCAGCCTTCTCCCTAACAAAGATTACAAAAAGGATCTGATAGAACCGAATAACCTTCTCCTTTCTTCCAACTATCTAATAAGAACCAAGAAAAAATCTCCAGCAAGGGTGGAGCACACTTTCATGCCAAAAACCACCCCCAAAGCAGTCGCAACATTTTCAATATTCGAAACAACTCTTCAAAACACTCGAGCGCAACTACCCCTCGAAATATCCGCATTGCATTAGTCACCCAAATTCAATAACCGACCCCATTAATTACTCCCTTCACTTTCGCCCTAATTTCAAATCCGCCCTCGCGGGAACAGTGGAAATTTTTGCAATCCTTGCCTTCATCTCGCATACTAAAAATTCGAAGCGACTGCCAGTGGCGCAGCAAGCGGAATTGGCTCGAGGGGTTATCACTCCGTCAGTCTGTGACGCTGCGAGCGCGTTTCAAGATCGGACGTGAGATACATAAACGTCTTCCATCCCCCATTCAAACTAACGTCGTTTCTGTGACGCGGCACGGTGTAACGCTAATTGCCTCGCGTTAACGATCACGGCTCGGGATAAATTATTCCCCCTTCTGTCGCCCACTAAATCGAGCAATATTGACTCTGGCGGTTACGATGCGACCCTCGATAAAATCTGTCGCCACCGATGGCACGCATTAACGCCGTTTTAACCGCGGTACGAAGATTGAAACCCGTCCGTTTTACTACGGATTATTTGTACGACGAACCGACGTCACCGCTAATAAATAACCTAGTATTTCGAGCGAATGAATCCCGCGCTAATTTTGTCCAATCGGTGAGGTCAAAGTTAAAAAAACGCGGGGTGGCTGCACTTTTTTTCGGTTGCGGGGTGAATATTTTTTCAAGTCTGGAATTTGGGGACAATCGCGTATTAACGCCTTGAATATTACTTTGGTATCTTTGATTTTGAAATTTTATTGGGAAAATTTTTGTAATGATTCTTGAATTTTTAATTTTTTATGGGGTTTTCTTTATTGACAAGAGTGACTAACGAAAATTCAGTTTACTGCAGAAGAATTATAGAGGTGAGACTCAATTAAAAGAAAATTTAACCCCTAATCCTTCGTGGGTTCAAGCAGATTTCTTAACTTCAGTCTGTACAGATTGACTTGATAAGATGAACTTCAAAAGTACTGGATCTAATTTTCTCCTAATGAGAACCTTTCTATTTTTATAAATTATCCTAGAAAATTGTTTTAATATTTCTTGAATTTCCACCCTTAGAGATTTGTTATTGACGAAGGCTAAATAAAATGAACTCTACTGTAGAAGAGTTATATGGATGAGACTCGATTTGATCTCAAGGGGTTAATCTTGGGGTAGAACTGCAGTTTCAAAAGGAAGGAGAAAAGGGGAAAATTTAACCCCTAATCCTTCGTGGCTTCAAGAAAATTTCTCCATTTAAGTCTGTAAAGAGAGTTGACTTGTAAAGATTAAGTTCAAAAGTACTTCACCTAAGATAAGAATCTTTATATCCTTATTTCCACGTCAAATACAAAATTAGCCACTATGCTATTTTTCAAAAACAATTCAGCAAAGCAACATTAACCCTTAATTTTGTGTCTGTAAGGAAAAACAAGACAAGTTACATTTTCAACAAAATTGAGTTTGTGCCTTAACTCAAGTCCAGAAAGCAAAATTTATATTATTATCACAGAAAGAGTCAATGAAACGAATTTTTCCTTCGAAAACAAGGCTTTAATAAAATTGAAAACCATAGTACAGTATTGGTGATCAAAACTTTAAAAGCAAAAACTTTGTTTTGCTTTATAGCCACACAACTAACCCTGACAAAAACCCTACAAATATAAAATTCATTGTTTTCTCTTCAACGTAAAGTACCGGGGATATCTCTTAAAAATTAAAGAGGGACAGTCTCATAAATTATTTTTATAGTGAACCATTTTTATGCTTTTGAATAATTAATAACTGTGATACTCATTATTAAGCGCAAAAACTTCACAAAACCATTCACAAATTTCTTCCCTCAAAATGCAACCCTTTCCACTTTAAAATGTCTCCGGAATTTCTCCTTCTCCATTTTCTCACCCCACACGAAATCACCGTCAACCCCTGACGGGAAATTAACGAAATCAAGATACAGAACGCGGCTCTAATAATTCAGGCAGCGGGTGAAAAGCAAGGGAAAGCCCAACGTGAGGTCGGATTTTCCATCTCGACTAGTCGCATACCCTCAGCGCATCGTCGCGGAAATGAACGGAGGGATGGAAAGAAGTGGCTCCGGAAGATAATGGGGGCACGGGGGTCATGGGGAGGTTGAAAGCAGCCACGCGACTGCGAAACGCGTGCGGGACAATTTGCGAAACGACCAATCCCAGGGTTGTTCGTCGGTGCTACCCCCTGGGAGGGGGTGAGCTGGTTCCTCGTGCGCGAGGAGCTCCTTCCGCGTTTTTCCATCCGTTTCTCGACAAAGGGAACGAAACGACGCACACGTTCAACTTTCTGGAACAATGCCGACAGATAATAAGATAACGTCCCCGGGAAGATTCGACGGAACTGCGCGAACGAAAAGAAGGTTAGGAGGGAAACCGGCAAAGGATCAGACGTCGCGTCTCCTCCTTCTCCATAGAATTCTCTCCCCTTCGTTGCGATAACAAACTTTCCCAAGTTGCTTCTCCACGCGCCGTCACGAGATCTGCCAGTCGGCATTGTATCGGTCGTTCCGTCGTGGAAATTTCATTATTTCAGAGCGAGTTGGTCAACTTCGACGCGGCCGGTCTGTCAAAGACAATCGCGCTGCCTTTCGGGAGACTTCTGGATCAGGCGGCGGGAGCAGTTATCGTTTTTTTTTTTTTTGGCGAAGGGTGAATGGGGGAAATATTCTGTGGGTGAGTTGTGACGATGGCCGAAATCGTTGAGGGTGAGTTTGGAAGAAAAGTTGAAGGCTACTGGAATAAGTTCTTTTTCATTGTCCTTAGAACTCAGAAATTTTAATTAATCCTTAATATTTGCCTCCAAAATCTAGCTAGCAATGTTTTTATTCTAAAGTCAGTAGTTTCTGATTTCTGTACGAAAATATTTGGCTCCGTGGAAATTAGATTACGTCGTCTTCATTACAGATTACTCACGGCTTGAACATTCAACTTCAAGGAAACTGAATTCTGCGTGCATTCATCTGGTTAAATTTAATTTTACATCCCGCGAAGTAGAACTAATTTTCATTGAAGACAGACTCGGTGAACTATCATTGTGAATTTTAACTACGGATTCATCGTAATACCTTGAGTAAGGTTCAGCGGAGATTTCAATTTAAACAGCTTCATCTCAAAGAAATCAAAGCTCACGGTTAATTATTTGCATCTCTGCCTCCGACACTATACACTCACAATAGGTGCAATAAATACGAGAAACGCCTTCGGCCTATATCATCGAACGCTACGATATCGGAGTGATTCCCCGTTTTATCGACAAAAATGCGTGACAGTAGTCATCGCCATTCTGATGCAAATAGGAAACGCGGAGCTCGTTCTCGCGCTAATACGAAAGCGATTCCGATCATTATCGGCAATTTTTGCCCCGACACCGGCGGCCGTTGGCTCCGATAACGGTTGTTCCGGCGCCGTTTTCAGCCCCCCTCTCCCTCCCCCCTATTATTGAGGGTGGTTCAACAATCCACCGACGGAGAATACACACAGTCGCCGCGCGGCGGAATCGAAAATTG
This sequence comes from Perdita meconis, assembly GCA_030770465.2. Classification (NCBI taxonomy): domain Eukaryota; kingdom Metazoa; phylum Arthropoda; class Insecta; order Hymenoptera; family Andrenidae; genus Perdita; species Perdita meconis. The sequence goes on from JASKOS020000001.1 coordinate 6,261,435, forward strand.
AAGCGTCGAGATTAACAAGGTGTTCTCGCGATCGCGTGGAAATTTTCAGTCCCCATTGATCCCTTAATTCACCGAAGAGTGGATCCTCCTCCCCTTGAAAAGCTCGTGAGGATTGAAATACAATTAGCTGCAGTCTCGTTTAAATTTAAAAAAAAAAAAAAAGAGAAAAAAGAGAATACTGAAAACGCATTTCGACGTACAACAGCGGATAAACTGCTAATGAAATTTCCCGCCGATGGCCTCCGCGTTTTTCCTCCATTTAAAAAAGAATTCCCGGGGAAAACGCGTTCTCGTCTGATGGCGTAATCACCGGGTGCCCTTTCGACTCGCTCTCGAAATGGCTCGTCGCAATTTTTTGCCAACCTCTCTGCGGTTTTAAGATGGACTTCCGGCGCTGGCGGATCAAATAATTACCAAATCCCGCGAATCGGGTAATTTTTCAACCTCTGAAATTTTCCATCTTGTCGTGAGTGATTTAACCTTCAGGCGATCTTTCCGTTTTTTTTTTTTTAGTTAATTCGAGTTTCTAATTTCGAAGAAAATTATTATTATTTATGGTTCCTATTTCTTGACACTTATTCAATAATAATCGGGTGTTTATAGTAGCAATAATATAGTGACAATAAGAATTATTACACATCAAATTCCTTTTTTAGACGAGAAGTTTATAGTTGAAGTAAAATAATTTGGAGTTTTAGTTCAAAAATTGCTGCTTCGGAGTTCGAGAAAAAATACAGAAAATCAGATTATTGTGAACATTTCGAAATTATTATTTATTTGTAGTGTAAATAAAAATGGAATTGAAAATGTAATTTAAATAAAGGAATAAATAACGATGTCACAATTTTTTAAATACTTATAAGTACTTTTAAATATTTGTAATATCATGAATATTTTTTCTACGGTTTTCTTAATACGTTAAGAAAATTAACAACCGCAGTAATATTAGAAAAAGTATGGCAAATGATGATCAGCAATATAACATTAAACGGCAACCTGTAAGAAAAATATATCGTACTATAAATATATAAAGTATACCTGTGATTATGAAAGTGATATAGCTCAAGAAATCAAAAAAATTTATATGTTGATGTATTTTGTGTAACATCGATTTATATTTTCATATTATGGAAAAATTTTTGCCAAATAACCGGTCAATTAGCAATAACGTGAATCACTTTCATATTATAAAACAATCTCATCGCCACATTAAATTATACCTAATTAAAATATTCGTCTATAGTTTACCAAATATTCATCATGTATAGTTTGTATAGTGAACACAAAAACAGACAGGTATTTCTTTTTATTATTACCAGCAAAATAAAATGTATAATATTTTTGTCTGTTCGTAATAATTTTCTTAGCCACTGTACTGCTTCTCAGAAGTAAAACAAAACAAAATTCATCCCTTTTCAGTGATCATGATCAACGAATTCTATGACGATCTAACCTTCCTCTCTTTTCTAAACTCCTTGGAAACATTTACTTCCCAAATATATAAAACAATCAATTCCCACTATTTCATACCTAACAACAAAGTAAATTCTCCAATTCTACACCCAAAATCTTCTACAAAACTCATGAAATATTCCCCCAAAAAAATTCACCCATTTTCTCCACCGACCCCAAAGAAATCACCTCCTTCCAAAACAACTTAATTATTCCTTCCCCTTCTGAACAGTCCCATATTTCTGCTTCTTCTACTACCAAGTCCACCCCAAATAGTTCAGAAACTCCCATCGATCCTCCCCTCCGTTTCTTCCGGCGATTCCTCCTTGCGCATAAATTCCGAGATTATAGAGATACCAGACATTCGGGACGCGGTTATTACTGTTACACTTCTTCTGCACGGGGTGGCTTTTTTTATCGGAAAGGGATACGATTCGCGGGTGTAAGAGAAACAGCGAGATCTCTGGTGACTCCGAAAGCACACAGAACCGACGGATTCCTCTGTCCGCGTCTTTTTCCTCGCGGCGCGCTGCCACGAAGAAATTACTCGTTCATTTTTGCAGGCTGATTCTGGTAAATTTAACGATTCGACGCCGGCAGAGCGAATACAATATGCGCGGAGGATGGTTGAATTTGAATTCGCGTTCCCTCGCGAGTTGTTGTTGAGGTTCCGCGTGTATTCCTTCTGAAGACAATGCTTTCGCAGTTTCTTCGCTTCCTCGCCGAGCCTTTTACCCGGAATTTTTCCTCGGCGAAATATTTTCTTCTCCCGGCATCGAGAATATTATTTTAGGCCCGCTTGTTGGCGCGTTCCCCGGCCACTTTTTCATCGTATTCTCGTTAAGGGATGCTGAAAAACTGATCTAAGGCGGCGGGTAAGGGAGTTAGCTTCTAATTCGATCGGGAGCCTCGTTTAGACCGAATGGAAGTTCTTATTCGATTATTCGTGCGAGTATATCGATTACGCGAGCTACATAATAGTTTTCTGTCGCCTCTGGAGCGCGGGGAACTCGATCAGAGATAATGAGCTGCGTGTTGATCAAACTAAAGTGTCGGGAAAATATTTTTAAGAGGTTTCGTGGAGTCGTAGATCTTCTTCGTTTTTTGGGGGGATTTTCTCCACCAGGACTTTTGATTTTTTCGACCCCGTTCGAGTCAACGGGAATTTAGGTCGATTCGGTGGGCGTTCCAACCTTATTTTGACGGTGCACCTAAGTCCAAATTATCGACGTCCGATTTAGGAACTGCATCGGCGATTCCCAGTGTCCTAATTCGTGTTCGGATCCGCTCCATGCGCGAACGAAATTATGTATACGCTGATAGTTCGAGGCGACGTTGCAGGCTGCATCGATGCGCGATAACACGCGCGTCATTAGTCCATTATCTCCGCGCGGAGAATTTTAATAAGAACAGTATTGCTGCTCGAAGCGCAGGAATTTCGAAGGAATATACTGCCAGATATTTTATTCAAGTGGAGCGATGGTAGTTTGAGTATCGTGGCAATTGCGTCACTTAAACCTTGACTTCCGGCATCCATGGAGAGGTCACTCTCCGAGTTTCGAATTTAATCAAAGTTCCATTTCGTTTCTCGTCATTGCATTCCATACAAATCTCGTCACTAGTTTGGCAACTCCAAAACGACGTGACTTGAACTCGAAAGCCTCAATAATAAGAATTATGACGCAGAATAATAAAGGTCTTGAAGTTCTCACTTGAATTAAGTTATTTGTTAAGATAGGTATTAATTACTAAGGTGCTAGAAAAAGTTTTTAATTCATTCTAAATTTCTTTCTTATAATTTAGTACATCTGGGTCATATCTTTTTTTTTTAGAATCCAGACTTCAGAAATCTTTTTCAATAAAATGTTTTCTGTAGTGTATTATATCAGTAACATTATTTTTTTTTAAATCCAGGTTATATTAAAAATTTTATGCAGCATGTTATTAGTAGACTGCAGAAGTTTATGCAAAAACACATTTCCAATACCGCATTTTAATATGTTTTCTTTTCTGTATTTCATGTGTTTTTATATCTATACACATCGTTATACGTTTTAGCTCATTCAAAATCTCTATAAATGCATAAACTTCCGCAATCTAGTTATTAGTAAATGCACGAGAATTAGATTTGGGTTAGGTTATGGAGTCATAAAATTTCAGTAGCCAGTTCCGTAATATTGCCAACCCAGATACTAAAATCTTTTAATGGATTTTGTAATCGGAACTAATCAGAGTCACTGGAAACTATTGATCATGAATTTCTGATATCTGAGACATCTAAAATCAGACTCAACTTGAATCACAACTACGTTTTATTATTATCATTCCCTTTAAATTCTTTCAGAGTACTAGTCGATTTTTTATTCCCCTTTACAGTAATTAACATCATCATTAAGTGTCTTCAAAGGAAAAAGATAATTTGCATACACCCTCTTCGTAGTCATCTCGGAAATCAACTTTCAACTTTTTCAAGTGCATTTCGAAAGCTCTTCTTTGCGATGAAAATTTTTGAAAGGATGCCTAAGTATCTGTGGATGTTTTACATACATCCTTCATCCTCTACTTAATTGCTTCTACCTTTCTAATTATATTATAGCATACGATATCCCATTATATTAAAAGCTGCTTCCTTTTCTGTTAAATATTCTAAATAGTGCATAGTCCATAAATAAATAATAATAATAAGAGTAACAAAAGATTTCCTACATTAATTCGCTAAGTAGAAATTCCGAGTTTCCCCAGCCAAATGTCTTTCCACCAAAGTGAAATTTCATTACCACCTATTAATAAAAATATCCACGTTTATGGCAGTAATTAAAGCAGCTTCCCAGAGTGCTTTTAAAAGCAAAATCCATGAACTTATATAAATAATTAAAACAAATAACTATATCCCCGAATAAATAGTAAGGTAGGGAATTAAAATAAAATAAGAATTTCTCATTTGGACCGACGTTAAATTATCGAACCTCCGGTGCCTTCAATATTCTATTCCGCGGATCAGCATAACTTTTCTGCAGGATAATGCGAACTTCTGGAGTGGAGGGATCATAAAATGATCGCGCGTTAGCGAGAGACGACGCGATGACGTTCGATAACCATGTTATCGTCCCGCGCACGCTGTTAATTTAATCAGTTGCCGATGGAAGAGGCTCGAGGCGAGCCAATGTGTCTTCCGCGTCTAGGAAAGCAATTTGCAATAGATTCAAAACACTTGCTGAAATTTGATACATAATATCATAGACGCTTTGCTATTCTTCCAAGCAAAAGATTTCCGCAAACATCAGTCTCAAAACTTTTACCAACGACCTAGGATTTGGAAGTTCCAAATTCTTCTTGCCACGAAAATCCCGAAGCCCTTCCCATACCCGCGAATCTCTGCAAACCTCCGCAAACATCCTCGATGTCGTAATCGAAAGCTGTGGACTTGGCGTCCCCGATTTGCATCAGCCCAAACACTGTCGACGACCCGTCGTCCTTTGAAGTCGAAGATAATTTGGTAAATTGAATGGCAACTGCGTGTATGGCGAGCAAGACTAACGAGATACAGTGTGCGTCAAATCGATCCGAATGATCGACACGGGCTCCGCCCTCGTCAAAGTTTGACGGTGTTTACAGCGTCGCAACACGGGGAAGACGCGATCGCCGAGAATCGAAAGCTCCGCGTGAAATTAAGCGACCCCCGCGATGCTCTTCCACGATCTTCGGGATCTCCCTAAGGCGGAGGAAGTTCGAGGCCTCCCGGAAATCCCCGAGACCGACTTCCGAACGTAATTCGCCCGGCGATTAGCATCGATCATAGACGAAATCCCGCCGAAGCTCATCGACGTTCCGAACCCGGGGAGCTTTCATCTTTTATTCAAGGAATCCTTGAACGACGGGAGGAACATCCAAGCGTGTTTGCGAGTGTGTACGGCGACAAGTCACGGTCGACTTCGCGATGACGACCACGCCAGGGTGTCTGTCACGCGTCCCTCGCCAGCGTACGCAAATTTTGACAGTGACGGAGCCGTAAAACCGGCGAGGAGAGGTCTAGGAGGATAACGGCCAATCGGGAGCGTAAAACTCGACGAATTTTAGCTGGAGCGTCGGGGAAGATGAAAAAATAAATTTTACAGGGATCTATAGATCCGAAGCCGCCCAGGAAAAGGCAACCGCGATTCTCGGATGCACACGAACGGCGAAATTTCCAATTCGATCACGCGGTTCCGTGCGGATTCCCGGAATTTCTGAAATTTATGCCCGCGGAACTCGCGGGCGCGCGCGCGCGCGCGAGAAACTTCTGCCGCGGTTCTTGATATCGAATTCCGCTCCGGGGCTGCCCGGCCGAAAATTTTTCCCTCGACCGAATTTTCACCGCGCGATATTTATGGAGAAGGCATTCTGAGCCAGCAAATCGCTCCTCGAGAGTCGTCGACTCGATGGAATTTCTGAAAAGTGTATTCAAAGAGTCCCCATGAGCTCTGTCGGGGAAAGTTTCCAGATGAAAATATGGAAAATTCTCGTCTGGGGCTATAAATAGTAGCGCGCATCCCGCGGAAGGGCGTCTCGCGAAAAGCGAACGTCGCCTCTCTAGGAGGAATTTAATACCCCCGGCCGCCTGTTTCGTTCTTCGAGGCTTTCGATCCCGCGATAATCGAAACGGCGTGTCTGTCTTCTATAAATATTCTGCTATTTGTGTTATAGCTCGCAAAAACCGAATAGGAATCGCGGCTAAAAGTGGACGGCTGTCGCCCATTGCGAAGCCAGCGATTTGCCAGACATTGTTCGGCGAGTAGGTCGACAGGAAACGATTCCTTGAATCCTTGACTTTGCCTTCCTACGAATCCTTCGCGAAATCAATGCTAGCACCGACCAAGCTGGTCTAAACCTTCTCCTGAAAGTGTTATTCACCATTAACAATATCACTGCAGATTATAGGTACATTCAGCTTCGATAAACCTAGCACAAATGAGAATACTTGACAGAAAGATTCGCAAATTTATAAACCTACTGACTAAATTAAGGCGGGATTTCTTAAACGCAGCATCAAACGCAGACATTGTAAAAACAAAGGAAAAACAAATGCAACGTATCTCATGTATATTAAAAACCGTTGTGTATGTGTTTAGTTGAAGTTCCTACAAAAACGAAGTCGACATTACAGTTAAAACCATACTTTTTTCTATTGGAATCTTTATTATTGATTTTTTGCTCAAAGTTTAGTATTGAATGTTCAATATGTAATGAGAAGTTTGCAAATTTCTGTGGATAATTCAAAATTTGTTAAAAAATGTATAGAGAAGTGTTGTTTGTGTTGAACCGGTGTTTAAATTGGACCATTTTTGTATTTTGATAAAAAAAATATATTTGCAATTTTTTTAACAAATAAAAAGAATCCTTGTTATTCCACCTTCACCCTGTAAATTAGTATAGTCAATAGAAACGCAACAAATGTTTTTTTATCGAAATACATAAATGGTTCAATCAATGATCCAATATAGGCGATTGTCTCTGATTCATATTTCAATATGTCTAACCGTATGCTTTCAATATTAATTTCTCTAATTTAACTTAAGCTAATCCCAAAAAATCATAAGAAAATAAAAACAAACACATAAATTACCAGTATTAACACACTGCTACAGATTAACAAAAATCGTAACAAATGGCAACCTGCGAGAAATATGTGTCTTATTATGCACTAATAAAAAGAAATGATATCGATATTATAGCAAAATAGAGTTTACTAAAATTATAGTATCTGTCCTTGAAGTTATACACTCACAAATTTGCTCGCGAAGACTACATTAAATTTGTTTAAATCATAAAAAAGATTTTTGTCTTTAAATAATAAAAATCATGGAAATCGAGCAACAACTAAATGTAAAAGCTCGGAACGACCTAAATTGAAAGAAAAAATTAATACCCTAAATTTCACAGTTAATTAACCTGTGAAATACATGTGAACAAGCCTGTGAGTTACTGCAATTCCACTAAAAGCGCAAAAAATGCAATTCATAGTAACCTGATCACCCACTGGATTTAAACAATCATAAATTGCAGAATCAGTATTCTAAACTCACCCCAATACGTATAAAAAAAATCACACTGCACTATAAAAACAAAAACAATAATCAGACTGACAATCATAAATCACAAGGATTAGTATTCCGAAGTCACCTAAAGAGCTGCAACAAAATCGCGAAGGATATCGGAGCCAAAAATGGCAGAAAAGGAAGCATCACGGAATTACAACCGGATTTATTCGGAGGATAAATCAGTCATAGGATTAGTATCTTGAAGCGAACGGGGGTGGAACGGGATTGCAAGAAAATGTGGGGCGCATTGTAAATACGTGACGGACCCGCGGCTTTTACGATTATAATTACAGTGTTAATGTCGCAATGACTAACTGGAGTGACGCGCTGTGCAATAATATGCGGGTTGTAAATGGGTATTGTAAGACCGGAACCCGTGGGGAAAACAACAGGGCTCAAGTGTCGTAATAGGGTTGCATTACAACTTTGTTTTGATCGTGTTTTTGGCTGGTCTGTTTCGCGTCCAATTTCTGTCCTATACTACTGATCCGCTGTCCTTCAGTGATATCACTAAATCAATAATGCTACGGAAATCAGAAGAATCAAAGAAACTTCCTAGAAGCTTTTCCACTATTTTTCGAGGATATTTAGAAGGTCGATATCACTTTATCAGGACACAAATAATTCCTAATAGACTTCCAAAATTCTGAACTTTTTCATTTTCGAATCAGAGAACGAAGAATTTCAAGTCATCTTAATTATTTCTACTTAATCATTATTTTTCCAAGAATAGAAATCACCAAAATTAAAAATTCGAAAATATTTCCAAAGAAATCAAATCATCCCCATTTCCAAAATATCTCAGCATTCTCTTTGAAAAGGCTTTCGTAAGAATTCGACACGCTTTTGGTTTTTCCATCATCGAGACTCGAAGACATTCGGTTTGTTAATTTCCGCGAGCTCTCGCCGCGGAAATGGGGGGATGAAACGCGCTGAATCTCGCGACGGAAAGGGGTTGTGAAAGGGCGGCTCGACGGGAGGCCGGGGAAGCAACAAGGGCGAGCTTGTTTGCCCGATATGTTCGATCTAATTTCACTGAAACATCGTTTACACGGCGTTCTGCCCCCCCCCCCCCCCCCCGGCTTGATCCTGAAACAGATGCCACGGGCGCTGTGCTATTGTGATTCAGGCTGGCCAACGTTGACAGTGACGCTGAGCGTCGCGAGCGTCAACAGAAGCGGGAGTTCGACGATGTCGCGGTGGAGCATCGACCCTTCGTTCATGAAAAACAATGACGATCACGGACCGCGGGACACTTCAATTATTGTTACAGCTATGCTGACGTTTCGAGCGACGGGGTGAAGCATTTTTATCGAGACTTGGGCACGTAATCGTTGGAGGCGAGTGAAAACACTTGTCGCGATTCAAGTAAATGGAGGCATTTAATCCCTCGGCGATTTTTCAGTATAAAATTCAGGATTAATCAAACTTAAATTAAACTTCAATGCTTCGGCTTCGGGATTAAGAAAACACTGGAGACTCAAATCTTAAAAATTCCAAGATTTCACAATTCGCAAAGCTTTCGGTCCTGCATCAAGCACTCAGACGCACTCAGCTTTAGGACACGTTCCAAAGATACTCGAAAGACCGTAAGCTCACGTCCTCAAGGAGGTCCTCAAAGCGTCGACGAGGTCTGAACGCGAACCACTGCTCCCAAAGTTTCCAGCTCTCTCGGCACTCGCTTTCAGACACTCGAAGACACTGAAAAGCTCGCGCAACAAGCTCCGTCGCGGTTCCAAGGAGCTCGCGAACCCCCCGGCAGCCGACCTGGACCTGGGTACGTTCCAAGGGAAGCCGGAAAACTCGCGCGATGGTTTTGGGAAAAGAAGTCTCTCCCTTACCTCAGACGAGGCGACCGGAACGCAGCACGCCGTAGGGACGGGGATGCCGGACGATCCTGGCTACCTCGAGGGAAGCTCGCCCGGGCGGCATGGCTCCCACCTCTTCGCCCTGCGATCCTCCCGGCTGCTACCCGGCAGGGTGTCCTTCGTCCTGTTCGGCTTGCTGGCGGCGAGCGGCAGGATCCCTGGGAGCCGTGTATCGGGTCGCTAGATATCGCAGTCCTTTGGGCGCGTGTCAGTCACAGACGGAGCGGTTCTCGCACCAGCGGGAGCTCCTTTCCGCGGGCAAGACCTCACCGAGCGTCACGACGCGTCACGACGACACTCATCCTGGGCTCCTCGCGTTCCGCGCGTCGCGCTGTGTGCCTGCCCCAGGTGGTGGACGAGCGAGGGGGCTGTGTGTGAAGGGGGAGCGTGTGTCTGCACCGTCGGAGGGCGAGAAGGACGACCGCTGTGGAGGATCGTCGACGACTGTGGAGGCCAGGATCACCGGGGAAAGGGAGCACAGAAAACTAGGCACAGGACACGATGGCCCGGCCACTGCGCCGGCACTGAGGCTACGCCGCAGCCTCGCTCTCCTGCTACTCCCTCCGCGCCCCGCTCACCCACTCCTCTCCTCCCCGACCTCGCCATCTCTCGCTCTCCGTCTCTCCTTGTCCAGCCCGTCGACGGGATCTCGCTCCAACCGCCCCTCCGCTGCACCCTCCGCCCCTCTCCGACGACGCAGTTTTCGTCTCCGTTTCTCCGTTCCCCCTGCCCGCGATGCTTCTTTTTTATCAGGATAGGTGTCCGTGTTTTCGAACACGCGTCCCGCCACCCCCTGTGGGCCATTCCTCCCTCGACATCCAGCGCCGCTGTCTTCGTGCTCCTGCACCCGGTGAAGAGCAGCCCTCCTCGACACCCTGGCCACGCTCCGGCTTCCAAGACTTGTTTGCCCGCCTTCTTCCCGGATCCTCGACTCTCGTCTTCTGGGTATTCCGCTTTTCTTGCCTCCCCTGCATCCCCGTTTTCCTTTCGAGGCCGCCTTTGCATCTTCGGATCGCTTCAAAGTTTCGCGCGACTGGTGTCGCTATCCCTGCCGCAGCCCTTTCGAGATCCTATCGCCTCGCAAGTCCTTCCGCCTGAATTTCTTATTTTCCCGAGTCCTCGCCCCCTCGTTTCGACGCGTTGCTCCCTGATGGCTCCTTTCGCCCTCGCTTTGGCCCTTCGCTGTCACCAGCCACCCTCTCGCGCGCTTCATGACTTTTCCCGACACTCTTCTCAACGACCCTTCATCCCCTTTGTTCAAACCGCGTTCCCTTCCCTGCCGGTCCTCGAATCCTGCCTCCCGCTTTCCTCAAATCCTTCCACCTGCTCGCTACTTGCAAAACTTGCACCCACATTTTCCCTCCAACTGTGCCAATATCCCCATTCTTTCAAGAGAAAGACATTCCACGTCGAGGAAATGCGATACATTTATCGTACCTCAACCAACGATATTTGTGAATAAATAAAAGCTCACCGTATCGTTTCCATTTTTATCCGCTACATTGGCACCCATAATTCCGCAACCGCGTTCGAAACCCGCCTTTGTGCTCCATTTGCACCAACGCTTTTCTTTAATCTCATTTCCAGCGGCGTTACTCGATTGCCATCGATTTGGCGTCCCATTCTTCGCCCCGGATCCATTGTTTAAAACAGGGTAATTTTCTATCCATCATTCGGCCATCCATTCGCGCGCGTTTCGCCCCACCCGCTTCTACCTCCCATCGCCTGCCACGCGGAATGACGCGGAGCATTTGTTATCCGTCATTTTTCAACAATTTCCCCCATCCATCACTATCCCCGTTCTGCTCGCTTCTCGCTCCTTCCATCCCGATTTCCGTTTTGTAGAAGGCACTGGATCTACCCTCTGCAACCTACTTTGTTGTCTTTCGCCTATCGGACCTGGGTTTCAATTTTCTATTATTTTCCAGTCGTCTTTGTGTTCCTTTTCCCTCCCTTCCTCCATTCTATTTAACATTCCTCTTGGCTTTTCCGGCTCATTTGCCTTGAATTCCTATGGTTGCGCTTTGTATAACGTTTTTCCACCCCCTCCGCGCTTTCCTCGTTCATTTCCTGTCCAACGTGTTCACGTTTTCGCGGCTCCCTCTCGCCTCTTTGCCGGACCATCCCTTCGGCCTCTTTGTTTTTCGTTCTTTCACCCTTTTTAACTCCGGCGTCTTCTTTTTTTCAATATTCTACTCATACTCAATTTCGCGCCCTATCTAGCCCGCGGAGCTTTCCACGCGCCTCTTTTCTACACCCTTCGCCGTGCGTACGCCTTTTCCCTTTTTCGCGCTTGCTAATTCCCTTTCATCCCCTTCGCCGCTCACATTTTTACCCGGAATATTCCGCGTTACTCTTGCAGAATTACTCCCGGGCTTAGAACGTCGCGGACTTATTCTGCCGGCGCGGCAGCCGCGAAGATCGAATAAGCACGTCCCACGGAATTCCCTAGCCGCGTCTCGCGGAATCTGGAGGATCCTCGGATACTTTTGAGGCCACATGGTTCCAACGAATTTCCCCTCGACGCTAGATTTTCCAAAAATTGCGAGGCACATCGTCTTCGCGCGGCAATGTCGCTGACAGCGTAATGAGAGACACAGGAATTGCTTCATCGGGAATTTAGAAATTCTGTCACGCGGCGAACGCGGCGCGAATTCGATGAAAACTCCGCAATGGAGATTTTTCGGCGTTCCTTTTGTTTTCTATGGTTTTCCTGAATTCCCGTCGAATTTTCCTCCCGATTGGACTTTATTTTGCTTTTCCGCAGTATGAGTTGCGAAGCTCGAAAAACCGCGTTCCATGGACGGGAAAATATAAACACTGGCGACTCTGAAGCTCCGTAGGAAGACAAAAAAGTTTTCCTTCCTGTGGTCTTAGTTGCATGAAATTTTCAAGAAGTTGTTGGCGGAGGAAATTACTTCGGGAAGCGCGGTTTTCTTGACGAGGAAATTATTCCATTTTCCTGCGTCAATGTCTATGGAAATAATCGATCCATCGAAATGAAAACAAGAAAAAAATGAAGTCGCTCGGACGACCTTCGAGGAGCCCCGATACCATCGAGCATAAAATCTTGATTTGCCGGCTGGCCTTATTGTTATGCTAATAATATTCCACCGTCGGGTTGCACACGGTCGATGCAATAAAGATTTCGCGGTTCGAGCCGCGAAATTCTTGACAATCGCGTTACAGATGATAATAAAGATAGAAGGCAAACGAAAATACGAATTCCCATCCTTTCTCAACCTTTTCGGAAAATTCGACCGAAAAAGTCTACGAATTCTGGATTGTTTCCTGAAAAATTTACGGAAAAATTGTTACGACGACCTCGAAGTTCTTCTCTCGGAAAATCCAGAAAAAATCAGGATTATAGCTATCGCCCTTCAGAAAATTGAAATAAAAATCGAAGAACAACCCTAGGTTTTCCCTTCGGAAAATCCACGAAAAAAATGGAGACGATGATCTCGAATTTTATCCCCTGGAAAAACGGCAAGAGATCAAGGGCAACAACTTGAAATCGACCTTGTGAAAATTGAACAAAACATCAAGGGCAACGACCCGAGGTTTTCCCTTCGGAAAATTCGGCGGAAAACAAAGGCCACGACCCCGAGTCGTCCCTTCGGAAAATCGGGGCGACGGCTGCTGGAATCGATGTACCGTAGTCACGTAAATCGAACTTCAACCTTCCGCTAAGGATTTATGGAAATTCGATATCGATTTTTGGTCCGAAGCTTTCCGGCTCTCGCATTCCTCTTACCTATATTTTCACTTTTATCGTGAGAGGAAAATGAATTTCTCGCGGAACATTCAACACCTTCGTATCCACAATATCGTATTGCATGCTTGTCAATTTCAAATGTTGATCTTTTTTTTTCGATTGCGGTATCAGATTCTATTGTACAAGCAATCGGGTTTGAAGGATTTTTATCTGTTAAAAAATTGATGGAAATATATTCACGTAATCATTAACACGCTAACTTAATCAAATAATTTATACTCCTTTAAATATTCCTATTAATTTACGATATTATTCATCGAATAATTCGGTAAAGAATATTATTATTGGTATTTGTTTAGCTTTAAAAAATTCTTGTATTCCCTGATTAATATACTGTGGATTTTTATGCATTTAGAAGAATTCTAAATATATAAAAATATAATAAAATTTAGAATATAAAACACACAATATTTAGAACAAAAAAACACACCGTTGTTAATGTTTCAATTCTTTATTTTGTTGTGTTAAAGTTTAATTGAAGAAAAATCCACAAGCTACTAATTAATGATTTCTTGCTCTGTTTCTCTCAATAATAAGTATATTATACCTTTTTAAAATTACCATCGTATTTCACTTTATAATATTGTCTTTCAATGACCAAACATTTTTCAAATAAAAATCTTAAACATCCTACAAAGACATTAATGAAACAAAATATCACCAATGATGTATAAAAAGGATTAATTTTCTAATTTTCTACAAAAATTTCAAAACCCAATTAACCGCTTAACTGAATGCATAGTAACAAACTGACCTAAATAACATTGACTAAATTTCACGAATTTCGCGATTTCACCACGCGTTTCATCAACAATGGACGCAGGAAATTCGGACGTTGCACAGTCCGGCATTCTAGCGTGAAAGGTTCACAAAACCCCCAGTGAATAAAGTTTTTCCCCGTGAAGCACAATTTCCTGGCGTACTTAAGTCTCCGCCCCGACAGAAACCACCCTCACGGTCCTCCTGACGGCGTCCTTCCTAAGCCAACTTATTTCTACGACTCTGGAGCGGCTCGGACCGAAGGTCCCCAACTTCCCCCGCGATTAATCTCTCGCACCTGTCGCCCTTGACCCCGGGGGACCGGAAAGGTCGCCGGAGTCAAGGATGCACATGCACCGTCTGCGAGCGGCGTTGCCTGGAAATCGATGCCGCGGAGGCAAGGTCACGCGGGTGCAAGACTTTCCATTTTGCGTGACCAACAAGGTGGGAAAACGGCGTGGCGTGGCTCGACTTAACGAGCACCGCCACTGGACGTGTCTATGCCTCTGGGGGTTCGATTCTCGGCGCGTGGAGTTGTGCCACCCTCCATGGCAACCAGTGATTCCAGGTCGACGCCGCGAGTTCGCGGTATTCCGAGGGATCGAAAAAGAGGACGGCGGCGCGGGGGGTGTCGAAATTAACGAGAACAATGGAACAATCGACGCCCGTTTGCGAAATCGCCCCATCAGCCGCCCCCGCGAAATGTATATTTTACAATCGGCCGGCGGAAAGTGGGGCCCTCGCAGCACCGGCGATTTTTCAATTAATCTATCGCTCGTTGCGCGCTGCCTTTTCCACCGTTCGTTAAACGCCGCCGTTGATTCCGAACCGAAACTCACGGCCTTTGCCAGGGGGGGAGGATTTTTTTTTTCGCCTAGAGCGGCTTTGTCCCCTTTTTCCACGCCGCGCCGCTCTGCGGCGTTTTCGAAATCAATTGCGGAGTTATCGTTCCGTCGCACAGTGGTCCGGATTTAAGAATGCTGTGCCATTTTGCCAAAAAATGAACTGTTTCACATCGATATTTACCGAATATATATTACTTCCTAAATGACCATTGGTTTCGAAAATAAAAATATTAATGAAATTTAATAAAAATTATAGTAAAAATCAATACCTAAAGTCGGACGTTTTAAGAATTGTGTTTTTCAATTTATGAAACTGCTTTCTTTTGCGGAGGTATCCTGAGAATCTCGTTTAATATTTTTACTTCATTTTTCTTTGTCAATAAAGAGCGTAATTTTGCGATAAGAAATCATACCTTATATTAACAATTACTGTACAGTATATAGAAAAAAAAGTAATACTGAATAAAATATGAAAAAGTCTTAAAATTCTCTCCAATTAACAAGGGATATCTTTTAAGTCCTAATAGATCGCGCATTTTAACAAATTGGAATATGTTTGGCATACTCTTCTTAACATAATTATACAAGAATCGTGTCCCCGTTGGTCCACGTGTTGAAGTTATTGCTGTTTAAAGTCACCAGCGCAGCGTGAGATGGGACGTCGTGTATGCGTCTGACGCTGCGACTAGGCACAGCGTTCAAACATACGTCCCACGTAACAGAAACAAGCTATATCTTTAGAACGTTCAGAGATAGAAAAAATGTCATGAGACAAAATTAAATGGTATAGAATGAAGTATGTCTTGATATTAGTGTTATGCATTTTTATGCATTAGTTCAACTACAATATTGTATTATGGTTGATCTTGTACGATGTCTTCTTCATATAAGTACTTGCTCTCTGAACTAAATAGATTTAGAAATGTAGAATTTAGTGTTATATTAACTTATGAAATCTACATTTTATTACAGCTGATTTCTTCCCCGTACAAAATAAATGTTCAAAAATTCCGGCAATATACACAAGACACTGCAAAATATTATGTTGAAAATTATGGGTGGTACTACATGCCATCTTCTGTGCACAAGCTATTAATGCATGGCGCAGAAATAATACAGTATGCATTACTTCCAATAGGACAACTTTCTGAAGAGGCTCAGGAAATACGACATAAAGATTTCAAACGCATTAGAAGTAGAAATACCCGAAAATGTTCGAGAACAGCAACAAATGAAGACATATTATATCGACTTCTTTTAACATCGGACCCATACATGTCCAATATAAGAATGAAGTCATCAAATAAAAAAATTAAAAAATTAGATCCAGAAGCTCTAGAATTAATAAGTGAATAATCTGAAATACACAAGGATAATGGTAATAATAATAATATGAATAACAATAACAAGAATAATAATAATATTAGCAATAAATGTATTGACATAATTTTTTCTTTAATATTTCAGTATCTTAACATCACAAAATTGTCTGTTCCAAGTTTCATACCAATACCTCTGATGGTTTAAAAGTTATGTAAAAATGACACACTATTCTTCAATCCGGACCACTGTGCGTCGACGCGACGCCTTTTGTCCGCGAATTTTCCGAGTTCGACGCGACTTTTCGGGACCCTTTAAATCCACTCGATGAAGTTTTCCTTGGCTCGTTTATATTTCCCCGAAGTTTCAGTTTTTACCGGACCCTTTTCTCTGCACACGCAGCAATCTTTACAGCCGATCTGAAGAGGACGGACGGCCTCCATGGTTTCTTTTGTTCGACGAACCGCTCCTCGTTGAATTTGCATCGAGGGAATAAATCGAACGCCGACTCTCCAGATAAAACGTTTCCATTTCGCTCGAAATCGCGGCACGGTTCCCACGAAAGACTCTCACGTTCTGCGGCCAAATCGATCCTTGCTACGGACAAATTCGGGAAAACGCCGAGCGAGAGGTCAACGACGAGGAAAACCCTTTTCTTCGAAACTTCGCCCTCGGTAGAATGAAGTTTAAAGATTGGCGGATATTTCGTCGGCGTTTCGCGACGAGCCAATAACGCCGACGGTTTTGTGAAAAATCGGTCGAGGGTGAGAACGATAAATCGGCGGGTGGGAAAAACTGATGCTGCCACTTTTCTTCTTATTTATTTCTTGCTGCTTCCTATAGCCGGGAACAATACAGGAAATTCGCTCCGGTCTTTTGCAGGCCGATTCTATTGGGTTTTCTGCTTAATTGTTTCTTGCTGTTTATTACATAAATCACTGCCGAACTTATTTTAAAAGTGTAATAGTTTAGGAAATACAGCGTGGAGGATCAGAAGATAAAATTAAAGATATTGAAGATTAAATTGTTAATGTTTAAATTGTAACTCCGTGTAAAAAAATCATAGAACAATGATTCAGGGCTCCATTTGATGCGTGGAGACTCAATTTAACAGCACTGGGTTCATTTTTTTTTTAACTTCCCGATTTATAGGGAAGTTATTTTACATTTTTATATTACTTACGGAGTAAGAAACTGGAAACACATTTTAAACCTAAAATTGAATAAATTCAAACATCTCTAAGGGAATGGAAATTTTTTTTTGCGATGAAATTTGTTATATGATTGAAGGATGAAAGCTTCTCCTTTACAAATATCTCTTAGAATTCAATCTACGACTTTTTTTAGTGGTTTTATTGAACTGTGAATGAAAAGTGTGCTACTGACATTGGAATAACTTGAGGTGTACACTGAATACAACAATAATAAACTAATGGAAATTGCAATACAAAATCTTACATTCAATTTTATGGGGTTGTTGTGAAGAAGAAACTTCAATCTTTAAATCTATAATAATTTTAACAAAGAAAAAAATGTTTCTATGTCTACACAGATGTTTTAATTTCTGTGATTAAAAAAAAAGTATTTTCACTTTTCTACACTCTGAGTACGTGATGTGAAAATATTTAAAAAAATGAACTGAGAATTATAAATGAAAGTGGAATATTCAAGCTTTTCAGCAAATCTAAGAGAGGTATATGATTTTTTTAACGGGTTTGTAGTATTGTAAATATTGACAATTTCTTTAAGAAATGTATAACGATTTTAATAATCAAGTATGTGTTACTTTTTAATAGTATATTTATCTTACTAAATAGTATAATTCCTTTATGTATTTTTCTTATCCATATTGCATCTGTTTAAAATTTTTCAAACGTCATAAACAACTAAAATTCTAAAGCACATTTTCCCTAATTTTTTGTTAAATATGACGAAAAAAAAGTTTTATCATCGCATAAAAGCAAACTCCTTAAAATAAAGTACGAATATATATAAAATTGCTTATCGCTAAAACCTACACACCATATTAACTATTCTTGATTTTAATGTTCATGAAGCTCTATTTTATCATGAATAAGAATTATTCTTGTTTCTAAAAAACCGTATCAAGCACTAAATTCAATTTAAAAAAAATACCACTGAATATAAATTGACTTCCATGAATTTCCAAACACCCATCATAAAAATGTGAACAGATTCAATCAAGCACGCCAGAAATTGAAATAATTAACAACCAGTTCAACCCTTCATCTCAATAATAAACATAAAATATACGGCACTTCAGCGGGGTCTAAATAATTTCCTAGCATCCGCGTTTAAGTCATTGCCTTTCGAAGCCACACTCCGCGTTCCAGTTTCGACCAGGACTGAAAAAGCTCAGTCCTCGAACCAGCCACCGAAAAAAAGACCAAAGGGCCGAAGGGTCGGGGATAGGAACACGGTTTCTCGGTACAACAAAAAGGAAGCCGGTGGACGGTGGAAAGCGCGGCGTGTCCCGTCGAATCGGCGTTAATTATCGACGAAGCGAAAATAAATTAACGCCACCGTTGGTTTGTCGCTGCGTTAGCAATAACGGTGCCACGCCACCGTTTCGTCCGGAAGTAATTACCGTGAAACTGCCATAATTTCTGGCCGACCTGCCGCGCACCAGGGAGCTCTCTGGATCTTTTCCTCTTTTCCTTCGCGTGGGAAAACAGGAAGGGAAAAACTGCAAGCGTCGCTGCGCGCCCTTCGCTGCGCTCTCCGCTGACCGCTCGTATTTTTCCACCGGCGGCGTAGGCGTGTTTTCAGCCGCGGCTGGAATTAATCGCGAAAACATTCGGCCCCGGGGGAATGAACAGGGGCGGGGAAGCTTGTCTCGTTCGAGGTTCAAAAAATTGTTAACGAGCGGATCTTAAAGAAAACCGATCGAGTTTCCTCGGAAAGCGGAGACGGAAGAAAATCAAGTTTACCGAGAAATTCGAATCTCTTCTGGAAAACTGAGACCAGAATTTGTTGTAGAGTTTTTCGGTCGACAGATTCTTCTCGGATGATAGTGAACTTGATACAGAACGTCCACTTAGTTAATTAACCTTCCCGTTCTTCGAGACAAATTATTCTCTCGTCAGGGAAAAATTAGTCAACCTTTTCAGTCCCGAACGAAGACTCACAGCCTCCGATACTCTTCGCAGCAGAAATAATCAGATGAAATATCCGCCTGGCACCAGACGTCCGAATTTTAATCCCTCCGAGCTACAAAGCCCTTAAACGCATTGTCACAAATGCCCGCCGTTTATCTCGAATTTTATGGAGCCGGTCTGAAGGGGGATAAAACAGGACCAAAGGAAATTTCAATAATCTGCTTTGCGCGAAACAGTCGCGGGCAAAGCGGACGCGAAATTAAGCCTGAGCGAGTATCGAACGTCGGGGGCTTCGAAGGGGTTCGTTAAATTGCGTTCCCGAATTTTTGTTTAATCTCCTGAGTGGCTCCACCCAACCGGCTTTCAATCTCCGCGGAACTTCGCCCGGGTCGCGGAACTTTCTCGCCCTTTCGCCGAGTTTCCGAAACTCTTTCATCACTCCGATCGGGACGCCACGTTTGGCCGATTAATGCGGAGGCATTCGCGATTTTCCGCGCCCGGAGGAAGGGAACGATATCCGCGGACATTCCGAACGGACGTTCGAGAGGAAGACGATGGCAGGGAGCCGCGGGGTCGCGTGACTCGCCGGAAATCCGTCTTTCAGGAGACGCAAGGACATCGTAAGGGGGAGGCTAGATGCCAAGGAGAATCCAACCTGTTCACGTGACGTACATTATCACGGTTGGCGTGATGCGGAGCCATCAATTACGCTGATACCTCAGTCTTGGAACAGGGATAGCCAGCCTTGAACTATAAACTAAGCTCAAACTTCCGTGCTACCGCCGAAAGCGCGTATTCTTCTCGTCGAGCGGGTGTTCTTCTCTCTGCGAACCGACGAGGCGGAGGCGGTAGATAGTCGGAAAGCGATTGAACAGTCGTGGAATCGTTCTCAGAGTATCGTTTGACATAGTGGAAGAGCAAAATCTGAGGAAATGTCTGATTTCAGTATACCTTCTCTTCTTTATTTTCAATTTCCTTGGTTTCGAGGAAACGAGAGTTTGCAGATTTTATGGTACCTTTTATTGTCTTGAGGCCTTTGCAATTACTTGATTCCGGATATTTAGGTATTTATTGCGATTTTAAATGTGTCAAAGTGTAACTATAAAGGTGTGCATAGATGCAAAACTATATGAAATATCGAACATGAAATAGAATTTATAATATTTAGAAGATAAAAGACACCTTTACTTAAGTTGTTTTTATTTTTCTATGCTCTTGAAAATATGAACTTGCATGAACATCCGCAGTTTAGCAATTACCTTTGTGTAAATTTAAATAGAGGAGTAACGCAATAATTTTAGATGCTGGAGATTTTCCTGACATTATAATGTTCTTCATTTCATATTTCTGGAAAAATATTTTTGAAATATTTAGAGAAGGGACTAAAAGCTGTAGTTAAAAAAGAAATAAAACAGCGGCTTAACTGAAGTATAAACATTGATTTTCTTGAAAGAGTCATTCAAAATAAAATTTATTGAAACATCAATAGATATGTATTTTCATATTATTTTACAATATAATTTCTCTATTATTCAATAGGATTAGTAAAATGTCTTTGGTTAAAGGATAATTAGAAAGTAAAATTAAATTTCCCTCATACTTTATGAAAGTTTAATTAAAAAAGTTACTATATAACAAAATTTCTTACATACACAAGTTCCAATGCAGATAAGATAGTTAATTATGGATTTTTAACTTAATTGTCTATTCAAAAATTATATAATTGTACCTATATTATGTCAATTTAAAACTACTATTCGTCAATAGAGACTTGCTTGAATTTCAGTATTCACGTTTATTATTCTTTAAGGTTCTATAAAAATTGCATTGTCCGTCCATAATAATTTGTTAATAATTGAAATTCTAATAAACAAGATTTTTAACTAGAAACTAGCAAAGTTAAACACTTATAAATATTAAGTAACAAAATTATTTCACTTCTGATATCAATATGCTGCCAACAATCGTTATTCTTTTATCTATATTTATTACTGATACAGAGACTAAAAATGAAACCAACGCCGTCATCTAAATATCTATGTAATTCACTGCATGTATTTTGTATTGCCAGTTATTTACTATAATCCAATTCAACGTCCAAAAAATATCACCAATATACGTTGATACAATTCATGACTTCGTATATTCAAGAAAACTACGTAAAAGCCTATCGTTTCTCTCACCCCAAAACAAACGTCGGCCCTTTCCTCCAAGTCGACAGGAGGAAGTGTCATAAAGTTCGACGAATCGAGGACGAAAACAAAGTTTGTTGTCGTTCCGCAGACCTGCGTGCCCCACCCTTGCGGAAAAGGACTGTTCGTGAAATTTAATCAGTCAGTCCGTATCGGTCCTTCGTCTCGACGCGTTCTCAGATTTCAAAGAGTGGCTAGCGAACGGCTCGTCCGTCCCTCCGTCCCTCCCTTCATCCCCCTCGGGCTTGGTGACCTGGAATCCCGAATCGCCAGCTAACCGAGAGAAAAATTCGGCGGATGATGAACGCGTGTGTTACACTCGGAAACGGGTTCCTCTCCGAACGCGCATTCCTCCGCGTTTCTCATTTCCTTCGCAGGGGCGAACGGAGAGTGGAGGATCTCCGGCCAAGCACCAGGAAGCTGCGGTGGTGGGGGTAACGAATATCGGTCGTGTCTTCGGCGGCTGGTGAGTGCCTTTATCTAAATTTTCTTAAATATATTCCAGTGCCATGTTTCATATTTTTTTATATGCCACTGTGCCAAATGGAAAATTTAGTAATTTTGCGTGTTGAAAAATTGTTTACAGCTCTAATAATGACCACATCATTTTGATCACCTAATCTCTGAATATTTTCTTCTGGGGATAATTAAAATTGCCTAAAGATTTACGCAGCGAAATCACATAGTCGTGTTCAAGTGCTTTAGTAAATCTTTAGGAAGTCTTAATTATCTTCAGGCGAGAATATTGCGAAATTAAGTGGTCCAAACGGTGAAATTATTAGGATCTTAGAATTTGTCTTTTCTGCTCTATAAGAAATTACCTTAAAAATAATACTAGCGATCCTTAAATGTCGTAAACAAATTAGCTGTGTCACAAAGAAACCAGAACAATAAGAGTTCCGCATTTTGCAGTACTCCACTGCAAACGATCAATCATTCTCCTCTTATCAGTAAAAATGATATTTCTACTCCTCTAGCATCGTTCAAAGAGATAAAAGATAAACCTGCAATTAGTCCCGCGATTAATATAAAATTCGATTTATATTCGCGCAAGCCGCAGCCATTAACGTCCATCGAAGAATAATTCCTTCCTAGTTAGACTCTCCATCACTCCGAAACGTCAACACGGTCTGACTCTAACAAGTAGAACCTCGCGTAGCGCTTTCAAACTAAACCCGCTTCCGGTCGGATTAAATCGTCCATCCGTCTTGGACCCCCGACAAACAATTTTTGAACCGGCCTCGATTCGTCCAAGGAACCGCGCGGTTGTAACTCAAGTCGGAATGCTCGGGGCTTGCGTGCCAACTCGTCCTTCGCTGTTCTTTGGTTATTAAACCAGGCGTTTAAGGAGACCCAGGATATGCATACGACGCGGGGGATAAGCGAGGCCTTAGCCCAGTTCACAGGGTAACTGATATCCTTGCGTGGGCGGTCTTGATGTTATCCCGCGATAAAGACATCGTCGAATCGAAGCGGACGGCTGTTTTGTAATCTTTCTTTCGCGATAGGCGAATAAGGGATGCCAGACACTTTCGAAGTTCCACGAGCTTCCTAAGTGGTTCTGAAACCTTGAGACAGCTCGATGAATTACGGGTTGCGCTCAGGGGTCGAACTTTGACATCTGTTTGTGAATTAACATTTCGATCTCTGCGTCCGTAATATATCTGAGTGTTACTTTAATAATTATGCCGGAGTTTAAGGAGAATTTTTCGGTTAATTAGGAAAAATTTTTCGGTTTTAGCTCTGAATCATTTTTTAGAGGGACAAAATTTTGTAAAGAAGCCTTAAAACTATTTGATAGAATTATTAATTTTTATTAATTAATTGCTCTTTTCTCGCCTTTATTTCGATTGAAAAATATTAAGGATTTTGTGAAGGGAAAAATGTGAGAAAACTTGATAGATAAATGTCAGTAGTAGAGATCAATAATAAGGTATAACAGCAAGTTTTGGAAGCAATAGAATAATCTTCGGAGTCACTATTTTTAATAATTCTATAATTATAGAAGTAACCAAAAAAGAAATGCGCTAAAATAAATAAGAAGCTCAATTCAGAGCAGCCTGGTCCCAAGTGTAACTAGGACAGACAAAGATACTCCTGCGCTTAATGTTTGCATAATTAAAATAATTTAATATTTCAATGTTATGGCTCTAGATCCATAAAGCTACTTCCGTTGATATCGATTTTATACTTCTGAATTATCAAAGCATTCTTTCTCAAAGTATCAAACCCGAAACATCTACTTCCAAAAAGCGTGCATTCCCAAATATAGCAAACTACAAAAATATTCATCCACTAGCAATTCTGGAATCCACATAATTAGTATTTTCTAACAATAGAAGTATTCTAAGGTTTATTTTAGTCAGTAGAAATTTACAGTGTATTATTTAATCTTTCGAGTGTTATATTTAGGGTTGAGTTCGAACATAATTTTTGAGTTCTCCAAACCTGATGAACTTAAAATTTTCAGCTAGCTTTGAACTTGAGAAATTTCAATCAATTTCACTAAATAATCCATTTAAATATACGGTATTGAATTAGAGTAATTTTAGACTTTATGTTGGTTGTAAATTTGAGAAGCTATAGTCAAAATTAACTTGAAAATCAGTTTTAATCTTGAGCAACTTTACTTTTGAATCAGTTTTAAAAAGCTTCAGTTTTGAGTCATTTTTTATCTAGAGGAATTTTTACAATTTGTGTCGTTTCTAAATTTGTTGAACTTCAATCAAAACCAATTCAAAAGTTAGTTGCAATCATGAGAAACTTCAGTTTTGAGTCAACATTACACTTAGGAATCTTGAAATGTTGTGTCAGCTTTAAATTTGAGCATTTTTAGTCGAAACTGACTAAAAAATCAATTTTAGTCTTCAGAAACTTGACTTTGAATTCTAGAAACTTTAGATTTGGGTCAGTTTTAATCTTGAGAAATTTCAGTTTTGAGTCAATTTCAAACTTGGAAAAACATAATATTCAAATTATCTCATCACATTGGAAGTAAAAATAAAAAATGAATTCTTTTCATCTAAATTCGCATCAATAAGAAATATCTCTAAACAAATTCCTACTTTGTGTAACAAAACTTTGTGTAACCTTGTATAACCTTATATAAACTTGTACAACCTTGAAAATAACAGTACCTATACTATATTTTAATAAACATTCCCTCCAAAAAATCCCTCCCTCGCTTCCATCCCCATATAAAATTTTTCGCACCTCGAAGGAGAAAAATCGTCCCGCATAAACGGCACTTTTCCAGCCGGTTGTACCGCGCGTTAGACGAATCCCGTGGCCATGCAAATTTCGCGCGATCAACGAAACAACCATCGATTTGTCATCCCCCGCAGCGCGCGACTTGGCCGCGGGGGCGGAGGAAGGGCAGGAAGCCAGGAACGGTATCCGGACGGCGCCTTTCTCCCGGTCTCATCTCGCGGAACACGGAGATCAGTGTTCGCCGTCACCGATAGCGTTTACGCGCGATGAAAAGCGCCCGGTGACAGGGGAGAAGCATTGTTGCCAACCCCCGTGCGGAGGGGTTGACAATGGCAGTCGCGCCCCACGCCTCCACGCGGCCCCCGCCAAAGCGGGAACACTTTCAGCGCGGGAAATAGACTCCGTCGCTTTTGTCTAGGGCGAGCTGCCTCCGTTAACTCGCAGCTTTTCATCCCTCCGGTGTTCCCTCTGTTTCTACCCCCTCCTCCCTCTTTCCACGGCTTCTTTTTCGACAGACGCACCCCCCCCCCCCCAACTGTATTTCCTGCAGATACTGGGTGAAAGCAGATTCGATACTTTGTCCACTCGCATTGTCTACGAAGGAAAAAGGATCTAGATCTAGTTCCTCGTTATTTAGACCTTTTATGGGTCCCCGTGGATGAACTCGTGGAACGTTGGTAAGGAGAAACAAGGATGCTTAGGGAATTAGGATCCTGGATCTATGGAGGAAGATGTTGATTTTCCCAAGAGGTTTTTAACTTCCCGATTTATAGGGAAGTTATTGTATTTGCCCCTAAAATGAAAAATCGATTTTTTAGCAGATCTCCATGTTTCAAGGTCATTGGAGTAATTTTAGGCTATTTTTAACAAATTGTTCGTGTGTGTGTGTGTGTGTGTGTGTGCGTACGTACGTACGTACGTACGTACGTATGTGATCAAATTTTTCGTTAACGTTTTCTAAAAAACTAATGGTCAGATCAAAATGGTCGATGATGCAATCGATGTGTATCAATGTAACTTAGAGCTGAATAGATTTTGTTCTAATTCGGTCCAGTAGTTTTTTAGTTTTTTTAAGAAAACCTAACAGAATAACGCAATCTAAATGGGAGAATATAAATTTATGAGAGAATAACTAAACTGAAATAATATATATACATACATTATTACTATTATTATATTTATATAACACACACACACACTCACATATATATATGCATATATACAGGGTGTCCCATTTTAATCCGCCACCACGGCTAACTTAAGAAATATGCATCGGATCAAAAAACATCCCGAACAAAAGTTTGATGGTTTGGAGGGGGACATCTGATCCTGTCAAAAAAATTTCACCCCTACCCCCCTGGGGGGGGGGGGGTTACTTTAAAATTTTAAATAGGACCACCTACTTTTTATTGCAGATTCGGATTCCACGCCACAAAATATGTAGGTTTTATTTCAAACATTTTTTTTCATTCGCGATAGGTGGCGCTGTAATCGCGAAATTTCGATTTTTCGCCTATATATATATTACAATATATAATTATAATGATATAATTGTGATAAATACATATATATGAGTATATTTATACACGTATAAATATATATATACTCAATAACTACATATTGAAAACAAATGAATATACATAATATCCATATACACAGCACACACATACATACATATATACCCCAGGGGGTAGGGATGAAATTTTTTAACAGGGTCAGATGTCCCCCTCCAAACCATCAAACTTTTATTCAGGATGTTTTTTGATCCAATGCATATTTCTTAAGTTGTCCGTAGTGGTGGATTAAAATGGGACACTCTCCCTATATATATAGATGTTCGTTTAATGCGACGTCATATAGCAACAATGTTGATAAGTAGAAAACTATTAAATTTCTCCGAATACGAATAATTTTCTAATTAGTGACAATTAATAATGGTAATAATAAATTACAACTCGCAAATCGGGAAGTTCTTTGCGTGGCCCGTAAAGGGTCACACACAAAATAAACATGAATAGCTACAGGCATCACTACTCGTGAGCGAGTGTAGCGAGCGAGCTACAATAACTCCACTCGCGAGCTCGCGAAGCGAGCGAGCAACACGGACTCCACCCGCGAGCTCGCGAAGCGAGCGAGCACCACGGACTAGCTAGTTAATCGTTGCAATGTGGGTTTAGGGTATGGATATTTGCGAGTGCAGATGTTTTCTAAATTTTAGTGGTGAAATACGAAGGAGATGGCCACGAATGTCTTTGGAAGCTTTCAGCAGTCGTCAAATATTCATTGAGGGCTGTTAATATGCTTCGATGCCCATCCAGGCTCAGGGATACTGCGAATGCTTGAATATTTCATGAATACATACTCTCAAAGTACCTGGTGAGTGCGGGGTGCGGAAAATTCGTGGAAAATTTTGGCTATGTCCAGTGAAATAAAAAGTTAATCAAATTAAATTAAAATTTTCGGACGTTTGAAAGAGGAGCCAAATGAAAGGCTTCTCTGGGATGTTGCATTAATTATAAGGTGTAGTTGAATTGTATTATAGTTTAGGTATACTCGGATCCTTTCTGCGAAAAGCGTAAAATTTTGCAATAATTTTTATAGATGTACAATGGACTTGACATGTGTAATATAAAATACTAATAATTAGGGGTTATCTTTAAATCATCGACAACCATTTCACCGACATTGTTTTCATCGACAAGGTTTCATCGACGTTGAGTTCGTCGACAATGTGTATTCACCGACAACGTTTTCATCGATAATTACGTGTTTGAAAAAAATAATTAGGCGAACCCAATTACGTTGTCGGCGAACTCGACGTCGATGAAAACATTGTTGAAATGATTGTCGATGATTGAAGGTAACCTAATAATTAGAGGATCAAATAAAATTTTATTTAGAATCCTACTGCCTTCTTTTAGCTGGTGCGTTCAATAATTGAAATTCTGGTGAATGGAAATTGGGACCTATTGTGATCCAGTTAATTAAAATCCTATTGCACCTCCAATATTTAGGAAGCTGTAGAAAATGTTATGAATCGATCTTAACTGTCTGATTCTAAGTGATATCTGAATAATATTCTTAAAAATGTGACTAAAAATATTGTAAAATAATTTTCTATATCGATGAGATGAAGGACAAACTCATGTCAAACCAATATCAATAGACATTGGCTACTTATGCATTTATGGCAATTTTCACTATGCAAAAATGTATGAAATATTAAAAGCAAAATACAATTTATAATATTTAAAAGATAAAACAGATTTCGTCCTGGTTTCATTTCTTTTTCTCTGCCCTTAAAAATATAAATTTGCATAAACCTCAATATCTGTTTCCAAAATTTGCCACAACTATGAAACCTAGCAAATCTAAATACGAGAAATCGCGTTCAAATACAATTTTATGCAAAAAGGATCTGAATAATTTTTCTTCTGCATTCTTTATATTTTCTTCCCTTAGATCCTGAGTTCTCCGCAATATCTAAAACTCGAGCGTAGAAACTAAGGATTCTGCGAAACAATTGGAGCAAATGTTCAGTTATTTTCGAGAGGCTTCACGAGAAGATATTCGGTGTTCAAAGAAATCGTTTTGTTTGTCCCAGTGCTTCTATTCTGTTTTCCTTGTATGAAACAGATCGTTCAATATCACATCCTTTGTAATTTCAAGCTGGTTTGGACTAATTACTTCGAAAATCGCGCGTATTACGAGCGTCGATATTTCGTCCGCAATTATATTTCGCGTTGGAAATGTCGCGCCGGAGGTATGAATTTTCCAGCGACAATTTTGAGTACCCGGATACTCCGCAAACGACATATTTAATAATTAAACCGGATCATTAACTAGATTTGACCGAGAATCGAGGGAAATATTATATTATAGAGCAAGAAGCTCGAAACAGCGATTCGAGGGAATACGATCTTTCTCCCGATCGAATTCGTCCGATAAAAATGGAAACGTCAAAGGCGAAACACCATTGAATTAATAATGCTCGTCCAATGAAGTCAAATATTCGTTTAACGACCCTCTTTGACGTTCTTCATTAGAGAATACGTACCAGTAAATTAAATTTAAATGCATGACGATCGATTTTCCATTTCCCTTCGGGCAAGTGTGCCGTTCTCGCTCCTCGAATCTGCTTGCCATGTTTAAGCAGCTCCCGTTCATAAACCAAAGATTCGGAATAGATTCTTTATTTGTCTCAAAAATTATTACTTCGATCTCATAGTATTAATATTAATACTTCATTAAATATAATTCTACAAGACGTCCTTCCATTCTCAAACAACTTTCTTCGTCAATAAAAAAATAGAGCACAAATCACTTCTTCTCGTCTCTCAACAATTAACAACTATAAATGCACATCTCTCTATCCACCAAAAATTCCTCCAATTGCTCCTCGTTTCGCATCCAAGCATCTACAAGGCACAATCACCACCACAAAACCGCTCCAATCAATGTGTCCCTCTCTTCAGCGATTCGAAAATCGAATCTCTAAGTCGCGACATCAACGGTCTGTCAGAGCCTGTCCACTGACCCAGACATCCGACGTCCCCCATGTTCCCTCGACTCGTGATCCAGCAACGATCCAGGTCACTTGGCACGCGAGTACCCCAGACAGTTGGCCCAAAATCGGTCCATGGTATGGTAAAAGTGAGGAAAGACGCCAGTCAGCCCGTGCGCCTCGTCTGTGTATGTCTGCTGCTCGAACATGATGTCCTGGCTGATCAGGGCCTTGTTCAGGGCCATGGCCTGCTGGTAATGGACGTTGTCATCCCCCGTGCCATGTATCAGCATGTACTTCTTCCCCCGGATCCCTTCCACCCTTCTGGTCACGTCGGTACGGTTGTAGCCCTTCAAATTATCTTCGGGAATAGGCAGACCCATGAAGCGCTCGGTGTAGATGGAATCTGGAATCAATTAAGTACAGATTAATCATTTTTATTAACCCTCAGACAGCGGATTGTAAAATAACAGTCACAGTGGCAGGTAGAGACAATTTGCACACGACAAACGCCGACTGAGAGATAATTATCAATTCCGGGAGGTTTTGAGCCCTTGGCTCTTACTTGGAGAGGGTTGTACTTCTTCTGTGATAAACTGTGACTCCCAAAGTTTTTAATCAATTATTTTTTAATGCAGGGGAAGATATAGAAAATTAACCCAGAGAGTTACAAGAAGCTTCAACAATCCGTTTTCGAAAAATCAATTCTTAGGAATGACTATAACTTCTTCGAATATTTCAATTTTATTAACAAGAAAATTATGTAGTCTGAAAAATAGTCTTTTTGTGATAAAAAGGAAATTGAATAAAAAATAGAGAAGGGTTACTATTGCTCAGAAAAATAGAGGTTACACTCATCAGCAGAAACTGAAAGTTCTCTTTTTTTGCAATTTATCTGATTCTGTGTTGACAAAATTGTATATCACTAGAAATTTAAGATTTGTATATTGCTCTTTGCATGAAATTCTATATTTGTAAAGATTATATATTTAGAGTAGCAACAGGTTTTTTCTCTATAAAGCTCTGTAGAAATTTCGTACTTGTACAAATTCTGCATCTATGAAATTCCATATTTATAGAAACTCTAGAGTTGCAGGAACTCTATGTATATAGAATTCTATAATTTTCGAAATGCCATCTTTGTAAAATTTTACAATTATTATATTCTATACATATATGCAAAATTCTATTGTATAGAATCCTAAAACAATAGTAGATATTTCTATGTCTACAAAATTCCTTCTCTAGAGAATTGTGTACTCATAGAAATTCTATAACCATACAACTCTGTATCTATAAAATTCTATATTCTTAGAATTCTCTGTACAAATTTTTAGATCTATAAAATCATGAAAATGGTAAAGATGTGTTTCTTGCAACTTTCTGGAGTTTAATTGCAAATTAGTCAACACTTTCGTTACTCTTTAAAGAAACTATGTTTTTGTTTGATAAACAATGCATCTTTAATTGAAAGGGTTAAAATAAAACCGGGAATCCATCAGACAGCTAAGTTATGCTAAGTTTAAAAAAAATTAGCTTCAATACATTTTCATAGAACTGCTTCCACCAAGAACTAAGCCAATGCACCGCATCTCGGGAAGGCAACAGCTCCACTAATTACAAACAGGGTGCGACCTATGTGTCACATGCGACTTCAATCTCGCGCTATCGATGCGCCATAATAAATCGCGCGAACCCACGTGTTATAGAGCGCCGCAAGGTACGCGAGATTACCGTAATAAATCCAGGAGGTCACAGGTGCGACCGATATGCCGCATTTGAAAACCGAATCCTTGTCGGTGGCCAGGACCATTGCAGTGGCGAAGCCGCCGTAGCTCCAACCCCATATCGCGGTCCTGTTGCGGTCTATCCAAGGATATTCTTTTTGCAGCGTCCTATCAAAACACCAGGAATCTTAGAAAACCATAGACTCATAACAACTTACAAGTAGAGGGCCCCAACTTCGGGTCACCGATTAGAATAAAAGTTTTAGGACATGTAAGAGGTTTCTTCCCGTTTCGAAATACAGAGAAACCTCGATTATGCGGATTAATATCAGAGCTAAAATTGAAGCATTTCTTTGATACCTACTACATGTCCTAAAATTTTCTCTCCTTGTTAGACATCTACTAAACAACCACAATCCCTTCATTCTTAATCCTTTGACTGCCACAGTGGTTCCACTAAAATTCCTTCAATAGCTTCAGAGATTTTGATTCGAATTAAACATTGAGGACTACTTGCAGCTAAATGAATGCAACTCAATTTTTATCTGCTTTGAACAAATTAGAAATAAAGTGTTCATAAAATTATTGCCTGGACTTAACATTAAAACGAAAACACTAAATGTTATTTGTAATGTGCTTGGAATTTAAAAAAAAAATAATGTAGAATTTCTTTTATATTTATAACACCTCATAACCAGGAAATTATTAAAACAGGAGTTTCACTCTCTTGCTGTAAGGTTCCCAATTATTTTTAATTTATTTTGTAACGCTCAACTTCTTCTAGTAATCTGCAATAGAAAATCCTGATAATATCGTGATTTAAGACCGTTTAAATTAATATTATCAATGATGTGAATAACTTGTCACCCATGGCAGTCATAGGATTAAAAAAAAGGAGCGAAGATTTTCTTACTTTGTGACCGCTATTTGGTCTTCGATTTCCACCGTCCCAAGCTTCCGATATATTTCAAAGAGCATCTTGCTGCCCTTGTAGGCGGACCCTCGACCATCGATATGGGCATAAACAACGCTCCTATTGGTAACCATGTAGGACTCGAAACCATACGAATTCGCATCGGTGATCCTCACAGTGTTAGGTCCGGAATACCTAAACAAAAATTAATTGAAAGGTAATAGAAATGATCCTAAGTTCTAACTGCAAGGAACCACGGAAACAACACTCTGAAACGAGCACCGCGGCACCCTTCGCGTACAGATCAATCACGCCAGACGTCCGCCTAATAGCACCGCGGCCGCCATTAAGTGTCTCACCTGCAGGATGCTGGCAGTTTGAATACCGAGTTTCAGGATTAAGGGGAGGCTTTGATGAGGTCTTCTGGTTTGAATGGCGCCGAGTATTTGCGGCAACCGGGGATTTTTCTCGGAGTCAGTCGCGAAAGTCCTCGGAGACCTGAATGAGAGTCTCCGAGGGATGATGGATGAGGGTAAATAGGGTGTGGATGATCCCTGCTTAGTAATTGATACTGATCTCAAGTGTCTCTGTCTTAAGCATCCATAATTAATTTCCTTGTCCCCATAATATAGAACATCGAATTTTCAACATTGTTAACCACACAATCTACTTGGTTCTATCGGTGACCTGACCTTCTCTCTACAATATTCCAGTTCTCCAGATTTTGCCTTCGATTAAATTCCGAGTAGATTACCTAAACTACTTACACGTTGACTAGCAGGGGATACGATTTGCTTTCATCGAAATCGGGCGGCAGATACAATCTGACGTTGCTCTGGTATCCGTTCTGTTTGACGTAGAAATTCTTGACACGCGGTTGCTTGCGAGTGGCCAATTTGCGTCTCAGAGACCGATTCTCCTCCCATGTATACAGCAGCTGGTGCTCGGCATTGAAGATCGTGATCGTCATCGGATCCGGACCGGAACAGGCGAGCACGTAGTGCGAATTGTCCGGGGAGAAAGACGCGGTGGCGTAGGTGCAAGGGTTCCCTGAAAATGATTCGCAACGATATCAAAATCCTCTTTTACTTTCATCATAACTATTTTATAAGGGTTTGCGGGTACCCGAAAATACGGGTACCCGAGCCTCGGGTCAGGTAGGGATCCCGAAAGTTGTTGACAGATAAATACATATATTCGGGTATCCGTCATTTCGAGACCCGTTTTTCAATTCGGGACTCTGCACTAATTCAATACATAACTTTTCAGTCTTGGTTTTCTACTTAAACTTTTAAATTGTAATTTTATTTTGTGTACTGCTATATACTGAATTAAATCCTTGATTAAAAATCGGGTTCCGAAATTACAGAAATCCGAATATATTTATGTGTCGACAAACTTTCGGGATCCCTACCCGACCCGAAAATGCGGGTACCCGAAAATACGGGTACCCGAGCCTTGGGTCGGGTAGGGATCCCGAAAGTTGTCGACAGATAAATACATATATTCGGGTACCCGTCATTTCGAGACCCGTTTTTCGATTCGGGACTCTGCACTAATTATGTACATAACTTTTCAGTCTTGGTTTTCTACTTAAACTTTTAAATTGTAATTTTATTTTGTATACTGCTATATACTGAATTAAGCGTAGAGTCCTTGATTAAAAATCGGGTTCCGAAATTACAGGAATCCGAATATATTTATGTGTCGACAAACTTTCGGGATCCCGTCCCGAACCCGTAATTTCGGTTACCCTCACAAATCTACTATGTTAGTATCTCCAATATATCCCATTCTCTGCATTACAGTGTCGCCGAAGCTTCTATTTCGAAACTATTATGACACCGTTTTTATGGACACACGTTATCGTCCGTTTTATGCTCGCGGAACGCGACGCATAATTTTGTCGTGAAAATTTTAGCGTCCTCCCAATCGCGACTGCGATTGCATCGCGTGCAAACAAGTTCCGCAGGAGTACACAAAGTGCAGTTGTAGGAATTCAGATTTTCATGCAATCCCTTTTCGCGTGCGTCATCGACGTAACTCAACCAAAGGTATCTAGGACTCTCTTACCAACCTAGGAATCTCTTTCCACCTTCCAAAGAAACTCACCTTCAGGAGTGGTGAACGTGCAGGATATGCATTCGGGGTTCTCCACGCGATCCAAAGGCACCGAGTACAAGTTCCTCTTCGAGGGTCCGTCTTCTTCGGTTCCCGTATAGTATAACCTTCCTCTGGCATGATCGACAGCCATGATAGAGATGACTTCGTAGGCGCCGGGTGTCAGATCCATCTCCTCTTCCAATTTCCCGTCCTTCAGCTGAAACCTGGTTGCATGGAGAAATCGGCCCGCGTCCGTTCCAGAGTCTTGAGGCTTCAGGATGATGACGTATTCTCCGTGGTACACGGGGGGATGGACTCGTAGCCAACCTTCGTATTCCTCTTGATAGAGAATGTTGTTCGCGTTGCCGTTTGTGTCGTAAAGCACTAGCTGGGCTATGTTCTGCACGCGATTCGTCCAGGTAGCCATTACGTAGTCATTTGTCCACCAGTTGACGGTGTATAAGATGTTGTCCCTAGAAAAATGAAGATTTTTTTACAATTTGGAAGTTTTGAGAATTTTTTATGTTTTTGGGGGGGTGTAATATTGTACTTGCGACACTTTATTTTTTTTAATCAAACAATCGTGGTGGGAACAATTTTTATTTAACCCTGCTGCGTTTCTTAGAGCTCTTTTGGGTTCAATCATGTATTTTATTTTTTTGTTATTATTATTATTGAAACTATTTGATTCCTCAATGTTAAAATTAAAAAATTTTTTTATATATATTTCATATGATTTTTTAAATATCCAACCTCGTTTAGTTTTTTTAATATTCAAATTCTTCTATTTTTTTAACATTCAACTATATTTAATTTTTTTTAATATTCAATCTTGATTGAATTTTTCAATATTCAAAATTTCCTGATTTTTTAGTATTTACTTCTTTGATTTCTGTAATACATAAGCTTAGAATTGTTAAAATTCACATAAAACATATGATTTTGTAAAATTTCAGGAAATACATGAGTTATGGGCAGCTTTTATGGCATTAAAATTTATATTTATTTATATTTTATTGTTCACTCGTAATATTTCTAATCTCAATTCTTGAAGAGTGTAATATTTTCACTAGTTTTTAATACTTTTAATTTATAAAATGACTGACTTTATAAATACTTAGTGGAAACTAATTCTTAGTTCTTTATTTAGAACTTAGTTCTTTATTTAGAGTAATGAATATTGCAATTTTCTCAATAAATTACATAGTACTTACGCTATTATTTATAATTTTATATTTTTTTAAATATTTCGATTTTCAGTTTCCTTATGTAAATTTTTACAATTGAATGCAGATATTGTTGAAGTTCTATTAAAGTTTTGTTATTTATAGCCGTAATGAGATGCTAATGATATATCAATTATTACACAAAATCCTGAAGAGGAGTGCACTACGATTAAAGAACGGAAAGTAGAGTGGATCTTGGAGTGGGTCATCTGCATTTATTTATGGAACTAAAACAAAGTCAACTCAGTAATAAGATCCATTAACATAATTATTATATTCTGGTACTGGATTATTAAATTATATATGACTCATAAACAAATCAACATAAAAATTGAATATTATTTTAATTAAGGGATTGCATAGCTATCAGGGCAAAAGTGTACAATTTCAGGGTATTTTAGAGCTTTGAGTAAACTGCTAAAAAATTTATTTGCAATATTTCTTGTATTAAATTATTAATTATTTTTTGCTTGAAAATTTAAATATGTGACTCTGCTGATTACAGTGGAAAAATCTATATAAATAAAATGATAGCTAGGTTCGTCGATGTGCGCGCATCACGCAAAAACTACTGCATAGATTTTCATCAAAATGTTTTGTTTTTATTCCTTAGACTCTTGGTCTTAATCTACAAAAAAAATTATTTCGATATTCCTATTTAATGTCAAGTTATTAAAGTTTTTGTATACGTAGACGACAGCGATGACCTTGGCGGTTGCAACGGCCCCAACTATGCATATTCTCTTGCTACTGAGAAGAGGGGCAAGCGACGCGGTGCGCATGCGCAGTAAAGAAAGTTTCTACTTCTGCATTTTGTCCGGAATTGAAGGAGATGAAGTAGTATACACGTCAATAAATACCGTAGTCGATCAAGATGATGCTACAAATTATCCGGTAGAATTTCTAAATTCCCTCACTGCAAACGGTCTTCCTGCACATCGAATCGCACTTAAAGTCGGTGCTCCGATTATGCTTCTCCGAAACCTTACTCCTCCAAAATTATGCAACGGAACTAGACTCAAAGTGATTAAATTACAAAAACAATTTAATTGAGGTAGAAATTCTAACGGGATGTAGCGCAGGAGAAACGGTATTTATACCACGTATACCACTTATTCCGAATAATTTTCCATCCCAATTCAGACGAATACAGTTTCCTATAAGCGTTTGCTTCGCTACGACAATTAACAAATCGCAGAGGCAGACGTTAAATGCCGCTGGTGTCCTTCTGAGGACTAGCTGCTTCTCGCATGGTCAACTGTACGTCGCTAGCTCTCGCGTCACCAACCCTGATAGTTTATATATTTTAGCTATAGAAGGAAAAACGTCAAACATTGTTTACAAAGAAATTTTGTAAATAGTATTTTTCACTTTCAATTTTTTTTTTGTTTTTCCTTCTGAAAGTAAAATATATTGTTAGTTTAGTAAACCTCGCAGACGAAGTCGCGGGCATCAGCTAGTTATTTTATAAGAATCTTATTTCATTTTGAAGATTTCATTTGAACCTTATTTCAGTGCGGATTTAATTTCATAATTTCTTCTGCAGTAATTTAAAAACTCTAAAAAATCATGAATAATTTCGTACAAAAATTACTGCAAACAAATCTTTTCTCGTTCGTTAAAATCTCATAAGCACTATATCATTTTTTTCTTGAAATAACGCCATTAAAAAAAAATTTCAAAACCTTTAATTTCTGCCGCGGCTAAATGTCATCTCAAGATCTCATTTCTCTATTCTCTACATCTGAAAGCTTTATCTCCAAAACCCTCCACTTCCTCCCCAACAATTCACCCTTAGCTCGGAAACACGTCGCACCCAGGTTCATCCGAATCGCGACCCCATAGCAACGCGGAGGCTTTGTATTCTTTATGAAGCTCCGTGTCTGCGACGCGGAACGAAAGGCAGAAACGGAAAATTGAATGATTAAATCTAACAGTCACTGCTGTCACATTTATCATAGCGTGACACAGATATCGGTAGGAAGCCTCTGCCGCAGTATCCGTCACGGAGACTCGTGGCCAATCATCGTGGATGATAAGGCACCGAGTAAGGGAAATGAAGTCACCCGTATTATACTATGAACGTCGACGATAACGGGGACTGTTTGTTTAAAATCGAGTCGTCTGTACGACGAGACATCTTTCGTCTGTGTAGGAACGGTCTGGATCTACTTACGTGCCGACGCTGACGCTCGGCGAACGGAGATTGATCGCTTTCGACGACGGATCCGTCAAGTCGACGACGCTCAGAGAGACGACCGGGTTGGGGCTGCCCGCCTGTGAAAAAGTCGTATCGATACAGACGACATAAAGGAAACCACCGAGGTAAAAAGGGGAAAAGGAAAGGAAAATCGGAAGCTTAAGCGACGCAACCCTTTTTATTCTCTCCCCGTTTAAAGCCAGGACGAGCTTCCTAATCTGGTCCTTTTCTCCGAAGACAGTCGTCGGGTAAATTGGGTAAAGGGAGGAAACGATTATCCGATTCCCCGGATTTTTCCGTCGAACTTCCCCTTCGCTCTTTCAAACTCTCCGGGAGGCCTCGGGATCGCTGCCTTTAATGGGAATCGAATTTCGGGGGAAGTATCGCGGGCCGAAGGAGGGACTTTGAATGGTGTTCGAATTAAAAATCTCGGGTGAATGGAGGCTGAGGCGAACTCGGGTGCTTTACCGGCTTATTAAGCTCACCTTCGGATACTTGATCTTCACTTCCGAGGGATATTGATCCGTCATGTTGCCCGGCTTCCCGTAATACAGCATCACGATGTCTTTCACTTTGGTGTCGTCGAAAGTCGCGAACGCGAGGTGTTTGCCATCCGGGGAGAACCATAGCGCCACTGCCGAGCCCAGCACCTCCTCTGAAAAAATCCTCGATTAAAAAGGAATTAATTTGATGCGTGGGAGTCGACGCATGAATTGGGGAAAACTTAGGACACTCGTTATAAATAGATTTTGGTGTCCATGAACTTCGCCACGAGTCAACCTTGAAGTTTTCTTCTTTTCGAAATGGAGAATTGAATGTGTTCATTACTTTTAAGCCCGCCATACATGACCGAACCGCTCGGTCGAGCCATCACACAGGCGCATCTACACGTCGGAAATGAAAATGTGTAGACGCGTGTATGTGACGGCTCGACCGAACGGCTCGCCGAGCGGTTCGGTCGTGTATGGCCGGCTTTAGGTTTCCAATTGATTTTTCTCACCTTCATACACCCAATCAGGCACTCCGTTGAAAATAAGATCACGTTCACCGGTGTCTGTTACTCGTCGAACAGCGTTTCCAGAGTCAGAGAACTCCTGGTAGTAAATGTCGTTGTTCAAAACGTAGACCAAAGCGTTTCTGGTTGGCGACCACTTTGCCAAAGCTACGTAGTTGCCATTGGCTATCTTTGTGTATGTTCTGAGCGAGAGAAATCGTTTTAGAGAATTGTGTATATGTATATCAAAATTCTATCACACTTTTGATAATTTGAATTGAATTTTTTGTATTTTTGGTAAACCAAGTTCTAATTTCATCGCTAGACTGCAGATTTTTATGCAACACCAAACGTTAGAAAATATAAATAAAGAATTAAAACTAAAGCAACAGTGTGTTTTATTTTTTAAACACATTAACTTAAATTATATTTTTAGTGTTCTGTATAATTTGGCATTTGTCAACAATCTCAGCTTCATTTTCGTGTATTTAAAATTGTCATAAATGTAAATAATTCGCAATATTACAGTAAATACTTGAAACTTGTAACTAAATTATCAAACCTGTGATTGTTTAAAATTAAAGATAAATAATCGAGATTTCACTGTAATTAGTCCTCGTCTCTCAAAGTCCTCCGAATTTTCTTTTGCTTTTATTAAAACAATTTTTTAATATTTGATTTAGAGAACGATTTTATAATTCAGTAGAGACTTCGCTAAGTGTCTCAGAATTTTTTCAAACTTTCCTAAATGTTATAACAGTGAAAAATTAGGTTCGTATAATGCCTTTAAAGGACTAAGCTATAATAGTTTATCTATTGTTCGAGAAATTAGAAATTGAGCTTATCTCGAGTGGTTGACTGGAGAGGTACAAATGTAACAAAACGAACAACAGTTTTATAGTTATTACATCCAAATCGTTGCATCGTTACGTGATTCAGCTTATCAGTGGAGATTATTAAAGTTTTATCGGCGGCACGTTTAGAAACACTCACTTGCTTTTCATGCTGTAAACAACGGACTTTTGGAACACCGAGTGTCTGAAGCCCTGGAAAAGTGACCAAGAATGTTGTTTTTAATTTCTATCATGCCCTTGGGATTCAATGAAACCGATAACTTCGGAAGCACTTACGTTGGCGAAATCGTAGCTAATCAGAAGATACGAGCCATCGTATGAAAGGCTCAATAAAGGCGATGGAAAAGACGTCTAAAACAAATAGAAATAAAGACTCTTAATCTGCATATAACTGTTAAGGAGAGAATTTCTATTTTCTTGGTCGAAAATATCGATTTTTTAGTATTTTTTATAATAAACAAAACTATAAACTAAGTCAAACTGTTTGTATATGTTTTTAATATACTTTTCTTAAGTAACAATTTTTTTCTATGAATTCGCTTCAAAATGCAGTTCAAATCAACCACTAAATTGCGGTTGAGATATCTGACCTTTAGTTCATATAAAATTTAAAAATTCCATGTGGTTTTATTTTATACACATATAGTTATAGTTGGACCTACAGGCAAGGCAATAGGTTGTACATATTTTTTTAATTACCAAAAGTTTGGGCAATTTCGGGAGTAAAATCGAACATTTTACATACCATTGTTCGAAAAACAATTCCTGTGGTTTCATTGTAGAACAAACGATAACATGTGCTTAAAATAAAAGCACAATAAAATTTTTCATTTTATATGAACTAAAAGCCAGGTGTCAACCACAATTTCG
The DNA here is from genome assembly GCA_030770465.2 of Perdita meconis. NCBI lineage: Eukaryota > Metazoa > Arthropoda > Insecta > Hymenoptera > Andrenidae > Perdita > Perdita meconis. Next base: position 6,301,443 of record JASKOS020000001.1, read on the forward strand.
CGATTCGTTTAGTTCGCGATTGATACCAACTGCATTTTCGAACCAATTCAACCGCAAAAAATGATTTTACTTAATAAAAGTGTATTAAAAACATAGAGAATTTTTGAAATTGTTTAAGTTTTCATTTTCGTTTATTAAAAAATACCAAGAAAATCGATATATTTCGACCAAGAAAAAAGAAATTCCCCTTAATCTAAAGAATCTATGAGTTATCGAATTCTAAAAATGCGATAACATGAAATTCTCACTTCAATGATGTGTCTACATAGCCCCGATACCGTCGATTCTCTATCAAGCTATCGGTCACACAAATCCTAGATTTCCTGTAGCAGTCGATAACACATAATTAATTTGTCGATATCTCCCAGAAACAGGTTGCTGCGTCACGGTTTAGAGGAAAACAGATTCCTAAAATTGTCCCCCTTTCCTCGCTCGAATCTTTCAATTTTCTTTTCCATTAATTCGATCCCCCCGTCAAGAAGTTTCCGAAGTCGATTCGCCGGGGCCGAAGCAACACGCCCTATCTCCGCTTTCCCGAGGACAACTCGCAACTTTCGAAACACCGTTATCCGCCTCTCGATTTTCAATCCCGACGAAAATTCGGGAAGTTGCCGAATTCTTTCCCCGGCCTCGAGGTCGATCGAGGCCTCGACTCACCGTTACCGACGAATCCACGACCAGCCGGGTCGTCCTCGACGTGACGTCGAACGTGAGCACGTCACCGGCATGGTGATCGGTGTAAAGGATCTCCGTGCCCGATCGCCAGGTACCGTTGAACCCGTTCGCGCGGAAACTTTTGTCGTAAGTCTCCTCCAAATTGAATGGAACGCTCACGCCTTCTTGATCGTCCTCGTCGACTCCCTCGTATCGGGGGTAGTCTTTGTCGATCACTCGCGGAACTGCGAGGAAAAATTCGTGTTCATTGAAAAACTGGCTTGGGCAGTGGCAAATTGAGGGTTGAGGTCTTTTGGTAGACAGGGTAGAATTGAGGTAAGGGAGGAATGGGGGGATGTTATATGTAGAAACTTTTTTTTTTGGATCCAAGAAAGTTTGAGATTGAATTCTTGTTGAGTTAGAATCTGTCTCTTAATAGAAATTTGGAAAAAGGTTTTTAAAATTTATATAATTATTTTGAAAGATCATTTGTTTTCGCTGGTTTGAATTTTGGTGGAGATTCCATTTCAGAGCAATAATTTTGTATATTAATTTTTATGACCAACAATTTTTAATTATAGAGTAATTAATCAAGAAGTAAGAAATATGATTATTACATTTTTCGCGGCATGATTGAGTACTAAATTTCTCCTAAACAGCATAAATTACAATCTTTACTTCAAAGAATGTGACAACTTCTGAGTCAGAAGTCAACTTCAAAATTCCATTTTTCTGTGTATTTTTTAATACAAGCGTTTTACGTAAAAATAAATATATGTACCTGTTGATTAAGATGTACAAAAAAGTGCGGATATCTCATAAATAATGGTCGCAAAAATTATTTTGCTTCCACAAAAATTAAAATTTAATTTGGTGATCAAGATATAGAGATCAGTGGATCAAAAGCGTTGAAATAATGTAACCTCGGTCCATAAATTCGTGCATGCTTTGAAATTTAAAAAAACTGGTAAATAACAATAAAATTTATTGCCATCTTCAATGATAAATCCTCCTTCATTATCAGCAATTCGTTGCAATTCGCCACTAACTTTTTTTTCATTCCGTTTGTGCCACTAAGTCATGATAAATTGACGCGCGAAGCGAATACACGGGAATTTATGGGCCGACTATCTAATAAATATACAGGGTGTTTCGCAACATATTGGCCTATTTCAGTGGAAGACTAATGGTCGTAGAGTAAACTATGGAATCAACACGTTGACTGTTCCCGCTACGCGATCGCTCGTGGCAGAAAACTTGCCGCAGAGTTTCTGCTACGAATATACTCGTCGATCTTTACTACAAACTCGAATAAATAAAATTGTCTTCCGATAACTCCCTAAAAAATTCTGACGTAAGGCAATAAAAAAGCGGACTTAAAAGAATTTATCATATAAAAGCATAGATCAATTTCCCTAATCACGAAATCAACGTCACGAATTCCAAGATACCCAAAGCGATTCCCAAAATCGTGAGTCATTTTTCTAAATCCCAGCCATAAATTTCTTGAAGCAAAGAAACCGCAAACATCGTCAAATCCATCGACAAACAAACATCAGATCGGAAGAAATCCGATGACAATTAAACTGATCTCAAATAACGCAAATCGCGGGGGAGCATTAGCCGCGGCGAGGGTATCGTTCTCAAAAACGTCCCCCGGACGTCCGGTCCATAAGCGGCTTAAGAGGATCGCGATTATCCGTCGGAAGACAGAGGGACACTTACTGGATTTCGCGGCGACGAGGATGGCCAAGGATCCCTGCAGCACCAGCAGCTGGAGTACCTGAAAAAGATTTCGTTCCCCGTGAAACGCGATCGTAAAAAACTCACTCTTGTGCCTGGAATTTCACCCCCGTCTGCCACCTCCTGCCTCTGGCGTACGCCGAATCTCGAGACGCGAGAGATTGGCGGCGAACAAAGACGACAGAGGCTGAAAGGTGGTTGAAGGGGTGCGAGATACATAGGAAAAGGGGGTGAGAGACGCGTTCCTGGAGGAGAGGGACACGTGCCTGGCATAAAAGTGGAGAAAGAGGCGCGCGACAGTAATTCCCGCGAGGCGATAGCCTAGTGGTCGGCGAAGTCCGCGGAATCGTCAAGAAATTACACCCCCTTGACTTCCTCGGCGCAACCCCCTTGCGGAGCTTGGGAAATCGCCGCGTGGTAACTGGAAACTCCCTGCCTATATTTTAAAGGAACAAAGGTGTGAGGGTTGAAGTCAGGTCGCAGGGGATGGAGGGGATCAAAGGATGAGGCCTCGTCTCGCGAATTAGAAACCGTCCCGTTCCGCACGGTCAACGCCAGAGGGAATCAGACACTCTGGGAAGACCAGGGGTGGCCGAAACTTGGCCTGCAGAAAGTTGGAAAACGGGGGTTGGGGAACGTTGCTTTTCTGTTCGGGTTTAAATCCTTTAAGGAGCCTTCTTCCTCCGGGAAAAGTAGGATAGTCAGATTTGTTTCGTGTTTCCCGGGGATACGATGTCGATTTTCGGCGGGGAGCAATTAGAACATCGGAGACAGCTGCTTGGATCTCGAGAGAATTTGTGATTAGTATTGATTATGATGGAAATGGGAATTAAGTTTAAACATAGGAATTTTATTTGAATGGTTTAATTGCGGCAAATGGTTCAGAGTTTTCATCGTCATTGGGACTTTTAAAAATAGGTTTAAGTTCCTATTGCAGTTTGGGGAAGTTTGAGAACTATTCCTGTCTATTCCTGTCTGATATTTTTATATGTATATTGTACAGAGTCATGAATTATGTAATCATTTAGGGAAGAAAATAATTTCAATATTCTCTGTAGGAGCTTGAAGTGATTTAATTTTTTTTAATAGCGAGGTAGATAGGATTATTTACTCTTTTTATTTCTACGTCTATTTTTAGTCTATTTTTGTTATTAACTAATTGATATTATTGTGCAATTTTTGGTCAAAGAATTTAAACCACAAGCAAAAAATTTGGTTTTTACAGTTATAATATGGAATTTAATTGCAAAATGCAATATGAGAATTCTAAATGTACAATAATGATGCTTAATCTGTGAAGCTGTTGATAGATGTTAAAATATACAGGATATTAAAAATATTAATACAAATTATACTGTTTAAAAGAATAATACATACTTCAGTTCTTCATTTGTGCTTGTAAAAACTTGATACTACATAAAAATTCGCAGTCTAATTAAAATATAACAAATTACTCTTGGTTATCCAAAGTAAAAAGATCAAACATTTTAAAAAAGAAAAAAACTGTGACATTATTACTAAAATAAATTTTGCGAACTTTTATATAGATATTTCTTACACCAGCATACCTACTAGTTTCAACCAATAGAATTAAAATTAAGTTTGAATACAATTTCAGCAGCTCTCAAGTTTCAAATCGCAACTAATTTAATATTTATATCTTTATAAAGGCTTTCGTGACTCACTGTATATTATTATTAGAATTTATCCGAAGCTTTCAATTTGCCTAACAAATTTTTAACTATCCTAATTGAATAGCTAGGAACTGTAATAATTAGACTGTGAATATTTGTGGACTTATAACAAATTTGAACTATCAAAAAATATACAAAATCTGTCTAAATACAAGAAGAATAATATAATTATTAACCTATATGAAAATCTACAAAATAAAATTATAACACTTAAAAAATTCTTCATCTCGTATCTTCAAAAATACGAATTCGCAAAAATATCCAGTCTACCAAGGATAAATGAATTCCACTGGATTCAAAAATAAGTAATTTCCTATTCTAATATCTGAAAGAGTTCAAAGATCAATCTTTCCACAGAACTGGAGTCCGCAACTTCCCAGAAAGTTGGAAGGTCCACAAAACCGACTTTCACGAATGAACTATTTTCAAACAAAGAATGAATTATTTATTTACGCCCCTAATAATTTTCTCGCGCTAAAAAGCTCCGCATTTCTCAACGAAGGACACCTCAGATAGCCGGTGACCGAAATGGGTTCGCGAAATATACAATCATGATTGATGGGGTGGTTTCCCAAGCTCCGGCAACCGCCGCCGTCATCCAGCTGCGGAGAATATGCAAAACTGGATGCGGGGGCGCTGCACGTGGCCCTACGAAGGGAAAATCGACCTCGAAGTTTAGTCGACTCGAAATTCTCAAAGTTCTAACCAGAATCTTGAAATTTTCTTGGCAATTAACATGCAACCCAAAGCAAATTCCACGGAGCTGTAACTGGGAAATCTGTGAAAATAACGCCGCTTTGTTATGTCTATCGTTAATTCGATTCTCTTGAATATTTCTTTTTCTTTTAACACACGCAGGAAAAGTAGAAAATTGCCGTGATAACAGTGCGACGTGTCGGAGGCGATTAAAGCGTAGAACGAGTCCAAGTCAGCAAAAGCGTCGCGTAAACGGTAGACGTTTGCGAAATTCTTGCTTCGAGGAGATCCGGCTGCGAGTGTCTTCCGTTCGGCGTTTGTAACGTTGAAAAGACGGAAGTTTGTCGAAAACTGTGAAGTCTTTCCTCGAGACAAACAACGTCGGCGACACTCGTTTCTCCGATGAACTCGAACGAAATTACTCAAGAAGCTCGCACGAAGATCGAGGGATGATGGTTAATTGAAAATTACGAAGCTGATCAAATTAGCGAGCAGCATTCGAGGGATAACAATCATGTTCCACGAGAGCTAGTAATTAAAAACGGTGACTGGTAAACGTCCTGTTTTAGAGATCTCGCACTCAGACGAGGGTCTTCAACCCCACGAAGTTCCTCTTAATTAATGCGAACCAATTAGCCGGGGATAAAAAGCCGGTTGACAGTCGTGGAAACATTTTTCGCGTTCCCGTGATAAGCAGCTATTCGACGGAGCTGAATTCCTCTCAGACAAAGCGCGTCCCTTGATCAGCAAATTACTGGAACTTCGTTGCGAAGTTAGCGATAATGAAATGGATTAGCAAGCGTGTTGGGAATGCCAAATTGAACGGATAAATATAACCCTGCGCGGATAAACAAGTCTCAACGAAAGTAGCGGAGAATCCGTGTAATTAACAAGCTTTCAGATTTATTCCCCTAGCGCGTTGCGAAGTTCAAAATTCAGCGCGCGAAGCGCGGCTGACAGCAAAAGAAGACAGTACAGGTTAATTTCCCGGCTTTTCCCCCGACTTCGCGAAACGGCGTTTCTCGAAAACATTTCGAAACTTCGTTTGGCAGAGTCATTAGCGAAACTATTCCCTCTCCTCCTCGTCGAACAATTACCAACCCACCCTTCTCGATTTACCGGCGCTTTTTCTACCCTCGTCGTATCTTAACCTCCCTCCGCTTCTTCCGCGCGAATTTTTCTCGAGGATCGCCGCGACGGCTGCATCGTCGACGATAAATTGAGACGGAGGTCCGAGCCTTCGAAACTTTTCCATCTGCGGGGCGAAAAAAGGTCCACGACGGAAGTTAACGCGGGTCGAAGGGGCAGACGCGCTCGAAGACCCTCCTTAGGGGAGGGTCGATCGCGTGGAAATCGAAAATCGAGATCGGATCGATTATCTTCGCCGTATTTCACTTTTGATATGACGTTTGATTTCACGTTGTTTTTTTTTTCCTGTGCGATTCGTTGTGGCATGCGGCCAGGGATTGCAATCCCGCGGGGTTTTCAGTCCCGCGGGATTTATGCGGGAACATCTTCAATCCCGCGGGATCCCGTGGGATTCCGCGATAATCAAAGGTTTGATTGTTAGATCAATTAGGTGTATGCAAAACCATTAATCTTTGTTTAGTGTTCTTGTATTTATACATAATAAATAGTTTTCCCAATTTTCTATAACTCATATAATAAAAAGAAAATTATAATAAAGTAATTATATATGATGTCAACAAAAGTAATCCTATTAAAAAACGTTTGAGGAAAGACTAAAGCTTTCACGTACACCTAATATATGCATGTAATATTATTTACGATATAATTATGTTTAATTATAAACCTCAAAATCAACTTAACAAAAACAAAGTCTGAATATAAATTTAACTTAAAATAGCTTCTTTAAAAAAAAATTTTTATTTTGCAGTTTATAGTATGAATGAAGAAAAAATAGCTATGAATAAAATGAAACAAAATCTCTTTTTCCTTGCTCTATCAAAGCACTTGTAAAGCAACGGTAAAGGCTTGGATCGCGTCCACTACGCGCCATGATTCAAGCTTCTGCCGTTGTTCCCAAAATGCGGCGTGTGATATGCTCCATTGGATTTTGGTCATAGATTTTTGCAGACATTCGTTGTGCGTATCGTCATTCGCATAATTTTACACACAATCCCGCACACCTTGCGGGATCCCGCAATTTTTATTTAAGATATGTGCGGGAACAAAAAATTATGCGGATCCTGCGGGATCCCACTTTGCGGGATTGCAATCCCTAGGCATGCGCCAGCGCAGTAAACGTGTTTACGCGGGAAATTTACGAGCTTCGAGATAGATTATCGGTTCAAAACAGGAAAATTGGGCAAATATTTTTAATTGTTTGAAATAAAGAATTTCATAAGAAAAGAACTTTAAAAAGTTTTACAAGGAAAAAAATGGAAATTTCTAAGAATTTATTGTTTTGATATAAAATTCTCAATTTATTCAAATGCTACCTACCTATTAATAATTTACTAACTCACTATATGTGTTAATTCATGCACCAAAAATTGTAATGACTGTACTGTGTTCTTTCTTAAATTTGTTTTTTTTTTTTATATGGAATATTGATAATACTGAAATTAATTATAGAGTGTAAATTGGATAAAGTTAATTATAAATTTTGCTAAAGTTCGCCCAAACGGATACACGTTTCATATATCTTCCACGCGAATGCAGTAAAAACGGACATAACTTAAAATGTTGATAAGATTTGGCTAACAACAGATAGCATTTCAATCTCCAAATATTTTTGATGAATGACTCAGACTTTTTGAGTCATAATTATTGATGACCTTACAACGAGGAGGGTAAACAGATCCATTTTAATAATATTAAAGAAATTTTTTTTCAAATTCATTAATAATAATTGACTGTGTGAATTTTTATGTAAACTCAAATTTTTATAAGCTCAAAAACTTCAAGCTTTAATGACAATTTATCTTATATTACAAATATTATAACTTCAATTATATTTTTGATATTTTGTATATTTTGACATGTGTTAACAACCTCCTAGATTTTTTTATATTTAGAATTGCCATAAATGTACAAAATTCCGCAGTCTATTTATTGGAAAGGAGATTCTAATTGGAAAAATATATTTTTCCCGAACTATTTCTCAAATTAGTTTTGCAGTCTACATTCCTTAAGCTTTAATTTCGTCAAAATTGCATCAAGATTTCATTGTCTATATTTCAAAAAATGAAAACTAACAATTAAAGCTCCTATAAATCTAATTGTTTGAAGAAAAACACAACAGGTTAAGCGTATTTATTTAAATTTAAAAAATCCTTACTTCTGTTAATTCTAAACATTACTGTACACCATACAGAAAAAAGACCATGAAGTCAAATGAGGAAAAAAGAATCTAATAAACCCAAGCGTAGAATTTGTAATCATAATTTAACCATAATTCAACCAACAGTAGTTTCAACATTAACATTCTCAAAAACACTTTCCCCACCGTAGACACCGAATTTCCCTCTCAAGAGAAACAATCGAATCTTCCTCCAACGTCACACATCATAAATCCACCGACAGAAAACTGCGCGCAAAAGCTGTCCTCCACTCCGAGTCCCTCAAACCAGATTCACAAGGATGCAACCTACCCCTTTCCGCAGCATGTCGAACACGTGGCAGCCTCGACTGTGACTCGCACACTACAGGGGACGATCGCGCGTGTTGCTCGACGATGATCGAGAGAGATCGCGGCCCCGTCGATCTCACGGGTGCGCCGAACACAGACTGATCCATCGCATACTTCCCCGACGTGCGGGAGGTGGCAGGTGCTCCCACCTCCTTCGATAAACACGAGGCATACCCGATATATCGCAGCGTTTTCCTTTTGTCCGTGTCTACTGATCTCGGAGCTGCAACGCGATTAAGTAAATCGCTGATAACGAACCTCCGACCGCGATTCACGATCCACGGTGCCGCGTGTGGACGAATTTTTTACTCGCTCGAGATCGAGCCGCAGTTCGATACCACGAGGACCGCGGAGATCAGCGAAAAATGAATCTCCGCTTCGCGTTTATCTCGAAGAGCCGATAGCGATTAGCGACCCGCGCGGCGCGATTCGCTTCGATGGGTAAAATTGACGCGACTGGAAAGTCACTGTCGCAGGCCATTGTCTAGGCGAAGGTCGCAGTTGTACGACCAGGTGATGCAACCTGTTTCCGATTTTCCTCGTGTCTGTCGCGCGTTTCCTCGACGGGCGTCAAGGCGAGCGAGTTTATTCTGGTATCGGGAAAGCGTATCTTTCACGCGAGTGAACTGTTGTATCTGTCGAAACGTCTTCGGAGACCGATAATCTTGTTCTTATCGCATTGTTATCGAAACGGTGCCGATCGTTGCGTTAATCGAAACGCGATCGAGAGAAAAGAGGCGCGCGATATCTCGTCTCGCGGGAGAAATGATAACAGCGAGATGTCCGGCTGGCGAAATGTTACAGAGTCAAAGGGTGACGTCGAGTGACCCGAAAATGCGCCGCGACGTCTGTTAAACAGGCGGGAGAGATAAAATCGGAGGAAAATCGAAACGGATTAACGTCGAACGGAATCTCTCTGGGCGACGATACACCGTCCATCCTGACGTTTCACATTCTTTCCCAGTCGTCGGCTGTCGCTAATAATCCTGATTCACGAGCCCCGCTGTCAATAACTTCGCGAGCTTTCGAAATTCGTCCGCTGTAAATCGCGGTTATCGAACGACACCGTTTCCATCCGCTGCGATGCGCCGCGCCAAGGACGACGCTGATTTGATTACGTCGCAAACAATGGCCGATACAAAGGGGGACGAGGTACACAATTGCTGTTCGGGATGAGAATTTGAGCGGTGATCGATGTCACTGACAACTATTATTTGTAAGTCCGTGATCCGAAGACAAGTGAATTCTGTAGTTCAAGTTCGAGTGAATTATTTAGATCGGAATTTTTGAGACGCCCTGTATAGTAGACTGTGATATTAGGAGGTCATGGGAATATTAGGGTGACACGGTTAACGTAATGCGAGTGTTAAAAGGGAGGTGCACGTGGCGAGAGAAAAATTGTTTAGCTTTGATTGAAGAGTGAAGGGAGAAAACTGGGAATTTCGTGCGGTAGATTTGTTGAGAGAAATTGGTCTTCGCATTGGTTGTTGCAAATTGTTTATCAAATTTTCTCTTCGCTTCGCCGTGCTTCGTCATAGTGCGCGCCGGCCTTAATCAATCATGTTCCAGTTATTCGTTGTATTAATGATAAGAGTAGAGTAGGATTTCAAGTAAAATTTGAACTCAGGCATAATTGATGGTATATTAAAAATACAAAAATTTTTCATCAAGGAAATGTTTTAGTTTCGACTCTCATATTAAGTCGAATGATTGGGGTTTTTCTGTGGTTCGTGTCTTAATTAAGCATCGCAGAAAGAATTATTTAACGACGAGGTAATTATTTTATGGTAATTTTCAACTTTTTCTGTAATTTGGAAACTGAAATACTGAAACAGAATAAGAGATTTTAATCTTGTTTTAAAGAATACCATTATAGAAATGAGGCAAAGTATTTCATTTATCAAGCATTAAGGTTTTTTTGAAGTAACCGAAGTAAGAAAATTTATAATTTTCTTTTAATAAAGAGCAGAATTCTTTTTTTTATAACCCAGAAAGTCTCGAATCTCTTTTTCTTCATTTTATCACTCTATAAATACTCCTTTCGAATTTATTATCTTTGAGATTTAAAAGCTGTATAATCTTAATTGTTAAAAATAACACATACTATAAAATGGAAAATGACACAAAATTGGACATTCCTTATTTTTTCCGACTATCCTTCAATAATTAGCATTGCTACTAAATTTTTAATTTACGACTTCCTTGGTAATTTCTTATATCCATTTGGTCTTCTAAATCGTATTTCAGCAATTTTTCTACCATTGAAAAATACAAAATAACAATAAAATAGTTTTCACTCAAGTCTAATTTAATGAAAGCCATAAATATTTTTTAAAAAGTCAAAAAAAATTAGATTTAACTTAATTTCAACTTCGGTTGGTTATTCACATCTATAAAAATATAAATTGCACTAATATCCACAGTTACTATTAAAAATTCAAATTATATTTCCGGGAAAATATCAACTCTATATACTTAAGTTTCCTAAATATCAAAAAACAATAATTAACATTACCCACCAAAAAGAATTAACGTTAGATAAAGAATATAATATAAAGTATCTCAAATAAAATAATTTCATCATCTCTTCTCCGTATTCGAGGTATCGTTATCTTCCAAATACGGATCCTAATTTCTCAAAAATACCGACGCTATCGCCAGCATTGTTCGATTCCCTTAGCAACGAGCGTCTCTCGCACGTAGACCCAGTGGGAATTAGCCGGTCACCTGCAACACCTCGTGCATTCCCTGCATTCCCTCGTGCGAGGAAACAGTTTAGAGTCAGTCACGTGAACCGGTTACGCTCTTTCATTTCCACTTGTTTAAATTTGCACTCCATCAACCGACTGATCGAAGGGAATCAACGTCGAAGTTAACAGAGAGACAAAACTCGTGGGATTTCTAGGTGAACGTTTCTCACAAAAGTCGAGAGATAAAAAAATCGTCAACCCAAAAATTGAAAACTCGATTCCCGAATTCTAGCCAAAAGTCCTCTAGCTTTTCTTCGCAAGTTTTTGACCGAGCTTTTTGCAACGCGTTCGCGAAAAGAGGGGAAGGAAGCTCGGCTCTAATTTCGCTCCTCTCCGCGCATCAATTCTCGCTAATGAATCGAGAAGAGTAATAATAAGCAATGTTATTGAGTAATAATAAGCTGGTCAGGTCAATGCCGCAACGATCAACCTTCATTCAGCAAAGTCGTGGCGCAAACTGTGCTCAGCTGCAGGCCTCGCCGACTGCATCTTTCATGCGACACACGACGCACGACGCGACCCGGAAGAGGGCCCGAAACGACTCGTTTATGTCGCCGACCTCGCCGAGCCTCGAACCAATCAGCAATCAGCTAATCGTCGTTGAACGCCGGCCGTTCCGGCATTTCAAATATCCCCGTGATAACACGGTCGCTAGATAACGTTTGTCACCGTATTTTTCACTTTGCCGAGGGCTTTTCTTCAACAACGCATTAAAAAATGGAATTTGGGTTATGCTTGATTGGTTTCATCGGTGGGAAACTTGTGATTGATCATTAGGAGCAATGTGATAAATGGAAGATGAGTGTTTCAAGAATTTGGGCGGTTCATAGGAACTTTTTTTGAGTTAATTATATTTTATGTTGGGTCAGAACTAAAGATGAGGAAAATTATATATTTATAGTTAAATAAATTTGGGTACAAGTATTTCAACATTGTCTTCGAATTTCACTTAAGAATGCTACAAACTTTTATTCAAACTCAATATTGTATTTACATCAAATAAAAAGTAGAATATGAATGTTGGAAAATGTATTAAAACTATTTTCCAATTTTTCAACTTTGTCAGGTTTATTTGTAAGCCTACAAATTCTTGAATGTTAAGAAAATTTAGACAAAATTATTGCCAGTATTTGTGTTCTTTATTTCCTGATATTATACCAAAAATTCATATCATAACAACATGGGTATGATAAAAAGAATTACAAATCGAGATTTTCGAGAAAAACACGAGTTAAAAATTGTAGTTCTTATGTTACAGTTTTTCTTTTCAAGAATTATATTTATTATAATTAGACTGCAAATATTCCAGCTTCCGCGATAACTATAAATATGAAAAATAATGTAGGGCATTTGCGCGTATAAGACAATATAAAAATCCGAAACCCATTTTTATTTAGCTTACAACTTTTTACCTATCCCAGCGAAAATAGAGGTTTGCATAAACATCTACATTCTAAATTATAATTTTCTTCGTGCGTAGCGCAACATTCAAAATGATAACTAGCATCGTGACCTAGTATTTATAGTTCGATCGTAAATATTTATGGCGGTTGCACAATGCGAAAGTGATAATAATACGTGACGAATGTTGAAATTGCTCTTGAAGCTATCTCTGCACTTAGAATACAAAGAAACAGATATTCTTATGATAACACGAGTGGACTCGCAGCTGCATATTAAGCAGATTCGATATGCTTTCATTTTTTAAAAGTCGACAGTGCCACCTTCCGTTGATAACAACCTGTATGATAACATAAACCAGCGAAGGGAAACTTCGTAACGCCTGTCAGTATGCAACCCCAGAATCTCCTCCAGTTAGTCTCAAAAATCCCCACTAGATGGCGATGAAGCAAAATTCACTAGACCGTATGGTAAAAAGTTACCAGCGATCGTATTAGCGATGTGTACGAAAATCAAAAAGTACTTTTGCCTTGGTCCTTTTGTTACTCAACGAAACATAGAATTGTCAATACGTTGTTTAGGAAACTTCAATCAGAGCTTCTTAAATCTAAAAATTGTCAGAGAAGTTATCCATCGAATACCGCAAGATGGCCGTAGTCTTACGATATCCGAGGTTGCATAGAATCGATGCGAAATTCGAAACCCGTTCGTGGCTTCCTAAGCTTCATTATAATCTGATAATTAAAAAACTCTGCTTCCGTAATCAAGTCATATTAAAGCGGAATAAGTTGAAAGGTTTCTTAGCAATCACCACTGTATTCGACGCAACAAATTTCTAGAAAATAAAAAACTTCCAGAAGCTATTTATTTTTCGCAAGCTCCGAAAAATAATTCTCAATGCCCGTGATACAACCACAAAGCAAGGTTCCCAAGCTTCCTCAACTTTCCTAGTTTTTCCAGCTTTTCCAAGAAGTTGTATACCTCCGGCCCAGTTGATTGCTCGCAATCGAGAATAGTTTCGCCCTTCGGAGGGCGCGTTAGCCCGTCGATCGATTGCGAACGCACGCGGCACCCGTTGCCACGAGTCGCAAAATCGCCTCGACAGGAAGAGGGAGAACGAGGGTGCGAAAAGCCACCCCCCGCGCGGTGCCCAAGCTATAAGTACCGGACACGAGCCGAGCGCGGGCTTATAGGTCCCGTTGCGGTCTTCCCTGTTCGTTCCATCGTCGCGACGGCCACCTCCGGCGATCTATTCATAGATCCAAGATCCTCGTCGCTGGCCATTTTGATTCGAGCGTCAAAGCGAGATCGATTGACGGCCGCGGGAGCACGTGGAACGTTCGAGAGGAGAGCATGACAAGGCCCGTCGATCGGGGATCCAGGCGACCGGAAGCTCGATCCCGCGAGTGGAGGACCCGGGGCTGGGATCCATGATCCATCGTCGTCACCTGGAACATTAACGATCGAAAATGAAGCACAGCAGGTCGCTGATGGACATCGAGGACATCTGCGGATGCTCCAAGCTGCCCTCGATCATCCCGCGCAAGGAGTTGCCGCATCTCAAATCCACTTCCGGTGAGTCCCGAGTCTGTACATCGTTTGAATGTCTTTGGAAACCTTCACGAAACCGAACAGATGATATGTTGACCACTCTGAGCAATTTTTCGCGTTTTCTCCGATTTTTCTGTGATTTTCTTTCACCTGAATTTCTATTAGAGTTCCCGGTTTGACGCTGTTTGACCCAGTTACCGCTCGCTTAACCATGTTTGCTAGGCTTCTCCTATTCGTTTACTAGGCACTAACTTCGATAAATGGTCTTCGTGTATAGCTGTCGCAAGTAGGTTTGGCGAAGAGTAACGAAGTTTCCTGTTGTTGACCTTCGTATGCTGCTCCAATTCCCGTCGAGGCTGTCGCTCGCGTTCGTCTTCGGTTTGAACGGGTTGAACGAAGTTTATCGAGGCTATTGATTCGAACCTTTCATCCACGTCCCACCGCAAACTTCCTCATAACGTGTTTACTTGGTCTCCGAAGATTCTTGCCTCTTCTGGCACGAGGTGTGGCTGTGATCCTGTTAAATTTAACGTGATTTCCGGAGAAGCATCTTCGATGCTGGCTTACGTTCCACTTTCCGTGCCGCGGTTGAGACGCGTGTCGCAACAAGCCCCATGGATCACGATCACAGCTCCGATTCCCTTTCGAACTTCTTCCTTCTGCTGGGAAATAGTGCAGCAAACCTCGATCAACCAGCTCTTGAATATTTTCTATCAATATTATTCCGCAACCCAATTACTGAAAGCACCAACAATAAGCACATACAATGAAATTTTTAGTTAAACTTGTGCCCTGTCTTAACGATGGCCTTCATGAACATAAAAAATTAGACATTAACAAAATTCTTTAGTTTCGATTTTGATGTTAGGTCAATTAATCAAGGTTCTACCATATTTTCTTTCGCAGATACATTTTTAGTGTCATCGAAAAAATTGTGTCAAAGTCGGCGTTAACGCATAAGTTTGTTCGAGCGATCGATAAAGCTTATAGTAAAAAGTATATACCGCGAGCCTTGGAAATTAATGCTCCATCGATCGTTTGAAATATTTTGAGGGCAGACGTTGACGCGTCTAACGTCAGGGAAGTCTATCATTTCGTTTTCTTCTCTTTCTCCGTGGATCTGCTATGAAGCAGCTGGTTCCTCTCCAACTTTTACGAGTTCCTTGATAAGAAGCAGTCTCGGGTCTTCGAAAGGCGAAGTTGTCGAAGGAAAAGTGGCTTTAAAAGCGATTTGCCAGTGCGTCGCGTATGTTTCTAGCCGAACAGCGAGTAAACCTCGATAACATCACTCTTCATCAAGGCTTCGCAATAGAGGAACGCAATCTGTTGAACAATAAATAAATGTCCGATCTCGGAAGATTGTAGAAGCTTCATAAAATTTTCGATGGAACTTGCTTTTTGTGATTACACGACGTTTTCAGTACATCGGGATCGCTTTACGAATTTCTGATTCATTTTCGTTCTTTTGGTTTTCTTGACCCAAACGCTGATAACAAATTTAAAACATCGAGGTAATTTATCGAGGTAATTTATCGAGGTTAATACAGGAATTTCTTTAATGGAGAGACTGTAGTGTTTCTGGATTGAAAAAATCATATTTACAATAACTAATTTAGTACCGGACGTAAAATTAACGTAAACTACATTAAACTAAAACATTAAAGAATCACTAAATTCCAACAAAACAATAATCAATCTTTGAGCTGCTGTAACTTGAAGAAAAAAAATTGTATAAAAGTTCATTTTAAAGCTTGAAATCTCCTCTTTACAACTCTATATTTCATTTCTTAGTATATTTCTTTTTGTAGTACAAATGGAAAAACTAAAGTTCCGTTTTTTTTCTTAAAATTCTACAGTTTTAAACGAATCTACGGACTATAAACATTTTTTTTGTGGACTTACTATATATTATCTTGTAGAAGAAAGCCTCCTCTTTAAAAAAAGCCTGGAAATTTGTTCTGCCATTTTTTTACTGTTTTATCGCACTCTGAAAGGAAAGTGAGCCGCCAGCAACAATTATTCTATTTCTGGGCGGCATATTTGTCATTTAAATTGCGACAAAACGGTAGAAAAAAATCCTAGATTAATTTTTTTGGATTTCCTTTAAAGGAGAATCTTTCCTCCTCAAAATATATGTAGAGCAAACTCCCCAAAATAATTTTTTAACTTCCCGATTTATAGGGAAGTTATTTTTAATTTAGTGTGGCCTTCGAATTTGTACAAATTTAGACGAAAAAAAAGCTTCAGTTTTTCTCCGCGTCCTATCAAAGGAAACAGCATTCGGAAAAATGCGGTCCGGCAATGTTGTAAAAGTAGAGACTTTGCACTTTAAGTGAGCACAGGTTCACTATTCTACGATTTTTTTCACAACGTTACAGCTACTCAAAGATTGACAATTTTTCGAACAAAATTCATATTCAGCAACTATCTGAATAATTTGAAGTATACATATTAATAAATAAATATATTTCAAATATATTGTTGCTAAATCTGGTTTGGTATGAAAAAATAGGCTGCAGAACTGAATCAAAAAAAAACGGAGGAATTTTAAGAGGAAATAATTCTTGTCATAATTATTATACTGTAACAAACAACTTTTTTACACTTTTACTACAAGTTAGTCATGTACAAAAAATTTGTTTACATGTTTACCATAGCACCTATATTTATTTATTTGTAAATTTTGTATTATAAGTGGAAAGTATAAATTTTTTCAAACAAGAGACCAATAAATTCCATCAATCCAAGAAGGTGTTGAACTTGGATCTCTTCTTACTTCCACTAAAAAAATTGAAATGAATACGAATGAAAAACAGAAGGCATTTCAAAAGAAACAGTGGCAAGTGGCATTGACAGAGGCGTCAATTCCCCGTAACCACTTTTTTTCTCGAAGATCCCTCCTCCATGGACCAGCTGGTCCGTATCTGGACCCTTCGTCAGAAGCCCCGGATTCTCGCGGGCAATTTTCAAGCCGGTGGTGCTTACGTTTCCTCGCTCTTCTCTCCCCCCTCTGCCTTTCCCTCTGTCCCGTCTGGAAAAATAAGAATAGCTCTCCTCTCTCTTTGATCTCCCGTTCGCCGACGATTCTCCTCGGAAACGGCAGTTCCGAACGCTCCACGTCGTCGACAGCACGTATTCGAACGATATCTTCCAAAATCTCGTATCAGTCCATCGACCCTCATTGATCCAGAAACAAGAGACCCAAGAAACCGACTCCTCAACGAAGTTTCTCTGAACAAGATCGTTCAAAAAAGCCTCTGAAACTCAAAATACTTCAAAATCACTGTTTGCAAAATCTGAGTTTGCCATCTCGCGAGACATATATAAGAACGCGCGGAGACAGTCACAACGCGGGAACTCGGTAGTGAAGGCTCCAAAAATAAGTAGCGGCCATCAGAGCATCGAAATATCGAGGATCCTACGACTGTGAATTAAATTCCTCCGAGCGCGACGCGACGATCCAAGCCTCTCACACCTCCAGAACTCCGAAATCAGTTCCCCCAAGAAGTAAGATGACCGAACCGGAGTCGCAAACGGCGGAAGGAAAAGCGTTTTTCCCGCGGAAAACGATGGCCTCCAGAAGAGGTACGAATTTCCCGAGCGCCGAAGACCTCCAGAGAGCCGCGCGGACGCAGGCTTAGCTCTCTGTTGTCCGATCACCTCCACGGGGTGTCGCTTTCAGTCCCCTGGCCGGACTGGGGGCCCAGGGGCTCCAGCAGGTGTAAGACAGTCCGTTTCCATTCACCGCGACGTGGTGGAGTGGAGCAGGCTCGCGCGCCGAGACACCAGTTCCGAAAGCAAGTCTCCTGAACCTGCTGTTTGTTGCCGCGGACACTAGCCCAGCTTCCGAACGAGGGATTGAATCCCGAATGAGCAAGAACCTCCTCCTGGACGTCTTTGTCGACGCGAAGCGGAGGGAGAGACTGTGTTGTGCTTTTAGTTGAAGGGAAATTAGTTTGGACTCCGGTGTGTCGCGGTGAAGGGACTTTAGAGGAGCGAAGGAACTTTGGGGGAACTCTCGTGGTGTTTCGTGAAGTTGGGAAGTTGACGCGATGAGTTTTATTCGGGACGATGGGAGAGAGGAGAGGGGATAAATTTGTTGGACGAATAGCGCTCACAGGAGAAACGTAGCGCGTTGATTGAGACTGTTGAGGATCGTGGTTATCGTGGAAAGTGTCAAGATGGTTTTCTTCGGGAGGAAGGACAAGCCGGAGGATCGTCGACTGCTGGCCAGCATCGACGCCATGAACGGCGCCAAGATCTATCACATAGAAAACGGTAAAGCACGGCGTGGAATTCCAACGACGTTACCTGAACGCTCTATTTTCGGTGCACGTCACTCGCAAACGGAGTACAAAGAATCCGCTGTTCCCCTTCGCGAAAAAACGCGAGATTCTCGGGAAATGGTCGTTTCGCGAAATTAAGAAAATAATACGTGGGAGGAATATTCTTCTTCCGACGAAGAGAACCCTTCCCGCCGCGTTTCAAGCGTCCAAATATTATTCCACCTCGTTTATATCCTCGTATTTCACCGGCAGTCCTTCAGCAACGAAATCCGTGGATCTCAGCGGTCCCGTGATTTATTCTAATTTCGCTTCTCGCGGTTCGTAGAGAGAAACAGTGGAGGATCGATGGTGGCGAGAGAAAAACGCGAAATTATTTTTGGGTGTTCTTTTTGAATTTGTGGAGATGCGTGGGACATCGATGCGGATGGGTTTTCAGTTACCTCTGCCTCGACGATAAACCACCGGGAAAATGGGTCGAGGCTTTCTGGATAGACGATACCGACGATGAGTATAGCTGTTAGTACAACTCTACGCAGCGGTTCTCGGTATATCGATGCACCTTCGCGACGCATTTGTCATGCAAACGCTCCGTCGACGGCATCGCTTATCGTCGCCGTTCGAGTGGCCAATTTATCGACGCCACTCAAACCTCGAGAGCCGTCTGCCACTCTAAATTAAACGTTGTAAAGCTTCTTAATAATCGATTCGGACATTTATAATGCTACCGGGGTTTATGGAAATGAGAATTCGCGTGGGATTGTCTTTGCAATTTATTTTTACATATTGACTATCACGTAATTACACGCATAATCTTGCAAGGATTTTTTAAAATAGTTCTAATAATAAAACGAGGATACATTCCAACTGAACTGTAAATGCTTGCAATAATAGTACAATAATGTTGTTATTGCGATTTACTTTAAAATACTTGCAATAATGTAGCAGTGGCTTCAAATACTTTCTCAAAATTTCTTGCATCAATTGCAGTAACTTAAAATTTTTTTCTAAACTATTTTCAAGGTTTAACTTTCATATGAAATTCACTTTCCTAATTGTGAGAGTAATATAAAATATAAATTCACCATTAAATTATGAAATATGCTTGTTTGCATTACGATACATTTATACGTATGAATTAAGAAACTTCCAAAAAGGAAAAAATATTGTGGCAGTCAACATGTCGATACATAATATTTAATCTATTATTATATGGGACTTCAAGTTCATTTATTACAACATTCAATTGTAAAAATTCATTACTTCTGAAATACATCAAGCTATGAATTTTCACAAAATTCAGCTGAAACCAGAGAAAAATTTTACAACCTCGCTTGATTGAATAAAATCAATTTTTATATGTAGTTGAAGAGAAGCCTAACAAAGTATACATGTCGCTAATTAGTCTAATCACCGTGTCTCTTGTGAATGCATCTAAAAGGCCATCATTAGCACCACAGTAATACCTCCGTCCTTGAGCTTGCTCCAGATTCCTATTTAGAGTAACCCTAAAAATTTTACAACTACTTCGAAACCATATCTTCAAGAATCAACACTGCTAAATTACTAAGTATGCACATAAATAATTCACTATTATTTTACGGACTTTATTTATTTTCTCCGGCGTAATGCATTCGTTAAAACAATAATTGCAAAATTATTTTTAGTGAACTAGGCCATATTAAATATGTGAAATTCATAGCAATGTTTCACAATTTTTTCTTATAAAAGAACGAAACAAATATAATTTAGCATGCTGCCTTCATTATCGAAGTCTTAAAAAATAATTCTGTATTTTTCTTTTTTTCATAAAATAGCTGGACTGGAATTTTCTTAATGGATCACAAATTTGAGCAATCTTTTTCGCAGTGGAATAAATTACGACCCCACAGCTTAAATCAATAAAAAAAAACAAATACTTTTAGTTTCTACATAAAATTGATTAAAAAGTACACAATATTTTTTAAATATGCCGTTCGTTAAAGAAATTGAACAGTTTTGAATAAAAAGCTCCAAATTTTCGTAGAACTATCCACTATGAAAATGTCTGTCGTTAAAACTGTTTTAAATAATTCGCACAGAACTTGTTCAAAGTATTAAACAAAGGATTGCGTCAAAATTTGAAGTAACTCTCACGAAAATTGTAATAAAAAAATACGCCACTAACTTTAAAAATTTAATTTCACAAAAACATGCTTCAGAAAGAAAGTTTTAACAGTGAAAATTCGATGATGCTGAGCTGTGAAAACTTAAAATCTCTAATATTCCCAAAAAGAATTCCATCCAACCATTTCACAAAATGAAGGAAAAAGAAAAAAATACCTAATAAATCCTTGAAAATTCTACAATAGAAACCATGTTCAAAATTTTCTTTTATTTTCAATCTTTTCCAAAACAAAAATGGATCTCAGAAACCTTTTCAGAAACATTAATCTTGACCATTTGCCCACCAAAGAACCAATGAATTATCAGTACACTGCGAATCTTTATGCATTTATGGCAATCTTCATTATGCAAAAACCTGTAATAGTGTGCACAAGTGCGAAAACGTATGAAATATCGAAAGTAAACTACATCTTACAATGTTTAGAATACGACATACTTTTACTCAAGGCTCAGTTCTTTATCTGTGTCTGTAAAAATTTGAATTTGCATAATCATCCGCATTTTGATTAACAGTATCCTTACAAAAAATGTCCCTCTCCGCGTCTCACAGTACATCGACCTCCCTCCATTCGATTTCCGCGATCGAAGTTTCCGCGTGCTTCGTCTCAGCCACCTGTAGCTACCCCGAATATTGATCCAGCCTCGGGTTGGCCACACCCTTCATCCCCCCGTCGGTTCGTTGCCTCTTTTACACCCCTAGCCGGTTCGAGCCGACAGTGTCGTTGCCCTTCGCGGCCGTGGAAAGTCTCTCGCGTGTCTTATGGAAAATTGTTTGGTCGCTGTTCCAGCCGCCTTCATGCACGTCCGCGACAACCTGGAGGAGCTAGGCAAGGTGGCCGAAGACACGGACCTGCTCTTCCTCAAGGGCCTCCTGGACAGCCCCGTGGTCACGTCTCTGGTGAAGGTGAGCGAACCGTTGCCGGCTTCTACTGTTACGTCATCCTTCCTACGTTTCGCGTTTCGTTGTCCCGTAGTGGGTGTTGGGTGACAATGGAGATGCGTAGATAACGCGGAGAAACCCCCACGTCGGCGATTCTCTAATTAAATTGATTCGGTTCAGTGAATGAAACACGTTGGCGGTAGTTGTGAACTGCTGGTAGGTAGTGGTTGATAATTGGGGGATTAATTATTTCTTTCCAGGGCTGGGTAAAATAGTATTTGAAATAAAAAATAAAAATATTTTCAGAGATTATTTCTAAAACTATGTTATTTTGAATAATTTGAAATATCTATTTATTTTTGTATTAGTGGAAATACTATTTGAAATATTTATTTAATCTCTCAAGTATATGAAATATGTATTTCAATTGTGTTTCGCAGCACGAACTTAAAATAGTTACTTGAAATAAATATTTCTGCTATTATCAGTGGAATGAAACTTCAGCACTACCTTTCTCCGAAATAAGCTATGGATATATCTAGACGTTCATAACTATGCTTATACATTACAGAGTAAGAGAAAGATGTAAGTAAAATACTATGAAATACTAGTTGAAATAATTAATTTTCATATATCCTTAAAACAATATTATTTCAAATATTTATTCGTAATACATTCTACGAAAACTATTATTTCAAATAATTATTTCTAAAACATCGCACAGCGAATATTACTTCAATTAATAGCTCCTATACATGTCTAATAAATAGATATTTTCAATTATTCTTCTATGTAGAACTAAGAAATAAAATAAATGCTGAAATACTACTTTATTTGAATAAAAGTATTGTAATTACTATTTCCAATACTTTTTATTTGAATTGTACCCAGCACTGTTTCTTTCGCAGCGGTATTTTATAAATAAGTTCTGGATTTATTTTACGACTGGATTTTTTGATAACAATAAGTGCGTGGAAGAGGTGAAATTTTTAATTACGAGGAGAATTTATTGAATTCGAGACTTGGGATGGTGTCAGGTAAAATTAAATAATCTCTGCTGAACTCCAGGAAAGTGATTCGTGAATCAGATACAGGAAACACGGAAATTCGAATCACTTATTTAGACTTCTTATTTCACAAATCTTGTATTCAAATTTTAATTACAATTCGAATTAAAAGTTTTTTTTTTATTTATTTAAAATTGAATTCTCTACTTTCGGAGAATCACGTGGACCTCGAAATCCGTCTTTCCAAGCGTTCTACTTTTCCGACTATTAGCTCCTTTCAAAGTGGCCATCGATTGACTGTAACAATCGAAATCGACTAATACTCGAGCCAATTAATTGCAACCATGATGCGGGGCATATTGTTTTTGGCACGCGCGAGTAAACAAACGATAGGATCATGCGCAAGCTGCGCGTCGAAGCCGAGAACGCATGCACGTGCCACGTGTTTACTACGACCGCTCGATTTTACGAGAGAGTGAGAGAGAGAGAGAGAGAGAGAGAGAGAGAGAGAGAGATCTCATTTACAATGGGTTCTCGGCTCCGATGAAATTTCCACCATCGCGGATTCACCGCCGCAGAACGGAAGACGCCACGCACCAGGACTTCGAGCGAAAAGCTTCAGTCAATGAACTCTGCGTTTCCTTTCCTCCAGACTCTTGTAAACTGTCTTCAAAAATAGTACTGAACTTCGAGCTCCATTCGCTTCGATTTAGGCTTATTCAGAATTCAGTGCTACTTTCTCGAAGTGTCTCACTCCAACTTTCATAATCCTTAGTTTCCCTCTTATCGATGATCTAATCGCGTTTGAACTATGTAACTTCCTGCGACCTAAATACGCTTGGATATCCTCTGCGTCGCATTGCCACTTCCGGTGCGAGTGTTAGTGTTTCTGTGGGTGGAAGTCCACGTGTATATTTTCATGAATTTTCTATGTTAATGTTTGACGTTGCTGAAGTTATTTCTACTGTCGTTGGTTGTTGGATCAGGACCACGTTTGCAAAATTCACTTTTGCAATTGTAATGTTGTATGCGACAAATTGCAGTTGGTTTTAAGGAATTTTATATATCAGAATTAGGATCAAGAACATTTTCGAAATTTTTTGAAATAGGGTTACGAGCATCACACTACTCAAAATTGAGTCTGTATTTGATTAAATACATTTTATAGACATTAATGCATTTGTGATACATAATATGAATTTTGCATCATGTTATTTTAATTGTAACAAAGTTTAAAAAATTTCCTATGTTCAGCTAGTTGTAAACAATATAATATTCATATAATAATAAAAAAAAATTATATTTTCTGAAACATTAAGATTTTTGAAATAAATAAAACGTTCTTTTAGAGATTTCATTTTTCTTGAAAATATTCTTTAGAATTTTCAATTTGACTAAAATTATGATAAACATTGAATATTTTAGTAGTCGTAATTGCCTGACTTGTAATAATTAGACAGCGGATCTTTATGCAAAATAAAATATTTACAAAAACAAATAAAGAATTGGAACTTGAGAAACAGTATGTTTAATGTTCTAAACATTCTAACTTGCATAATATTATTGATATTTTGTATATTTTAGCATATGATGACAGTCTTGTAGATATTTTACATACTTAGCATTGCCATAAATGCATAAAATCCGCTGTCTAGTAATAATCTTCATTATAAAAAAAATCTAAAATTTTCTTTTCTCTTAAAAATTAGAATGTAAATTAAAAATTGTTTTGAAATCTCCAGAATCCCCAAGTTTGACTTTATAGATTTTCTTTCACGAGAGGTTTAAAACGCTAAAGAATTATCTTGTCCCGATCGGTTGCACGCACCTTGCGGCTTCCCCCAAGACGTTAGGGCCCCGTTCTTGCGTCCCCCTTCACCTGCCGGGCCCACATTCCATCCTGCTCTTCGGGGTCAGCAGGTAGAAGTGGCGTCTGGTGTCGAAAAGTCGTTAAGAAGCCGTTGCCGTTAACGCAACGGATGGAAATCGATGACAGACGCGGCGGGTTCCTCGGGAAAACACTGGAGACAGCCGTGAAAAGCGGACATCGCTTCTGGGAAATTGGGTGATAGAGTGGAAAACGAGGGTCGAGGAAAAGCTGGTCGCTTTAACTGAGTCGAAATCTTTCAATTTGATAATTTTTGTTTAACATCTTCAATGAAACTTGGTAGCATCTACTTTTACTTTCAATTTTCCTTGGGCTTTTCCTAATTTTCCTAATTTTCCATCACTATACATTAATATATTTTTTTTAAAACTGTCTTAATGTTGGGGAAATTATTATTGATGTTTGATGTTAGAATATCAGAAGTTTTAGATTTCTACTAAAATGGTGATAATGAAAATGGTTTCACGTCAGACTTTCTAGAAGTTTGAGAAGCTTTAAGAGCCATTAAAAGATTGAGTTTTCCGAGATGCTATTTTTCCGCGAAAAAAAATGTAACCACAGGTCACAGAGTCGGCATCATTGAGTTACTTCATTCTAGATCGCGTTTGTTTTGGAGTGGGTTAATAATCCAATAGTACGTCATCCATTTGGGTCAATTGAGGGGTTCAAGTGTCACGAAAATTCAAATTAATGGGACCTGGCGGTGTTAAAGACTACGCAAAGAATAGTTCAAGAATCTCTAATATTCCAATCCTAAGGTCAAAGTTCCAGGAAATTCATCGCTTTCTTCGCTTCCAATAATCTGACCCTCAAAGGCAAAAAAAAAATCCTCCCACGCGAAAATCAATCCACGACCACTGCCCCCGTTGCTGCTCCCAACTAAGAAAACCAAGACAAACAGTATCCCTTCAAAACCCCACGAAATGTTTCCCCGCCCGTTGACCGGAAGCCGTCACGAAGGATCCTCGAGAAGAAAGGCGTTTCCTGCGCGGCGAGGGAGAGCCGAAGAGAATCGCTCGCGCGGTCGACGACCGGAAGTCGGAACCGGCTGAATTCGTGAATAATCCTGGAGCCGACGATTGACAAATCGTTGCGACTCTTCTTCTGGTGTCCGCGTAATTGCCTCCGACCTCGGGGAACCCGGTCAATTGTCCGGGGTCAGAGGCGGCGTCTCCTCGGAGGCCCTCGGAGTCATCGTTCGTCGCGCGCTGGCAGAAATCGCGAGGCCGAGTCGCGTTCGTGCGCGCGTACACGCCGCCGATGTAATTCCAACCGGCTTTGTAATCGCAGGGGGAGGCGAGGGGGCCGATCGCGCGTGTGCGATCTACACGCGCGTGTATGTGACAGTGACGTAGTAAGTTCGCGTGACATGCTTTTCGTGCTACTATGGTGGGTCTTCTTTTGTACGGAGTCGGAGAACCAAGGAAAGGTTCTGGCTTTTGAATTTGAAATACTGTGAGATCATTTTTTGTTTTTTTGATGGGTTATATGAATTTTATTTTATTTTATACTATTTTATGAATTTTATTTTATGTTATGCTATTTTATGAATTTTATTTTATTTTATACTATTTTATGAATTTTATTTTATTTTATACTATTTTATGAATTTTATTTTATTTTATACTATTTTATGAATTTTATTTTATGTTATGCTATTTTATGAATTTTATTTTATTTTATACTATTTTATGAATTTTATTTTATGTTATGCTATTTTATGAATTTTATTTTATTTTATACTATTTTATGAATTTTATTTTATTTTATACTATTTTATGAATTTTATTTTATTTTATACTATTTTATGAATTTTATTTTATGTTATGCTATTTTATGAATTTTATTTTATTTTATACTATTTTATGAATTTTATTTTATGTTATGCTATTTTATGAATTTTATTTTATTTTATACTATTTTATGAATTTTATTTTATTTTATACTATTTTATGAATTTTATTTTATTTTATACTAGATTTTGGAGTCATTTTAGCGTGTTTTTCGTGAAGAAAACTGTAAAAGCTTTTTGGAGTGTTTTGAGGAATTGTAGTTATTTAATTTGCACATCTGTTTCAATTTTTCAGTTCCTCAATTTTTGAATTTTTGATTTCTTCTTCAAGAAAAATTCTAAACTGCTCTGTACAAGGGGAAAAGCTCTTTCAACCTTCCAATTTTATGTATTATGGAATTTTTTCCTTGGGCAAATTGGAAAAGCTTTAACTTAATTTGAGCTCTGACTGGTATGCCAATTCTGTGTGTCAGTTAAAAGTCGATTTTCCTAAGCTTTACAAGTTTTCCCCCCCGTAACCAGGGTTCAAAAACCGTCCATTGACAACAGTTGTCCTCAACATCCGCGCCATATGATCCCGTTGTATCGCATAACGGATTACTGTGTATCTTGAGAAGGGTCCGTGTCGTAAGATCAATAAACGTATCGGTGTCGATGACTGCGAGCATTTTTTGCCATCGTTATTATACTATCTACGCATATGCCACCAACCGGAGTTGCATAATCCTAGACCAGCGACGCGTTTCTTTATCCCAAGATCCACGTGCGAAGATTACAATAATTTCAAGCGACTACACTATAGACTTACACTATAGAGAAAATGGAAGCCAGAATCCACGCAAAGCGAAACTGTTCGTAACCTTCCGTTCGTAAACTGCGTATACTTTCATGGAGGAACGGGCGCACGCAATGAGAATGTTCAAACAGAAGAACCACCCCTCCCCTAGTTAAACAGATACCTAGGATATTTTACATTCCTTGATACAAGGCACGTGCGAGCTTACATGGTACCGCTGCGAGTAGATTATTTTATGAAGACGTTAAGGGCCCTAATGGTGCCTAATCTTTGCTGTAGGAGTAAGTCATTCATTACGTTTATCTTCTTCTGTTGGAAAATGAACAATGGGAACATAGTTTATTTTTATTGAGCTCTGGAATATTTTGTAAATCTACTCTGAAATATTGGGAGAGGGTTTGAATATTCAATTTTAGTAAATTATTTATTTTATAAGGTATATACAGTACATGGAAAATAGTAAACGAATTATTATTTCAGAATATCAAAAGAATTTTTTTTTTGTACTTCTGATAGCTCCATTTTTAAGAACTTTTTTTATTAGAATTTTCCTACAATTCACAATTTTTTTCCAATTTAAAGTTTTTCTCTATTATGGAATTTTTCTGTATTTTAAAATTTTTCTTTAGTTTAGAATTTTTCTCCACTTCAGAATTTGTCCTCATTTTAGAACTTCTCTGCATTTTTAAATTGTTCCCTATTTTTAAATTTTTTCTTAGAATCTTGTAACCAACAATTTGTATTATTGCAACTTTATTGCCAATAAAAACAATGAATTTTTAACATATAATATAATATCCAGAAATAAAAACCACAGTTATTACATTCTTTAAAAAATTAAAAGAAATTATTAAACCAATACAAAAAGTTCAATTAGGTCCTTCAAGACTCCTCAGATCGAGGAAAATACTACTTAAAAACAATTATATAAAAATGTTGAAGCAGTGCACAAATGCAACCATATAACACATTAAAACAAGAGGGAAATGATACATCATATTTCTATTCAAGTTTTAATTGGGAGTTTTTAATTATTATTCTGATAATACTAAAAAAAATTCGATATTCTGTAATATAAGTTTTGCTAAATCTTGCTAAACGAATCCCCATAATTATTATTTTACTGTTATATTTATAATAATCAGACTCCTTAACTTTTATTCGAATTCTAAGAAGATAAATAAATAAATTTGTTCTTTTTTGCTCCAACCTCTTCAATTCTTCAGATTTTTATTCACTTTTTCTAATATCAAATAAAAATTCCATATCTCAAGATGCAAGTTGAGTACCTTAAACAAACCATAGATAAACCACTTCCTTAGATAATCCTCCGTTACGATTTTGTGCGATAATTAGTCTTCTTAACTCTGCTACAATCTTCAAGTATTCTTTACCCAATCATGGATCTTGATTCTCTAAATAATTATCCCAATTTAAAAGAACTATAATACATTTAGTATTAATATCTACATTCGTTGTTCCTGGATGTTCTAAAAGAATTTCACTATTCAAATTTATAACAATGTACTAATAACTAAAATTCTAAGATTAAGATTTTTAAGCGGAACATAGCAGTACAAATTTCTCTAAAATTCTAAAAAAAATATATATATAAAATCTGTCTCCTGCTCCAAAGTTCCCAATTCTCCACCACTTCCCCCAAAAATCCAAACCTCCAAAACCTTCCTCCACAATAATCCCTCCCACGAACTTTGCACTCAGAATACAACTATTTACCTCGAAATCAGAATACATTGACATTCTACAACCTCCGAACCTCCACTAACATCGCCCCAGTCCCGTCTCCCATTCCCCAGTCTCCTGGCAACCCCACAAAAAACGATCCCCCAAATTACAGACCCACCCCAACTCACAGTCACGCGACCTCCGTCGAACCGAAAGAATCAACCCCCTTTTTTCGCCACCCTTCGCGCTACATCAAAAACTCTGAACCAGCTCAAAGAGCAGAGAACAGAAAGGAATGGGTCCGAGGCGCTGGAGTGGACGGCCCTGCGCGAACGTAGCGGAGTGTTGCATACCATACTCGAAGAAGGGCCCCCACCTGTTTCAGACAGACAGCCTGAACGAGTGTGGCCCGCGGTCGGAGGTGGGGGCGAAAGAAACGTCAGTAGGCGCGGCAGTTTTCTGACGCCGCTTACCTAAGCAGCAACACGCCGCGCGCTCCGCGTCACAGAAAAACCCTTCGTCAGCCGTTTTGCCGGGCCGTTTACCCCGTCGGTTTTCCTCCTGGTGTTCGGAGTGTGCACGCCGACGGCCCTGTGTCTGATCGATACTACCGACTTCCCGCCAGCGATTGCTCGTGCGAGTCGCAGTCGTTCCAGGACGGCCAACTGGTTCTCCAAACAGGAGCGTCCTACCTGGGAGAGACGGGCGACCTTTGCCGCGGGTTTCTCTCGGGGCCCAAGTAAGTCAGGATCCTCTCGATCTCGTCGATCCTATCGATCTTCCTCCTTCCACTCCTTTTCACCTCTTCTCCAAGGAGTTGCGTCACGAAATTCCGCCTCCCGGCGTCAGGATTCTTCCGAGACGCGGTCGCCGCCTCCGAAGTGGCTTCCATCGAGAAAAACGCGGATCCATAGATCCACGGATCGCTAGATCACTGGATCACTCGGCTCTTCAACACCTGGAGCACCTTCTTCCGAGCGGAACTCATCCAAAGCCGACGCGAGGTTTCAAGAAATCCCAGAGGTGCTTTTCTCAGAGTTCTTGGCGCGCAGTTTTCGTAAACATGAAAACGGGGGACTACGAATGATTCTCCAGCTGGGAATCGTCCTCGCGCGCCATCGGAGAAAGGCTTCTGGTGTCTCTCGGCCGCGCTGAGATTTCCCAGAACGCGAAAACGTGTGCGCGCAAACGGCGATACTGTTTGATCTAGACAAGTGCTCTCGAGGTGCTTCGTAAAAATCGTGTTCACGACGCGATTTTCCGAAGACGGTTTTTCGTGTCGCGGCGCGTTCTGTTCATGGATTCTCGTGGCGGGTTCTCATCGGCGAAACACGGTGCGTCACGGGTTTATTGATTTTCACTCGGCGACGCGCGGCAGTCGGAGAAATAACGCAGTCCCTGAACGGATCGCGGTGACGAAACGCCGCGCCGTGTCGGTATTGACAGAGGTAACGAGCGACTGATCGGCTGATATTTTTTCCGCGCCGATTGGCGAGCTTCAGGGACGTCACAGAAGAGCGACGAAATTCATTGGGGATCGCGCGGCGTTCCCGGTCGACTGTTGTTTCCATGACAAATGCCGCCGTGATTAGTGCTTTCGGTAATGAATGTCTTACGACACCGGGGGAAATAGGCGGGGTACTCTGATTGTGCGCGCCACGCTCGAGGAAATCTCGCGAGCCGCGGCTGGCTGTAAGTTCGATGCTTGTTATTCCAACGAATCCAAATTTCGATTCCTCGCTCGCGCTAAAAATAGTGCCGATTCTTCGCAACGATTTAAGAGAAATAAGCTTCGTCGGATTTGTTTCCTTTATTCCCGAAATCGGGAATAAATCGGCCCGATTATCCTCGAAAGGGACTAAAATTCCTCGAAGGCTGCAACTCCAAGCGCTCGATGTCCATGAATCATTCTGTTTTCTCGACGCTCGAGTGAAAACGCTCTCGGCGTGCTTCGATGTCCGTGGGTCGGCGATTTATATTCGCGGATCGCGTGGGTGGCCGTCTGGATCGAAGGACCCAGACTCGACGCCGTCGCGTTTAGATCCCTCGATCCCAGTGATTGTAGATCGGCGATCGCGTCGCGCGATTCATAATCGATGGCGCAATAGAACCGCGGCTCGTGAAAATAGCTTGTTGCATCTGCGATGCACATGGATCGAGGCGAATGATTCGATGGTGATTCATCGTGATCGCGGGGAACGGCTTGGACGCGACTCTAGAATTATTCTGCGGGCAGGTTGGAGTTTCTTGATACGTAGAAAGGGATTCGCATCGAATTGCGTTGATCTTCGGTCTGATCTGCATGGTTGAGGGAACTTTAGCGAGAAGATTTCGGAGAAAGGATTTCTGATAGTTTAATGAAGCTGTTCTGATTTCTGAAGTTTCCCTGAATTTATTTTATTTATTTTTGGAGCGTTGCAACTCGGCTTTTTTGCTTTTTACAATTTTTATTAGAGACGCTTCAAATAAGAAGTTTTGTAATGAAGGATTGTGCCCTTTATAATATTTACAAACCTGAAAAAGAAATGTTGTCACCTTGATTAACACTTTCAGAGTTTTAATTTACCTTAGACACAATTCTTGAAATTTTATTTTAAAAATTGACGGAAACAATCGAGTACGTCAAATACTATAACAAATCATCGTTTAAATTCTCCTCATTCTAATATGAATTATAGAATTTTGAATTTCTTATTTCTAGATACAATTTTTCAAAGTAAAATCTTAGTACACTTCTCTTCTCATCTAAATTTCTAACTTCGATTTTGATCCAAATTTCTAAACTATGACGAAGAGAAATCTGTAAAGTTTACAGTAGTTTTTTTATAATTAATCCTGGAGTAGGATTTAATTAGTGATAGAGGAAATAAAGTTCCTTTGATGCTTCGTTAAAATATTTGAGTGTGACTCGCGTCGCGTTCCCCATGGGTGCGTTCAGGTATTAAGCATTCTCGAAGGTGGCTCTGAAACGTTGAGAACGACCCACTTTCATGATTACACGTTCATTGTTGTATTGGCTGGCTTACCGTAGTATACACCAGCCATACGTGGTCGACGTTAATCGAATGAAACTTCGTTGACGCCAGGTCATTATTACACAACGATTTTACGCTTCGTTAGTGACGAATCAAGGAAAAATGTGTCGTTTCTCTAAAAAAAAAAAAAACTGCAACCGTAGTTATAAAACAGATTCGTCGTCAATCGAAACCAACCTAACTATTGCTCGTATTATAATTCCTCAACTTTCTAGTGAACTGTTCAATAGAAATTGTAGAAGGAGGACAAATTTATATACTACAGATATCGGATACAACTTTTATTTAGTTTTATATGTTTCGTGATTCGAACCGATCGCGAAGAAAGGTATTCGAGAGCCTCGGTTTCTCTTCAGCTACACGAGGAGGACAAAGAGCAGCCAAGGCTTCTCGTACGTTGAATTTAACGCGGAAACCCGTTTCGACTT
This sequence comes from Perdita meconis, assembly GCA_030770465.2. Taxonomy (NCBI): domain Eukaryota; kingdom Metazoa; phylum Arthropoda; class Insecta; order Hymenoptera; family Andrenidae; genus Perdita; species Perdita meconis. Next base: position 6,333,548 of record JASKOS020000001.1, read on the forward strand.
TCACAACTGGCAGCGGTTGAACCGCTCGCTGTTTGTAGGTTTGACTATATACGATCACGTAGAACGGGAACTTAAAGGGGATCAATAAATAGACACGAAAGTCGATGGCCAAAAATTTAAGACATTTCTATCAGCCCTTAGTAATTTATTTCTAACGAGGACAGAATATTGAAAATAGAAATGCCAAAATTATTATTATACTGCTCCAAAATATTTAAGAGATTTTATAATGCAGATTATTAAAGTTAGGTACTAATTCGAACAGAAAATTAATTTTACTGTTCTAAATCAGCTTTAAAATAGCTATTCAGAAAATTTCATAGATCAGATTTTTGAAGTTACTGATTCAATCGAAATCGAATCCATTCGTGATTCAGATAGAAGATTAAAGAAAAATTATACAGAATAGAAAAATTAATTTTACTGTTCTAGTGTTTTGCCATGATTAGGGAAAAAATGTTTAATAAAATTCCCACAAAGTAGAAAATTAAAATTGAAAACTTCAAAAAAAATTTCAGTAATTAATTATTGAAATGTAAATATTCTTACAATTCTTCCAATACCGAGAAATCATTCTAGATATAAATTTCACAAAGTAAACACTCGCTGAAAAATTTTGAAGATCAATTAATTCTACAATTCTAAATATTCTTTATTCAGCATTTATCTTTACCAGCAACGAAAGAATTCTTTCTATACTGAGAAATAATTCTGAATAAAAACTATGCAAAGTAGAAACTTACTAAAAAATTTTAAAGTTCAATAAACGAGTCCTGAATTTTTAAAAAATAGTAAGAAACCATTCCACAAACCAAATACTTTCTAAAAGATTAAATCCACACACTCCAATACACCCAAACTCTAAACAAAAATTCCTAGTCGGTAATCGACTCTCAAAAAATTCCCACCGTCAAACTTCCCCATAAAAACCCAAATTAGCGCCATCAAAAATCCAAAGCAGATCCCACCAGAGCTTCTCAAATCTCGGAACCTCCCAAATCCTTCCAAAATCCTCCCGAAAGATCTAATCCATGCTAGACGCGTCCTTCGCTCTAAAACCAGTTTCGAACGATTCCTCTGACCATCGTGGCGACTGTTTCAGGTCCAGGAGCGTCTGGAGGACCCACCGTTGCACGTGGAACCGGTATGCTCGTCCGTCTGTGACATCGTCGACGAGGTCTGCCACGCGTTCCGCTCCTCCAGGGACGAGAACGCACGCGAGCTGGTGCGATTGCTAAAGAGCTCGCACCTCAAGGCTCTCCTAGAAACGCACGACGCCGTCGTTGAACGGAAAGAATCGCCCAGGAAACCGGAACCACCGTTGCCCATCATGCCCACCAACGAAAGAACAGAAGCTGTGAGGATGGTCGGCCTTAGGCGGCAGCCTGACGAACCTCTGGTAAGATTTCTTTTGGAGAAAAAGTTTTTCTGGAAGCAATTTTCCTCTTATATTTACATCTCGCCGAGTTCCAGAATTAAAGACTTAAAAACTGATTCAGTTTCTTCCTTTTTTTTTTTTAATTATTTTAATAACTAGAAGGAATTTCTTAATGAACCACTGCACAGTTATTTATGCAAAATAAAATTTTCACGGACACAAATAAAAAAGAAGAACTTAAAAAACAGTATGTTCAATGTTCTAAATGTTCTAACTTAAATAATATTTTTGACATTTTGTATATTTTGGAATATATTAATAGTCTTGTAGAAGTTTTGCACACTTAGAATTGCCATAAATGCATAAAATCCGCAGTCTAGTTATTAAATTATCCCAGTTCCGAGTGTTTATGTTTGCGGGAATTTCCCTCAAAGACGCTCACGAACGATTCTCGGCGTCATTTCCTCGCGCAGTGATCGCGCGAAAGAAAGTAGCAAGGGAGTCAACTGGCTTATGGCAACAAAGGAAACAGCTATTCGCGCGGACTTTCTCAGTGGATCCGCATTTAGACGTTTACCATTCCGTCACGCGAGAGAATTCCCATTCCTATGGGCGGGGAAAGACGGAAATGCCACTTGCAGTTCATAAATAATTCGAGACGTTTATTATCGCCGTCGTAAGCGATGCCGTCGCCACGTGCTTTTGAGAGCTCGCATCGTCGGACGCGTCTGTCCGGTGCTTAAACAGAAACAGGTTGAACCGAGTTCAGAGAAAGGGAAACGATTCTGCAGACGATTCCGTCGACGTAAGAGTTACGCTTCGAGGAAAGTCGATGTCGAAGGAAAGTAACAATGCTCTCTTTCGACAGAGCATCGTGTAGAAGGAATGCTGACAGTGCAAAGCAAACTTTACTTTAAATTGTTTTAGTGACATTCGATTATTTTATTTATACTGTCTTTGTTCAGGGACTTACGGTGCAGGTCGACGAATCTGGAAACCTGATAATCGCTAGGATCCTTGGCGGCAGCACGGCAGCCCGTCAAGGACTGCTTAGGGCTGGCGAGGTGATACTTGAGGTGAATGGGAAGGACGTCCGCAGCCCTGAGGAACTTCAGGAAGCCATTCAAGAGGCGAAGGAGAACCTCACGTTGAAGCTGGCACCTGGAGTGGCCTCTGATGGCACACATCCTGTTAAATCAATGGTGAGTGGTTAGTTATTCACTTAAAGTAGTAATAATAAATTTTAGGAGACAATAAAATCGCTGTACTATGATTAAATAATGAGGGACGATCGTACTTAAACTTTGGAACAGTTCGAAGTTTTCCAAATCTATCTTAGATCTACTGGAATATTAGGATAAAGTCTTAAAAATTAATGATTGTTTTAGTGAATTTAATTTAAAATTTAGTGTAATAATAGAGAATAATTTTTTAGAATAGTTGACAACTTTTTTGCATTTTCAATAGTTCTATTTTTAATTCTTGAAGTTTTCCTTAGAACCAATTTTTCTTTTTCTTCTAGTTCAACAGCTTTTTTTACTGTGGTTTTGTAATCAATGCAGACAGCAAATTTTTAACAATTATCAGTGCCATAGTTATTACAGTTTTCTTAAAATTAAGAAAATTATTGAGCCAATACAAAAAAAAACATAATTAAATCCAGTGTGGAAATTCGAAGCTTAGAACTCTTGAAAGTCTTAGAAGTTTTGAAGATGTTGAAAGTCTTAAAAATCTTGATCTTGTAGTCAGATAAAAATTCTTACAATGTAAAATTACCAGTTTTTTAACTTTAGAGTTTTTTTCTCATAGGTATTTTATGTTACAACAAAAGCAATTAGAAAACTTTTGGAGTATCAAGTTACTCATCAAAATCAAGACTTTTAAGATGATCATAACTTCCAAGATTTTTGAGATTTCAAAGATTTTCGAGCTTTCATACTAATGATAAGTTAACCACAATGCAAGAATTAAAAGTTCCGAGTCGAGGCATCAAATTCCCAGTAAGAAATTTTTCATCAAAATTATTTACCGGATCTGAAATTATCTACAGGGCCAGGAAAAAGATTGCACTCGGAAGCTTCTTCTTAATTCCTAGACATCCAAAGTTCCCCCTCGATCCTCCATCATCCCGACACGCTATTTAAATCATCTTCTAAATATACCTCCGCCTCTGAAAAAACAAGTCAAAGTATCACTTCGACGCCTGTATACGTTCGCTTGTCTCGCAGAGAAATAAATGAATAATCAAAGCTTCAAATTGAAATTTCACGAGAAAGGTTTTCAAATCTCAAGTGTTTTCAAAAGTCGCAGAAGACGCAAAGCAAAAAGACACAAACCAGACAAAATAGAATCGTTCTTTCTACAAATTTCTCCAGTTCCCCGACCTCAGAATGTATTACCATTCCAGTGTTACATGAGGGCGCTTTTCGACTACGACCCCTCCGAGGACACGCTCCTCCCTTGCAGGGAAATCGGGCTTCCCTTCCAGAAGGGCGACGTGCTCCAGATCGTCGACCAAGCGGATCCCAACTGGTGGCAAGCTCGAAGAGTCGAAGGCGAAGGTTTGGGTCCCCCGGGTTTAGTTCCGTCCTTGGAACTCGAGGAACGAAGGAAAGCCTTCGTCCCGCCGGAAGCGGACTTCGTTCACAAGATCAGCATTTGCGGGACGAGGATTTCGAAGAAGAAGAAGAGGAAGATGTATCAGTCGAAGTCCAACGGCGAGTTCGACGGCGCGGAATTGCTTTTGTACGAGGAGGTAGCTAGGATGCCGCCTTTCAGGCGCAAGACTTTGGCTCTGGTTGGACCTAGAGGCGTGGGGCGCAGGACATTGAAGAACAGACTGATTAATAGTGATCCCGAGAGATTCGGCACTATTGTTCCCTGTAAGTTGCGAGTTATAGGCGAAAGTTTATGGTTACGAGGAATTGAAATGAACGGAGGAGGAGATTTTGATGTCAGAACTCTCACGAGATCTGTTACATTTTTTATCAGACACGTCGAGGCCACCGAGAGTCCTCGAAGAGGACGGGAAAAGCTATTGGTTCACCGAGAGGATGTCGATGGAAACGGATATCAGGGAGCACAGATACTTAGAATACGGAGAGCACGGAGGCCATCTTTATGGCACTAAACTGGATTCCGTGCGGGAATTAATTAGAGCGGGGAAGATGTGCGTCCTGGACTGCAGTCCAGCTGCCCTGAAGATCCTCCACAATAGCACAGAGTTCATGCCCTACGTGATCTTCATCGCCGCGCCGGGGATGGAGCAGCTGAAGTGCTTGTACGACCTGGGGAGATCCACCGGGGCGAGCAGTAGAAACTTAACGGTAACTTAACCCTCCTTTCTCCTTCAGTCTTACGAATCTCGATTTTTATTTTCATTTATCATGAGTAATGCTATCCAGAATGCAGCCACATTAGGGATGAAACCTTCCCTTTGATTATTTGAGGATGAGAAGGCAATCTCCGCTGCTGGGGATTCGATTTAATCCTTTCCTACCTAAATTATTTTCTTTTCGATACAGAATTTTATTTGGTACATAAATATTTATCGGATGTCAAAAAACGTGAACATTTAAAATAGTAAAAAAAAATTAAAATAAGATTCTAGTAATAGGAAGAAAATATCTGACAAACATGATACTATGATACCATTCGGAATACTCAAGATCATGATATAAATTATAAATACTGAGTTAATGATTTCAAGTAGAATTCTACGGTCGCAAAGGGTTAAAAAATTATCCACAATTTACGAAAACGCGTGAGTTAATGAATTCTCCAAGCAAACGTAGAACAGAGCGAGGATCAAAAATTACAGCCGCATACGGGGAACGAAAATATTATTTCCAGCCATTTGTGCACGTGTTTTCGTTCGACGCAGATTCCTCCAAAATCGCGACCGCGTGCAGACTCCCGATAATGATATTTTCCAAAAAAAGAGACGTCGAAAACACGGTGAAAACAATTTTACGACGCCTCTTCGAACCCCTGCCTGCCAGTCTATGTAAAAGCGTGTATCATTTCATTTCTGTAATTGTGTCGCATGTATTTCTGTTCGATCGATTCATTCCCCTGTCGTACGAATCAACTTCGGGATTCTCCTTTCGAATATCTCAGCCTTCGCCCCCTACGTAGCATTCCTTATTTAATCTTTCGTATTGTATTTGATGTTGGCTTCGCTAGTTTGACCGCCAGAGTTCCATCAGGTACAGCTCGAGGAGAGCCAGGACCCTGGAATCCCTTGCTTCATTGTACGAGGTTTGTATCGCATGAATCATTATTTTTTTTTTTTTGTTTCTTTTGTAGAGTAGTTATCTCGTTAATGTGTAGTGGCTGATAGTCTACTTATTTATAATTAATTCGCAGAGTGAGAACACGGTCGGTACAAAATTAAATCCAAGCTACTCTGTATGATTGAATTTTATCATCCTACTTGAGATGGAGCTTGATTAATTTTGTCACTGTCGTGTGTGATAAAAGTCGCTCCCAATGATAACCTTCCTCTCCACTTCCAAAAATTAACACACTCCACACGATGTATTTACAGTGTTTTAAAACGACTGTCTGGTCGCAAAAAATGATGTTCAATTTATGAAGACAAAAGTAGAAGCTTTACCTTTAAAAATGATTGAGCTCATTGTACGATTTTTCTTTAAATGTTGCATTAGTTTGAATATCCACAATTTTGGGAGGAACATTAAGTAGTTTGCGAAAAGTTTACAAACTTTAAAATTAAATTATGGAAAAATGCTGCAAAAAGTGGCACTTGATTTTTACAAAATTCAAAACACTGAGCTTGTACTCTCATATCGAAGTGAAATTTGAAAGTAACACTAGTGACGCGTGAAGTAATAAAAACATACATCAAAACATACAATGACCGAATGATATTTTTTAAGATGGCATAAAATATAGTAGGTGATCAAATTATTGAAGCTACAGTACAAAAATAGATGGTTTAGAATTATATAAAAACGTTACTTACGTTTTTTTTCTTTTTTTGTGTAAGTCTCCATTGAATAATAAATTGTCAATATACATATAGAAGTGGTTCTAATAATTTGATCACCGACTGCAATTTAGCTTCTGACAACCCAATTTAAAACATTTTCATAGATGAATCACTGTCCAATTAGAGATCCTTATGGATCCAGAAACTTGATCGTGGTCATACGTTCATTTTTAAACACTGACGCATAGATGAAACACAATATCGCACTAAAAACCCGAATCCTAACACCGCAAATAAAAAATCCCCCGAAAGAGATTAAATGATCTCTCCCCGGATAATAGGAGGACGACCTGAAGTCCACCCTGGAGGAGTCCGCGGCTCTACAACGGGCCTACGAGAAGTACATCGACATGGTGATCGTGAACGAGGACTTCGATAACACGTTCAGGCAGGTGCTCGGTGCGTTGGACGCGTTGGCCACCGAGCACCAGTGGGTCCCAGTGAACTGGATCTACTAATCCCGAGGGAATCCAAAAGGATCCAGGTTCCAGGACCTCGCGGAGAAAGTGGCAGCCCCTGAGGAAGCTCTAGACGAGCGAACGAATCGTACTGCCTGTGCAACAGAGGCCTTCGTAACGAGCGCAGCTGACAGAGTCGAGGGCGAGGTCGTTGTCTCGCTCGTATTTATGTCCATCGTACTGTCGTGTGCAATATCGCAGCTTCTTCTCGTACTTGTGCATACAGAGTCTGTATAGGTGTTTAGATATAACGACGCACTCGACTTCCCGCCAGTCCTCGAATGCAGGAACATATCCCCCTTCTTAAGCGAGTTACGAAGGTCGCGAATTCGGGTTTTATTGCCGTTTATAGCAAGTACAATCATAGCATTTACGTTATCTTATGTTAGGCTTACGAGGCGACCCGCGTTCCTCCGTCGCAGAATCAAAAGGAATAATCAAAGCTGAGAAACGCTGGGAGAGAACTTGAAGTATGAGTGGAAGATTAAGTAGAGCGATTACTTCTTTTTTCTTTTTCTTTTTTTTTTTTTTGTACATTTCTATGCTGTCGTTCGATGTGAAGAACCGAGGAAACGGGTCCGTCGATGTAAGCGTGTTAGACCGCCGTCCAATTAATTTTAGGGTACGCCTAGTTTTGTAATTACAACCCCATCGAACCAGGAGAAACACCTTTCGTTATTTTATAGATATCGTCTATTTCTGTATCGATATTGTACTTCGTGGGTCCTCGTTTTGTACCGCTCGTGCGCACGTATTCCTGGCATAGAGTGCCTTAATTACGCAGCCCTCTAAATGATGGCCTGCGGCGAAGACCTACTATGTCGAGAGGCGAGAGAGATCACTTTTGTCTTACACTCGAGAAGGTTTTACGTAATAAGCGATTACGAATTGACACGGTTTCCCCGAATGCTCGGACACCGCGTATCCGCAACGCGGAAACACGAACCGTTACGCTGTACGCGCGTCCTGTTTCGGAAGTTTCGATCCAGACACACGTGATACACGGATAAAACAAAATAAAGTTTATCGAGCGTTCGTTTGCCGATTTCAATCAACGACCCGACGCCCCTCCCATTGTTCCTTGTCGCTGCATCGTCGCGATGCGGAAAACAGCAACGGAAGTCATCAGACTGCCGAGAATCAGTATCTCTAAAATCGTAATAATTTTTCTTTCATTCGGTTTGGAAATTCGTTCACTTAGCAAATGTCTGTGGTCATTAGACAAAATGTCGCATGTCACGTATTTTCATTATCGAGATATTCGCCTTTAAAGTTGTGATTACCAATACTGAAGCATGATTTGAATTTTATTAAATCCTCGTTTTTAAAGTAAAACATTCCTTTGATACACTTTCTTTCTATTTATATTATCAATTGTGCTTTCTAGCCTTCAGTTAAAACATCAGTTTTTTTGAAAATGTGACTTCCGTTGTTTTTCTTTGCAGCCGCAGATATATTTGGCAACACAGGTCTGCAAACTATTCCTTTTTAAATTTTACTCCAATTCTGTGCTTAAACATTTAAAATTTTAAACAATTTAAATTCTTTAAGAGAGGAATCTTTCCTTTTTCTTGGTCGATAATATCGATCTTCTAGCATTTTTATATATAAAAAATTATGAAGGTAATCAAGTCAAAACTTTGTTTATATTTTTATTAAACAACACAAATTTTTTTTCAGTTGAATTTACTTGAAAATACAGGTTTAATCTACTGTGGACTATAGATATAACAATAATACGCTCTGGCAAATTGCTTTCACATGATCAAAAAATCCATCGAGGTTTTAGAAGTCTTGAAACAACATTTAATGCCCTCAAAATCGTCTACATTTTTCATTTACTCTTAATTAGAATTAAATTTCTAATCTTAGATGATAATTAGATACAATAATACAAAAATAACTGGGGTAATATTGAGTTCAAAGGACTAGAATTTAAATGATCCTAGCGAAACCGGTTCGAAGGAGGTCATTGGTCCACGGATGCACTCGATGCACCGGTCTCAGCCAATGGCGTGCTGCCGTCTGCCACGTTTCCGGTATTGTCGCGTTGTTACGTCGAGTTGCGGGAAAAGTCAGCACGCCGAGTGCAGTTCGAGCAAGGTGTCTACTGTGCGAACGGATTAATTAAAAACAGTGAAACATGCAAATGTTACGACGACTAGACGTGCACCCGAAGGTGCGCGAAGAGGCGGACATTCTCGTGCGAACTTCCAGTGGTGCTGTCGGTAAAGTGTCAAAATTTACGCGAACACCTATCAGTTATATCTTCACACGTTCTCAATTAATTTCCTGACGAATATATTCGCCCCCGAAACTCTTCAAGATGTCAAAACAATTTGGACCAATTTCTAGTCACGTTTTGAGTCAGTTACCGAAAATAACGGGAAGTTCTAACCTTGATCGGTTAACCTCAAATCTCGACGTTTTCGAATGAAACGAGATTCCTTCTTCGATCTCTCGCTCGAAGAAATTTCTTCTTCTCCTTTATTATCGTTCTCTTCGGCTTTGCTTTTTCATGCGACACTCCCGTCGAAGTTTCCGTTCGTTTCAGTGTTCATTGTTTACATCTGACCGGCCGTAAATAAAGTTTCTAACCTCCACTTGTGCCTGTGATTTCAGTGACGATCATTAGCACCATTATCATGGGCATTTTGTTTTTATCCGAAGTGAATTATTATCTCACGCCAACCCTTAGCGAAGAACTGTTTGTGGATACGTCGAGAGATTCCAAGCTAAGAATCAATTTAGATTTAATAATTCCAGCCGTATCTTGTGATCGTAAGTCGGCATCGTATAATGGGTGCGTTCAGCGCACATGATCATTCCGCAACTGTTGTGAACTGAACAATGATCAGTAATCGTTCTGCTAAACGACACTTTTTATTGGTCGCCAAAATTTTTACGCTACAAAACATGGCGACCGATCACTGATCATGATCAGCGTTACCAAATGAGCGATAGCGTTCAGTGTAAATTCACTGAACAGTTGCGGAATGATCATGATTTGATCATGTGTGCTGAACGCACCCAATGTTTTCTCTCGCGTAAACGCTGGAAAATGTATTAAATGTACATTTCAGTTTTATCTATCGATGCGATGGATGCAACCGGTGAACAGCATTTACAGATAGAACATAATATATTCAAGCAGCATTTAGATTTAGATGGAAAGCCTATAGAAGATCCAAAAAAAACAGGTATATTTTGTATTGCTTTAAATTTTATCGAGTGGTTTTCGCGTACAGAAGAGCCTTCAGATAAAAAATGAATACTCTGTACTGTATGAAACATTCTCTTTTATTTTGTTATAGACATAACTGACACAAAAGCACTTAGTAAAACTACAGTAAAGGTAACTAAATGTTTTCCCACTTTCCTACTCGTATATTCATATTCCTATCGTTGAAAATTATATAAAAAAGAAAAGATGCTTCTTTTTTATAGCCTGTGGAAAGTACAACAGAAGAAGCTTGCGGAGATTGTTACGGAGCCGCTAGCGATACATTCAAGTATATCTCAACAATTTTCAAACATATTATACAAAAGAATTTCGTACCAATAATGAGCAATAATCCTGTAGGTGTTGTAACACTTGCGAGGATGTAAGGCAGGCCTATAGATTAAAAAATTGGGCATCGCCTAATCTAGGAATAATAAAGCAATGTCAGAACGACAAATTTATAGAGAGAATGAAGACTGCGCTCACGCAAGGGTGTCAGATTTACGGTTATATGGAAGTGAACAGAGTAGGCGGAAGTTTTCATATTGCGCCTGGTGATAGTTTCTCTATTAAAAACATACATGGTAATTAATAATATATTATCAACTCGATCTGTATAAATTAACATTCTCGCATTTGTTCGAAGTAACGCAACGCACATGCTACGTAACATTATTTTTCACGTTTACAGTGCACAATATCGAGCCATATACACCGACACAGTTCAATATGACTCATAAGATTCGTCACCTGAGTTTCGGGTTGACTATTCCAGGTAAAACAAATCCAATGGACAACACCACGGTGGTTGCAATCGAAGGTATGTCCTTGCTTCTTTGAAATGTTTTATTAAGAAATCAACAAAGTATTCTTGCATTACAATCCTTTGTATCCTAAACTTAAAATGTAACAGTCTTGAAGTACTAGCATCGTATTCCGGTTCCTATGGCCATAAACGTGCCGAACGTTCCTCCGCCTTGAACCATCACTTTTCCGACACTGTTTATCAGTTCCCTCCCTCTCACTCCGTACCTAACAACGAACACGATTCTGTTACCATATTGTCGCAACATCGATGCCAATTTCGTTAATCAAAAGAACATATACCTAAGGGCATTGAATCCCCCGAACAAAGCACCGGACGCCATGCCAACGCAAAATCCAATCATGAAACCCATTTTCATTCTATCCCAACATGACGGAGTACTATGTTGGTACGTTGCTCCTGGTATGACCGGCATTTTAATCTACGAATACATCGTTGCATGAACACATGTACCATTTTAACCTAACGAATGTTAGTACGAAAAGGTTAGCTGCGCGATTTCATCGCGAGACAGAGGGAAAAATGATGAAGGATCGTATTATCGTCGGTAGAAGCGAAACGCGTTCGATTTGTTGTAGAAAAACAACCGAAAACGAGTTTCTCGCGGTTTCACACCGATCAATTTTTATGTATCTCAAACACAAGTAAGATCGATATTTATGGTAACGTCACTCACAGTTTAAAGCGGGCGTCGTAAAAGTTCGTTTCACTTCCGTATTTCCTTTTGCTGTCTCTTATACTTAATTTGTTATCCTTCGAGCGATCGTTTTTAATACATTGCACAAGCTCGAGAGCATAGAAAAAGCGCCATGTTAAATTCCCGTGTGATAGAAGACAGCCGTTTTCTGATTTCCGTTCGCCGCGATGTCGCTCCTCACTGGCGGGATATTTAAATTTGCGACCCGGTCAAAAGTCATTTATCCAACTTCCAATTTTATTTCCGATCGTCGTCACCGTCGGACGTCGGATAATTGTGACAATAGGCACGACACCAGTTGAAACTCTAAATGAACGCGTTCCGTTGTTTTTTTTCGGTGTGTTTCAGGGGCGATGATGTTTTATCATTACATAAAAATCGTGCCCACGACTTACGTGCGCGCCGACGGCTCCACGTTGATCTCGAATCAATTCTCGATGACCCGACACGCCAGGCAAGTGGCCAAGTTCACCAGCGAGTCGGGAATGACCGGGATCTTCTTCAACTACGAGCTGAGCCCGTTGATGGTAAAGTATACGGAGAAGGCGAAATCGTTCGGTCATTTCGCGACGAACACTTGCGCCATAATCGGTGGCGTGTTCACCGTCGCCGGGCTGATCGATTCCCTCCTATATCACTCGCTCAAAGCGATACAAAAGAAGATAGAGCTGGGGAAGTTCAATTGAAGTTTAGGTAGTTTAATGAAACCATTATACGAAGGATCTTCGTTTCGCGATCCTGCGAAATCGAGCTGTGCATGAACGGTGTAAAGTGTAAAGCATCTCTCTCTCGAATGTTCAAGGCGATCCACTTGAAGAGCCACAGATTAATTTCTTTATAGCGCACAGCGGTGGCGGTACGGATTTGTCGCGATCTAACTTGATTCAACTGTTTGGAACGTGTATTCGGCCTTCGTTGTCTTGTCGCGCGAAATGAGACAATAATTAATAACTAAACAGCAACCGTGTCCTTAGATCGCGAAAAGATTTGATAGCCACTTTGGTCTCTAAGAAATGATTCTCTGAGAAGTGTAGCTTTAAGTCCAACATTTTCTACCCTTAGATACTTCGCTTTTTGCGTTGATCTCTATATAAACCCGTCACGATCGATCGAACATTTTTTTGTGTAAGATATAAATTGTACATACGGATTGATAAATCAATTTATTGGAGACTTATAAAAAGTGTATAAACAATAAAGATTGTATTGCTATAAAAAGAAAATTAAAATATAAGTATTTACAACATAATTGTATTTACAATGGTTATTACAATGTTACAAGGTTTTCTGAAACATATTGAATGTATCGATGCTAGCTTTGGCCACGTTTTTACAAAATTCCACATCAGTACCAGTTATTATGTCTAACGGAGATACATACAATGGTTTTGAAGGATCGTATTGATTCTTCTTTAAGTGTACTAGAAATTCGTGCCTTAGCCGAAGCCTGACTTTCCTACAAGTTAGGATCTTTGGCTGCCTGGACAGTATTTCATGCGATAATTTCATATGATTATGAGCATAATTAAATGAACTCAATACTTTATTCCTGGCTGAAATGGAAACAAAAAACATGTTTATTTAAATGAACATGTTTTATCATTTACGATTTTTAGTAGCAATATTACCATGAATCCATACGCGAGGAGCTTTAAGTAGGATATTTTGCATCTCCTCCAAGGAAAAACCCATTTCTTCTTTTACTGCAAAGGTATTTTCCCTTATGTGTTGCATCTTGTACGTTATAAGCTTTGGAGTTTTCACTGCCAAACATCTCAGTTGGTAGCCGCTCAGCTGAAAAGTATTTTGAAAGTGTCCTAGTCTGTAATCTATTTCTTTAGTTGAAAAGGAAAGCCAACAGGGATTCCTAATCATTATTAAACTGATCATTTCAGGAATAAATTGATGGGCTCTTAAGTATCTTATCCTTGTGTGAAGATCGTCCATATCTTCCTTGACAATTCTTGGATTTTTAGTGATGAAATCACCGAGAGATTCTGAAGGCACTCCACAGTCGTGTAGAAATTGCAAATATGGTTTTATGTCCTTGTCGAAATCAAGTGTTAGATACATTTCTACCAAATCTCTTTCCTTTTCGAATTTGTATAATTTCACCCCTAGATTGACTAGATGCTGCAGTGTTTTAGAGGTATTAGCATATTTCGCGAAATTGAAAGTCGGTGTTTCATGAGCCACAATGTCGGAGAGATCCTCTGTGCAAAGACCCAATGGATCAATTGGCTCTGTGTCTACATCTTCTAAGGCTTCAGAGAATTCGTGCGTGTTCCTTTTTAAAACTTCAATATTAGATGATTCACTGAACGTATTAGATAATTTTTGTTCTTCATTGTTTACAACTCCGAGCATTGAAGTGTCATTTTTTAACCTGTCAACATCTGTATCTTTACGAGTTGCGTCTTCAGGTAATTTAAAAATTTCTGTTACTGATATTTTGTCTTTCGAAATCTTAGACAAAGTATTAGCGAAAGACCTGGTATTTTGCGAAGAGTTTTTAAAAATAAAATTCGTGGCTCCATCGATTCTTCCACACGCTGATCGAAGCAGCGTGTACGATCGTGAAAATAACATGTTTGACACCTGAATATTGATAGAAGTACTATAATATTATTGGAACACTTAGAAAAAATAAAGTTCCTCTTCAAAAATGTTAATTTTCATTTTAAATAAGAAAATCCACGGAGAACGTGATTCTGATGCTTGGTTTACTATTTGGAGCAAAGAGGATTTGGAGTAACCAATGATCAGAATTATTTTTCAATTGTTTAATACTCTTAGATTAGTTACATGCAGAAACTCTGAGAATTACTACACACGTTCACTGCTTGTTATTGTTTATTTATTGTGTAACAAGTGTTATAAAAATTTGGTTAGGTGCGGATTACAAAGCGCGCAGCCCTCTACTGGCGATGCGTTCGAAATAACGCTGAATGACGGCGTCTAACGAATAAATGTGTTTGATAATTTCAACAAAACAAACAATTTATTGATCGGTAGTATTGCATAATGTATTTCAGTCTCCGTGTAAAAGTCAATATCTTAAAATACAAAGCAAATGGAGAATTAGATTACTTATCACGTGTCCCTTATCGCAAGATTATCGATTATAAATTTAAAAACCATTCGGAGTCACAAGAAATCGACATTCAATTGTCTTTTTTAAATACATAAGACGCTAACGTTGAGTCAGGGTAAAAGGCTTGCAAACCATGGAAAATTTTAAGAAGAAATATTTTATTATTTAAACTGATTCATTACGCATTAAATATTACAACGGCAAGAAAATGTTCTTCGATTTACACAAATATACAATTCAAGGATGCTGACTGGCTGCAATAGATACGTGCAATACTCCTTGGGACCACATTCTCCTGTTTTTTTTCTTTTTTTTTTTTTTTCTTTCGAGAAATTGTATACTCATCATTCACACACACATCATACCTACATGTACATCTAGAGCCGTTATTATCTAATTATGCCGTTGTTTTTTCTCATCAACGTTTGTAAGAAGCAATACGTATTAGTAAGTACACTGGTAATGTATTTAAGAACGTTTCAGTTCGTAACGAATGTTTGAACGTTAAGATAAAAGCAAAGAACTGTCAGAATGTACCTTAATATAAGATAATATCCTCTCGTAGAATCACATAATTTCATTTTTTTTTTTCGTAGATCTCAGACCGCGCGCTGCGCCACGTTCGATTAGTCGATCCATCCGTGGAATAAGTTACTTTTTCATTTTAATTTTCATAGTCGCGTTCTAGTTACATCACACACGGCACGAGACTGGGGGGTGCAGCCTATTTACAACTCAACTAGTCAACTTCAACATGAATTACAGCGATGACTATATCGGCAGTAACATTTTAGAGAATGCTTCGTCGTGTTACCCGAGTAAAGTTTGCCGAATTCCGCCATACCACACGCTTAACGCCGCGTTATCCGCGGATCGAAGACAAGCTACATGGGCTTGGTTCATGGTAAGTTTTCGTTCCTCGCTGCTTTCACTCCTTGTCGCCTTGACTAGAAACATTATTCCTGTTTCTCCCTTGCCACTGTGCCGTTCGCGTTCGTCGACTCGTCCTCTATTTGCCGGTTCCTTGCTTGTTGCCTCAATTGCGCTCTTTTTAAACTGGTCATTAACTGGCTCGACTGATAAAGCCAACTGGCCTGCAGATAACAAAACGAGGTACAAGCTAATGCATCGTCAACGCGTCGGTCTCCCTAATTTCCGTTGAATACTTACAATCATTATCATACAATTCATGAGGATAGGCACAGAGAATACCACCGATATGAAGAATCCATTGGAATCGAAATACTGTTGCCTCGAAAATAACCTGTAATAGTTCAATGCGTATAATGTAATTTGTTTCCGAAAGAAGAACGTTCTGTTGCAAAGTACGTACATCCAATTAGACGCTGCCACCTCGTTGATGCTCTCAGAAAAATACACCAGCAGTACTGAAATACAATCGGGGGATAGAATATTCGTGTCTAATTTGTACAATGTGAACAAACTTACGCAGGGCAAGGAATAACATAATTTGAAAGTTAGCGTGGTTCCTGGTCATCAGTGCTGTCATTGTGACAGCAATATGAAAAGTCAACAACAGGGCAAGCCATGGATCTCTCCATTCAATCTGCAACAATTAAGCGGAGTAAAAATACTTCTGCGCTAAGAAAAGATACAATTATTAATACACAAGCTTTCAAAGTTCAAAGACAAAGTTTTAACGTGTGCTGAGGAATAAATTTTCATAATCATTCAGTCTGCATTCGACACTGAATAATATAATGTAAATTGCTTTAATGAAATTATTTATAGAGTTCAAAATAATGCTAAATCACTCAGGATATAAAGTTCAATAACTCTGAAGTTTTTGAACTAAAAAAATCAAAGGTAACCATAAGTATTTGTTGTAATTTAAGCGTGGTTTTGCATAGTATATTTGGTGAGAAATATATGTTTGAGCATCATAATCTCAAGGTAAAGGCTTCGATGCAGCAATTCTGCAGTAGTTAATCATTTCGAACAGTTTACACGCTCCCTTCGGTGGTAAGGAATGAAGAGGAGCAAATGGAACAGGTCAAAATGTTCCTTGACTTTAATTCGACGTTTCCGATAGACGTTCACGCACGCAATCGAGTCACGAGACGAGGAGATAACTCTGACACGATTAAATCGACCGAGATTGACATGTGCGCTACGTGTCTCTGCATTGACATTTTTTCGCCGGCGGTGCCGAAAACGAAAGTGGCCGGATCGCGAAAAGAAAGGAAAGAGACGAAAGGGGAGATAAACGAAGGTTTCGCCGTGTTTTTGCGAGAAGATAAAATGAAACAAGCGACCGCAAGCCGTGCGGAGAGCGATTTTAATGCCGCGACAGCGTTACAAGGAGAACCGATGATGGAAAAGGAAGACTCACGCTCTGCAAGAACGGTATGATGCCGTCGATTGGAGATTTCGGTTGATCCTCCGACATTGCGACTCGCTGACGAAATTCCCGGCTCCTTCAGGGAGGAAAAACTGCACATCCGCGACGGAAATTCGGGCCGCGGCGGCCTTGCGCTGGCTCCTTTTAATCGACGCGGCTGCAGACGAAAGGAACGAGCGACGCGACAGAAACACAGATATACGCCGCGTGTACGCGGCGATACACGGGCGAAAAAAAACAAATATTACGGGGGACACGGCGGCTCTCTCCGTCTCTCTTGCGCTCTCCTCTCTCCTGCGTTTCCTTCGCCGCTCTCCTCGTCCTACGCACACGTTTTACGGAACTCGCACGGAATGCATGTCGCGCGCAGAAACGGACCCGTCATTCGTGGAGACATCTTTAGAGCTTGCCTGTAGATGGATGCGAACGGTAATCGATTCTCGCTAGTCCCTTCATCGTGATGATTGAACGAAAATCTTATCAATTCAAAAAATGCTTTTGTAATCAAGATGGATTTCGGGCGTGAAATCTTCGAACGGATCATCGATTAAATGCTTATTCGTTTGAAGATTAATTGCGGACGCTAATTGCATAAGTCGGTGGCGCCATCTAAATCCGCTTCGTCAGTGAAGACTATCGCCGACTGTCGATACTTCGATATCAAGACTCCTCTTATTGAAAGTGCGTGTGATAAAAATGATAGTGTAAAAATAAATGACTGCGGCGATGATACTTCTTCACTGGGTCCGATTACGAGTTTATGCAGCCACTTTGACCCTATATCGATAATTATAAATGGATTTAGAAAATTTAATATATTTAATATTTGATGACGGTTAGACAATACAATCGCTATTTTTATAAGCAACGAAAAGACAATAGAAAAATAACTCTATTTCTAAAAAACATTTGATGAAAGATCACGTTAGGTTTAAAAAATTTACAAAATTGTAGGAGAAATGACAGGAAGGATTTGCTCGAGAAACTTCGCCATGTGTTTTGGTCACGTGTTGCGCCGTGCGGATGCGCAGAAGTCGCGGGGCGGTAAATCGGATCTAACCCTCTAGTAGATTAATCTAATTTTAATCCCCCCAAGTGTTACACAATCGACACATAACGCGTCGAAAAAATGCTATTTAAGAATGTTGGAAGCATATTTCTAGGTGACATATAAGCAGAAATGATTACCGCAATGCGTCGGAAGGTTAAGTTTTATTCGAGTGATCGACGTTTCGATTTCTAAGGATCTATACCGCGTGTCACGTGATCGAGCACGTGACAAAGTCTAGTAGAATGGGGGAAGCTTCCCATTCATGGCGCGTACAACTTTTTGAACGTTTCGTATATTTATGAATGACAATTAGAGTAATCTACGAGAAAGTTGTAACAGTGGATGTAAACAGTGTTCGCAACTTTTCATTCCTGAATATTATAATTAATGTGGAATGTAATAAAACTTTACTGTGAATAAATCAGTGTTATTTGTTTGCAATGATTTAAAGTGGTAGGAAAGTTGAAGTCAGGAGTCAGAGATTATCTAACAAAAATCTGCGTTACAAAATCCCCTGATAGCGCTCATTGCCTGTAATTCTTTTTGCATTGCATTAGATTTGGTTAATTAGAAAACTTTGTGGCAGTTTGTAAAAAATTGTAACTTTTTGCATCTTGTATATTATTCATTGATCGCTATCATTTTTTTTTTTTTTTTTTTTTTTTTTTTCTAATAAAAAGGTGAGAATTCAGATTAATATACAGTGTTATGAATTTAATGAGCAGAGTTCAACTACTACAATCTTAGCTAAAAGTTAATCAATTTCCAAGATATTGATAAGGTTTCTTCTTGTGCTGAAAACCAATCAGACATTGATTTTCTGCCATAAACTTTGTTAGAATGTATGTATGTACTTTAATGTAACTTTTAGCAACTTTGTATATTTCTCAATATTGCGTTTTCTCATAAGAATTGAAAGTTCAAGCATTTAAAAACTACCGAATGAATTTTTCTAAAATTTTGCGTGGGGTTTTAGTATTGCATAAAGATTCATTCCTTCAATTTTCAAGGATTTTCGCTTATTTTTAACGTTACTGAAGTTCATTGTTAAAACAAACAATCGAATCAGTTGTTTGGAATTTTTGTGATAATTTCGCTTAGTGCTTGATCTTTCTGAAAAGAAGATTTTATCAATTTTGATCTATTATTTCACCCTTAATTGTGCAATTATATTTCTCAACAGTGCAATTATTTTCGCATGAGACTACTGAAACTAAAAGTTAAATAATTTAAAAACTACCGAATCAATTTCTCTGTAATTTTGCGTGGGGTTTTACTGTTGCATAAAAATTCGTTTCTCCAATTTTCAAAGACGTTGGTTTATTTTTAATGTTACTGAGGTTCATCTTTAACAGCTGAAATTTTGTTTAGTAGGTAGTTCTGTCGACCTTGACACGCAGTTGCAAGTCCATCCGTTTTTACTGCGTGAGCAATACTACAATGTTTATCGAAAGATTCATGTCGTCGCATCGTTGAGTCAGCGCGATTGTTACAGTGGACTTTAATCGCTCTCCTATCTCTTCGAAAGCGCATAAAGCGAAGATTCGAAAGCAAACGAGAGAATCTTCTTAGAAAACTAATTTCCCGATTAGAAGGGAATAAAATAAAATTTGTAGTTTCCCCTCTCAATATAAACGCGCCGCGTTTATTTTGCATTCGACGATAAGATCATCGACTGGCGCAATATAAACCCCGATACGCGAGAAATAAAACAAATCACGGATTAGCTTGTAAATAATATTTGCATCGTTTATCTGCCTAAATCGCCTCTGCCCGATAACGGTTTGTTTACCAATTAACAAAATTGTGAGGCGTATTTTTCGACCGCCTTTTATTTTCAGACAAAATAATTAAATTTTTATCGCGATTGAATTCCAACCTTCTCGTGCGGCTTTGTCGATCATCTTTATTCTTCGCTCGCAGGAATCGTTTCCGTCTAACGTAATCGTCGAATGTAGCGCAAGGGAAACACTGAAAGCCGATACGTAATCTAATCTGATTCGAACACGAAATCTTTCGTGTCCATTTGTTTTCCTCCTCTGAAAACAGTAATACGACTTTATTACACAAACGTCGAATCGTTCGCTATGAAAACTTCACGACAGCCTGAAGACTGCTCGATATGATCACATTTTTATCTTCAAGCAACACGAGCATCGATTGTAGGTCTATTTTATGTTCCTGCGCTGGCTGCACTAGTTCAGAACTCGTCTATCGGTATCTTCTTCCATTTCACGAAACGGAAGAAGATAGCGAGTGGTTGGTTCTGCGCGAATTCAGAACGTGCAGACAGAGAAAAGAAACCTACAAACACTGCGAAAATTTCGGAAGAAAGCAATTGTCAGTTGCAAACCCACGCAAAACCGCGGCAAACGCATCTGTAACTCCCCCGCGCAATCAAGTCTCTCAAAACATGGTTAACTTTGTTTCCTCCGCGAGAATCAAGAGAAGACGCTAGATTCGTTTGTCACCGACAAAAAACGACTCCCTCTTGTTCCCAAAGCCTGGTCCATTCCTCGCTCATACTCACCTCCGTCGGATCCACGGAAGATCCACGCCGTCGCAGAAGGTCATCTCTGAGTCACAGAAAGCCCGTGGTAAGTTCGGCCCGAAGAACGGCCGCGTGTGTCGATGCTTATCAATCGTCGGGAGACACCGAGAGCCCTCCCTACGCTTCTTTATCAGGTGACGGCGACGTTGATGCGTGTCTCATCCAACCGTGCACACTGGCCGCGACGAAATCGTAGCGGCGGCCGCGGAATCGGTTCGCGGTGTCGATTGGACTTTGAGCGGTCAAAGATTGGATCGAGATGGTGGACAAGAGGCCTCCTTCTCCTCCGTGGGAGATATATCGGGTCACAGATATATCGTGGTCGTCCTGACGCGAGGACCATTTCGTTGCACGCCAAGCGTTGAACCGGCCTCATCGATCGCCCCCTCCCCGGAAGCAATGTCGTTCGAACTTCAACTGCAACAGCCGGGGCCGGAAGCGAAGGCTCTGGCCCTCAAGGAGCTCCGAGAGACCGAGGAAAATATTCGCGAGGGCATCGCCGAGCTCAAGAAGTACCTAGAAAGTGAGTTGCGATCAATTTTCCATGTCCCCGAGAAATTTTGGACCGTCGATTCGCTAGACTTAAACCTCGATTTCCTGGTTGGAGGATCGCTGTCAGTGTTTGGTGGTGGAATTTGCGAGAAATTTCTGACAGAGTTTTTATTGCGAGAGGAGAGAGTATTTTCTAAGTGCCTTCGTGTTTTAATCTCTTGGTGGATATTCATGGTCATTATCACTGGCAAAGTTCATTGGCAAGAAAACGAAAGATTATTCCGTGAACAACAAATATTAACTCGTAGCATAAGTTCTGTTGCTTTATGAAGTCAGCTTAGACGATGGAGACTAGAAATTTGTTTGAAAATAAAATTCGAACGTGTGCGAATTGGACTAATGACTAAGCGTGACTTTGGATGATGATTCTCTTGTAAGTGGAATAATATGTACAGACAATGATCGTAGAATATCATTGCAGTGGGTCAGTGGATTCTTCTTATCTCTATAGAAATTAATTCTGTCTCTTTTTGATAAAATCTTTCAGATCCAAACGCATTAAAATTACATTTCAAGTTTACGAAAAATTTATTTCTATCGCAAGGTTTCCGCGATAGTATTTTATTCGTCGATTTCCTCACAAGTTCCACATCAAATTGACTAGAAACAAATGTCTAGAAATATCATTAATCCGGTTCGAGAGGTTTATCGTTGACAAACAGTGATCTAAAATTCCGTTCCCGCACCTGTAGACACGGAAAACATTTCTGCTCGTTTCGAGGGACTTATCAATACTCCACGTGCGCAAACTCTGCCACTTCTGCGCATTATACATCCCAATGTGCTGTTTTTATTTTCCGAAAGTCCCGACAGTTTATCTGATTTCGAACTGAACGATCGATAAAGCGTTTCTCAATCTCTCGAAACATTTTCATCACTTCCGCGGATTTCTCGAAGATCTTTCGCTGAATTTCCGTGGTCTTTCTAGCATAGCGTGATGCACTCGATCCTCTCGACAAAAAATAATCATTAGCTCGTTAGATTCGTTGCATTCATTAGAGTCACGACTTGACGAAGGCAAGCATTCAACAAACGTCTCTTCTAATTCAAATGACGGCGCGCAGAAAAAATGCGAAGGAAAAATACGTACATGAAAGAGTGACAAATGACCCTGTCGCTTCTCGCGAGGGTCGAGCTCGAAGATCGGCCGTCGTCGCGATAAGCGAATACGCGAATCGAAATTCGCTTATGGAGTCGGGGAATCATGCGACGGTTGCCGAGCACGGTAAAATTTAAAAAGAGATCACGATGGAATATGGAGCGAATTCGACGCGATTGGAGCATTGACACGATCTCGAGCAGTGCATCGGAGTCTGTGGCCGGGGTCAAACGCGTTTGCCTGATAACGCGTTATCGCGCCGGCGGACACGGTCTGTGGTACCTCCCCCTCCGTTTTCCGAATTCGTCCGCAACGAGGAATTATTTCTGTCGAGGGCGTAAACAACCTGCGTTGGGCATCGAGCGATCGAACAGGATCGACGATAAAACCGATCGATCCAGAATCCAGGGGCGATAAGCCCAGCGGACCTTGACCCTCGGCTTCGGCGAAGGGAATCGAAGATCGGTACACTTTAGATAACATTCTCATTGCACTTGTGCAGAAGCCCTGATAACGCGGACAATGGTGATAGCGTGGCCGTGATCGACGATAAAGGAACTCAGGTGCATGCTGGGTCCGAGAGTTGTTTGCACTTCTGCTTGAATCCAAGGGAAGCTCGTGAAACTGTACTTTCGCCTTTTGTCCCCTTTCTGCTGAAAGCTCGTTGTTATTCTCATTTTCCAATTCCGAATGGAATAACAGACATTAGGATATTTCCATTGTTGAATTTAAATTGAGAGCAACTGCCGGAGGGGCATAAAATATTTATGAAAACTAGCTGGTTGTTGTTGCTCGCTCGCTTCGCTCGCTCGCCCGAAACTTCCCGATCATATTTACAGTTTCCATATATCGTAGTGCCTATGATTAGTGATGCCTATAGCTATTCATGTTTATTTTGTGTGTGACCCTTTACGGGCCACACAAGGAACTTCCCGACTTTGCGAGTTGTAATTTATTATTACCATTATTAATTGTCGCTAATTAGAAAATTATTCGTATTCGGGGAAATTTAATAGTTTTCTACTTATCAACATTTGCTAAATATATAGGTATACAGGGTGTTCGGCAACGTGTGTCAGAAATTTTAAGGGATGGTTTTACACGCCAAAATAAGACGAAAATCAAGAGTAACGAAATCGCGGTAGCAGCTTTGTTTTTTAGTTATTAGCATTTTAAAAAGTGGGTGAAAAACGCCTGAAACATGGCAATCCCTAATTCAAAACCCCCTCTCACTCAAACTTACATTCATTCGGTTCTTCTATGAAATAATCAATATATCGATCTACGAAAACAGCTGTGGTTTACGTTGCAGACACATCTTCGTTTCATACGGACAGCTCTACACACTCTGAATATTCCGTAAAATTTTAGGGATTGCCATGTTTCAGGCGGTTTTCGCCCACTTTTTCAAATGTTAATAACTAAAACACAAAGCTGCTACCGCCATTTCGTTACTCTTGATTTTCGTCTTATTTTGGCGTGTAGAACCATCCCTTAAAATTTCTGACACACGTTGCCGAACACCCTGTATATATATGTATATATATTTATCACAATTATATTATTATAATTATATTTTGTAATAAATAAATAAATAAATAAATAAATAAATAAATATATATAATAATAATATATGTATATATATATTATTTCCGTTTAGTTATTCGCTCATAAATTTATATTCTCCCATTTAGATTGCGTTATTGAGTTAGGTTGTCTTTAAAAAACGAAAAAACTACTGGACCGAGTTAGAACAAAATCTAATCAGCTCTAAGTTACAGTGATACTCATCGATTGTATCATCGATCATTTTGATCTCGTTATTAGTTTTTTAGAAAACGTTAACGAAAAATTTGATCACATACGTACGTACATACGCGCGCGCGCGCACACACACACACACACACACACACACACACGAACAATTTGTTCAAAATAGGCTAAAATGACCCCAATGACCTTGAAACATGAAGATCTGCCAAAAAATCGATTTTCGATTTTCGCGGTCATTACAATAACTTCCCTATAAATCGGGAAGTTAAAAATACGTTAAATAAAGATTTGAATTGTACTTTGATAATATTCGTTTGGATACGGAAGGTTGTGATTGAAACGCAGCGGCGGTAATATTATGTGAATTTCAAAATAAAGCTTTGTTAGCCGGAAACCGAAGGAACATTAAGCATACCCGAAAAGTCTTTAGTAACGTTTACTAGTCCGTGCTGAAATTGCTGGGAGTGCAAATGACGTAGCAATTAGTCGCACCTAGTTTGCTACCAAAATTATTCACACTCCACATAGCTGTAGCACAGTTGAACTAACAGTGGGGCCAGAAATAGCCTTCAGAGATTTCTGTAGGTCTATTTAGAATTTGACAAACTATACCACCATTTTGTTTCTGTGAATTAAATTATTCGTTCTGATAAAAATATCTTCGATGTAGCAATGACTAAATTTTAATGTAGAAGAATTTTCATATTCCTGACAAATTTTTATTATTAAACGTATAACTATTTTCATCGTTATTTGTACACGCAAACTGTATGTCTAGATATATAATTTGCGTGTGCAAATGATGATGAAAATAACTCGACGTAATAAAAAAAAAAATATGCCAAGAATATGAAAATTCTTAATTTTTTTGAAACAAATACAATTTTTGCAAATCTGTTCACATAACAAAAATCATCATTAAAAACGCACAAATTCCATCTTGAATCATTAGTTCCTGAGATATTCTATAAAATATGTTTTTCATCCCCAACTTTGAGTGCGATTTTCATCCCTTCAACATGGATGATTGCCGGTAAAAAAAAAGGCGTACAAAATATTTTTTTCGGTTCTATACTATACTAAAAGTGCATCCAAATTGACGTGTATAGATTGAGTAATGTCCTTGGTAAGTCTAAGAGTATTAAGATACCAGTTTAAGCTATTAAATATTGAAACACGTTGTTATTGGAGACGTTAAGAGTTGAAATACTTATTAAGTACTAAAATGCAAATGATTTCAATATTAATTTAGTTATGGGAGATACAGAGTCAGTAAACTTAGAAAATGACGGTGACTATTCAGATAGCCTTTTCAGACGCCAAACTAATCGATTCCGAGTTAATTAATTAATTTCCTCCTACATTTTTAGCCAACGGAAACCTAATCAACCTGAGCTAAATATCGCAATAAAATATTCAACAATCGACATTCACTTTGGCGCAATCGCGTCCCTCGCCACAACGATACGCCGTCCTACTTAAATGTTTATAAAGATACGAAGCGCCGATTGTGCAATTCGCGAATGAAAGATACATTCTGTACTTGTGTAACTCGACGATCCTCTTTTCGCGTGACATTCCTCGATCGGTCCTGAAACCAACACCTTTTATCTGCTGAGTTGGCAGTCCTTTAATTAACATCCTGGAGGGGCAGCGTGAAAATCGGGACATCTCGATTGACTCCGCGAAAAAGGACGGCGCTGACACGATCGAACATCTTCCAATTCAACAATGGAACCTCGCATTTCCTTTTCTTTTTCGATTCTTCCCCGCCGCACAGTGGTTCGGATTGAAGAATAGTGTGTCATTTTTACATAACTTTTAAATCATCGGAGGTATATGTATGAAACTTGGAACAGACAATTTTGTGATGTTAAGTTACTGAAGTATTAAAGAAAAAATTATGTCAATACATTTATTGCTAATATTATTATTATTCTTGTTATTGTTATTCATATTATTATTATTACCATTATCCTTATGTATCTCAGATTATTCACTTATTAATTCTAGAGCTTCTGGATCTAATTTTTTAATTTTTTTATTTGATGACTTTATTCTTATATTAGACATGTATGGGTCCGATGTTAAAAGAAGTCGATATAATATGTTTTCTTTTGTTGCTGTTCTCGAACATTTTCGGGTATTTCTACTTCTAATGCGTTTGAAATCTTTATGTCGTGTTTCCTGAGCCTCTTCAGAAAATTGTCCTATTGGAAGTAAAGCATACTGTATTATTTCTGCTCCATGCATTAATAGCTTGTGCACAGAAGATGGCATGTAGTACCACCCATAATTTTCAACATAATATTTTGCAGTGTCTTGTGTATATTTATTTTGTACGGGGAAGAAATCAGCTGTAATAAAATGTTGATTTCATAAGTTAATATAACACTAAATTCTACTTTTCTAAATCTATTTAGTTCAGAGAGCAAGTACTTATATAAAGTAGATATCGTACAACATCAACTATAATACAATATTTTAGTTGAACTAATGCATAAAAATGCATAAAACTAATATCAAGACATACTCCATTCTATACCATTTAACTTTGTCTCATGACATTTTTTCTATCTCTAAATGTTCTAAAGATATAGCTTGTTTCTGTTACGTGGGACGTGTGTTTGAACGCTGTGCCTAGTCGCAGCGTCAGACGCATACACGACGTCCCATCTTACGCTGCGCTGGTGACTTGAAACAGTAATAACTTCAACAGTGGGACCAAGGGGGACACGATTCTTGTATAATTATGTTAAGAAAAGTATGCCAAACATACTCCAATTTGTCAAAATGCGCGATCTCTTGGGACTTAAAAGATATCCCTTGTCAATTGAAGAGAATTTTAAGACTTTTTCATATTTTATTCAATACTATTTTTTTTCTATATACTGTACAGTAATTGTTAATATAAGGTATGATTTCTTATCGCAAAAGTACGCTCTTTATTTACAAAGAAAAATTAAGTGAAAATATTAAACGAGATTCTCAGGATACCTCCGAAAAAGAAAGCAGTTTCATAAATTGAAAAACACCATTTTTAAAACGTCCGACTTTAAGTGTTGGTTTTTACTACAATTCCAATAAATTTGATTAATATTTTCATTTTCGAAACCAATGGACATTTAGGAAGTAATATATATTCAGTAAATGTCGATGTGAAACAGTTCATTTTTTTGCAAAATGGCACAGCATTCTTAAATCCGGACCACTGTGCGCCGTCATTCGAGATTCGTTTGCTGTAAACTTCTGTGACCAACTTCGTCAGGGAGTTGAAGATCGTCGTAATCTCCTTAACGAGGATAATGTTGCGGAAATCTCTTTGTACGACACGCGAGGACTCCGTCATCTTAGTTGTGGATCTTTCAAGAACGACTAGCCATTCTCCTTTCGACTTCATAAATGATAATCGATTCATAATCGATCATGAGTTCACTCCTCGCTCGCTTCATTTACTTCTTACTTTGTTGCCTTTTTTTTCCTTATGGTTTGAATTATTAATTGAACTCGAGAGATCAGAAGCTTTTGTTGCAAAACGGATTCAAAAGAAGCAAGTCAGAGTGTCGAGGATCAAAGGTTGGGCTGCATAATAATTTTCTTTCTTCTTTTACAAAACGAATTCGTAATCCTCAGCTTCGAAGCGCTCCAAAGCTCCACGTTTCCGAATTTACTGTTCATTAATTAGTCCGCATTAATTACAGAGGACGAAAAGTTGTACTTCAAAACCGACGACGACTTTCTGTTAATTTTCCTGCGACCATGCAAATTCTACGCGAATAGCGCGTACGAGTTGATGAAGAGGGTCGCAGATTACAAAGAGAAGAACGCGTCCCTATTGGACAACCTGATGCCGACTGACGAGAAGACAGCTATGCTCGAGTACAACGTGGTGAACGTCATGAAAGGCAGGGACCACAAGGGTCGCAGGGTGTTGCTGGTGAACTGTGGTAGAACGTGGGACCCTTCCAAAGTCAGCGCCGACCAGATCCTCCGGTTGTTCTACTTGATCCATGAAGTCGCCATGCTGGAACCAGAAACGCAGGTAAAACGTCTGACAGTTTCCTCATCTAACGGAAATACGCGAGCCTCGTTAATCTATTACGACGTTTGTGCATTAGCTTTGGTCTGCCATTGATTATTAATTTCTAAAACTTCCTGTTTGATGATTCGCAACCGTCAGGTGAACGGAAACGAGCACGATTCATGTTCCTTTCATTTGAGGCGCGAGTCAGCGTGAAGAAACGATTATGCAAATTATTGCAAATGCTCGTGTTCGATTTTAGTTTTCCAGCTGCTGCGCTTTTTCCATGCGCGTCTGACGTTGCGGCCAGACGCGACGTTAAAACGCACACCACGCTTTTTAACCCTTAAATGCATCGTGTTGCCATTTGGCAACATACCGATATTTTTTGTTTTAACAGAAAAATAACATTTATTGTATAGTATAATCGACTACATTCACACTGTACATTCATACTGAAAGAAGAAGTAGAGGTCCTGCTTAGCATATACCACAGATAGAAGTAAAATTGGACCAAATTGGAGATTGGCCTATAATTGAAAATTCAAAAATGCGATGTAAATTACCAGAATGCAAAGGCTTCACACGTACAAAATGTGAAAAATGTGGAGTTGCACTGTGCTTGAATAAAAAGCAGAACTTTTGTAAAAAGTTTCACACTAATTATGATCTCCGTTTATACGTTAAACACATGCAGTAGCCGTTTAGCAACAAATCTTTTTTTTAAATAAAAAACAATAAGATGTATTTTTTATATTATTTTTCTACAGTTTTGGAGTACATAAGTTGATAGTTTCAATATATTTTAATGAATATTAAGCAATTATGCATTTAAGGGTTAATATACAGTGTGTCCGCCGAAATCCTGAACAGTCGATTATTTCCTAATCTATTAAAGATACGAAAAAAATCTTTACATGAAATGGAATTAGGGATTGCAATCCCGCGGGATTTATGCGGGAACATCCCGTGGGATCCCGCGATAATCAAGGGTTTGGTTGTTAGATCAATTAGGTGTATGCAAAACCTTTAATCTTTGTTTAGTGTTCTTGTATTTATACATAATATAAGCTTTATAAATATAAGTTCGAAATAGCTTTCCCAATTTTCTATAACTCATATAATAAAAAGAAAATTATATTAAAGTAATTATACAGGGTGTTTCGCAATTCGTGGGAAATCTCCGAGATACAGGTACTAGACACGAAAATAATAAGAAAAGTTCTTATGCAATATTCTCGGAAATGGTTAGTTTATTAGTTACACGCGGTTTTACATTTCGTAAAATGCCGACGTAACACTGCTTCATCCCCTTTAAAGCCAGTGACCGCGCTTAAAGGCCCAGGCCTCTCTGGGCCTAAGTGGGCCCCGGTGACTCGCAACGTGTATTGGAATGAGATGTTTCTTCGAATGAAAAATTACATATTTTGTAATTAAAAATTGAAATTATGACGAATGTAACACAACTGATACTTTTCTACGATGCAGGGGCCCAAATCGCGGTCACTGACCTTACAGGGGATGAGCCTTTGTTATGTGCCTTTACGAAATATAAAATCGCGTGTAACTAATAAACTAACCATTTCCGAGAATATTGCATAACAACTTTTCTTATTATTTTCGTATCTAGTACCTGTATCTCGGAGATTTCCCACGAATTGCGAAACACCCTGTATATGTGACCTAGTCTATGAAAAGGGGGCTTAGGTGTCAAAAAATCATTTTCCACTTTTTTGCCGATTCGGATAGAGTTTGAGACGCTTTTTCACATGGTGAAAACCAGAAAGTCATAATTTGTTGAAAAGCTTACTAAAAATGAAGAGAAAGAAGAGTACAAATACGAAAAAAACTGATTTTTTTTTTAAATCTAGAATAAGGAGAGAGAGAGAGAGAGAGAGAGAGAGAGAGAGAGAGAGAGAGAGAGAGAGAGAGAGAGATTAAATCTTTATTCCGGATCAGTCCTTATGACTATACACGAGATTTTAGGATTCAAGTGCCTAAATTAAGTATTGTGTACATCGGTTTATAAGATAAAAAAACATTATTATATGCCAGAAAAACAGTACTAAGTAGTTTTCGCACGTAAGCCCCCTTTTCATGGACCAGGTCACATATAATGTCAACAAAAGTAATCCTATTAAAAAACGTTTGAGGAAAGACTAAAGCTTTCACATACACCTAATATATGTATGTAATATTATTTATGATATAATTATGTTTAATTATAAACCTCAAAATCAACTTAACAAAAACAAAGTCTGAATATAAATTTAACTTAAAATAGTTTCTTTAAAAAAAAAGTTTTCATTTTATTTTATTTTAAAGTGGGAAAAAACCGCCTAAAACATGGCAATCCTTATGGCATGTGTCAAAATTTACGGAATATTCACAGTGTGTAGAGCTGTCCGTATGCAACGAAGATGTGTGTGTAACGTAAACCACAGCTGTTTTCGCGGATCGATATATTGATTATTTCAAAAGAGGACCGAATGAATGTAAGCTTGAGTGAGAGGGCTCGTGTTTTGAATTAGGGATTGCCATGTTTCAGGCGCTTTTCACCCACTTTTTAAAATGCTAATAACTGAAAAACAAAGCTGCTACCGCGATTTCGTTATTCTTGATTTTCGTCTTATATTGACGTTAGAATCACACCTTACATTTTCTCCCACCTCTAGAAAAACACCCTGTATAATCCCATTTAAAAAACCAAACTTGACCTTCATGTCGCTGTAAACAATAACGACAAATAAAAATTGTTATACCCAATAAATCTGCCCTCTTTAGCCATTCAATTTCATGTAAAGATTTTTTTCATATCTTTAACAGATTAGAAAATTGCAATTGAAAAAACACATTGCATTTGTTTCTACTTTGTTTTTACGATGCATGCATCCAGCTGCAACGTCAGACGCGAATAGGAAATCCCGCCTTTGGACTTCCTTTTCCGGACGCGGTTCCACCAATTAAATCATTAACGATCATCGGCTTATTTTCTCTTTTTATTCAATTAATCTCATGTCGTTGCAGATATTCGGCACTGTCGTCATCATGGACTTCGACGGACTCTCCATGAAGCAAGCGCTGGGCTTCACGCCGTCCTTCAGCATGAGATTGCTCAGCTTCATCCAGGACGCCATGCCACTGCGTCTGAAAGAGGTCCGTGATCCACAAAACTCCCAAATTTCGTAAATCCCGAAGCAGAAGCTGAAGTAGCTCTTTTTTATCAAGATATTCTTATTAGAGTTCTGCGACATTGACGTTACATTTTGCTCCGAATTCTGTCCTCAACGCGTAAACACGTACGCAATTAGCATACGAGTCCCCGAAATGAGCAAACAGAGTCGCGTCGGTGAGATTCCAGTGAGCCAGACGGAAAAAACAGGCCCTCAGTGGGAGAAGCTAATCGGAGAGGAACGCTGACGACGACCCTACCTGTTTCAGGTTCACATCGTGAAGCAGCCGATGCTCTTCAACATGGTATGGAAGATGTTCAAGCCCTTCGTCAGGGAGAAGCTGAAGACACGTATGTTCTTCCACGGCAGCAAAATGGCCTCCCTCCACGAGCACATCCCGCCCAGCCATCTGCCCAAGAATTACAGCGGCGATCTTCCGGAAATCGACTACAGTAGTGCAGACTGGTACCCCATTTTGATGAAGCACGAGGACAAAATTAGAGGTAAAGAAGGTTGCCTGATTCTTGGGCATTCGGCGGTTACTTATTTCTACGCATTGAGAAGTTTAAGGATTCAGGGAAATTGGAGAAGGCAGTGAGATACTTTTTTCAGAAGAAGATTTAGGAACGATTGAGGCAAATATTTGCTGGGTGGAAGATATATTTATTAGT
The DNA here is from genome assembly GCA_030770465.2 of Perdita meconis. Taxonomy (NCBI): domain Eukaryota; kingdom Metazoa; phylum Arthropoda; class Insecta; order Hymenoptera; family Andrenidae; genus Perdita; species Perdita meconis. The sequence continues at coordinate 6,365,491 of JASKOS020000001.1, forward strand.
TGGTAATAGAAGAAAATCAGAAGATCAAATGTTTCCTATTTCTAGGCATTGAAAAGTTTGGATGTCTAGAGAAATTAGACAAGACGCTGAAATATTTTTTTTTTGTTAAAGATTTAGGAACGATTGAAGCTAATATTTTCCCGCTAGAAGATTTATTAGTTAGTAATAGAACAAAGTAAAAGGCGCGAGAAGTTGCCTAGCTCTAGGCGCAGGAAAGTTGAACCACGGATAAGATTCAATTATTTTAGACTTAAATTGAAGAACTTTTTAAGAAAATAATAGGAACAGAATCAAATAGTTTCTCATTTTGAAAAATATATTTATCAATTATTATAAATAGAACTAAATTAGAAAAATGAAAGGTTGCCTTGTTCTAGGCGCGGAAAAATTAAATTCCGAACAAGACGCGTCCAAGAATTTTTTTAAGAACACATAATGGCAATTCAATTAAATATCTACCCAATAGAAAATATATTTACTTATGAATAATAGAATAAAATTAGAGGCATAAGCCTAGGTCTAACGTAGAAAAATTGAACAACTCAAAACTTCAATTCAAGAATCATATTAAAAAAAAAAAGAATAGAAACAACTGAATGAAATATTTGCTCGTTTGAAAAAATATATTTATCAATTACTGTTACTAGAACTAAATACTAAGATTGAAATATTGTCTGGTTCTAGAAGCAGAAAAATGAAACTGTAAATAAGACAAAAGTCCAAGAATTTCATTAAGAAGACACTGTTACAACTATATATATATTAATTAATTATTGACAATCTGAATCATCAGAAATTTTTCCGTTTACATACTTAACCGCATTTCTTTTTCTTCCAGAATGGAACACCTATGGTTACCGCAAGAACCACTAGTTTGAAACCGGAAGACAGTGACATGGATGCTCGAATCATGCTGAAGATCTTCCTTTCGTGATCGCAGTCGGTTGTACAAAGTACTTGTTTCACGTATCGCGATTTGTACATTTGTTATGGAGTTTATAATTAGTTGTATACTTTTGTACTGTGGTTGCCTGTAAAACTATTTTGTCTGAGGAAATACAAATACTTTTGTACGGTAATTCGCGACAAAAGGTTCCCCGGAATTCGGATAGACAGACGAACAAGCTTGTCCAACGAGAAGCTTTCTCCCCCTTCCGAGCGCTTTGTTTCCTTTGTTTCCTACCTTTCCTGTGATAGATACGATTCTCTCGGTGAACAAGAGAGGGGAATCGGAATCGTCGGAAGATAACCAAGAACGGTTCCGGAAAAATGGAACAATGGGCCTGAGAGGAAGCCGCGGGGGAAGCCAGTTTTCAAATCGCCTAACTTTCTCGCTTCGCTATGGTGTTTCAGGGGCTTTCTCCACGCTCCTTTCACAATCGTAATACCCCCTCGGTAATCGAGCGCGCTATTTCTTCGCCGTGGAAAACACGACGCAATTTCCGCGAATTACACAATGTGTTTCTGTCTCCGTGGAAGAATCCTGCGGAGCCGTCGTCGATTGGCGAATCATTTGATCAGAAAATCGATTATCATTGAATTGATTTAATAGTTGGGTGATCGCCGTTTGCGAAACCTGTTCCGTTTGCTGATTGGATCCTCCCCTACTTCTCGGAAATGCTGCAATTAATGTTGTGTCACAAGCGAAGAAGAGCTTGGAAGAAAAAGAACTTTGTAAGGATTTTTAGAAATTAGGAGTTAGAAACGACGAAATAGGAATTGTGGTATTCCATAAATTAAGAATCTTTGATATTGTATTTTTTTAAACAACAGTACAATAATGTGACTGTAAAATATAATTTTATTCAATGAAATAGTCATATATGAAGACAACTTTCAAGCGATAAGTTCATTAGGGTCATTTGGGGTAAAAGGACGCACTTTTGCTGTTCTTGCTTCACTGAGCCGAAACTACCATGATATTAGGAACACTTTTTTGCGCTGTCGGTAGCATATTTAATAGACTCATAAAATGTAACGAGTATTTGACGATAGGCCAAACGGTTTTTTTTTAATTAAGCAAAAGAGTGACTTGGTCAGACTGCGTACCTTTACCCCGACATGTGGGTAAAAATACGCAGTCGTGTGGGTAAAAGTTCGCATGTAGAGTAAAAGTATGCGTTCAGGTGTGGTAAAAGAAAATGAACAATTAATAAACAAACGCTGACGAGCCAGCGTCCTCTCACTGCGTACTTTTACCCGCTGCGTCTTTTTACTCCGAATGACCCTATTGTATTTTTGTAAAGTACTGCAAACCCTAATTGCTGCTCCTGCTGTATCCGATATATCAGAAATGGAAGTAATTAACTCGATAGATAATAGTAGAAGCGTATCGACCGGCGAACTGGCTCCAATCAGCAGCAATTCAAAACAGTCTTGATCACGCTAGAATGCCAAGAGGGGCGCGATATAAATAATGAAGCAGTCGAAACTAGACAACATTTATATAACGGGCCAACTCGAACTTGAACCAGCTAACCCACGAGTGACAGCCCGGATTCGAAGCAGTACAGAAACGAGGACGTAACAACCGCAAACAGTAAGCAACCGTGAAGGAATTCGAAACGTTGCGTCATAGTCTCGACGGAAACTAATTGAATGTGGCAATGTAATAATTTCGACAATCCGAACTGCATTCGGAGGATCGATGAAATCGAACCTTGGGATGTTGGGTACCATTTTTGTGTGCCTTGTGAAAAGAAGTGGACATATATTTTCAGTATAATTATGAATGCTTTAATTAGATATAGTTATGGACGGTCACAGACAGTTCACGCTCAGTCACTTAAATCTGCATACAATGTGTAATAATGCAAAATTCGAAAAAATACAGGATTGTTTTTCGTGATAAGTAAAATTACATTTATAAATAAAGATTAAAAGTTATTTAAATAAAATTTTCTCTAGAATATTGTTTTGTTTAAAATTCTGCGTTCTCTGAAATGTTATATTCTCTACAATTTTAAAAAATCTGAAGTTTTGTGTCTGAAAATTTAATGTTTTTTGCAATTTTAGACTTTCTATAGTTTTAAATTCTTAAAATTTGTACTATTCGGAATTTTGAGACTTGGATATTTTTAAACTCCAAAGAATTTTGTATTCACCAGAATTTTCAACTTTCGCAAGTTTAAGATATCTGAAAAGTTTAGGCGTTCAAAAATTTTGTACTCTACAATTTTTTATTCTCTAAAATATTAGACACTCTAGATTTTTTATTCTCTAAAATATTAGACACTCTGGAAGTTTTATTCCTTAAAATTTCCAATTCTTTGTAATTTTGTGCTTTCGAAAATTTAATATTCTCTAAAATTTTACACTCCCCACAGTTTTGTATTCTCTGAAATTCTGTACTTTCAAGAATTTTGCAATCCTTAAAATTTATACTCCTTAGAATTTTAAACTCTGTAGAATCTTGTGCTCTCAAACATATACTATTTTTCTAAAATGTTGGACTTTCTAGAATCTTGGATTCTTAAAAATTGTAGACTCTAAAATTTTGTGTTCTCTAAAATTTTTTACTATTAAGAATTTTGAGCCTTGCAAATTATGGGCACTCGAAAGTTTTAGACTGTCTAGAATCTTAAAATCTTTAGAATATTAAAATTATTATGAATAAACATAAAGCATAAGATTAAAAAAATGATATTTTTATCCTTTATCTCCATATTTTTTAAAATATTCAAGGTTCACATATTAAATGTAAATTTGTGTGAAGAAACAGTTCTTATAATCTATTTTTTTATTACCATCAATGTGATTGATAATTTAAAATCCTATTCCTAAATCAAAGACATAAAAAAAAAAATTGGTCAAATAGAGAACCACCTCTCTTTTGAAATCGGTTAATTAGTAAAAATACTATAACAAATACAAAATAATAAAAAGCGCGCGCCATACGAATACCAATAAACTTGTAAAAAAAAAAAATAAATGAGAATGTAGATCAAAGACCATGAACCGATAGGAAAAGACGACGAAAAAATATCCTATGAATCCTAAATTCGTCAATGATATGCGGGGATTCGTAAACAATAACACACCAGTTGAAGTTCGTCGATGTCGCGATGCTTCGCCGATTACCACGCCACGCGCGAGAATATGAATATAAAAGAGGTCAATTTCAATCCGTGCGTTCGACATTTGACACGTAGGTACCGGTACCACCATTAAAATTTAATTACGGTCGCGCGGCCACGACGAAAGGGTCACCTCTGGTCCTTCCCACTGTCACGATAGCACCGTCGTAGGAGGGAGAAGGGAACCCGCTTGCCGCTTTCCAGCTGATTTCCGACCTGGCCGACGAGCAGTCCTCGACGTAGCCTCGACCGCGCTGGATCCACCATCGAGTACACCGCCGGTTTCAACTTGTTCTTTCGTCGTTCCTTTCCCCCTCTCTCCTGCGATCGTCCCGCCGAGCTCGTCGACCTTCCCGCGTCGATCGCGATCGAGAGTCGCGTGGATTACTGAGAAACCAGCCAGGACACAGTGACAACCGATTTATCGTCTCGCGAAGAACGATTCTCCGCTAGTGAGCTCACCTTCGCCGAGGATAGAACCTTGAGGAGCGTCGATCGACCCAGGAGAGAAGAAGTCTTTGACCTGCTGAGTGGCCCCGCGGGAGGAACGCGCTGCCAAGATCCTGGTCGGTCTGTTCTCAGGTACCGCGATATCAGATTCGCGCCTCTACTGTTTTCTGGTATTTAAACACTTCTTGCCGTTCGTTTCGTGTGATATGGTGGAGTTTGGTTGACGGTACACTCAGTGTAGAATATTTGCGCGGAGATGGAACAGTCTGCTGGGTCGAATTTTGGTAGGCTTGATTTTTGGGAAGCTTGACGTTTGGGGCTTGGTTTTGGGTCAAGCTGCGCGAGAAACGGGCTTTCAGTTGAGTGAAATTTATAATATCTGTGCAGTCCAATCGGTTTTATATTGTTTCAGAAGATTTAGTTAATGTTGTGTTGAATTCTTTGTAATTCATTTTCATTCGTTTGAGTCTCTTTTCAGTTTCAGAATCACTCGAGTTCATTTTTTATTGAGTTGCATTCATTTATACTGGTTCCTTAATTAGGTTGGAACCTTTTAAACCAATTTGAGGTTGGATTGGAAGGATCAAATTTCCTTTCATTTGAGTTCCTTTTTAGTTGAGTTGGAAACAATAGATCATTTTTTTTTTATGTAAGTTCATGTAATTTGAGTTTCCTTTTATTGACCCAAGGATTTTCGCCATCTAATCAATTTCGGCCAGCTGAACACTCCTATATCCCATTTTTGGGGCAGACTGCTAATTGTTTACGATATATTAATAATCAAAGTTACTTACTCTTCACGCTTTAAAATAAAAAGGAAAGACTACTACTTTGAAGCAAAAACTATCTAGTGTGAAAAGTAAGAGCAACTTTAATTATCAATGTCTGGTAAACAATTAGCCACCTGCCCCCAAAATTGGGTGTAGGAGTGTTCAACTGGACGATCTCTATAAGACAGCTTCATTATTAATAAATGAGGATAACACTTGGGTAGTTCTCCTCGCGAGTTGGAATCATTTCAATTACTTTCTAATCCAGTGGAAAATATTTAAGACCATATTTAATTGAGTAAGGTCCTTCCAATCTCTTCTCAATTAACTTGAAATGATCCAAACCCTTTCTTCCCCTATTCTCAATTAAGAAGGGACCATTAGGTACCCTTTTAGTTAAACTGGATCATTTGGATAATTTGAATCATTTCAAGCTTAGTTTAGGACAATTTTCGATTATTTTTAGTTGAATTGGATGCATCAAATTCATTCTTAGTTTAGAATTTTCACTCCAGCTTTAGTTACGGAGGGACCATGTAGATACCATTTTAGTTGAGCTTGGATCATCTAGATCATTTCCTAATTGAGTTAGAACAATTTCAGTTTATTTTTAGTTGAATTAAATGCTTTGAATTCCTTTTCAGATCGTTTTAGTATCCTCCTTCTTTTTTTTAATTGAGTTTGAAATATTCGAGTTTCTTTTTAGTTCATTTGAGACTATGTGTAACTTTCTTCCCGATTGAGTTCGGACTTTTTGAGTTTACTTTCAGTTCAGTTATATTCATCAAATCCCTTCTCAACCGAATTAAAATTGTTTCAATCCTTAGTTATGTTGAAATTCTTTTTAATGGCATTGAAACCACTTCTGTTTCTTTTTAGTCCAGTTGGGACCATTTGTGTCCCTTTTCAATTGAGTTGAAACCATTAATGTTCCTTTATAGTTGAATTGGAGCCACTTGCGTTTCTTTTTAAACAAGTTAGCAGCATCAGGCTCCTTCTAAATTAGGTTGAGACCATATAGGTCTCTTTTCGGTTGCGTAGGAACAATTTCAGTTCCTTTTTAGTTGAATTCGAATTATCAAATCCCTATTACACTCGATTGAGATTATTTAAGCCTCTTCTTAATCTCTCTTCGTTCCCTTTCAGTTGAGTTCGAATCATGATTTGATTTCTCCAGCGTTAAATCGAAGCACATCTCTACCTTTTTCGGATTCTCTAGTAATTTTCCACATTTCTCATCAAAACTCAACGAAACTCTCTCAGTTTCCACTTAACGCACCGCTCCGAAACAAATTGTACGCAATTTGCACGAAGTTATATCAGCAATGATGTAAGAACCGCAACGAGAAATTAAAACATAACACACCTTCTCTTTCATCCGAATTTCCCTCGAGAACCCAACTTCTGTTTGCAACGTTTGCAATTTAAAATTCGCTTAACTGCACATTTCGATTTTTCCGACGGATCAAAGTCCTGATTGCTGCCATTAGACGTATTATGATGTATCATCATAGTATAGCGTTGGTAACCATACGCATAGTAATTACAGACTGTTGCTTCCAGAGGACTTTATTTCTTTCTAACTTGCACTGCTCAGATTCCACTTAAATTTGAAAAAGAATCGCAAGTCCTCCTATAGCCGTCTAACTATTTCTAAAGTTGGGACGTTCGCTTTCCTCAGGGTCGGAAGTCTATATTTGTATGTCCACATTGATAACGCTCGAAAAACAAATCGTTGCGGCGTTTGTCCAGCTCCTGTCCAGCTCGTGTCCGCCGAGCAATCGCAGACAATCGCCAAGCCGGTTATCTTATCGAGACAGGGAGTAAACACAAAGCTCTGAGATTGCACTTTGCGCGAAACACGATCAGTATCATTGCTGATCGAATTCTCTGGTATTCTGATTTGGTATTGTTGGTACTGTTTATTGCTGTGGTATTCTGATTAAGAAGCACCGAATCGATTACTCTTCAGGCATGGAATATCTAAAAAAAATCTTCTTCGGTGAAAGGAAACTTTAGGCTGCTTCATTATGAAATATGAGTGACATTTAGAATTTGGAACAATCCCGTTTCTATCGCCGGATCCCGGAAGGTTCCACTTTCACTTCGCAGGGTCGTTCGAAGTGTCAATTTCGCGGAGAAAGCAGACCTTCGCCCTAGCACACTGTTCAACAGGACGGCGTCGCGGAAAATTCTACCGATTCGAGTACACACACATCACACCATTTCAAATATTGACACCGTTCGCATCCCGTTGAAAAAGCGCTAGGATCGCGCATGGCAAACACGATTTCGTAAACAATAAGTCACTACACGTGCTCGCGTCACAGAAACTGACATCACCGCTTCTCGAAACCACGCTGAAACCGTACACCCTGTACACTGTACACCTCGCAACACGCTTTGGGATTACTCTGCACACACACTGCCAATTGCCACGAACGCTTTACACTCCGAACGATAGGAAAATGGAAAGACATTAACTCGGGAATTCTTGGAATTCAAAACAGAATTATTGATTTATTTATTATAATATACAGAATACATACGAATTAAAAATGCCAGTTCAACGCGCACACTTCTACTGTGATCCACACAACAGAACACCAACAAACGGCACATAATCGGGTCACACTGAACACAAGAGACTAAAGGACACGTAGAACAGTGGAGGATTCGGCTCCAACACCACCGACGCAATTTTTCTTTCAAATTTGCGTCCTGGATTAGACGGAACAGAGATCCGACGATCTTACTTTGGATAAATTAACAATTTTCTTATCTATTTAACCATCAGTCGCCAGTGACCGATGCTGTGTCGATGCGAAAGTGTCCGTAGAGTCGTACAAACGTGGCCATTTCTCTAGAACCAGCTTTCGTTATTCGTGAAACGTCTTGCCCTTTGACCCTCCGAAGAGGAGGCTTTCGTTGCATCGCAAACGCCATCAGCGAGCTGCTGTTTAATTGTGACCGTCATGTTTTTTCTCGAATATTGCTGCTTTTCCGCTACCATTGTTGGGACCGCCCGCTCATCGCGTTCACATTCGATCTTATTTTTTCTCTTTGTCGTTTGCATTCCGTAGTCAAGCAGCAACGAGGGGGCGTCCAGGCGCCCACTAAAAGGACGTTTTAGCGATAGTCGACAGCATCGGTCAGCGGCGAGCGCGAGTTAGGTAGCCAGGAAGTTCACGATGTATGTCCGACAGATAGAGGTGAATTGTAAGGCGAAAGAGAAGAAGGTGGAGGCCGACGGGTTGACGGGCATGGAGAAGCAGAGCATCGAAAACGGCGGGGGCACCATCCTGCAGCTGAGGGATGTGCCGGTGTTCAAGGAGGGCAACTTCGTGCTGAGGGCCGACTTCGAAGACGATGAGGAATTCGCTGAGAAAGCGAGGACGGAGCTCAGGGAGACACACGAGGTCGTGCAACAGGCTCTGAAGGATATCAGAGTTTTCCTTCAGAGTAAGTGGAATTATTTGTTTGTTGGAAGCATGACGACGTCTTGAACTTTTTATGGGGAGATCGGAGAATTTCGAGATCTTGAGAGAGTGAGGCTTGCGGTGGATTGGGGAAAAGATTTGTTTGATTTAGACACCAGTTGGATTTTTCAGAATTTTGTACTCTTGAGAATTTTGTACTCTTGAAAATTTTAACATTCTAAAATTTTAACTCTCTGAAATTTAGTATTCTCCACAATTTTAAATTCTAACATTTCAAACACTCTAGATTCTAGAATTTCAATAACTCTAGAATTTCAAACTCTCTAGAATTTCAAACACTGTAGAATTTTAAACACTTTAGAATTTCAAATTCTCTAGAATTGCAAACTCTCTAGAATTTTGAGCTTTAGAAAATGTAGTATTTTCAAGAATTTTAGACTCTCTAGAATTTTGTATTCTGAAAAATTTGTCATTCTCTGAAACGTTATATTTTAATTAATGTTATATTCTCTACAATTTTAGAATTTGTTATCCTCTAGAATTTTTCACCCTCTAGAGTTTTTTTATCCTCTAGAAGTTTTTATCCTCCAGAATTTCAAACTCTGTACAATTTCAAACTCTCTAGAAGTTCAAAGACTCCAGAATTTCAAACACTGTAGAATTTCAAACACTCTAGAATTTCAAATTCTCTAGAATTGCAAACTCTCTAGAATTTTGAGCTTTAGAAAATATAGTATTTTCAAGAATTTTAGACTCTCTAGTATTTTGTGTTGTGAAAAATTTGTTATTCTCTGAAACGTTATATTTTAATTAATGTTATATTCTCTACAATTTTAGACTCTAGAATTTCGTATCGTCTAGAATTTGTTATTCTCCAGAATTTTTTATCCTCTAGAATTATTTATACTCTAGAATTTTTTAAACTCTAAAATTTTGTACACTCTAAAATTGTACATTCTCAAGAATTTTTTATTGAATTTTTCATTATCCTCATATTTTTTAACTATAAAGTATTTTCAGGAATCAATTACAACGAAAATTTTAATTTAATTCTTTCCTTTATGTAAATTTCTCTATACACAGTCTACAGGAAGTTTTTACCATTTCCTAAAACTGCAAATTCATTTTCTGCTTGTCTTCCGGCGAAAAATGACTAATCTCCGAAGCATTAATTATTGACATTCAAAACTCACAATGACTCGTAATTTTGCTCACTTCAGACTTTAAAAGTGGGCATCTACATTTGCACATTAGACATTCGAGGAAACTATGCGAAAACTTGGAACACTAAACGTGGAACTAGTAAATAGTTTAGGTGAAAGAAAAAATATTTCATAATTAATTTAGCGTTCTGAATGCGTCTGATTAAACCTTGTGAATCATTGTATATCCTATGCTGATATAAGCATATTAGTAATGAGTTTAACATTATAAGAAGCAAGTTCATGATTTTTCAATTGTATTTCTTGATTAATAGCAACTTTGATAAAGTAGAATAGCGACTAAATGATAATATTTCCAAGAAATGGAGATAGCACTGACAAAGTTTAAACAGTAGAGTATAAAGGTACATTTACAGATTACGCTAATTGTATGCGATGACTAGACTGCGGAATTTATGCAAAATAAATTCTTTGTAAACAAACCTAAAAAATTTTAACTTGTATTCTAGCTTATGTTCTAAATTCTAAATCTTATATTTTGTATATTATACATAAATGCATAAAAATCCGCAGTCTAGTCATCACTTACAATCAGATGACTATGTAGACCACGGATAGTCATGAAAATACGTAAAAATGTACAAGTTCATCATTAATGTAAAAATAGACGTACTATATTTAAGAATTCAAACACGTTTCTATTCAATTCTCTGTGTTCGTAAAGTTCATGATACATTTTTATCAACATCCGCAGTTGGATGGTGAAATATGATGTCATGACACTGCGACACTTTCTGCGAATGTTTTGGCGCAATTCAATGTTACGATGGTCTTATAGCGTCAAGTGAAACAATGCAAACGTTTGTCTATAAAGAAGATCCAAAAAGCTTATCGAATTCTTTACGTACTAACGAAAAACAACATTCTACGTATTATTTAGTTTATTGACTGATCTTAAAAACGCCATTAAAAATAAAAATGATGTTCATTTTGTGACATTTGTCGCGACACCGATTTCAGTGTCTGTACAACGCGATTTATTGTTAATTTTTACGATAACAAAAACCACGGCATTTTGTGTCGTGAAATTGAAAATCGCGATTTACTATCACGTGAAAACGTACCTTTAATGGGATCGAAATTCAAATTCGAGGATCTGAGAAACGGGAAGATAGGTAGGGAGATAAATTTGATAAACGAGCACGTAAAATGATTGGAGCCACGCATCGAAATCTCGTTCGACTACTTTTACTTTGCTTCCAATGACATCATCGCAGAGGAAGACACCAGTGACGCGGATTCTATTAAAATTCGGTATTGAAACTTCTATATCACGCAGGGACGCGACCTTGTTTCTCCAATGGTTCGGCGTTTACTGTAGCGTGATATGTAAATCGGAATTAAATTAAGTGAATGTATTCAATTATGCTCCGTTTCGTGCGAAGGTGATTTAAATACAAAATCGCTATCGATCCGAGCGACGCGACACTGACCGATCACGTTCTTAATCGAAGACTTCGTTATCTTGCGGATTTGAGGGAAGAAAAATCTTCGATAGAAGTGCTCTTATAAGATTAAGGAGAGAGATTAATCGAATTAGTAACAGGTGTTTGATAATTGCGCGAAGATTGAGGGAACAGAAGAGTTTTCCTCGTTATGATCCGCAATTTTTTTCCCTTCGTCGTTTTCCTTTTTTAGTGGAATTCTTTTAATTCCTCCGCGGCTCGATGAAACGTCCAAAAGTGATGCGAGTTCATTCTCAATGTACACCGAAACCGGTCGAGTGAAAACGAAAGTTCCACTTGCGCTGTTCGTCACGCTTCTCAAATAAATTTTACGGAAGTCTGCAATGTTCGTGGAAGACAGGTTGATAACAACATAATTTTTCCTCGTGTAATATCTTGTACGTTTTGAATTAGTAATTGGAACAAATAGATGCGTGGAAAATTAAAAATTAAAACAGTAGCGCGATGAATAGCTTAAATTTACATTTCATGCAGTTTGAAGACTGGATTTTGACGATCAGTAATTTTTAGATACGTTTGCAGTTATTAGACTGAGAAGTTTTTTGCATTTGTGATAAAAGGAAGTCTATAGATTCTAAAATATACGAAATACAAAAATTAAAGTAAATGAACATCACAATTATGACACCATTATTATTGAAACTTCTGCCTTCCAGCTGTGTCTGTATGAATAAATTATATAAATAGCAGTCTAGCAATCACTTAGTTCTATTGAGACTAATTAGCTACAATGTATTTAAGCAATGAACTTGGAAGATATTTTTCTTTCAAATGTAATTATTCGAGATTTATTTCATGAAATATAGTTTATAATAACTGGTCCTAAAAAATTGAAAAGTATTTCCCCGGTTGTCGTCTACAATTTACAATAATTAAATCCTTGATAAGTTATTTTCAATAACAGTTTTTAACTTTTCGTTTCCAGACGAGCCGAACTTGTATACTCCCGATGACGACGAGTATTATCGAAAATTCCTGCGACCATGCAAGTGGTACCCGAAGAGTAGCTTCGAATTGGTGAGCAGTTTGATCGCTTAACCGGGGAGAAACTAGTTCGGCGAAGGTTAAAAACTAAAACAAAGTTCAAAATCTTCTACTACCACTGGCAAAAAGTTTTTGACCGATTGCAACAACAGCAAATTAGTTAAAATATTACAGAAAGAGCAAAATTGTGGTGGAAAATCTGTTTGTAACTTTCTAATAACAAATTCTTTTTTTCAAAATTTATACTCGTCAAATACATTTTTTTTCCAACTATCCTTTTGCATCTTTACTGTTTTCTCTTTGATACCAATCAAAACTTTTAATTATTTTTCTTTGTACGTCAAAATGATTCAATATTTCCATGCATTTTGCGTTTTATATGGTTACATTTTACATCTCAGAAACTATAGTATTTTAAAATAATCTGGTTCTGCAAGATTTTAATTAAAAAATATCCAAATTCCGACGAATTCAATTATTCATCCGAACTTCAATTATTATAATTAGGGCTCTTACTATTACTCGGATCTATGGGTATCCGAATTTGAGTACTTCACTCACAGCCAGTTTTAAAGACCGAGTTCGGGTTATGACAAGTATTTTGGGTACTTTGGTACTCGAGTAGCAAGATCATTACTCATAACTGGTTTTCAAATCCGAGTTTGGGTTATTCTGAGTATTTCGAGTACTCGGATACCCGGATACATCCGGATAATAAGAGCTCCAATTATAATTGATTGTAATCATTTCTTTTTATTGGATCTATCGAATCAACTGCTCCAGGATCCACAAAATTTATTCCCCAGAGTCTGCAAAGTCTCCTTCTATTTCTTCTTTCCAACAGATGAAGAGGTTCTACCAATTCAGACTGAATCACCCGCGCTATTGCGACAACTTGCTGCCCAGTGCCGAGAAGAAAGTCCTGACTTCAGAAATCCTGGTGCCACTGCCAGAACGATCACCTGACGGTTGCAGGGTGCTGTTGGTCAACGCCGGAAAGAAATGGGTGACGAAAGTCGTCAGCTTGGACGAGATATTCCGGACGGTTATGCTTGCGTTGGACGCTGCTATGGCGGAGCCGAAGACACAGGTCTTTACAGAAAAACATCATGAATTCGCACATGAATCCTTCAAACGTCAATTCTCTGCGGCGGCCGCGAATATTTTGCGGCGGAAAATTCGCAACAACGCGAAAAATTTCGCTGCCTATTTTAGTATTGCAACCTTTTCGCCGCAAAACATTCGCCGCCACCGTGGAAAATTCGCGTTGGCGCGTGGGAAATTTTATCCTACCACTTAGAACCTTAGAATAACGAATTACACTGTTAATCCCCTAATCAATTTTTCAGATCGCGGGCGTTCACGTGATTCTAAACATGGACGGTTTCACACTGAGCCACGCGACGCACATAACTCCAACTTTCGCTGCAACCATGACAGATTGGGTGCAGAGATGTTTGCCCTGCCGCCTGAAAGGCATCCACGTAGTCAACCAGCCCTTCATATTCAACATGGTCTACGCCATATTCAAACCTTTCCTTCTGGTGAGCTTCTTCGAGGAAATTCTACCTTTCCCTGGATTAATTCTGGTATCGCGTTTTTCTTCTTCCTAAAAAAAAAGGAACTCACAATTTGATGTCAGTAACAAATTACTGTAATCAAAAAGTACCGGCGATAATCTTAGACAATCATGATACATTTTGCGTTAAGTAAAAAGCAGGAAACTGCAGGGGAAAGTAAATTCCTGAATTTCCGTCGGTCATTAACGTGAAAGCAGCGTGAATATTGCGAGTCTCAGTTACTGCGCGCAACGCGCTGATTATGCGAATCGGACTGATTCCCATAGAGGCGGAATGTTCTTCATAGAATCTGATATTGAAAAATTTTGCAGGAGAAAACGCGCAAGAGGTTAATCTTCCACGGAACGGATCGGAAGTCGTTGATCTCCCACGTGGGATCGAAGTACTTGCCCACCGAGTTCGGCGGGGAATTGCAGATGCCGTCTGTTCCCATCGGCGGTGGTATTTACGACTATTTCTGCTGGTTCGAGGATAATTTCGAAGGTAACGCATCGTTCGAGATCTAGAAGATCCTATGGATCGGCGCCGAAAAATCATACGATAGTCAATATTTTTTAGGACGAGAGCAATTCGCGATGCTGTAATAGGTGCAATAATTTCTTGATCGACGCGAAAATTCGTAGCGCAAGAAATATTTTTCGCTATGAGATGTTTTCAACGCTGAAATATCTAAATAGTGAAATTTTTTGCGTTGGTGCGAACAGATTTGTCATTACGTGTGCGATTTTTCAATCGCGAAGCTTTTACTATTCTTGCGAAAAGTTCGCATTGGCCTGCGGTATTCTTTAAAAATGAGCTTGCGGAAGTTCTGACGTCCGAAACTCGGTATTTCGCGTAATAACGCGCGGCGTTGTAAATAAACGTGTCATTAAATTCACACGACTTCCGTTGCGCAATTTCTAGTATAATTTTGCCTACGAAACTGCTAATCATCCAAGTCACAATGTTGTATCGAATTACGTCAGGCGAAGGCTAATTAACTTTGTGATGGTATTCGTACGGAAGGGGCAAGATCGAAGTTCAAGGCCTGGCTAGTGCCTCTTCCTCTTAATAATTTCTCAATCTGCAAGTTGATAAGTCGGAGAAAAGTCATTATAACGATTTACGGTATTAAAATCGGGGCCGAGGAAAATTTCAAACAGACTTAACGAAGTATTGCAACATTGTCTACTCGACTAAATTATTTAGATTTCGCTATACAGGGTGGGGCAATAACTATTAGCACCTCAGATATCTCTGAAACTATAAGTTTCACCGAAATACAGTCCCTGGCCAGTTTATTACACGCACTATAAAATATTTGTAATTGTTTCAACTTTCTTCTTTATGCGTCGCACAGTTGCTTCAGACACCATCAACTTTCGTGATATTTCGCGGTTGGAAAATATTTTAGTACTAATGAGGACCTTAACTTCAGCTATTTTACTTGGTGAAAGGTCGCCCTTTTTACCCATGGTTAAATTGTTCCAATCTAGTAATTCTAGCTATCAAACGTGCTGCACACACAATAAACAAACTACCGTGTAGTTTAATCCTGAAAGACAAATAAATACGTTAAACAAAACCATATAAACACGTCAGTACTTGTAGCACGCGACAACGCAAATGAAACAAGTTTATACTTGTTTATGTTCCATCGCCAATATCTTAACATTATGTGGCGACATGTAAAAAATAAATACGAAATAAAACTGTATCATAAATTTCGTATATAAAAATCATTATTTGTAAGGGTAAATGTAAATAATATCGCGTATAATCTAGTGCAACATATACAATTACAAATATTTTATAGTGCGTCTAATAAACTGGCCAGGGACTGTATTTGCTGAAATAAAATTGCACAGTACGAAGGGGGCCATCCGGTGGCGATAATAGTTTTTTTGCAGGTGAAGGTACTTCGGACATTTGAAAGTCACCTCCATTTTTTTAAATGGATCGGTATGTTTTTGCTTTCGTATCATGATAGAGGATCTTAAAACGAGTTCAACGACCAATTACATAAGGTCATTGAAGGTCATAGAAAGTAGAGAAAGGCGATAATACTTACGGTTTTGGTAGTAAATGAATCGCCTTTTTCTACTTTCTATGACCTTCAATGACCTTATGTAATTGGTCGTTGAACTCGTTTTAAGATCCTCTATCATGATACGGAAGCAAAAATATACCGATCCATTTAAAAAAATGGAGGTGACCTTCAAATGTCCGAAGTACCTTCACCTGCAAAAAAAACTATTATCGCCACCGGGTGGCCTCCTTCGTACTGTGCAATTTTATTTCAGCAAATATTTCGGTGAAACTTATAGTTACCGAGATATCTGAGGTGCTAATAATTATTGCTCCACCCTGTATATGTGCCCATAATTATGAAAGTGGTCTAAGTCATATTGAAAAAAATTAAAAATTACATTGAATAAATTTAGTTTAAAATAATGTGGTGTGAAATAACTGATAAACTCATTTTTTTTTTAATTTTGACTTAGACCACTTTCATAATTATGGGCACATATGTTCTCAAGGGTTGGCAAGAAATTACCAATTCTGGCGAAACTAAATTAATTTCTAGTTCAAGAATTTTAATAAGTCGACCATTGACGCGATAAGTGACGCAAATACTATTGTATGCAGATAATATAGATCTGAAAGCTTCATTTGCATTTCGACAGTAACTTTTCCGCTAGAAATATTTCAATTTGATGAGATTAACTTTGTTTCAGAATCCAACAAATGTGGATACGTTAAGAATAAGAAACGATAGGAGGTCAGAAGTTTCTGCATTCGCCTCGTCGTTGTCAACTTCCGGTACACTTTGGGGGTAACGAGGTTGCGACTCGCATGCACGCGAGCGATTTCGAAGCGAGTAAAAACGGAAAATGGGGGAGCAACGAGAACCATGAACGAGCTCGAGAGTTTGACGAAGTTATGTTATTATTGTTACGATTTATAATCGCTTTACAAAAACAAAAAAAAATTTTAAGAGGAATCGAATATTTTTAATCGATCGAACAGGACAGAAAGATAGGGAGCGAATTTAGATTCCAGCGATCTATCGATCCGAGGGATGAATATAATTATTTTTGTTATTACGAAAGGAGAATTTAGTGACTAAAGTCGCGGTCTGTGCAATAAAGAAACGGTTTGCAGGAAAAGCTGTGATTGTTGTTTGGCTTGAAACATTTAATTTCGATTATGGAAATTTAGAACGAGTGTTTCACATGTTGGCTCCTGTTCTAATCAAATGTTTTATAATACTAGGGTTAAGTAAGTTTACGCACGTTTCACCAGAAATTTTTGTTACGAAAAATGGATAAATGAAAATCCTTGACACGGACGCCACCAGTTTCTTTCCTCATCCAAACTATTTATTTTAAATACTATAATTCGATCGCACACATTGACCAAAGCCGTCGAGATCCACCAGGGCTCGTTTTACAAAAATTGTCGCAGGTAAGTCTAATGTAAGTACATACAAGTGTCTCCTTTAACAAAAGTCACCACCACTACGCAAAATTCGTAATATTTAGAGCTTCTATTCGTAACGAGAGCTTAAATTATGGACACTATAGCAAGTAACTTACGGATCATTTGTCTAACATAAATATCCGCTATCGCGATAATACAAAGTCTAAAGGTGGGATCTCGTAAGTGCGTCCAGCCGCAGTAAGGCCTCATCTCAGTAAAGCCGGGAATCCACCAGAAAGCTAAGCTAAGCTATGCTATGCTATGCCATGTTTAAACAATACATTTTTATTAACTTAGCTTAGCTTTCTGGTGGATTCCCGGCTTAATAGTTTAATATACCATCGTCATCTGAAGAAGACAGTTGAACATATATCGAGAATCGCTGCTTGCGTCTGGACGCGCTTAGCAGATCGCACCTTAAGCACAGCATCGGTGCAATTCATACGCGCTTGTTTCTTAATTACTAAAAACAAAATCCGGAATGAATACGTAAATCGGTCGGATGCCGAGCTTCGATCGGCACGAAGGAACCCACAGCCGTCTTCGTTGCTCGAAAATCGCTTTTCGATCCTCTATTTTTGATACTTCATTGTTAATTACTGCTTCTCTTCGCACGGGGGGAGAGAGCCATGCGTCTTTACTTTTTCTTGTAACCGTAGGAATTGATCGCTGAAAACGAAAGAAAGAAAATGCGATTAAGGATCAAGGATCACTCTTCTACTTTTACGTTTCCGCGTGAATAGAAGTTCGAGTGGTCCGTCAAAAAGTCTATGGTGTAATTAAAAGAGAAAGTTGGTCCCAACTTTTTATTTCAATCTCTCGAAGGTTTAACAAAATTGTACAAAAATGAATGAACTTCGCTTCTATTGGTACGTTGTCTATTCCCAAAATATTGGAAGATCTCAAGTGTTTTCTTTGCGTACCATCGTATTCCTCATCGCAGGCTAGCAGCAATTCTAACCATTGCGGCCCAGTCACTCGCGGAATTTGCAGTGTGCCGCCATAACAGTCTGGCAGGCACTTAGGCGACACATACTGATGCAAGGACTTGCGATCCGTTCCGTGGAAGATGATCTAAAACCATCAAATCATCAGAATTTACAAAAACTCTACTAACGATCCTTAAATCCCAGAGTCCCAAAGTCAAACTTACCCTGCTCTTCAGCTTCTCTCTCAAAAACGGTTTGAACAGTGCGAACACCATATTGAAAATATATGGTTGATTAACAATATGAATATTCTTTATCCTAAGGGGCACCGCGTCCTGCAACCAATCAACGATCCTCTTTGCAAACGGAGGAGTAAATTGCCAAGTCTGCTGGAGGCTCAATCCGTCCATGTCGAAGATCACCACGGCTCCCGCGATCTGCGTGCATGGCTCCAATGTGGCGGCTTCTAAGTACATGACGCAGCCCTTGTACACTTCGTCCAGGCTGCACTTATTGTGCTTCCACCTTTTGCCCAATTCAAGGATTAAAATTCTGCGACCGTGTTGATCTCGGGTGGGTAAAACAGTCAGGATGTTCTGTTCGAAGATGTTTTTTTCGCGGCTAGGCCTCAGGTTGTCGTAGACATTCGCGTGCTTCACCTTGAAGCTGTAGTAGTCCTTGACGAGCTTCAGCGCGGACTCGGGGTAGTATTTGCATGGCCTGAGGAACTTGATCAACCACGCGTCGTTGTCCAGTGGCACCTTCAAGTCGGTTTCCGCTACGGATTTGTAGGCATTGAGTTATTAGTGATAATTGTGGCGGAATCGGGAAATTAATGTTCTGTGGGCGTTCAGAGTTCAGGATTCTTCAGAGTTCAGGACTCTTGAGACCTTAGAACTCTTGAGAGTTCAGAACTCTTGAGAGCTTAGAACTCATGAGAGTTTAGGACTCTTCAGAGTTCAGGACTCTTGAGAGCTTAGAACTCTTGAGAGTTTAGGACTCTTCAGAGTTCAGGACTCTTCAGAGTTCAGAACTCTTGAGAGCTTAGAACTCTTGAGAGTTTAGGAATCTTGAGGGTTCAGGACTCTTGAGAGCTTAGAACTCTTGAGAGCTTAGAACTCTTGATAGTTTAGGATTCTTGAGAGTTCCCGACTCTTGAGAGTTCAGGAGACTTGAGAGCTTAGAACTCTTGAGAGTTCAGAACTCTTGAGAGCTTAGAACTCTTCAGAGTTCAGGACTCTTGAGAGTTCAGAACTCTTGAGAGCTTAGAACTCTTGAGAGCTTAAAACTCTTGAGAGTTTAGGACTCTTCGGAGTTCAGGACTTTTCAGAGTTGAGAACTCTTGAGAGCTTAGAACTCTTGAAAGTTCAGGACTCTTGAGAACTCAGGATTCTTGAGAGCTTAGAACTCTTGAGAGTTTAGGAGTCTTGAGAGTTCAGAACTCTTCAAGGTAGAGAACTTTTTAAAATTTAGGAGTCTTTAGGGCTCAGGACTTTAAAGTTTAAGACTCTTTAGAGTTTAGGACTGTTTAGAGTTCAGGACTCTTCAGAGTTCAGAACTCTTGAGAGCTTAGAACTCTTGAGAGCTTAGAACTGTTGAGAGTTCAGGACTCTTGAGAGTTCAGAACTCTTGAGAGCTTAGAACTCTTGAGAGCTTAGAACTCTTGAGAGTTTAGAATTCTTGAGAGTTCCCGACTCTTGAGAGTTCAGGAGACTTGAGAGCTTAGAACTTTTGAGAGTTTAGAACTCTTGAGGGTTTAGGACTCTTGAGAATTCAAAAGTCATCAAGGTACAGAATACAGAACCCTTTAAAGTTTAGGACTCTTCAAGGCTCAGAACTCTAAATTTTAGGACCCTTCAGAGTTTGGGACTCATCAGAGTTCAGGACTCTTCTGATTTGTTTTCTGAAGAGTATATTCTGAAGACCTTGCTCCTGCTAGCATATAGTAAAATACAGAATTTAATTTCTGACTTCTACATAATAAATTTCAGGAGTTGAATTTCGGAATAGGAAAAAGAGTTTCAAATTACACTAATCAAAAGGAGTCTTAATTAATTCACCCTGTTAACCCGGAATGTAAAAAATCTGCTCTACCAAATTTTCTCCCTGGTGTAACTTATTTAATCTCACATTTTCCGGTTTCTCGACGTTCAAATAAAAGTGTCTTTGCAGTCCCAAATAATTAAATTTAATATATTCTTCGAGAACAAATATTTGAGTCACCGTATCTCATTTGGGGAGTTTAAAGTCATCGTTTCGCGTTGCGGCAGGGTTTTCTTCTGAAAATCGGTGGACAGAAGGCTGTTTTACCCGTTTTACCTTTTAATAATTCTCTAAGTTGAGCAACAGCCTCTTTCTGACGTTCAGGTGTTTCGCGGAGCTCCTTAGTCGCTACTTCTTGCAATTCGGCACTGGGCGGTCCAAAATCAAACTCGAGAGTGAAATCACCTAGCTTGAGGGAGGGGTTTTCCTTCCATTGGGTCAACATGGTTCCTGTAGACATAGAATAGTTGGTATCAGAAAAATAGTGATGTCCCGTTGGCTGAAATTCGCGAAAATCTTTTGCCGTAGTAATTTGGAACAATCTATTAACATCAGAAATGTTTTTATCATCTCTTGTGCAAACGTCAAATTTTGCATAGATTTTCTTAATTTTTATTGAAGAAGATTTACGAAGAAACATTGTAGCAGTAAAAAAATTATAACTACAGTTATTCTCAGGAAAGTTTTTTAGAAATCAATAGAGTAAAATAATCTCGTATAAAATTTTTACAAGATGATCTAAGAGACGATTTTGAATTATAATACCAGAATTGTAAATTCGCTACAAACAGATTTTGTATTAATCCTCAGTTCTTTCACATTAAATCCCAATTAAATGTTTTCCTGCTTCATGGATGTTTTAAATATTCAAATTTTAAAACATGTAGAACACAGTGTAAGCCAATCGTGTCGCAATTATTCCTGCATAAAATTAAATGCATGCGAATAACAGAAGTGGCGTGTTAATTAATTTGTCAAGCATAAACAGCGAGCTAATTTCATTCCGTCTACTTTTACCAAAGTATATGGAGCTTATAATTTTTTTCAGCAACACTGAATCATCCACAGAAATACTGAGAACAGAATCTACATCCACACGACGCTTTTTTAAATTCAAAATCACATTAAAAAAAAAAGTCACATTCGTTTCGAAGCACCGTGTTAATTATCTCACTACCTTCCACCGCCATGGTAACAGTTTTTTAATTTTCCTGTCCGTTCCCCTCCTCTCTTCCGAGGTATTGGACGAGCACCAGATGCAAATAAAAGTCAC
Source organism: Perdita meconis (assembly GCA_030770465.2). Lineage (NCBI taxonomy): Eukaryota > Metazoa > Arthropoda > Insecta > Hymenoptera > Andrenidae > Perdita > Perdita meconis. The sequence goes on from JASKOS020000001.1 coordinate 6,387,187, forward strand.
ACTCTCTCCAGGGGCCACTCGCAAGCTGAACTGGCAGTTCAGTATTCGATTCGCGAACTTTTTAATTAGCTCGCGGATGAGTAATCCGGCGATAACGAATCAGGGAGCACGTTTTCAATCGTATAAAAGCGGTCTTCATAGTGCCCCGCTTCCTCGAATTTATTTAACTATCGATCACGTACAACGAGGATGTTTATATCGATTCGCGGAATTATTATTCCTTGAGGAAACTCGTTTGAGAATCTGTGTTTACTTCGTTGATTCCCTCGAGCACCGACTGTTTATATCGATTCCACGACACTTTAATCAAGAATTACGAAACAGGAATTGTTCGCCGTCGCATTTAATTAATATAGCCGACGGTTGCGAAGGTCTCCACTTATTCCGTCGCTCGGATTCACTGCCACTGCCACCGGCTTCGTCGCAACTCGAACGCGCGAGTCATAGTGCGAATTTCAAAGCGTCTTGCGCCTGCTTTCATTCCCTCAGCCAAGAGAATAGGAGCGTGACGTGTATAATAGTCGGCAAGTTGAGCAGGAACTACGTTATCAGCCGTCTTATCAGTTCACAGCTTGCGCCGATGTCAGCCGCTTGCATTCGCAAAACGGCGACCAGCCGTCATCAATTTCCGCTTTCCGTTCTATCCCTCAATTTTTGGAAATGTCGGTTTTCAAATTTCTGCCATTTTTTTGGGAGTCTATCCTTTCCTTTCCGACGTTATGCAACGACGGAGACGTCAGAGGAACTCAAGATTTATCTCTTTGGACCGGAAAAGTAATCTGTTCAGAAAAATGGGACGCTTTTGGAAGCAGTTTCTTCCTCCAAGACAGTTTTATTTTTAGCGGACTCGCGAAGGAACACGAATTTTCGCGAAAGAGATCCTTGAGATTTCCATACGCGTTACGCAATTTGTGTTTCGAAGTACAAACATCACTTAGATCCGCAAAATTGTAGTTTGTTACGACTGCAATCACAATTAATCCACCAATCGGAGTTTGTCCACCGACAAATTAAAATCCATGGTTCCAAGTTTCCGGCTTCCTGAAATAATGTTCAAGTGCTCTCCGTCAGAGCGTCACGGCTATCACCGCGTGACGTCCGATCGCGCGCGATAGACGATCGACGGGCTCCGCAAAAAACCGCTTCACTTCGCTCGATGACTCGCCAATCATCGCTATTTAAACCCAATATTTCCATCCGCCCGTCACCAGTTAATTACACACGGTCGCGTGGAAACGAAAACCGCGCGTCGCCCGGAGAATTCGCGCGGATATCCTTCGCTCGCGATAATGGCGATCAAGAACGGCCGCAGAAGCGATTCAACGACGTCCCTCTCCTCGTTCCTGTTCTTCCCGGGTTCCGACGGACGCGATCGAGCACGCAATTACGTTTTCTAATGACGCGGTGGCAGCTGGAGCGTGGAAGGTGCATTCCTCGGCGCTGCGGCCTCGAGTCGCTTCCCTAGTTCCTCCTCCTCCGAGGAGAGAAACCTCTTCGTCCTTTTCGAACGTCCTGTATAATCGATTTCGTCTCCTATTGCGAGATCGAGAGTCGCGTCGATCATTTCGGGGGTTCTTGGAACGCTTTTTGCGGAGGGAACTCTTTTTCTCGACGGAACTTGGAAAATGTTTATTTCGAGAACTGGTTTTATGGAAAATTCCCGTTTCAGCGATTCGGTTCGTTGTAAAAGGTGTGTCTACGCCTAGCGAACGAGCGCGAACGAACGTGAAGATGCAGAGCGAGCGCGTGCGAACGCGTGCGTAAAAGCGCGATCGTTGATTCGTTTCGTTAACGCAGTAGTGTCAAACTCATGTATGAATATGGGCAACCAAATTCAGTTTAAGAAAATCCGCGGGCCGCAGACACGAAGAAAAAAAAGTCTTTTATTTATAATTAGACAGCGGATCTTTATGCAAAATAAAATTTTTACAAGCACAAATAAAGAATTGGAACTTGAAAAACAGTATGTTTAATATTCTAAACATTTTAACCTAAATAATATTATTGATATTTTGTATATTTTGGCATATATTAATAGTCTTCTAGATTTTTTTCATACTTAGCATTGCCATAAATGCATAAAATCCGCTGTCTATTTATAATAGAGAATAATTCATTTAAACTTTACATTTATTTTTCTTTAACAAATTTACAAGAATTAAAAAATACATTAAAAGATACATTAATTTTAGAAATTAAAAGACTTAATATTTTTTACTAGACACTTGGCATCTTTTCGCGGATACTATTTTATCGATATCGGGTGTAATTTTTTGGAATAAAGATATTTTTAACATAGATTTTAAGTGTTCATTTGTTAACCTCACCCTGTGTGAAGTTTTATTAGTCTTTAAGACAGAAAATAATTGTTCACATAGATATGTACTACCAAACATTGCCAAGATTCTCGCAACAAACATATGCATTTCAATACAATGTTCCGGCAAGTACGAATAAAAATCTGGAATGTCAATTTCATTATATTTTTCCTTCAGCATTGTGTTGCATTGTATTTTTTTGGTAATAAAATTAATTCCAAGTTTTGGGCTGCGGGCCGCACTCGAAGGTCCTGCGGGCCGCGTGTTTGACACCACTGTTTTAACGTATGTACGGAGGAATGACGATCGCAATTACCTGACGTTCGTTCGCGTTCGCAGCTTTCGTTTGCGCTCGTTCGACCCTGTTTGTTCCCGCTCGTTCGCTAGGTCTAAACACGCCTTTAGAAATCTAACATTTTCAACCATAGAAATATTCCTACATCCATGTTTTCAACAAAAGTGTTATTTGTATGCGAAAAAATATTTCATACCGACCAGTGTGAATTTTCCGCAGCGGTAGTAATTGTTTCATAGCGGAAAATTCGCAGATGTGGCAACGTAATATATTCGTCTAGGGTAATGGTTCCTATTAATGTGCCTGAACCTATTAGTGTGCCCTTACATTTAAATAAGTTATAAAAAAAGGAATCCCTTTAGAAACGAAAGAAAAATATTTTTTTCATTAAGTTTAATACTTTGACTTTATTTAAAAAAATGTTTTTCTTTTATTTCTTAGAGATATTCTTTTTTATAATTTATACTAGTGTAGAGGCACACTAATAGGTACAGGCACATTAATAGGGACCATTACCCTATACCAAAGCAAAAAGTTTTGTCACGTATTATAACACTGCAAATGTTTCGCCGCAAGAAATATTTGTTGCGGTTGCGGATGTGCGCGTTGGTTACCAGGGACATTTAGAATTTTTTTGCGGATGGCATAATTAACGTATCTCGACGTTGTGATAATGGATAAATATTTTTGTCGCAGTGGATGAAGGCACAAAGTTGATAAACATTTCGGGTAGATTAATAAGGAAAGGAAAAGCCGTTTCGCGCGCTTCCCATTCGCATCACGTGCCAGCGATAACGTAATTTACGAGGCAGCCTTCGAATCGCATGCATATATGACCCTCAATCGGAAATTCAACGACTATTCTTGCGCTTTGCTCGGTGCGGTTTTCAAACGTAGGTCAGCGTAAGTCGAGCTGAATTCTTGCGGTATTCGACGCTGCGACTGTACAGTTTCCTTCGCGAAAGGTAAGGATTTATTGGGCTCTTGCTACTTTGTGGTGCTTTGAATTCAGATGTGAATTCATCTTAAGAAGCACGTTATAACGTAAGCCACGGCAAACTTAGTTGTATAATAATATCGCTATGCCTTTTTAAAATGTATCTTAATATACATAAATGCAAAAATGATTGCATTACCTTTGGACTAGTGAAAAATTTTCGAAATTCGGTATTCTATAACTTTATTAATATTTACCCGAATTTGATCAGACGAGAGGCAAATTAAAGCTTGAACCTTCTACTTTTTCACCAATGCATTTTTTTTATTGATCGAAGAACAAATTGAACGGTGCCATACATTTAAGAACCTATAAAAAGTCAAGCATTTCTGTGAAAAATTGTAACTTTGCTTAAAATCACCTATTATTCATACAGTTTTGCTTGTTTTAAAGCTAAAGAATCACCCTTTCTGACACTATACACCAAAATTGCGAATACTTTTACACGTGAAGCGGATTCGTTCTCAAATATCATCAAATTTTCATTATTCGATAATTTTATACATAGGGAAGATTTTACTCTTTGAGAATTATCGTATATAAAATCGAATTAAAGCACAAAAAAGTGGAAGATCCAAGCTTTAATTCGCCTTTCGTTTCAACAAATTTGATTGAATTATAACAAAGTTATAATAATTTTTGTCTGTAATGTATATGCAGAAAATTAAATTCCTTGATCTATAAACACTTTAATAGTGTTTTTCCCAATGAACGCTCTAAAAAATACTTCTAAAAGGAAAAATTTCAGTTTTTACCACATTCCCGACAAACTCGTTCTAGTTACATAAACTGCATACATAAAACGATCGTAGAATCATTACTGCAGATTTTTATGCAAAATTAATTTTTATAAGCATAAATAAAGAACTGCAACTTGAATAACAGCGTGCCTCATGCTTTAAACTAGAGCTCTTATTATCCGGATGTATCCGGGTATCCGAGTACTCGAAATATTCAGAATAACCCAAACTCGGATTTGAAAACCAGTTATGAGTAATGATCTTGCTACTCGAGTACCCGAGTACCCGAGTACCTAAAATACTTGTCTTAACTCGAACTCGGTCTTTAAAACTGGCTGTGAGTAAAGTACTCAAATTCGGATACCCATAGATCCGACTAATAGTAAGAGCCCTACTTTAAACATTCTATCTCAAATTATACGCCTTATATTTTCATATTTTAGAATCTGTCGAAAGACTCGTAAATTTTTGTACATGTATAGGAACCGAGGAAAAAAGGAGGAAACGTCGGGGCCACGGAAATCAAACCGGGCCTGCAGACTAGCTAGCCGCGCTCTGATCCACTGAGCCACGGCGCCCTCCCCACTTCCTCCTCGTTGTTATGTTTCTTTTATTCCACGGGTCTGGAGTCTGGAAGTCCCCGATACCACACTCGGCCATCCTGCGTTGACATTCGCCCTCGAATGTCCTCAACGCAACTTCGAATACCACATATGTAGAATTGTTATACATCATACACAATTTTATGCATTTTTTTGCATACGAATTTGCAATCTATTAATCATAAAACATCTCCACAAACGACCGCGAATTTTTCGCTTTAAAGATCCTACTGACCTACGCAAATTTATCGCAACAGTAACGAATGTTTTGCGGCGGAAAAATCGCAAATGTTGCAATTTAATGTGTCCACCGATGCAAAAATTTGTGCTATATTTTAATGCTCTGAGCGTTTTCGTCGTGAAAAATATTCGCTGCCGCTGTGAATTTTCGCGACGAATCGCCCGTGGGATTCTTTAACGCTGGAAATCCTCGACAATCGTTCCTCACAATTGAATTATCCCGGAGCGACTTCACCGAGTTCTGCCCCTCGGCACAGATTACCCATCGTCCACATTGTTTCCAGGCGCAAAAAGGCGAGGGATACACTCTCGAGACGCTCGAACGATCCCCGAGAAAACGAGAAGGAAGAGGCTAAGCAAACGTTTCAATGCTTGTACCATTTGTTCGACACCATTTGACGAGACGGTATTGTCGGAAGAAATACAAAGAGTCGGTGGCCAAAGAGATTTACGTAACCGGCGAGGAACAAAGTTGTCTTCCATGTCAATCGCAGGACGGAAATGAGACAAAACCGTCGTGACACGCAACTTTCGAGCGCAGCGAAGTGCGATGGGCTGAGACAGCAGTTCTGGTGTCGGTGGAGGAGCGAGAAGAATCGCGGGAAGGTGAGGAGAGGATCATTGAATGATTCCTTTTCAGGAGAGTTTCTCATTCCTCGCGAGATTCTTTTGTGCGATTAACTTGAACGCGATTAGTGTGACGCGGATGTAGACAAGTCCGTGGCAAAAAGATCGAGGAGATTTATATTAGCCGACGGCAAACGGGACAAAAGTGCCGTGCAAACTTATTTGATTGCGCAAATATTCCGTTTCTGTTTATCCGACGGTAATAACCGTATACTTGATTCTCGTTCCAACGTGGCAACGTATTATTTCGTACACGTTTGCCGAGGCGAGTGTTTGGTCGTTCGAGGCGAGACATACACTTCGAATCGAGCTGAAAATTAATTTTGTGTAAATGAGCGCTTGTATGCGTGTTACGTGCGTGAATTTACGCGAACTTGTGGAATAAATTGAATTGCGGTTGAATTACCTTCATTGTTTACCTAAAACAGTGTTATAAGATGTAAGTAATTGAATGAAGATAGAATAATGTTATCGTCGTGGAAGAATTTTGCAACGTTTTAGGATGTGTAATAGTTGCAACCTTATTTTTACGGCGTCGTAACTCAACCAAGGTCTCTGTAGTCTACATAAATTCCTCATGAATTTTAACGACGTGATCCATTTACATGTGTAAATTACAGCAATGAAACTCCTAGCTGAAATAATATTTCATTACTGAGAAAAAAACTGTTTTAAAGTGTTGAGAAACTTATAAGCCGTTGTCTTAAGTGCAGAGGTTTAAAGTTTTCAATAGAAATTAAGAGGAATTACTGGTAATTGAGAGAGTTTACATGAAAAAATAGGTAAACAAGAATATGGAAAATCTTAAAGCCCTGAGGAATACAAATAGCGATAAAGACAGTGTTGAAGACTCATTTGTGTTTATGGCTTAATGTTAATGGTCTGTGTCCACCTAATTTCTGAGTTATACAGGGTGTTTTGCATCAGGTGGGAGAAAATGTAAGGTGTGATTCTAGACGTCAAAATGAGAGGAAAATCAAGAGTAACCAAACGGCGGTAGCAGCTTCGTTTTTTAGTTATTAGCATTTTAAAAAGTGGTTGAGAAACGCCTGAAACATGGCAATCCCTAATTCAAAACACGGGCCCTCTCACTCAAACTTACATTCATTCGGTCCTTCTTTGAAATAATCAATATATCGATCCGCGAAAACAGCTGTGGTTTACGTTACACACACATCTTCGTTTCATACAGACAGCTCTACACATATTTCGTAAATTTTGACATATGCCACAGGGATTGCCATGTTTTAGGTTTTCGCCCACTTTTTAAAATGCTAATAACTAAAAAAACAAAGTTGCTACCGCCATTTCGTTACTCTTGATTTTCCTCTTATTTTGATGTCTAGAATCACACCTTACATTTTCTCCCACCTGTTACAAAACACCCTGTATACGCTGGTCAAGTAGATAACTCTTCATTCGCGTCTGGGACTTCTTCAGAGACACATCTGTGGTTCCCCAGAAATCGCTCTTTCCGTTTCTTCATCCTCTGATCCACCAAATCACTCCGCCACTCGTTATCTAGTGAACCATCTAATCTCTCCCTTCCTCACTCACAGAATTACACCATAACCTGTTCAGTGTCTCAACTACACTATCACCTATCTAATGTCCTTACCCACCTAACGCCATCTTCACCCACCTAACTTCCTACTGAACCACCCAAATGCTCCCCACATACACTTAACTTCTAAACCACCCCATCACTCACCTAATCACCTCTTGACCTAACAAATATCTCCCTCATTCTCTTAAAGTTCACCTCACACATCCAACTTCCTTATGAACCAGGTAAGCACTTGGAAAATCATCCCATGACTTACTGAATGTCTCCCTCATTCCTCCAACTTTCTTCCGAATCACTTAATCCCTTTTCATCCGCCCGAAGTTCTTCTAAACCCACACAACTTCCTCTTTTACTCTATCTAATGTCCCTCACATCCATTGGATGTCCTCTACAACTACGCTATCACCTATCTAATTTCTTCCTCATTTACCTAGTCTCCTCACCCAGTGTTCTTCAACCTTTTTGCACTTGTGGATCGGTGAAAATAGGAGGAATATTTCGCGAACCGGTCGATAGTTAAAAAAGAAATAAAAACTATTGTAAATTGGAAGCACTAATACTTAGTATATTTTCGTTATCGTCCACTTCACTCAATCACGTAATCACTTCCTAATGTCCCACTTAATTTCCTATACAGAGGATAACTTAATTTCCTATACTAATTTCCTATACAGAGTGTAACAAAAATGTTACAGTTCCTTTAAAGAGGTGATTCCTGAGTTGATTTTAAGCAACTTTTTCCTTAGAGAAAATGTTAGGCGTGGTTTTGTTAACGAGTTATTGACGAAAAACATTGACCAATAGGAGAGCGAGTACAGCGGTTTAATGATGGCGCGGACGATGGCGGACCAATACTACTCTCAGCTAGAGCCCGCGCTGAAATTCGTCCACTGTATTCGTGCTCTGATTGGTCGGGGGTTTTTGTTAATAACTCGTTAATAAAGCCTCACCTAACATTTTCGCTAAGGAAAAAGTTGTTTCAAATAACCTCAGGAATTACCCCTTTCAAGGAACTGCAACATTTTTGTTACACCTTGTATAATCACTCCACTATTCACTCATTCACCTCTTCTTTAAATTCCTAAGAACCCACAGTCTTTAGTTCCACTTCCATTTTGTACTTTTGTAACCCAGTTCTACTTCACTCCTTCCTTCCTCCATTTCTCTATTTAAAATTACAGGAACCTTATGTATGTTTCTACTTTTTCTTCCTCTATCCCTCTTGTACCTCGTTCAACTCCCTTCCTTTTTCTATCTACCGCTCTAAAAACTCTTCCCAAAATATCCTTACTGCTTTTACTCTTACAGTCCTCTTATTTCGTTCCAAGACCCAGAATTAACCCAGACCTAGCTGATATAATATTAGATTCTGTTCCCTCTTTTAATTGTTAGTTTCTTCCACTATTTACTCTGTTTTAATTCCCAACTTCCTGTTTTGGTTCTCAGTTACCTTCCCTGTGCTTTGTTTCACAATATAATTTACTTTCAGCAAAGCAGCAATGAAACGATTCCAACTAGAGATCCTTATTTCACGTGTATTCGAATGCACGTGTATACGTGTATTTCACGGGCACGTATTTTAGTACGTGTCATTTTAAATACACGGGTAAACGTGTACTATTTCACGTACATTTAAATACACGTGTATTGACATATCTGCTATTGCTGATATATTAAAATATTTCATTGCAAGCTCCACAATTTTTGGACATTTCAGTTCCGGTATCTTTGATATTCATTTGAGAATTCGAATCTGGTTGCATCGATTACGTGTAGCTAAATATACATATATGTGAAATAATACACGTGTATTTAAATATACGTGAAATAGCATGCATATACCCGTGTATTTAAAATGACACGTACTAAAGTACGTGTATGCACACACACGTGAACACGTGTACACGTGAATTTTTCAAACACGTTCATAACCATTATCCTTAATTCCAACTATAATAAGAACACTATGATTGCCACGTAACCAAGTTAAAAACATTATAGTAAATGTTAACAATGTTGCAAAGGTTAAGAATTAAGTGGTACTGTAAATTACCAGTACAGCAGAGGTGGGCATTATCTAGATAAAAAAAATTATTTAAATAACTGCTCGAATAAAAGCACTTATGCACTTTCAATGTTGCAACATTGTCGCTTTAACTCATTTATGCCAAAAACTAAAGAATTTATGTATGATGAAATGAATAAAAAGTCTCAAGCACAGAAATGGAAAACAATAATCTAAAGCTGAAATGAATGAATAAATAATGACTCTGAATCAGCAATGTTATTGTTCTTTTACAAGTTTGGTTACGTTCAATAAAGCCATAACGAAAGTAATAGCTGCCAAAGGTCGAATCCTAACTAATTAACGACGGGAATGTGCATAGGATGTCGTGAAAGGGACATGTGAGCTCGAGGTGAACCTGTTCTCAAGATCAGGGTCACCCATTGTCTTCTTTTTCTTCTGATACTAAAAGCGTCGTTTTCGAAACCGCATGTGAATAACACGAAAACGAATTCTCAAAGAAGATATACGAATACCAATGTTGTAGACCAAAAAAGAATTGTTGACCTGGGTCAATATTTCTTTTACTTCTCTTAATTCCAAGTTATTTTTATCTACTACGTTTTACAATATTTATTAACTCTTTGGAACACGGTGATATTTTTCAACACTTTTATAATACTTAAATTTCGTAACTAGAACAGTTCAATACTTGCTTTTAATGTAAAGCTAGAATCTTTATAAAGGTTTAGTATTTAACTACAGTTTTTCCTTGTGTTAACTTTTTTTTATCCTTGCTGTTCAAAGAGTTGAACAGCTTTAACAGAACACTGTTTCACAAAAAAAAATGTTACAATATTTGTTGTTGGAAGAAACTAAAACCGAAACTAAGGGACTGCAGTCGTAGAAACCTATCGAAGCAGAAACAATCAAAGAAGTTAGTAAGTCAGAAGTTAGTCTCCCCCAGTTAAAAGTGATTAAACTAGAAAAGGACAAACCTGAGATTCGACGTCCCCGGGATAAAAGAAGCATTAACCGATTGAAAGGTGATACACAAGCAAAGTAAAACAGGAGTCCTTGTTCTAGAAGGAAACACTGCAGAGCGAAGTTACGAAACGGAAGTTATCAAGTCTCCTCGAATCGAGTCCAACTCGAAGCCGAGCGGAATCTTAACGTTTCCGCTTCGGTCTCCTCTTTCTCGCTTCCCTCCTGGAATCCTTTTTGCTCCTCTTCCCCCTCCCCTCCCCCCGGTTAATTCTCATAATTACACGAACTTTAATTCCCCCTCAGATCGACGGGGTTGCAGGGATACTTTCCAAACTGCATTCGGCGGCCGCTTGGCACAACCTTATCAAGCAATCGTACGCGAGCGCATCGACCCATCGTTGCGATTGGCAGCCGACCAAAAACTTCTTGCGCGAGGGGGAAGGAAAAAAAGAAAGGGTGTGCGACTGAGTTTGGATACTTGGGCGAGTAACGGGCGATCGCCCGGTGCCAGTTGAACACGGAAAACGTACCCTGAACGCGTGCCAACGCGAACCCTGCGTTTTACGAGCGTCGCTCGACGACGGTTCGCGTGATTCGACGTCGCAACAGGCGGCCTTTGACGAATTATTCTCGGTGCGCCGTTTATAAATTGCCTTGGCCTGTCTGGCGAATGTATAAAATAATCGCGGGTCAGAGGATTAATCCGCGGAGAAAATCGGGACTGGATCCTTTTTTTTTTGCTTCGTAGGTTGCCAAAGGAGTTTCCTCGTAGTTTCCACTGCCAAAAGTAAAATCCCAAGACTTTGTTGCGCAAGGAAAATCGAGCTCGTCTTCGAGAATTTTCAGAGTGCAGAGAAATGTTGCAGAAAGCGATTAACGTTGAGTTGGGGGTTGGCGAGGGAGTTGGGCGTCGATGATTTGAAGGAGACTCGGTTTCGACAGCCTCGAGGGAGAACAATAATGGCCTCGCCGAGGGACGGTTTCCTTTCGCGAAACAACCGATTCCCAGCGTCTTATCTCCGCCGGAGTCGATCCTCTTATGCAACCAGACAGTTTTCCATACAAGGGGGATTTTCACCGTTGTCCGTTTCGCAACTCGGGAGCCTTGCAGCAATCCCGGAAAACGTTCCCACCGTCGACGGTAATCCCATTCGCTTTGTTTACAGGGCCGCGACTAACCGGGAGGAACGTTTCCGTCAGTTTCCATCGTCTTCTGGAGTCGTTCATCGATCGTTGGCTCGGCAAACAACTGGAAGTCGACCAAACGACGACTACCCCCCCTCCGACGGTTCCCCCCCTCCTCTGCGGGAACACGACGACGAGCAAACGATCGCTTCGGTCCTCGGCTTCTGCGGCGATCGTTTTCCTCGTAGAAAACCAGTGGCGGATCCAGAAGCCTTTCTTAGGGGGGGGGGGGGATGTATAAAAGTAAAAAAGTACATTTTCTAACAGTTTTTTTAACCTTGATAAGCAAGTAGAATAATTACGTGTTATACAGGGTGTAACAAAAATGTTGCAGTTCCTTGAAAGGGGTGATTCTTGAACAACTTTTTCCTTAGCGAAAATGTTAGGTGGGACTTTGTTAACGAGTTATTAACGAAAAACACCGACCAATCAGGGAACGCGTACAGTGGATGAATGTTAGCGCGGGCTGCAGCTGTAAGTAGTATTGGCTCGCCATCGTCCGCGCCATCATCAATCCGCTGAACTCGCTCTCCGGTTGGTCGGTGTTTTTTTTTGTTAATAACTCCTTAACAAAACCCCACCTAACATTTTTGCTAAGGAAAAAGTTGTTTAAAATCACCTCAAGAATCACCCCTTTCAAGGAACTGCAATATTTTTGTTACACCCTGTATAATTGTGATTAAAGACTTTATTTTATAAGAAAAACAGGTATGAAAGATATTACAATAATGAGATTGCGATACTACAAAAATTTTATTTCGTTAATAGAAATTCTGTTCTACGTTTGCGAATTTTTGCGAATCGATCTATGACACTGTCTTCATTTACCTCTATATTGTAATGTGTACAGGGTGTTTCGCAATTCGTGGGAAATCTCCGAGATATAGGTACTAGACACGAAAATAATAAGAAAAGTTCTTATGCAATATTCTCGGAAATGGTTAGTTTATTAGTTACACGCGGTTTTACATTTCGTAAAATGCCGACGTAACACTGCTTCATCCCCTTTAAAGCCAGTGATCGCGCTTAAAGGACCAGGCCTCTCTGGGCCTAAGTGGGCCCCGGTGACTCGCAACGTGTATTGGGATGAGATGTTTCTTCGAATGAAAAATCACATATTTTATAATTAAAAATTGAAATGATGACGAATATAACACATCTGATACTTTTTCATGATGCAGGGGCCCAAATCTCGGTCACTGGCCTTACGGGGGATGAGCCTTTGTTATGTGCCTTTACGAAATATAAAACCGCGTGTAACACATAAACTAACCATTTCTGAAAATATTGCATAAGAACTTTTCTTATTATTTTTGTGTCTAGTACCTGTATCTCGGAGATTTCCCACGAATTGCGAAACACCCTGTATTTACTTCTGCCATAGTTGATCTAAACACGTAACAAGTTTTTCAGAATGTGGGGTAATATTTTTATATTTTATTACTCTTGGGGGAGGGGGGAGGCGATCGCCTCCATCGCCCCCCTGGATCCGCCACTGTGGAAAACGCTTCCGAGGAAACGGGGCAAGCCGAAACAGAAGACGAGGCGCCGGGGGAGGAATTCAAGGAGAGGAATGGATAATTAAGTGCAGAAATTAGGTTATTAGGTGATCGGGTAATTAGAGGAAATCGATAGCTTCTTGTGGCGAAGATGAGGATCCAGCGAGCTTTGAATTATTAAGGTGCGTTTGTGCTTCGGAAAACGGGGCGGTTTTGGGGGAGAAATTATGCGTTGGACTTTGCTTGTTTAGGGGAGAAAGTTATGACTCAATGTTGAGAGATTCCACAAATTGTGAACGTAATTTTAACAACATTGTTAAATAGATGGAGAATATTATTTAGCTTTAGGAGATTTGTAGATTTAAGGATTTCCAGAATGAAATCTGAAGGTTTGAAAAAATTGAAGTTGGGGATTGGAAAATATGAGATAAAAGATTCAAAGACTTAAAAGTGGAGATTTTAAGGGTGAAGTTAAAGATAATGTTTGAAGAGGAAATCCGAAATGCTAAAACTAAAAATTTAAAGACCTTAGATTCCGGATTAAAAATTTTCAAGCTACAGATTTAGAATTTTGGAATAAAAATTGAAGATTTGGGAGTTTAAAGTCCCAAGTTCTTATGTTTATATTATAAATTTAATACTTACAATTATTAATATGTATTTTAACTGACTCTGTTTATGTGAAGCAAATCTTTAAAATGTGGTCCCATAAGAAATGTGGCCCCAGCTTGCGCCTAATGCGTCTTACGGTAAATGCGGACTTACAGTTGTGACTGAGGCATACAGGTGTGTAGAACCGTGTTCCTTAAGAAAAATATTTGCTGGCGTTTCGCTAAATTGAGCTCAGTTTTAGCGTATCTCTTGACAACTGAATAAATCAGCTGCGATGCTTTACGAAACATCAGTAAATCTTTTCCTTAAACGCCACGGTTCTACACGCTCATGAGTAGACTGCGGAAATTTATGCAGTAACAATATGTAGTGAATATGCAGAGTATATGCAAGATATATGCAAAGTATGTGCAAGATAAATTTGATGTATACGTTACATGTATACAGACTGAAAATTCATATAATTGTGTTTAATGATTATTAATATGAGAAATACATTTTTTAAATTATTATACAGGGTGATCCATTTAAATAAGAACACCTAAATATATTTTCGAATTGTGATGATGCAAAACATATTTGTTATATAATATGAATCGCATCGAGGCGATATACGGTAAGAATTTTTTTATTAAATCATGTAATTGATTAAAAAACGCATTTAGATGTGTTTAATAACATGACCTTGAAGGGACCTTGATCTCAACAAATTAAAGTTTCGCGTAAAATTTATGTGTATCGAAAGCGCAGGTTCAATGATTTGCAAAATTTTAGGTACCAAGTTATTTCAAAATCATGGTGTGGTACATAGTTGTATGTGTTTTGACCTCAAGTACTGAATAGTAAAAAACATTTGGTCATTTCATGTAAAACAAGAAACATTATACTATTCCCAAAATTTTGGCATTACCTTAAGGGTGAACTCAACCTACACAGACTCATGTGCGCTTAAAATACAACTTTCTCCTCACATTTTTTATATCTGTACAAATAACAAAAGAACCAGGGGCAATTTAAGTGGGACACTCTGTATACGCAGGATATGCAAGGTATAGGCAGTATATGCAAGATATATGCAATATGCAAAATATGCAAAATAAAAAAATATGTTTTTGAAATCCTCTAATAATGAAACATATTTCTGTCAAAGTCTCGTTCCTTTAATCCATTTCCCTAAAATATGCATCTGCATGAACTTTCGCAGTCCACTCACGAGCCTCAAACAGTCGGAAACTATAGTCACTAATTTCTATGGCACGCACAGGGCAGTAAAGTCATTTTCACCGACACCATTTATGGGCCGGATATAGAAAAAATCCAGCGGGAATTTCAGTGACACTTGGAGAAGTAATCTCCGCCGCGAGTCGAGACCCCATTCGTCCCCGCAAAAAGGAAAAATCGTTTCCCCGGAGTTTCCTCCTTTCCTCCCCGCGTTGATTATACCGTGGCTTAATTGAAAAAAAAGGTGCGACTAATCTCAGAAATGACCCGGGTTTCTTTCTTTGTATTGCAAGGTGGAAAGGGGAGCAGCGTGCACGAAAGGCAAAATAGAGGAACTTACAATGACCGAGAAGGTAGACAAAAAGGAAGGACTGAAAAGGGGGCATCGAGTTGCACAGAAGGGAGAGAGAAAGAGAAGGTGACAATGAAATAGCAGAGACAAGCGTAGCAAAGTTTCAGCTATGGAGAATGAAGAACTGGTTCGTTACGTCAGCTTTGATTGGCTCGCATGATAAGAGGCTTGATTTTCGGCGCCGAGGTTTTGTTCGATTTTTTTTTTTTAAAGAATCGTGGTTAAACGAAGGGGAGAAAGTATATTAAATCGTGGAGTGGACGGAGCACGATTATTCCCGAACACGTAAATAATGCATATTAACGACGATCCAGATTTATTGGCCGTCAAATGAAAGACCATCCATAAAGAATTTTACTACAAATAGACTTTCATCCGAATCAGCCGTTCTGCGCTAATCAAAATTCATTGCTCTCCAATAAATCATCGACCTGCGACCTTATGCAGTAACTGGCTGCCACTGGAAACAATTTCACGACAGGCTGTCACACGTGACTCATAATCGACTTTCTTTTGACGAGGACGAGATTCGTTGTTTCGAGTCGTTGCACGATTGAATGGTTTATCGATTGACTCCGTTTCCACCGGAATCGGAAGAGAGAACCGAAGAAAATGGAGTTAATTTGGAGCAAGATTATTTGATAAGCTTTACTGCAAATTGGGGCACGTTTCTCTATCTTCTGAAACGAGTTTAGATTTTAGGCAACCTTTTCGTAAACTGATGGCTGCTCACTCTTCAATTTGTAAATTTATTAATCCTAGTTGTAGAAGTTAGCGATTCCACTGTTTTGTATTAATGAGAGTATAGTAACTCAATTTGAATTCTATACTACGATAAAAAATTAAAGAATCACTAAATTTCCGACCAAAAATTATTGAAATTTGAATAATTAAGAATCACTAACATGTGTGCATACGTGTGTATTGTGTGTTTAATAGATCCATTTAGTATATCCTGAAACTAATACGACCCACATTTCATTTGAGATTCGATATAACAGTGAGAGAAAAATCGTAGATCAATTTCTAAGAGTTCATTGTAAAGGCGAGACTTTCTCCTACAAAACAGGTATAAAGCAAAACTCGAGAAAAATTCATAAACTGTGTAGAAGTCGCTTAAATTCGTACAAATTTGTTAACGAAAAAATCAAGTATTTTTTAATATCTCTCATAATAGAAAGCAATCTCCGTGAAAATTCAGTTTAATGCTGTAAAAGTAGAGGCTTTGCGTTTTAGAAAAAGCCCAGGTAGATTAATGTACGATTTTTTTAAAACAAAATAACAGCAATTCAATCATTGACAATTTTTCACTCGAAATATAGTAGTTGCTTTATTTTTGGATATGCAATTTTTTTCAATGTCTTCTGCAACCAAAATTTTTTCTAATTCAGAAAAGCGAACCTCTCTTTCGTTTCCGAGAAATAAATTTTCAAGAATGTGGAAATTCCTGTTGACGAATACCGATTAATCCGTAATCTACTCGGAAATTTCCATGTCCTAAAATAATTTACTTCTGGAATATGGATGAGAGTTGTTTCCTGCAACTTGCTGAGATGATTCTGCATACTTTTCCTTATGTATGAAAAAAATTTACAATAATACGCTTCTAAAATTTATCATCCTTGTTACACATACAGTAGAACCAGTACAACTCCGATTAACCGACTTCATGCTTGTAATATAAAATGTTAAAAATTACTGAACCATTATAAAAACATAGTCCTAATTGTACTTAAAGTCCCATTTCACTCTCAAACCTGATTAAATGATTGATACTTGGGATAATAAAATTTTGGGATAATTGTGATTCGGATAATCGAGGTCCTATTGCACTTGTGTCGATTTTAAATAAACCAACAAACTTTCTGCACTAAAACATTTTGTAACCACCTCTATGCATTAAAATTCTTCACCTACACACCTCAGATTATTTAACAAGACCAAAGGGATCCTATTTCCAAAATCCGACTCTTGATCGCGTCCCCAAATTAATAAATTTCCTCGAACCTCGTTACCTCTCAGATGTTCGTACCTGATCGAAACGCGGCCGGTCGCAGTTGTAATTCGTTCGAGTCGATATTGTGTCATTTCTACGTAATCGTGCACGCGTGTAGCGTACCAACCGTGCCATGGTCGCTGAGAGATTGCTGGCAGAGAGTCGAGGCAGCTCGCGCGAAACGGACACGTGCGCCGACGACAGAAGCGAGCGAAAGAATGAACTGTAGTGTAACCCAGGGGAAGTTTTCGACGAGGAATTCCCGCGATTAGCGATCGTTTCGCGGAAAAAGTTTCTTAAAAAGGTGTCCGCTCGTCGTGGCCTGGTCCGAGCACACGTGATTTCTTTCAATGACCGCGTTCGGCTCGCAGTGAACGGTGGCGGAGATGTTATGAAACCGCGAGCGATAATTTCGTCACTAACCGACAATAATTCCGTTTATCGACGGCATGGAAATTGCGCTCGAGTCTCGTTTTTGTCCGTTGGAGCGCCTGGAAGGTTTCATCGACATTTCCCTTTTTCCCCCGAGGGCCAACGAGATCGCGAAACGACGCTTACGCGCGTTGTCGACGAGCGCGAGACTTTTTCTTCGTACGACGGTAATTGCCAGAACAAATGGACATGCGTCACGGAATTATCATTTCAAATGACGGTCTTCAATTTCCAATCGATGCAGGACGAAAAAACTTTTCCTGCGGGTTACCGAGACTCCATTTGCATGAGCCGAGACTTCCTCGAGTCTCCTTTTTTTTTTTTCCCCCTTGGAGCAAAAACGAATGTGTCTGACCGTGACGACCTGTTCCACTTGCTGTAAACATGGCGGTTCTGAGGCTCCGTCGAGCTAACAAAGGTGCAGAAGACAATCGCGTGTTTGCTAAAGGAATTTGCGCGCCCCCCGGCCTTCGGGACAGGTGGAACCAGATTCGCTTTGATGGCGATGCAAATTCGTGCCAGAGGGACACGAGAGTAATTAAGCGGGGCAAAAACAGGGAGAACTGACCTGTCCTGCGAATTTTATTGCACCGCTGTTGGATCGTATGAAAATCCTAATTCAATTAGCGGAGTTTACGACTGCAGGAAAAAATTTAGGCTTTTAACGGAACCCTAAAAGTGACCACGAACACAGAAACCCAAGTGCAGTGTCCAAAAAAAAAAAAAAAAGGAGACATAAATCTCTATAAAGTCAATTTTTTACGCTTCCATTGCATTTCGATTCTAGTTCACAGAGCTTCGATGATTCCACTAAATCCCTAAATAAAATTTCTACCAGATAATAGAAAGTGACTCTAACTCTCATTGACTCAGAACACGAACTGAAACTCAAATTTATTGAGAAAACTGTAGCGACCTCCGAACAAGCAAATAGCGAGCAATCGCGAAAGAAAATTCCGCGAGCGCAGAAAAGCAAAGTTAAATCCTCTACTCACGTTCGACCGCCATAGCGACGTCCTATTGGCGTCCACACAATGTTCTCCCGGAGCTAATCAGCAGTCGTGCAGGTATCTCACCCGTTCGCACATCGATCGAAGCCGGAAACGTTACGTAGTAGGCGACGAATCTGTGTAGCACCGATACTGATCGACGAAAACGCGCCGATGGAAACGGGGATTCCTGCGGTCGACGAGTAAACGACGGGTCCGTAGAAGAAAGTGGGGGACTGAAATCGAGAGAGAGAGAGAGAGAGAGGGATACGAAGCAGGCCTGACGCGAGCCCGATCGAAAAGCGTACGAAAATGCGAGGGCCACGGGCCCTCGGCCTCGTACTTATACGCGCGACGGGTTTCTTGTTCAGGGTCGAAAAGACAAAAACCGCCTCGACGGTTTTCCATAAACTGCGCGGCCCGCGTTCCCCGACTCGTGGGACACGATGAAATTCTTGTCTGTTTGTCTGTCTGCGTCGGGAAATGAACGGTTTTTGTTCTCGGTGACCTCTTGGATGAGGTACGAGAGAATTTTGGAAGGAAAACCGGGGTAGGGGAAGTCGTTCTACTTTGGTCTGAATGCGATTGGGCGCCTTCGCGAGAGAGAGAGAGAGAGAGAGAGAGAGAGAGAGAGAGAGAGAGGAATTAGGTAATCGAGTCGGGGGATTCGAAGGTGTTCTAGGGGATTACTGGAGATATGGGAGACTGAGGAAGAGGGATTCATCGGCGATTTTTGTGAGAACATTGAGAGGATAGTAAAGGGAAGATTGTGGTGAGGGAAATGGGAAGGAAAATTATTGAGATTTGGGGAGAAAAGGGAGAGGAATGTGTGAAAATTGTGATGAGAGAGTTTGGAGAAGTGTGTCTGGATTATGTGACAGAGATTTAAGAAACAGACAATTTTTGTGGGAAGCGTTGAAAACAAATTTTTGAGCTTTGCAAAGAAAGGGAAGTATGATAAATTTTGTGAAGTGATTAAGTCTAATGTTTCAATTCCGCTGGGAGAAAATTTATGGAAGAATGAGAAAATTCTGGTAGGATATAATTTATAGGGATAATATCTAAATTTTAGTAAGAGAATTGAAAGAAAATTTTGAAAATTTTTGAGAGTTCATTTCACAGAATTATATTCGAATTCTGCAAGGAAATTATTAAAGAAATATTGTCTAAATTTTTATAGAAAAATGGAAAGAACAATTAGTACATTTTTGGTGGGAAAAGTTAAAGAGAAATGTCAAAGAGAAATTCTAGTGAGAATATAAAAAGAAGAATGTGAAAGTCTCGGTAGAATAATTTTCAAGAATAATATTTAAATTATTACATTTTATTAAAAATGTGACGATTTCAGTAGGAAAATTCCGATACTAATATTCAAATTGTAACAGGAAAAATAACAGAAGAATGTGAAATTTCTTGTGGGTAAATTCTAAAAAAAGGATTTAAATCCTAATAACGAAATCGAAAGAGAAATGTAAAGATGTTTGATGGAAAACGTGAAAGAAAAATGGCAATTCTACTCAGAACATGAAAAGAACAGTGAGAAAACTTCCATAGGATAATCTAGAAGAATAATCTCTAAATCGGGCTAAGAAAATTAACTAAGAAATCGATATAAAGATGTAAAAATTCTGCTTAAGAAAAGTAGATACAATAATATGAAAATCCTGGCGAGGAAGTGTGAAGCTTCTGGTGGAAATTCACAGAGGAAGGTGTGCGAATTCCAACAGGAACATTGAGTAGGCAATTGCTAAGGAGTAAATAAATGGGTTTGCAGAAGTGAGTCATTTGTTTTTGCCCAGTTTATATAACCTTATTTTGTCAAGTGATTATTTTACTTCATTACTGCTATTCATCAGTCATGCTTATGCTAACCGATTTTATATTCCTTTTTTTACTGTTTCAAGATTAGTATCGAGTAAAATGATAATCATGAAGCAGACTCCTGACACCGATGACACGTTGAAATTTGTATACGCATTATTCAAAATCCAAGAATAAATTGCCTCTCTTTTGATCGACGTGATCTTTCATTAACCCTGCTGCGATCTTCGGATCTTCCACACATTGGAGTATTTTGTTTCGTTTAACAACTATTTTAATTTTTTTTCAAACGAGGGAAGATTAATGTTAATAATTCAGATTTTTTATTTCCTTAGATTATATTATAATTTTTTTATCTATCATCACAATAATGTAATAATATTTAGAAGTTATTTCATTCGGAATTTTTAAGTGGAACGTAATAGGATTAATTAAATATAAGTCTCAAAAAACTATCCTATCTTTTTTAGCTCTATTACAAATTCCTAAGCTCACCTTCCTTAATTCTTAACTAATACAGTGACATTTTATATAATTGCAAATTAATTCTTTTATAAAATACGGAAAAATGTGAAAGCTTATTATTATTACTTTTAATGAATATTAGAAGATTACTCTACTTAATAGCTATTAGTTATAAATTTGCGTGTGCAAGAAAGGTAAGTTTTTATTTGTTTAAAAATTTCATATGAGTAGACTGCGGATTTTTATGCAAAATCAAATTTTTACAAATGCAAATAGAGAATTGGAACTTTAATAACCGAGTGTTTTATTTTCGAAAAGGTTTTAATTCAACTATATTTTTAATATTTTCTATATTTTAGCATTTATGAACAGTTTTATAGAATTTTGCATAAAAATCCACAGTTTATTGTACATGAAGTTCCTGAAACCCCAGCATATTAGTTAAGGCCTAAAACGATTCGCAAAACGACTAATAAAAGACCCCTGAATATTCCTCATCTTCAGAATAATCCGTACCAACAAATTCTATCGCATTAAGTAAACATTATACACGAAACGGACTAAACAATACCAATTCACAGCGATGCCGGCAGCTTAATGAAGATCCTTTCTGCCCGCATCGTCTTTATCCAAATTCATTTAGCAAAACATCCGCGATGGAAATAAACACACGGCTCGATAAATAATCCTCGCGCACCTAAAGTCCATTCACCAGTCCCAAATTAGGAGTCGCCGGTGCGCGCGAAACGCCGAGGGAAATTGGGCGAAAATCGAGGCGTGAAAAACCTGGGCGGCAAACGGCGAGCAGGTGGCGGGTTGAGGCGGGGAAGTTATGAGGCCGTGTGCTCGGCGGGAAGCAGTTTGCGAGCTAAATAGATCGGGCAAATGGAATATCGTGCCTCGAATTACGAGCGCAGCCCGAGGGGAACTGGAACACGGTGTTTTGAGTAATTCATGGGAGAAACGTGGGGGGATGCGGAGAGACGGCGGACGTAACAAGACGACCTGAACTATTCATCGGCCGGGCGGAGCAGAAAATTGAGGAACGAAGCTCCTGCGAGGCTCCTGATCGGTGAATGCTTCCGGCCCGGGATAGAGGGAAAAAAAAACTTTTAAAAAACATTTTAATTGAAGCGGCTCGTTTTCCGCTCGGCGGAGCGCGACGCTGTGATTGTTATTTGTCCGTGACGCAGTCGGCGCGCGGATCGATCGTCGTAACGAGGCGATAATAGAGACGATCGCGGGGCGAGCTTCAAAGCAAAGTCGACGCAAAAATATCTGGTGTCCTGTCGCCTGCTATGCGTCACCGATCCGACCAATGGCGGCGGCTCCACGCCACCTCCGAGCGTCCGCGATTGGCGACGGGTCTGTGGAAGTGCGACGATATTTTCGTGACGATTGTACCGTGTGCGCGACGCGAAGTGACTTGCAGTTACGTGTGTTGCAGGCGTGGAGATTGTTCTGTGTTTTTGGCGATTCGCAGAAGCGGCGAATTTTTCGGTGCTTGGGAAATTGGACAAGATTCGGGGAACGGAAGGTTTTTCCTGGAGAGAAAGCTTCTTCGAGGTGTCCGGAAGGGACGGAGGGAACTGGAATGCCCTGAAAGTATCAAGGTTCGTCGGAGGTATTACGAAAACGTCGCCGACTTTGATGGAATGATGAGGCCAACGAGCGAGCTGGATCAGTGGATGCGGCCTTCACTGGACAGACACCATTTGTCCGCGTGGAATCACTAAGGAGCTGTCTACCGACTCTGTTTTGATCTCCCTTGAACGAAGTCGAGGTCGAAAACCTTTCAGTACTCTTGGTTTGAGGTTTATTAAGTTGAATTTTTAATTAGAGAATGTACGAGTTCAGTAAATTGGTCGAGTTTGGTGTTTGGAAGGTTGAAGCAGGTATGAATTGTGCTCAACAAGTTGGTGTAGTGGTTACTTTGACACACATTATATGTATACTACATACTATAAGTTGTTTGTTTTTTATCTGTATGTATGGATTTTTTTAGTGCGCAGGAGAGTGGCTCTTCTTTTGGATGAATAAAATTAATTAAGGCAACTGATACAGAATAGTAACTTTTTTCAATTCTGATTTTCTTATTATAGTGCTTCGAAATTTTAAGACTCATTCTTTGAACATGATTTTAATAGTGATTTTTGCAGTGTTTTAAAACATTATTTAACCTATTTATGTACGCATAGATGTCAAACCATTTAGATGCGGTTTTATAAATTTTATAGCTTCAAAAAAATGAACTATGTGATCTTTTGTTTTTATTTTAAATAAATTTGTAGCTGACATTTATATTCATGTACTTATATTATTTCTTTCTTTATATTGACTAAGATTATGTAAGAAAATATGTAGACTATAGTTCTGTTTCGTAAGAATGAAATAAAAATATTTCAACAATTTTAATTCTTTGCATACTGAAGAAATAATTTAATTAATGAAATATCCAATTAAAGAAAATTCACATTATGAACAAAATAAATTCCTAAATATCTGAGTTTTTAATTTTTCGCTGTTTCTACTCTTTCAGCAATATATTATAATATATTGTACAGCATGTAGAACAGTATTTTCTTTTTGTAATTGTAAAATAAAACTATTTGAGGAATTATAATACTGTTTGAATTGGATTCTCCAAACCTAACATATTCCAACGTTAATAAATAATTTATGACTGCTCATAAAAATTATCCGAGTAAAGAAAATTTACAGTAGAACAGTCCTTTAATTTCTACTTTTCTGCATACAATACAATATTTTCAATTTAGTGTAGATAAATAAAGATAGTAGCAAAATTGTAACACTGTTTAAATAAAAATTTTCTTTAAATAATTTACATTAGAACAGTCCTGAAATGTCTGCTACCTGTACTTTGAAATATTATATAATACAGTATACATATAAAGCAATATTCTCTTTCTTGGTAATAGTAAAATAAAAATATTTGGAACATTGTAATAGTTTTTAACTTGAATTTTCTATACCTAATTCACCCAAAAGTAGGTAAATAATTTATTCCTGCACATAAAAATGTCATAGAAAGTTTCTAATAGAAAATATTCAAAGAAAATTCACAATAGGAACAGTCCTAAAATTTGGAATATGAAATATTAAAAGAAAATTCACAATAGAAAATACCCTAAAATTTGTACTATCTATCCTTTCTAATATTACATTATACAGTGTGTAGAACAATATTTTCTCTTTGTAATAGTAAAATAAAAATCTTCTTAAAATCGTAACACTATTTACCTCAAATCTCCCAATCCAAACCAAACTAAAATAATAAACCACCTCCTCCAATTAAATACCCAACCAATTAGAATCCTAATTCCAAAAAATCTCCAACTCTCCACATTTCCACCAACCGTTTCTCCACATTGTCTCGATCTCCTGTCCCTCAAAAACTGTTTAAACTGTCACTCAAAATAAATACATCGGTCCCAATGCACAAAACGCTTTCAACAATCTGCACAAAACCTTCTCAGTCCATAAATTCCAAAACGCACCAAAAGAAACTCCCTGAAACCTTCTCCCGTTTCCAGAATTCCTCCGCTTCTTTCCCGATACCCAAAGAGGAAACGGTACCACTCACCGATTAGTTACGTTCCTCTGGACAACGACGGATCCGGAGCAGTTCCTCAGCTTGAGCGAGTCCCCGATCACGCGCGATCGATCTGAGACGCGCGTCTGGCGAAAAGAATTTGTCGCGCGTTAATGGATGATGCATGAACCGTATCCCTCCCTTCTATATAAACGCGTTCGGGTGCCCTGCTAGCCAGCTTGAGCTTTGACCTTCCCTCCTCGATACGATTCTCCCCTCCCCGATCGATGCTCATCGCCGGCAGGCCTCGCGGCGGCGCCGATAAACGGGGCGCGACGATTTTATCGATCGAACACGGTGTGTTCGCTTCCAAGAGATCGCGGTTCCCGTCGTCGTCGTTCCACTCTGTTCCGCCCTCGGGGCGACGATCGTGACGTCGACAGACGGGGGGCGGCTTCGAGAGTCCTGGAGACCCCCGAAGGATCTCCTCGGGATTCGAATATCAATTTCGAACGGATCTCTTTGGAGTGCTGGGTTGAGTCGCTGGGTCAGGGGATTACTGGGACGATCCGGCCTGTTTGTCGGCGATCGAACCACCCTCCGGGAGGCCGGAGGTGTTTATTTATCCGAGGGTGCGGTGACGATCGGGTTATGGGTTTATAAATAAATTGACGATGAACTTGGTGACGGAGCGCCGCTCTCGTGGGGGGGCTTGGGGTAGGTCAGGGTGCGTGATCGATCTTCCAGGATTCCAATTATCGTATGGATCGGTGTAAAGTACACGACCGCGACTGTGTTTTTTTTTTTAATTAATTGATCCTAATGGCGCACGACATAGTAAAAGAAACGCGTTACAAGTCTGATTAGTTTGTTATTACGTCGACAATCCTGAGTAATTAATGTGTAATCGTAAATAATTGTAGTGAGTCTCAAACTTGTTTACACAGCATAATGAAATTGTATTCAATCGTAAAATACAGTGTAATTTTTGAGTAAAAGACTAATTTAGTGTCACTCTTCATTATTATACTTAAAACATTGAATGAACATTATGAAATTGTTTAAAAAATAGGATATTGAACATGCGAGTGAAGCTGTAATAGTTAAATAATATATTTAAAACAGCTCTGTTAGAAGACTTCTGTTTTTGGTATTAGCAAAAAAGAAAACAAGGGATTAAAGAAATGCAGTTTATTTTATAGTTTATAGTATTACTACTAATAAAAAAAAATAGACTACAGATTTTTATAGAAAGTCATATTTTTACAGACAGAAATAAGGAACTGCAGTTTGAATAATAGTGTGCTTGATTTTGTAAATAATGCAGGAAGTGGTTTATTTTTTGTGTCTTTTATATTTTGAGATCTACAAACATCCTTCATCTAGATTTTTGCATATTGATATTTCTTATCAATGCATAAAAATCCACAGTCTAATAATAAATAATATTTTAGATAACAGAATTATGAAGAGTGAGAGTAATTAATCCTCAAATATATATTTTTAATTAATGAATTCAGACATAGAAGTAGATATTCTAAGAGTAACAAAAGCTTTTCTCTTGAATTAGACGTATTAAATAATAGTAAATAAATACAAAAACCTGTGATTTTCGTGAATAATTACAAAAACTATACCATAATATCGAAATCAGTTCTCAAAGTGACAGTAATTGGGTTTTTCAGCCTCTACTAAACTTATTTATTTCAATTTTAACAAAACTTTTTATGTAACACCAAACAAAAATATATTGTAAAGTAGATTTCCAAATTCTAAGTATAATTAGCTCATTATTAGAATATCGGGATTTTTGAGTCATTAGTTAATTAAAAACTGAGGATCTCTTAAACCAGTAAATTTGGAAGTTCGTGTTGATCCACGAGGAAATATATTCATTACGTAGTAATAATTTATTGATCTCCTAATTAACGACTAAGAATAATTACAGTATCTCTCAATCCTATCTATAAAGCACAACAAAATTATATTCCACTGTAAAATACACTAAAATTCTCTCAAACTTATTTATTTCAGCTTTAACAAAACGCCTTTCATCACACGAAAAAAATATAATCTACACTAAATTACCATTAATTAAACTTCTGAGTACTCATGAACGAACCTACAAATCACCTAATAAACTTATAACCTACCTTATAATTCATTCCACTATCAGAATTGAAACCAGAGTAACAAATAGTTCACCACCGAAGCCACTAATTGACGGGAAGGAAAAGTATTCCGAGCTCATAACTCGCGAACGAAAAATGGACGAAAAAAGGGAGAGGGACCGTCGAAGGACGTCGAGTTGAGTCCTTTAAGGACACCCTGTTCCCTCCTGGGTGAAATGACTTTGGCGTAACGAGTTTCCTCGCCCTCGGCGCGAGCGAAGTTCAATTTCAGATGTTTATGCAACTCTCGGATCGCTGGGTTTATTCAGAACTAAGCGGGGCATGGGACAAGCGCAATTTTTCTAATAAAGGCGGTGCAGACGTCTGGAAGAAGATTTGAAAAACGAGAGAGCAACCGTGGAGCCTCGTACGTGACATCATTACCGCAGTCATACATGCATAATCGTGTAACAGGTATAACAAGTGGTTGTATGATTAGGATTATGAAACCGCATTAATGATTGATGGACTGCGGTGTGCTCGAGATTCTGATGCCGATGCGGTTAATATTATTTTAATTATATATGTGGTAAGATATTATATTTTGGTTTTTACGTATTGGTAATAATCAATATTAATGGGTGTTGTAATATTCTGGTAATTACGGTCGAGGAAACGTGGAATTGTAATTAGCTTTAAATCGCTCTTAGTATTATTATTATATAGCAGAATATTAATCAGAGTGCTTCGAAATTTTGGGTATTTAAAATTTAAGGTAATCACATGAATAATTTATAGGTAAGTATTAATTTTAAATAATACCTTTTATTTGATTCCGAGCTGTAGCTTTCACTTTTTCTATTTGACTAGGCGATGCTTCTGTCTACCGATGCTACTCTTTAGCTATTTGCCTATACGATTAGACAAATTTATGCGCGGTTTTTACGCTTTAAGCGGAAGCATTGAGAGAAACGCATCACTATACTGCGAATCGCTTTCTCAAAAAACTAACAAGAGATTTGAACTTTGACTCGTTGCAACTTCGTTTGCACATATTTTTTGGTATTGAAGCTTATTGAGTATATTTAAAAATCTAAATTGAGCCACTTAATTACTAATGCATATTTATACAAACTTTCCTGCCAAGTAATTAACGTTTCTTTCGGTAACAGTATCAGAAATACGCGAATTTTATCGGACACGATTCGTTTTCTTAAAAGTCCGCTTACTCACTTTCATAAAGTAGATTTTATGTGCTGTATCACTGCAAATCGTCGCGAAATTTGGACTAAAGGAGCTTCGAACGATCTCGTATGCAGTATAGCGTGTGTCCTACTGGAGCATTTGTATTCATTACCTGTATCTTCGTGGAAAGAGAAGATAGACGTGTTTTTATACCAGGCTTAGTAGTTTTCCAGTCGCTATCAAGGCTGCGGAAACGTTTCCAGGAAAAGCGTCGCGGAACAACGAGAGAACAGATTCTTGCTTTTTGCGGGAAATAAAACTGCGCTTGAAGTCGAAAATAAAACCAAAGCTATAGTTATAGTTAATGTTTGAAATGCAATTACAATTTAATAAAAAGCAACGAGCAAGAAGCAAAGAGATTGTACAATACGCATAAGGCGAAGCATGTTTATCAAAATTTTATTTTTCTCAGAGTTTGTGAAAATATAAATTCAGACAAAAATACGTAGCAAATTAATTTTTCACTGCATGCATGATAAATTAAATGTATCTATGTATGCTTCATGAAAGTCTACGAGTTTTTATTTCATAACACTCCAATATAAAATCCAATTTATTTAATCAAAGACATAATATGTAATAATAATAATATGTATGTAATAATATGTATGTAAATATGTAATAATAATGTACCTATGTATGCTTCATGAAAGTCTACGAGTTTTTATTTTATAACACTCCAGTATAAAATCCAATTTATTTAATCAAAGACATAATTTCCATTAGTCTCAATTACCTTCTCTCAAAGTTCCACGAACCTTTCATATCCAATTTTCCTAAAATTTCCCGTGGCTCGGACCAAAAATAAATTCGAAGCGAACTACCACGTGAGCTTCCACGTGATTAAAACAAAATTCTATAAAACGAGGATGAATAAGCTTAACCTAGTAAAATAGTGGAGATTGCCTTTCAAAAATCAATGGTTTTTATCGGTGAATCGGAATAGAGTCAGCAGGATATCGAAATCCGCGAGGTCAAGATGCTCGACCGTAGAAGAACTAGGTATTACCGAACGATTCTCCTCGATACACTGACGATCTCTCACCGGGTCGAGGAGAGGTAGAAACTCTTACTTCCTGCGTACTCGCGAGTCCCCTCGAGCTGTACACGCGCCTTCTCCAGCGTCGACGCGCGACTGCCTCCGCGGTGCTTCCGGCTTTTGATGAATTTCGTGATTTCCCTTTCTACGGCGTGTATAGAAAACCGGTGCCGTTCAACAGCACTGGCTCTTACGTGCGCGATATCAGCTTGAATAACCGAGTGAAACTCGCGTGACCGCGTCGATCGATCGTTTTGCCCCGCGACCGGTTCACGCTTATTCAACCGATCCACCTTTCTGTGCCCCGCGATTTTTAATTGCGTTATCCCACGAGGGTGTCGGAAAGGGGATTGAAAAATTTCAGAAGTCCAATATCCATCAATTTCCACCGATTCCCAACAATTCTCAGCAATTTGCATGCATTGAAAGCGACTACAGAATTTTTTATCGACGTGGATTCTTGGTATAGGGTCATTCGGGGTAAAAGGACGCACTCTTGCTGTTTTTACTTCAGTGAGCCGAAACTACCATGATATTAGGAACACTTTTTTGCGCTATCGGTAGCACATTTAGTAGACTCATAAAATGTAACGAGTATTTGACGATAGGCCAAACGGTTTTTTTTTTAAATTAAGCAAAAGAGTAACTTGGTCAGACTGCGTACCTTTACCCCGACATGTGGGTAAAAATACGCAGTTGTGTGGGTAAAAGTTCGCATGTAGAGTAAAAGTATCCATTCAGGTGTATTAAAAGTAAATGAACAAATAATACACAGATGGAACATATTTTTATATTATTTTTAATAAATGAAAGTAAAGATGACAAACAATAGAAATTAGGAACTTCAAATTCAGAAAACTATCAAAATTATAGTTTTTTATAATTTTATTATTAATATTATATTTTCATTATTAAAATCATAATTTTTTATAATTTTATCAGGCTTTATAATTTTATCTCAAGCCTTTATCAGAGCAGATTTGTTTTTACTCCAAATATTATTGAGTTCAAAAACAAGTAGACAGTAACCTAAATACCAGTGCGTACTATTACCCCCGTCCTTTTACCCCATTTGACCGGTAATCAAAACAATTCGTACTAGTTCGAATTCCAATAAAGTTAGGTTAAAATGTTATTCTGGAAAAAAATCGTTCAATAACTATATAAAATCAACAAAAACAACTTACCTCTAAAAATACATAAATAATACGTCCACAAACTTTTCCCTGGTACGAAAAAGATGGAAATAACACGACAATTTTAAATTTTTATTTTTAATTCAGAAAGCGCGACTCGCACCGCTCAACAGTCGTTGACCCAAAATGGCGGTCCACGCGCATTCAATCTGACGAGCCAGCGTCCCCGTCCTCTCACTCCCCTCAGAGAAAACGGCACTGCGTACTTTTACCCGCTGCGTCCTTTTACCCCGAATGACCCTACGGTTGATTTGGGTATCGAAATCGACTTCTGTATTTATTACTATTAAGCACAGATCGACGGGACCTTTTAATACATGATCTATAGATCTTGGGTAACGTCCCACGACCTTCGATGGGAAGAATAGGGCAAGGAGGCCCGGTAAAAAATGGAGATCCTTCTCCCAAGTTTCCTCTTGCGTGGGTATCCAAAACCTCGATACACTAATAAATAGTAATTGGTAACATAAATGGCAATTAGCATACTAGACTCATAATACTAATAACAAATCTGTGATATATAATGGACGACGGGGCAGAAATACGCGTTGATCTACGATCCATGGTCTCGTATTCAAATGAAAGGAAGGCAGCAACTTCTGCCATTGCGAAATCAGAATTCTGTACCGCGAGAATAATTAACCAACCATGGAACCTCATTCAAAAATCAAACACCGAATCTCCCGATAACTTCCGTAACTCCCTCAACTTTCAAACCCTTCTCCAATATTCTGACCCACCGAAGAACCATGAAAGAACGTTAAAAATGTAATAGGAAATTTCAAAGACCTCTCAGACGTATTCCATGACTGCTCTCGGCTTTATCACAAGCTCTCAGCGACTTACAGACCGGCGGACTAATCGTGTCACGTTAATTGAACCGCCTATTAAGCAATCAAGCACCAGTAAACGGTTCTGAAGCAAGAACTCGGCCGAATGTTCCGGAAACCGAGCGCGCCGACTGAGTCAGCCTGAGAACGGCTCCTCCAGGAAGCAACGAGAGAGGCGACGACTCGCCTAGGCGTTTAGATCGGTGCGATTGTGCCGCGACAGTCGTGCAACTTTCTCGCCCGCGGATTTACTAACACGGAAGAAGCGTGAAACCGGCCCAGTGGGTTCGCCTGAGATCGCAGTACACGCAGGATCGCGCTGGAGCTTGGATCGCGTGGAGTCCTTGACAGAGGAGCCAAATTAGGACCAGTCTGCAAGGACCCATAGCCGAGAGTGAGTACTTGAAGATCTTCCTGATTCGCCATTTTCTTGGGATACCGTGGTGACTTGTTCTCTCTGGCGCTGGGAACGCTGGGAGACTCGCCATTGGAGCGAAGGATTCTTCAATGGATCGTGAGAAAGTTCTATGGGAACTGCGAGGGAGGTTGGGACTTGGAGAGTTGCGTTTTGAGACGTTCGATGACTTGGTGTGTGGAATTTGAGGTTCTGATTTTGGATCATTTTTTGTGGAATTATTTTCGAAGGGATTTTACGATTTTATTTGTGAGCTTTGAGAGACTTGAAACTTTGGTTTTTAGGAACTTTGTTAAACGTTTATTGTAGAGAATTATTTAGGAACTGAGGTTTTGTAGGGATTATTATTTGGTTCAAATATTTCTTTCAGTTTTCGAAGGTAGATAACCTTGATTTCTAATTATTTATTTTACTATTCAATGAAATTGCATTTAGCATTGTTAAAAGATTATTATTCAGGATTTTTCAGGATCTATAAGAGATATTAATGCTTGAAGGTTTGAATTTTGAGGTCTGCAATAATTTATTCTTTAATTTATGCAATAATCTTTAGGACCATTGAAGGATTCTATAGAATTTTTCAGAATCTATGAGAGATTTGAGTCCTGAGATGTTGCAAGCATCATAATTGTAAGTCCTGTACGAAGTTTCGGGAGACAAACTTTGATCCCCAATAATTAATTCTACTATGTGATTTAATAGTATTCGAAATTGATAAAGAATTATTGGAGGATTTTCCAAAAACTATGAAAAATTTAGATGCTCGGAAATTTGAATGCTGAGACGTTGTACTTGCTTCTAAAGTTATGGAAGATACACAACTTTGATCCCCCAAAAATTAGCCTATCATTCAATGAAACGAGTTGCAGGATTTTTAGATGATTATTCTAGATCTTTCAGAGGATTTTTTGGATCTCAGAGATTTTGAAGCTTGAAACATTTGATTCCTGGGGATCATAATCTTGCTGGGTGGAACTTTGAGCCCTGACTTTGTCTAATTTTCTATGAAAATTTTCTTTAAAGGGATTTGTAGGAATTTTTCAAAATAATTATTTTCAAAATTTTGGAAGATTCAGTGTAAAAACTGTTATAGAAATTACAATGAACTTTGAATCCCCGTTAAAATTATATTAGGAAGACAATTTTGATCCCTAAAAATTTTATTTACTGCTCAGTGAAATTGTCTTCTTAAAATTATATCTTTGGCAAAGTGCCTCTGAGATTTAAAAACTTGGTCTATTATTTGATAAAATCTTCTTCAGGATTCTGGAGGACTCAGTGCAAAGACTTGTGTAAAAATTATAATAGACTTGGAGTTCTCTTCAAACTTGAGTGAAGGAGATAACTCTGGTCTCTAAAAACTTTGTGCACTACTTGATCAAATTGTTTTCAGCATTCTTGTAGGATTATTATACTGAAAGCTTCAAGAACTATCAGAGATGTCAAGTATTTTTTTAGTTTCTATGTTTTCAGGATTAGAAAAAATTTAATGTTAATAATTTTATAGAAATTAAAAATTTTATAACACAAGCCTTAGAAATTTGATAACATTGTAAATAATTGGTTCAAAGATTCCTCCAAATAAAATTCTCTAATTAACGCTGTCGTAATAATTGTGGTATCTAATATTTCTCTGTTTCCCAGAATCTGATATTTGCCTAAAGATTTTCTTAAAACAAACTAATAAATCTCTCAACGATTAGCAAATGGATCAACAAATGCCTCTTGCTTTCTTACAGTTATAGAAGACTGTAAACTGACTTAAAACTCTCAAAAGAGAGAAGATTAATGCCTGCCCTCTACAAACGTTGTTCACCGAAACGAGTCTTTTACGTAACGAATCTTCTTTTTTATTAACGATAATGAATAGCTAAATATTACTCAAGGAAGTGACGAGATAATTAATAGTCATTTATTATTCGAATCAGGCATGATCGCGCAAGGTAAAAATACACGAAGGGCATTATGCAGCAATTTATAAACGATACTTTGCAACAACTATTTTTCATAATAGATAAAAAGTATCAAGCAATCACTGCACTCACTTCACAAAGAGCATTTCCGAAACTCAACCATTGATGCTCGTTATTTCGACTCTGCCAAACGTAGTCGATTTCTCGGAAAAGTTAAGAAAACTCGCAGGCTTATTGCAAAAGCTCAGGTCGCATGCAAAGAGTAACCAGACCGTCGTGAATGACACTCATTCGAATGATTAGCGGTTGCGAAAACGGAGTTGTATGGAAAAAAAAATGCGACGCGAGTTGCGGTAACTTCTGCAACAATGGAGAAAGCAGTAATGCGATGCTCTTATGCCGTAGATTGCATTGCATCAACGAACGTAACAAGCAATTTCGCGTTACATCTTAATAAATAAAACGTGCAACTGTCGTTCGAAAGACGCGCGGAAATGTGCGAAAAACACGACACTTACGATCCTTCAGACGCAGTAATCATTATTTGCGACTGCTGATAATTACGGAACGATTGAGATTGGAACTTCTTCGCATGCTTACCGAGCGATTAAAAATCCGACGAGCCTGCAAATATGTTACAATAATCATACGCTGGAAGAATTACTTTTTTCAACCCCACGAACAAAACCTTCAATTTATTCCTCTCCTAATATTAATAAATGATATCTCGATGCAATAGTGCCGAACGAATCCCGTGTTTGCCAAGCGAAAGTTAATTACAACGATTTCGAAATACAGAAACCGGAGCACCAGTGGTCTATCATAACACAACTCGCGCCGCTTACAGTAATCGCGCCGCGATATCTCGGAATCCAACGCGGCGGCGTTACCGCCGGTGTAATTAGGAAATTTTCTAATTATAGAACTGAATCGCGGAAACATTACAGAAAGAGGTGCCCCGGGAGCTAGACGCCCGTTTACTTTCTCTTTCCTCGGCCGGGCGCATCGTGCGGGTGCACGCCGGTTGCGCGGAGCGCACCCACGACGCCGATGCAGTTGTTAGTGAAAGCATCGAGCCGTGGATGCAACAGGATGACCATGACACATTTCGCAACACGATGATATCTTTGGTAATGCGCTCGGAGCGAATTGCATCGCGATCGGAGCGGCGAGCGTGTTTCTGTGTCGCGTTGAATTCCTTGGGACATGTTTTTCCTCGGTCATCGACGCGCTCTGCGTGAATAGAAATACCTATGACAAAAAACGTGCGGGAAAAATTTCTCATTTCTGTAGCTGCAACTGGAGACGGCGCACAGTGGTTCCAAATGTCTTAATCACGGATAAAATTCAGTTTTTTAAATATTTTTTTTTCATACAGTTCAATACGAATTTTAGTAGAAAAATCCTTGGAATCCATAATGCTAAATAGGTTTTCTTCTCTAAATCACATTTTTTGTGTAAAATCTTAATTGAAACTTGGCATTAATGGAAAACAGAAAACAGACGAACTTTCGACACATAGGAGAGTTACTAAATAACCCCACAATGCTTGAAAATTTGATATATTTACCATATTTACCACAAACAGAAAGGTCTAAAGTATCAATTTAATATATGGTTATTATTTATTTAATAAAAATTAGAAGATATAAATGAAGGTTAAGATCGTAGTCTATATTTTACGTTTTTATTTCATTCTACTACTAAATACAACATTTCCGAATCTTTCCGAACCGTTCCTTTTTTATTTAGAGTGTTAATAAGGATGTAATAAACAAGTTTTCGAAGGAATTACGTGCGACCATGCGCGCTTTTGACAGTAACTCGATGTTGAACTGTAGGTAGTAGCACAATTCTAAGTAACTTCTTCTGCAAGTTATAGCATAGTGCACTTGACCATTTAGTATTGTTAAATCTGGCTAGGCTGTATTATATTGTTTAGTTGATTAAGTATTTTGTTTCTTCTACAATTTCGAATATAATAGGTTTGTAAAATTTTGTTGAAGACGGATGTGGGTTATTTGTAGGGCACTGTATGGATCACATACAGATGGTCATCCCAATCGACATGATTATAAAAATTGTATTTGTAATTGTTGTGTCCGGATGAACCTGCACTACGCTACTCAGAAATCAATTTCCCAGATTAAAAGAGTCAACAGAACAAGAAAATCATAAATATATGAATAGGAAGAAAGGATAGGAAATAAGTTAGAAAAGCCAGATCGAAGGAATGGAAATAAATGGCTTGTTAGTATTGCAAACTTATAGGTTAAATAAAACAAGTAAAAATTTTTTAGTTCTAAAGTTGAAATAAAGTATGTATAATTATTATTACTATTATTTTCTATAAAATTTTATAAAATAAACCGTCATTGAAAAAAAAATTGTTGAAAAAATCACTTTCCATTGAAATGATATAAAAATTTAATTTGTAAACTACATTCCTCTCTGAAATATGTAGGTATATGTAATCAAAATATTTAAAAAAAGAACAATAAATTTAAAAAATGTTGAATCAACTTTTGTTTCGAAATCAAGGGTTCAGAATCTTTCCGTTTTTCCTTAAACCATTGAGGAAATTTTAAAAGTAATAGTATAACCTTTTAGTACATTTCATCTTCGACAAAATAAGCCAAAAATGACAAAAATCTGTTAAGAATTCACAGAAATATGGAATTTTGTCCTCGAAGACGTTACTTGGAACCACTGTGCGGCGTACCAATCCTCCCGAGACTCCAAATAAATTATGAATTAATCTACAATTTTTTAGCCTTCCAGGAAAGTTGTTGAAAATTCGAGAATATCTGCTATTATTTTTCGTTTCCCTTCGTGAGAAATAAAAGTGCATCAAGGCGAAGGCGTATCTCGAGGCTTTCTACGTCGTCGATCCTCGAATCCCCGACAATGTGTTTCGCCTTGAGTCGTTTGATCTTGGAAAAGTGGATCGCCGCGAAGGATCTCCCGGGAATTCGTTCCTTTTCGATGAACTTGGGTACCTTGAACTTTACAGCGGCGTCCGTAGAGCGCAGCCCGTTTGCATAATACTCGGTGCACCGCTGGAGAGTCTTGCTGCAATCTTGTAAACTGGTAGCAGGTTTTCTCTAGGCTCTTAAATAGCAACTTGCTCGATTACAGTTCACTGGTTTTGAAATTCTCTGGGACTGCCGGTAATCAACCGGCCGCTGCTCGATTTTACTTTACGGTTGCATTTTGTGCAATCCGTGCGCAGTA
This sequence comes from Perdita meconis, assembly GCA_030770465.2. Classification (NCBI taxonomy): domain Eukaryota; kingdom Metazoa; phylum Arthropoda; class Insecta; order Hymenoptera; family Andrenidae; genus Perdita; species Perdita meconis. The sequence goes on from JASKOS020000001.1 coordinate 6,423,673, forward strand.
AATTGTGGATCTGGTTCAGTTTGTGCCGGAAAATTAAATGGACTGCGTCGATCACTTTTTATTCGGCGAAGGCTTCATGTTGCATCAGACTCTTGTTGAATTGTGTTTGTGATGTATTGGTTTCTCGAGTTTCACTTTCCTTCGGCGAACCGGCTTTTAGATGCGGTTTACAAGTTTGGTGTTCTGGAAACGTTGTTAATTATCACTGCGTTGGGAGGAATCGTGTTAGTTTCTGATGGGAGGAATTTTCCGTCGAATTTTATTTGGCAAATTTGTGTTGAAGGCTTGTTTCTTATTCAGTGATGCACTTTATTTCTGAAGAAGATAGTTATTTAAAGAAATATATTATTAGTTGGGAAAGTTCACTGCATAAAAAGTTTATTATTTATACTTCATATTGCATAGTAATTATAAAAGTTGTTACGTATGAGATAATGAGAGGAAAATTTTCTATAGAAAGATTTGAAGTTTCTTTGGCTTTCAAGCAGAAATAAATTTTACATTTCGGAGAGAAAAATCCAAAGAAAATTATAAAGATAGAAATTTGAAGGTTTTTTTTGCTCTGTAATCAATTCTATAACATTTTTAGACAGGAAAATGTAAGGAAAAGAATTGCAGAAAAAAATTGCAAGTGTCTTTAATTTTTAAGCAGAAGCTGCTCCAATTTTTTCCACTGAAAAATATGTAGGAAAAAATAAAGAAAGGAGTTTTATATGTCCGTCGATTTCTAAGCAGAAGTTTCTTCAAAACTTCGGATGGAAATTTAAGAGATATGTAAGGGAAGAGGCTTTACATTTTTCTCGATGTCTAAGTAGCAGTTTTCTCAGAACCTTCAAGTTGAATTTAAGAAAAACTAAACAGAAGGAACTTTCAAATTTTTCTAATTTCCACGCAGAAGTTGAGCTAAAATTTCGAACTGAAAATCCAAAGCAGAGGATAAAGAAAAAATTGTCAAGTGTCGTCATTTTACAAATGGAAATTGGTTCAATAATTTAGAATTAAAATTCAAGGGAGATATTTTTAATTTCCTTAATTTTTAAGCAGAAGTGGTGAAAAATTCAAAGAGAAGGTTAAAAAGAAAATTATAAGTATCTCCATTATTTTGAACTGGAAAATTCTTGGACGATAGTAGAACAATTTTCAAACTTCTCCATTTTCTATGTAGAAGTTGTCTCAAAACTAAAAAGTAAAAATTCAAAGAAAACTACTCTAAAAAGAATACTGAAAGTTCAAGAAAATCTATAAAGTAAGAAGCTTCAAAAGTCTTCAATTTCCAAGAAAAAGAAGCTCCAAAATTTCAAAGTAAAAAATCCGAAGGAAAATAGCAGCTCAAGTGTTTCGAAGTTTTCCCTTTCCAAGCAGAAATTGCACCAAGACTTCAGAGTTAAAATTCAAGGCAAACTACACAGTTTGTAATTAAAATTAGAAATTCATGAAATGTAAAGAAAGAAGTAACAGCTGTTCTAATTTTGAAAATGAAGCGGTTCAAAATTTGACACACAAAAAAATTGAAGGAAGACGATGAAATAAGAAATTCCGCGTGTCCTCGACGTTCGCTCAGCCGCCCCAAAACATTTGATCGTTCAAAATTCAAGGAAAACGACAACAGATGGTGGGGAGGCACCGCGTGACAATTACATTCGTTCTCTCTAACGCAACTGTTCTCAAAGGCCGCGGGTAAGAGGGAAACCGCCGGTGCATTTCGTGCCGATGCAACGAGCGAGACTCTGCGGCCGCAGCCAGTTGCATCACCGACCTGCATCGTTGCACGAGCGATTCCGCGCTCGGTGTCCACTCTTCGATTCCCTTGAAAATATTTACCGCCCATTTCCCAAACTTCTGTCCTTCGATTACATCTCCATCAATACCGAATCCTTGCAGTCGACTGCATTCCGTTTCTTTGATAATAAAACAACGAGCGAAGACAACAAGTTTTGGAAGACAACAAACGATCGCGAGACATTTTGGTGTGATTATAAATTTCCGAAAATTGACTCGAAGTGACTTCAATAAATACGAGTCTGGATATCAAACGGCGGCCCTGCAGAGCGCATTTTTCACGGGGAAAGTCGCTCACGGTGTCCTCGAGCTGCGCGAATAGCCAGCGAGCGGAACGCCCGAGCGAGCCGTTCGTCGAGCGAAGGAAACGCCGCAGACGGACCGGAAGTGGTCCTCGAACACGTGCGCGTTGGATCACGCGTTCCGCCGCGCGGCCACGAGCGTTATCTGCGCCGAGGAGGAAAAAAACGTTCCTATAAGTGTCATCCTCGAGGACGATGATTAACCGGTGCGAGCGAAACGGCTCCTTTGTGTCGGGGAATTCGCTTCGAGCGATTCGCGTACAGTGAAAACGCGGCCTGTCGCTTTGGGGAGAACAGTGCGACAGTTTCATGGTGTTCTTTGTCCTGCGCTTCTTTGCGAACCGCTTCAACTGCTCGGAGATCTCGGAGATTTCCCGAATTCGAGGAAACGGAAACAGTTTTTCGTTTCAGCCGGTGAAAAAAAATTTAGTAACTAAAATCTCTGGTGCTTGATGAACTCTCCTGAACGGAGTCGCGTTTAAAATTCTCCAGTGCCCTCAACCGCGATCCCAGTGTTCCTCGCGTCGACGCGAGCCTCCGGGAAGCTGGTGGAAAGTCCCGAAAACAGAGTCTATCCGCGAGCCAAAGGGAACAAAAGCGAAACCGGTTGGAAACCTCCGCACGCGTTTTACCGCGGCGACGATCAGTCGCTGTCGCGCGAGTTCGCGAGGAGGTTATCTCTCTCCGCGTTGGATATCTCGTCGTCGGATGACGTGCAATCGTTGGGACGCGCGTCGATCCCGTGGTCAGAATCGTTGGTGAATGACTGGAGAACGCGTGATGCCGCAGGAGGACGAGAAACCGGCGGACCTGACGGTCCTGAGGAGCGAGCAGCACCCGAAGAGGGAGATCCTCGACGAGGGGCTGGATGACAAGGTCGATGCGCGAAAACGCTGCCAGGAGCTGAACGGCATGCCGGAGCTGAAGGACGATCGGGCCGAGCTCGACGACGAGGTTGTCTGCCTGAACCTCAACGAACCGCCGCCCGAAGTCATGGAGTACGCCAGGAGGGAGCTGGGGGAGACAGACGAGGTGAAGTGTCAGACTCTTCAGGAACTGCGGGATATGATTTATGGTAATTCGAGGGGGGGGGGGCTTTAATGCGCGGACTCGCGGTCCGAGGGGATACGTTTCTGAGAGGGTTCTTGTTTTGGCAGAGAGAGGAGAGTGCCTGCCGCACAGGATGGACGACGACTTCCTCATCAGGTTCCTCAGGGCGAGGGATTTTAACGTCCACAGGGCGCATCGACTGGTAAGTTGATTCCGGGCTTTGGGGGTGAGTTTTGGGAGGCAGATTTTAGGATCAATACGAGCTTCGTGGAGCTTTGTTGCTTTGGCGAATTATTGCGGCATATTGAAATTGATGATGGCATAGTTATGTTTATTTTGGATATAATTATGGATCAAAAGCGATCACAGGAATAGTCATGGGGAATTTAGTTGCTTTCAACTATTGGTAGCTATTAGTTACGTTTAAAGTAACGAAGTCATTATTAATGAGTTTTAGTTGTTCAACAGTAACTGAAGAAATTGGTAAAAATTACAGTAACACTCTTACTTATTACTAGACTGCGAATTTTTATGCGAAATAAAATGTTCAAAGAATTAAATAAGAAATCGAATCTTGAACAATGGTCGCTCTTATTTCTTTAATATCGTAATTTGAATTATATTTTTGATATTTTGTATATTTTAGCATCTATCTGTCAAAAGCCTTGAAAATTTTTGCATAACTAAGAATATACAGGGTGTTTGGGATAGTATAGGCAAGCTTTAGAGGGGTGATAGATTACGTAAAAACAAACAGCTTCTATATGACTTGGGTCCAAACTCAACCATTTTTGAGAAAAACTGTCATAAACATTTAAGCTATAAACCGCTATAATTCAAAATAGGAACGTTTTTCGTAAGCAATTTCTTCGCTAAAATAAAGATTACGATCTTGTTAATCCAATAAGTACAGTAACTGTGATATTGTTACCTTGTAACGCGAAAAAATAATATTTCTCTAACCCCTTAAATTATCGCGATTTTGAAGGGTAATTTAGGGAGTTAGAAAAATACTATTTTTTTGTGATACGAGGTAACAATATCACAGTTACTATACTTATTGGATTAACAAGATTTTAGCGAAGAAATTTCTTACGAAAAACGTTCCTATTTTGAATTATAGCGGTTTATAGCTTAAATGTTTATGACAGTTTTTTTAAAAAATCGTTGAGTTTTGGACCCAAGTCATATAGAAGTTTTTTGTTTGTTTTTACGTGATCTATCACCCCTCCAAAGCTTGCCTATACTATCCCAAACACCCTATATACAGGGTCTAACAAAAATGTTGCAGTTCCTTGAAAGGAGTGATTCCTTGTGTGACTTTAAACAACTTTTTCCTTAGCAAAAATGTTAGGTGGGGCTTTATTAACGAGTTATTAACGAAAAACACCGACCAATCGGGGATCGAGTACAGCGGATTAATGATGGAGCGGACGATGGCGAGCCAATGATACTCACAGCTGGAGCCCGCGCTGAAATTCATCCACTGTATTCGTGCTTCCATTCGTCGGTGTTTTTCGTTACTAACTCGTTAACAAAGCCACACCTAACATTTTCGCTAAAGAAAAAGTTGTTTAAAATCACCTCGGAAATGATCTCTTTCAAGAAACTGCAACATTTTTGTTACACCCTGTATAATATACATAAAATTGTTTTAAATGCATAAAAATCCACAGTTTACTTATTACAAAACACAAAATCAGTAAAATGAAATGCTTTAATTCCAAGTAGCCTTTAAAGTCAATGCAATTTTTGGGAAGCACTGTTGCTTTGAAAAACTTTGATAAAATATTGAAATAGAACGCAGAGTTACACTTATTTTAGGCTGGATACAATTAATTTTACTGCGATCCTCAGATCCATTAGTGATTTTTCATTTTTCTTGACATTTTTTTCTATAACTTTGATAATAATCTACGAAAGCTGTTTTTATAATACTATTTTTGATTCTTGTTCCTTTATATTATAACAAAAATGTGCCCTCGACGTTCAGAATGAAATATTTTTTCGAAGCAAAAGTGTTTATACGAATTCATATTTATAAGAGCACAGAAAAGGAAATGACACTCAAATATAGATAGCTCCTACCTTGTAAGCATTTTAATATGTATCTATTTTATGTTTATATGTTTTGCATCTATGTTCATCCTTTAACTTTATAGCAGACTGAAAATATAACAGAAGAATGCATTGAAGGTAAAAAAAGCTTTTCATTAATCGTAGTATAGTTATAGCACCAGTTTGCTATGAATAAATTATGAGTATTTATGCATTTTTGGTAAGAAAACATTTTACAATGCAATATTAACATTTTAAATATGCAAGAATCTGCAAACTGAAACCAAAATAAACTATCTAGAAGATAAAATAAACTTATAAACAACTTTCAATTCTTTATCAGTGCTCACAATACCTATGAATTTCTATAAAAATTCAGGATTGCATTACAAATATTAGATTACAACAAGAAACGATTACAAATATTCCATTCTTGAGATTAAATTCTCTCTTTTAATTGTTTCTCCTCAAAATTATGACAGATCACTTTTCCAATTCAAAGATATCTAAAAATTAGCTCAATTTTAATACACTAACGATGATTAGCAACAAATTAATTTCCATAAATCTTGTTTTCTTTCTTTCTTTCTTTTTCATTGTTCTTATACTTGATGGTTGGTTTGCTAGAAAAATTCGAAACAATATTGTCTCCCGCATTTGATTTTCGGTAAGCTAAAATTGCACCCTAATTTGCTAAGCTAAACTATCCATCGCGTGACATTATGTAACTTAAATAACTTGAAAAGTTCTAACTCTGAGAATTGAACTTATAATTCAGTAACTATTCTAATAACCTTTTCAGCTCCGTTGTGTAATTATTTATCGTGACGATCATTAAACAATCTTCAATGTATGTAAAAAGCAATTATCGTGCCAACATTAATTACATAATTCAATTCAATTAAATCACACAGTTCAGTTTTACTTGACGATTGTAATTACTGCAAAATTACCTGTCAGACAATTATATCGAGAAAGATTGTAACAGATTTAATTTGATTGGAATGTTATTTATGACTCGACTAAATATTTCAAGGATCACAGTGACACCATAATTATACGCGAATCTCATGTTACTCGGGGAAAAGTATCTCGGAATATTCAGGAGCAATACAATGTGAAATAAAATGAGAACAATGGTATTAGTGATATTTATCTACTGAATTAATATGATCATAGATCCGGTTTTGCTACAATACAAAATCGGCATTTTTCAATTTTTTTCTCTCCCTTTTTATTTTTTACAAATTGGGTAATTAATTAAAAAATCTGAAAAAATTCCATAATATGCGTCGCGATAGCTAACGTGTCCCTGATTTTTTTCATAATTTTTCATCCAATAGTTTAGGAGAAATTAGGCAATAACGTAAAGATCTTGAGTTTCTTGTTCAAGCCTCGAGCACGGCGAGTAGTAAACGCTTCGCGTAGCTCGTGCACCGTCGCTGGTCGGCCGAGCGCTCGCTATCTACGCTCTCTCATTGGTCGGTGTTTTTCGTTAATAACTCGTTAACAAAGCCGCGGAGGAAATTTTCGCTAAGGGAAAAGTTGCTTAGAATCACCCCAGGAATCACTCCTTTCCGGGGCTTACACTTATTTTGGGACACTCTGTATATCAAAAATTGTATTCCAATTGGCATAATATGCGAAAATTGAATGCTGATAAACGCATGTGAAATTGCTTGCGATAGCGTTTATCAGGAATGCCTCCAACTCCAACAAACCGAGAGAGGCGATAATTCGCAGTCTAGTAGCCGCATAGTGTGACACGGTGAACCAGACTAGTTGCACAATCATGCCAAGGCGACTCAACTAGTAATTGACTATCTAAAGCGCTCGAAAATCCAGCCTTTCGAAAAAACAAATCTCTTTCACTTTCCGCTCTAACGCAATTTTCTTTCAATCGTGCGAAACACACTTTTTCATCATTTATCAGACACTCCGAACGTCAAACTTCATTATTAATCACTTATCAACTCCTCAGAAAATTAATTTCATACAGACCTAAAAAAAAGAAAAAAAAAGAAATTAGAGAAAATCGACGAAGCTGTAAATACTGAATCTCATAATTCAACATCAACAGTTGATGTTCAATGAATCATTAAACAGTCAATCACTTCGACTTCTCGGCTCTTGAATTCTTCATCGCACCCAGACTTCGCGATCACAAATATAATTAATCATAAAAATTGGTTAAGGCTCTAAAATCGCGAAACTAAAATTGCAGTTAATCAGTTTCCAAAAGAAGAAACCCTATTTCAATTTCAAGTCTTCTGCTCAAAATCTCAGAGATCGGTAATCGCAAAACTTCAATCCCCATCGGCCACTTTAATTGCTTGATCGATATTTTGCTTCCTGCGACGCCACGTGACGTCGCAATTTAAGGAGTAGGACAGAGTGTAAACAACGACCGACAAAATCCGCGAACTTACCTCGCAACCCTTTGAAACAATCCACGGCAAAGGGTGCTCATTAATGGTGAACGCGAAACGAATTTGCGACGCGACGGTTGTTTGCAATTTCGCGTGTGTCGCGTGCAACCTCCTCCTTTGCGAGGCTGGATCGTTAACAGGGCTGATTGCGTTCCGGTTCGCGTGCTTTAATATTTAGCTGAATCTCCGCGACTTTTTCCTGGCTCGTGCAAATGGTCCGATGAATAATTTCGCTACTGTTCCTTTGCCAACTCGGAAAGGACGATTTTTTGCAGCCTGTCCCTCTGCAACGGGGTTAATTATACCCCGCTGCATGGGAATCCTGTCGTTAGAAATATGGGCAGGATGTATGGATTTTTGTGTCGGGGATCTTTAATATGGCGACTTGTGAAAGGAAGGAATTTTGTTTCCGAATTCGGGGCTTAAAAGTTGTAATTGGTATTAATTGTTTTCTTTATAGGAGCTGAGGAATATTTTTTCTAAGGAATATACGTAGGATTTTTTGAGATAATTTTTTTCTTGAATGATTCTGAATAATTCTAGTTTTTTTGTTAAGCAGTTTTATTTATGTTTCGTAAGTTAATTTTTTTAGAGAACAGGGTGACGTGCTTATAAGAGCTTTTTAATCTTACATAGAAAAGATGATTCCGCTGACTAGATTTATAAATATTACTTTCTTTACAACAACTAGATTTACAGTTTCCTTTTTCTTGGCTATGTTGACTATTAATAATGAACTCTGTTATCCATATTGAGGTACGATAAAAGTTGTATACAATAACAAAAATGAAAAACAGATATGACAATAAGCTAAGCCAAGCTATTTAAATGCCACTTATTTTATCTGCATGATAAGATTACAGTATGATCTAAGAAACTTGTTAAATTTATTAATAAATGTCGATTGAAGTATCACGGTGGATTCGACTTAAATAAATAATCGAAATTTTAAATAATTTATAACAATTTTACTTTTAGAAAAATACACGACATACAATCAAACCAAATTATTGCATTATTGTAGACCAAAGTAAAGTGATAAAAAGTTAAATCAAATTTTTCAATAATTTTATTTATCTAATTTGCAACTGGTACAAAGTAGAAATTAACGAGGCTGTCTCAAAAATTTAAGAAAAGGAGGCATAAAAAATATTAAGTGTCTTCAATCTTTAAAGCAAAAGTTGCGTTAATACTTTAAAGTCCAAGCAGAAATTGTTCCGAAACTTTAGACTGGAAATTCGAAGAACACGGGAAGAAAGAAATTTCGAATTCTCAATTTTCAAATAAAAGTTATTCCAAAACTAGAGAAATTTTTAGTAAAATTCCTAAGGAAATAGCGCTGTGTTATTTTATACTCGAAAATTCTTGAACAACGATGAAGAAGGAATGTTTAAGTTTTCCCATTTTCCAAGCAGAAGTTTACCCAAAACTTGGGACTAAAAATTTAAGGAAAATTACAAGGGAAAGAAGTCGGAAAGATGAAGCAAACCAAGAAAACTGGTAAAGAAAGAAATTTTAAATGTCGCCAATTCCCAAGCAAAAATAGCTGCAAACTTTCAGAATGAAAATTCTGACTAAAAACAATGTTATCAAAGAGTAGATATAATAAGAGGCGACACTCCAAGTGTCCCTTTAAATTGGCTGTGTCGTTTCATCTCTTTCTAAGAATGAAATTACCGATCAAAACACCCTATGGGCATTTAAATTGGCTGTGTTGTTTTGTCTTTCTCTAAAAGTGCTTTTCTTTTCGAGTGTCGCCTCTTGTTATATCTACATATCTACTCTTTGATGGTATGTTAAAAATTAAAAAAAACTGCTTCAAGCGAACGCTTCAGTCCTGATTATAGTATTAAAACCACAAATTTAAATTTCACTATACAATACATAAGATTATATAAGTGAAATTCATAATGCTCGTTTCATATTTTATACCACATCCCGTAAGCTAGACGATTCTGCTTTCTGTTTCATTTTCGTAACATAATCATACTTCCTCTACAATATACTCAAGCAACTCTCCCTTATCAAATCTAAAAAAGAAAAAAACTCAAGCCTTACTTCTCAAAAAATCATTCCGCAGGTAGTAAATTACTGCAACTTCAAAGATCAGCACCCAGAGATCCACCGAAATGTGTCGCCGGAGGAGATGAAGCACATCGGGGACGATGACGTGATGACAGTGCCGGCGTATAAAACACAATGCGGCAGGAGGATGATGATCTACCGAATGGGGAACTGGGATCCGAGGAAATACTCCGTGGAGGAGATATTCAAGGCCACGGTGATCGTTTTGGAGCTTGGAATTCTGGAGCCGACGGCACAAGTCCTCGGTGGCATCGCCCTGTTCGATTTGCAGGGGATCACAATGTCCCACGCGTGGACGGTGACGCCGCAGGTACAATTTTTGTTATCACCGTCAAATGATTTCGTTAACAATTGAGAAATTGACCGCGGAGCTCTAGCCGCGCGTGCTTCTAATATATCCGAGCCAGGATATCTCGGCTATCGATCTACTTTCAGCGTTCTTGAAACTTAAACCATTTATAATGCCCTTGAAGCTAATAGCCCCACCCTTTTATCTGACGACCTCCCGTTACATTTATTCATCCCCCGCGAATTCGAGTGGCGGTGTTCCAATGCCGGCCTTGAAACTTCAGCATCCCGCGTCTTCTCGAGTTTCCCCCGTCGTCATTGTCGCCTCGATGACGGGGTATGAAGTTTAATGACACCCGGAAACTCTTCCCACCCCGGATAAAACGTCGCTCCGTCGCTTTACGAATGTTCGGAACCGCAGAATTTTCTCTAATCTCGTTGCCACGTATTCCGCGGCTCGATTCATTAACATTTTTACACGGCGAATAATTAATGAACCTCCTCCGCGCGGCGCAATAAATTGAGAAAATTAGCCGGCTCATAATCACCGCGCGCGCACGAAGCATAATTAAACCGGCGCGTTCCTCATTACGAAAATTCAATTAACATCCTCGAGACGCTTCCCGTCGCGCACGCTGACCGTTTACGACGTCGCTGGCCTAATCAAGTAATTCCTTCATCCTCTTGTCTTTCGTATTTATTTACAGATAGCCAGCATGGTGATATCGCTCATGGTGACCGCGTTCCCCGTCAGGACTCACGCCATACACATACTTCATCAATCATGGGTGTTCGACGTGATATTCGCCGTGTTCAAACCGCTGCTGGACGTGCGGATGCAGAACAGAATATTCTTCCACGGCAGCGACATGGCCAGCCTCCACAAACACATTTCACCGAACCACTTGCCCAAGAAATATGGCGGCACTCGGGAGGAGCTGCCCTATCACAGGTGGATGGAGAGCCTTAGCAAGGTCCCGGCGATCGTGAAGCAGATGAAGCAGCTCGGCTACGTGATCTCCGAGGAGATTCTGAAGCAGGCGGAGCTCGAGGTCGAGAAGTGAGTCGGGGAGCCGGAGGCGGAAACTTCCGAGGACCGATGCACATTTTATTCCACGCGATATAACTTATCTTCTATTTTTCTACGAGATGGCTTTTCTTTTTTTTTTAGTAGACAGTGACTCACGAATTTATTCAGACGATATTAATGTAGATTGCATTTCTTGGAAGCTGGGAACGTGACTTAGATGAGAGGAAAAAGCGCAGTGGATGTTCACTGTTCGTTAGAATTTTTAAAAGACTTTGCGAGTCGCTGTTTTAAAGATGAACTTCAATAATACTAAAAATTAACGACAATCTTTGAAAATTGGGGGAATTTCTATGCAATAGGAAAACCTTCCGAAAAATTATGACTAAATTGATTCAGTAGTTTTTACATTATTTAGTTTAACGTGTATTGTTATGGGAAAACGCACTACGGCGAAATGTAACTATAAAATTAAGGGTGAAATGAGAGGCCAAAGGTTATGAAACCTTGTGTACAGAAAGATCAAACAGTAAACGGAATTGTCACAAAAATTCCGGACGATTGATTCGATAGTTTTTTTTAAGAATGAACTTCAGTAACATTACAAATAAGCGAAAAACTTTGAAAATTAGAGGAATGAATTTTTATATAGTAGTAAAATCTCGCGCAAAATGTTAGAAATATTTTCATTGAGCAGTATTATACAGGGTGCGGCACAAATTAGTCCCCACGATTTTTCAACCCCTTCGGATGGTCTGACAGAAAAGTTTTTCCTACCAAAGTTAATCAGTATTTAACTGATAAGAAATTGCAGTCTTTTAAATTAAAAAAAAAAATTGATTTTTAACCAAAAATCGTGATTGCCGTCATATCTTTAAATGGAACTGGGTATTTTTATATTGTAGGCGACGTCGAAACGAATTCAACGACCTGCTATACGATGACCTTCAGATAACCTTGAAAGAAAATATCGCCATAAATAGGTTGCCAGAATATTTGTTAATTACTAATAAAAAGTATAAATCAAAGTATAAATTTGTTTTTTTTTGTGAGACAGATTCTGAAGCAATGTTTACATTTATTTGTTTACCTCAAAATGCGAGGCATTGCTATTTGCTATTACGTATTGTCGAATTATTTCAAATATTCTGGCAACCTATTTATGGCGATATTTTCTTTCAAGGTTATCTGAAGGTCATCGTATAGCAGGTCGTTGAATTCGTTTCGACGTCGCCTAGAATATTATGAAGCTAAAAATACCCAGTTCCATTTAAAGATATGACGGCAATCACAATTTTTTGGTTAAAAATCAATTTTTTTTTAATTTAAAAAACTGCAATTTCTTATCAGTTAAATACTGATTAACTTTGGTAGGAAAAACTTTTCTGTCAGACCATCCGAAGGGGTTGAAAAATCGTGGGGACTAATTTGTGCCGCACCCTGTATATGAAATACTTATACATTGCAAAATTAAATGTGAAGTTGCCAACAGTTGCATTTCAAGTATATTCCAACCACATTCCAACAAACAGGTTTATGACAAAAGATCAATATTTTTTACTGGTTCTCATCACAACAAGAAGTCTTATTATTTTTATTAATATCTTAGAAATTGATTAACTGTTAGTAAAGATTGTTACTGAAGTTCATCCTTAAGACATTTCGTGAGTAGCAACTCTCGGAATAATTTTATTTCTAAGAAAATTAGTATCAGTCGTTGATAACTGAATTACTGATTTATGCAACTAATTTTACAATATTTTGGGGTGACTTAACATTTCCCCCATCTTCTCTTTTTTACTTTATTTTAACCAGAGTACCGATTAAAATTGTTTTGAAAAAATGTTCCGCTCGTGTGAATTTTTTTCCTTCTAAATAAAACCGTCCACGGAGTTGGATTTGCAGAAAAAGAAGAGAGTATCGGAAATCGGAAAACCGTTTATCGGCAGAGAGTTGTTTGTTCAGCGACCGTCTCTTTCTCTCTGTTTACGCGTTGAACAGTTGGATTTGTCGAACCGGCAAGCAGAATTTTCCAGCGCGACGGAATAAGGGCTATCAATCTTCCCTTCGAAAGCGCGGTTGCCTGCATCACCGAGCAATGGGTTCACGTCACAATGTCGACGATCTATTAATAAATGATTTGAAGCAATAACGAGCGAGATCCGGTCCGGCGCGAAGAAAATGACTCGAGATAATACTTGGAAGGGAGGAGGCGTATCGACAGCCAACCCGATAAATACGACGGATTCGCATTGATTGACGCAAATCCTCCTGCAAACGGACTCTGGGAACGAGTGTTTTCCCTCTTTTATTGCCGCACTGAATCATCGGATTAGTCATAGGCTACGGCAAAATAAGACACTTTTTTTTCTCTGAACAGTTCATCGCGGAAACTCTAGTATGCAAATTTGTTGTATTTTTGTCCTGCTACTGATTTCTTGGAGTCGCGTGCCTTTTTAAGATTCTCGACGTAATAATGTTCGTTGTTGATAATTGGGAGGATAAATGTTGGCTACTTGGGTGTGATTCATCAGTTGAAAATGATTAATAGTTGATTTTTGAATAAATAAATTTTCTTGAGAAGTTTGGCGAGCAGTAATTTTATTGGCGTTGATATTTTGAACGTGGAAGTCGAAGTTTTTGATAAGAATTTTGGAAGGAATTTTTGATGCCGTTTGTTTTCGAAGGTAAGAAAATTCTTGGAGAAAATAGGAAGCGCAATTGGGTCAGGAAGGAATCAGGGAATGCACCAGGAATGAATTTAACCTTTTCAGGAATTCTGCCACTTCGATTTCTACTTAAATTAGAATATTAATGTATGAAAGTGTAATAAATTTTTATTTTATGAATATTCAAGGAGAAAATATTAAAATTGAGATCAGGAGTCAGAAAGAAAATATCTTCAGTAGTTTAAAGTTTCAAACAAATGTAATATTGTTGAAAATAATTTCTGATAATAAATGTATTACTGCTTCACGATTTTCTTCAACACTATCAGATATTTGCGAGAAGCAAGGAATTCTCTGAAGATTTTCATTAAAATTGCACTGCATAAAGAAGTTTCATGTTTCCCCGAAGCTCGCAACTATTGCAAAATACTTGCGGCACAGGATTCCCAATCTCTCAATAGAATCTTTGCAATATTCTACAGGTTAGCAAAGAAGTTTCACTCGCATTCCACAATTAATAGAAGCAACCTGCAACGGAACCGTCAATTTCACAATAAATTTCAATGCATCACCGCGCATCACGATATTACATTAGGATATTACAAACAGTCATTGAAATATAACATTCGTATTTATTACAGTAGGACATCGATTAACCCGGCTCCTAATTATTCCAAATTTCAGTTATATCGAGTTTTAATTACTCGATACATTAGCACTGTGGAAATGCAGCGTCATTTCCATTAACACTCCGCGAACTAAGCGAATAGAAATTAATTTTACCCTCAACATCATCCATTCACAATCATAACATCTGGATAATCATACGATTTGAAATAGTACTTAAAAATTTTTGTAATAATAGGTATACATTAAGTAAAGATTGGCATGAATTTTCAATTGCATTTAGTCTCTATAATTTAACAAGAGTTTATTAAAAATAAAGAAATTCTCTATGAAGAAGATGATTTAATTTCAATTCTTTAATGGATGATTAAATTATTATGAACACTGTACAATAATTGTTTATTTAAAATTTTAATAAGAATGGAGTTAAAACTTTTACTAACTTACTCTTACTTATTTTTTATTTCTATTGCCATGCGTTTTAATTATTCGATGTAGTAGCGTTAAGAATGCGGTAAAGTTTTGAGTAAAACTTGAACTTTGAATCAACGATAATCGGCTAAAAATGTTAAAATTAATTTTGTCTCTGATATTAAGCTGGTTAATCGAAGTTCTACCTGTATTTTTAGTATCAATAGCACATACATTTGAAATCAAGCATTTTTTATTTCAAGTTTTTAATGCTAAAAGTTCTACGAATTACTCAAAATTTGTTAAGAAGCATGCATATAATTGCTTAAATACTTCCAATAATTTTTTTCTATAGTCTATCTTAGCAGTTTTCATGAAAGAATAACAACAGTTACTTGTTTTGTAGTGGTGTAAGGATCTAATTAAAGGAAACATGTAAGTATTATAAGTTGTGGCTTTGTTACTTTGTTGTAAATGAAACGCTTTTTATTGACATTATTGTAAAATAAAATATTGTTGTAATATCGAAATACATTGACTACACAATCAAAGCGTCTATGTGAATATTTCAACAAGAAAATGTATGTTTTGTCACTGTTGAAAATATACAGTAAGACCAAAAATATAATATAAACAATTTGTTTATATGTTCATAATTATTTGATCATCCACTATCACACCTAATCAAATTACTACCATAATCGCGCTCGTACTCTGTACATTCTTCAACACAATCTACATAAATCGAGCATACCTCCCTTATCACAAAAACCACCCTCCAAACCTCAACGAAAACCCCCAAACCACTTCAAGAACCCTTCAATTCCACACTAAATACAACCCTACGCGCCCCAACCACTGCAGTTCCAAGGAAGTTCACGCAACCTCTCCCCTCTCGTCCCGAAAATTCCAAGCGGCAACCCCAACGAAAGCCTCACCCACTTCACCCCTCGTCGAAAAACCTTGCACCCAGCGATCTCCGTAAACCGACTCCCGAATCCAGAGATCCTCTCGCCTCTGCTCGCCGACATCGTAACGGGGGAAGGAAGGGTGACCGACATCGGGGTGGATTCACGGAAAAAGGCGAAGGGTGCAGAGCTCGCTGGCGAAGGTAGGGCAGCGCCGAGGGGGCGGAGGGCGCAGGTAGGGCCTGGCGTGGACGCGCTGGGCTTTTGTGGTGGTTGCTATCGACCCGCGTGGAGGGTCGTAGCTGTCGGTGGGTCGCATGGCGCACGCCTGGACGGGAACGAGGGCGAGGAGGCGAGCGACGTTCTCTGGCGGCCGGGGGAAGTGGTGGCGGGGGCGTCCACGGGAGCAAGAGTGTGGCTCCCTCCGAGGAATGAGGAGAGAGCACCGGCAGTAGTAACCCGGCCAGTACCCGCGCGCGGGTGCAGCTGCATCCGAGGAAGCCCACCGTGTGTGTGCGAGTGCGTGAGGGTGCAAGTCGCGGCGTGGGTGTCCCAGGGTGCACGGTGCCAAGGAAGTTCGGAGGAGGAAGTCGGAGCAAGAAGCCCCTGGTGGAGGAAGTCGGGTGGGACTCCGTTCGCAGCGAGGAGTCAACGGGGACGAGGCGATCCTCCTGGGTCCGAGGCGGCGGGTTCAGGACCCGGGGACCGCCCTTCGGCGATGTCCCAGCGACGCGCGCCGAGCCGAGCGTGAACGCGGTCCTCCTCAACCGCCTCCTCCGTCGCGGGATGCACGGGTGAAGAGATAGAAGGAGAGCGCGAGTGCGAAGCGAGGAGCGAACCGGCGCGGCGCCATGTCGCGTAGACATGAGGCCTCGAACGAGGATTCCTACCTGATCGCGGGCAGGCCGTCGAACCTGCTGCGCACCAGCTTCAGCAGCGCGAAGCTCGAGTCCCTGTACCGCGCCTCGTCGCTCCAACAACGACGGGGCGGCCTCGAGTGCTTCCTGGTCTCGGCCCTCCTCTACGGCGCCCACACGATGGCCTCGCCGGGCCTCGAGTTGCCCGCGCGCGGTCTCACCGCCGCCTTCCTGGGCCTGAACCTCGGCCTCCTGATATGGGCCGAGCACAACCCCCGGGCGAAGGACGCGCTCTGGGACGTGGTACCGCACGTGGCCTGGCAGCTGTCCACCGCACACCTACTCGCTCAGCTGTTCCTCAAGTCCTCCGAGGTCACGCCTAGGGACAGCCTCGGCTGGCTGTTGCTCTTGCTCTACTTGCTGTTCGCCACCCTGCCGCTCAGACTCTCCCTATGCGTCCTGCTCTCCTTCGGCACCGCGCTCGTCTATATGGTCGCGGTGGTCGGCCTCTCCAAGGCACCGTTCCAGACGCCCATCGACGTTCTGGTACGTTCCTAGAGCGTAGACTGAACGCGAACGACTCTCGCCACGCTCGACAGGTAGAGCTTTCATTTAGCGGAATTTTGGGTGGGGTGGCCCTACGCGACCGCAGCCAAGGATCCTCGACTGGGGTGGCGGAGTTGGAGGGTTTGGTTAGTAGGGAAGATTTAAGGGAGGAATTTCCTTTGTCTTTATGAAAAATATCTATTTCTTGGTATTTTTTAAGTAACGAAAGCGTTAATTTAATCAATCTGAGACTTTATATATGCATTTAATATACTTTTATTAAGTAACACAATTTTTTTTTGGTTGAATTCACTCAAAAATACAATTCGAATGAACCGCGAACTAAACGCATCGCGAAATTGTGGTTGACATGATATCTGCCCTTTAGTTCATGTAGAATCAAAAATTCCATGTGGGTTTAGTTTGTGCATATATTGTTATCGGTCGACCTACAAACAAGGCGATAGGTGGTATATTTTTATTCTAGTCAGCAATGGTTTGGACAATTCCGGGATTAAAATCGAACATTTGAATTTGAATAGTTGGCTTCATTGTATGAATAAATGTATTAATAAGTAGAAAAAAAATATTATTTATGTCGAACATTTTGTTCACAAGGGAAAAGCCCCGTAAGAAAATAAATCGCTTTGATATAAGAGGTTTCTTTGAAAAACTAACTGTGTCATCGTTTTGATTTCATTGTTTGTTTTAGCTATTGGTTTTTGATAAAAGTCAAGTATGGGGGTGTTTTATATTGTAGTACTCCTACCGTTTCCTGCTTTTTTTTTGTTATTGACTCTCGAAAATCCTGAATGAAATTTTACACCCCGTTACTTTTCTCTTTGAAGTTCCAATTTACAGTAGAATCTCGATTACACGACTTAATATTTCTAATACAAATTGCTAATAATTAGTTGAAAATTGTTAAAACACTATTCAAGTTGTAGTTAGTATGCAAAACTTTGCAAGGATATTTACAGATTGTAAACTAGATAAAATATAAAAATCACAGAATATCCTTCATGTGTAGAAAAATGAAGTACACTATTATCTAAGCTCCTCTTCTTTTTATTTATGTTTGTAAAAATAGGAGTGTGCATAAAAATCTGCAACCTAGAGATTATATTCTTTTTCTAAGTGAAGTAGTTTATAATTATTCGCATCTAAATCACTTCCGATTATGATAAGAAATCTTGTATTCGTCTGCAATGACGTGAATGAGGTGAATTTAAAATGAGCAACTCGCAAAGCTTGATGAATGGCTTAGTATTAGGACATTTATTCTGTGTGGCATAATTTTAACAAGACATCACTAACATAATTAACAAATTCTAAAAAATGTTTTATTTAACAAGCTGCATGAATTAAGTAAAATAATGGATTCAATTAATATAGTTATCAACATCTTGTACAAGGATAGTAAATTTCCTAATGCTTGTAATTTGATTGAGAATATTTATGTAAATTCATATTTTCATAGTTTCTGAACAGCTTTGCAAATTTTAGCATATTTACATTTATCATAAATCACAAATCACTTCTTCATTCATTCACTTTAGCTTTTAATATCATAAAACTGATTCAAATATTCCTGTGATCAAAACACTGTAAAAAACATCATCTAATCACCCCAATATTTGTAACATAAAATGCTGATAATCAGTAAGAACAATCAATAGAAAATTGTTAAATCAAGGTTAAAATTTTACTCAAAATTTTACTACACTCTTACATCTACTAGATGAAATAATGAAAATCCTTGATATCAAAAACTAAAAATAACTAAGAATCGAATAATTGGAATTTTACTATGCTGACATACAATTTTTTTAAATTGTATTCAAGCCAGAAAATTTGTTGTAACAAATTGATAAACACGATTCAGTTAAAAAAGACCCAAGGCACAGAAAGGGTCGAACTATTTTTAATATACACACTTTTATCATACTATTTATAGTGTAATGAAATTTTCTTTATACCATGTCAAGACACAAGAGCTAATTTTCAATCTACTCTTCATCCTACTTAATTCCAAGAGCCACTTTTCACAAATCTTTGAATCGCCAATGCACTTCACGTTACTTTAATGAACGAAAAAGTCTATATAAAAGGTTATCTTTATACAAAAACTCATCTGCATTAGCATTTTCAAGCATTTGCATTTTCCTTGCGGAAAATACAGGTGCTGGTTAATTGGAACGCTCGAGGCAGTCGACTGAGTGGTCTTTAATATTGTCTTCTTTAGTAATCCCTCATTTATGGATGCCAGAGATGATTTTATTGGGGGTATAGAATCTTTAAATTGCAGCAGAATTTAATTAAAAAATTACTTGAAACTCTCGAATCTTTTAATATGATTCTTTTGCATCAGAAATTTATCTTCACATATTTCGTTTCACCTTCACTGCTCGCAAGGAAATTAAAAATCCATGCAGATTTAATAATTAATGATCAGAGCCACATGTCAACCATAATCACAAACAGCTTCTGCCGTTCTATTTTTATAAACGAATAATTATTTCTTTAGCTTCCATTTACACTACAAGAAAACGTTTATATTGCTGCATGAATATTCAATCACACAGCTGCTAATCGATCATACATCAATTAATGCTAATTCTAATTATAAAAAGTACATAACCAATCCATATACATATAGATGACAGTCATTTATGTAATTCCTAATAATAATAATTTATGAGATCCTAAATGACATCAACAGGATATATCACCAAAAATCAATCTAAAACAAGCATCAAACAGAAATGAACAAATCCATTAAAAATAGCACAAACATAAATAAGAAATTCATCGCGAACCAGTTTGATGTTTTGGCTAAAACAAGTTCGAGACCAGGACCTTTCTCAATCATCCGGCTATAAATATCGCGTTCACCGTACGCGCGACGGAAAAAATATTTCCCAACACTGTAGTCTCTTCCTACGTTATCCAAAGGTTATCCGGATGTCAATCAGAAATCTGAGGGAAAATGAGATCAGCGATTCTTATTATTGGTCTCCAGACGCAAGCGACCCGTGCGCAGGAAACATCTATTATTGAAATCAAAACGACTCGACCCACTCGACCCAATCGATTAACCATCGACTGCCTAATATCTCCGTCAACTTTTTAATTGACCCCATTCACCGAGCCGAAACAATAACTCGATGTAACCTGGCCGTTCGAAACGAGCGAGACTTTCGTGAATGGCGATTCGTAACTGCTTCTCGGATCATTTCTGCTTACCGCGATCACTATTATAGGGTGTTCGATAGTGGCGTAACTCCCTGCCGAGCAATTTACCCGATGGGGTTGAAATCAGAACCGTGCAATCGCGGAATAACCGTTGCCACCGAGATCCTCGTCGACGCTAATTCGTCGGCGACGCACACCCGCGACTGCGGGTCCCCTTACGCCACCCTTGCGATTAATCGATACGCAACAACACGCAGCGTCGCGTCTCCACCGATTCCTTTTAATGAAATAACACGCACAACTACCGCCGCTCTCGATTATTCACGCCCGCGCATTGTCCACTCGAGGCAACTTCTCCCGCGGTGGAATGAATGAACGCGTGAAACGAAGGGCGAGGAGAAAATCGTGGCTTGAATGCGGAAAATCAGGGGAAGTTTAACCCCTTGAGAGCTGGAATAAATTATTTTATAGTAGAATAAATGGGATCAAGTTTAATATGTACTCATAAATCCAATGACCAAGATTCTTTTCGTGGGGTTTGTATACTTCTTATGGAAATTAATGTTCATTTTTGCTACTTGCGAAGAATTCGACTTTCACAATCTGACTTCAAACCTCGGAATCAGTACTCTCAAATTTCAATAATTTACTTATAAGTACTTCGATATTATAATGATTTGATCTTCTTATAAATATTAAGTTAGTAAAAGTGGAAATTTATATAGAATTATAAATAATGAGTGGGATTTCTTTCAATTTTGTTTGAATTCTTGTACTTGAAACTTGAAACTGGTTAGGAACAATTCTTTTGAATCTGTTCATTCTTTTGTTTGTAATATTTCTTGTTTCAGAAAAAAACTTTTTCAATGATACGGATATTTGCCATTATTGTCCAGTTAGTCGATGCGGTTCAGGGTAATACAGGATATTTGTTCAAATTTAGGATTCTAAATAGCAAAAAATCTTTTTTATGACGTAAAAATGTCGATGTTAAATAATTTTCTATTTTAATTGCAATAGCAGTCGTTGTGTTGCACGTCGCTTTATCTCCACCGAAATAGGACGCATGTGTTTTAATGCCATTCCTAAACAATCTATTCACTTTGAAACTTTTATATACGTTTTAATCGGATCGTATAATTAGAAGCGAATCGGATCACTTTTCTTCTTCATTTAAATACTTTTATTGTTATAAATATGATAATTATTCATGTAATTCTGGGTCATATGTAAAAACTAAAATCAATTCATCATCAAAAATAACAATTGTTAAATTGTGCTAATAAATGTGGCAAAACAGCACTATAATTATGAACAATGTGCGAACTAGTATGAGTTGACCTAATTATCATCAAATGATACGTTTATGAGTACTTTCCAAAGATTTCATTCTCTTAAAAAATTACCAAAAAATCGAAATTTTCGACCAAGGAAAAAAAAATTCCCCCTCAAGTTTGGGACCTACTTTCGTGCGAAGAATTTTAGAAAAACGTTTTCTCCCCACCTCCTGCGCGAAAGGGGGATTTGTCCAGTTGCCTGGACGTGCAACAAGTTAACCCCCGGGCTGATTAACTCTTCGGTTGCGCAATTGCTTGGCCAGGTCGTGGAAAATCATTTTCACGATCGCTTCACAAAGGCGTTAACGCCGTTCGCCGTTTTCTGGCCGAGAGATTAATCCCAGGGGTTGTTTAATTAATATTCGCACCAAATCTCTCTCTCTCTCTCTCTCTCTCTCTCTCTCTCTCTCTCTCTCTCTCTCTCTCTCTCTCTGTCAGGTGTAGATTCGTTTCGGAAAATTCAAGAGATTTCCAGAGTAATTAAAATTAAGGGCTGTTCTAACGAAACCCCGAGCTTTTCTTCACCCGATTCTTTTTCTAATCAACGCGACTCTTCCTTCGGTCCCCCCGTTAATTAACAGTTTTTTGTCGATACAAGGTTCCATCCACTCGCTGATTAAAGGCGATTCGAGAAAAGGGGCGGGCGAGAAAAGTTCGTAATTAAGGGTGGAAGTTTGCGAGACGCGGATCGAGGTCGTCGGAAGAAAACATCTGAATTTAAAGAATCCCGATGGCCGTTTCGACGCCGGGGGAGCTCGATTAATCGACTTTTGATTGGGGGCGTTGGTAATGAACAATCTGTCGCGATCATTAGCATTGCAAATCCGTTTCGGGCTGACAACCAGCGACAGGAAGCTTCGACGATTGGTCGGCGGAAAGGGGATGAAATTGGGGAGTTGTCGCCGAGCTTTTTACGACCGGGTGACCTTGATTAAAACCGGGATTCGATCGGAGGATTAATTTGGGATCAGCGGAATTTATGGAGGCGATGGAGAGTCGGTGAAACTTCTCATTACAGGTATTATCGCGGAAACGATGACGAATCAAACGAAATAAAAATGATTCGAAGGGGGAAAGTATTAGCAGCGATGGAAACAACAAAGTCGCGACGATTGCCGGGGGATGATTACGGATCTCGTTTCCATTTCTCCGGGACGCAACAAGCGACATCGCATTTCCACGGCAATTTTCCGTCGCGAGAATCTTCCATTAAAAGCGTTTCCCCTCTGGAGGATTTCTCCGATCCTCCCGGCAACGTTCTACCGCCACGAGCTGGAAAATTGTTCGCTGTAACGGAGCGATCGCCGCGGTTTTCCGCTTTAGAACGCCCCGGTGAAAGTTTCAAACGCGCGATAAAATAATGAAGAACGCATTGTGCGTCGCTCGGAAAAATTGTCGGAAGCGAATCAGAGGATTAGAGGAGCCCGTTGCACGATACGATATTGCGAAACTGCGGCAATTTCGCGAGGCACTTGTCGGAATAATTAAATAAATGTCACTCTCCTCCGAGTTCTTCGAGCCACTTTGAACACAAACTTCGTTCAATATTCTCTTCTCTGTTTTACAATATTCTCACCAAAAGATTAACCGCGATAATTCCTTCCAATTTATTTCAAGATGAAGAAGATTTATCTCGGAGATTGGAATAATTTTCAAAGCGAACACCGAAAGCTCCTCTTTAAGGCGAGTTTCGACGTCCCAGCTGGATGCTAAATCAATTTCCCAACTTCCTGCCGACACAGAGGCCCGCCGCGCCAAAAGTCATTGACTCTCCGCTATTCCCGGAGCTACCGGCTTGCGAACCCTCAAAAACCCCTGTGGAGCCGAAAATACACCCCCTAAACGAGGCAAACGCGTCGCCACGAATTTTCCTAGGCGAGGACGATCGCGAAAGCGAAAGTTAGAAACGCGCACGTGATTCTATCGTTAGTGACACTCGAGTAGAGTTCGGTCAATGGTAGTTTAAAATAGAGAGATGCACAGAGAAAGAGACGGAGAGGCGTGTGCGACGACGCGACGCCTTTTCCATGCACGACGCCCGATCGGCCTCCAATGCCAGTAACGTTTCTTTCAGAGCCATTCACTTCAGACCCGGTTGCCTCGGCCCCGAACGATAATTACAATGATCGCTAGCTGCTTAATGAACCCCCTAAGGGGTTAATCAAGGATCCAGCAACCCTTTCAGCCGGTTCGTAGGAGGCGACGCGTGCCGCTTCTTGCCTCGTGACGCGGCGTGATTTATCTGCTTTCGAAATCTGACGCGTAAAAATATTTCTGGGTTAAACGGCTCAGAAAAATCGGAGCAAATTCTGTCATCGGTCTGCATTATTGATTTAAATATTTAAGGGGTAGGGAATATTTTTAAAGTCATGGAGACTCGCTTCTACAGTTCAAGATTATAAAAATATGATTCTATGAAATCATAAGATTGTTAGACAATTTTTTCATGGACTGAAAATTGCTATATAAATAATATAATTGTTATATAAATATGCGATTATTTGACTGCGAATTTTTATACAATTATGACAATTCTAGGCATCCAAAAAGAATATTAGTTTTATTTCATAGAAATGAGGTTGTTGATAGATGACAAAATATTATAACAAGTTAATAATTTAATTCAAGTTACGGTGTTTAGAAAATAAAACACATTGGTAGTCAAGGTTTAATTCTTCATTTTTGTTTGTAAAAATTCGTAGTCTAATGATTATTATTAACTTGTAGACTTATATAGGTAGAACATTTATAAGAAGACATAATTCAGCACAGATAATTATTAACAAGTATTTATTATATGGTTTTAATTATCTACTTCCAGGGGTTGAACAATTTTGTCATAAATTTGTCTCACAAAAACAAATTTTTCTTCTATACAAATCAATCAAAATATTAATTCCTTCATTCCAAACAATACACACGAATAGCACAAAGATACTAAAAATTGAATTTGTTATATAAAATTAATTTCGTTAGGGGATGAAAGAGTTAAATTTCAATCCCCCAAAGGTATTTATGAAAAGCTTCCAAAATCCCCTTCATACCAAAAAGCAAATACCACCCTTTTGCATCGAAGCGCACACACATTCACCACAAATATTTCAAACAACGGAGTAATCTAATCGCAGAGCAAAGGGTGAAATTCGATAAAGCGTATGCGTCGCGGCGCAACCACCGAAGCCCGGGTTTTCCGTGGAATCTTGTCAAACGTGACCACGCTTCAATCAACAGAAGAGTATTTAATTCAAATTCCCCCCGCAGATTCGAGTCCAATTCATCTCCCCGGCAATTTTCTCCCCGCGGAAAATCCAATCACGGGTTTTTCCATTGTCTCCGGGGAAACGAACGCCACCGACAAAGGCACTCGATCCTGAATGGCGGCTATCGGCCGCGGCGGAGGATCAAACACAGGACGCACGACCGGCTTCCGTGAAATATGTAAAATTAAAAACAAGGGGGTGTCGGAGGGGTGGTTCACGGAGGGGTGGCTCGGTCGAGCGAGAAGCGGCCGTTTCACGGATGACGCGACGAGGGGAGAATGTAGATGAGAGAGAGAGAGAGAGAGAGAGAGAGAGAGAGAGAGAGAGAGAGAGAGAGAGAGAGGGTGGGTTTCGTCGATGAACGAGGCAATTCTATTTCGCTCGACGAATTTCGAGCGTCGGCTGTGAGTACGGAAACGAGCGGATTGAAAGCCATCGAAACGGGGCACGAGAGCGTTCGATTCGGAACGACGAGAACGCCGCGGATCGTGGAACAAAGGTGGCTTATCGATCGGCTTTCTTGGAAATTTAGCGACGCTTTCGCCGTATCTCGGACTCCGCATTTGGAGC
The DNA here is from genome assembly GCA_030770465.2 of Perdita meconis. Lineage (NCBI taxonomy): Eukaryota > Metazoa > Arthropoda > Insecta > Hymenoptera > Andrenidae > Perdita > Perdita meconis. The sequence goes on from JASKOS020000001.1 coordinate 6,449,071, forward strand.
GTGGAACACCGAGAACACGTCGATCGAACGTGGTGATAAAACCCTGTTTGCTGCGATCATTTTTTTTTCTCGGAGGGTTGGAATTAAATTTGGAGTTTAGCGGATTTGTTTGGGTGGCTTTGAGGTTTTGACGAGGGTTACTGGGGGAATTTGGGGTTGTGGGACTGTGGAGAAATGGGGAAACGAGCTTTTTTGAAGGTGGAAATTGAAGTACGTAGCCGAAGGGCTTGGTAATGTAAGGGTTGAAGTGTTGAGGTTTTTTGGGGGTTGAGATTTTAACCCTTGTGCGTTCCTGTTGATCATTTATATTTTGAATATGTAGTAATATTTGTTATTGACATATTGTTAAGGATATAGGCGACGAACTTTTTATGGAATTTTGAGAATCAAGGATTTTAATTCCAAAAAAATTCTTATAAATTTAAAAAGTGCTTATGGATTCTAAAAGGTAAGAAAAATGCATAAGGGTTAACATATTGAGGGTATTTTGGTATTAGAGTTGCAATATATTAATATGAGAAAGCACTGAAATCCAATAAAACTTCCATCATTCAGTTCTCAATTTTCCCAAATTTTTTAATATCTGAGATTTTCATTGTTAAATGTTGTAGCTTTTAGAGTACAATAAGACTTTGAGTAAAACTTCAATCAAGATTTAATTATTTTCTACTGATTAGTAACACTTTATATTGCAGATATTGAGTTGGCTATTTGAGGTTTTACTACATTTAAGTAATGAAATCTGAATATGGTAAAATGCAGAAGTATTAAAATATTTGAGACTTAAATTCTTCAGGTATTGAGCTACCAAAATATTGAGTTATTTCGGTGTTGAGATTTCAATACATTGGAGCACAGAAATATTGAGGTATTGGCAGTTGGAATCTTGAAGTATCGATATACCAAAATATCGAAGTATTTCTGTCGTGATATCTGGATGTATTCAGATGTAAAAATATTGAAGTAATTAAGCATTGAAATCTATATACTATTTCTATATAATATTAAATTATTTGAGTATTGAAATCTGTTGAAGTATGTATGTATTAAGATTTGAATGTATTTAGATGCAACAATATTTAGGTATTTAAGCAATTAAGACTTTAAACTATATAACAAGGTGTAGAAATATTTATCTTTTGGGCAGAAAGATTTCAATATATTGGTATGTCCAAATATTGAGCTATTTGTCTATTAATATCTACATAAATTAGAATATTGGAATATTAAGGCATTCGAGTAATGAAATCTCGATGTTCTGCGATACCAAAATACTGAGGTATTTGATTATTTAGACTTTGATGTATTAAGATGGTGAAAAGTAGATTTATCAGAGTCTTGGATATTAATTTTTTTCTAAACAAGTACTAAAATACATAAATCTCAAATTATTTGGATCTCAAAATATCAAAGTATTAGAATATTAAAATATTTGCTACTAAAACACCAACGTATTAAAATTCGACCGAACTTAAACACCAATATATCTATATACTAAATTATCTGAGATATCAATCTACAAAAACCTATTCACACTTAATAAAATACTGAAACACCAGCGTATTTATCCCAATCCTAAATTATTCAACTCTGGAATTATTTCAGTCAACAAAAAGGGAATATAACAATCCTTAAGCTTCAACTTACGGATACAGCGTATCAGCATACTTAAGTAATGACGCACTTAAGTAATCGCAATACTAAATGAACCAGGAAGTAACAAAAAAAAACTCATCTCCCTATTGCGTCACTATTGCTGTCAATAATTAAGACACAAGAATTTCAAATTCGCAAACTTCACACCTCATAATTACTTTACTAAGTAAACACGACGATCGAAGAATCATCACCTCAAACTCCCCGCCTAAAAACCGAGAGACAAGAAATCAAACACGACCACAAGGCGCATAATGCTTTGTGCAGAGTCAATATCATCGAAGTATTATTCCGGCATAATACGCGTGACGTATTATTTACGGAGACACAGATTCCTCGTTCCTCCGATAGAAGCGTATTTCCTTTATTCATGACCGTCGCATTTGCATAGTATCGCATGTCGGTGCATTATAAACGCCGCGCGATATTATCTTATGACTCAACCAGAGCACACAATATCGCCCAGTGTCCGCGGAAACACAAATTCCTCCCTTTGATCCTCGCGCGAAAATCTACGATTCCACTTCAAAGCGAGAACTTCAAAAGAATTCTCCTCCAAAGTTTCGGAATAAATCAAACCCGTCCGCTTTCGCGGCGTCGAAATCAACGAAAAAGAAAAATCACCCGGAGCTTTTTCCCCAGGTCCTGACGGTGACGCTGTCCACGGGCGCGATGCTTCTCGGCGCTTCCAGCTACTCGCTGACGGAATTCCAGCAACGCCGAGCATTCCTGGAGACCAGGCAGAGCCTCGAGGTGCAGCTGGTGATCGAGGAACAGAGCGCCGAGCAGGAGAGACTCCTCCTCAGTGTCCTTCCTGAACACGTCGCTGTGAAAATGCGACAGGATCTTGGCGCCTCCTTGGACACCCAGTTCAAGAAGATCTACATGTCCAGGCACGAGAACGTCTCGATCCTTTATGCGGACATCGTAGGATTTACTGCAATTTCCTCCACTTATAGTGCCAGCGAGCTCGTCAAGATCCTCAACGAACTCTTTGCGCGATTTGATCAGCTCAGCGAGAGGTGAGTCAGATTTTTATCAAGGATTTTTTGACAAGAATTTTCTGTGAAAAAATGGGCTTCGACTTTCCCTCCTTTTCCTTTCACCATATGAGGTTTATGTTGTGGATTCATGGATTAATTTAAGAGGGAGATAGAAATATTGATCTATGGATTATTAATACTTTGACTGTCAAAGTAGCTTCCAACAATTATTTTTTAATGTGCTTTTGCATTAATTTTATAGCACTCCTTTTATTCTAATAGTCCGCAATAGAAACTCCTGTTAAAACTACCAACAATTGCATAAATTAATATCATTTACAATGATGTAAATATTAGGTCATTTCCTAAGTATTATTGTCATTCTGTGCATCACAGTGAAACTGAAAAAATCTCAAGTTTGTTGACAAAAGAATTTAAACTCTATCTAGTAAGTATATGATGGTTGAAGGAACTAATGGTCATTGTAGCAATCATTAAATTTTGCTGTAAATAATAATTTTGTACGAATAAAATAATCTCCAAAGATTTATAGGAGGAATTAATAGTTGTCATCTACATCTAGATAACATGATAGTCAAAATGTTAATTAGTAAGAAAATCGAAGACTATTTCAATTTTGCTTCTCTTTTATAATTTTCAATAATTTTGAGTAAGATTCATTATCATTGTAGATCAAGAACTTAAGAAATTTTTGTTCTACTTCCTCAGTGAAATAGTTAAATAAATAAATTATAATATAAAAAGTAAGTTTAATGACAACGAACCTTAACTGATTTTCTAATGGATCTCTAATATTTAGAAGTTTTTTAACCTAAAATTTTATCTCATTTTAATAATTTCCACTTTGTGAAATTTAATCTTAATTTAAATCATTCTCTTAGATTGCTTATTTTAAGATCTGATTTATTCATTTTGAATAAAAGCAGAATTTTCGTTAGGTAAATAAATATTTCTCAGATATGAGAAAAAAGAAAATTAGCAAAATTTTCAGAAAGAAAAATGTCTCAGTGTAAAAAAAATATTAAACTACTCCAATTGACGTTATTAGCATTCTGAGAGGGAAAAAGAAAAAGATATCTAACAACAAAAAACTGAACTATGCGATGCACTGCCATATGGAATCCTCAGGATCCTGATATGAATTATTAAAAGTAAATTAGTTAATGATTTCAAATGTAATCTTTAACAAAGTGAAAGTAAAAAAGGTTAAATTTATTTTTCAAACCCACCAAATTTTTCTTTAATTGAAACCAACTTTTTTCTAATAAACGAAATGTATACAAAATCATTTGCTATACAATTAAACCGTAATATTAATATTAATAATAATAATAATAATAATAATAATAATAATAATAATAATAGTTAAGGGAGAGAAGAGATTTGAATTTCCTTTCGCTCCGATGGGTGTCGAAAGGCAAAGAACGGAATCGCAGTTAAATGGTAATTTCCAGCAATAAGAGACAGAGGCGATAAACGGCGGAAGGACAATAGACTTAATCATGGGGGAGGGGAATTGGTGCGAAGGTATTCTTTCGTTTGCGAACCACTTGACCGACCCGAATAGAAACGGCGGCGATTTCTAGCTACCCTGTCGGATAATGAAAATCTTGGAATTGCCAGCCGCGAAATTGACATTATCGGGAAATTCTGTCGGAGTTCTTTCTTCGTTTGATCGCGGCGAGTCCTTCACGAGAGCGTCCCCTGGCAATCAATACCTCCTGGGGACACGGACTGGTACCCGTTACTCTCGACGTCCACCGCGATATTGCCTCGTCGGGTCGGCGACAATCGCGCCTTGAAAAATGTAGATTGAACGGCGGATTGCTGCCTTCTCGATGGGATTTTATATCTTCGTTTTGGTACCCTTCGAGCACTTCGAGCACCTTCAATGCAATAGGTCGATTGAATCTCCTCAATGATCAGACTTTTAATCGAATTATTCCAACAATGAAATTTTTAATTTAGGTGTTGATTGAATTTCTCGCTTTGATGGTTCTGATTTAACACTAGATTTACGGAGCATGATAAATTTATTTGGATCTCCGATTTCACATTTACGGTTAGGTTAAATAATTCCATATATTGTTGGTTTAGTAAAACAAAACTGAAATCATACTATACTATTGGCAAATAGAACTTTACGCAACATTTTGCCTTATAACCACAAAAATATTCCTTCAATTTCTATATAAATTTCTTAAAACACATTAACTATCCTTTTTCACACCGCTTCCCACTTTTTTACTATGTAATTCATCCTAAAAAATGTTCAAAAAGTAGAGAAACCCGAAGTTGAAGGAAATTATCCCCTTGCCAGTAGTATAACTCAATATATAACCCTCCATGGCGTGTTCTCCGATCAGCCCCAAGAACATCCAATCCACCACGGAAGCAGCGATTAAAAATCGAGCCGAAAGCTTCATAAATTCCTCCCTTCCTCCTCGTAGCAGTTTCCACTCAACCCGGTTCCCACGCCCTCAGTAGCACAGTCGACGGCAAAGCGGCCCGGACTCATTCTACTTGCAAAGCTGCCCAATTTGCAAACAGGTTCCCCGTTATCACGGAATCGCTATGCAAATCGACCCTCCATATCGAGCGTCCAGTTTCACGTCCGGAATAAACGCTTCCAGGTACGAACAGCTGCGGATCAAAATCCTCGGTGATTGTTATTACTGCATAAGCGGAGCGCCGGTCGAGAGGCCGGACCACGCGATGCTCTGCGTCTACATGGGGCTGTCCATGGTGGACGCCATCAAGTACGTCCAGCAGAAGACGAACAGCCCCGTAGACATGAGGGTGGGCATCCACACCGGCGCAGTCCTGGCCGGCGTCCTGGGACAGAGGCAATGGCAGTTCGACGTTTACAGTAAGGACGTCGAGCTGGCGAACAAGATGGAGAGCAGCGGCATGGCGGGGTAAGGATTATTAAAATAATTCTAACCCGGGGAAATTTAGCGACGTGGTATTTTCTTTCACGGAGTAAAGGCTCTCGGGGTCGGTATAATTATCGAACATGTTATTTAATAGGAGGCGTGGGAAACGCATAATTAAAGACTCGATGTATTTTTACTTTGCTTCAGAGATTCTGTGAATATTCTTCGTCGCGGAAAAATTGTGAATGCTGTTTTTTTAGAACATTTAGAAACCATTGTTCTTTGAAAGAAAAATGCGAGAAAATTTTTAACGAAAGTGAATGAAGCGGAATTTTTTTCAGAATCAGCACCCGATAGTTTTAACTGATGATTAGAGTGCGGATGTTTATGCGAATGCGTATTGTAATAGAATGCAGAGAGGATTATTTTCTAGCATTTCGTTATTACATGTATTATATTTTCAATATTTTGTATATTTTTGTATTTTTCAATAATCTAGTATATTTTTGCATATTTAAAATAGTCATAAATGCATCAAAATGCGAGGCTACTTATTCTGACCCATTTCAACATACATATTTCAAGAGTATAAACATCTGCAGTCTACTGATGATTAAGAAATCATCAAATCTGCAAAGCGGAGTCCGTTTCAGCGCAAATATTGACCGTCGCAGGTTTTGCCGAGTATGATAAATATATTTCTGTATCGTTTTCGCGACCGTGAACCTCGCCAATCCACTTAGTCCGTGCCTCCGGGAAATCAGAAGTGAAAGCGCGTAGAATCTCGCGTCACGCTAAATGATATCGACGCGGGGGCGCTTCGGTACCCGTCCTTGACGCTCCCGGGCGCGTAATGAGCGCACTCAGCGTGTATATCTTTGACATTAATTACCCGGAGGAACGCCTGGGGAGCTGTTTCGAATACTCCGCTCGTACTTTAATTCGGCCGCTGTGTATTAAAGGGTGAAATGCCCGAGTCGCAGGACGAGAACCGACCCTCGACGCCTTCGCTTTAAGAGCTCAACTGACTCGATTGTTCCGCCCACGTTTCTTTCCTCCTCCGCGCTGCTCTACATGTCAGGGAAAGACCCTCGAGGAACGTTTCTCCGGCGCGTTTTTCGTATCGATCGATAGAAGGGAGATCAATGCGCGAAATTTTCAATCTTTCGGTTGATGTCGAGATGGTGGAGTGACGCGATGGATTAATTGGTTGAAGGCGAGTGCACATCTCGAACGCGACTCTGAGCTTCCTGAACGGGGAATTCGAGGTCGAGCGGGCGTACGGCGAGGACAGGGAAGAGGCTCTCCAGAAGGCCGGTATGGTTACTTATTTCATAGTCAGGGCGTTGAAGCCGTTCAAGCCTGCTGTCACCAAGAGCCTCGCGTCCTTGACGGACCAGGAGACCTCCAAGAGGACCATGGAGAGCTCTGGAAACGGCAGGAACAAGGAGGACTCTGAGGAGTTCCGACAGAGGCTCAGGAAGGAACTCGATAGCAAAGGTGATGAGCCCTTCGGTTCTTTGCACATAAGGTCGCTGGTATTATTATAGTGCGGTCGACTATTTTTGGAGCTCGACTTATGAAACACCTGAATACCTTTTATAATAAAATTTCAATTATTAGCATTGGTTCAAAGGTTGCTCTATTTTAGAATAGTCAAGCTTCTTTCATAATGAAGTTAAAGATACTTGAACTACTAGTTCAGAAAGGATTAGTTAAATAATAATCACTACTCGTGGAATTTAGGAGACACGGAAGAGCTTATGAATTTTTTAAACTTGGATCATCTTTCAGAATTATTATTAGAATAATAATTACTATCTAATCTTGAAGTTTTGGAGTTAGAGAAGAGTTTAACAATTTGTCAACATTCGATTTTCCTTCGGAAATATTGTTAAGATAATTATTATTATTTGAAGAATTTAAGAGTTATAAAAGACCTTCTAAGTTTTTCAATGTTCAATGTTCCTTCAAAACTATTACTAAAATAGTAATTATCACTTTTAGAGTTTGGGAATTACAAAGTTCGATCTTGCAGGAAATGATTACTAAAATAATAATTATTCCTATGGGTTTCAAATTCAAAGAAGAACTTATAACCTTTTCAAAATTGAATCTTCCTTCAGAATTATTCAGAAAAAGCTGGCAAATTTTTGAAAGTTCCACCTTCTATTTTTATTATAATATAGAATTCTTAATTGATATGATCAGATAATGGTGCTCTATGTATATTAAACTAATTTTGCAGACTTTCAATATTTCATATTAAAGATATTTCGCAAAAACACAAAGAGATTGATGAAAATCAACTTCCATTGATCTCAATTTAATCTCAAAGTCTGAAATCTAATTTAGGTTCACCGATTCAAGTTTTAAATATCCTCGAAAACAATTTGGTTTCATTTCCTCCCACTAATACCGTGTCAATTTTATTTTAAACTGAATCAATAACATTGGGTGGGATACGGAAATAGTGAGAGGCTCTGCGGTCAGGAAATTATTAGACTTATGAATAAGTAATCCAATATTATTCTATGAATTTCATTATTAACACATTTTGGAACAACGCGTTCATTAAATTGTAATTCGTCTTGAGAATCTACTAACTTTCTGATAAACTGCAAATTCTAGTTTACCTTTCCCTAACTTTCCGATAAACTGGGAGTTGTAGTTTACCTTTTCCTAACTTCCTCATAAACTACAAATTTTTATTTGATGCATATTTTTATTTTAAATAATGCATTACTAATTTGTTAATCCAGTAATAAGTTACCTAATAACTACCTAAATTAAATAAAAAAATTCCAACACGTAATTAATCCTCTCCCACAAAGTTTCAAACACCAAATTTCAACTAATATTATATCAACATTAATTATTCAGCAGTATTATAATAGAGTTACCTTATTAAATTCATTATACAAATATTTTAATACATAAATAATTCTTGATACGTCTCCTCATTAAATACTACAAAGCAATAATTAAATAATATACCATACAGCGATTCTATATATTCTACGATACCAATTAAAGTTTAAACAAACTTCTCACTTCCAAGATACAGTAATTTATAATTTAATACCGTGTAGAACTCCTCCGTTCACTAATTACTTCGATATTAAATTGGCGAACAGGTGGAGGATCGGACCTAAAAGGTCACGTACACTGGCTGACCCTGAAATTCAAGGACGGCAAGGTGGAGACCGCGTTCCACAACGCCGAAGAAGCTTTCTCACCCTTATCTCTCCTCGGTGGGCCACTGGTGATGGTCTGCGCCGCCCCACTTTGGAGGTTTCAACCGTGGGGACCCTTCACTTGGGGTGGCCTAGGGGTGGTTGTCTTATTCGGTGTCGTTTTGGCAGGCGCCACCTGTTTGGGCGGCGCCGTCAAGGCTATGTGGCTGAGAAGGGCTCTGGCACTGCTGATGACCTTTTCCCTGGGCGATTTCCTGCTGCTTGATATGGTAAACTACACTTTTATCGACCTACTAATCGCTTTAATCTCGCGGAGAAATTATTCTCCGACCCTGACCCAACAATTACTTTAAAATCTTTAGGACCTTCATACTGGTCACCTAAATTTTCATGCAATATAATTCCTTTCTCCATTGTTTCATTTCTGCAAGGAACATCGAATGATATCAACTATGTTTCACAGAGCAACTGCGTCGTCCTCGACGAACCGATTCCAACTCTGAACGCCAGCGTGACGCTATCACCCAAGTGTCCCTATCCTTCGTACTACTCCTACATCGGTGTCCTCGCGTTGGTGGCGATATCAATGCCCACCTACATCTGCTATCTTGGCAAAGCCTTCCTGATGTACGCGATCGCAGGCATCAAGTGTTTTATCAACATCTGGCTGCTTGCTCGGAGGCTGGACTGGGAGGACCACGCATCCTCACCGCTGGATCCAACGCATTTTCCTTCGAAGTACAATCTTTCTGCGACCCTCCTCATTGCGGCGACCTCATTGGTCATCGTGGCTCGATACGTGAGTAATTTGAAGTTTTTCGTCGAGGGTTTTTCACGTCTCCCCTTTTGTGGAGTCTTGTAACTATCCGAACTGGTGCAGAGTGAGCCACTTGCTAACTTCTTCCGCTTTGTGAAATAGAAAAAAATAGCGATTTGTTCGTTTTGCACTAGTGCAGTCAGTGCAGAAATAAAAAACAGACCTATTGACTTCAAAGCTTTTAGACCTGATTCAGTTTAAAACTGTTTCAAAGTTAAATTCGTCTACAGAGACCAATTCCATCAACTAGTAGGGTCAACTCAGACGGACCACTTTCGAACCACATTACAGCCACAAACTGGTGGTCGGTTGTGGCTTAATACGACGATACGTCGACTACTCATGGACCACTCTTCGATTACGCTTTACTAACGCGTGTGTTTTGCGAAATTCGTTTTCAGAAAAGTGGTGCATAAGTGGTTCATTCTAACGATAAATCGACCACAGTTTTGTGGTTGTCACGTGGTTCTAAAGCGCTTCGTCTGAGTTGATCCTTAGGGGTTGATAAAATCATAACGAGTGATTGAATAGCATAATTGATGATTATTGTGACGATGACGTTCTACAGGCGGAGAAATCGAGGAGAGTGCTATACCTCCGAGGCCGAGAAGTAGTGGCGCAAAGGGAGAGAGCGGCGGACATGAAGCGCAGAAACGGCGCACTGATCTACAACATCCTGCCGCCTCATGTGGCGGCCTACTTCCTGTCCAGGGCGAGGCATCACGATGACCTCTACAGCCAGAGCTACTCCGAGGTAGGCGTACTATTCGCTAGTATGCCGAACTTCGCTGACTTCTACAGCGAGGAGAGCATCAACAACCAGGGCCTCGAGTGTCTAAGGTTTCTGAACGAAGTCATCTCTGACTTCGACGCGGTAAATATGAAAAGTTTATGGATAGAAGTTATTACAAAATGAGCCTGAAGAGTTTGATTCATTTGATTTCTTCTTGGAAATAGATCCTGGATCAGCACAAGTTCAACGACATCATCAAGATTAAAACGATAGGTTCTACCTATATGGCAGCGTCCGGGATAACGGAGTCGGATGAACCTGAGGATGCCCCGCGATGGGGACATCTGTGTACCTTGGTGGAGTTCGCGTTAGAGCTGAAGAAAGCCTTGTCGAGCATCAACGAGCAGAGCTTCAACCATTTCGTGTTGAAGATGGGCATCAACCATGGGCCAGTGACTGCTGGAGTCATTGGCGCCAGGAAACCGCATTATGATATATGGGGCAACACTGTCAATGTAGCTTCTAGGATGGAGAGCACCGGGAAAGTTGGCTGCATTCAGGTAGATGCCAAGTACAATGTGAATATAAGGCAAATACAAGAAGAGTTCATAGCCAGTCCAACTAGAGTCCAATGCAAACCAATCTCGAGACCAAAGTAAATCCAAAGTAAATCCAACTCGAGTTAAGTCGAGTCTTGTAGAGTCCAAAAACTTGTAGGGTCCAAAAACTTATAGGGTCCAAAAACTTGTAGGGTCCAAAAACCTATAGGGTCCAAAAACTTGTAGAGTTCAAAAACTTGTAGGGTCCAAAAACTTCTAGAGTCCAAAAGTTCTAGAGTCCAAAAACTTCTTCTAGAGTACAATATCTTCTAGAGTCCAATTACTTCCAGAATCCAATTACTTCTAGAGTCCAACATCTCCTGAAGTCGAATAACTTCTACAGTTCCCCTAGAATTCATCCAAAATCCATCTCCAGTTCATTTCTACTCTATTTAGAGTCCATCTGCAATCCATCCAGAGTCCAACTGCAATTCATCTAGAGTTCACCTGGAGTCCATCTAGAATCTTGCTAAAATCCACTAAAAATCCTATTAGAGTCCATCTTGAATTTATCTTGAGTCCACCTAGAGTCCACGTAGAGTCTAACGTTTCGAGAGTAATTTCCGTCGAGAAGGACGATTAATTAAAACTGTGATCCTAGGTGACAGACGAGACAAGGATGATCCTGCAGCCGTTCGGTTTCGGCTTCGAGCAACGCGGCCTCGTGTTCGTCAAGGGCAAGGGTCAACTTCTCACCCACTACCTAGTATCCAAGGACGGCGTGTCGTTGAACCTGGACAGCGACCTGCCCGTCGAACCCACCCATCCAATCATATATCAGTAGACTACTACTCGACGGCTCTAAAACTTCAACGCAAACCCTTCCTCGTTCGCGGCGAAAGGTTCCCTAGGGAATCGCGAACGGAAAGACGAGGGACGAGGTCTCGAAACTCGAATCGACGTCAGTCGTGGAAGAAATCCAAGAGATACAACGGGGAAATAAAATGAGCGATCATAAACGCGGTTCAACCGCAAGGAAAATCGAAGAATCTTCAAGAAGGAAGAGGTGATGAAAGAGGAAAAGGATCGAATAGAAAGGAGGATCGACGATTCGAGGACGCATGGATTAAGGACAGAGCTGGGCAGTTTCGATCCGTTTTTCTTTCACGGCAGACACTCTCATTTTTTATAGACTTTTTATCACCGCGACGCGAAGGACTACCCTTGGAAAACTGTTCGAACTGTGTTCAACGAGTCGTTCGAGAAGCGCCCAGCTCTGGACGAGCTCCGATACTAATTAGTCGGTCTACTGCTAATCAGGCGCGGGGAATGCTCGTCGGAGATGAAGAACAGGGTACAAATTGAAGAATAAGTAGGTTTAGGCACAGGTTCTCGAACGGGAATTGATCCTCGACGACACGATATCCAGACCCGATCCTCGAGTCGAGCAATGTGCATTTTTCTTATCTAGAATTAGGCCTTTCGAAGAATCCTATTTTACGTAGAATCGCGAATCTATGGGAGAGAAAATTGTCGGCAAACTTCGAGGGAATCGATTCAACTGGACCTGGAAACGCAGTACAATTGATCCGAGGTCAATCAACTTTCGAATCCTCAGCAAATGGCAATCTTCTCTGAGGATTTTTAAAAATCCAGTTGGATCGTTAAAAAACAGAGAAAACCAGGAATATCGCCTAGGAACGAAGGAAATGTAGTCGATTGGCCGCTCAAGGTCGCCGCCCCCACACTCTTTTATCCCTTCTGTGTGAATAGAACAGAGATCCTCGAGCGGTCGATTGATTTTCCGGACTTCGATCGATCATTTTCGTCACCGTAGAGTCGATACGTAACTTAAGAAAGTGTCTAGGTCGTAATCGTTGTGGTAGATCGCCGATCTTGACTCTATTTTTCTAGATCCCGCGACGAGCACGTTCGATATTAATTAATTGGAGGCGCGGGGCCCGGTTGATTAGTGGTAGGACCCTCTTCTGTGTACCGCGTCGTCTCTCGATCGCTCGATCCATCTGTACGCTTTCCCGCGATCTCGAACTCCGAAATCTTCCGCGAACTGATCGCTGGTAATTTTCTTTTCTCCCGATGGGAATTTTCCACGCTCCAATCGATCGTGACGATCGAATTTCATCGATCGCGACGCAGTTCTATCGTTACTACGTTCGAATCATAGAAAAATTATTCTAATAGTTGGATCGCGAGGACGATTACTACCGATAATCGAATGCGGAGGGGGTAATTGTCTTTGTAAATTACGATTCAGTGTGTTATAGGCAGGGATCCTAACCCTAACCCTAACCGGTTTGGGTTCGCAGTAACCCGCATGATTGGGTAACCCAATACGTCGGGTTACAGGTAACCCGGTTAACCCGCACGGAGCGGGTTACATAACCCGAACCGTAACCCGGTAACTAAGAGAAGGTTACAGTAACCTTTTCTTAGTAACCGGGTTGCGGTTAGAATTTTTCGTTGGAATTTTAGTCATACTAATATAATTTAATCTTTCGTACCGTTGCCATGTTTCCATTAGATGAAAGATAACAATATCTTTTTAGTCTTGAGTCTTGAAATAATAGACATAATAGTCTTGAAATAATGAAATATATCCTGCATCTAAGAAAATAGAAGCTAATAACTCTTTATTTGATAAAATTTCGTGTTCTCGATTACGTATTGCTTTAAGCGATGTTATCGTAAAATTATTATTGTTAGCCTTTTCTAAACTTTATTGACAATGTAACCATACTGTGTAAAACTCTTCCACCGTCAAATTGTTCATATTGTATTCATTCTGTGGCAATTTTTACTAGTTCGAGGGTTACCAGTAATTGCTCGAGACTGACCCAATCATTTTCCGATAAAATTGTATCATTTACAGTGAATAACTTTAATATTCGGACACTATACAATTTTTACTTTGTCGCATTGTAATTTTGTTCAGGATGAAGGAAAAAAAAATTAATTCTAACCCGTTCTTTTGAGGTAAATACGGGTTACCATAACCTTCCCTTTGTAACCGGGTTATGGTTCGGGTTAGGTAACCGGCTCTGTGCGGGTTAACCCGCTCCTTTTAATAGTTGGGAACCGTTCCCTTAGGGTTACTACGGGTTACAGTAACCTTCCCTTGGTAACCCGGGTTACGGTTCGGGTTAGTCAGCGGTTAGGATCTCTGGTTATAGGTACTTACCGAGTACTCTCCAAAATTATCGAACATATGAAAGTACGGAATTGTCGCGGATCTCGTAGAAACTCGACGAACCTAGTCACTTGCGCAACTCCGTTGCTTAGAATCTTGCGAGGGAGGGATGTTGGAACGGCTCTCAGCGGGAAAACTGGACAATGCGAGGGTACATCGAACAACGGGAAGGAAAATCCGTGTGCTTTTCTTTTCTCTTAATGTGTGCTTGCTGGAAAAATGAAGGAAACGTGTGAGTAAAGCGTTCGAGGAGGGAGGAACGACGAAAGATGCGTCATGATCCGGGTGCGTGTTTAGAAAATGTCGTCGAATCTGCGAGCAGCTCTTTGAAGTTCATTTTATTGACAGAATTCTCACTTGATTCTCCTCTGAGTAAACTATTATACTATTACGAGTTTTTATAACACTCTACCGAGTAGCGTAAATAAAATCATTCTTGAAGTGGTGCTTGCACATTCGACGGCGTGATTCGAAGGGACTTAGAGTAGCCCCGATAGTTTTAATTTAACTATATTTTTTTCGCGAACAAAGTCGAGGTTCTTTTTTATCCGTCACGTGAGTAGAAACGTTCACCGATGCATTTGACTTAAACGAAAGACTAATCTCGAGCCCGATCATCCGATACAATAATTTATTTTTCTACAGTTGATCGCAGACCAAGATGACTCGAGGTGAAACGCACACGATTATGATCGGAGGGACTTAGAGGGCAGGAGTTTTGATCCTTTCGTCGCGAATCACGGAATCGCAAGACTCATTAGAAACCGAAACTCTTACTGAATATTCATTTTCTCCGTCATTTCGGCGACTCGCTTCGTGTGCAGCGCGAAGGGATCAAAAGAACGAGCGAATGATGCGGAGAGAATGAGAGCGAGAGTGTTCAATTTAAAAAAAAAGAAAAAGAAAAAAACGAGGAAGCACGGCCTAAGCGCGACTGAGTGCGTGCGTGGGAGGATCGAAGTGAACTCTTTCGAAGGAAAGTCGAGCTTGCATTTTCTCGAAATTCGATTCTGAATAGACCTAAATATTCTGACGAACTCTTCTAATTATTATAATGGATGAGGAATTAAAAGAAGTTTCGATGAACTCGAACCCCGTTTGATAATAGTCGAATTAATAAACGGAGGCCTTTCCTTCGTCAGAGTTTCGGAATCGCACAAAGATAAGAAGAAAAACCTCGAACCTTTTTCACTGACCGCAGAACTTTCGGTCGACGCGCGAAATGGACGAAGAAAACCGCGAAAAGGTCGAGACGAACCGTGAAGAGAACCGCGAAGGAACGAAACGCTCGCGTCGGACCAGCCGGAGATCTTGTAAAGTAGCAATAAAAAAAAAGAAGCGGAACTTCGTGTATATATTGAGTTTGAGGGGGTGGGGGGTCGAGGGAGCGGATGTCGAGCGACTTTCGACGAGGAGAGGGAGGATCTACCCCGTCGAAAGCGCACGCGTGTGTGTATAGTGTAAGGAGAATTATATCATTGTAGATATATCCTAGTACCTTAGATGTGAGACTACGGAGAGGGAACACTTGTTGTAAAACTTTCAAAGTATACTTCTTCGGGAGGATGAGGGAGGGGGACACGCCGGAGGGAGACTCGTGGAAATCGAGTGGCATCACGCGACTGTAAAATAAACGGCTCCTTCGCCGATGTAAGTGGACTTACTTTTCTTTACACCCCCTTCCAACCTTTCTCCGTCTCCAAGTCGATCTTCCAAAGCGATATCCTTTCTTCGCACGTACTTTGCTCTGGAAAGTCGAGACTGGCTTGAAAGGGTTTTCGAGTATTCCCTCTAAATGGGCATGAAATATGGGTCGGTTTTTTGTCGCTGGTTTATGGCTTTTTCCAGTGTGCTTATTCATCGCTGAGGAATAGTTTGAAACCTTTGGAATGAAAGGAAATCAATGTTAAAAAAAAGTTTGGTGGAGTTGCGAGTATTCTATTCGACATTACTTTTTAAAGTAAAATGAGGTAGGGTTGTTTTTACCCTTGAACCAGACTTATTCTTCGTTCTAGAAACTTTTATTTAGATATTGAATTAAGCTCCTTGTTAAAGTGTAAAGAAGAATTTCCATTTTCTTTGTTAAATTAAACTTGACATAGACTTTTTTATTTCCTTCAGTAATAATTTTATTTCTCCAAAATTCCATTTCATGAAAAATTAAAGGATCGCCGAATTTTGACCGAACTGTTGCATCTTTGTGAAAAATAAGTGTATAATAATCAATTCAGACTCGTTTTAAAGCTTAAAGCCTCTACTTTTACACCCTTGATCTCCATTTTTTTGTCGATCGTTTTTTGTTCTAGAATAAAATAGAAAACTAAAGTTCCTATTTTTCTTTAAAAATTTTGAAAATTCAGCCAACTCTGTGAAGTCTAAACAATTTTTTCTTGGTTTTTGTTCTAAATGTATTTTGTAGAAGGATATTTCCCCTTTGTAATGAGTTGAGAAAAATTCGATACGATTTTTTTCGCGTTAAGAAACTATTACTGCTCACTTTTCATTCAAGGTGCGATATAACGGAGATAAAAAATGGTATAACAATCATTCTGGGCTCATTACAAAGGGAAAATATCGCTTTATAAAATAATCCTGAAGCTCGCCGCGAAAAATGTTCTAAACTGTGCAGAATTATTTGAACAATGTGTAAACTTTGTGAAATTTAAAAGAAAAATGACAAGACCAATTCTTTATTTTATTTTACAACAAATTATGTTCTTGAAAAAAAGTAAAGTTACATAGTGTAAAAGTAGACGCTTCGCGCTTTAAAATAAGCCTAAGCAGACTATTGTACGATATTTGTTCACGAAGTTACAGTAATTCCAGGATCGACAATTTTTCGGATCATTTTCTCACTTAGTGTACGTGCAGACGGTACTGTTACCTAAATTTTTTGAATCTAATATTGTATTAAAATTATTTTACCTACATGCAGAATTAAATACGTATAATAACATTAATTAATAATCAGATTTTTCGAGAGGAATTCTTTTTACTTTGAAAATTTTTTCTTTCTCGGAAAAGCAAGTAACGCTAATTACAAATCGGATTGTTCAAAAAGGGAATTTTTTCCACTACAATATTTCCTTTTCTAAAAAAGAGAATATACATATAAAATGACCTACGTTTAATCCCGTTTTAAAGGTACACAGATTTAAAGGGCGACGAATAGATGAAACTATTCATGCAATTGTTTGAATAATTGACAAGTAGAATATGTACACGCGGTATTTATAGTCTGACAAGCTGACGTGTTCGTCGAAACTTCAACAACCGTGCGAAACAAAAGTTCTTGCGATAATCAGTGGTCTAAAAACAGAGTTAGGCAAAAAAGTTATTTAAATAAAATCAAATGACAGATAACTTCACTTTTATCCGTTATCCGAACATAGAAATAACGAGGCTCACGGATGAAAACAATTTATTCGAAATGAAGTTAGTTGAAATAAAAGTTAATTTTTCATTCTAAGTGAAATTATCCAAAAATGACAAATAATTTTATTATTCGACGAAAATGAGTATTAATGTATTGCTCTTCAGCCGAGGTTCGACAAAGCATCAAACATCGTCGCAAAAATTAACCAAGTTTCACCTCGAAATCGTTTCAGATTTAGAGCCGATCGGAGACGAGCGACAAAAAGTCGCTACGATTCTCCATTCTGTAAATTACCAAGTTCTTCACAATTAAAAAAGAATCGTATGTACTAACTACGTTACTGACATGAGCTAAATGAAAACCTACTTCACGTTTATTCCAAGTTTATTCCGCTAAAAGATGAATAAACATGAAAACCTTATTCAGCGACTCGGATAAATTCACTTCGAATAAAAAAATTATCTTTCATTTTCGAACAATGTCACGTCGTATAATAAAATTATTTGTCATTTTCGGAACGAAAAAATTATCTTTCATTTCAACTAACTTCATTTCGAATAAATTATTTTCATCCGTGAGCCTCGAATAAAGATGAATCGCGTTATTTCTATGTTCGGATGACGGACAAAAGTGAAATTATCTCTCATTTGATTTTATTTAAATAACTTTTTTGCCAATTTCTGTCTAGAAGTAGACATTGGTGTCTAGTATCGCCTTTCCTCTGTCCTTGTTCGCCTCAATTACAATTAAATGCGAAGGTTCAGAAACACAGCGGACTGTTTGAAAGAACTTTATTCCGAAATTCATCTCGAACATATTGGAAACTTTCTTACAGTACGAAGCGACTGGTCGAGGGAAAAGGAGACGTTATAATAAATAATTCGATGACTCTTTTCCTTGACTTTGCAGAAACGTAATTGGTTCATCGAAGGGAAGTGAGATAATTGAACAGAATTAATTATAACATTTACATCGATTCGAAGCAAAGTGACGGCAGAATTCGCGATTCCTAAGTTCAAGAGTCGTTCAATTATTTTTATTTCCGTGGAAAATTTTGAACCGTTTCGTGGAAAAATATTTCTAATCCGCTTGAAATCCTCGTTTTCACGAGTCGGCGAGTCCTTGGCCTGATTCGTCGGAGTAAAAAAACTCTTTTCTGCCTGGCACGACATACATGCGCGTGTTGCGCGGTTTTTTCCAACTATTGTGCCCGCGTTTAAGAAAAGAAACGTCGAAGCGCGTTTTACTTCGTCAGCGTGAGAAATCCTCGGGACTGCCTTAGAAATTTCGTTGCTTAACAATACACAGAGCGCCGAAGGAACGAGGGCGCGCGATTTTGCGTAATACTCGTACATGTATATACAATATGTGCGTGTATAATACATTATGCGTACACGTGTATGTCGCGATTATCCTTTGCTCGATAAAAATACCGGCGTTACGTAAGCCGAAGAGAAACCTGCCATCCGCGAAGATCAAAAACTCGGAAGGCAATCGCAAGGCGAAGAATCCGATCGATGAATCGATACTGTGATCGCCTGAAAATACTTCTACCGGAAACGGCAGATCGGATAGAAGAACTAATACGGAGAGAAATCTTCGGGAGGCATTTAAAAAAAAAATTGTTTTCGAGCTCCATTAATGTCTGAAAGCACTCGAACAGGCTTAATTGTTACGCTCGCCGCAAACTGGAAAGAAAAGCCTCGCGATCGCGATAATCACGCTCGATGATCGAGCTTCCCACGTCGTCGGTTTTTAATACACGACCAGGATTCGGCTTAAAATTACGGTCTAAATGTCGAAGCGATTGTCATCGGGAGAGGATCGTGTAAAGCACTTGAATAGTCACAGATTTTCTCGTAATTAGACGCGACTGTGCATGGCTCGATTGTAACTCGTTTTTCTGCGCGGACGGAGCTCCGAGAGGGTTTCGACGCTCGGAATACTGTTGAGGGTTGCGTTTGTCTTGGGGGAGTATTCGCTCGGAAAAAAGTTGAAAACAGGTCATTCTTTGTAGCTGCTTCCCGAAAAGACTGGCACGCAGTCGTGACAGTCTTGGAGGTTAAAAATAACTTTGCGTCTTTTGTTCGAGGCTGACGGTAAACACGAGATCATTGAAGCTCGTAACTTTGTTGACAGTATCTTTATTTTTATATCGAAATTCATAGACATTCATTAAAAGTAGATAAATACGGTGGCGGAATTTTTGAGTTGATGTATTTGATAGATTTCGCGGAAGAGATTCATGAAATATGACTTTGTTTAGATTTTCTGTGAGAAAATTTCAGACTCGGGTCAGGTAACAAAAGAAATTTTTTGAGATTCATGGAAGGAAAGTAAAATATAGAAAAATTGATTCCAGAAAACGTAGGAGTTTTAACGATTACCGTGGGAGTCAAAGTAAAAGCTCTATTTGCAATTCTATTTCTCCCCTCTCGGTGCTTCCTTCGCGCAGAGGATGTCCACATATATCACGGTAAAAATGTGTCAACGCAGTTGAGAAATTCTCAGCGCCGTATCAAAATTTCACAGTTTCAAAAGCAGAGAAATTCTGCTCTAAGTAGCTGGGATTTTTACACGTCCCACGTGTCGTATCCGTGTCGCCATGTTATATTTCGTACCACTTGTTCCGTTCATCCCTTCAATGCACACCGAGTTTTTCTTCACCATTCTCTCTTTTCTTAGCCATGAAGAAGTGTAGTCCTCCCATTCACGAATGTTCAAAGAACAGTTTGACCATCGCCTGGGGTTGAAAGGACTAGTCTATTCATACCGAAGCAACGAAGAGGGTGTCACACCCCCAAAAAGGAACTTTTAAAAATAAAGCGCACTTCAAACTCAGAAGAAAAGCTCAAATACATGGAATGAACACAATAATTACTCAAAACAAAAAAAAAAAAACAATAATACGAACTCAGCTAAATTCTTACCAACCCCCACTTTTAATCAAACATCCCCAAACATTTCACATACCTTATCTCAAACCACCACTTGAAATCACGATTAATCCGTGCTAATTACAATCTTAATAACTGCACCACATCGCTCTGAACGTCGTCAAACTTCCCCAAACGCCGTCAAACATTCCCAAACTTATCACTTTTTAATGGAGATTAACGATCGATTATCGAATCAATCTTGGAAGTCGCTGGTGTCCGGTCGATCGAACTCCTGCGACTCGGCAGGCTGTCGATCGGGCACCAGCAGCCATCCTCACGTCCTCACGAACTTATACACCACCCCGAAGACCAGCACGCTGACCAGGACAAGTACCAACGCGGTCACCACCTTCGCGAACGCGTTCAAACCGCTCTCCGTGTGCTGCTGAGGCCTCCTCGTCGGGATGCTCTGCTTCGAGGCCAGACCCCGGGCCAGGGCGGGGAACGCGAGACTCTGGGTGAAGGTCAGCTTGTGCAGG
Source organism: Perdita meconis (assembly GCA_030770465.2). Lineage (NCBI taxonomy): Eukaryota > Metazoa > Arthropoda > Insecta > Hymenoptera > Andrenidae > Perdita > Perdita meconis. Next base: position 6,469,895 of record JASKOS020000001.1, read on the forward strand.
GACTCCGAGAGGGAGTAGGGACCCACGGAACCGCGGGCCGCCGCCCTCAGGAGAGCGTACTCCAGGTCCAGGGCGTCGAACATGCTGTACCTGTTGAGTTTAAACCCCGTTTGTGAGGCGCCGGTGTCGGGGATGACGTTTGAGAGGAGGTATAAATTAATTAAATTAACTATATCTAGTCTTTCTGTGAGCATTTTTTTGAGGAGAGTAGACGCTCATTAGTCAGACGTCAGTCCTCAATGCGGGACCTGTACTAGTTTTTGTGATTAATTATAGCTTTGGCGATCTTCAGGGCTGAGATTTAGGGTTTTGATTATTTTGGAATCTCCCTTTTCGGTTTCGATTTTTACATCTTCCCACGTAGAAACTTGTTTCTTTGGCTTCGAAGGAATTTCAAGGCGTGCAGAATAACGGGTCCTGAACATTTCTCTTTTTCTATGTCAATTTGTTAAGGTTTAGTTAATTAAGGGTTAGGTACCTGCTGCTACGTCTCCTGTCTTGGGAGTGCATCGAGGCGACGGCGGAGCTGGGCATCGAACGCAGGCTGCTCGTGGTGGAACTCGAAGGGCTAGGCGGAAGTGGAGGTTCCTCGTCGATGGACGCCCTATCTGGGGTTGGTGGAGTCTTAGACCCGGAACTATGGTGATTGTGATGCAAATGATGCAGTTGCAGTCGAGCGTGGTCTGGATGGAGTAGACTGGCGCGACGGGATTGCTGTGGCGTCACGACGGGGCTGGTGCTCGCTGCTCCGCAGGGAGATGGAGACGCCTTTTGCAACATCGTTGGTGGAATTATTATTTTACAGAATATGTACAGCTTTATTCACAAGAAACATCACTCAATTGTAACACGCTGATTTTTATCCGCTTTTGATATGATATACATAGTACCCGAAAAAATCGGCAATAATTCACTCTGAAAGGGTTAAAAAAGTTCCTGAAGTTGAGATAGAAAACGTATTCCTGAATTTTCTTTAAAAACCAATACACAGCAAGTTCCTTCATCGAAAACAAATAAATTCTGTATTCCTGTGAGTAATAATTTTTTAGATGTTGTATGAAATAGGTTTTCTACCCCAAATTTGGGGACTGATTTAACCCTTTATTCTGGATTACCGCCGATACAAATAAAAAAACATGTGTCAAATATGTTTTCGAATACTGTATCACATCAAAAGCGCATTAAAATCGGCGTGCTACAATTGAGAAATGTCCTTTGTTAGAGGATTCTTAGAGAATTGTTTCGAAATTCTGTATGCTTGAAGTGTGGGAATCTCTTTCAGAAAATATTTTGAAAATGTTGTATAAGGAATACAGTAGAACCTTGGTTAAAGGCTCTAAATTATTTTCTATTAAATTTCGATTATCCTGAGTTCCAATCACTTGATGTATTCAGGAATAAAAATTAGAAATACTGTAGAATTTCAAGTAAAATTTGAGTCTTGATTTAACGATTGTATATTAGAAACCTACTAAATTATACACTATATTTTTTATTTATCTTTTCATAAGGAATTTGTTCATCCAAAGCACTCTGTATAATTAATTCTGATATCTACATGGAACTCTATATCATTTTAAAGGAATCAATTAATCAGAAATGTGATACTAAGAGGTTATCGTAAAATCTAGGGATGATTATTTAATCTTCTCTGAATTGTACCTGGAAGGATTCGATGCCGCTGTCGTTGACATTCTCCTGGATATCCGGAAATACGAACGCCTGTGCCTGGCCGTCGGCCTCGCCTCTCGGTGAATCGCTCGGCCATACTTGAAGCAGAGGAAGACCACCCCGAGGTTCGGTACAGACTTCTGCGGTGACGACGTTGCTCTGTTCACCTGTACCGAGGCACAGACGGCTCAACTCTCTCAGTGGCTTCTATAAAACACAAAAATTTAACATTCAATTATAAAGAACTGTTTCCAAATCCTGTATTTCAATTCTTTAACTCTTTAAATGTGGGACCGGAAAAGACGAGAATTTTGTCATTTCTTTGAGACAATTACTATTTAATGAAAATTGAATACTTCTCGGTAAAATATTTCTACAAATGCTCAAAAAATAAATCCTTCATACTGCGACTTTAATCCATTTTATTACCCATTATCTGAAGCCTTTATTTCTATGGTTTCAACTTTGTAAATATGACATTAAAAAATGCTAAACATCACTACTGTATTATTGACTACTTTATTAATAGACAGCGGGATGTTTACTGCAACTTCGTGTTTTTATAGATGCAAATAGAGAACTGAAACTTGCTCAGAAATGAACTTTATCTTATAAATATTATAGCTGAGGCTTCCATTTTTTATTGATATTCGCAGTTTATTTATTACTTTGTCGTTTTCAGGGCAAAATAATTTATTTAAAACATTGTTCCTCTATTTAAAAGAAGCTCCATCATTTGTATTTTCATTAAGCCTAGGGTCACACGAACGTCAAACTGATGTCCGTCAATCGTCTGTCGCTCCGTCTGTCTCGTCGACGGACATAGGGACAGACGATCGACGGACCTTGTTTCGTCGCTGATGTAACCCTAGTACAAATTAGAAATTTAAATGCATATGGTCTACTATCACAGTAACTAAATGAATATTCCACACAAATTATTCGTCAAATATTTTTTCGGGTACTAAATAAAGAAATTAAAGCTTAAAAAACAGAGTCCTTCGGTTTCTAAAAGTTATAGTATATAATATTTATTTAATTCTTTGTATATTCTTGCATCTAAGAAGATTAGAAATCTTACTGAACACATTTAAATTCATCATAAATGCATCAAAATTCAGTGGTCATTAATTATTTAGGAATCAAGAGAAACTCTTAAAAATTCAAGTACATTACGTAACCAAGAAAAAGTTCTATTCTTTCAGTAAACAAATTAAACAAAATGTATTCTGCTATTTTTCAATAATTATTATAATTATTATTGTTATTATTCTAATGAAGCATACATAAAAATCAATTTCCTAGATCATCCAATACCAAAACTCCTTCATTAATAATAAAACGGATTCCAACTCCTCAAACCAAACACCTCTGATCGGTTCCGCAGCCACTCAAAAGGCTAAAACCACCCCCATCAACAATCGCACTCGCTCCACCATTCATTTCTGCATTCCACCGTCCAAGAAATCCATATTTCTTCCGACGGAAACGTCTCCGTTCCACGGCATTCCAGATACTATCTTTAGAACCAGTCCTCTGTATCTGACATAACCGTGTTTCATTCCCGATAATATCGCTCCCCGTTGTTATGTCGTTCGCGTGTGTGCAGACACAAAGACAACGGGAACATTTGCGTCACGTGAAACCTGTCAGCGTGCTCGAATTGATTCGCCGAATGAAATCACGTCGACGGGAATCCGGTCGCGGTCCACTGGTGTGGCCGCATTTTCGGCGATGGACACGATCCCCTTTGATTACCCAGAGCAATCAACGAAGTATCCGATATGAAACAAACTCGAACGAGGTTCCGCGAAAATTTGCTCGAATATCGAAACACGGTGCGCGCGTCATAAATATCGCGATGAACTGGAAACTCGCCGACGAAACGCTGCACAGTGGTCCGGATCCGCAAAAACACGAGCAAAAGTCAAATTATTCGACTTCAATGGAAATGCATGAAATTTTTATTTATTTATTTATTTATTTATTTATTAACGGGGTGGCCCCCTTTGATACACTTAAAATAAAAAATAACATTAAGATTCGCAGTTAGAGACGCATTTACATTGATTAGTAAAAGATTCAGTCGAACAACCAAAGAAGTCAAGTTGGTGTGCAAACATATTAGCCTGTCTACAGCAACGTCTGATACATTCGTTGGCAGAGAAGTTGGATCTACAATACGATTCATGGAATAACGGGTAGTTTCTGAGAGTTCTAAGCGGAGCATTAAACTGTATTAGACGTAAAAGATCGGGACAGTCAATATAATGATTTAAAGTCTTAAAAATTAGTGCTAAGTCAAATCTAAGCCTACATTGAGCAAGGGTAGGAAGTTTGAGGAGATTAAGATAGGCATCATAATTATGGCAGGTTTTTGGTATAGGCTCATGTATTTTGTAGAATACAAAGCGCACAAACTTGTGCTGAATTTTTTCGATGGAATATATAATTTTGGAATATATAATTTTAACTACAGGTTCTTATATCCTTGGACTAAGTTTTCGCGTTTATGCGAGGTGCATAAAATTACTGCAAGTTACTTTTTTTTAGTCTCAAAGATTAAGAAAAATGTCTGCTTTAAACTTGTCGCCCTTTTCTCTAAAATTCTCGATATTTAGCTAATTATATTTTCCACTAGGTTGGAATTTATTTGAAAGCATTTATGTTAGGTGAAAGAGTGTTCCTTTAGCTATTAGTACATGAAAGGATAATGACATGAAATTATTGTAACCCTTTGAAAAATATTATTTTGTAAACCTCTGTTTTTTCTCAATTTTTCGACTTTAATTAGAGTTACAAAACTTAATTCACGCGAAGTCACGATAAATCTTATACGAATGTATTCGTTAGAACCTTGACCACATTGCTGAAAAAGAATTTTTTCCGACCAGCTGCGACCGAGGAAGTTATAATGTATATTTGTAATCGGTACCGTGCGCGGCTAACCATAATCTTTAACTACGTGCCCGCGTGGCTCGCTTGTTTGAAACAGAACGCACTACTATTTATTTGTACTCATTGCGAAGTCAATTATAATGTTTGTATGTTCATTAATAATTTCTTTTGTAGGTAAAACCAAAAAATACAGTCGTATTTATAATATAGTTATCAATGCTAGCCCACACACAGTGGGACGAAATGCTGAAAACGCGATTAAAAATCCTCACGTCTATATTTCACTGTTTATTATAGACTATCGAGTGATATAAGTTTCAAATATACGTTTGGATTCCGAAAAGTGTAACATACAATTAATTACGGCCATCATAGGGTGAAAGCACTAGTAGTCGACCACTTAAAGCTAAATTTGAATTATACGTATTAACAAAACGAAATAGTCAGTGTTTGAAAATATATGATATACATGATAGTACTTTCAATTCATTCAATATATCACTAATATTTTTTGTTTGTATATAAAGGTCTTGGAAAAGACGTAATTAACGTTAAAAGTAAAGTGTCCGAGTCGTTTCAATAGTCGACCATATAATCTAAATTATCGCATTTGTTAAAGTTGTCAAGCTCATAACTAAGAATGTTGAAACCTTTTAAATAGCATACAGCCTCATTTTGCAATGAAAAATGTATACAGCTGAATTACAGTACCTATTTTTTCTCAAAGCTCGGTTTTAGGCGCCTCGTGTTTGAAACCAGCAGTTCTACATGTAGAATCGAACCTTGTTTAGAAATAATTTAAAAAATATTTATTTTCTTTACTTTTAAAAATCGCTTTTCATCGTATTTTGAAGTTAGACATTTAAAGTACAATATAAAATTATCATTTAATAAATGCATTATTCCAATATTTAGTTTTTTAACCTAAACAATAAAAATGGTCGACTACTAGAGGGTGGTCGACTTCTAGTGTATTCACCCTATAACTTCGTATATTTCGGTTATTTACAAATATTTATGTCATTAAAAAAATGTCAGATGAGTGCGTTATTACATGTTATAGATGAATGAAAACTCTTTAAATATTTAGATAACAAATTTTTCAAAATTATAAACTTCTTAATCTCTGCGCGCTCAGTGCGTTTTTTTTCCATTAAAAAGCTAACCATGTTACTTTTTCCAATTTTGATACTGTATATAATTTCAAATAATTTAAGCGAATCAGGCGGTGCTATTAAACAAAATATAAAGTTATTTTTCGACATTTCCACCCCCCCTATAAGGCTCAATTTTACTTTAATAAAATTTTTGACGCCAGAATCAGATTCTACGATCCCAAAAACCCTTAGAATGACCATTTTTATAATGGTTAACAGTGAAACATAGAGGTGAGGATTTTTAATCGCGTTTTCAGCATTTCGTCCCACTGTGCGCTGGAAATTTCAACCGTTTCGGAGTTCCGGGGGTGAATTTGAGCGACATTTGCGTCGACGGAGAGGCAAAGATGGTCGCGTCCGATAGAGCCAATCGACGACCCTTGCGAAAATCTCCGTCGGTGGAAAGCTTTTATTTTCTCGGACATATTTTATGGATTCCATCGGGGGAAAAGTCACGGGTTGAAGGGTCATTAATCGTGGCCGAAATTCGACATCGGACCTCGGCTGCACAATAGGGGTTGCAGACGGTCGGTTTTTTAATTCGAAAGCAGAAGGAAGGGAAGGATTTGCGTGGAGTGCATTTCGCGAGAAGTGTCGACGTTGTAAGGATCGAGGGAAACTTAATTGAGGGAAGCGTGCCGGGTCAGGCAGCCTCAACTTTCGATTTCCTTCGAGGGAAGTTTAAAAGTTCCTCGACCCCAAACACCCCCGCGCGATTTCCACCCCTTCGCCGGCGTTCCCTGAAATACCGCCGCGATCGGATTCTCGTTAAGGCCTGTTTACACCGCGTGGATGAAGGTCAGCGTAATGGCGGCTCCCTTTGAAACACGATGACGTCGGACGGTTCACCGGCTAATATTTATCCCGGCGTGATAATAAAAGTGCAAAGTTCAGCGGTTCAACAATTCAGGATCCTCTCTTTATTCATAGTTTCATCACGGTGACAAACGGCGTTAATGGCGATGAATAGTCCGTCGGCTAAAATTAGCCGCGACAGTCGCTCCTTTCACATTTCTCGCGGTAAAAACGAGACCCCGTCTCGGGGAGGATCTTTCCACCCCGTGGAACGTGAAAGAAGTCTCGACCCCCGATGACTCGCGATCGAAGTCGAACGGTTCGGTTTTCCTGTTTGTTTTTTTTCGGCAACGTTCGAACAAGAAAAAACTGAAGGGAGGATTGCGAGAGAAAAAATGAGGGTGGAACGCGAATCGATAGCGAACGACGAGAATATCATGGGGCGTTTCTTTAGCCTTTTAAGAACATTATTCAAACGAAGCACCTCCTCCCCTTGTTTTCCGTTTTTGAACAATGTGCCTGCTCTTGGAGCAGATTGCGAAATCTTCGAGAAGAATTAATGGCTCGATAGTTCCACGAGGCGAAACGACAATTTCGTAAACAGAAATGCCAGTGGAAAAATCGTTAAACGTTGCAAATTAATTAGAGATCCTGTTCACACCTCGTTCATCGATTAAAAATAACACAGCTTTTAATCGCATCGATGATCCTAGCTCACTAGAAAATCTCAAGAGATGACATTTAACGGTTCCGGTGTAAATTTATCAAATCGGTATCACCTGCCGCGCAGATTTTTTTCGCAAGCTCGTAATTAGTCTGACCTCGCGCGAAAAAAACGTCGCGATGGTCAAACACAGGCGATGCGAACGCAGATCGATAAAGCCGCGACCAGGAAGCTCCCCTAATGAAGCTGGACGAAGCTTTTCGCGAGTTTTCCATAACCCGGAAGCGGAATCCGCGAAAGAAGAAAACGGGAAAATGGGGACAGCCGAGGCGAGAAAAATTCGAACGACTTTCCTCGTTGGGGTTGAACGATGCGCTTTTAATTCGAATAGAATGGACACGTTGCTTCCTTTTTCTCTTCCCGTCGCACCGATGAGAACCGGTAGCGAGACACTTTTGTGGTTCCCTCGAAAGGATCCTCGTCGAGTGAACAAAGAGTAGCGCTTCGCTCGAGCGAAACAAGAATTTGGCAGACGTCCAGATCTTTCGGCGAGAAGACTGACAGAAGGGGACAAAGAGGACAACCATGAATCACCGCCACAAAAGCAGGAAATTTGCATTTCCTTTTTATCCTGCGATCCCTCAGTTTTTTGCCGGAAACGTAACGGGTTACGTATTCATGCTCAAATTGTTCAAGTAACGGAATTTTCTCGGGGAAAAAAATCTGGGAGGTTCTTTAAAGTATTTTTTTGAATACTATAATTAAGGTTACATTTTTTATAATTACTCTGAGTAATTATTTTGGAAGATCCAGAGATTCATTTAAAAAAATTGGATTGTATATGAGAGGCAGGAAGTGAAAAAAGTTTCTATTTTTTATCAGGACATATAAAATTAACATGGTCTAGAACAAAGTTTTTGGAGATCCTTTCAGGAATTTTTTCAGCTACTATAGTCATAACTATATTCTTTATAAATATTATGATCCATAAATAAATTTTTTGAGTTTCTTTAAAAAATTGTTTCTACTGTTACAGTCATGATAATATTTTTATAATAATTCTAAGAGATTATTTTAGATTTTTACAGATTCTGAAAAAAGTGTTCCATTATTTTTTCCCGAATCATATAAAATTGATATAATCCATTTTTTAATCTTGCTAAGTTTCTCTTGAAAATACTGAATATAACAATTTTTATTGAATTCTTTGTAATAATTCCAAGTGATTATTTTAGACATTCACAAATTCTTTCAAAAATAAAATTTTATGATCGAAAGTACAAAGCAGAAAATGAAAAACGTTCCACTATTTTTTATCAGGTCATAAAATTTTAATACAATCTATTTTTGTAACACTGTTAGGTCCTTCTTAAAGATTCTAAATAAAACAGTTATCACGTTATTATGGATATATTGATTTTTCTAATATAATGTCAGTGAACAAGAAAAATCTTAATATTAAAACGAATTTCCTTCCAATTCCTTCATAATTGAAATAGCTACTAAAAGAAATAAAATTCATTATACGAAAAAAGATCCAAAGCCTGAAAACTGTAAAAAGTTTTAAAATTATTATATTCAGGTGCATTTAAAATTGTGCTGGTTAAAATATGAATACATGTTTATGCATTTGTGACAATCCCAAATATGCGAAAACGTACATGCAAAAATATTTTAAATAAAGCAAACTTTTATTAAAGTGTCTCTCCCTTTTCTGCTGTTACAAAAATATAAACGTCCTCAATGCAATTATAAATTACAATACACAAGCCTCAATTCTTTTTTCCTTTATTATGAATCCTCTTAAATTTTTTAATCCCTCTGTCAGCTATGCATATCTTATAATCCCATTATTTTCAAAGAACTTCTTCCCATTTTCTCACCCTTATTTTTCAAGAGTTCTTCAAGAAACATTTTAAATTATATTTCAAATAAATCTCAAGTTTCCTACCACCTTATTCAGAAACACGCATTCTTATTGATACAAGTGAATCGCAGCGAAAGCCTAACAATGGTTCCTTTGTTGCAAACACATGTTGCAGCTAGAATCGCGAGAACCAACACATGTGAGCAAATTTATCGAGCGCTCGAGGAACAAAATAGCTCCCCGCGCGTCACAATACGCGTAATTAACGCTACAATAAACTCGCCCCTCGCTTTGACAAATAACGAAATTGCATAATAAAATTTTGCAACGTTCACCGTAACCGTATTTGCAATCATTTCATCGAATCCAGAGCCGCTGTTAGGCTCCCCGGCGTATTACAAATTTCAAGTTTCCGCCAAATTAAAACTCCAGAAATTAATTAATCGCACTCACCGGTTGCTCGCGGTGGATATTAAAAAGTTCGCCGACGCTAACAAATATCTCCTTCGAGGTTTCCACGCGGTCGGTTGTACACCTTAATAAATCTACCTGACGGCGAAGATTCTCGAATTCATGAAGAGGATCCTCGTCTTCGATGATTCGGTGAAACGATAACTCGCTAACATTTCATTACCAACGCTCCCAAGGATCTTGAAATTGAAATTAATTTTGCGCTCCCGTTTCCTCAAAGTCCCCTCAAAATAATTTCGCCCCAAGCGACCCATAAACATTCCCCGTCAGAATCGCCACCCCATGCCACCCCTTCGACCCACAAATTTCTCAAGCTAACGACGCGGCGCACAGTGGTTCGAAGGCGGAAAAAATCCCAAATTCTGAAAGTGTGATTTTTATGTATAGACTTGTATATTCTGATAACTAGACTGCGGAAGTTTATGCAAATTAATATTTTTATGGACATACAACAGCAACTGAATCTTAAATAAATGTGTGTTTTATTTTCTAAATATTATAAAATGCATTATATTTTTTATATTTGATTGTATTTTTATACCTGCAGGCGTTCTTATAGGTTTTTGTAATTTGAAAATAGCCATAAATGCATAAACTTCCGCAGTCTACTGATAACTAATGAACCAATATATCTTGCTATGAAATTGAATATAGCTAATTCATATCAATAAAGAAGAAAAATTTATCTAAAGTGGGCCTATCATACTCTCACTGGAATCTTACCTTCTCCTAGCCAGAATTCTAATTCTTTTTTTTACTTTCTGCGAATATATATTATAATTTGTTTCATATATTTTTAATATTTATAGTCTTAGCTTATAGAATACATACATACTTTTCGAAATCACTCAAGCAATATTGCATAACAGAGCCTAAAATAAAGGTAATAAAAATAAAAAGTACTATTTGATTCCCTTAGGCATATAAAAAAAGCTCCGCCTTCCTCCGCGTTCTTAATGGCATTGATTTATAGTAAATACTATCAAGTAACTGTCCTGTAAAAATTAGCTCCATCTTTTTGCACCTTTGACTGTTATCGTCAAATTACTGCTCCTTCTCGCTGCGCCTAGCTTTACGGAGGGCTGCACTGAGAGTACCATATGAAGTATTACTAGCTGCTACTCATAGCTTTTATTCTTCCAACATTTCTATTCTATTACATTTCCTCTTCCGAATGTTTTGACGGTTTATTCTGGGCTCGATTACTTTGTGCACGCATCTGGAGACCAGACACAGGCAAGTTTCAGGCGGTCGCATCCTCTGATATTTTCTCTATAAAATTCTTGGACTTTCCACGTGTTTATTCTTCCTGTCACTTCTTTATACTTTGTTTCATTTTATAACTTCTTTTCGAAGGTTTCGAGTAGGCTTGATTATTCTTCCTGCACATCTAGGAACCAAACCCGCCCAAGTTTTAGCCGGTCGCATCCTCAGATACTTTTTTCATAAAATTCTCGGACTTTCCACGTATTTATTCTTCCTGTTCCTTCTTTATACTGTTTTACAGCTTCAGTTCATTACTTACAATTAGTTAAAAATTAGTTTAGGACTTATAAATACAGATTGTGTAAATATTGTCAATTAAATACAATATGTCGTATGTATACATAATGAAATCCACAATAGGTATTTTAAAATATTAATTTTTTACACAAAAAATGTGATATGACAATGTAACTTATATTCTAACCCTCTTCTTTTTTATGTAAAAATGTTCTTATGAAAAGCATATTAGGTAACAACAACAGTAGTTGTTTTATGCAAAACTGCAAAACATAGTATATACGTATACAACCTACCGTAATGTTAGAAATTGTTATGAACTTTGTTTTATATAAAAAATATTATTATGCGAAAAATATTATGTTAAAATAATAATAGTACTATAAAAATCGTTATTCAACAAATAATCTAAAAAAAAATTATTCAAAAATATTAAAAAGTAAAGAAGTTACGAAGTTTTTTCCGCGATTCTTATATGTATACACCGAACCACTGTGCGGCGCGCTACCGTCCGCCCCAAATTTCCTGGCGAGAGCTCGCTCCGCATCGCCAGGTCGCCGCAGCTCGGCCAACCCTCTAAAAATTTCATGCGGCGGGTAGGCAGATGTCGGCGGGGGTTGGAGGCGAGCGCATAATCGCAGCCAATGATTCGCGAAGCGTGTCGAACGGACGCGGAACGATGTTCGTGACCGTGACTCGAAAGAACTTGCCTCCGGCCTTGACACGGCGCACGGTCGATGAGGGAAAAAGGAAAAAAAAAAGAGGGGTGGCTTTTCCTTGCGCGACGCCTCCGCGCGTGTAAACAGAAGCCACCCCTCCCCAGCGACGTCGATTAGCGGTTAATCGTCGATTATCAGCCTGCTCGCGCGATCTCGAAACGCCGATCGTTTCGGAGGAGCTCGTTGATCGAGAATCGCAAGCGAAGGGTTTGTGGGGTCCAAGAGGGTTGCGAGTGCGGGAAAAGGGGTGAGCGTTATCTCCGGGCGAAGGAAACAGGAACTAGCGATCAGTAGGTCTGATGAGAAGTTAATGAGGAGTTCGAGGTCGGCTGGCGAAGATTAATTGAAATCCCTGGCCGAAGGGGCGAGCAGGGGATGGCGGCGTCAAAGGAAGGGCTGTTCGATTTTCGCGAGAAGGCACACTAGTGTCGGGAGATTTGCTTTTCGCCTCGGCTCGGTCAGCTCTTTTTATCGCTTCCGGGGGGGGGTGAATTTTCACTCCTCCTTTGACGCTGCTGGTACACGCAAATATTTGAACGACCCTCTTTCAAAGGGGCTGCGAAATGAGTTTAACTAACAAGGAGCGGAAGGAACAAAAAGCCAAGGCAGGATCTCGGCTTTGGAATTGTTAAGTTGGTGTTCATTTCGCGTGGCGAAAATATGTGAAAAATATGGAGGTGTGATATCCAGGGGTTGAAAAGTTAGTGGAAAATTATAAGTAAAAAGCGGATCTTTATGCAAAATAAAACTTTCACGTGCACAAATAAAGAATTAGAATTTGAAAAACAGTACATTTTAACTTGAATATGTACTTGGCATATGTTAGCATTCTCGTAGGTTTTTTGCATACTTATTGCTAGCATTGCCATAAACGCATGAAATCCGCTATCTAATTATAAGCTGGTCAGGGCTGGGTAAAATAGTATTTGAAATAAAAAATAAAAATATTTTCAGAGATTATTTCCAAAACTATGTTATTTTGAATAATTTGAAATATCTATTTATTTTTGTATTAGTGGAAATACTATTTGAAATATTTATTTAATCTCCCAAGTATATGAAATATGTATTTCAATTATGTGTTTCGTAGCACGAACTTAAAATAGTTACTTGAAATAAATATTTCTGCTATTATTAGTGGAATGAAACTTCAGCACTACCTTCCTCCGAAATAAGCTATGGATATATCTAGACATTCATAACTATGCTTATACATTATAGAGTAAGAGAAAGATGTAAGTAAAATACTATGAAATACTAGTTGAAATAATTAATTTTCATGTATCCTTAAAACAATATTATTTCAAATATTTATTCCTAATACATTCTACGAAAATTATTATTTCAAGTAATTATTTCTAAAACATCGCACAGCAAATATTACTTCAATTATTAGCTCCTATACATGTGTAATAAATAGATATTTTCAATTATTCTTCTATGTAGAACTAAGAAACAAAATAAATGCTGAAATACTACTTTATTTGAATAAAAGTATTGTAATTACTATTTCCAATACTTTTTATTTGAATTGTACCCAGCACTGAAGCTGGTCATATGAACCAATATTTGATTCAGTGATTAAAAGTGATTTTAGATAATGATTTCACTTGCAGGGGCGAGCTAATGGGAACAATAAATTTAATACGAGTATTTTCCCCATCAGGTTTACTTGGAAAAAAAGTTGTAACGATGAAAATGCTAGCGAAAGCGCACTTCTTTTCAGAAAATTAATTAAAACTGTCATTTACAGATTTCCTCTTCCGCACCGATGCGTTGAACATTTTGAAAAGGAATGCGAGACATTGGCGGCGTTATTTCGTTTGGTTCCAGAGCAAAGAGAAAAGCGAGAGATCTCATTATACTTGGGATGGTGGGGTCCCTTTTATTCGAGAATCGCGGAAATTTAACGATTCGCTAACACGTACCTGAGAAACTAAAAGAAATCGATGGAAGAACATTATTATTGGAGGTAGTTCCTCGTTTTTTGTTGCTACCCTTCGTTGAGAGCCCTGAGCCAGTGTCTGACAATAAAAAGGACCCCTTGCGGAGCATCTTCTGATCCTTGTTATCACCTTGTAATCATAAATCAAGTGGATACCTTCCAAAGCTGGGGCGAAACATTTCAAATAGTAAATATATAAATAGGTTACATCATGAATAAATTCAGGTTTCTAAAATTAAAATTAAAATTTACTTTTAATTCAGAATATGTTGAGGCTTATTGTTAGACAATTTTCTAATGACTAGTGCAACTTTTTATTATTATTACTTCTTTATGTCACTCATAACAATATACAGAAAACATAACGAATGAATAAAAAGTTGAAGTGCAAAGGCATGATTCAGTTATTAAATTGTTTTGCAATCTGACCATTAATATTATTGAACTATTCTTGGAACAATCTTATTTTATACTTATTGCAATTTATTTCTGTCTCATCTCAGTATAATAACTATTAATTAATTTTCTTTTATACATTGTACATAGATCTTTGAAGATGCAATATTTTAATTTAATTGGGAGAAAAAGTTTTTGACATAGTATTCAAATTAATGTTTTATCTTGAGAACGCTGAGAATTCCGAGGCTTGAATAATTATATCTATTTTAATTGATTTTTTCCCCCAACTGCAAAGCTGAAGTATTTTATAATATTTTTTACTGTAGGTTTAGAAGCTAAAAATACTTTATTCGTTGACATTTCCTGTTTTACTTGAAATACTATTTTGTTTACTATACACAGAATTTAGTTTTTAATGTAAATAGAATATGAAATATTTTTCTTGAAATTTTGTCCAGCTCTGATCTCTTGATACGGTGAGAAATGGTAGAGAAGGTGAAAGAAAGTAGAAGACGATTAAAGGTTACAGCTTTTCATATTTTAACGAAAGCAGAAAAGCTAAGAAAAGCCATGAAGAACGGAGGTTATTTCAAGAACAATTTCGAGAACTTTTGGTGTCGATATTGGCATTAATGGTACAATAGAAATTGTTTTAATCTCTAAAATTTAAAGGACCATTCAATGTAATGATTGTATACTACTATGACTTTGGTAAATATCTTTGTCAAATGTTGTCAAAAATTAAAAAAAAATAATAATAATAGAACGAAGATTGAAAGTGTCGTCCAAACTATGTTAAACAATTTTTCTTAAAGAATTGTTTAAAACTTTGATAATACAAATTTTTGAAATTGAGAAAAAAATAAAATTTTCTTTTCATTTTAATTGTGAAGAGACTTTGAAAATTTTAAAAAGTTTGAGAAATGTTAAAAAGTAAAAATCTCACCGACGCGACGCAATCACAACCCTCGCAATGTTAAACTTTCGTTATGTCACATATAGTTTTTATCCTACGAATCACTATACTCATTAAAAATCCATTACATGCGAATCCTGTACAATACATTGCGGTATCCTAATCGCGAAATCGAATACTAGAAACACAGAACAAACACTGCGGTTCAATTATTCTCCTGGCATCGAGCAAATAATGTTTACCGATTTCCCTGGTGCATCATTTCGCTTTTACAATTAAAATACAAATCAAATTACAGAGGATTAACACACTGAGTGCCGCATGGGTTATCGTGGCCCACTATATTCACAGCAATGGAACTTTTCCTCTTCAAATGTACATATTCCACAATTTGCGATCGAAATCAATTTAATCAAATTATAACTACAGAAAATTACTTGTGAATATTATTCTTTTCTCTGTGAACGTTGTGTTATAATCACCAAAGTCACCAAGTCAATTTTCTGAGTAACAATTATATCCAGTTTTTATTATTCAGAAGTTTAATTGTTTAATACATAATAATGGCTATGAGAGTATAGCAGGCGTTTGAGTAAAACTTGAACCGTGGTTTAATAATTTTCTACTTACTATTGGCATTTTATATTCGAAGCACTAAGTCAGATAATCGATGTTCTACTGTAAATTAATAATTATTACTTATAAGAGAAATAAGGGTTCTTAGTTCTCAGTGAGGAGAATTCTCCAAAAAGTTTTGAAAAAATTCATACAGTGTTCTTAAATTTTATAAACAGAGACTAGAATAGAAGAAATTAAGAAATTATTCGTTTTTATAGATTATCCTAAATATTATATAATATCGTAAATAATTTCGCTCTTTTTTTGTTTCAATTCTAGTTACAAACTTCCGAAAACAGTAAAATAAAAATTTAAAAATTATCTGAACACCAGAAATTAATCAAAACAATACGATGAACATAAAACTTCAAATCAGTGATTAAATGTAACTGCAAGGAAGTTTACATAAAAAATTAAAATGTTTTGCAAAGACAGTAGAACCTCAGTTAACAGACTTAATGTTTATTAAATAAAATGCTAATAATTAAATAATTAAATCATAGTTTAAATATGACTCTGAGTCCCATTCTACTCTCATACTTAGTGCACAATGTAATCGAAGCCCTAGATAATTATAAATAAAGATAACGACAAGTGATTCGGATAATGGAGGTTCTACTGTACTTATTGAACTTGTAAACCATTAAAGAACTTGTAAAGGTAAGTTTTCACGCGACTTTCAGTGTCACGACACAAATTGTCACGACTTTCATTAGCGTGAAAACTATGAATCGCGTTGTTATGACATTAAACTCCGTATTATAAGCACTCAATGTCACATTGCCATGACACTTACAAGGGAAGTTCGGTGAGTGTCACTCGCCGATTTTAATGAAACTTTGTACGATTTTTCTATGGTCCAACCTAAGAATCTTGCCCTATATAGTAGCTGCCCATACTCGACTTTAAAGGAGAAACTTACCCCTTTAATCCAACTCGCCCTTTTCATTTCGGTGCTTATAACTGACAAAGTATAAGCGTTATAAAAAAATGTTTTATACAAAAGTTTTACTGTTGTTTAAGACCCATAGGATGGCTGTAAGAAAATTTTGTAAAAACGAATTGTTTATAAAAATTAAATTTTACCTGCCTCCCTTTTTGTGACAAAAAATGTTTTCGTTTCAGGCGAATAAAGAGCAATTCGTTTTTTCAAAATTTTCTTACAGCCATCCTATAGGTCTTAAACAAGAGTAAAACTTTTGTATAAAACATTTTTTTATAACGCTTATACTTTGTCTGTTATAAGCACCGAAATGAAAAGGGCGATTTGGATTAAAGGGGTAGTTTCTCCCTTAAAGTCGAGTATGGGCAGCTACTATATAGGGCAAAATTCTTAGGTTGGACCATAGAAAAATCGTACAAAGTTTCATTAAAATCGGCGAGTGACACTCACCAAACTTCCCTTGTTAGTGTCACGTTAAGACTTACTTTCTCTAACTTGTCCAAACACAAACCACACTCTGCTTAGCTCAGCACGAATAAATTTCCAATCTCAAACCCTCGATTTCCGAAGCAATATTAACCAAAATCCCATAAGAAACTTTGTAACCTACTCACCCCTCATCCACGCGTCACCACAACCGCACAAAATCCACTCACCCTCGAGTACCAAAAAATCAAATCACGATCCCCCTTCTCCGCGATCGTCCTGGCCTGTCGCGAGGTGGTCGCCCGGAAACAGGACGCGTCGTGGAGCCTCCCCCGCGTCGGGGGTTGGAGGGATCGAACGCAACCCACCTGCATGCTTCCGAGTCGGGGCTCATGGCCAAGGGGGTTCCGGCACGATCGTCCGCGTCGTGCCAGGCGTCGGTGTCCAGGTTACGCCGCGTGTCCTTTCTCTCTTCTCTCGATCGGTTCGTTCGGGGGTTCGAACTGCGACTGGTGGTTCTGCTCACCGCGACCGAGACAGAAGCGTGGCTCAGCCTTGGAAGGGGTTGCCTCGGTCCGGCACACAGCTCGCGCCCTCGCGTGGGGATGGGCGACCGCCGAGACAAGGGGGTGAGAGGGTTCGTGCCTCTCTGTCGAGAGTTTGATTTACCCTGACGCGACGTGTGGCCCGCGACGAGACTGATCGTTAACTGGGACTGGGAGGATCGGTTCCAGGTTTATCGGCTCGGCTGTCGATTGCCCACCTGGTTGCTCCTTTCGACGCGTCGGGGGGGAGGGGGTGAAACGATTCAACGAGGGCACAGGTATAGTGGTTTTTGATGGGGGATTTCTCGCGCTGATTGGTGTCGATCGCAGAGATTGGAGGGGAGACTTCTGAAATGTTTTGGGTGGGGGTTGAGAAGCTTGTGAGCATTGGAGTGGTTTGGTTATGGAATATTTTTTAGATATTCTTTTAGAGTGGCTTTTGGAGAGAGGTATGTTTGGAATTTGGGAAAGGAGAGGTTTGGAATTTTTTGGGATTGGATTTCATTATGGATGTTTATACAAATTGATAAGTATTTCTTGAGAAGTTCTTCTTGAAAATCTGATCTGTTAGGAATTAAAACTTCAATTATTAGTATATCATTATGAATGGGGATGATGAAATGTTTTTTAAATGTCAAGGAAGAAACGTAGATATTAAACCCCTTGACCTACAATATTTTTTAAGTCAAGTATCTAACTAATAATTGCATAGGGTTAAGAAAATAATTTTGTAGATTTGTAGTTATCGAAAACTTCTTCAGCTTCGCTTTTTCTTCATTTGTAATAATTTAACAACGTTTATCTCAATGTGCCACACGTTATTATAAAACAACTTTCTTATATTCTTCTTCAAATTGGAACGATTATTAATAAACTGAGGATGTTAATGCAAATTTTTATTTTTAAAGACGTGAATGAAGAGTTTAAATTTGAACGAAAGTGTTACATTTTTTAAATCGGCGTTTCTTAATTTTTATTTCATAGAATCCCACATTAACCAAGTTCTTGGAAAATATAATTACAATTAAGTACTTTAAATTTAAAAAAGAAAGCCACAAATATAGTTTTCTAATTGCCTCCAAAATATTTTAAATTCATCATCTGTGAATTCCACATAAACTGTTTTCAATTTTTTAAGCATGATTCATTATTAATGTTTTATTCTTAGTATTTTACATATTTTTGCATTCTTATAGTTATTTATATTTGTTATAAATTCATAAACACCCATGATCTATTTGTCTATTACGCCACCTTCTCTCATACTTTCGCTATTAAGAAAACAAATTTCAAAGCAAGAGATACAATAATTATTTGGGAAACAAACCAGATAAGAGAATTTTAAATAATAATAGCCCTCGCATCAATAATAAAACCATTGTGAATATTAATTCTCTCGCAAGTAGTATAACCTTCAGGAACGATATTTATGGAACGACCTAATAGAAATCGATTACGTGTATTTCTTTCATTTTTTAAATTTATTTCCTGGCTTTTCCGCTTTTACATCTGATAGGAGAAAAAGTTAAAGTCGGAAATATGTTTTTCTGCTTATTCTATAAGCTCATCACTGATACCAAACATGGGAGCTTACAAGCACTTAATATGGTAAATACTTTTAAAAGCACGATCAATTTCTTCGTACACTGCACATTTGAAATTCCAAACTAAACTGCGGTCCTCGACATAAACTACTTGAACAAAGTTGCTCGAATTCCTATGTAGACAGTGGGTGGAGTTTCTGTCCGCAGAGGAAACCAGCGATTCGCTTGATGGAAACCAAGTAAAACTAGAAACTGCTCAATCGCGGAACTGTAACAAAAAAAATGTGAGAAAAATTCCTTTGAGGCTAAATTGCAAAAAACAAAAAATAATAAAAAACAAAAATATACGAACTCTGTTTTTTTTTCTCTTCACACTAAAAATTCCTTAAAAATCCTCAAGCTTATGATTATTTCTTAAGAGTCCCAGACTCTCCACAAACTTCTCCATAGAAATTCCCCAAAACAACCCCCAAAGACCCCTAAAAGCGCAAACATTCCATTGGAGAACCTTCTAATCCCCATCATCCCCTTAATCCGCCCCCAAAGTATCCTCGTCAACAGGAACAGCGATCCCAGAGTCCTGAAAGCAACAGTCGCGTTCCAGAAAAGGGGATGACCGAGAAAAAGGCCGCCCGGAAGAGGCGAGAGACCAGGGGTTAGATTGAAGACCCAGGTACCGTTGGAGGGTTAGAAAACGGTCGGATCCCGGCGAAGAAAGTGAAGGGGAATCCCGTCGAAGGACGAACGGAGGCGCAGGAGGGCCATCGAAGAAGCTTAGAAAGAGAAAAGGGAGGGCGAGGACGCGACGCCGGCGCGAGAGAAACCCCGTAGGTCAAGGTCGTCGCGCAGGTGGCGTCGAGCCCCGCGTCACGGCCCTGAAGCCCCGCCGGACAGAGAATGCCTCGTGTGCAGGGACGATCTTCGACTCTCGCGAGATCGATATAACCAACCCACCCGGTGGAAGCTACAGGGGCGAGAAACGAGCCGCTTCTCCTGCCGTGCCGCCTGCAACGCGGAAACTGATAAGGGTCGCTGGGGGCTGCGCCGAATCGATCAACGGCTGATTCGTTAACCCATTTATGCCTGCGAGCACCCAAAATTCACGCGAATCGACGAACGATTCGTGCGAACGTCGATTTTCGGACGCGGAGGGAGACATTGGGGCGGGGGGGAAGTGTGTTACCCCTTCGATACCCTTTTGCTAACCTGTTGACTGGGGGAGGAAACAGGAAATCCGATCCTCTGTAATCTTGTGTAACTTGAGACGGTTTTATATTTCTTGGGATTTTGGGAATTTTTATAAAGGGGTTGCAAACGATTCAGGATTGAGTATATTCTTTTTGGGAAAGTTCGAATAGGTATAATTTATGTAACTTGTTATAGTAGAGATACAAGATAATCAGGAAGTTTTATATCATTTTTTAAATGTTTTGTTAATATCTATCATAAGTACATTGGGACTTTTTATGCGAAATCAAATTTTGACGAAAATGCGAAAAAGAGTGGAAGCTTGAATAAAAGAGAGAAATTATTAGACAAATAGAAGCTTGAATAACACAAGAATTTTGCATATCTTAGCATTTATCTACAGCCTCACAGATTTTTCTATATTTAGAATTGCCATAATTGTATTAAATTCCGCAGTTGAATCGTAAGACATCTGATTTCATATTCACATTTTTAAAATAAGAACTATAATTGTATTGCATAAGTATATAAATATAGATGTATAAATAAATATTTATTCCAAGAATTTAACCTGCTGCTTTTTTTATGTTATTTGATGTCTAATGATAACCAGTTTTTTGGTGTATATAAAAATTCTTAAAAATCGAATAGAAGACCACTTTAAAAATACTTTCAGGAATTTTTCAGATCATTAAACACACTCACCGAGCAATATTTAATATTCGCCTATTACATAGTTTCATTTTTGCAAGCAAAGAAATTGAATCATGAAAGGTTAAGTCATCTGGAAGCTCTGCGTTTTATGGAGCGAATTATTTGAAGCAGAAAATTTACCACTGAAAGTCACATGCAGACTGCAGATGTTTATACAAATCCATATTTATAGAGACAGGAATAAAAATTGTGCCATTTTTATCCTTTAAATATTGTAACATTTTATCTTCGATATTTTATATGCTGTACATTGCATATATCCTTCTACGATATGTTTTTGAATATTTATATTTACCGGAAATTCATAAAACATCTAGCTTAATAAACACAGCGTCCATTATCAAACAATTTTTCAATAATAGCGTGTATGAAACCCCTTGAACTTTAAAAAATTTTAAACAATAAAGCCTCCACTAAATCTTAATTTTCGCATCGAAGTATTCAAAACTCAAAATTCTTTCATTCAAACAACAATCCAAGGACTTTATAATACCCTAAACCACCCTTTCAAGATGGTTCAGCAGTTGAAAGCCACTTCTAAATCTCCTGAATTCCTAACAAGCGAATTTTCATATTCGCCTCAGTATTAAGCCCCTCAAGTTGGAGAGGATTCAATGCAGGGTGACTTGGGGTTTCGCCTAATGGTGTTGCTTGTTGTCCTTGACGATCCCACAGCATAGGGGATGAAAGTGTTCAACAGAGCGAAACATTCTGGACCAGCTACTCTAAATGTATGATTTACTCAAGTCCCTGTCTGATTTGATCAAGGCAGACTCATGCTATTGATAAAAGGGGGTCGAAGAAGCACCCCGAAGCGGCTATTCATCAGTATCGACAGGCCGAGGTACCTCTAGCTCGCAAAAACTGGAGCTGCCCCGTGAAATTTATCACCTCCGAAGCTAAATTCACTAATCCGGGAAAAGCTACTGACAGAAAGCAGACTGTGTTCAACTCTTTCGACAAATATCGACGCGAGGTAACCTGCTCGCCACGCGCCATTCGCCCCATTGCTCCCCAATTCGCAGCAAACGATTTATTTGCCGATAACAAATATCGCACGGTATGTAAATTTCGAGCGTTTCCATCCGTTTTATCACAGCCCGTTGTATTTTATATCGATGCTGAATTCGAATCATGTGTTTAGCTTTTCACCCTTGCATTCGATTAGAAATTCAGTTCAGCAATTGATTAACGATTGCCAAGTATAAATGCGCTTCTAATAACGAACTGCGCGCCTCGCGAGCCACGAAAGCGTCGCGTATTAATTACGGAATGATTTTATGAGAATTCCTTCGTCGCAATCGAATCCAGGGAAATATTAATCGTCGGCGAAAGCGTTGAGCTACTCCACTTAATTCAGGGAAACGAAGGTCCGTCGCTTCTTCGGTATTTAAACCGCTAAAAATGGACGTCCTTCGCGCCGTGCCAAGGAAGACAGAACCTCGAAGATGGAATCCTTAATATGACCGCGTCTTGTGCGCGTCGTGCAGCATCGCGACGCGCCGGCTATAAATATTTCTTTATTCCGCGGCAGAAATTCTCCGTCGCGGTCCGTATTCGCCATTCCTCACGGGATTGCCCCTCGGGCGAGTAATATTCCCTACGCGAGGGGCTGATTCTGTCTTATCGCTCCGTGTATCTCGAATCGAATCGCGGAAGGGCACTCGAAATTCCGCCGCGTATCTCGCCCCCTTTTGTCGCGTGATTCCTTCGCCGAAATCGCGGGGTTTCCCAGTCCCTGAGGAGATTGGATCTAGGAAACGCTAGGAATCGCTCGATCTTATAATCTAGGTCGAAAAGAATTACCTCTGCCATAATTTTCTCGGATTTAGGGGAGCCAAAATTAATTCCACGCAATTCGAACGCAGAAATTCAACGGTATCAGTAAAAGTATCAGGAGATCGATAAGTCGCTTTCGAAAGCTCTGAAGGAATAATAAAATTAACGATTCCGATGTCCACGGATTCAGATATTCATGTTTCAGACCTCAGGGAAATTCTAAGCACGTGGAAAATGCCGCTTCGGTGAACGTTCGCGGAGTTTCAACGTGGGAAATGCGACGGAAAAGGTTTACGCGAATGCGACGAGGAAAGTTTAGCCCCGATTCGATTCCCAGATGTCAGGATCAAAGGCGCGACGAGGATCCGCGATCTAGGGTTGACAGGCTTCCGATTACGTAGACGGGACATTCTGAATCCTCCAGAGACCGATTCACCTGCGGCAAATTGAATTTCGCCCTGTGGACAGCGGCGATCGACTTCAGAATTTTCCGCATGAGCTTTCAAGGTCGTGAAGCTCATCCGCGAGGGGGCAAAAATTGCACAACCCGCGTTACGTATTTTTCCCGAGGGTCCTGAGATCCGCGATGAATTAACTTGGATTGATCGAATTCCGGGAGAAACTGTACGAAAGAAAATTAATCATTTCCTTGAGAAACAGTGACTTTGAAAATGACTAAATTTTCAGAAAAATTTATAGTCAAAGTTTTTGATAATTGATGCAATTGCAATTATTAGATTGAGTCATAAATGCAGTAGTGAACGAAGAAATTGCGCCACCTCAAAAATATTCATGTTTTCGTAAAACTATGAATGCACCATAAATCTAATACAATATGTAATACAACTATGCTATGTCACATTATGGGAAATTATTAAAAGACCACGTTACAATACTTTAATGTAACTACAAAGTTTGCAATGTATCTACGTTTTCAACAAACTATTTTTAAGTAGTGGTAGCAATTTTATTGGACACTAATGTAAGCTACACTGCGAATCAGATTTTAATTGTCATTCCAAGATTAAACTAATTAATAACATTATACTATTAGAAAATTACCTGCCTTGTAAAAAAATATTAGAAACAAAACTTGTACAGCTTTCAGGAAGTCATATAGTACTGTAATTGATTTTCTGTTACTTTATTTCCTCATTACGATTCAAAAATCACCTTCAATTTTTCTTAAATAGAGTATCTAATATTTTTTCCTGAATTTCCTGAACGATCTTTGCTCTGTAGCAAAGTATTATACTAAATGTGGCCTAAAATTAATAACAACTGAGATACTATTCGAAAAATTTATCCAAATTCATGAAATTCAAGAAATATTAAACATTCCAATTTTTGTTAGAAACATTTTTCCGCACAGCAGATAATTGAAGAATTCATTGAAATCGTCATGTTGCAAGACTCACTCTGTATTTTTAATTAAAACTGCAGCACAATTGATTAAAAAATCGTTTTACAGAAACGAAATGAGGTATTTCTAATCCAATCTGATATTTTTCATAACTATTCGGCAGAATTCCGAATTTTCTCCCAGGAAAAGTTTTTAATTTATTCATGGAATATGCGTTTAATCCACAGAATTTCGTATA
Source organism: Perdita meconis (assembly GCA_030770465.2). Lineage (NCBI taxonomy): Eukaryota > Metazoa > Arthropoda > Insecta > Hymenoptera > Andrenidae > Perdita > Perdita meconis. The sequence goes on from JASKOS020000001.1 coordinate 6,494,258, forward strand.
ATAACGAGATTTCAAGCGAACAGAAAGGTAGAAAGTTGTCAGGATTCTCGGAAGAATTTCCTCCGCCGAAGAGAATTCTGCCGATAAAAAATAAATGTTGTTAACGTGCGCCACAACGGATAAATGCATTCCCAATGCAAAAGGTAACAATGGACAAACAATTCCTAGTACGGAGGAAACCAATCCCAAAATTTCTCATTGTCTCGCTTAATTTCCAATTGCGGATGCAGGTGCGCACCTTTTTGCTTCGCGGGAATCACGCAAAGAAAGAGAGGAAGCTGCGTGTGGCTGCGACTGCATTGTTCCGCAGAGCGTTATCGACTAACGCGTCTCGATTCACGAATTTCGTAGCCCCGCCCCCTGCGTCTGAAATTATTCACACAAAGCATCCGCCGTGTCTGACGTCGCCTCGAATTCTCGGCGCACCGGTAATTCGCCTCTAACGCGAAAACGGTCGATGTAAATGTTTCAAGGGACGCCGAGCCCGTGAAACCAGGGAGGATTAAAGCTCGATTCTACCTTCAGTTTCGCTCGTGTTCGAACGAAATTCGCTCGGCAATATCGCGAGCGCGCGATCGAGGGAAAAAAAATTCAGCGAGCCGGTGGAATCGCGCGCGGGGATTAAAATTTCATCCCCGCGCGCTCGGAATTAGTCTTCAACCCCTAGAGAACTTTCCCGCGACGGTTTTCCTCGGCGTCCACCTCGTTTTCTCCGCGAATTTCTCGGAGGGCGATTTTTAATGGGGGCGGATTCGCCTTCCCCCCGGAAGTGGACTGCTTGCGAAATGAAATCTAGCTGGTAATTATTTTGGAGATTAGCGCCTTGATGAATCTGCTTGGAGAAATTGTTCGTTCTTCTGGGGAGATTTTAAATGTGGAATGAAAAATGTTTTCTGTTTTGAACTATTAGAATTTCTCCGTGAAACGTTTTATAATAAATTAAAAAATGAAATTGAGAGTGAAAATTTAATTCGTTTCCTTTGCTGCCATCTGAGTTTGTCGTAACTCATATTTCAGCCTCTAAAATTCTTTGCCCTAATCAATTTCTTCACGAGGTGAATCTGAAGGAGGCGAGAATTTTCGAGGAACCGATTCGTCAAGAAGAGTAAATAAGAGGGTTGACGGTGGCAATAGTGACGCCGTTGACGAACGATGAAAGGGGTTGGGTTCGGGGGTGGCTGCGGAACGACTCGGCCAAGGACAAGCGGGGTCAAGTCCTCGGGATGCAACAGATAGCCTCCGACCGCAAAACAGACCCTTGTGTTCTCCTTGAACGTAGGAACGAGGGAAAAGAAGCTTCGATTTCCTGTTCGAATTACTGCGGCAGAATCTCCTGGTTCCGCGCGTTGTGCCGCTGCCGGTCGAGGGGTTGCATTCTGACTGGATTACGAGGAGAGAATTAACGAGCTCGGGACTTTTTTCTTCTCTCGCACCGAGGGAGAACAATTGCGGCCGCCTCGCCTTGACTGAAAATGAACCTCCTGTACCGTTTGATGCACCTTCTTGTGCTATTTAATTGTTAATTTGCCCGGGGAATTTTCTCGCAACACGATTCTTTGCGGAAGGATTGTACTTCGCGAAAGGCTTTTTTATTTGTGGAGATGTGGCTGCTGTGCATTTTGACAATATTATTTAGAATTTTTGATGCATTCTTTTGGAGAGAAGAGCATGAATTAGCAATGAAGGATGAGGATGAAATATTCTGGAAATTGGGGCTTTTTGAGGAGATAGTTTTTGGTACTTCTTTTCGTATTGATTATTAAAGGCAATGAATGATTTTGTTATTAGTAATTTGCTCTATGTTTAACGCGTTTAGTGGAAAAAATGAGGAAATATCTAATTATGAATTTATTTGAGTAAAGGAAGATTGGAAAATTAATAGAAAAGTTGAAAACTATTAGGTACTATTGCGAAATTTAATAGTAGAGGCACAGATGCTTCAAGAAAAATGAGGGTGTTATTTTACGGAGATTTTTAGGAGAAGAAATTCTATCCTCCAGAAGATAGAGGCATCATTGTGCAACTAAGTATTAAAATATTAAGTCATTCCTTTAAATAATTGCTCTCAGAGTTATTTTATTTCCATATTTTAGATTTTTTTTTGATTTCTTTGAAAAAAAAAGAAATGTATACTCTAAATAAAAAATAAAGAATGAATTTCAAAGATTCTGTTCTTTCTGAACTTTGTACTGTATTTTACTAACCTTTAATAGTAACAACATTATTATTATTCTTAAAGAAACCTTTCATAAAATGTTCGCAAAAGTGTTACAGAACCTCAAAGTTCCTATTCCTGGATTTTGTATTGTTTTTTAGCAAAAAGATTGTCATCCGTTTTTCAATTAACATTCCAATCAGTACACTATGAATTTTTATACAGAGTCAAATGTTTATAAACACAAATAAAGAATAAAATTGAAATTAGAATAATAATGTACATTTTCTCTGAAATATTACAACTTGTATTATGTATTATACTTTCAATATTTTGTATATTTTATTACCTCTTAACAGCTTCGTGTATTTTTGTATACTCAAAATTGTCATAAATTCATAAAGATAGTAGTCTAATAATCACAAATTCATCACTTTTTTGCATTTTATAATTTTTCAGAGACAATCGCACCTGCATTATTATTAAACTGCAAATCTTCATGCAAATTCTCATTTTTTCATAGATAAAACAATAATTAGAACAGGAATAAAAATATGTCTGATCCCTAATTATTACAATATCTATTGTATTTACTACATTATACATATATACATTTTTATTTCTGCATAGCCTTGTATATTTCAACATATGAAGCTATTCATTAAATTCTTCGGATTGCTCAATTTTAATTCTCCTCGTCGACCTTGTCATTGCAAAGGGAAACTAAATTAACCACCATAACCCTAATGTCAAGAGAAATAGATTAAATGCCAATGATTAGAAATTACTTCAAGTTAAAAATAAATTGTAATCTCACTAGTTGAATACAAGTTAAAAATTCTTTTAATCCTCAGAACTTAATGAACAATGCAATATTAAAGTCATGCATAAGTACATAAAAATCCAGAGTCTAATTGTTCCTTCCAAAAGAAGAGCTCCAAAAAATGAACTCTTCAATTCGATCGGTACGTATACCGATCAAGCCAAATGCTCGATCGCTAATTCCTCGATCATCGATCAGAGATCGCTCGATCCTCGCCAGATGGAGCCCGCTGTCCATTTACCGTGTCCGCGACAAGAATTCGCTCGCTTTGGCCGGGGGCAGAGAAAGCTCAGCCTCGAAGGCTTCAGCTGATACCTGCCTCTTCTTCTCCTTTTCCTTTCACCGCGACGGCATATGTCACGCCGGAGCACGATTTCCAATGGAATCGCGGCTGGATGCCCCGATAACGATCGAGACGGTTTCACGCGGCGGCCTCGGGGATCGAGGAAACTCGCGGCGGGATCAACGAAAGCGCGTTTTCTCGATCCGTCCTCCCATTGTGCTCCGAGCCTCGTGGAAGCTATTTCGAATATTCAAGGAAGAAAACGGTAACTCGGAGGAAACTTTAAAGAGCCGGAACTTCGGGGTAATGCAAATCGACTCGAAGGATTTGAAGTGTCTTCGAGGGATCGTTGCGGTTCGAAGAGGATCAATGAAGTCGTTATGCATTTCCGACCGAGTTCGGACCGCGCGATTTATGGCATCGTGGCGTCTTATTAAATCAGCCGATCGATCGAGCCTCGCCATTTATCGACGGTTTAACGGTGCGCCTCGCGGCTGCAGTCACGCGTGCAGTTTTCGACGGAGTCACGAACGAAGGAAGGATCATTAGCATTCCAGGCGATCATTTCTTTAAATAGACGCCGATCGAAGGATAACGGAACGTGTTCCTTTCTTCGGCTCTCTTCTTCGCGACGGAAAGATCCTCGGTTATGAAAAACAAGGAATCCAGGTTTCCGCGAAGGACGACGCCGACGACGACAGCGGCTTCTTATCGGATAACTTAATTGGTGCGCGTCTCGCGCGGGAGACAATGATTACGTAATTTATTATGCTAATCGAGGGACTCTTTTTTCTTCGACCGTTACTTCTCTGGCTCGTCATGTTTTTATGCAAAACGTGGTCCGCCTCTCGGAGTCGTTTTTACACAGTTCGTCGGCATTTTGCAATCCGGCGAGTAGCAATTATTCCGTGAGAGAAAATTTTGCATGAAGATCATTCAGCCAACATGTTGCATGAATATTCAAGCACAATTTCCATAGATGTATTCATCTCTTTCTCGCGAGATCCGTAGATCTCGGGATTCATAGATCCCCTGAGGGTAGAATTACTCGAGCAGGAAGTACGCTTGCCTAAACGCATCGATCATTCACGCGATTCAAAGCGGCCATTGTCTTTTCCTGATCCGCGGATCGATACTTAATCTCAAACAGATGCTTTTTCTTTCTGGTAGAAAATGATCGACGATTCGTTACCTGCTGAGGATCAACGATCTCTTTCTCACCGACTCATAAAACTTTTCTGATCCATAATTTTTATACCTTCGTTTTTTTCCTGGCGAATAAAACTGTCTCATTATTAATGCAATCATCTGGTTAATTTTTTCTAGAAACTCTCAATCATTTTCACTGTTAATTATTCAATTTCAAATTATGAATTATTCGAATTCCACCCAGCATATTTTGCACGGAATACCAACATCGCAACCTCGATGGCAACTTTATTCCTAGATCTGTAACCTCCAGGCTTCCAGTTGCCGTAAAAAAGTCCTCCCACGAAGTAACCTAACCCAGACCCAGGATCGCCCACTGAATGAACACGTCCATCAGCCGATTCAACGTTCATTCACTCCACCCATCAACAGCCAACGCCAGAACCGCGAATCGTTGATCGATACCGCCTCGAAGCGTAGAGAGATTGAACGATCAGGCGTCGACAGCGCGAAAACAATCGAACAACCGTGCGCTCAGTATCGTCGGGAATTCTAAAGGGTAAATTCCTGCGACCGCGACGAATCCTCGCCGCGATCCGCCCGGCAACCTGCTCGGCGGACCCAAAGATTCGCAAAGAGAGGTTTCTTGGCATTTACATTCCGGATGGTGCAATAAACGCGCGCAGATTTTCTATCGTGCTCTCGTCGGCCGGTCCAAAATGCCAGGCGAACCCTTCCTCCGCTCTGACATTTCGGGGAGACTCGTGAAATGAAATTTCGAGGGGCCCGGGTCGATCGAAAGGGGGCACAGAGCGTCGACTTCGACTCGAAGGAGTCTTGCGCTGAAGGTTCGACGCTCTCCTTTTGGAAACTTGAAGTGAGAGGGTGAGAATTTTAGAATATAGCTCTTGCTTCTTTTCAGGGTCCGTGGAAGTCATCTGCTATTTTTCTTGGGCTTGGAAAAATGATTGGAAACAACAGAAAGCATAGAGACTTAATTATTGCACTATTCCAAATATTCCACCATTTGGAATTCCAAATGATCGCAATAAAATTAATTCGCAGGACGATACCTCGACAGGTAGTCCAACGCACGGCTGAATGCACGCCAATTTCGCTTTCGACGCGGTGGCAAAATGAAATCGCTGGAAAACTCGCCAGTAAAAAAGAGCTTCGCATCATTTTCCTCTATTTCCTCGCGGAAACTGATTCTTCTCAAAACGTTTTCTCGAGGCAATAAATCAAGCCGACTCTTCAGCTCCCTTCGCGATAAACCGCGGGATTCTGTGAAGCTCCCAGAGTTCACGCTTGATATTTCGGCTTGCCGAATGTGGTGCAGTCGCAGTCGATATTGCAGTCGGCAGTGCGGAAATGTGCACCGTCTGCGAACCGTTATTGCTGTGTTCGCAATTTAGATATAAAGCTCGCGAATGTTTCTGAATGCTAGAGTCACAAATAATTCGGTAGATCGATTGGCGTTTGAGATTTGTCCGAGATCGACGAGATCAGAAAGTTCACAGAGGAAACGGAAGACTTCATCTCGTGGGACCCAAACCGCTGCTGATCGCGTAATCGATCAATCCGAGTGAAATGCATGTGAACGTCGAGCTTTTGCAACCTCGTCTTCCGGCGGAACTTCGGGCTGAAGTGCAGGGACGAAGCTGATCTATCACCGGGAGTAATTGCCCCGGTGATTATGGTAATTTTCTTTGAGTCACCGAGTTAATGTATTCACATTTTCCCCGTCGAGTTGCAACACTGTTTCAAATCGATTAGAAGAAATATGGAGATCGTTCGGGGAGCTTTCAATGCTAATGTCTTGGGTTACTGTTTCTGTGGCAGTTCTCAGTGTCTGGTCCCATTATACGAATTAAGAGAATGGTTATTTGTAATTGGTCCTCGATAAACTTTGAGTTCCTTTGGCAACTTCCAGTTCGGCGGAAGGAAATGAGAAGCTATTATCGTAGATATAGGAGATAGAGAAGAGATGGTTTCTAGGAATCTAATTACAGCTTTTGAAGCATCAGAAACATTGGTAAGAGGATATAGAAGATGGTAAAATTAATTTGGGTGTAAAATGGTACAAAGTATTTAAGTGTTTAGGATGTTGGGCTGTGAAGTTTAATGAGGAATAGAGAAAAAAAGTATCAAGTTTAGATTGATATAGTAGGTTGTAGTTGAATATAGAATTCAATTGGATTATGAAAGCTTATAATATAGTATAGCTTATATAATTAAGTATAATATAGACTTTAGTAGATCTCTCACAAATTTCTATGGTCCCATCAGTAAATTGTATCGAAGAAAATAACAATATTATTGAGATATATTGAAAAGATGTCATCCATGTTTTCTTTGATACTAGTTTTAGAATTCAATACATTAGAAGTGTATTAATTTCCAATTTCTTGAAGCTTTCTAAATTGCAATTACAAATTTTGGCGGAGCTTCCTTAAATTTCCTGTTACTTAAAATAAACAGTAGTTAAGACATTAAAAATAAAAATTAGTAAGGTATCCACTACCTTCTTTATGCTGATAAACTTAAAATTTGAGATAGAAATTATCAGTTTCTGTAATTTCTCAATTGTAATATATAATAACGTTACTAAAAAATTATTCTCTATGTCTCATCTACTATTATTCCCAAAATTCAGTATACCAGAAATGCTCAATTTCTTCGATATTCCAGTTAAAATAAACAATTTTAATAAACGTTCCATAAATTTAATTTTGTTTCCAATAGACAACCAAGATATTAAGGACACAATTGAAAATCTATCCACCATCTCTTCTCTAATACTCGTTTAAGAATCCAATAGAATATGTAATTTTCAATCATGTCAATTAACCCAGATAAAGTCTGCAATCTCTTCAATTTCCCAAGTGAAGCCTTCAATCTCTTCAATTTTCTCGTTGAAATAATAAATTACAGTAGATGTCCCACAAACATCAAGTTGTACTTAATAGACAACCAGAACATCAAAGTCTTCATTTGAAAATTATGCACCACCATTTCTCTGGTATTATCCTCAAAACCCAACAACTAACATAATTTTTTTGCTACTATACTATTTAAAATTGAATACATTAGAAGCCTTCGATGTCTTCAATTTTTATTTGAATGACGGCTCAAACGATGGACTTTAGTAGATCTTCCACAAAAATTACAACTTAATTGATACTAGAATAAAATGTTAGAAGTTCTAGAATCCACTAAAATATGTAATTTCCTATCTCTTCAATTCCCACAGATTTCATGTTGCTCAGACTAGATATTAACAAGAACATCAAAGACACGATGGCAAACAGTTCTCCTGCGTTTCTATGCTACTACCTCTGAAATCCAACACACTAGAACTCTCCAATCTCTCCAATTTCTCAGATTGAGATGAAAGATTTCAGTAATAGTCTACAAACTTCTGATTCTTCCCAGTAGACAGCAATAGGACATCGAATACAAGATTGAAAACTTGTTCAACACAATTGAACTCCAACACGCGAAAATTTTCAAATGTCTCCAATCTTTAAATTAAAAGTAATAAACTTCAATAGATTTTTCAAAAATTCTACATTACTTCTAAAGCCCGGTGTAACAAAATTCGTATCAATCGATATGTGAATCATTAAATCTTCAAGCGAGTTTTACTTGAACTCTTAATATACTCTTGCAGCTGACAAATTGAATAATTATTACCCTAGTTAATACACTTTTGGGATGGTTAATAACCGAATAATCAAGATTTTGCTATACCTAAAAAATCTCACAAAGCAAAGTTCAATCTTCCAATCCAAAATCTTTGAAGGAGTCTAAAGACTCCAATCCCCAAATTCAAAGACTTTATTCACTCCAAAAATCCCCAAATGCAGTTCATCCAACTCCAACAAAATTTCCTACGTCATTCCAAAATTCCCCAACTCCGAAAAATCCACAAACCCAATCCATCCAACTGTAAGAAAAATACACTAAAACCCTAACCCAGACCTAACCCAGTCCGTCCAACTGTAAGAAAATATTCAAACCACACATCCACGCCCCACCAAAAATTGCCCACGCCATTCAAAAAACTCTCCAGTTCCCAAAAAAAGCATCAAACCCAATCCACCCAACTGTAAGCAAATTCTCAAACCACGCTTCACCTCGCCTTCAAAAACCGCTCACAAAAAAGAATCTCCCACGGTAACATAAGGACCCCAGGCCATTTCGAAATTCCCCAACATCCGCAAAATCCCCAAACCCAGTCCATCCAACTGTGAGAAAATTCTCAAACCACACTTCACTTTGCATTCAAAAACCACCCACAAGAAGGAATATCGCAGCCCAACAAAAATTCTCCACTCAACCCGAAAAAAATATCCTCCAATTCCTGACCCTTCAAAAATCCCCTAAATCCAAAGGACGTCCAATCGGTCGCCGGCGACGTCCCTCCCCAGGAAATCCGGCTCCTACGCCACTGCATGCGTGGTGTGGAATCGAGGCAGCGGCTCTTGGATCACCATAGACCGTGCGGGCATCGCGTCGCGATCGACGACAGGGAAGAGGTGGTCCACGGCGCGTCGTGGTGGTGGAAATATAAGGCCCGACGAGTGGCGGGCCTCAGTCAGTCCGTGAGCGGTACCTACACCTTCAAGGTCCGCGTCCTTGAAGCCGCAAACTACGTCCCCGATCTCCCCGGAGCCCAAGGATCTCCCGTGGACGGCGCCCGCGAGCGCTGATCGATACGATCGTCGGTTACGGAAGTGTCGCGATCTCGTCCCCCTTGGATCGTTCTCCCCACCCCTTTCGCCACCCTCAATCGGGATCCAGGACGCAGTGACGGAGAACCGTGGATACGCTTGGGTGGATCGCCGGTGACAAGGGACGTCCGTCGACGGGAACAGGAAGCGACGTTCCTCGCGTCAGGGGAGGATGAGGTCCTCGCTGGTGCTGCTGTGCCTGGCAGCGATCGCTCTCGCCGGTGAGTAACGCGAGCCCCTGAGATCGATTTATCGCGATGGGGTGGTTCGGCGAGATTTAAGGGGCGAGTGGCTGGGCGAGACCCGCGGGGATGGCTGGAGGAACATGGCGGTGACAGGGAACATGGTTGCGGGGTTTTCACTCCGGGGATCCTCAATATGGGATTGAATTTCGACCACTGCTGGGAGTCCTGAGAGGTTGAGGATGATCCTTGGGGGTGGTTTGACCGTCCTTCGGGGAGAAATCGTTCTGGTACCGAGTATTTTTCAGGTGGGAGGTGTTTAAGACTCAGGTTTAGGAACAGGTGCAAAGGTGATTGGACTGCAACATGTTGCAGCTTCCAATGACTTCGTCGTTTTTGAATTAGTATAATTGTAATGTCGATTAGTTAAATAGTCCAGGGAAAGGTCAATTACCTAACAGCGCCGGCAGAATTCTCGCGTCAATGAATCACCGCGTGAAATCGCGGATCGAAAAAAAAGCGGAGGCCACGTGATGCCCAAAATGGCGAGAGCCTTTTTCCTCTAGTTTTGCTGTACAGTTTTCTCCTAGCGAAGGGACGATCGTTTCGCGGGATGGAGAAATGACCCGCGGAGAAAATCGATTCGGAATACGCGATCCTCGCGGTCGAGACGACAGGTTGCATAAGAGATTAAAGCGTGAAAGCCTCTCGGTCTGGTTGGTCCCGGATGGGTGACGTCACTGCCGTGCTCTGAAAAACAACGGGGTGGGGGCCACAACTTTCCCCGTTTGTCGTCGCGTTGAATGGAGCGGACCTGGGGGATCAACGGGACCCAGACGCGACGTGCTCCGTCGATCTTGAAACGACCTGTAGGATATTACTTTCTAAATTAGCTTCTCGGTTTCCGTTTGCTTCGACACGGCTTCTACTGCCAGTCAATCGACTGCAGAAATTCATTTCGCATTCTGGTTGTGAAGAATTGCTTTCCATTCATTTTTTAGCATTAATTTTGAAAGGCAGTCAGGTTACTTAGTAGATTGATTTTCTGATTAAAAGTTGAGGAATGAGTCGAACTCTAATTGAAATCTTATCAAAAATTGTTTAGGTGAGTTTAATTAAACGATTCTCATAAATCTGTGAGGATAGTGTTTTTCTGTTGGTCGCCAATTTGGGAATCGCTTTAGAGAATTTAATTTGCATAGGAATTTGACCCTGCTACTGTCTTCAGCCTTTTTTTTTAGTCAGTCATGTATTTTATTTCACACTCCAAATGCTTCGATTTAAAAAAAGAGAAAATCTAAAGAATTTATTATTACTATAAATCTTTGTTGCTGCTTAACATTCTAACGAAATTTTGCTGTGTACATTAATATTAATCTGATAAGAATTCATGTTCTCACAAATTCAGACTTTCAAGAGGAACGCAGCAGGTTTAAAGAAACTTTCTAGGCTTTCATTTCCCCACATCTGAACTCCATTTTCTTGAGAGTTTTTGATCAAAGCCTGTCGAGTTTTGAAATAACTTGTAGTATAAAGTTTCTAAAAAAAATCCAGCGATCAGAATTCGTTGCTTTCGAAGTTTGCTGACTATTTACTCGCGCTAAGAGCTCAGTAACTTATTTCTCTTCAAAAGTTTCACTTTCCTCCAAAACATCGCAATTCGGTTCATCGAGTCTTGGCTCACTTCCAGCCACCAATTTGCATTTTCCCCCCAGAGCTTAGCTTTATACAGCCTCGAATTTTCTCGTCACCCCACTGTCTGCCCAATTTGGCTCCCTTCCACTAGGGCCAACCAGCGCCGTCTGAATCTCCTTAAAAATTTCTTAGCTCCCAGCGCGATTAACGAACCGTTTCTCCTCGGCCGAAGTATTTCTGAAACTTCCTCGGTCGCGAAACCGATCGCCACGGCCTCCTGCACGGAACTTCGTCCACGGAACGGTACTTTCTCTCGGAAAGGCAGTGGTCGGAGCCTCGATTACCGTGGAACAACCCGGGACACGGGTGAAGAAGCGTTCGTGTCGAATGCGGAGCCGAGGATCGATTCGACACGACGCGGCCAGTAATAAAACAATTGTCGCTTGCGAGGCCGAGGCAGCGCTTTCTCCGTTCGATATGTAAAATTAAACGCGAGCACCAAACTGCAACGGGAAGAAAGCAACACGTGTTTCTCTTTTGGCGCACGCGCGAAAAATCGCCGATCGCCACTCGGCTTTCTCGACGCAAAGCGCGCCGTTTCCTTCGATCTGCGAACGATTTAGCCTAGGGTCACATGAGCGTCAAAATGACGTCCGTCAAGCGTTATACTGTAACGGACATCATTTCGAGGCTCGTGCGACCCTAGGCTTAATTAAAACGATAATTCGGCTGGCGCGGTCGACTTATAACGCTTTCTGTATGCGTTAACGAGGGATTAACCGGGATCGAGGTGCTCGGCGAGGATTCGTTTTATTCGCGAGCGATAAAAAAAATTGAATGTTGCGTTACGCAAACGAAGCAAATATTGACCAAATGTTACGTAAATAATAAATATTGCTTTTTGCTTCCACCTCGAGCGAATTCGTGAGCGAGAGATGCTAAACGCCGGGTAATTAATTAAAATCCCGGGGAATTTCAATCGATAGGTTTCTTTTTCTGCGGGGAGAAACGAATCGTGTTGGAGACGTCCGTAATTTATAGTCCGTCCTCGGGACACCCGAGGATCTATCGATTACGGAATAAACGGCGAGCTGAGGCTGTAGTGACACTAATTTCTCGCTTTCCATCTCGCAACCAATATCCTCGCGATTACGCAACCTTGTAAACCCTGAAATTTCACCGAAGAAATCGCGACGAGCCCCGGTAATTTAGAAGCAATCGGCGACATTCTTCCTCCCCCCCTTATTTTATATCGAATCCAAACTCTTAAACACCTCTACCTTCTTTTAAACATCCACCACGCTTCGCTGAGAATCTCAAAACCAACACCAAAGCCTCTTCACAAGACGATTTCCAGCGCACTGCAAAAACTCCCACCTGAATCATCCCCAAAATGCCTACTTTCAGAGGGCGCAGAGCGTGTGAAGCGACAGGAGGAAAACAAAAAGGAGGAGTCGTTCGAAAGCGAGATCTGCAAAGACAAGGATGCCGGAGAATGGTTCCGATTGGTCGCCGGCGAGGGCGACAACTGCCGCGACGTGATCCAGTGCACCAGCTCCGGTCTCCAGGCTATTAGGTGCCCTGCTGGTCTTTATTTCGATATCGACAAGCAGACCTGCGACTGGAAGGACTCGGTCAATAATTGCAAGCTCAAGAACAAGGAGAGGAAAGCTAAACCTCTGCTGTACACCGAGGAACCGCTTTGCCAGGACGGCTTCCTTGCTTGCGGTGACGGATCCTGTATAGAAAGAGGACTTTTCTGTAATGGGGAGAAGGACTGCGCTGATGGATCCGATGAAAACATTTGTGGTGAGTTTCTGGGGAAAGTAAGAAACTTCATTTGTAGGGTTGAAGGTCTGGCTAGCTACTGCGGAGAGGGGATTGAGTGGAGGGTTGGGGGAATTCTAGGGAGTTGAGGCGGAGAAGCTCGAAAGCAAGTTTTGAGAGCTTTTGATGATGGGGGAATCCACGTCAATAAGACGTAGAGATGGAGTCCCACTTGAAGTGAAGAGTGAAAGGATAGTTGCTTCCGTGAATCCACTTTGTTGCATGAGATCTAAAGGATTCTTAAGATCCGAGGATCTATCACCCGGGGGGATGAATCAATCGATCCCCAAAATTCCAGACATGGACAACGACCCGAACAGAGCCCCGCCCTGCGACCCAGCTGTCTGCGTCCTCCCCGACTGCTTCTGCTCCGAGGACGGCACATTAATCCCCGGCGACCTGCCGCCGAAAGACGTCCCCCAGATGATCACCATCACCTTCGACGACGCGATCAACAACAACAACATCGGCCTCTACAAGGAGATCTTCAACGGGAAGCGGAAGAATCCCAATGGCTGCGACATAAAGGCAACCTTCTTCGTCTCCCACAAGTACACCAACTACTCCGCGGTCCAGGAAATGAACAGGAAGGGCCACGAGATCGCCGTCCACTCTATCTCGTAAGATCAATCAGATCCTCGAACCCAAGATCAGCGTTAACGCGATCTCTTCTGTTTAAAGGCACAACGATGATGAGCGGTTCTGGTCCGACGCCACGGTTGATGACTGGGCTAAAGAGATGGCTGGTATGAGGATCATCGCCGAGAAGTTCGCTAATCTGACGGATAATAGCGTGGTTGGGGTCAGGGCTCCCTATTTAAGAGTCGGTGGGAACAATCAGTTCACCATGATGGAGGAACAGGCATTCCTCTATGATTCTACGATCACCGCGGCTTTGAATAACCCGCCACTATGGCCTTACACTATGTACTTCCGGATGCCGCATCGGTGCCACGGAAACTTGCAACACTGTCCCACCAGGTAATTAAAAACGTCTCCAAATGAATCGATTAGAGGTCCAATTATTTACTTTAATTAACCCTAGACCCTTAAGCTGTTTGGCGATTCTGTTGTTTTCTTTTTAACCTTCACGAACGATAATCTTTCACGAGGTCATTTAGAGTTAAACAAAGAGCTCTTCTAGGCTTTTCTACTTCCGAAGCGACTGAACCTAGGAACAATCCCTGACCCATGGAATAACCTTCTTGTCCAGGTCCCACGCGGTCTGGGAGATGGTGATGAACGAGCTGGACCGTCGCGAGGACCCCCAGAACGACGAGTACCTTCCCGGCTGCGCAATGGTGGACTCCTGCAGCAACATTCTGACCGGCGACCAGTTCTACAACTTCCTGAACCACAACTTCGACCGCCACTACGAGCAAAACCGCGCTCCGCTGGGTCTCTACTTCCACGCCGCCTGGCTAAAGAACAACCCCGAGTTTCTGGACGCGTTCCTCTTCTGGATCGACGAGATCCTGTCGAACCACAACGACGTCTACTTCGTGACGATGACCCAGGTGATCCAGTGGATCCAGAACCCGCGCACGGTCACCGAGTCGAAGAACTTCGAACCCTGGAGAGAGAAGTGCGTCGTCGACGGTTCGCAAGCCTGCTGGGTGCCGCACACCTGCAAGCTGACCTCGAAGGAGGTTCCTGGGGAGACCATCAACCTGCAGACCTGCGTGCGCTGCCCCAATAACTACCCCTGGGTCAACGACCCGACCGGCGACGGCTTCTTCTAGACAGTCCCGTTCCTCCTGCTCGTCTAAGTCAAACCCTCTGACGCTCCTCTGGCCCCGAAGGGTCGTAACCCTTCATCCGAATCCTCCTCCTCCTCGTCCCGCTATTGGTCGATCACCCCTCCACGAGTCTCACGGTGAACGTGGGGTCGTCGGCCAAGTTCTCGGTCGGAGGGCGCGTCGACGGGGCTAGCACAGGGTAGATCTTCCGGAGGAGGGGAGCCGGACGCGCAGCCCCCCGATCGAGAACCGTCCGCCACGTCACCAGCGATCTGTGATAAGTTTCGAGCGCCTTGAGATTCGGCGACCAGGACGACGAACACGACGAGAACGAAGGGACAGCCGCGCGAACTTCATCCCAGAGCTTCCCACCACCGACCTAAGGCGGAGGCGAAGAACGGCGGTCGAAGGCTCGATTGCGCGATAACGTGATCCCCGAATTTTAAGGGGGATCCTCGAGGGGGCTGGTGCCCCGGGAATCCCCCTCGGCCACCGCTGAAACTCCCTCTTCGAAGGCGGGCGCCCTTACTTTTCTAAGGGTCGGCCGAACTTATATATATATATATATATATATAAAAAAATATATAAATATATATTATGTATTATGTATGTACATTTTTAAAGCTAAGTGATACTCTATCAGTTTACCGTTCTCGATGGAACCTTTAATAAAAGAGAAACTTTGGACACGAGCGCTCGTTTTCTTCCCAACCCCCCCTGCTTCCACGTGGTCGAAGGAAAGTGGAACAGGTTCGTTTAGCCGACTGTCAAGTTCAGAGACTCTCCGGCGATTGGTTTCGGGGTCGACGACCCGTTTTTCTCACCTTCGGGTCGATTAGGATTCTCCGATGGTCGTGGAGTATTTCTAGGAACAACGGAAATGGGGAAGCCACGGAATCGATTGCAGATCGTGGTGAGAATGCAAATGATCGAGGGAAACCGGAGAGGGTGTTAAGATCAAGGCCGAGTGGCGGAGTTTTCAGAGTGATTACGAAACGGTGGTCGGTTTTCGTCCCTGGAAATTGGAGCGGTGCGCCTGGCTCGAGGAGGTGAGAGGCTAGGGAACGTGGCCGAGAAAATGACTGCATTCTTTGGACTCGATTCCACGGCGTCAAAATTGTTTGGTTGCGTTTGGATTGGAGTGATCGAGGCTGTTATGGTATAATTTTTGCGTGTCTGTAATTTTACTGGAGATGAATATAGGATGGGATGGAAACTTTAATAAAATTGGGCAATAAAAACAAAAACAAAGTAGTATAAGAATTTTTATAATTAATTTTCAGGAATGGAATGGAATTTTTATTAATATAAGTGCTTCTTTGCGTGAAGATGTTGGATCATTATTTGCAATAAGCTATTAAAGCTACACAACTGAGTCGTGTTTTTGATTCTGCTTCAGAAATTTCACTAGAAACTAATTATTTTCAGTATTATTTGTATTATGAATTATTATTTGATACAAATAGAATACCTATAAACATGAAATTAGAGAAGGAATACAGCAGCATTAATTAATCACTGATCTGAATGCACACGAATGAATCTGAGTTACTATAGCAGGCTAATTAATTCAATTATCAAGGAAATTATAGGCAAGTATTAAATTACCACCGATGCAATCTTCCTGGGGGAATAATTAAATCAAATCTACGTAACAGGGATCTGTAATCACTAGAGATTGAATATGGTTATGCAAATTCATATGTTCCAGAGTTATAAAAAAAAAAAAAGTGGTAACTAAATAAAAGGTATTGTCTTCTAAATATAGTAAAACCTCCATTAGCCGTATTGATATTATTTATAATATAAAATGCTAATAATTAGTAAACATGAGCATGAATTAATTCAACCTCTAGATAATAAAAAAAGGATGATAATAAATTGTTATTCTGAAATTAGAGGTTCTGCTGTCTACTCATTGTGTTATCACATATCTATTTTTTAATAGAATTTAAATTCATATCTTGATTAAAATGTCAATGTTGAAACCTCCGTTTTGAAATAGAGAAAATGTGTTGCATTAAATGATTGAAATCATGGTTAATAAAAGTGGAGAATAACTGAAAGCCTAATAATCGAGGTTCTACTTTATCATAAAATGTATTCTACTTTTGTTATTTCATAAAATATTTTTACATTCTTAAAATTGCCATAAAATTATATAACCATACAATGTCTAAAAATCAAAATAAGATAAAAAAATCTCTATAAATATGAACATCTTAGAACATCTCCTACTTAGTCTCACAAAATTCAGTTCGAACTTCCTCAAATTTATCATTAGCGAAATTAAAATACCCCAAAATGGAAATTATTCCTTCTCTTATGCAACCCCAGCAAAAATGATCGAGCCCACTGCATAATTCGATATTCACAGCAATTTCCCTTCAGGAAAACAATTGAAGACCCAAGGATCCCGAAGTGATCTATCACCGCAGCGCATCAGAGATCCCCGAGATAACCGCAGCCTCCGATCGCGAGAGCAAAACGGCACTTAATAGCGGCGGTAGCGAGGCGTCTCGCTCGAGGAACGATGAAATTACAATGGTGATCGATTAACCCGTTTCTCCCCGGCCGATCGCGGTAAATCATCGACCGGTGGAGGACAGCTCGCGCCGACGAGCCGGCGATCAGAAATTACGAGCCCCCCCCCCGGGTTACCGTTATTTTTCCGCGTGCCGCCGAGGCAGAAAGAAAGGACGACGCGACGTGGAAAAACCGCCGCGCCGGCGTTACCTTTGTGAAATATCAACAGGCCGAGGATGGGTGACTCGAGGCGACGATTGCATACCTCTCGTCCCATGCATCCATTCCGCGACCATCCCACCGCGCCGTGACCCTCTCCGCTTCGTGAAAACGAATGTGAAAGTGTCGTCGTTTTCCGAAAGAAACTCGGACAACATTAAAAACAGAAAAAGAGATGGAGAAGTTATAACGAGGAGCCGTACGAGAATAGCATTGGAAATAAGTCGATTAGCTTTTCAAAGGAGTCTCTTGCCGTCATTTCTAACGATGATTCCTGAATATTTATGAGTCTTCCCACGGAACGAGCGCTAGAAACGTCCGGACGTTTCTGCTAGCCTAGTTTTGGTATTCAATTATTTTTCAATGCGTCCCGCGAATCGGCACCCACGCTCTGAGGAGGCAATCGGCAAGTGTCGCAACTGGATGCTTGCATCTCGGTCGTATAAATCGTTGGGAGATATAATGCACTTTGTTTTGCTGTCGGCGTTAGTCTCCGCTGCGTTAATTGACGTCTGGAGGTTGGAAATTGCAGGGGAACTTCTTTTCTTCCTTGTGAAAAAGTCACAAGGCTTGTTAACAATTATTCAATCCAGGAAATAAAAAAAAAAAAACTTGCAAAGAGATTGTAAAACCACGAAGCAAAAATCATTAATAAAACAACAAAAATGATAAAATGATCCCTTCATTGTTATCATTATAACTAGACTGCGGATGTTTATGCAAATGCATATATTTATAGGAAAGAGATAATGTTATAGGACTTGGACAGAAAGTGGTTTTATCATTAGAGGATTTAAAAAATATAATTTCTTTTTTGCATATATTGCATTATGTATATGTTTTGTATATTGCATACTTTTTGCATATATTTGTCTCATTTCTGCATATTTCGTATATATTCGATTGACCAGATTCCCTTGATCAAAAACAAACGTTAGAAATATCGCAATCATAATTATATCATACTAATTACAGTCGCCTTCGTTATTGACAACAAATATGTACTACTGTGTCTTAGTTTACTTCCCCATTCTCATGTGATACGATATGAATGCTTCATAAGAACTATTCATTGGAATGTCCTGAGATACGTAAACACTTTTAAGTAAATATACCGCAGTCAGTTGTGGTGTAACATTCCTGGTGTAACGTGAAGATAGAAATATTACTCGTGCTTCATTAATTGTGAGTAAGAAATTCATAATGCCAAAAGTAAGTAAGAAACGCGTAATGATAAAAAAAAGTGGGATTCTGAAATCGGAAATAATCATTTCAACATCAATGATGATACAGTTACTTGTGAGGCTTGTTATAAAGAGATGTGTGTTCAAGTACCAGGAACATGCATGAAAATTAATATTTTAAATTATAAATGTGATTTTAATTGTATGTCGTCCTCTACTATCCTTTTTGTGTAGATGAATTGTGAACGAAAATCACAGCTAAAACAGCATACACTTACTGCTATGGAAAAAGTATACGCATGCTCCTATCACATCCTGTGATGTTAAAAGAACATTTTCCGCCTACAAATTAATTGTATCTGATAAAAGGCACCAATTAACAGTTCAAAATATGGAAAAAATAATCGTAACATATTGTAATGCAAATTACAGTAAATAGCAGTAAGTACAGTAATAGTAGTAGTAACAGCAGTAGTAAGTAGTAAATAGTGCAAATAATAAAACAATTAGCATACAGTTTTCATATTTTTTGCATATATTTTTCATATTCTTGAATATATTTTGCATTAATTTTGCATATATTTTGCATATTTCGACATATAAATTTTGCATAAACATCCACAGTCTAATTATAACTTTAAATTAAATTACTATCAACGCTTCAAAATATTTGAGTGCATTCTACGAACATTAATTAACAATAAAAAAAAGTTTGAAGTCATAAGATACATCAGGTTTCATTTGAAAAATTTCCAAAGCTTCTTCAAACATTATCTTCACATCAGAAAGAGAGACGTAATCTTTATCTTCCTTCATTACTCCTCCAAAATGGCCCCCCAACCGAGTTTCACTATTTCGATACGGTGTTCCCGGGGAGAAACGCGTGCTCGTCAAAATCCGAGTCGTGGGCTTTTATTGCACTCGTCCCAGCTTTCCATCGTAACTCATCAATATCTTTATCCGGGGGCCCAAACGAGGAACGGGCCCCACGTTTCCTCCTCCCGTTTTGACCCGTGGGCCCATCCCGGTCGTTTTTCTCGTGGAATGCACGCGAACGGAGACGATTAAAGGCCACAATGCCGTTTTAAGAATCGTCCGCGCCGGTAGCGGCTTGAAAATCTCGCGTAAGCGAAAGTAGAGAAAGCTGCGTATCTCGGCGCCGGGGCAAGGCCATCCATGGCTGGCTGAGAGACTCCTTCGACTGGATGCCTGGCGTATCATGCAGGAATCTCGTTAGGCTCGCAGTCGGGTTTCTGGGGAATTGTTTAATTGGGGAAACGATTGATTATGTGACTGACGTTCGCTCCGCTTCGATAGGCAAGAAATATGGAAGCTGGAATCGAGCTTGAAATATTAAAGAATTTCATTCTCAACTTCACTGCGATTTTCGGGATGACAAAGAAGACCAAAATACGGGAAAATCCGGAGCTTAACTTTACCTCGAAGAGCTAATTGTTTTTTTTCGCAAATCGCAGAAGAAAATAGAATTCAGAATCTATCCTTCACTGAACACGTTGAGCGAATTATCCTAACGGCGTCTAGAGCTCTCGGTCTTCTCATGAGGACTGCTTCTAATTTTAAGAGTTACCACCTTCAAAATCCTTTACTCTGCCCTAGTTCGTCCTCACCTTGAATATTGTTCACCCATTTGGAATCCCTATAATAAAAATCATATATATTCCATCGAAAAAATTCAGCACAAGTTTGTGCGCTTTGTATTCTACAAAATACATGAGCCTATACCAAAAACCTGCCATAATTATGATGCCTATCTTAATCTCCTCAAACTTCCTACCCTTGCTCAACGTAGGCTTAGATTTGACTTAGCACTAATTTTTAAGACTTTAAATCATTATATTGACTGTCCCGATCTTTTACGTCTAATACAGTTTAATGCTCCGCTTAGAACTCTCAGAAACTACCCGTTATTCCATGAATCTTATTGTAGATCCAACTTCTCTGCCAACGAATGTATCAGACGTTGCTGTAGACAGGCTAATATGTTTGCACACCAACTTGACTTCTTTGGTTGTTCGACTGAATCTTTTTCTAATCAATGTAAATGCGTCTCTAACAGCGAATCTTAATGTTATTTTTTATTTTAAGTGTATCAAAGGGGGCCACCCCGTTAATAAATAAATAAATAAATAAATAAATAAACTCAAGTTTTGGAAGGTTGAAATGCGATCCGCTTCGAATTTAAATAAAAAGATCTCCAGCCTCGAAAAAGATAAATAGCGTCGATATATTATCTGATCGATGCCTAGACACAACGACAGTGTCAGTGTCAACCCGACCCCGGCGTGTCGAGTCATTAATCTCGACGTTTATCGATCGATCTCCCTCGATCATCCTTAACGAGGCGGAACGTCGGGCGACGATCGGCGAGACGTCCTCCGCGATTGTTCGACTTTGAAAGTCCGATGACGAGCGATATCGACGTCCGGGGAGACGTCAGGAAACTTTTGACTGGCGCGCCTCCGAAGGAATGGAAGCCGCCGGAGAAATTGACTTCTATTGGGTCAGTGGGCGAGGAAGCCCCGAATACCGTTCGTCCGCGATTGTTTGCCCTGGCGCGCGCGTTTCGTTGATTTCGCGGTTCAACGGGCAGCGGCGACTAATTTGCGCTGCCGCTAATTGAAATTCTGCTTCCAGTGGGAGAGGAACGCGATCGCGGGCTGATTGGATTTTCTCGGCAGTCGTGGTTTCACTTGCCGTTAATTGGTGAGCACTGTTCGCTGCCCCAGACGGTGGGAAATGCCGGACGGGAACGGGATACCTTGGCCTTTCGCGGGCCGAGTGATCGTGATCGAAGGATCGAGGAAATTTTATTACGAGATTGAGAATTGAGGGGTGATGATTTCAATTTTGTAGGAATGTTTGGAATATAGGAAAAGCGATAAAACGGTTGACAAAGTAAAACTAATCTTTTGGAAAAACTATTATGAAGACATAATCGAAATGGAAATGTGTAGAATTTTTAACAAAAATGTGGAATTAAATGTAAACAATTTAATGAATTTATTGTTCCATTTTCAGTTTCATTATGTGCATACTGATGGATTAAATTTAGTATCTCAGATAGTTTTGTTACTTTTCAATGTATTAAGGAACTACAACAATATTTAAAATACACTACAATACAATATTTAAAAGAATGAAATTGTTAAGGAAATATATAAATACTCTTTTGTAAATAATAAATAATTTATAAACGACAGAATTAACATACGAATCAAGGTACACGATAATACGAATAACAATGCACTCGTTATTATGATCAGAATTAATAAAAATGGTAAGAAACAGAATTGTTTATTAAGAAATTTTTAAATGTTTGTGTTAAAGTCACATGATACTAATAGAAACTTGAGAGAAAAGTGAGATTTTATAATGAAAAAAGAAATTCCTTCGAGCCGGATTCGAACCAGCGACCTATGGATTTCTTCGTCAACATAACCTCTACAGTCCACCGCTCTACCAACTGAGCTATCGAAGGATTCTGATTGAGGTTGCTTAAAAATGAAGTACTATGTGAACATTCCAGAACTTGAATTATTTAATTAATTTAATTTCTACAACATGGTTTCAAAGAATAAAACAGTAAAACTAAAGCTTGCTTATCATTAGATACTGTTACAAACAATACAATGAACATATATGTCGACAAAAAATGATACTCAGAGCATTCGAATTACGGAATCCGATTCCTCCGAACCAGAATTAAAGTAATAGATCTATCAATCTTATTTTGACGATTTTTTTAAATTTAAATGACTACAGAATTAAAAAAAGCTATTCACACCGTTCATTAGAAGTAACTATTATACAAACTACGATTAACAATGGTCCAAAAAGTATGAATTTTTGTGCAAACTATTTATTTTTATAAAAAAATTCCTTGGTGCCGGATTTGAACCAGCGACCTGTGGATTTCTTTTTTGAAATTCAAACCTCTACTGTCCAACTACATGTCAATATTCTTTTGCTTCGGATTCTGATTAATCACGAGAATCAGATGCAAAGAAAATTATTAGAAATAACTTTGTATAAAAGAGATTCCTTCGAGCCGGATTCGAACCAGCGACCTATGGATGTCTCCCAATCATTCAATCCGCTACAGTCCACCGCTCTACCAACTGAGCTATCGAAGGCCCCTGATAACCGCCTCATCTCTGACACTAATAACTCAAACCGATTGCTACTGAAGCGTCAAAGAGAAAGGAGGCTCTCGTCGCGATCGAATGGGAAAAATTCCGATCGAGCCGGATTTGAACCGACGACCTATGGGCGCCTCTCCTAAGACCCCTTTCAATACTCGATCATGTATGTCAGGCTTTACAACTAGCTAACCATTACGTTAACACGTATGAAATCCGAATTTTTGAGGCTTCGAATCCAATGGATATGGTGTATTCGGTTTAAACCATGCATTACCGTCTCTGGGATAATCAGTTATTACAAATCATGTGAAAGGAAAAGAATCTTGAAGCTCTATGTGTACTTTGAATAGAAACAATTTTATTCTTTGACGTTAGCAGTAATGGAGATATTTAAACACTTTTTATCGGGGTTTAAATAACTGTGAGAGTATGAAGAACTTTTGTAGTCGTTGAAAATTTTAATTTAGTACATGGAGAAATTTTCGTAATACTCAAATAATTGTTTTATTTCTAGAAATCATTTTTGTAGATGTTTAAACCACGCATTAAAATCTTGGGGATCGTAAATGATTATAAATCACATTAAAAGAGAAGAAAGTTGTAGTTTTATAAAATATGAATTTAGAGTATGTAGAAATTTTTATGCGAGGTTTTGAAACTGTTACAAAAAATTTGGAATAATAAAATTGGATAGTTCAAAGGAGGAATGCTTGAAAATTGTATGGAAATTATTTGTTTCACCTCAGTGCATCCCTCTAAAAAATTCTGATGTACATACACAAGTCATAATGTACATAAACAAGGAATTTCTTCTATAATGTGACGAAACAAGAAACGTAAATATTACTAATAATTTATTCCAATTTTGATCAATGAAGATCCAAAAATAATGACGAGGGTTAAATATGTGAAATCCTATTCTAATACTTTATACTAAAAAACAAAGATATCTAAAATAATCATGTTTCCCATACGAATCTAAGTTCCATTAATCGCAGAATCTACAGCAAAACATTGGATTTTATAGAGCCGCGAATTATGTCGTCGACCGTGGCGAAAGGTGCAGACGGGGTGCAAAGGGGGGCAGTAGGAATTTACGAGCCCCTTTAACGCCGTTTCTTCGACACGTTCCGGTGCGGCACTAATGTAACTGCGACGACGTAACGTGTAACGATCAAAACCGCGATTCCGCTACCGGAGTTACGGGACCGTCACGGATGGCCGAGCAAAAATCCGCTGCACTCCCTCGCTCCCCGCGCCCCTCCATCGCGAAACAAATCGCTCGAAACGGTGTCGGCCGACACGAGAGGGAAAACCTATTCAGTGGAAAGCGATTACACGGATTGACGTTTTCCCCGGGTTGAAAAGTCGACGTTCATCGATCATGCGACTCGCGAAGACTCGCCTGTTTCTTCCATCGACGTGGAAATGTTGGCTTTTAACGTGTCTCTATGACCGTTTCGAATATTATATTCTATTGCTACTTTGTCGCGAGGATTCAATGGCCCCTGATAGTTGCAAAACGAGTTCTGCATGATTTATAAGAATTGTGTAACTATCGATCGAACAATTAATAATACAACGCGTACGAAGAAAGCGAGGAAGCGTTTAGTCCAGTCAATGTTCCCTCCGCGATGCGCGGTT
Organism: Perdita meconis; assembly: GCA_030770465.2. Lineage (NCBI taxonomy): Eukaryota > Metazoa > Arthropoda > Insecta > Hymenoptera > Andrenidae > Perdita > Perdita meconis. The sequence goes on from JASKOS020000001.1 coordinate 6,518,523, forward strand.
AATGACTGCGCAGCAGATCATTGCGCATGCGTCGTAGATCCGGCGCTGAATTTTGAAGGCAGAGAAAGATGGATTCGGTTTTCTTCTGAGTTTCAGTGGAAGTGGGAATTACTCGGTGATTGTAATATTGTCTTGAAGTTTGTTTCTTTTTGATCGATTTCCAAGGTTCGGGAGAGTAGATCGCTCGATCGGCGGCGCCCAAGGCCGCGTCAGGATAAAATTCGATCGAGAACGATCGACGCGAGCACTTTTTCGCCGCGAAATCGGTAAAAGTTACCCCCGTCAAGGTCCCAAGGCGCGTGAGGTGAGCGAGTCGACGGAATAAAAAGGCCGATCCGTCCTTCGTCGATCATCGGAATCGAAAGTCGACGACCCCGAAGGATTCATCGCCCGTAAAACCGGAGCAGATCCGTGTCGATCGCTGGAACGCCCGGCGACCCATTTTCGCGCGTCGCTCTCTGAATCGCGCGCTCGAATTCACGTTGCATTGTCCTCGAGGCACGCACCACACCTCTTTCAAACGCCCACGCACGGCATTCCGCTTTCTGTCCCCCGGATGTTCCTCCTCCTCGAGAGTCAATGTTCACGGATCCTCGCGTTTCCGGTCGAGCATCGCTCCTAGGATAGTCGCGAGGATCGAGCGATCGATCGAACGAGGTCTCGTCCTCGAGGGGCCTTCATTGTCAGGATCACGGGCGACGCGAAAAGCAGGACCGACGAGGAACGACGCGGATCTCGAAACCGATCGAACGATTTTTCTTGTCGATAATCCGATGACATTCAGTCGAATAAATATGGAAGATGGACTGTAATTATTATGCAATTTAAGTTCTTAATTCTTATTTTTTTTTTTTATCTTATTACTACTCGTATGCAATCGAGTTTTCGAAGAAAAATGATTCCTTTTCTGTTGATAGAAAATGAGCGACTTTTTATTAGACAATTTTTCATTCACTCTGAAATTCTTCATTAACACTAAACTTCTGAATTAATTATTAGCTACAGTTGTAAAAATTCATTATTTATTTATTTATTTATTTATTTATTTATTTATTTATTTATTTATATACGAGAAGCAATTCCCATTAGTATACAAGTAGTTAATTACAGTTCAATAGATGACGAACAACAAATATAAAGAAAATAATAACTTTAAATTATAAATTGCAAATTATATATAGCGAGATTAAGTAGAAAGAGAAAAAATCAAAAGAAATCAAAAATTTGTTTTCTGAATATCGAAACTGAGCCACAAAACATGTCCAAGTTATGGTCAAATGCATTTGCCGTGATGCACAGACGGTTAATAGTATCAGTTTTGGCGTAATAATTTTTATGTCGCATTGAATACAGATTTTAATCCTGCTACACGGTCTTCGAGTCTTTTTCGACCCATTAGAATATTTTATTTTCATTAACAATTGTTTTATTGTCAGGAGAAGAGTGACAAATTAGTGTTAATATTTTGGTTTATCATTCCTTAACACTATATAAAAAATTCTATATGTATAAAATTGTTGTTCGTCATCTATGGAACTGTAGTTAACTATTTGTATACTAATGGGAATTGCTTCCCGTATATAAATAAATAAATAAAATTGCAAATTACTTCTTTTATAAATTACAAAGTATTATCGAAGTTTATTATTACTTTCAACGCATGTTAGAAAATGACTGTAATTAATAGCTATTAATTATAAATTTGTGAATTTGTGAAAATTCAATTTTCACTTGCTAAAAAATTTTAATGTAGGGTTAAGAGTTCAACAACGCTCTTCAAATTAATCGTTAAACTGCAGAAATTTTATGTAAACGAGATTAACCCTTATGTGATATACTGAGGTCACGATGTTATGCAAATTAAGTTTTTATCTCTAGTATAAAGTATTGGCGAAATCAAGTCAATCAAGATCCAACTTCTCTGCCAACGAATGTATCAGACGTTGCTGTAGACAGGCTAATATGTTTGCACACCAACTTGACTTCTTTGGTTGTTCGACTGATCTTTTTCTAATCAATGTAAATGCGTCTCTAACAGCGAATCTTAATGTTATTTTTTATTTTAAGTGTATCAAAGGGGGCCACCCCGTTAATAAATAAATAATAATAATAATAATAATAAATAAAATGAATAAAGAAGAGTATTATAAATTCATACATTAAATCATTTTTATCAAAATCATACAGTAATCCTGTTACGCTACTATTAAATAATTAACGCTGACAGTATATCAGCTAAGGGTTATTAATATATTTTTATCGCTCTTGGCACGGAAAGTGAAAGGACTGTCGTAGGAAGTGCTGTAATTACATTTTCACGGCTGAGACTCGCGAGGACTTGAGTGCGTGCGCTGGATGAAAGGTTTGTAGACACGAAAGCCATGTACAGGGTGGTACAGAAAATTAGAACTGATTGCGAAAATATTTTGAAGGTTTCAAACATGTTTTTAACTATTTGCTATTATACTTCTGTGGTTATTTTCATTCTCCAAGAAATGCAAATATTTTTGTCCAAATATTTTTTCTTTTTTCAAGTGTAGCATGTTCCATTTTCCGAAGATTTGAAAGAATCTTAGCTTCCTTTCTCAGAAAGTGGAACAAAAGAAAGGGAAATTATTTCACCGTGGAGCATCCAGACTCCTCGGCTCGTTCGTCCACTGTCACTTTCAACTTTCAACTCTCCGTAATCGTCGTCCTTCTCTCCTCTCCTTCTTTTTTGTCTCCCTCCGCGGGTTCGAACGGCGTCGAATGCGCGCCTCGAAACGCGTAACGGTATACCCACGTGCGTTGCGACACCTCCGCTCATTATCCGTCGAGGAATCTCGCGATCGAAGAGATTCCTCGCCTCGAGACGCGTAATTTTCTAATTCCCGTAAATTGGATAACCACCGGGTATGATTAATTGCGCAATTTCGACGCGCCGATCGGGAATCGTCGCCCGTGAAAGTCGACGAACGGAAGCGCCGCCACTTCGATCGACCTTTGCGACTCCCCCGATTCACGTCAATTATTGAATCACGCGATGCAGTTGTAGTCCAGGAATTTTCAAAAAATTCTTCCCGTTCGTCGCGAGGAAATTATCTCGTTCGACGTGGACCCACCTCTCCAATTTATTATCGCTTTCACTCGCGGAGCACGAAACGTGGCCGCAGTTGATAGCGCCGAAAAAGGAGCAGCGAGAAGCCGCACAGGGTCAAAAAATTATCAGGCGCAAGATAATTAAGAGGCAGATTAATTGTGCGTCGCGCTCGCCAATGGGGCGAGTCACGCTTTCACTGTGCGAAACTGGTACCGACGTGTTTCCTGCTTGCTTTTTCAATTTTGAGAGATGCAGGTGTCCATTGCATTCTGTGAGCCCTTCACTTTGGGAGTTGTAGTAATTTTTTGTGATGGATACATTACTGCTATTCACTTTGATAAAGTGATGGGATGTGTGTTCAGCATTTTGGGACCTTTAGTTTATTAATAGGAAACATTGCAGTAAATCTTCTATTATTTATCATTTAAGGTTCGAATTTTTTTACAAGAATCAGTAAAAATTTCTCGAATTTTTATCTTTTGGATTTAAGTAATACGCCATCATTACGTTCAATAATACAGCAAGATAAAACTGAAAAATATATGAAATGTTTTATATTATTTTTCGGATTTTATAATAACACGAGATAAAGAATAATTGATAATTAGACTGCGGATCTGTATGCAAAATAAGATTTTTGCAAGCACAAATAAAGAATTGGAATTGGAAAAACTGTGTGTATAATGCTCTAAATATTCTAACTTGATTTATATTTTTGACATTTTATATATTTTGGAATATGCTAATAGTCTCCTAGATGTTTTGCATACTTAACATTTCCATAAATGCATAAAATCCGCAGTCTATTGATAATACATTGAAACCGTGTGAATACATTGCGGTACAAAAGGAATAAAATGTGACGAAGAAGAAGATGGAACAAAGTTCGATAGTTCATTCTATTTTTGTTTTCAGTATAAAAGAAAGTAACTGACTCAAAAAAATTGCAAAGAGAATCTATTGCTTTTCTTTCAACAAAAAATGTATTAAAAATATGAAAATTTCTGCTGGTATAAAACCAATCTACGATAATAAAAACTATAATTATTTTAAACTGCGGATTATTATGCAAATTTATACAAAGTATTATACTGTACTATTATACAAAGTATTATTTTCTAAATATTATAAAACCTACATAATGTTTGATATTTCATATACATTTGAATCTTTGCACATTCTGATGTATTTTCACATATTTCAAATAGCCATGAAAGCATAAAAATCCACAGTCTAACAATCATATTGTGTCCCCGTGTCAGAATAATTAATTAATTATTCCAACATTCAATCTCCCATTTAAATCAACATATACACCTTCAGACTAAACAATAACCATAAAATGAGGGGTCAACGAACTACTGGAAAGATAATGCCACCCCCAACAACGTGGATTCCTGAACCTTCTGGTCGCACGCATTAGGCGTCTATTTTGTATCAAGTCGGTTGACCCCATTATTATAATAACTTCATTCTCTCGAGCTCCATTCAGCCCGTAATCCAATCCCTGTCTCGAAGAGCACCGCCTCGAGCGTTTCGCCTCGCGATAATTCATCGTTAACGGCCGCGTAACGGAACACGTTGCAAAACCCTCGCCCTCCCATCACGCCGGGGTCATTCTCGTGTTTCGCGAGCGGATCTCTCGCGGATTATCCCGCCGCGGATGTCTTCGTCCCTGGATTACGTGACGTTTGACAGCGAAAGTTAACCGTGGCCCCGGGGTCTCCCGTGCAACACGAAGACTCTCGACCTCTTGGAAGGATGAACCATCCTCAAGTTTTGTTCCTTCGATTATTTCCATGTACCGTTTCTTAAATAATTTTTTATATCTCGATATTCTTTTATTTACTAAAAGTTGCAATGTTTCAGAAAACAGAAATTTTTCATGAAGATTGTTAGAAGAAAATTGGTAGGCGTTTGTAATTGGATACAAAAATAGTTTGGGAACAATTTTAGTGAAGATTTCAATACTCTTTTATTTTTTGGTAACTCTAATGTTAGGAAAAATTGTTAACAAAGATTATTACAAGAAAATGAATATTTTAAGTTAGAGAAAAATTTGTTAGGAAGAGTTTCAATGAAAATTAATCTTTCCATACACTGTGTTTTGTCGCGAGTGTCTTGATTTAAAATGTCTTTTCGAGAACACTCACGAGACTTTAATTCGATTTCTCGAATTAAAGGATTTAATCGGGTTTAAAGAAAATAGAGTTTATGGTTAAAAACAAATATATATATATATTAAATTAAGAAACAATTAACACTTTTACATTAAATTAACATTTAGAATTAAAAAGAAAGAACGTTTTTAATTAACTTATAATTTTTGCCAAAATAAGTATTTGAGAACTGACGAGGGGTTCGTCGAGCGGAACGCGAAGGTTTTTCCCTGTACGGAATCTTAAAGAGTTCTGTTCGTCCGTTAGACGCTTTCGCGCGTCGTTCTCCCGAAAAGTTCGCTTGAGTTTAACGGGGGTGGTTGTCGCAACCCTTATTGGCCGAAAATAGGCGCGGGAAAATTCTGTCACGGCATTGGCCTGAACCGTGGACAGCTTCACCGGATTGGGCAGCTCTTTCTTCCGCTTACCGCTTTTCCGGCACTGTCCGATCGCGGGAATCGGCAAATGGTCAATACTTTCGCCCGGACCGGGACAAAACTTTCCCAAAACGGTTTACTGCATGCAGTAAAACAGCAGGCCTATTCTCCTGGAAGTTATAAAAATCTCGGGACGAGCAATGCACAATGCCGAAAATCGGCGGAACGGTGACAACAATAACCTACGCCGGAAATTCTCCAAGTTGAAACTAAAAATACGACGTCAGGAAAATTTGGACAGAGAACTCGGAAAAAACTACGACGCAATATTGCCTAAAAAGGAAAAGTGAAAGTCGTCTCTCAACATACTCCCCCCGTTGAGAGGGATCGATCAACAATGAATATGTAACTTACATAATAGATTCGCGTTAATAAGTATAAAATTATAAGCTAAGTATAAAGTTTAAGATACAGGTGAAAGAGACATAAATTAACATTAAATATATATACGATATCAAGAACGAATAATAAAGTATGATCTGATCAATAAACTAAAATGAAAACACAAGTTGCTTATGAATATATAAGTAAATATGTACACGCAAAGTCCTTTTATCTTTGTCAGTCTTGACTGGGTAAGGGAACCAAACGTTTGACACTCCGATCGAGGGTATTTGTGGCTGTCTTTACAGTGACAGCTCGAATGATTCCGTCAGAACCTGGGTGCACCTTGATGACACGGCCAAGGGGCCATTGCATTGATGGCACATTTTCTTCCCTAAGAAGAACGACGGTGCCCTCCTTGATTGGATGCGTGCCGCTAGTCCACTTGCTGCGGCTAGTCAACTCGTTCAGGTACTCGCGATGCCATCTGGTCCAGAAGTGTTGTTTCAATTTCTGGATGTGTTGCCAATTGGAAAGACGATTGGACGGGGTGTCGCTAAAATCTCTTTCGCGTAGACTCATTAATGAATCGCCAATAAGGAAGTGACCAGGAGTGAGTACAAGAAGATCGTTTGGATCGGAAGGAATAGGAGTTAATGGACGGGAATTTAAGATAGACTCAATTTCAATTATCAGAGTGTTAAAATTTTCAAATGAAAATAGTTCAGTACCTGCCACGCGTTTCAAATGATATTTGAATGATTTGACGGCCGCTTCCCAAAGACCGCCAAAATGAGGTGTAAAAGGGGGAATAAAATGCCATTCGATATTTCGTTCTGCTAAGAATAATTTGACTTTGTCATGATGGTCATCAGATCGCAAAAGGTCACGTAATTCGAGCAATTCATTATTTGCTCCTACAAAATTCGTGCCATTATCGGAATACATGTTAATACAGAATCCGCGTCTCGCAATAAACCGTCGAAGGGCCGCAATGAAGGCTTCGCTTGTGAGATCGCTTACAAGTTCAAGATGAACTGCCTTCACCGCCAGACAAACAAAAACCGCTACATAAACCTTTAAACGAGTTCGATTTCGATGCCGACGCTCTTTTATGAAGAAAGGTCCGCAATAATCCACTCCTACATTAGTGAATGGACGCGATTCCGTAACTCTGGCTTCAGGTAGATTTCCCATGATGTAGTCCACAGGTGGGGGATGGGCCCGACAGCAGCGGACGCAGTCCTTTACGACCTTCCATACCTGACTTCGACCGTCAATGGGCCAGTATCGTTTTCTAACCGCGTATAAAGTGGATTGTACACCTGCGTGAAGGTAACTACGGTGCTCATTTTCAATAATAAGTGCGGTCATCCTACATTTAGGTAGAATAATAGGATGTTTTTGAACGAATGGTATAAATGAGTGTTTCAGTCGACCTCCGACTCGTAAAATGCCGTTTTTGTCAATAAACGGATTTAGGCGTTGTAATTTGCCCTTTATAATGGAATTACTATTCGTGGTGAGACATCGTAATTCATCTGGGAAATGCACTCGTTGTATCAATTTTATAATAACGTCATGTGCATCTTTCAATTCTGTGGCGGTGAAAATCCCTTTGTTGGAATTGTTGAGTTTCCATCGTAGACAGAATGCCACAATCCGTTGCGTTTTTCCCCATGACGAATAATCATCTAAAATAGATGTAACAATGCGACTTGTTGTAAGACAAATCGTAATTTTGCGCTCCGGAATGTTATCAAGTGATGACAATTTATTAATCGGCCAGAAAGATTCGTCCTGATTAAGCCAACCTGGTCCATGGTGCCAAGTTGATGGTCGCAAAAATTCTTCTGGTAATTGTCCTCTTGATATGTGGTCAGCAGGATTATCCTTGGTAGGAACATATCGCCAACTAGAAATTTGGGTTTTGCTCTGAATTTCGGATACCCTGTTAGCTACGAACATTTTTAGAATGTGTGGAGATGTTTGTATCCAGTGCAAGACGACCATGGAATCGGACCAAAGTAAGGTCCGGTTGACTTCAATGTGAAGAGCATTTTTTACCGTAGCTAATAAATTTGACAACAATAATGCTCCACATAATTCGAGTCTAGGTATAGTTTGTGTTTTCAGAGGCGCTACTTTCGATTTGGCTATAAGGAGTTCTGTGGAAACGTGACCATTCGCATCAACGCAACGCAAGTACACGCAAGCTCCGTACGCCTTCTCGCTGGCGTCGCAAAATCCATGGATCTCGATGTGGTTCGATGATGCAGCTATTACTTTCCTTTGGAAAATAATATTATTTAAGAGTGGTAATTGGGTATAGAATTGCACCCACTCAGTATAAATGGCCATCGGCAGAGATTCGTCCCAATCAATTTTCAATGTCCAGATTTTCTGCAGCAAAATCTTCGCGACAATGATGACTGGTCCAAGCAGGCCTAGTGGATCATAAATCTTTGCGATTTCTGAACTTATAGAGCGTTTGGTAACGATTAGAGGAGACATGGAAGTTTTAATTGTATAAGTTATGGAATCATCGATTGAATTCCAAATTACCCCCAATGTTTTCAAAACGGAGGATTCCCCAAGATGCAGATTTTTGTTGATATCCTGTTGAGATAGTCCTTGCAACAGTTGTTTATTATTCGACGCCCATTGTCGAATATTCAATCCTGCTGAATTCAATAAGCTCGAAAGTTCTTCACGCAAATGTAATGCTTCTTGAATAGTGGAAGCTCCAGTGAGCAGATCGTCGACATAAAAATCGCGGAGGAGAATTTTAGAAGCGTCAGGATAACGATGACCTTCATCTAACGATAATTGAGAAAGGCAGCGGATCGCCAAAAACGGTGCGGCTGATAATCCGAAGGTGACCGTATTCAGTTCGTAGGTTTTCAGTTGACCTGAATCATCTCGCCAAAGGATGCGTTGAAATCTTCTATCTTCTGGACGAACGATGAATTGACGGTACATTTTTTCGATATCGCCAGTAATTACATATTGATGGCATCGAAATCTTACAAGTATATACAAAAGATCATCTTGTATTCTCGGACCAGTGTACAATGTATCATTAAGTGAAATACCGGAAGTAGTCATTGCAGAAGCGTCAAAAACTACACGAAGTTTTGTCGTTTGACTGCTAACCTTAATTACCCCGTGGTGAGGTAGATAATAACCATCATTAGATGTATCGGTAACTTCAGACATATGACCGAGATCTAAATACTCTTGCATTACCCTACGATATTCTTGATTTAATAATGAATCGCGATGTAACTTACGCTCTAGAGATACGAATCGTTTCAGTGCTTGAGTTCTAGATTCACCGAGACGTGATAAATGTTCATTGAAGGGCAGAGCAACAATATATCTACCTTCTTCATTACGCATTACGTGAGTTCGAAAATGTTCTTCGCATAATTCATCTGCATGAGAACGATGTAGATCTTGACAACCTTCTTCGATTTCCCAAAAACGAGACAAATCGACTTTAAGCGTGCTTGTAGCATTGCAAAATGCATTTTTAGATGGAACCGGTATGGGAACACTTCCCCCGATGACCCATCCAAGTCTTGTTTTTTGTAGATATAAATCCGGACCATGCGGAGGTGATAAATCAATTTGTCCTACACAAAGTAAAGACAACGCAGCACCGGCGCCTAACAACAAGTCGACAGATGCTGGCTTATGAAAATCAGGATCAGCTAATCTTAAATTTTTCGGTATTTTAATTGCTTCGCGATTAATAGGCTGATCTGGTACAAGAGATGTTATATTTGGAATAGTGAGAAATGTAAGTGTTCTTTGATATTCACTATTCCTAGATTGAACAGACGCTGTGATCGTGTGTTTCGACACAGTCGACATCGAGTTGAGAACTCCGATAGAAATGGAACATTGTTGACTCGGAATATCAAGTTTTTTCGCGAGGCTTTCCGTTATAAAATTTGTTGTTGCGCAAGTATCAATTAACGCTCTACAACAAATCGGTTGATGTTTATTATTTAATATATTAACCTGAGCTGTGACAAGAAGTTCGTTAGTAACCGAATTAATAACAAAAGTATTTTGAAAGAATGGTTTTTTCGGAGTCTCAGATCGTTCTAGTCACATAGACGTGGATGGTTGAACATCAGAAGGTTCAGTTTTAATTGACTGAGTAATCGTCGAAGTTTTATCTTTAAAATTATTTTTCTCGTTGTCAGGTATATGCAATAGAGTATGATGACGTTTGGAACATACGCGGCATAAACCACCTTTACAAGAGTCTGGCCGATGCCCTTTTTTCAAACAATTAGTACATAAAGATGTCTTCTTAATGGTATTTATGCGATCTTTTACGGATTGATTGAGCAATGTTTCACAGCCCCAAACGCTGTGTTGACCATTGCAAATTGGACAGGAAAATGGTTTTACAAAAACGCAAGACGAGTCGGTATTAATACGTTTTAGATTTTGTTCAGAGGATTGAATTTTTCCGGTGACAAAAACTTGATTTCGTTGAGGACGATTTTTGACGTTCCGTTCTTCAGATTGTTTTTCCGTCGCAGAGTTTGATTTTTGAGAAGGTGCTTGTGCGCAATCGGCTCGTTTTTCAAGAAATCCAAGAAGATTTGTATACGAAGGCATTTTTTTATCTTTCAAAGTAACTTCCCAATGCCATGCAGTATCAGAACTTATTTTAGATAATATTAACGAAACTAAAATACTGTCCCAGGCCTCAACGTTTACGCCTAGATTTTTTAATGATCGCAGATGCTGTTGCATAGTATTCACCAGTTTACCTATCGCTTCTGGTGTGTCTTTGGTAAGTTTTGGATATTCGCGAATTAAATTACAATGACTTAGAAGAATTTTACGCATGTTATCGTATTTGTCTTTCAGTATTTCAATCGCCGTTATGTAATTCGCATCAGTAGTATTTAGTGATTCAATGCTTTCCGCGGCTTGACCAGTTAGCGTTGAACGCAGGTATTGCAATTTTTGCACTGGAGTCAATTCTTCGTTACTATCAATGACAGAATTAAATATATCGAAAAATGACGACCATTTATTGACTGTTCCATCGAAAGTTGGTAAACGCATTTCTGGTAACTTAATGACCATCGGTGCTGATACGGAGGGTGAATTTGAATCGATTGTACTTCGTCGTGCAGGAATATTCGGAGAAGCATTATCAATAATGATTTTCGCTCGCGTAATTGCTTCATAATAATCATTTTGAATGTCATATCGACGCGTTTCTTCAGATTCGTCTAATTCTTCTATATTGAATTGAATATCGTCGAATCTTTTCCAGATATCTTGTAAACCATTTAAATGCGTTTCCACTAATGGTATGTTTCGCTTGCCTGATTGTTCATATGAGTCTAAAAACTTTGAGAACGTAGTAATTTGACCAATGATATGACCGCGTTTACGGCGCAGAGTATGAATATTAATTCCCTGAACGATTGATTGGGAAGAGGAGTCATCTGATGATCGGTTCGTCATCGTGAAATAGGAAACAGAGGAAATTGGCGAAACAAAACGAGTCTACCTTGTCGATGTGAGATTATGAAATTGGAATCCGCGACGATGTCCGAATCCTTTGCTGCAGTTCTGGGCGAGGATGCAGCGTTCTGGATCAAAGATGATCCTTGTCCAATGATGATGGTGGTTCCTGGTCGTTGTTACGAGAGCCTCAAATAAATCCGCTTCGTTGAATGGACCACTGGGGTGATCTTCCTTCTTAGAATTTCAAAATGACAGACACTGGTGTGTTGATTGATGCAGTCTTTATTATTTACATGTCACTGTATCCGGCTCGAAGGACCAAAAATGTTTTGTCGCGAGTGTCTTGATTTAAAATGTCTTTTCGAGAATACTCACGAGACTTTAATTCGATTTCTCGAATTAAAGGATTTAATCGGGTTTAAAGAAAATAGAGTTTATGGTTAAAAACAAATATATATATATATTAAATTAAGAAACAATTAACACTTTTACATTAAATTAACATTTAGAATTAAAAAGAAAGAACGTTTTTAATTAACTTATAATTTTTGCCAAAATAAGTATTTGAGAACTGACGAGGGGTTCGTCGAGCGGAACGCGAAGGTTTTTCCCTGTACGGAATCTTAAAGAGTTCTGTTCGTCCGTTAGACGCTTTCGCGCGTCGTTCTCCCGAAAAGTTCGCTTGAGTTTAACGGGGGTGGTTGTCGCAACCCTTATTGGCCGAAAATAGGCGCGGGAAAATTCTGTCACGGCATTGGCCTGAACCGTGGACAGCTTCACCGGATTGGGCAGCTCTTTCTTCCGCTTACCGCTTTTCCGGCACTGTCCGATCGCGGGAATCGGCAAATGGTCAATACTTTCGCCCGGACCGGGACAAAACTTTCCCAAAACGGTTTACTGCATGCAGTAAAACAGCAGGCCTATTCTCCTGGAAGTTATAAAAATCTCGGGACGAGCAATGCACAATGCCGAAAATCGGCGGAACGGTGACAACAATAACCTACGCCGGAAATTCTCCAAGTTGAAACTAAAAATACGACGTCAGGAAAATTTGGACAGAGAACTCGGAAAAAACTACGACGCAATATTGCCTAAAAAGGAAAAGTGAAAGTCGTCTCTCAACACACTGTGACTAAATTGGATGAGCTGTAAATTACAAATAATTGTGAAATATATCTTCTCAGATTACTGCTTCATTGATATTAATTTTCCTGTATCGCTTGAGTCAATTTGACCCAAAATGTAATTTCAACTCCGACAATTTTTTTACCAAAAATTAGATTCCCATAAAATTTAAATACTTGCAATAAAACTCATAAAATAAATCTTCAGAAAGAATGCTTTACATGGACTTCTTCGTTATGCAATGTACATAAAATAGCTTGAATCCATGCGCAGTAATTATTTGAGAAATACACCGAAGGATTAAATAAACCGCTTCTTTGTACTGAAACATGTAAAGCAGTATAATCAATGATGCATGCAAGTGGAAGGCTGCAGCATGACGCGTGGACCGACCCGAAATGGAAAATCAGAAATGGCTCAATCGATATCCCAAGTCCGTCGCAGCGAATCGTAATCGTGAATTTTATCGGTGAAGGTTGACATGAGAGCCCTATCGAAATGCGAACCGTAATGCAGATACGTTGTAAAGGTTGGAAACCGATCGGGACCCTCGACTTCCATCCAAAGCGACCGCGTCGAGTCGAAAACGAAACTCGATGCAAATTTTCGCCTTTGTATACGCCCGTGATTATCGTCCCGCGGTGAAAAAGCGACTCTCATTTGCATTCGAAATACTGTGTGCGCGCTCTCTTCAACGTCTCGCGTTTCTTTTTGAAGGCGGAGAGGAAATAAAATCCCTCCGATTCAATGTTGTTTCCGCCGTCTCGAGGATTTATGGATCCCTTAGATCCAAACATCCTAACCGAAAAAGTTCCCCGTTCGTCTTGATAATTTTAAGTGTCGCGGAAATTTTTCCCTTCGACGATGAATCGATGGATAATCGAAGAGGAAGGACATCGAGTTTATAATTAATTCGCGAATCAATCGTGGCAATTTTTTTTTGGAACACGTTGCCGCTTTCCAGGGGCAAGGTCGACTTTCCTCGATCGCGCTATCGATCTACGCCGATCCTCGGGATGGGCGTGTACCTCCTCGATCTCCCTCGATCCTGTTCGTGGACGAGCCGAGTGAAAGTGACAAGAACAAGGTCGCAGCGCGTTACAAAATCGTGAATTTCGAGAAAACGGCTTCGATACCTCGCAGCGATCGATTCCTGGCGCCGCAGCGGGATCCGCGCTGCGCATTGCGCAAGATTCCTGGAACGACTGTAACTGAAACGTTACAAAAAGTTAAAAGGTACGATAAATCTGTGATTGCAAGGCGGAAGGCGAGCCGCGTTGATTGGCACATAGAAAATAAAATCTGCATTTCGCTGCCGAACCTTCTTTTTTTTTTTAAATAAAAATAATACGCGAGATTGTAACGAGGCTCGGCGTTATCGAAACAGACTTTCGTCCGATTAATTATGCGGTGATTTGTATTAATTAATGTTCTGTTTATGAACTTTAATGCCGTGACTGTTGAGAATTTTAATCGCTGTCTGAAATACCGCAATTATCTTAAAGTTGAATACAATATCGTGACAGACACTCGAATATAAAAATGCTTGCAAGATCGAATTCGCCACGTTGAATAAATTCGAAGTACAGCGTGTTTCAAACGCGACGCTATCACGATCCTCGCATAATCATGTTTATTTATCACGCGGCCACGAAATTCATCGTTCGATTTAGAAAGGTGGTCGTAAAATTCGGGTCGGTGAGACTTTCTTCGCCCGAGAATCGATCCTCTATAATCGACGCAACTTCGATTCGCGTACTCCAATCGTATGGAAATCTCGCGCAAGTAAAACCCCATCCCTCAACCCTAAACCGACCAATAAAAACACCCTCGATCGTTAAAATCACGTCGTCGAATAAAACATCTAACACGACACGCGTCAAAATTCCAGAAGAATTCCTTCAAGGCGTTCCCCGCAGAAACAAAATTTGGGTCCCCATTTGAATTCAAAGTGCCGCATAATTCGAGGATGAACAGGCGATTTGAGTGGCTTCGATCAAGGAAATACCGAATTTACGATCGCTTTTAGATCCGGCGATCGATAAACCGGCTCCGAAACGTTTGGCATCGCGGGCGAATTAATTCGAACGAAGCTCGCGTCAGCAAATATTGTCAGCAAACAGGAACAGATCGTGCCGGGACTCGTAACGCCCGGCGGTTTTCAACCGGCGACCGTGACTTTAAAATGGTGCTTTTCCTTTGTCTCGGCGCGACTCGTCGCATAGCGATCGTTCGCGACACGCGTGCCTCGAATTCAACGTGTCCGCGTTGACAGGACGAAAATAAAGTGGCTCGTGGAACTTTGCCCCTGCGGTGAGAATAGTCACGTCGCGGAGAGTTATGTTAGACGAGAAACCGGTGTCCGGCGACGAGAACTAGCGCGAAACTCGATAAAACGCTTTGCGGAAGAAATTCTAAGAAACTTGAGGTCGGACGAGGGAAGTGAGAGGTCAAAGTTGATTGAAACCTTATTTGGTACAGATATTTTGAAGTGGATTCTGTTTCCGGAAGGAACACGGACTTTGGTGAAGCCTGTAGAGCTCCGAATAAAAGTAGAATTAGCGGAGCGTCAGCGCTCAATGCTCGATCTCGCGGGCTTCGCGCGTTTCCATCGAAGCGTAACTTCATCAAACTCCGCTCGAGGGACACGAGGAGATCTTAGAACGTTTCTCAATCGAGATAGAAAGCCAAACGAGCGGAGTAAATGTCAGAACCGCGTCAATTTCGTATTGGAGGCTTCGTAAATTTCAGGATGAATGTTCGTAATAAACAGCGAAGGATAATAAGCATGTCTATTTTTCTTATCGCACTTTCTCCGATAAGCAGAAGAGGAAACTGGGAAATATTGGAAAAGTCGCGAGATTTTTTTTTTGAGGTATCGGAATAGCATTTTTTTTGGGGGTGAATAGGCGATGTTTAGAGAGAGCGAGGAAGACAGAATTCGAGGAAAGGTTCGGAGACACCGGGTTGCATTTTCTCGCCATCGATGGCGAATCGATATCGGCCTGGCCGTGGCGTCTATTACGAGGAATAACGGAAGGCTGTTCCCGCAAGGTGAACCACCTTCCTTCTCACGCAAACACGCGATCCGAGCGTGTATGTCTAAGCAGAATTTCTCTTTCGATTCCCTTTCGTAGCGCCAGCGGAGACAAACGGTTTTCTTCAAGGATTCTGCACTTTATCAATCTATTTCCGTCGTCGGATTCTTGGGAAATTGATTTCATTCGCGGCTGTTTAACGCGCTGATTGCCATGCTCGATTTATTGGACGTTCGCCGAGAAAGGCGAGGCTTTCGCGATTTTCTGCTTCAACTTAAATGGCTTTTCAATCATTTTCCCTGGACTACTATTTTTTACAATTGATTTTCAATCGTGAATATCTACACAGTGTACTATTCGAATGTGGATATTTTAGAAAATATAATAAACTTTCGGTGATAGTATTCAAGGTAGAAATGTTTTGAGAAAATTAAAATCTTTGTGAAATTCTTAGAAAAATTGAAATAAAATGGGATGAAGTTTATGTGCAGCTGCTATAGATACTTTCAAGTTCTATAATAGTTGTTTAAACAATTATGAAACCAAAGATCTTCGTATGATTTTTAACATTTAACAGAAATACATACTATAATAATATGTATGTTCGAATCACAAGAATATTGCAGATAATACATCATTTAAAAACAATTATAGTTAGCAATATTTGAAAATTTAAAGGAACAATAATTTGCATCTCTATAGAGTAAAATACTAATAAATATGAAATATAATGTTGCAAAAGATTTTTCTGCAACTATTTTCCAATAAATCCCAAATCCATATGTATGCAGATATCTATGACCGATTGTATCCAATACCTACCAACTTTAATTTTTTAAACAAATTTCCCTCCTTCTAATTTTCTCACCAATTTTTCTATACCCAGAAGAAGGTGCATAGAACAACCCAAAAAAGTTACAAGAAGCATCTCTACTCCGTTTCCGAGAAATAAATTATTAAAGATATGAAAATTCCAGTTCCTAAACCCTTCCTAAAAAACATTCACCAGCAGAATTTCCACCTTTTTAAACATTTATTTCTCGAAAACGGAAAAAAGCTGTTCCTCGCAACTTTCTGAAGTCGTTCCCCATATCCTCACCTACAACTACAAAAATTTAGATAAAAAAATTTCAAAGAAAACTTGGCAAAAACACGCCGTAAATACTTCCGCCAAAATTTAGTAGTAAAGGTACATTCATGCACAGACAAAATCGGAGATCCATTATCTACTTCAATAATTCCTCAACAACTTTCACAGGCTTGTCCCGTGGTAATTAGCGTTCAATAAAAATGTTAACACAGTATTTTTAACGAAATTTGTCTCTCCCAAGGTCTACTCGAACTCAAGGATCAAAAATCGCAAAGAGAAGGAACTCAACAGTCCCAAGGATCCAGGAATCTTGAAATGGGGACTCGAGAACCATCCCTTCGAGGCGGGCAATTTTCCAATTATTCTCAAGTGGATAATTCCCATCGTTTTTCATTTTTCTGCGCGAGCCATGAATGGGTCGCAAGGTGAGCCGCCTTTTTCCGCGGCCCCCGTGAATGAAAGCGAAATGCCTGCGTGGATCGGCGAACAATCGCGATAAAACTTCGCAACTTCGCATTCTTTTAGGACTCTTCTTCTCTCTCTCCTCTTGCCTCTATTCGTGATTCGTGGGTCGCTACAAGGAGAACCGGCTTTCCTCTTCCCCGAAGATGAGAACATTCTGTAATCTACGTTCAACCGGATAATTAAATCCGTGTCCGATCGTCGACAAGGATTCCGCCATTCTTCGACTTCTTTTCGTCACGACTTTTTGCCTTCTTTGCCCCCAAGGGACACCCTATTAAATTAACCATTCATTTCGCTTATTCTCATCGCGCGGCTTCTTGCAGCTAGAGTTAATTAAATGTCCCAACAGATATTAATAAACTGCCATTAGCTGTACAAGCATATTATCACTAATTGGCATCGAATCTTTATCTAAACGTTTCTTGCGGTCCGACAGATTATCAACATTTGTAAGAGGCTTGAAAAAATGAATAGAAAATGCAGATAAGGATCGATAGCCGCACATAAATTATTTAACGTTATTCTTCGCGAGAGGAAAACAGTAGTCGCATTATCCATGGAGCGTCGATGTTAACTCGTTCGATCATTAAAAGTGCACATCAATCAAACGAACTCGATCGTCTCTGTTCCACGTTTCATTTATTATCACGGTGCGTCTTCATCTCCCCGCCTCCGTTTGATCAATTATCGCCGTGATAATACCATCGATCATCGACTGTCAATTCGACGGGCCATTATTAGAGCCGCGATTAATTCAGTCGAGCTCAAAATCCAGTCACGAAAGTGGCCTGCGCTATCGAACAAACCCGTCGAAATGCAATCAGGCGGCGCGTTATCGGTGTTAATCGCGTCGACGTGACGCGGAGGGCCGTCCTACATTAAATTTCGTCGTGGACGTGGAGAAACATCGCGCTGGGACGATGACCCGTCCATGGTCAAGGTGAAAATCACGTCGTCGATCGCGGCCGCGTCGATCATACGAAAGAGGCTCCTTCCGGCGCGTGATCGGAATCGAGTCTGATCCCTTTCTTTCAT
Source organism: Perdita meconis (assembly GCA_030770465.2). Taxonomy (NCBI): domain Eukaryota; kingdom Metazoa; phylum Arthropoda; class Insecta; order Hymenoptera; family Andrenidae; genus Perdita; species Perdita meconis. The sequence continues at coordinate 6,536,783 of JASKOS020000001.1, forward strand.
CTGGGGTCCACAACTGACCCGATTTAAGCGACAACAAAATAACTTCTGGGCTAAGGACGATCCGAGACACTTGCTGCTATGTTTATAGAAGATTTTTTCTTCGGTAGATCAAAATAATAGTTAGAAAATTGAGAAGATTCTGGCGGAGGGAAGTAGATTGGTCAGAAGATTAGTTTCGACGGTTGCAGTGGTATTTGGCGTTCATTTTCGATTTGCCACGAAGCCGACGGCGAAGACTCATCTGCCAGTCATCGGAATGACGGCGAAGGTGCGAGGGAGCAGCGTTATGCGCCATAAAAGGCTGTCTCAGGTGGCAAAAGGCCGATCGAAAGGTGGACGGCGGCTCGGGGCGTGCCAGAAAAACGGACGGACACGTTGCATTCCCGATGCATCTAAGTAGGCGCGCATGATTATGCGCATCTCGTATTTCGAAACGCCGGCTCTCTTCTCTCTAAGGCGTTACGCGCTGTGCCAGCTCCGAGAGACTTTCCCATCCCACCGCCGATTCCATGAGAATTTGGTCAATAATCTTTCCCATTTTTTGGTTTTTTTTTTTTTAGAATGTTTTCTTCCGACTTCTTTATGCAGTCAGGGGAGTGTGAAACATGCATAAGTTTGAATAAAAAAAGAGCAATTGGAGATTCCTGACGATGTTTCTGCAGGTTTTTGATAAAATTTTTGTGGATTCTGTATATTCTTTGTGTTTTTACTGTTTATACTTTTAGTCATTTTTATGAAGTATTGTTATACAAATGGGCTAGTAGAATAGTACATTTTTCATGGGTTGTGAACGTTTTGAGGTTTGAGATAATTACTATTTTTAATGATAGACGACTTTTTAGTGCAAATATTGGTTTTAGGGTATTATATATTGCATACTGCAGTCAATTTTAATGTGATTCATCTTAAAACTGATAGATAATTTTTTTTCAAGTCTACTACGTAGCCAATTTAATAGGCATGATATGTCAGTAAACTTTAATTTAACATATACATTTATATTGAAAATAAAGGACAATTTTTTAATAGTCAATACAATAATTTAGTTAACCTAACGTCTAAAGTCTATAGGAATGTTAATTCAATGTCTTAAAATAGAGAAATAATTTTTTAGTGGATACCAGAGAATTTTAGTTGACTCGATATATTATAAGTGAATTTTTATTTTATATGCACTAAAACCAAGAAATAATTTTGTAATAATCACTAGATAAATTTAGTTGACTTGATATATTAGTAAATTTTAATGTAACATGCACTAAATCTAAGAAAATTTTCTAGTATCTATAATTTTGTGTATGTAAAGAAATTTAAATACAATTTCATAATTTTAATAATTTACTGACACTCACTAGTCAAATTTGTTTGATTTTGCTTATAAATTAATGAATTTATAGAACAAGAATTATTCTTAAAGTATATATGTATGTAAGATACAGTAATTTTTTATTAGCCTCTAACTAAATTAAACTGATTTAATATACAAAGGAATTCAAATGCAATTTTAAACTACACAAATTTTCTTGATTTTATGCATTAAGTAAATTAATGAATAATAGACAATAATTACTCCAATTACTCAATCTAATATTGAACCACAGTATATGTATATGTGTTATTAAATATATTATAAAAGTAGAAATGTAAAGTTTTCTTTAAGTAAAAAATCCTAGATGATACAAGTCTAATTTTTCAGTGATTTAAAATATTCAAGCAATTAGTTCGAAAATGTGATAAAATGTAAGTCGATTCACAAAAATTTAAAAGAAGACTTCCAAGGAAGGAATTTCCACTTCACTTTTAATTACAATGCGTTACCTGCATGTGGTCCCCGTGCAATTTAAAAAGTGAAGCTGTACGAGAAAACCAGTCGCGTCTGAACGCACAGCCGCCTCCATAAATATTCAAAAGGCCTTCTATAAATCAAAAATCGATGCGCTTTCTACTCAAGCGATCGAGGAAGACCGCTGCTTTTGAGGGAAATAGAGAATGTTAACAGGCTCTTCTTTCGGAGAAAGTTGAACAATTTACGAAATAGTCGATCCTCCTCCAACACTGATATTCCTGATAATTAAACACCAATCCCCCCAAAAAACATAATAAACTGCAACGAGGATAAAAAAAAAAAAATCGCACACCCACGTAACTGCAAAATTTCTAAAGGTCACTGAAACTTCACGTCGCTCCGAACCGACAAGGCAATCTCATAGACTAGAGTCTAGGTCATCGATCTTCATTAGGGATCATCGGAGATTGCGCTTCGAAACGGCGAAACATCGATCACCGATCCGCGGATTTATTGGCTCTCGCGGCGAATCGAAGTCAGACGTTCCTTGAACGTAGATCTGGGGGCGCGAGGATGGTTCAAGGAGAGGCTGGGATTGTAGAAAGCATGAAGGAAGAAGAAAAGAGCAAGGAGAAAAAGGTCTGTGGGTCACTGTGCTATTCGGTTACGTAGTCTAACCTTCGGCGCGCGAATCTCGCGTGCAAAACGTTCGTCCCCGTATTTTCGTGACAGCGGATCTCCTCTTGGCTCCGAGTTTGCACAACTCTTTCTTTGCCCAGACTTCTAAATATCCTCATCACACTGATCAAACAGAGAGAAACTCAAAGCTTCCGAAAAAAAGTTTACAAGAATTCCACCACCAGAATAATTTCCTTCCAAAGCGTTGCTGGTTAATCTTAAATTTAATCCACGAGTTAAACAGCAAACGGGACGAAAAGTCAAGGTTCTCAGAGGCCTCTCAAACCACCATCTTTTCTGGCGACTCCGCCGCATAGGTCACCGGAGAAAGACGACGAAAAAAAAAAAGGGGGAGACAGAGAGGCGACACGTTGCACGCATAGGCTGGTGAACTACGAAAACTGGTTTCCCGCGGCTCCCCTTATTTATTCTACGGTGAACGTGTGCCCCCGTTGGCATCTCGACGTGTGCATCTTGTCAAGGACTCAGGCGAGCGCTTAGAAATGCCATTGGATCCTCCTGGATCACCGGCGGTCTCGCCGACGATCCTGGATCTTCTCCCGAAAGGATCTTCGGGGTATGAGAAGTCGACGAGGAAGGCTTGTCCAACCGCAACGAAAAAAAAAATCAACCCTTCTAAGGGACTAAAAATATCTTTGGCCCTTTCATTATATTAATGGAAGCCCATCGTTAGAAGCCGCGAGTCGCCATTATGGGAGATAAAATAACAGTGTGAAAAATGGGGAATTAGGGAGATAAATTTGGCCGAAGCTGAGAGCTAATGGCGCTGGGGAAATAAAAATAATGAATTACACTTGTTGGGTGAAGTTAAGGCTCCCTTGGATTGGAACTGTTTTTTTGAAAAAAAGATAGTCCAGGAAGAATTTATATTTAGGAACCATTCAGTCTCCTGTTTAGTCACTTTTTTTATAAAAACTTCTGATATTAATTTGAAGCAAACATGTATTAACCCTGCTATGTTCGTCTTGAAAATTCTGAATAGAATAACTGTTTATCATTATAATGTTATTAGTAGACTGCAGATGTTTATGCAAATTCATATTTTCATAGAAAGGACAGAATAATTGAAACTCCAAGAGAAATCTATTTTATATTCTAAATATTATAAATTTCTCATTTATAAATATTATTGCTAGTTTTTCCATATTTGAAATGACTATAAACACATAAAAATCTGCAATCCCGTTATTAGGAAATAAATTTTTAACAGTCAAACAATAAGAAGCCTAAATATTAACACTAAAATTCACATACTTTTTCCAAGAATAAAGCAGTTATTACAAATACTTTAATAAAATATTCTAATGCATAAAAAAAAAAACCCCAAAGATCATAACAGGATCTAAATCAATTCCCAAAATTCTTTTAAAAATACAGTGACTCACAGATTCATTCACATGTATTCCAAATGTTAATTAACTATGAAATCCCCAGTATTATATTTTTTGTTATTTCGGCTTCCACATTTAATTGTTTTTCAGTTTCTTCGACTTTTATTGTGATTCTAATACCTTTTTTACAATTGAAACAAATTTAACATACTTCTTGTGAACAAAAGCGTGAGTCACTGTAATTCCAACCCCAGCAAAAATGATTTCTAAAATACTGAAATGGTTTCCCATTCTCATCTCCCCAAAACCTAAAGTGCTTCAAGAGCGAGTATCCTTCCTCCAAAGTTCCATCTTCCCTCGTCACTCGCGCCACTATCTTTAGAATTTATCAGCAAATAGTCGTCTATAAATACCCTATCCCATTCGCGGAGACACGCAACCGGAATTTACAATCTCCTCGTCGCGATACGAGCACTCCATTGTGCAGTTTAGGACAATATCGTTCCGCGCGGTGTGGGTGGAGTCCCGTCCCGGTAGGCGCATAGAAAAAGGATTTCGCGGAGGGTCCATGCTGAAGGAAAAATACTGGAGATTTTCTTTTTTTTTTCTCTTGCGCTCGATTCTATCTTCGACGCGTCGCGATTTTCGCGCCTCGGTCCATGGAAACTGCCATCTGCATCGGTTGTATGTTACGACGTGGCAGTGATATTGGATCCTTCTGGGGCGCGTTAAAGCGGCTTCAATGTTAAAATAGAACCTGCTGGTATTGCGAGAGACGTGATACATGAACGGCTATTCTGCGATAGTTTCGTAGATCGACTTGGCGATTCGAATTCCAGGCGATTGCAATATCGAGATCGACGACGTTTTTAGAGCCGTTTGGTCGCCCTCGATTTTCGCCGTTTTGTATGGTTTTAGTATTTTTTTTTAAGGGATTTAAGGAGCATTTAAAAGATGCGAGAAGTTGAACCAGAGATATTAATTTATATTTTTTTGTTTGAAGAAGAGATTTACTAAATATGTCATGAAATCTAAATTAACAGGAAGAGTTTTACGACTTCTGTTTGATGTTCTATTTATGCTATTTATGCTAAACGACGCAGAGAATTTTAAATAATCTTGAAAGTCAAAAGAGGAAGACTAAGAGAAAAGAAAAACGATAATTAATAGCGTCTTTAAAATTACTCAAACATTCAGAGTTAGAATACCTTCGCAAATTAAAAACATAATATGATACAGTAAGACGTTGATTATCTAACTTAATATTTGCAGCACAAAATGTTAATAACTAGTAGAAAATCGGTTTTACTCGCATAGCTCGCACATTCAATAATTGAAATCCTTAATAAATCAAATTTTAGGATAATTGTGAATCGGATAATCGACGTTCTATTGTGTTTCGACTATCAGAAATCTAAAAATAAATTCCTTTTGTCTAGTCCAAGAACCAGAGCTCACTTTTCTAAGGAATCGTAAGTCTTTGTTACACAATTGACAAGATTAGACCAATTTCCAATAATAAACGAAACGCGCGTTGTACGTGGTCGCGAGCGAACACGTGTTCCGTGATTAACGACCAGGAAGTGACCGTTTCCTTATTTAATACGTCGTTACGAGGTACCAAGGGGATCGAAGAGAGTCAGCATACCCAAGAAATCCAGGCACCCCTCCACGCATCGTGAATCATTAGTTCATTGTGCGAATACGCAAGTGTTTTCCACTTGGAGCAACAAAGTTCTACAAATCGATTACCGTTTCTTTTTGCCACGCGCAATCACCGCAACACTTCCCGTACATTTTATTTAACTCCAGACAGACTAAGCCTTGCCATTAATATAAAATGTGTTATAGAAATTTAAATTGTTAATCCCGCGCGATTTAATACACTCCAATGGAGCGATGCTTATCGAGCGTTAAGTGGATTACACCGGCGATCGCTAGAAAAATTCCTGGTTTCTTCTAGACTTTTTTTCGAAACACGGTTACTCCATTTTCAGGTTGAAGCCTTTCATGCACCCGACTGCTCTTAATGTTCCGACGATTAGCATAGCCAGTTTCGTCATCGCGGGTTGCATTCCGAGCCGCCCGTCACACATTTCGTCCAAGATATTTCCTCCTCATCGACCGTTTTTCTTGCGCTGCGTTTGGACAACTGGAATCTCCTCGGTAATCAAACGTTGCGATAAAAGGCGATTGCCTAAGGACCATTTCAGGTCTCTATTAATTCGACTTCGGCACTTGGAACATTATTGCAGTATCCTTTTTTTTTTTATTTCTCGAATTTGTATAGCTTCTACAGGGTGTAACAAAAATGTTACAGTTTCTTGAAAGGGGTAATTCCTGAACTGATTTTGAACAACTTTTTCCTTAGCGAAAATGTTAAGTAGGGCTTTGTTAACGAGTTATTAATGAAAAACACTGACCAATAGAAGCGCGAATACTGTGGATGAATTTCAGCGCGGGCTCCAGCCGTGAGTAGTATTGGTCCGTCATCGTCCGCGTCATCATTACTCCACTGTACTCGCTCCACGATTGGTCGGTGTTTTTCGTTAATAACTCGCTAACAAAGCCCCACCTAACATTTTCGCTAAGGAAAAAGTTGTTTAAAATCACGCCAGGAATCATCTCTTTTAAGGAACTGCAACATTTTTGTTACACCCTGTATAATTCCTTGTCGATTCAAGAGTTTTGAATATTTTTCACTTTGCCTCGTAATTCTGAATCACTGTGGAATCTACTTACATCATATATTTTTTTTAAATCATTTGCTAATTAATTACTAGACTGCGGATGTTTATGTCAATTAAAATTTTTACAAGCAAAAATAAACAATTGGAGCTTGAATAACAGCATGTTTAATTTTCTAAATATTCTAACTTAAATTATATTTTTGATATCTTGTATATTTTGAAATATGTAAACAATATTGTAAATTCTTTGCATACCTGGTAGTGTTATAAATGCATAAAATCCGCAATCTATTAATTACAGTCTAAGTAGATTAATATATGCAGCAAAATCTCCAAACCTCGATGATTTAAAATTGAGGGAACATAGTTTAAAGATTTTAATTTCCTTGTGATTTGCGATCTTTTTAGATTATCCCACCCCATATTATCCCTAAACAAAAAATCGTCTAACACAACCTGCAACGATCCTCCGAACGGTTTCACATTCGGATCCTGTTATTAGGCGCTATCAGCAACAGGTTCGCTTCATCTGAGGATTTATTGAAACGCGAAGTGGAAGGAGGAGATAAAGCCCTCTAACTCCTCGTCAGAAAACGGGCGTGGAAGGAGCGTGTCGAGATAAAAGCGACACAGGACCTCTCCGAGTCTGGAAAGGGAATGGCGCTCGATCGATCCCGAAGCGCCCCTCGGCTCTACGCAAATCTTCGCTTTCGCAACGGTTTGTTATTGGGAACGAGCGTGACGCGAATCTGTTGCGAGCCGTTTTCCCGATTTCGCAGAACTGGTCCGCGTCATCGGCGAGACTCTCAATCGACGAAATTCGAATGCGGGTACAATTTTCGCGACGGAGCGTTGCGAAACTCCTCCGACGAAATGGGATTTAATAGAAAATGTCTATTAGTCACGGAGAATTCTAATCCCCGGTGGCGGTTCCACCGAATGAAATTCTTCGATTTCTATTCATAAACTCGAATCGATACGTCATTACCGCCCGGCTGGGATTGCAGCGGCTAACGCAATAGTCCGTCTGGCAAAGTTATTTTGCGAGGAACGCCGCCGATAACCTTTTGCCGCGTAAACCGCAAATTTATTGGCCACCGGGTGAGTCCTAAGCGCCGGTTGCGCAAATGCATAACGCCGAGAGGTGGGACGAAAATAAGACAAAGACGCGACGGTGTTTTGCGCCGCGGCTGCGACGAGGAAGAACCGTAAATCCGCTTCTCTGGCAAGAAACACACCGCACTCTGTTTGGCCAGTTCAATTGTATCAACCGAATTATTATTGAAGTTAACGAGTACTGCGAAGCTTTAAATCTGTTTGGCAGTCGCAGCTTGTTCAAGCGGCATGTTAATCAGCTATTAGGGGAGAGTGGGGTAATTAGGAACACCTAAGCAAGAATTCAAATAAAACAATAGCTGAGTATGAAAAAATTTTTTTTTTTATTAGAATTGTAGTTTAACTATTCATTTATAACTTATAGTAATCAATATCGATGAAATTTGAAAATAAAATATACTTTTTATAAAAAAACGAAACCCTTAGTGTTCGCAATTACCCGACTACTGGTGGCGTAATTACGAACACGGCATGGAGTGATCACGAACAAGTTAATAAACGTATCTATTTATCCCAAAACACGCATACAAAGCCTCTGGATGTGCTTGCACCACCGCTACAGTTTTCATGTGCCCACAAATCACATTTGTAGCACATGATCCAATCAACACTAGGTGGGTCTTCATACTTTTCATTACAATAAATACAATAATATTCATAGTCTTCTTCTTCCCCCATCTTCTTTGGTATTTCGTTTGTTTTTTATATATTACTATTTTTATGTTTAAGATTTCTCTCTTGATACGTATATTGATACGCGTTTCGGGGTAATAGCGAACGTTCGCAATTGCCCCATCCAATCCGTTCGCAATTACCCCACGACGTAATAAAAATAAAACATGCTTTATTTTTGAGGTTAGAAACTTACAACAAAAAATTTGTTACTGCCGAAGTCTCGTTTGAATCGTGTTTATAACTACTTCTATAAATATGAAATGTATCACTCTCACTATAGTGGCTATATGACAAAGTAACATCACAAAAAATTAGATGCAAAGTAACGAAAAGTTTAAAGTGTATTTACCTTAAACCACTTATTGCCTGACACTGAACGCGTTCGGGCCTGTCGATTGGTGGTTAGACTTGATCTATTTTCCTTTTTTAATAGACTGAAGTAGCTATGTTCGCAATTACCCCGCGTTCGTAATTACCCCACTCTCCCCTAATATCTAAAATATAAGTATTTTAATATTTACGTATGTTGTATTCTGTAGTCTATATTTTATCTTGTATTATCTTGTATTGTCTTGTATCTTGTATCTCATACATATTTGCTATATCGCACTGTACACAAAAGGGTCTAATACCAATTAATAAATAATAATAATAAATTATTCGCGAGCGTTTGTCGGAAGCGGTTACCGTGAAAGGCTCGCGACTCCGTCGAGCGAAAAATTCGCCGAAAATTAGGCAATAAAAAAGGAAACGTCGGTGTAAAAAAAAAATAAAACATGCGCGTGAAAAAACGAGGCGACGGAACTTCGAAGGGATGTGTAAGTTCAAGGTTCGCCTCGGCCATGAGAGTTTTGACGGAGCGGTTTCCGCGGAATGCTTCCCAGGACCTTACGATTTCCCCCGTCGGACTTTTGCTTCTTCGCTGCGCGCGATATTTCCACGAAAATCGTAAAAAGGCGCGTTTTCACTTCGACACGGTGCGAGCGCAGCGGTAACGCCGGACCTTGAATATTTTAAAGGCCGTTCGCGTTGCATTTTCGCCAGTAAAAGTCGCTCGACTTCTTGCCTCTGGGCAAAACTGAGCGCTACACGTCTCCTTCGCTTAGATTTACAAGCTTCAGAAATTCGATTACCGAGATCGTTCTGTTCTTTGCTTGGAATCTCTTTCCAGCCGAAAAACCGGACAATAAAAAGCACTCATAACGAGAAACCAGAGTGTCGAGGAAAGTGGAACAAGCTCCATTAGCAGTCTTTTTCCAATTATGTCCGATGACGAAGAGGTTTCATCTTCTCGCATCCGCCGATGAAACATGGAGGCCAAGACGGAGGATCGTTTTTTTTTTTTTAATGGGAAATGGAGCTCTTATCCGATGATCTTTAACAGGAGGAAGGATCGAAGACTGGACGGTCGATTCTCGACGTGGAAAAGGTGGCAGCACCGTCCGGATGGTGAAAGTCCTTCGACGAAGAGGAAGGAGTGGTGGTGCACATATAGAGGGGCGAGAGGGCGCGGCTTGTCCAGACGCTCTTTGTCCCGACGACGACGATCACACGATGTCGCCGAAGTTCCTGTTCCTCCTTGGATCCCTTTTTCTGCTTGCCGGTGAGTACGCGCTGTTATCTCTTCCGCTTCTCCGATCAAAACAATCTTCTACCGTCAAATTTTATCCTCAGTTTTTCTTTTAATCCACCTGTTGCAATTCCAGTGGAAACTTCGAGTTTCGGAGTGATTTCTTGGTCTAAATTCTAAATCTTAGAATCAATTTCGAAATCTTCCGGGATAATCTTTAAGAATCTTGATCTTGATCATTTTAGTAGAGATTGTTTTGAGCGGCTGGTTTGTTCGAATTTTAGGTTTTCAAGCGTAGTTTACGTACTTCAATGGGGAAATCAGTTTTTGATAGTGAGTTCGTTGAGTGTCCATTACAACTGAAAATATTTCTGAAGCGAAAGTTGCTTTAAAAGACCGAAAGTTATTCCGGTGAGGTGTTGAGTTGTTTCTTCATAGAAGCATGTATCTAGATTTCGAATTCCTCTCTGTTTACCGGCGGTGAAAGTTGTTTTCGATGCTTGAGAATTCTCTCTGATCGAACGATCTTACAGGATGGTTCAAGATCCAACTGAGATGGATTTTTATTTTTAGAAGATTCTTTCCGATTTAATGAAATTTAAAGAAATGGAGTCAAATATTGGACTTTGCCTGAAATTTTATCTCCTTCGAATGTTTTTCAACTATGTTTGGAGTATATAAAAATTGTTTAGATATAAAAATACTGTGCAACTTTTATATTTAATTATACAAGGGCTGAAAAGTGTCGGCGCTCCTTGAGAGTTTTCGTGATTTCAACGCCTGGTAAAGCGACGCCTTCAACTATTTATTGCATTCGTAATCACTTGACTGTAACAAGACAGACGCCATTCCCACAAAATCCCACGCAGATTACTATCAAATTCCTTTTCTAGAAAGGAATTCAAAATTACACGAAAGTATTTAGTTAATTTTAACATTCCTTTGGCTTTTTAGCTCTTTTTTTACTCTATAGTGTATTTTAATTTTTTTAAGAACTGTTCTCATTTTGACAAAATTGTCACAAGATTATTTTCAAGATTTTTAGCTTTCTTCTCTTTCATATTAAATTAATCATTCATTTATTTATACTTATAATGACATAACAAATAATAAAACTTATCCCAGTCAAAATTAAAAAAAGACTTTCTTTCAATTATTAGTTCAAATTCTTTTAATTTCTCCTACAAATTCTTCAAAAGAAAAAAACTCATTTCTACATTAATAAAAAAATGTTCTAATTTATTGTTCTTCTATTAAATTGTCGAGCAATAAAAATTACCCCAGTTAGAATTTTTAGTGAATACGTTCTTATATTTCTTACTTTAAATCATTAGTCCTTTAAAAATTCAAAAAAATTTAGTAATTTCATAAATATAATAAATAGATAAATTTCATAATTCCAGAAAAATAGCTAATTCTTCCTAAAAATTCTTTACAATGAACAAAACTCACTTCTACATTCAAACAATATTCCAAAACACTCAATTTATTTGTTTCCTCATTGACTTATCAAGCAATAAAACTTATCCTAGCTAAAATTTTTAAAAGAGTTCTCTTATTTCTCATTTCAAATCACTAACTGTACTAAATTCAATAAAATCGTCTTATTCCTCCAAAAATTCTTTCACGAAGAACAAAACTCTCTTCCACACTCTAAGAAAAAAGAAACATTCCACAATATTCCAACACTATCCCCAAAGAAAAATTTTCCTTTCAAAGTTCCCTTTTCTCCGCACTGCGCACCACAAAGTTGCTCCGCGTGAAAGTTTTACAAAAGACGAGTTATCCAAGACGTCCGGAAGCGTCGATCACGATCCGACGCACAGGGACGAGGCAAGTTCGAAGCGGCGAACATAACACACTCGGGTTCGACGAAAAGGCGTCACGAGGGAGGCGGAGGAGTAGGGACAACCAGAACCTACTTTGGAGAACCGCCGTCGCGTCCCTCCCCACCCCCGTCTGGTCGCCCTGACATTTCCAAGACTTTCTACTTCTACGGGGAGTTCAGCGACCCCGGCGCGTTGTTCGGTCTACACGATCTCGCGGGATCGTGCCTTCCAGCGATCGCGACATTTTCTGCGATTAATCGGACTGACATTCGCCGAACGAATTTGCCCTTTTTATTCAAATGTCAGGAACGATGTTCTGCCCATCGCGATATCACTTCGTTTCGTTCCCTTTCCTTGGAACGTGTTTGCAATAAAAGAAAGAAGGGGAAGGGGATATGGGTTCTTGAAGTGTTAGTTTGTGATTAATTGATATGAATAAAAATGGTGGGAAGAGGATTATTGAATGTCTGAGTTGGGTGGAATATTTGTTAGAGAGATAGAATTTTTATAGAAATTTGTAAAATTATTGTTTAACCCTTTCTGTTATAATTAGACTGCGGATGTTTATGCATTTATGGCAATTTCAAATGTTCTAAAATGCATAAAGATATGCATAAATGTAAAAATATATGAAATATCGAAAATAAAATACATTTTGTAATATTGAAAAGATGAAAGATACTTTTATTCAAGTTGGTTTTCTTTTACTATACGCTTGAAAATGTGAATTTGCATAAACATCCGCAGTCTAGTTATAATACATGACACTCGTAGTATGAATTAGTCCACAAATTTTTGAATGAGAGTTGAAGAAAAATTATTAAAAATAAAGAAACAAAAAAAAGTTAAAGGAATTTTCGATAACTGCAAATCTACCACATTCTGTTTTGATCTTATGCAATTAATAGTTAGATATTTTATTGTGTGTCTACATTATGTCTTTATCTTCTATTTAAAATAATTCATATATTCGTAGCCTGAACAAATTTTAAAACAAGGAGTTAATTTTTCTAAAGACTAGAAGTTGCAGAAATGTGTTGTATTTGTATGTAAAGGTGAAAATTTTACAAATTATTTAGTATCATGTTGAATTAAGTTAATTTATTTCCTTCTTTGGAATTTAATAAGACGAATAAGAGAAAGACGCTTGTGACAAGGAAGAAAGGTGATGATTTTGTAAGGGTGAAAGTTTTGGAAATTTCTTCGATGTCGTAATTAATTTAGAGTTAATTAAGTTCTTTCGTTTTTAATGAAAGGAATGAGAGAAAGATGCTTGAGGCAAGTTGCAGACAGTGCAGGTGCAATATAAGATAGTCGTTTATGTAATCGATGATAGAAAGTGCGTAATTGTCAGTGGAACGAGGAAGAAGGGAAATCAGTTTTTTGCCCTCTGAATGAGATAACACTGTCTCCTCGTTATATGTGTTATTTTTATCTGAATTTAATGTGGTTTGTTGAATTTTAGGAACGCAGGTCAGAGCACAAGACGATGATGGAGCGGATGGACCTGACGCGAACGCGGAGGAACTCTGCCAGGACAGGCCAGGGGATGAGTACTTCCGGTTGAGCGTCGAGGGAGACTGTCGCGACGTCGTAAGGTACTGTCCATAACTCTCATCACACAAAATTAATCATCGAATTCAATCCAAAAAGGGAAATGAATCTTGCACAGTGATTTTGAAAAATGAAAACAAGCGCGCGAAAAAAAAATTATAATATCTCGATGAAACATTTGCAGTGGCGGGCAAAAAAAAAGTTGCATCGCCTCAAAACTATCATTATTTTATGAAATAATTCCTGCAGGGTCTAATTAACAGAATATAATGCAACTCTGTTGAAACAGATTATGGAAAACTATTGACAAATTATGTAACGATACTTTGCTGCAATCACAAAGTGATTATTAATTATAATTAATGATAATTAATTATTCAACAAAATGTGTTGTCAACGAATAGTGCAATTTTATTGGCCATTACTGTATTTCTAATCGATTTCACGATTAGAATAAATTCGATCGTCGTTCCGAAGCGGTAAAAGCAAAAATCGAAGAACCTTTCCGATTTCTTAGAGAGAAGTTAACGGTGATTCTGAGATTTACGAATGATCCGAGGACATTCGAATTCCTCCGGATCCTACGCGATCGAATTCCGCGTTCGAAGGTTCAAGGCGAGCATGATGCTGGCTACAGGACTCGCCTTCTAATGACGACAGACCGAGTGTCCTGACTCATGCGGAGCCAAGGACGCGCGTGCGAAAATATCCTCGGAACAGGAACACGTCGCGTCGGCATCCGCGAATATTTCGAATAATCTTGACCACTGTTTTCAATATTTTTTTCCATCCATAAATTTTCAATTCGAATTCCGGATTTTATTACAAGTCCACTATTAATCCAAACATCATCAATGTTTTTGATAAGACCTTACAAAAAAGAGGCATCGAATATCTTAAAAAATTAGATAGATGTATATGAACGGAGAAGAAAACGAGATCGAAATTAATGAACTCCAGATGCGACAAAGCGAGCGAGATCGGCGTGACCAGGTTGGCCACGGTGCGATGTCCGACAGGCTTGGCCTTCGACATCGAGAGGCAGACGTGCGACTGGAAGACGAACGTGAAGAACTGCGAGCAGCTCGAGAGTAAGCGACGATCAATGATCTAGTTATTAAAGAACGCCCCCTTTTCTTTCTGTTCGCCGCGAACAGGTGCACGAAGTCGGGCCTGAAGCAGATTACCTGCCCCAGCGGACTGGCCTTTGACTTGGACAAACAGACCTGCGACTGGAAGGGCAAAGTCACCAACTGTGACAAGCTCGAGAGTAAGTCGATGTATCGACCGGGTTGAATCGGGCCCTGGCTCCGTCCTCCGTCGCCTCCTTCTCAAAATGCCGTTTATTATTGATTAATAGGCTGCGGATCTTTATGCAAATTCAAATTTTCGAAGACACAAACAAGGAACTAAAATTTTGACAAAAACACGTCATACTTTCTAAACATTATAAAATGTGTTCTTTTGATATTTTATCTATTTTTGCATTTATACACATTCTTACAGTCTTTTGCATAGTGAAAATGGCGAAAAATTCATAAACATCCGCAGTCTATTGATTAACAATGCCTCTACGTCGAATTCACAAGAACAGGAAACTGATCCTGTTTTTATAGAAGAGATAAAGTTACGATAAACGCATTCCGAGTAGGAGAAGCGCCAAGTACCGAACGTTTTCCTTCGCCCTCGCCAGGAAGGCGATGAAAGGCGTTCCAGGAGGTCCAGGATAGCTCCCAGATTCCTTCGTAGACTCGCAACGTAGCACGCACCACTCGTAAAGTAGTACTAACGCACAGTTTCCCCCCTCTCTTCTCGTCTCCGCTCCGAATTCGAGAGATTGTCAAAAATTCGAGCGCCCCGACGCCTCAAGAAACGCTGCGTAGAATTCAACAATGCAGACGCCCAACCGCGGCGCGATTAAAATCTTGCATAAACGAAACGCGAACCGCACTTTCTAAAGCCGCGAAGGCGAATTTTTCTGACTTTGCCCTCGCCTCTTTTTTTTTTTTTCTCCCGCCTCGTTGCACTGTCCTAGGCGTTGCGCGAGCAAGATATCGCGAATCGCTCGATCGAGGTGAAAATACGGGGGGGGCCCCAGTTGCATACGAGTCACTTTCAAGACGCCGTAATCTCCGGTCCGGCCACTTTCGATTCGCTGAGTGGTAGACTGGTTTCGATTTTGAGCGAAAGTGCGCGCCGGAGACGAGAAGTCGCTCTCGAATTCGCTTCTAACCCAGTTTCGAGACAACCCGGAGCCTTTTTCTCCTCCCTCGCCTTGTTGCTCGATGTTGTTTCCCTTTTGGCTCACCTTGCACGCATCCCTTCTTGCAGCGGACTCGAGCTTTGACTCTTCTGCTTTGTACGATGCACGAATCCAAGAAAAGTGGATTTTAGGGTGGAGCGAAAACCGCGAGATGGAGTGATTTTTCGGGGGATCGAATTTGGAAGAATTTTGAATTCTGTCGAAAAATTTTTGTGGCGCTGTAAGTCTCTTGGAAGTTGCGATTTTTGGGAGATTCGCAGCGGATTTGAGAAAATTTGTGAATCAGGTTCAGATTTAGGGGAATTTCGTTCCACCCTATTGTATATGTATAATATAATATTATGCACGTGTATGTGTGTACAGATACACGGTGTCTCGACTTTTTCTGACCACTCTGGTAATATATTATTTTTGACGCGTAGAATTCCAGAAAAATTATCCATGAATTTTTGAGAAATTAAATTTTAGGGTATCGAAAACGATGCTGGTTTGGTCTACTCGTGGAGTATTCTACAGGGTGTTTCTAAATTACTAAGACAATCTTTAAAACGGTGATTCTTTCTGAAATATCAATTTGAAAATATTACATTTCTCTTTAATGCAATTTAAAAAATTACTGAAACACAATTTACAATTTTTTTAGCTTCTTATCAAAAGATATTTTATATTGCAACAAGAATTAATAAGACATCAATTCTGCGATAGTAGAATATCGATTATCAAAACTGATGAGGAGAACGACAATTTCTGTGTAATAAAATTTGACCAAACTAAAACTTTGTAATATAATAATGTGTAAAATCCACGTTTCTTCGATCCTTAAATCGTATCATAAGTTTCTGATAATTGAGAATCTACTGTGTCAACAAAAAAAAAAAAGAAATTTCAAAAATCGAAGCTATTATAGTTTTCTGTGAACCGAACCAACTTATTTTTCGATGTACAGAATCAAATTTCTCTGGATTTGTACTATAATTTGGAAACAGCCTGTATTATCAACCCTAGTGTCAGGAATTTTCGAGACACCCGGTAGGATTCTCTATTTTCGATCGCAACACAGGTACGAGGCAGCGCGTTCTCGATCGCCGATCTCATTTTTCCTCTCCGACTGTCTCTATTTCTGCCGTATTTTTTCTCCTTTTTGCCTCGCTTCGACGATCTGGCCTCTTTACACAGATTCCTCATGATTCAGTCGTTCGCTTTTACCGCGCCAACAGCGACGCCATCATTAATTTTCTCTTTTCCATCCGCGTCGCGAATGTTTTTCATATCGCGTCTCTGCGTCGGCTTCTCTCATCACTCTCCGCAGCATCTCTGTCACTGATCATTGGAACCCATCGGGAAGAGCTCCACTTCCGGTTTTGGAGGAGGTCCTAAAGGTCGCCATTTTGGAACGAACTGCTCCGATATTACTGGAACCAACTTCGCTGGGACTGCGAGATCGTTTCGCAGTTATTTGCTGAGAGGTCCTGAAAAATCGGAGTAGTTGGGATCCATTCTGTTCTGTGTTTTCATCGTGTTTCTTCCTTTTCTTCTTCTTCTTCGAGACATCATCTCTCTTTTTTTATTCTATTCTGTCTTCGCCTTTTCTCTGTTTTCTCAGCTGCGAAACCCCTGAGTGTCTCACTGAGTTCACTATAGCGTGCGAATCGCTGCGAGCTAACGAAGCAAACCGATCGATCCTCGACTCAGAAGGTCGGTTTTCCCTTGTCGATTTCTCGGGCAAAGAATCGCAAGAAAAAAAAAGTCTACGATTCTCGCTGGGAAAACGCGTTGAAGAGTGATTAAAAAGCGTAGTCTTCCTTTCTCTGTCTTTTCTTCTTGGATGATGATTACGAAAGGGATTTAATTACGAATGGAAAGAAGAACTTCAGAGAGCTTCTTTCGTTGGTTTCTTTGCCGTCGTTCCGTCGCAAGGCGTCAAAAAAGAAAAGGAGAACAGTTCCTCGAATTTTTACAGAATGAAAGAAAAGGGACCGCTGAATAATAAAGTAATTAGGAGGATGCAGTGGCGTAGGAACGTAGAAAAAAAAAAGAGTAATTACAAAACCATCAGTGAACGCTGAACGCTTTCGCGATCGATGCCTCCGCGAGAAATTTCGACGGAACAGGTTTGAAATGCGATTTCAATACTATGTAAAACGCGGGTCTGACCGTTTTTATTAGAAGCTCGCGAGGGGAATTGGAGCAGATCGAATGGTCGCGAAAGCGTTAAACTCCCAACACATGTATATAAAGTTAGCGTGTACATATTAGATTACACAGGGAACCGAATGAAATCGTAACTCGTCCTGGAGGATGCAATTAGTTCGACACTTAATACTTCGGTTGGCCGAGGTTCCGTAGCTTTGGACTTGGGTGACATTAATTCAGCACAGTAACAACTTTAACCCCTTCGAGGATCAGCCTAAAAGTATCGTCCCACCCCTCAATTATTCAAGTACATTCCCTGTTTGGGGGAGAGTTAACGATGTCTTATCACGCGAGGCGAGTCTCGCAATTGGCACGAATCGCTTCCTCTTCGATCAAATCCCTTACTCCGTAACAGAAAATAAATTGGTATTTACGTAACTTCCTCTGAAAAAAGTAGATAACAAAGCCTGGATTTATTAAGTCATTCCATGACTCCATGAGATCGGAGTTTTCAACTCTTTGATTGCCATGTCATTAATAGATGAATGCCAGCTGATTACATCATTAAAAATAATATTAATTTAGATAACTGTGAAAGATATTATCAGGCTTCTTAATTCGACTTTTAAAAGAAGTAAAATAGCGTGAAATAAATGTAGAACTGAATAGAAAATGATTTCATTTGGATTGAAAAATCATTGCAATTATTGAAGAAATTTTAGTGGAATTATTCTATCAGTTGAAATGGATATTAGATTCTTAGAATTAGAAGAGAAAGCTAACATTGTTTAAGATACTATTTAAAAAAAGACTTAGAAAGTATTTTTTAAATTAATTGCATTCTGCAAATTCCTCTACCTAAAAAGAAAATTTGCATTCCTGTTATTCCTACTCTTTATAATTCCTCGACCTCCATCATCCCCACGATTTATCATCCCCATTATCCAATTATGTTACCAGTCAGAAATTAATCATTTTCTCCCGCCAACCATGAGATTCGCCACGCCATCGATCTTCGGTAGATCACGATTCCTGCGCCGCTGCGTATCGATCGCTCCCTGTAAATATGAACCGTGGCGAAGTAAAAGTAGAATCCCCCCCATGGGCCTTGATCGCGCACCCCGCGGTGCACCATCGAACGGGGCCCGCTTTTTGGGGACGGGGAACCGGGTTCCCCTCGGTTAACGACGATCACCGTTTGCAGAGCCGCGTAAGGTATTGCCCATCCTGAGGACCGACGAACCGGTCTGCCCCGAGGGGAAGCTGTCGTGCGGCAACGGCGAGTGCGTCGACAAGGAGCTCTTCTGCAACGGTAAACCGGACTGCAAGGACGAATCCGACGAGAACGCGTGCAGTAAGTACCGCGGACGCGATTCAATCGTGCACTTGCACGCGACTCGCCGATCCGTGTGCACTTTCACTATCGTCTAGTTGACGCTATGCGGCCGGCTGTTATGCAAGTCCCACGGAGTGGGGACCATTCTCCGGGACCGAGAATATTTATAGACCCTGTGGACTCTATATTTATAGACTCGATGTAGTCTCGATGCTCGGATGAGATTATAGGAAATTAGTTAAAAGTAATTTTTTTATAAATTCTCAACAAAAACCACAGCCGGCCACAGGTGAAAGTCGCACGCCAGATTAATTAACACGTCTCTGCACATCTCCAAAATTAATCAAACCTTGTGGATTCTTATAGTCTTTTTTGTCCCAACAATTTTTTCCATTTTTTCTTAAAATTTCTCTAACTTCTTTAAAAATATAAAAACATTGTTATTAATATTTCCATGCCTTATTCCTCAAGCTTATATCAAAATTTCAGTATCTACATTGTTAATAACGTGATGGTAATAAAAATTGATTGCACATTAAAATTTTTGAAATAATACATCAGGGTTAATTTCCGAATCTTCCAATTTTCTACTTCACCTACTTCCCACAGCAAACTGATTTCCTTCCACAAAAAGAGTCAACTTCAAAGAATCTAAAAATGATATTTCTTCAACCCAACAAAACTCTACATAAATATGGAACCACCCACCCCTGTTCTAACCTAAAACCTCCACCCTCAGCCGTGGAGACGGACCCCAACCGTGCCCCCGACTGCGACCCAACTCAATGCGTCCTGCCCGACTGCTACTGCTCTGCCGACGGAACCAGAATCCCGGGCAACATCGAGGCTACCCAGGTGCCTCAGATGATCACGATCACCTTCAACGGAGCAGTGAACGTGGACAACATCGACCTCTACGAGGAGGTCTTCAACGGGCAACGGCAGAATCCGAACGGCTGCCAGATTAGAGGCACCTTCTTCGTCTCCCACAAATACACCAACTATTCCGCGGTTCAGGATCTTCAGCGTCGTGGACACGAGATCGCAGTGTTCTCCCTGACCCACAAAGACGACCCACAGTACTGGACCCAGGGGACTTACGACGACTGGCTGGCCGAGATGGCGGGAGCTCGATTGATCATCGAGCGATTCGCGAATATTACTGACGGATCGATTATCGGAATGAGGGCTCCCTACCTCCGTGTGGGTGGTAACAAGCAGTTCGAGATGATGGCTGATCAATTCTTTGTGTACGACGCTTCGATCACTGCGTCACTGGGTCGCGTACCAATCTGGCCCTACACTCTGTACTTCCGGATGCCGCACAAGTGCAACGGCAACGGCGGGAACTGCCCCTCCAGGTCTCACCCGGTCTGGGAAATGGTTATGAATGAGCTGGACAGAAGGGACGATCCTACGTTTGACGAGTCTCTGCCTGGTTGCCATATGGTGGACTCCTGTTCCAATATTCAGACCGGTGAACAGTTCGCTAGGCTCCTTAGGCATAACTTCAACAGGCACTTCAACACCAACAGGGCGCCGTTGGGTCTGCACTTCCATGCTTCCTGGTTGAAGAGCAAGAAGGAGTACAAGGAGGAACTCATTAAGTTCATCGAGGAGATGCTGGCTAGGAGCGACGTTTACTTCGTCACCATGGTCCAAGTAAGTGTCTCGATTCTCATGTTATTGATAGCTTTCATGGTGACATTCAGACTTTCTGAGAAGAAGACTTTTATAGAGTACTTCAACCTCTGAAGAATTAATTAGTAGAGGCAACTATTACATTGTACAACAGCCATCTGGACTTGTAACATTCAATACCCGTTTCTTGTAGATTTTTATGCACTGAATACGAACCTGCAAACCGTTTGTCATCATCCTCAGTTTTCGAAAAAAATCGATTTTGAAAATAAATGCAAATCTTAAACTTTGAACAATTGTTGTGTTTAAACAGTAATAGTTATTCAGTTGATTTTTGCGTCAGATTATTCTATGAACACTCCCGAATAAAAGGATATACATTATTATTGGATTATAAACCTTTAACTATGTTTAAACACGGATCAAAGGGAAAAGGACACCTGAAAAGCACCAATTTTGGCAGATATTTTTCAATTTATTTAAAAAACTAAGGGTCTAGGAGAAAATCTGACCCCACCACACCATGCAGCAGACATTTTTGCTTCGGAAAGCATCAACAGAAATGGTAATTCCCGTTTTGTTTTCAATACAGAAACGAAATAGTTTGACAAAACGTACGGCGCCGTCAACCGCGCAGTTGAGTACCGTTTACGTTTAAACGGTGTTAAACATGGTGTGGTGGGGTCAGATTTTCTCCTAGACCCTTAGTTTTTTAAATAAATTGAAAAATATCTGCCAAAATTGGTGCTTTTCAGGTGTCCTTTTCCCTTTGATCCTTGTTTAAACATATTTAAATGTTTATAATCCAATAATAATGTATATCCTTTTATTCGGGAGTGTTCATAGAATAACCTGACGCAAAAATCGACTGAATAACTATTACTGTTTAAACACAACAATTGTTCAAAGTTTAAAAATTGCATTTATTTTCAAAATTGATTTTTTCAAAACCTGAGGGTGATTGCGACAAACGGTTTGCAGATTCGCATTCAGCGCACAAAAATCTATAAGAAATGATTATTGAATGTTACAAGTCCGAAAAAAAAATTAAAATTTGTTGTACAGTGTTATACAGGGTATTCAACAACAGGTGTTGTATAGTTTCTCTAAGTCCTTAATAATTTTAACAGGTGTTGTATAGTTTTTCTGATTCCTTCATAATTTTAACAGTTGAAAATTTCAACTTCATTCATAGACATATGAATATATGTATACAGGGTGTAACAAAAATATTGCAATTCCTTGAAGGAGGTAGTTCATGAAATGATCTTAAACAACTTTTTCCTTAGCGAAAATGTTAGGTGAGGCTTTGTTAACGAGTTATTAGCGAAAACCCCGACCAATCGGGGAGCGAGTACAGCGGATTATTGATGACGCGGACGATGGCGGACCAATACTACTCACAGCCGGAGCCCGCGCTAAAATTCATCCACTGTATTCGTGCTACTATTGGTCGCCGTTTTTCGTTAATAACTCGTTAACAAAGCTTCGGATAACATTTTTGCAAAGGAAAAAGTTGTTTAAAATCACCTCAGGAATTACCTCTTTTAAGGAACTGCAATATTTTTGTTACACCCTGTATATGTCTATGACTTCATTTTCCATTAGGATATTTCGTTCCCAAGTAAGTACAATGATTGAACAGTGGCCTATGAGTAGTAGTCTATGTAATAGAAAACGTGTTAGGTACTGTTCAAAATTAATTAGGATAAATCCCCTCTCCCAAGAGATAAAGAATCTGGCTACAAGGCTGAATTCTCCAAGTACTAGGAATGAATAATTATATCTTCTAGCTCCTCGAAAGAACATCTCCTCCTTTCCACCAGAATTTCCCCTGAGTGATGCTCGAGGAGATATCCTCCAGACCGCGGCCTCTATCCGCGGATTGCATGAGAATGATTTCCAGTCCGTCGGGCGCCGGGGGAGCGGAGATTTCGTATCGTTGAAAGCGTCATTAAGACCACCTCGGGTTATTCCAATTTATCTCTCAGTTTTCAATCCCGTCGCATCACGACGCTCCTCGCTCGTGATCCATCAAGCCTCGGACGGCGGTTTTATTTCGCCTCGCGTCGATTTATTCTCTCGCTTTCAATCTAACCGCGCGATAGAACCTCCCTTCCTCCCTGTACGTCTCGACGTAGGCGATCGACTACCGTGATCCATCAGAAAATTACTCGTTTCGGTTTTGTTTCCTCGTTCGATGCTCCCTGGCATCGCTGTCATTCGGTTGCGAAACAATTGTCGCATTTGCGGTTTTATGGTCGCGAGGCGATCGAATGAATTGAATGGCTGACATTTGGGGAGACGAAGGTTCGATAAAGGTTGAGGGAGAAGGGAATTTAATTGGAGCAATTCTTGACTTCGAAAAGGACAAAAGTCATCTCATCATTTGGTGCTTTATAAGACTAAGTTTTGGTCAATAATACTGCATTTTGGTTTTGAATTTTGTTGAATACTGTTTTTTAAAGGAAAATATTTGTTTAATGCACTTTCTGTACGATAATAATTTGAATTTTGCTTTCTAGACTTGAGTTAATGGACAAATTAAAATTTTTTTAAATATGTGGTTTTGTTGATAAATTTGTTTTTAAATATTTGACACAGTGCAGAAGACTTAGCAATACTTCTGTTTATTTGATAAAACTTTAATGACAAATTAATTTATTTTCAAACAATTGGTTGCTCAGAAAAACTCCCCAAAGCAAAGAGATAAAAAATTCCTCAAAATTCTAGCCTGATAATTTCAAAAATTGCCTACCAAAAAATAATTTCATGCTACCATCAAAGAAATATAGTGAAACTAGACATGAAGAACACTGCGAATGCATTTAGAATAGTTATTATAAATATTCGAATAATCCTAATAAAGATAGAATCTATACCTTCAATCCGAAAATTTAACACTACGAATATTCGAACGTTTCTAATTATTGCATATTAATATATTTAAATATTGATATATTTATATAAAATAATTAAAATTCCTCGCTTCACCTCCCAAAAACAATAAAAAGATCTAATATAAATCTAGACTAAAATCGTGTCTGACCACAAACGTTTCTATTCTACTCAGGTCATCAAGTGGATGCAGACGCCCACAGAGCTATCGGCCCTAAGGGACTTCCAGGACTGGAAGGAAGCTTGCGACGAAAAGGGTCAGCCCTACTGTTCCCTGCCCAACGCCTGCCCCTTGACAACCAGGGAGCTTCCAGGAGAAACCCTGCGTCTCTTCACTTGCATGGAGTGCCCTAACTATTACCCATGGCTCCTCGATCCAACCGGTGACGGTTTCACCGCGAACAAGAAGTGAGCGATCTACGATCGCCGGATCGAGAGTCTTCGCGCGTCTTCGAGAAGATCAGAGACGCGATCGCGAGGGATCGAGGACGATTTCGATGCGACGAACGTTTCGCGAACCGGAGGCACGGATCTCTTCTTGACGGCTGCGCGCGAATCCTGACGCGGAATTTCAGGCTTTCGGTGGACGAATTTTTCGGAGTCCTCGAAATTCGCGATTTTAGATAAAACAGAAAGGGAGAGTAAATTATTGGTCGTTGTATATAGAGATTCGGAGACGCAGTCAGGATTCCTTTGGAAGTGTTCGCGAAGCGTTTCGGTGGGTCCTCGAATAGGAAAATATGTCCCTCCGCGCGAGACGGGAGCGAGTCCTTTGCGAGGACGCTCAACTTGTACATAACCACCGTATCCTTGCCCCTCCCGCCCCCTGATCCTTGTCCCTGGCGAGGGATCGATTCGACGCTGTTTTTTGCGGCGTCTCCTCGTCTCCTCTGCGTTGGCGATTCAGACTCGCCTGAGAGTTTAAATAATTTTTAGAGTTCTTTAAAGTATTTCTGAATAAAAGTTTTGCGAAAAAATTACGTGTGGCTTAATTCCTCCCCTTTTTTTTTGCAGAGAAAAAAAAAATTACTCGTGGTTTCTTCTTATAAGGAATTTTAGTTTTCTTTTTTATGCTCTTAAATTTCTTGTCCTCTTTTTATAAAAGGGTGACGGTGAACTTTGCATCGAGGGAACGCGAATTCAGTGTTGCAGAACCGAGGGACACGATTCTGTTATTTCGAACCGATGACACGTTCCCCGCAGCCTTGAAAGTCATCGACAGGCGCCAGAGTTGAGGCAGTAAAATGTCAAGAATGGCCCCCCTTCTACCGCGTACCCCGGGGGCACCTTTCGATTTCGGACAACATTCCTTTCCGAGTCCCGATTCGCTGGATTAAAAAAAAAAAAACTGACATTCCTTGCACTTTCTTTCGGGCTGCTTACGTGGACGTCTCCAGACACTCGCCCAGACATTTAAGATATTTTAGGGAAACATTATTAACATATGATAGCCAGAGATCATTTTCAGAGTCAATTATAAACTAACTTGAAATCGAATGAGAAGCATTTGATCCTCGAATGGGTAGAAAAATTCAAGTTACCCCTTTTTTGAGTCCCTTCTCTCAGAGTTAAATATGTGCAGTATTTACTCGCTATAATCTCACGCCTTACAAGAAACGAGCTCATAGAAAAACCGAAGGATCCAAAATCAGTTTAAACATCGATGTTATTTCTACAGGGTGTTCCAGCGAACAGTGAGCAGTGCGTTATACGAAAAAATTGTTTATCTACAATTGCATAATTCGAAGGGGCAGATTTATTAACGGATATGAATTTTTGATTACATTATTATTTTATGAGATATAATGGGCAAGTTTGGTTTCTTAAATATATTTATATATTTTTTTACAGATACTTGTTAGTGCATTTCAAGCCAAATTCAATAACTTGCAATGTACACACCGTTTTTAAGTGATTTTCGGGATATTGCGCTTAAAAGTTTACTGATTTTAAGTGGATAAAAACCTGCTAGAATAGGAAACCCAACAGGTAGCGCAATTTCTCGAAAACCACTTGAAAAATGGTGTAAACATTGCAGCTCATTAAATTTGTTTTGAAACACAGTAACAAGTGATCTGTAAAAAAATATATAGTTTCATTTAAAAAACCAAATTTGATAATTATATCTCATAAAATAATAAAGTAATAAACAATGTGTCTTCGCTATTAAATTTTCCCCTTTGAACTCTATGCAACTGTATATAAATAATTTCTTTCTATCTCAAATACGTTAAAAAAAAATGCACTGTTCACTGTTCGCTAGGACACTCTATATATCATGAAAATTAAAAGTAAAGAAAAACTAAAATATTTTGCGCAATAATTTCGTTATAAGGAGCGAGTCTATAACGAGTAAATACTGTCGGCTCGGGCACCCCGGGATCGCCAGTTCCCGTGTTGAATCGTGCCTCAAAAGAAAAAAAATGTCCTTTGGATGCATCATTCAATCCCTGAGGTATGAAAGCAGAACATGATATTCCGACCCCAATAAGTAATACATAAAAATATCGTATTTTAAATGCGGTATTCATTTTATTCATGAGATTTTATTACATTAACAAAATGTACATAATCGTGTCCCTATACATTCCGATGTGCAAGTTTGATTCGTGACTCGCGTTAAATTATTTCCATTGAATTGTTCTATAATAATCTCTCTTCCTCCAGAAATTATGTAATACCTCCGGTTAGATACATAAAACGATAAAAGAATTATACATGCAATCCAAATGTGCCATTTACGTAATGATTAAGGAATGAATTGCAATAAATTGTAATACGTAAAAACTGCTAAATAAGAAGCGGTAAAATAAAAACCGTAACCTTAATGAACCTATAATACACGTAATACATTATACCTTGTCTTTAGATTTGGACTGTACATTGAAATATTTTACAGAAGCGTGATAAATTAAATAAATGCAATGTCTCGGAAAAATGTGTTGGTTTTTCTGTACAAGGAATAATAAAAATCGACCTTGAAACGTGACAAATATTTTGTAAGCAAAGAAAACAGCGTCGATTAAAAGGAGACGCAAAAGTACTATAAAATATCTATTTACAGTTTGACAAAGAATTTCCACGGTGTAATAATGTAGTTTATCACAGCTGCATTTCGTGCGATAGAACACTGTCTAAATAAACGAGAATCCAAAGAATCTATTCGCTGACGCGAAGTTCACGGTTTGCTAACAAATTGCGATGTGCAGATAATTCGAAACGAATGTTACGAAGAATTCGATCAAACTACCTCGTTCTCTATAAATACCTTTTACGACCTAGAAAAGGCAAGTGATAAACTTCGATGTTCGATCCGACTTTATAGAACCTTGGTAAAAGTACTGCTCCCCCCAACACCGTCAAAAATATATTTCTTGGGTCATATCCCGAGGTAACTGCAGAAGATAAACGCGCCGCAGATACTCAGGATGATTAATATGATGACGAACCAGAAAGGCAGTGTGTCTGTAACAAAATAACATTTTTTAAAGAATCTTCGCGAAACAATTTTTTTAGCTTCTCAATAGAGCTACTTACGTCTGAATGGTATGCTGTGTATGCAAATTTTGTTATCTACAGAGATGCTAACTACAGCAGTTTCAGTGTTACTTGTAATCGCAGGACCGTCCAATTTGGTTGGCAAAAATTCTAAACCAGTTACGAACATACTGTGAGCACTAGGAACGTGTAGCGCTCTCGTCAAACTGAATGCAATGTATATGTCTACGCTGCCCGAGAACATGGTGCCAACAGCGACGAACTTCCCGTCATTCGACACTGCCAACGCGGATAGCGTTTCCTTGTAAGAAACTGCCTTCACAATGTTTCCAGAATCAATGTCCCACATCTGCAAGTAGCTAGGATTCTTCCCAACCACAGCATTTGAGAGCATAAACAACTGAGACTTGGACTTGTTATCCTCTCCCAACTGTCTAAACCTGCATCTTTTATACATGTACTTCAATCCACTGGGCGGAGTCCAAATGAGCTCCTTCTGCTGGTTACCGTCGCTCACGTTCCACAATAAGGCTCTACCATCCTTCGCGATACTGACAATTAACAAACCGTCCGGACTAAAGTCTATATCGTCGATCTCCTTTGTGTGTGCACTGAGATCATGCACTTTGTGTAACTGTGGAAACTTCCATAATCTAACATGACCGTCTGTTCCACCAGTGGCCATGAATTTCCCATTTAGACTTATTCTAACGATTCTCTGCAACGGTTCTCCTTCACTAAAATCCGTTTGTACACTGTCAGCTGGCTTCACGATCAACTGCAGCTTCTTGCTCTTGATATTACAATTGTTATCCTTCGTCTCCTGTGTCTGTTCCCCCGTTGCTCCGCTTTCGTTCGATTTGTCCACACTTTTCCTATGCCTGAGACTCTCCTTAGCACCGTCCGCAGCTCCCTTGATAATCTCTCCGCTCTCCACTGTCACTACTTTGCTGTTCACGTTGTAGACCTGGCAGTGACTCTCCTGGCCAGCTGCGAGCCACGTACGCTTGCCATCGTTGTATGCGGTGCAATTCATAACAACGCTGGGACCTGTTTCGTGTCTGGTCACCTCCTCGGCCACGAATTGTACCCCATTGTGAGATAATTCGAATATCTCCTGCAAGTCAGAGTGACATGAGTCAGGCTCTCAAAAGTGTTTTTTATATTCATGAGTACTTACAAACCCGTTTGCTACTCCCGTCTTTGAAGAGCCTCCACCACCTCCGACGAGGATGTGCCTGCTGGTTAGCATCTGCAACGTGTACAGGGGGAAATTCACCCTGGCCAAAAGGCCACAATTGTTTCTCCTAGCAGACATGCTGGCTCTTGCGACGGCCCAACTCGGCAAACCATGGGGGGTCTTCGTGGTGCTCTGAAATTGTTAGTTCTGACACCAGGGGCCGCAACCATAGACATAGTAACTATAGACGGCGCGTCAGCATGAAGCGATGCAACCGTGGCCTGATGGCCTGTGTTGAACAGAGTTGAATGGTTTGGGAGGACTAGGGAAGAATGAGAAAGATAGAAGATAACAAGAGAATAGAAAGAGATAGCAATTCCTTCCAAAGCATCCTAACTCTTTCTAAAGTTGGACCCTACGCTTTCCCCGTGATACGCAATCTATTCTTATATGTCTATGGCCGCAACGCGGCGGAGAAACAAGACGAAGCTGACATCTCTCGGAGTTTTGTGTCCGGAGCTCTGAATTATCGACCTCCGGGAGTAACACAGGCTTTTTTGGGCTCTTTGCGCATTTCGAATTATGAATTATGAGAAATTAGCGTTTCCATCACAGAGATAGCAAAGATGCTAAATTTTGTCAGTAACTTTGCTGGTAAACCTTTATTGCATTTGGTACAGCTTTGTCGTAAACCTTTGCATTTGTTGTAAAATAAAGTAAACTCAACATTTCGTTGATTACTCCTTCTAATAGCATTGTAATCTAATTCTCGATCGAATCGATAAAGTCGCTCGTAATAACAAAACAATAACATCGGATGGTTATCGATTTTTAATAAATCTCTGCTCGTAACAGGATTAGAATCATACATAATACTAATAAAAAAAGAGTAGACATGACGCGACGAATATTTTAATATATCAATCACCGAATTATCCCTGCCACTAGCTTATATAAAAATGCACAACTTGGCGCAACTGCACGTTGCTAACAGCAGAGTTCAGGAAGTGCGCAAACGGCAAGATGGTTGGTGCCATAGTGCGTTGTTTTCAGGTTCCGAGGAGACAATTGGGTGAGTTTTGACGTTCCTTTGTTTTGTTATCGAATACACAGTATTTATAATATTCGAAATCCATGACAGTGTCGTAGAATATCGACGTTTCGTTGTTTCGACGTTCGACCGGAATTTCGCCGATTTACATGGCAGTTGCGACAAGGTTATATAATTAAAGGGCTTCATTCGGTTTTCACAGGTCTCCTTGGATCGGTTTTGAGCAACCAGCAGCAGAGAACGCTTGCCGATGCCGCACCGGAAGGAAAGGTACGTTTTGAAGTTACTTATTGCGTTTGACACGCAACGCAATGTGACATACATTCGATCCAAGTCCTCTGGGTTCTATTTACAGAAAAGAGGTGGTCCTCTGGCTGACCAGGATCGTATTTTCACGAACCTGTATGGCAGACATGACTGGAGATTGAAGGGTGCCAAGCAGAGGGGAGATTGGTACAAAACTAAGGAAATCCTAGACAAGGGAGCCGACTGGATCATCAACGAGATCAAAGTCTCCGGTCTGAGAGGCCGTGGAGGTGCCGGTTTCCCTTCTGGCATGAAATGGTCTTTCATGAACAAACCATCCGATGGAAGGCCCAAGTACTTGGTAATCAACGGAGACGAAGGAGAACCGGGCACTTGCAAGGACCGCGAGATCCTCCGCCACGATCCCCACAAACTGGTGGAAGGCTGCCTCATCGCTGGACGAGCGATGGGAGCCTGCGCAGCCTACATCTACATCCGTGGCGAATTCTACAATGAAGCTTCCAACATGCAAGTCGCTATCGCAGAAGCCTACCAAGCTGGCCTCATTGGAAGGAACGCTTGCGGTTCCGGCTATGATTTCGACATCTTCGTGCAACGTGGTGCTGGAGCGTACATCTGCGGCGAAGAAACAGCCCTCATCGAGTCCATCGAGGGCAAGCAGGGAAAACCGAGGCTAAAGCCTCCTTTCCCAGCCGATGTAGGATTGTTTGGATGCCCCACCACCGTTACCAATGTGGAAACAGTTGCCGTTGCCCCTGTACGTATTCCGCAATAGTGAGAAACACGTACATGTATAGTGCCGCGTTTCTAAAATTACTATTCTCTTATATAGACGATTTGTCGGCGAAGCGGTGCGTGGTTCGCGTCATTCGGTCGCCCACGTAATCACGGAACGAAATTGTTCAACATCTCGGGGCACGTGAACAACCCGTGCACGGTAGAGGAGGAAATGTCCGTTCCTTTGAAGGAACTGATTGAGAGGCACGCTGGAGGAGTAATCGGCGGCTGGGACAATCTCTTGGGTGTTATTCCCGGCGGATCTTCGACTCCTGTCATTCCGAAAAGGTACTAAATCATAGCCGCAGGAGTCGGAACGATCTCTAATGAGTTTAATCATTTTACAGCGTCTGCGATACAGTATTGTTGGACTTCGATGATCTCATCAGAGCTCAGAGCTCCTTCGGCACAGCAGCTGTGATTGTAATGAATAAGCAAACTGATATCATCAAGGCCATCACGCGTCTCATTAGCTTCTACAAACACGAGTCTTGCGGACAGTGCACTCCTTGCCGCGAAGGAATCACTTGGATGTACAAGATCTTGAGGAGGTATGTCGAAATTAATTGTATTCTGTGGTGTAAATGTTGATGTCAGGATGCTGAGGACGAGAGGATTTTCTTCAGGTTCGGTCAGGGTCAGGCTGAAGAGCACGAGATAGACATGCTCTGGGAGTTGACTAAACAAATCGAACTGCACACAATCTGCGCCCTGGCGGACGGCGCCGCGTGGCCGGTGCAGGGTCTCATCCGGCACTTCCGGCCGGAAATAGAAGCGCGCATTCGGAATCGCCAACACGCCGTGTCCAATTGAGGATCAAGGTAGAGACTAGAATCGCGACCGAATTTTCCACATTCTATTACGCGTCGGGAAACGTGCGAGAGGGAGATGTGCGGACTATTATAAATCTGTAAGAGAGTGATTTTGTATTTATTTTCAGTGTACATATTGCGAACCCACGCGCGGTGTAGTCACGTTTCCTATGTTATTACGCCGGACCCTGGGGAAACCTTGACGGTTCGGTGAATAAAATTGTTTAAAATGACATCCTTCGGTGTAGTTATTAATTAGATTGTGTTGAGAACCCTCATGTTATCCTAGAGAATTCGTATAGGCTTGTTTCGATCTAAGGTGATGGTTTGTGATCTAGTGTTACCTTAAATCGAGTCGTATGAATCTTCTGTGGCCTTTTTCTTGTTTAAGACAGTAAAAACGGATTGAAGAGGTTCTCTGGATTTTTGAAGCTATTGTTCACTACAGTAAGTATAAAAAGAAGTAGACTTGCTCCGAAAAATGGCCAAACCATGGGACTAGCAGTGAGCACTTTTCGAATCATGTAGCGTTGAGAATTGGCCTCTGACATTCTTCTTAAAGCTGTTGTGTACAATCTGTGATAGAAGTAGACTTTTGTCTCGAAACGTGTCCGAAACTCGGGACTATCAGTGAGCACTTTTCGAATCAAGTAGAGTTGAGAACTGAGGTCCGTATGACATAGTTTTCGAATAGTATTTGCTGTGGATTGTAGCTATGCTGCATTTACTACAAGGAATGCAGTTGGATCGACGAGTCGAGATGGAGACAAGGACACAGGGCAAGTACCGAACGATACTTTGCATTTATTCGTCCATTATACAAGAAAAAAATTCTCTAGCACTAACGTTCCGCTGACTACGGTACAGATAATAATGTCGCTCGGATAACGGTACAATGTGCGTATACAATATATGTATATATCGTATACAATACAAATATATATACATACAAAAGCGCTTGCTCCATTTACAGACCGATGTTTTCTCTTTATCTTTTTTTTTTGTGTTCTGTGCCATATAGATTGAGACTGTCTTTTTTAAAGTTTCGCTCTTCATATATATTTTTTGTTTACTTTTTCTCTCTCTCTTTCTCTCTCTCATTCTCTCCCCCTCTCGCTCTCTCAATGTCGAGTTAGTTTACTTAAATAAAATTAAGCTAGCCATTACATTTTCGGAATAGCCTGTGATCACCACAGAGATATCCCGGTGAGTTAGTAAGCGCACACACTGTCTTTTATGATAGGTCCGTTGTTACGTTATATCTCCCTCCTACCACTATCTATCTAAAAATCTCTGTCCACTGCTCTCCGTTTTGCCTGTCGCAACCGAGAACCGTGGGCGACGACGGGAAATGCGTATAAGTGCCCTCTGGATAACCTCCTTCGGCTCTTCCAATCGTCGAACGTATTTTATTCTTTGATCCGCGATTATTACAAAGCTTTTGTACAAAAGATTCTTGTTCCCTTTCCGTGATTTCGTTGAACTCTCCATGTCTCCTCTTCCATCAATTTTCCATGATTGCGAGTGGACATTTTGATATCCTTATGCGGTGAGCCAAAGACATCCTCGCTTAACCAAGTTTGAAGTCTTGATTTTACCAAAGGGTCAGAGTACTCTGATGTGACGATATAAAAGAAAAGAGAACGTAAAAGCTACACAAGTGATGTGCGCAATGGACGACGTGTACCAGTGGCGGACATCTTTGACCCACCAGGCTTAATTTTTCCAAGAAACAAGAGGGATCGGCGATTCCCCGTCGCCCCTCACAGACGCGCTCGGCGCAAGATAAAATCCTATGGTTATAGCCCCGCTAGAGGAGACGAACGTGACTCGTAGCAAAATAATGTACGACGTTAATCTCGTTATTTCACTCGCTTCGATTGTACTTGTTGCTAGTCCTGCCGCGTCCAATGCGCGGCCACCTCAGGACGCACTGGAACAAGGTACACGTACACGATATGATTTAAAAGTGAAGCTCTCTCTCTCTCCCCCTCACACACACGCACACGTTTTTTCTCTCTTTCTCTCTCTCTCGTCGGACGCGCTCACTCTTTGGCATGATCGTTGGCTATCCTCTGGCAAGATCACGCTTTTATCATCGGAGACCCCTGCCGCTGGACCTGCGCCACTATTTAGTTTCCTGTATATTTGTATACATATAATATATATATCAGCCATAAAAATAGACGCATTTCTATTGCGGTTTCCTACGTCAGCCCCCGTTGCCTGCGCGGCTCTCGAGGATGATCATTGGACGCTGGTCGACGACGATTCTTCCCTACGCCGACGATTCCCTGTCGAAGGGACACCTGGCTGTGGCTAACTTACTTTATGAGAGATTGAGACACTCGGAGTACAATTATTGTTGCTTTGATAAAATCACGGAGGTGATTCTTGGTAGCGCGATGATCAATCGGGGCGGTGAAGCGGGTTGCAGAATGACTACCAATCAACTGGCAGAACAGCATTGATACAACTCTGTATTCGTGTTTCAGCTTGTTATGGATTTAATGTCAGCTTGATGAGGAGGTGTCGTGTGTCGGTTGTCTAATCACTGATCTATTTTAATTTACATCACCAATCGAAGGTGATGAGAGACACTTAAAGGAAGTGAAAGGTTCTGGAACAAGTATTTGAGAATTGAGAACTGTTCCCTTCACTCCCAAACAGGAAATCCACGAGGACGACTCGGTCTTATTCCAAGCTCAGGAGCCGGCAATCTCGTCCTTGACACGCGGCCTTACAGGAAACGTCATAAATCAGGAACACGGTTCGATCCGTGCCAGGGCTCCCGCGGTTGCATCAATCTTCTCTCGTGCGTTCCAGTGGCAGTGACTTTTCGATCGATCCGTTTCGAGAACCAGCCTGGAATCGTTCCATCGCCGTGTACCAGACCGATAGTTCAATCTTTCATACCAATTCCCCGTTCATGGGGCTGTCATAATCTCGATTCGAATCTAGATTTCCATCAGCGATACCCGGGGAACTTCGCTCTCTCTCTCTCTCTCTCTCTCTCTCTCTCTCTCTCTCTCTCTCTCTCTCTCTCTCTCTCTCTCTCTCTCTCTCTCTCTCTCTCGAAGGCGTGCAGCTTTTAAGCTCGATATCTTTCATCCAAACACAGCTGAGCGTCCCGGTGAACCCTCCAAGGAATCCGGACAACACAATGAACCTGGGAAACGGGTTCATCGAGGCGCCCTCACAAACAGAAGCTCGAGTTTTCTGATTCTTCGCAGGGGATGATTTAAGACAGCGACATGGGGGCTTCCAAAGGGTTAAATCAGGGGGTTAAACAGTTCTGAAAATAACTGCTTCGGACAGTTATCCATCGGCTGTAAGTGAAATAGTTACAATAACCGAAGTAATGATAAAACTATTATGAACATACGTCTGTTCTCTATTACTGCACTAGTTGCCCTAGTGCAAAGTGAACCATTTGCTGTCTCCTTCTGTAACGAAAAACAGACCCAATATCGGCCCTGAAGAACCAAATCCGATATATTCACAACAATCACAACATTATTTTGGTTTATCTGACAGTTTCAAGAACCGGGACCGACATCACAACTGTTTTCAACCCCTGTGTCAAAGGGACACCGTGTATCACTAGCTCCAGCGCTCGAGGAGCTTCTCGGAGCTTCCTATCAGAGCCTCGAACTGGCGCAGACACCTGGAGCAACGGCTTCTCGTCGAGGACCAACGCTGAGGTCTCACCGCGAGTCCAGCGACCTGGCCGCAGGGTTTGGGTACATGTACGATGGTCGAGATCGCTCGCTGGCGGATGGAAGGCACGGGGTAAGGATATCAAAATGGGGTACGAAGGGTGGTGACAGCTCGATGGTGGCTCCCGGACCGGAACTATCGCTCCTCCTCGGTCCAGTCGCTGGCCGCCCACGCGGGCAACGGGGTCTCGTACTCCCAGCCCGGTCCGCAGTAGCGCCACGCGTGCAGATACATCACTAGGTCGGAGGGCTTCGGGTCTCTGTACTTCACTTTGCACTCGTAGCAGTGCGGGTCGACGGTCATCTTGTCGTTCGCGAAGCTAGAGTCCGGAGGCTCGGATCCGGTCTGCGTGCCTACCGTCACTTTCAGCGACGGTTCCTGCTGCTGCTGTTGCTCCTCCTCCCTAAGGCCCGGAGTGGAGGAGGGCGACGAGCCGTCCTTGTCGTTGCCCAGCACGCGGTCCTCCATGTCCAGCTTCGGTTTAAACAGACTCATCTCCGAGTCTCCGTCCATCCCCAGCCAGTTCTCCGCGTTGTGGATGCTGATCAAGTCCCGGACCAGTTCCTCATCGGTTTTACCAATGTTTCCACCCTTTCCCTTTTGAGGACCAAAGACTACGTGGTTATACAAAGGGTCGTTCACCACCGGGTAGCCCAGGTACTGAAGGTGCACGCGGATCTGGTGCATTCGACCCGTTTGTGGCTTGCATAGCACCACCGAGGACTTCCCGTTGTAGCTCAGGCGCTTGAAACGGGTCACGCAGTCCTTGCCCTTCTCTGACACCTTGCACACCCCGATTTTGTAGGACACCACCTCGATGGGCTCCGAGCACACTACCTCCTCCTCTGGGAACTCACCCTCCACCCGACAGACGTACTGTTTGTGTACCTGGAATGACAAGTGACAGAGATTATGATCAGATATGGGGTATTCAAGTCTTGAGGGGTTGGCTGAGGGTTTGATTAAAGACCTTTTAGCGTTGAAGGTGGAAAATTATGGGTTTGATTTACTGGTGAAGTGATTTTAATATTAATTTATTTGATAAGTGTTTTAATCTTGTAAAGAGAGCTTCGAATATAGATCGTTGAGTTAGTTTGATTTAAGCAGATAAGAAAATAAAATTTTGTAGGCTAGTAGTTATCAAGGCGTGGCAACGCACCTGTCGGTTTCTTATTTGGTGCTCCATCTGTCTCGCCTTCTTCGGCGTTCTACCGAAGAGGAGAATTCCACTGGTCAGTCTGTCCAGCCTGTGGATCGTCCTGAGGTTCTTCAGGTTGTACTCTTTCGCCAGGATGAAGACCACCGTGTTGTGTCGGTATCGTCCACATGGATGCACCTGAAATGACAAGATTAATGTAGTTTACCTGTCGAGAGGGTAAAAGGGGAAGGAAACGGAGAAGATTGAGCTTCGATGAATGAGATTCGAACTGTGAAAAGCGAAGCACTTAAATACAAAAGCAGATGAAGCAGAGAGAAGAATTTTCCTGTCTTCCCAACTCCGTTTACTGTTGATACATTGATTTGCAATTCCGATTTTTTTTTTTTTATAAGTGATTTACGAACCTCTACTCGCTTCAAAGGGTAAAACTATCCAATGTGCTTATTTAGCACGGAAGCTAAAAAATTCCTGAAGCAAAGAACCGGAAGGGTACAAAAGACCCAAAGGACAGCGCGTCGGCATTTTTCAGCGCGGTTATCAGCGAATAGCGAGCGCTTTTGTTATCAATCGCCTTTGAAACATACTTCTAGCCTCCGCGCGTGGCCAATATCGTCCACTTCGCTCTAATTGGAGAGAAACGCGATCATCCATCAGGCAAAGTGACCGCAGCGATCAAACGTGCAAAACGTTTGCTTTAAAACCGTCGCGTCGTGAAAGGCGTGGTATAGCGCGGCTTCCCTGTAGTGAAATCCGAGCCCAACGATCTCTCTCTCTCTCTCTCTTCGCTCTCTGTGGCCATTAGAATATTACCCGAAGCACGGCGAACGCGTGACACGTTGAACACGTGTGCGCACGCGACGCACGTGCAGAAAACACGTTCGGTGCACGCGATGTCACGGCCCGCGACGACCCATTTCTCCCAGGCATTCCGGAACGGCGGGGGTGAAAAAACGTGATCGACCGCGACAAAGGGAAACGATTCGACCGACTGCAGAGCCGGAACGTTTGTTCGGCCAATGTTTGCGCGAGGGGAAGGTTGGATCCGAGGCCGGGGCTCGAAAAACGCGTCGAAACCGTCCGGCGGACGAGAGAACGCTACCGTGGCCCTTTTTTCGCGACGGAATCGCCCCGGCCCCTGCGCCGATAAATGTTTGTTCATTTGAAGGTTGCCAAGGACCGCGTCAAAGGGCCGACTTTTCGACGGGGTGTAATGGTAATCCTGGCTTTCACACTGTGTTTGCTGGCACGCTACTCCCCCGCGGGGGTGGATCTCGTTGCTGCTCGACGCTGTTTGGGGAACCGTTTTATGGGTTCTGGGAACGGGTGTGCCAGTTTTTGCGGAGGGCAAGGGATTTTTATTTGGGACCTCTGGAATTTGTGAATCTCATTTCACGTTCGATATTTGAATTCTGATATCTGAGAGAGGTTCGGGGGTTGGAGTTGATAAATTCATGGGTTTGATACAGTGGAAATTAAAATTGTTGAAGAATTTTGAAGAGTTCGCTAAACGGGGTTCTGTAAATATGAAGGCTCGAGCAGAGTATATCTTTGTGATTTTTTTGTGAGTTGCACAGATACGTCAATAAATTTTTGCTTTGGTAGTCTTATATAGCACACTTTTAGGAGTAAATAAAAATTTTTCGATCGATTCTTGTGACATCAGAAGGTGTAAAAAAAATGTAAACTGAAGAGTTGATTTTATAAGTAGAATGAGGTCGTTCGATGTCAGACACTCCGATATTTTCTTCTGAAAAGTGAAATGGAAAGAATAGCTAACAAAGACCTAAAATAATCACTATTCTGTCTTTTATGTTGACCAAATATTTAAATTTTTTAAGGAGACCACAATTTCCTGTTCCTTACAAAAATATTTGAACTGTTGACCCCTCATACATATGTATATCAATATTCATATGTATAATGGATTTCTTCCTCATTTTATCAAAATAACTATCCCAGACTTTTATGCACCTTAAAAAAATACTATTTCTCATAAGCTTAGACAACTACCATCCCAAAAATGAATCTGTATCAAACCGAAAGTTTTAAAAATCAAGCCCCAAGAACCAATCACAATTTTATCAAAGTTCGACTGAATCTCTCTTCAAGCAATTTTCTTTTTCCCATAAAATATCCTTGTATATACCACGGAGAGCCGTCATTCGCAGTTGGATCCTCGACCAAAGAAGGTCTCGATAAATCCCGAATGGTTGTCGGTGGGTGGTTCGGCGAATTTGATAGGCACGGGACCATTCAAGGCGTAAACAGCGAATAAACGGGATAATAAACAGGAAGTAGCAGGTCGTAAAGACGCGCTGACAGCCGACTGACAACGAGAGCCACTCGATTCGGTGGATAATCCCCGTCTTTTGTCCCCCTTTCCGCACCCCTCTGTGTGCTCGACCCGATCGTCGCTAAGCTCTCGGCGGATACGCGATGCAACCCCCGTCGTTCCAACCCTCCTTCGTCTTCCAGGTCAAACTATTTTTTACGACGGTAAGAGGCTTTCGAGGTGGACTTAATTTTTTAAGGCGATTGCATCCGAGCGAGCATTGTTGTTTGCGCTTCTTTCTTCTTATCCCTTTTTTCCTCTCCGACTCGAGCGAAACGAACTAGCAGTGGAATTTTTTTTTCCCCCGATTGAAAAAGTTGCGGAAATTCTGGGAAAAATTCCTTTCATTTCAGAATTACTTTTTAAAAGTTCATTTAGGCAATTATTTGACTGCTATCTCCCGGATTTGATTTCACGACAGTCAAAAGCGCGAGCGATGTTTTCACATTCGTGACAGGAAAATTTAACGCGCGTTTCAACCCGACGGATAAAAGGCTGAAAAATAAAACCCGGCCCCGACCATTGTTCCCCTGTAATTAAATGATCATCTCGCGGCCGCGAAAATGTTTTTACGCCGATTAACCGAACGGCCTGAATGGTAATTAAACACTCCCCGATGTTTCGCTCGGTTTCTCTTTGGCTGCGCTCCCGTGCATGGAGAGGGCTATGAATTATAAGGGGAACTTGAAACAAAAACGTGGATGCGCCGCATTTTGGTTATTGAACAGGAAGCTCTTTTTTTCTACCCTACGAAATCACGTGCTCGGTTTCCTTCAAAAATTGAGTTTGACGGATTAAGAGATTTCAATTATTTGACTGTACTTCGAAAATTTTCGGAACAGGATACTGTGACATGTTTCCAAAACTTTTGGAGCATACTTTTTGTATATGTAAAGAAGGGCATGTAAATTACTCTAAGAGAGTTGCTGTGATTTCTTTTTCATAGATTTCGAGAAATAAATATTTTAAAATGTAGAAA
Organism: Perdita meconis; assembly: GCA_030770465.2. Lineage (NCBI taxonomy): Eukaryota > Metazoa > Arthropoda > Insecta > Hymenoptera > Andrenidae > Perdita > Perdita meconis. The sequence continues at coordinate 6,576,079 of JASKOS020000001.1, forward strand.
TTTCTACCGATAAATTTTGACCAAGCATTAAATACATGCTATACTAGATTTCTAATAATTTACTTTTCGAAAACAAGAAGTGTCTTCCGAAATTTTCTGAAGTGGTTTAGTATACCTTCCCCTATATTTCAAATAAATTGAAAGACTGAATAATTAAATAATAATTTAAAACCTCCAGATTTCGCTAACTCCGAAGAGGAATCGCTGAATAAAAATTACAAATCCATAAAGACACTATCAAAACGTAAAATCTAGTACATTCAGCACGACTCCAGATTTAAATCTCTCAGATTCATCATATTTCCAAGGACTATCGATTCTCCGAATCAGCAGGCGGTTATCGCTGATCGATCCTATCAACGCGATGGAAAAGAGCCTTCGACTAGAAAGTACGCGGCGCATCTTCAAATGATTTTCCCATTAACCTCGTCGAACCGTTGCGAAACCCTTAACGATCTCCTCCCCCCCCCCACACCGGTTGACATTTTCGCCGCGTGACGAAGTCGCCTGCGGAGGATTTATCGCGCGGATTCGGCCGCAATATGCGTCCGGGGAACGCGCGTCCCGCAGAATCCCAACGATTTTAATCGTCGCCCATTAACGGGGTTCGCGGAGTCTCTAACCGAGATGTAATTTACACGCGAGCGTTACGCGTTACCTTTGGCCTCGAGGTGGCTGCAATTTTCAATTACAACGCCATTACAATACTCGAAAGGAAAGGAACGTCGAAGACAAACAATGTTAATCGAATAGCGAACAGCTCTGCGAGTCTGTGTTCGAACGGCACTCCGTGATTGATTTACCGCAACTGGTTCTCTTTTATCGTCGATCTCAGAGCGAGGGGATAACAAAACGGAATTCCAGCGCGAAAGGTGCGAGAATTTTTGCGAATCTCGAGCGCATGAGAATGAATATCGGTTTGGACGCTCGAGCTACAGAGGGAATATTTCATTGTGCTCGCTGGCATTTGGAGCCGCCGGCCTTTTCGTTAACCTCTGACATTTCTGCGAAATGCGAGTGTATTTTTCTGGTTTTTCGAATCTCCTGCTTCGGAGAGAGTTGTTCAAAGAATTGCATTTAATAGTACTTTTATGTCTCTTTGATGAGTTAACAGGACTGCTAATTTTTCGCGGAATAATTTGTTAAAAGCAGATATCAATTTAAATAAAAATTCAGTTATTTATGTAATTGAAATGTTTCTGTAATTTTGAGGAAAGGTGATCCAGGAATTTTTCTATTCGAACGAACAAAATAATTAGTTAAGAGAAGAAAGGAACCTTGCGTAATCATTAGTAGTCATGACAACGGTGTAAAGCGTGAAGCGTGGATGTGTGCATGCGAAGGAGTCAGTGCGTGAAAATGCATTGCGAAATTGCGGTTCGATTATTCATAAGCGTTTTGCCATGTCCGGCAGAAGGTTATCGCTGTCAGACGATGAGTAACCGAGCCGGCAAGGCCGTAGATAGGAAAAATTAGTAAAAATGTGCATAGCTGGCGAAGCGTGCATGCAGTTAATTGCGAGAAGAAACGGAAACTTACCGTGATATGGTAAAAAGGTGCTAGGAAAAGAAACGCAGGGATTCGGAGCGACGATTAAACGCGCGGCGAACTTGAACGCTGCTTTTTCTCACACTCTCTCTCTCTCTTGCTCTATCTTTCTCTCTCTCGCTCGCTCTCTTTTTTTCTAATTTTTTTTTTGCCCGGACTATAAAACGACAACCGAGATTTAGGTGCTGTCGGGATTGAATTGCAAATGTTTCTCAGGTGGGAACGATTACTTTTCTGAAACGGAAACGTTCGCTTGGTCACCTCTTTTTTTTTTGCATTAATATATGTGATACAATCGGTCGCGAAAATCTATTCACTCTGAAGTAGCTTGCGATATTTTAGGAAGTGTGCGAGTGCATTTTTAGCGCAGTCAGTTCGAAAAATTTATTACTGTGCAGTTAACTGCAGTTAACTAAGTATTTTTAACTTGATTATGGAAGATCGAGCGATCTTGCGTCTAGTTTCTCGAACTGCTTTCGTTTTCAGAGTGTTGCAGATTCATAGTGTGTAGAAAATTTGATAAATGACTGCATATGCAGGGAAACAGATTCTATAAATTAGAGTGCATCTACAGCTGCATCAACATTCTTTGTAGTAATATTTCGTCACAAGTATATTTAGAAAATATTGCAAATTTCTAAGTATTCCTGGATTTTAGTACTCATATATTATTGAAAATTTCTTAGATCTTTTAAATACAGTAGAACCTTAATTATCCGACTTAGTATTTCTAATATAAAAAATTATTAAAGCATGATTTAAGTTTTACCCGAAATCTTACTGCACTTCTATACATATTGCATTTACTTATAGGAATCTTGGTTTATAAAAATGGAGGATAACTGAGAGTTGGATAATCGGGGATTTGCTGTAATATGATTTACAGAGTGTTTATAAATTTTGTGACCGACTGTAGTACATGACATTAACTTTGGAATATTAGATCATCCCATAAATTATCTCTGAAAGTTATTACTAGACTGTGAATGTTTATGCAAATTTCTATTCTCGCAGATAAAGAATTGAACCATGAATACCGATTTGCCTCATCTAATAAATATTCGATACCATATAATCCATTTCACTTTTTATATATTATACACACATTTTTTCACTTGTGCATAGATTTACACATTTTGACAAGTTCGCACTCGTCACGAACGCACAAAAATCTACAGTCAAAAATATCGATTTAGTAAAGTGCGAATTTTTCTCAACAATCTGTCAGACGATTTGTACTTCTTTCCCCAAAAAATTCTGATTCCTCTGATTCAAAATACAAAATCAAAAATATTACTCACGAAACGATCTACGAATTCCAATTAATTTTCCCATTTTCCAGTCTTCCCCCAATTTTTTCCCCGTCAAACTCCTCAGCCTCATCTAATCGTTCCCCAATCTTCACCCTCATTAATCCCCTCCCCCCGCCCATCCCTATCTATCCTTCTTTTTATCTTCCCAATTTCTTTTCCTAAAATTTCCGAGTCAGAACCTCCTCAAAAATCGACTCCACCCCCCACCCGGAGGTCACCTGCCCCCAAACCACCCCGACGGTTCTAGATCCGCGACCCGTCGGCGACCAGCAAACGGTTCCGGCTGCGTTCCCAGCCCGAAACGGATGGAACCACGAACGAAACACGATGGATAGCCAGCGGGGCCAAACAAACTCGGGGATTGATCGCGCGGGGAGAAGCCTTCGGGCCAAAAATAATCGGCCAGGCCGCGCGGGAGAAGCGGCCTGGCCGAACAATCGCGCGGACAATCGTCACGTCGGGAGTGCAGACTTTGGCGACACACACAAGCATGTTTTTTTGGCAGTACAGTCCTGGCAGTACACCACTTACAGGGATGGAGGCGGGCTTGTTGACCACGACGACGTCCTCGTCCATGTGTATCACCGTGATCGGCTCCGAGGTGACAGGCACCTCGTGTCTGCAACACACCAATCGCAACCAGCTTAACGTGGCTTTGTTCCTCTTACGCGTACCTGTTCTCTCTCTCTCTCTCTCTCTCTCTCTCTCTCTCTCTCTCTCGCTTCTTCAATTCACTGTCACTCGTACACACTCACACGTATTCACACAGTGGGCTTGGGTATCATCCAAATGAATTATTTGAAAAATAATCGTTAGGATGGTGATGTATTGTGGTTGTATGTTCGTTGAAATAATTGTGTGTTAGTTTGTTTGAATAGATTATTGATAAATGATTTTTTTTCAAATTGTTTTGGCGTTTGAAATGTTACGATTTTTAATGGAATGATTTTATTTTTTATTCCATCAAATGTTACTTTGAATTTTTCTTCGCTTCTTAAATACTATTCTAATTCTGTGCTAGAAACACAGATTTTTTTACAGTAGCTCAACATTAAAGTTGAGAGCATACATTGAAAATTAATATATCTATTTAAAAAAAAAAAAAACAAATGAGAACAATTTTGGGAATAAATGAGTTATTAAACTATGAAAATTCTAGTACTTCGAGTTTCATGATTTATCTAGTTCAATAACTCTTTATGTTAAATTATTTGTTTAATGTAACAAATATATCTGAGTAGAATAACTGAAGAAGGAAGAAGAAATTATTTGAAAATCCATTATTAGCAAAAATTATTGCATCACTTGTGGACTAATGAAAAATTGTCAAACTCCAACATTTCATAACTTTGTTAATATTCGTCTAAAGTTCAAACAAAAAGCCAATTAAAATTCTACTACTTTTTAACCCGTTTAATGAATTGCATTCGGGATAGTTCTCTACTTTCTTTTTCCGTATATTTCAAACACTCCTCCATCAATCAATCTTCCCCAACTTGCGTCCCCTCCAAACAAACCTCCCCAATTTTAGAAATCGTCTCAGCAACAAAAAAAATCGTCTCAAAGCTCGGGTAAATCGAGCTCAGGAGGCACCACGGTGGAATCGAATTACCGGAAAAGTCGCGGTGAAAAGCGTTCTCCATTAACAATGTCCGCGTCCCGGAGCGGTGGTCAAGGGGAAGAAGCCGCGCAAAGAGAGAAAGAAGCAAGACCGAGGGTGGCAGGGAGAGAAGGGTGGTTGGAAAAGTTTCGCGGCAGAAGCCTCAGCCCTCCCGGGGACGCCTTATTGTCCGCGAAGAGACGCCGGTGCATCGCGACGACTGCAGTTCCACCGAGCGGAATGCATTAGGTAGATGGAACGTGTAATTTGAGTCGCGTGTGCTTGTACTCGCGGCCTACCTGTCGTGTCCCCCACCCTCGCCTCTTTTGTCTCGTTTTCTCACTTTCTTTCCACCCCCGCCGCGTCCCACCATTAACCCGTTTACCTCGGCTAGATAAGAGGGTCGCGACGGGGCAACACCGTTTCCTGGATCGCGGACGACGCGCGATCGAGACGCGAGTTTCTCGCTTGGGGATCGACTTTCTTGGGGGCTTTCTGTGCTTTTACTTTGTTATGGGGGTGGAGGAGGAACGGGAAAATATTAGACGACTGCGGCATGTCGAAGTTTATGAATGTGGAAGGGCGGAACCACCTTTTGGAGTTAGGAGGAATTCAAAGTGAAGAAATTTTAGGAACCTGCTTAAATTTGCATACTGAAGAATTGTGGTAATTAATATTAGAATTATTTGATGAGAAAGACTAACAATACTGTAAATTTTAAAACACAGACTTGATTAAAAGAAATATTTATTTTCACGTTTCTTTTATTTCTTTTTAACGACGATTACAAGTAAATATACTGTTTTTTAAGACCAATGTATATTTAATCTTTGGTAAGTTCTAGTGTTAATTACTAAATAGAGATATTTTTGCCGAAATAATTCAAGGGTCATTAGTAGACTGCGGATTTCTATGGATTTATGAAAATTCTAAATAAAGAAAAATCTACTGAATTGTGAAAACAAAAAATATAACATATATTCATTTCTTTGGTTTTATTTGTAAAAAATTTGTTTTGCATAAAAATCCGTAGTCTAGTCATTAGTGTTTAAATTTTTAGAGGCAAAGATACAATTAACAGTGCAAGTGGTCACCTTGTAGTTTTAGGGACGCGGAATTGCGAAATTATTTATACCGCCGCGCCACTTTGATCCCCAAAAAGCTTTACGTAATCGAACCGCGGGGCCGACATTCGATTCGATACGGACATTGTCGTGACGCCGTTTGTTTAACGACCGTAAAGCTTCCGTCACGCGTATTCCGTCGGGCTAAATTAAGAGGCGAAGAATAATAAATAAGCCCCGTTCTCGAAATTGTGCGAGTGCCAACCGCGTTTCGGCCAAAAACCTGACTTTGAACGGGGATAGGTTCGACGAGGCGAGCCGTGGTTTCAGTGGGGAAGAAAACGCTTTCCAGTGGGCTCGAAAATTCGGGTTTCGCGTGCTCGTGGGTGCGACGACCTTTTCTTTTACGCGGGCTGAAAACCTTTTTCGGGCACGGCGAGATTCAGAAGAACCGTGGGCTACGATTCTAATGCGGAATAGTTAATGCTTGATATCTGGATGATAGTTTGAGCGTGAAAGTTGGGAACCTTTATGAAATAACGGTGTAGATGTTTCAGAAAAGGCTGGACAATTTTTGTTTCGAGCAGAGAAATACTCAATTAGATCATTTATTTCAAAACGATAGTGTGAAGATTTTTGTTAATGATTTAAATTGTTCATTCAGATTGAACCACTCTGGGATATTTAAAAAAAAAATTGGAATATTAAATTGTTATTTATGCCACAAGATGTAATTAATCCTAAAAAAGTTTAAATTCAAGTAGAAATTAGCTCAGCTTCTTAAGTGAAAATAGTCTTAATATTGCAGAGAAAAATAAATGTTCTCTTTTATTTTTTCAGTTTTACAGAGAGGAATAAGTATTTTCTTTCTAAGTAAAAATGTACGTTAGGTTTATAGTCTACAAAATAAAATAATATACAATTAATTGCAAGCCGGAGTTCGAAATAAAAGTTAACCACTTCTTTCGAGTAAGAATGCTTGAGAATAATTCAGTCCTTTTTCTTTTTAATTTCACAGAGAAAAATAAAATCTGCTTTTTAAAATTCTGCACAGTCAAACAAGCATTATCTAGGAATAAAAATTTACTCCAGACATGCAATCTACAAAATAAAATAATATATAATTAATTTCAAGTCAAAATTCCAAATGGAAGTAACTCATTCCTTCTCAGCAAAAATATTCAACCATGATCCATTCTTTCTTTTTTAAGTTCGTCTATAAAAATTTACTCCATGTTTAATATTTACAAAAATAAAATGCAATTCCTAGAAAAAATTCGAAGAGAAAGTTAACATCCCCTCTTAAGTGAAAATACTCAACAATAATTCAGTCTCCTTTTCTTAATTTCATTCACAAACATAATATCCCATTTTCTAAATTTTACGAAAATAAATATCCTCTTCTTAACTAATGAATTGCAATTTCAGAATATACAACAGAATCTAAATTAATTGCAAGTCGAAAATAAAAGTGAAAGTATCCACCCTCGAAGTGAAAATACTCAATAATAATTCCTCCTTTGCCCCTTAATTTTACAAAGAGGAACAAGTGCTTCTTTCGCAACGAAAAAGTGACTCAAAGTTTCGTTTGTTCAGCGTGAAAATCCTCGAGGCCCGTTCGTCCTCGAGTCGGAAAAATCGCGGATATAATTAATCGTCGAGATCCGACGACGGGTCATTACGATCGCATCGCACGTAGTAATTGGCCTCAAGTAGTCACCTTGATAAAAGCGATTCCGCTCAAGTTACACACTAATACGATTCTCTACGAGCGATTGAAACAACAACGAAGGTAAGAAAATTCAGTTATTACCATCTTTCAATATTTTACTGATTGAGATTTGTTGTTCTAACGAGAATCTTTTGATTAAAGAAAGGGTTCAGTAGGGCCTGGAAACAGTGAAATAGATTTGACATAAAACTACTCTTCCATTCCTCGACTAACTAAAATTGGGAATAGATCTAAGTCTAGCTTACAACTTAGTTAGGTCTGAGCTGGACTCCTGCGTTACATCCTTAAACCAATTAAACTGGGGAGACTCAGTTGGAACTATGACTGAGCTGAGTGTGGACTGAAGCTAATTGTCCGTTCCTCAGACTAATTAAAATTAGCGGGGCGTTGGACTGGATCTACTGTCCCACTCCTGGTGTAATTAAAATTAGGAATGGGTCTGGGACTTCGTTTTGAGATCGTTTTGAATTTAGAAGGAGGGCCTATGCTTTCCGAATTCAAGGGACCCAAAAGTCTTCGAAATATTTTAATTGTTCTTGCGTCATCATACAATCCACCCCAAAATTTTATTACCCTTATCCAAAGCTCTGACAACTCTCATTAAATCCCCTGAACTACGACCGAATTAGGTTCGCGCAGGAACAGCTAATCCTATCCCCCAATTAAAATTAAAACCGGATCCGAATCTCCTTCCCATCCCCAGACTAAGCGGAACCACTGATCTAAGTAAACTCTGAGCGCTGTCCACGCAAAGTGCGGCTCCAAACTAAGAGCAGACAACAGGAACAACGGCGACACCCCCGGCTCCAAAGATCTCACCCTCCACTTATCGCGACAACGAAGTCGAAGCAAATTAGCGCGTTCGTTCGAAAACAGGAGAAGTCATCGCCGAGGTCAGCGCCTGGGAACCCGGGAGAGACGCGACTTCTCCGCTTCGCTCTCGATTCACCGCGCCGAGATAACCGCAGAGGAATCGACCGCGAGAGCTGCCCTTATCTCGCCAAGTTTCGAGACCATCGGTGATTGTTCAAGTTATGATTGAATTAATCGAACCGGTGGCCCGTTCGCTGACGGCCATAATTTACGTCGTCTGCTTTTACCTACCGAAATTAATAAAAAAAAAAATCGATCGCGCCGAATATCGAGAGATGAGGATACAGTTTAGAGAATCGAGAGTTGAACCGAAGGCAAGGAAACAGAGAGAGAGAAGCGGACTGGTTCCTTCCGTGAACCAAGCAGGCCGGAGTATTTTGGGAACAAGGCGAGCGGGGCGATAGACAACGCGGAATTGCGAAAACGCTTTCCGACTCGGCGAGGCGAGGCTCGTTATCCGCCGTTTCGCAATATCGACAATTACCCAGCCCCGGGATCTCGGCGTGCCTCGGCATTAACGATAGGTGGGTCCAGAATTAAGGGGCTGTCCCACCGATCGAGTCGCTTGGCTCGCGGCGAGGTGGCGAGTGTCGTCGACGCGTCCCACAGTGGTGAATTTGGCCGAAATCGTGGACAAAAGTCCAAAAAAATTATTCCGTATTTAAAAAATGTATATAGTGTACGTCATTTATAAACTATCAAAGTTTATGTTTCCTTTGAAATTAATTATAAATATGCAATCGTCAAAGAAATATGCGACTTTAAAGTCAGTGATTTTAAAATGCCATTTTTTTAAGTCATAATTAGAAGTATGTTTGTGATTGATTATCGAAATATTTTTCTGATTTATCGATGTTGATATAATCAATCATGTTATAAGTGAATATTTATTCCGGTTTTATTACTTAATTTTATTTGTTAGTACTGTATTGCATAAAAATACGAGACCTAGGTTTCTTTCTTCTTTTCTTAATGAAATAGTAGTCTGTAAATCGCGATAAAACGATCGTTTTTGTTTTATTCGAAAGATTGAAGCCTACTGAATAGGTATCTGTTCAATTTACCTGCGACCTTTTGCGACCTTTCGTCCATAGGCTGCGAAGAACGCCGCTTTTACTATTATATTCTCAATTCTATGGTTCAATTCTTCAGATTTGTAATCAACAACCTCGAAAACATTATAGTACCAATTTTCGTAGAAATCTAGTAATGTTTTCATATATGTGTCCGCCATATTGGATCAGCCATTTTGATTTTGAAATTTTTAAGTTCAGATCTGTAATCAGCGACCCCGAAAACATTGAAATACAAACATCTGATCAAATTCAGGTACGTTAAAACGTTTTGGCCACGTTTTGGCGAATTCTCACCACTGTGGCGTCCGCTGGTAGAAGCGACCCGCAGTGCGACGCAGAAAAAAATCGCAGAGCGTCAACAACAGGGAACAAACGTTTTTACCACCGGGGGCAGTTGAACCTCTATCGCTCGGACGTCGGCAGGTACGCGTGGAACAGCCGTGCATATTTCATTCGAAACGCGTGTCACGTCGGTATGTGACCCGCGTTAAATTTGGAAGGTGCACCGCCGGCTCCCGTCACTACAACGAGGCTCTCGCTAGTGAGTTGCACTTTTCAAATGTCAGCCGTCTAGACGCGGCTGAACGGCCTTTCGGACGTCTTCGATGGAAATCTAGCCCTTCCCCTAATTTAGAAAGCAATTAACGCGCCGCGGAGTCAGGAGAATTCTTTGGCGCCTTTCTTAATTCTGCGAGGTTTGAGACTGCGCTTGGAATCTTGTTTCGCTGCAGAACTATTTTCTGCAATGTGCTCAATTCGTGGGAGTAGGTTTGCCTCAAGTTAGAGTGGACTCTGGAAGTTTTTGTTGATGCGGATTTTGTATGATAGTTCATTTCTTAAATTGACGAAGAATATTTCATTTATGTTGGATGGAGAAATTTTAGAAATCTATTTTTTTATTATCGATACATCGGCACAGAAAATTTCAGAATTCTGAGACTTACAATTCTTCAGAAATAATTTTCTTTTTAACTCAATTGCCAATTTTAGAGCGATTTTAAATGGAGTTTAGACAAAATCTAATCAGGATCGTAATCATTTCTAACAAGGAATTTCATTTTTACATATTTATATTGTAGTATTAAAACGGTAATTGAAATATGGTTTTTTTTTTAAAAGATCTTCGCAATTTCAGGGGCGGAGGGGTGAAACCCACCCTCAAAGATCCAATGTTCAATGTTTAACATTGTGTAGAAGTAATTGGAATTTTTCTATAGAAATATTGAATTCCTTTGAGGTTTAATAAGTATGAAGTATTTTACCTCTGCGCTGAATTTTTCTTCTCGACGTAAATAATCTACAATTGAGAAGTATTAAAGAAATAATACTTAATCTGCAAAGTAATCAGAAATTTAAACCATATTATTTATTATATTATCAAGAAGTAAACACTTTTTTAAAGGGCTAAAGCAGCCTTTCAACGTCACAAGTTAAATTATTACAAAACTTGTCCCTTTGTTTTTTTTATATTCATACGTTTGATGTACATATTGTTTATAATTTATATTTTTGGTAAGATTTAGAAAAATTTGAAAGAGGTAGAAAGAATTTATTTCATTATCTGACGCATTTGAAAATCATGCATGAGGACATTACCAAAATAAGAGAGTATTACATACCTTGAAAGCATACTATAATACAAAAAAATTTATATTAAACATATGGGTATAGAAAAAAGAAAGAACAAGGTTCACATTCATTTGGCTTGTGACGTTGCAGGGGCCGAAATAATTATAATTCAATCACCATGTTTCAATCACAAAATTTTTATGCCAGGAAGAAATGTCCAAAAAATTAGAATTCTAAGTTGAGTTTGTTTTTGTGAGAGAAAATATTAAGTTGAGTTAAAAATAATTTCTATTCCATGTAGAATATTGCATAGCGTGCTACTAATGTAAGATATAAATTCTAATGTATATTAAAAATTTTATTAACTTACATTATTATTATATTAATCTTAGCATATATTAAATTAAATTCTATTGCAATACTTCTTATTGGCAAATAAATTTTATTTTAACAAACAGAAGTTATTTATGACTGATGAACCTAACAATAATTTTGAATATCTAATATTTTCCTGATATTTAAAATTGAAAAGTCAATGTTTCCATAGAAAATGTCAATTATTCCACCCTTAAATCTTTGAGGACGAATTTCACCGCATTAAATCAAAACTGTACAAATGTAAAAAACACGTGTCTCTTAGTTTTTTAAAAATATTGCAATATATGCGCAAAGAAGAAGAAAAATCATAAGCAGACACCCACATAGAATTGCTTGCATGTCGAAATCCCATTATGCTTGTTTGATGGTTAAAAAATTAATGTAAGATAAAATTCTATTTAGTACCAAAACTGTATCTAACTTTTGTAGTACCTAATTATAAAATTCAAGTGGTATAATAATGATCCGCCCGTGCTCCAAAACGTTTAACTACTCATACTTAGGTTGTATACCTAGGATCTATGAATCTTTTAAATTTCTCTAATCTGCCTGTCCAAACAATATCCGAACATGTGGATGGCCTAAGACGGTGATCAGAAACGCTTAATTCGCGCGGAATCTCAGGGTGCGATGTGCTTATCGCGACAGGACGCTGCCAGGACGCCGCGGCGTGTCCCTGGTGACGCGGGAAATTGGGTAGGATGATTCAATTAACCAGAACCGGGTTCCGTAGGCGAACGATCCGCTTCCGTCGGACACGTCGCGCAATTTCGCACAAGAGTAGCCTTTAGCAGTGAATTAGAAACGCGTTTAACCTGGTAAACGGAAGGAACCTCGCCCCGATCCCGGCCTTTCCTATCCATACTTCATAGGCGTTCGGTTCGAGCGGCGAAGGGCGAGCTCGCAAAATGGATCGATAGCCGGCGGCGAGGAGGAGAAAAGCCGGGGGGGTGTTCGATTCATTAACTAATAGCAAGGAGAACCGGTTCCATGAAAAATTAATCAGCCGCGGAGGGGGGAAGCGGTTCGCTCCGATAAATAAATCCGGAGTCGCCGCGATTCGATTTACACCTCAAAATTCCGAGTCAAGGAAAGATAATTCGCAATCTACTTAATGGACTGTTCAATTTTCATCGAAGGCGGAGACTTCGTCGAGCGCGTCTGAACAATGAATAACGCAATGTCCCCGTCTCGAAGCCTGTCCTCCCATTGATCCCGGAGCAAACCGTTTGGCTCGCTATCGAACACGCAAACGTATTCCGAGAGGATTGATCCGACATCCGCGGTTTGCATAAAAATAAGCCGCCAGTTAGCGGATACCAATTATTTGCTCCGCGGGAGCAACGAATAGATTAAAGGTGGAGTCGGGGGATGCTAGGAGTACGCAGGATAACGAAACCCTCCGGTACTGTGTTTTTTTTATTCCTTCCTTATCGACACTCGATTATCTCCGAGGGAGGCGGCCACCGGGGGCTCGAGTGCCGTCTAACAAGACCGACGAGAACCACGAAAGGCTATGGCGAAACGGGTAATTGGACGGGAGGAGGTCCTCTCGTAATTGAGCCGGATAAAGAATCCTTCGGACCCGGTGCAATTAAATGCACGCCAGGTCGCGGGGATCGGTGAAAGGACAAAGCTTTGATCGGGCAAACTGAGGATGAAATTATGATTAGTTTTTTGCGGTTTCTAGCAGCGGACAGGCCAATCCTAAGCTTGGGAATTTCTGATGGCATTTTTTTTTTTTTTTTATTGAGAGTTTATAGCAGAGATGGGCATTATCTAGATAAAAAAATTATTTAAATAAAAATTTGAATGAAAGATAATCTGTTTTTATTCGTTATTCGAAATAAACGATTTTATTCGATGAGAATTTACTCGAAAACAAGATAATTATTTTATTTGATGAGAAGTTATTCGAAGACTTAAGATAATTTTTTTATTCGAGTGGCGTTTCATCGTAACGTCGATAAAATTTACATCTTTATCTTCATCTTTATTCGAAGGTTTATTCGAAAGCTTCGAATAACTTCCGAGCTGCGCCGAATGGGCCCCAATGAGCCCGAGTGGTACCGAGCACTGTGCCGAGTGTGGAACGCCGAGTGACGAGTGACGAACGGTTCGTCACTCGGGCTCATTCGGGTCCATTCGGCGCAGCTCGGAAGTTATTCGAAGCTTTCGAATAAACCTTCGAATAAAGATGAAGATAAAGATGAAAACTTTATTCGACGCTACGAATGAAACACCATTCGAATAAAAAAATTATCTTCAGTTGTTGAATAAATTCTCATCCAATAAATTCATTTATTCGTTGCTTCGAATAAATATAAATTGGATTATTCGAACTTTCGAATAACGAATAAAATTTTTTTATCTTTTATTCGTTATTCGAAATTCTTATTTAGATAAAGATTTTGCCCATCTCTGGTTTATAGTCGCATCAACTTCTCTGGTTATTAGCGACTACTTTTGTTACATTAATTTACAACATTTAATTTACACATTATATAAGATTTCTAAGGTTTATGTCGTTGATGAAGGAAAGAACTGCATTTATATGTTTCTTTTCAGTGAGAGTTTCTTTTAGATCCGTAGGTAGTTTGTTTTGTTCTAGCATGGTTCATTAGTGGGCAGTCTTGAAGAATATGGGTAACTGTGGTATCAACGTTGCACCGATTACACTTAATTGGGAGATTCTTCGTTATTAGATGCCCGTGTGTTAAATTTGTGTGCCCAATCCTTAAGCGAGTTATGATTGTTTGATCTCGTCTATTTAGTTGATCCAGTGGCGTGTCTTCAAAGATATTGTTTCTTACTGTAGTTATTTTTTGGGATTCATGAGCTTTCCAATGATCGTTCCATTTACTAAGAGTTTTCCTTATTAAAAAGTTTTTGAAATCTCTGTGAGATGTTACGGTTTTTTGAGGTGTTATGTCTGTAGCAGATTTAGCCATTTTGTCAGCGGATTTATTGCCCACTATACGTACATGAGATGGGATCCATGTTAATATTACATCTTTGTTAATTTTTCTCAAAGAGGCTAGTCTATTTACGATTTCTTGAATTATGGGTTTATTGTTTGTTTGATGTTGTAGGCTGTCAATTATACTTGTTGAATCTGTAAGTATAATAAATCTGGTTGCGTTTTCAGATTCAATAGTTTGGAGAGCGGCTTTTATAGCATAGGCTTCACAGAAAAAGATGAAGCATGTGATGGCATTTTATTCAACATTATTTTGGTCAATAAGGTAAAACTTCGAGAGGGATGAACCGGTTAAATATTTCAACTTTTAAACTTTTTTTGCATCCTCATATCGAAGCAATATTCCACAAATCTCTCTATAATACATTAAATCCACCTATAAATACAGAATATCTCAAACCAATATTCCATTCACAGTTCCAGAGCCACAAAAAATTCATCCCTTCTCATTTCCACCCCGTCAAAACCAAAGAATGGTCCCAAAAAGGAGCCTCAACCGCGAGACGCGAAGCAACAAAGACCCTGCCGAGGTTCGTCGCGAGTAGGAAGTTCGTGCAAATGCATCAGCCCGTCGTCGTCGCCGAATAAATTCCCCCCGAGTTCTGGTCACGACGAATTTCCCAGCCGCGTCGCTGAATTATAGCGGCGGGGGGCAGGCGGGCGTAAATTCAAGGAGGGCACAAGGAAGAGGGGTCTCGCGCGACAGCTTCGTCGCAGAACCCGGGTCTTCCGACAACTTGGCGACGGGGCTGCCAAATTCAGCAACAAGTTCACTTCCGTAACGGGCTGTGCGCGAGATATCGTGGCCGGCAGTCGGTTGTCTCTCCTACCCGGCGCAGAAACGACGATGGACGGTTGTATTTCTTGGCAACCGCCTTCGCCAAACATTGTAACCGATCCCCCCCAGCGTCACTCCCAGCAACAAGTACAGCTTCCGTTTGACTTTCCGCGCGTACACACGTAGACACGAGCGGAATCGACGATAACGCTCGCGGCTGTCCGTTGCTTGTCTTTGATCCGAGGAATTTATCGCGACTGGTATAAACTCCGTTCTGTTCGAGTCCCGGACTCGGACCTTCGTCGATCCGCTTTACAGTCCCTGGCCAGTTTATTCGACGCACTATAAAATATTTGTAATTGTTTCAACTTTCTTCTTTATGCGTCGCACAGTTGCTTCAGACACCATCAACTTTCGTGATATTTCGCGGTTGGAAAACATTTTAGTATTAATGAGGGCCTTAACTTCAGCTATTTTACGTGGTGAAAGGTCGCCCTTTTTACCCATGGTTAAATTGTTCCAATCTAGTAATTCTAGCTATCAAACGTGCTGCACACACAATAAACAAACTACCGTGTAGTTTAATCCTGAAAGACAAATAAATACATTAAATAAAACCATATAAACACGTCAGTTCTTGTAGCACGCGACAACGCAAATGAAACAAGTTTATACTTGTTTATGTTCCATAGCCAATATCTTAACATTATGTGGCGACATGTAAAAAATAAATATGAAATAAAACTGTATCATAAATTTCCTATATAAAAATCATTATTTGTAAGGGTAAATGTAAATAATATCGCATATAATCTAGTGCAACATATACAATTACAAATATTTTATAGTGCGTCTAATAAACTGGCCAGGGACTGTAAATGCAAAGGGGGGTTGAATTTTGGGGGTTATTCGGCATTCGGCTGATGAACCGGGAAACTTTCCTTGGACTTGTTGTCGAGACTCGGGTGCGAGGAAAATTCTATATCGGAGGAAATTGTAATAATTGACGGGAAGGTAAACTTGGGTATAAAATTAAAAAAAAAATTTGTATTCAGCTTCTCTAAAGTGGGAATCATTTTATCGAAGAAAAAGACATTTTTTAAAAATAATAATAATTAAGATAATGATATTTGAATCTAAGTCTGAGTTAGAGATTCCATCATTGGGAATAATTTTTTCTTTTGCTTTTTTTTTAAGTAGAAGTAATTTTTTTAAAGAACAGTGAAGTTTTCAGCTATTTTTTAAGAGTGAATACAGTATTTTTATTTTTTTTATTTAGTATTTAGAGTCGCATCGACTGCAAAGATCATTAGCGACTATATCAACTGTCAGGGGCGGGTCTGGTTCAAATTCTGTTGGATATTTTGATGTCCTTGCAGAAGTTGATTATGCTTCGTTGAAAGGGAAATGATGTGAGACTATTATTCAAGTTGTTGTTTAGTCCGTATTTTCTTCTTTCTTCGTTGTGTTGTGGACATTCTGTGATTATGTGATTTATTGATAATCTTGTATTGCAGATATCACATATAGGAAGAGGATTGTTTTCCAGTAGGTGTGTATGTGTTAATTTTGTGTGTCCGGTTCTAATTCTGGTAATTATAATTTGTTCGGTGCGTTTGAATTCTGGGTTGGTTTTCAAATCATAAAATACAGTGTTGTTTCGATGGAATAACTTGACTCGATACAAGGCGAAGGAAAGTATGGAAAACTGTCTACCGTAGTATAAGTATAATCAAGGGATTTCTCTGAATTTAAGGTGATCTTCTGACCTGAATCACAAAAAAAGTTAAACCCTTTCGGCAATCCAAAGTATGTTATCTACCCTCAAACTAATTTGGATCATTAATTCCATCCTTACTTCTTATTTCTGTCTTTGTTTACTTAGTTTTCTAATAAAACTGAATTTGTGTCAATCTAAAATTATGGTTCGGTTTACAAAACTTGTCGTTACCTTAGACGCTAAACTGTATTTTCATTGGAAAACAAGACTGAGATTTATCATTCTAACTGGATCAAAAGCAGATTACACTTTGCTATCCATAGAAAATTCGGACTTTTTTACGATTAAATTTCCAATTCAGACTTCATTATTAAAAAATGCAATTTCGAATTAATTACATCGCTAAAGTATATGCAGTTATGCAATATCACAATTTTCGCACTAATTACCATCATAAAATGCACAATCAACCTCCTCATAATTTCATATTCAATACCGGAATGCAGAATTTCCCAGTTTCGTTATCCACATAAGCAAAAAATATCCCTATTTTCATTCCCTTCAGCTCACCCGCGACGTCCCAAGGCAGGCACCGCGTTATTTTCGAAACGGGAACATAAGAACTGCCGGTTCCGAAGTGAAATCCGTCGATTTCATTCTTTCCGGCGCGCGTCTCCTCCCAGTGTTTTCTTTTCCATCGAGCACGTAACCGATACGAAGCACGTTTTTCCGCGCGCTCTCGTTTTTCCATTTCCGCGCGCACATCGACGATGGGAGAAAAAAAAAAAACCGAAGCCGTAGAAAAGTACGCGAAACAATGCGACCGGAGTCGTAGCCGTCGGAAAAACCTGGTAGAAATCGAAGGAGTACAAAGGCGACATAACCGGAAGTAGGTGCGGAGGAAGCGCGGACGCAAGACGCGAGCCAAACGAGGATACTTCTTGGCGTTGATGGAAACAATTCTCCGCCTTTGAGCCTCTTTGCCGTGCCGCTTCTTTGTCCCCGCGGTTGATCTGTTCCAACCTCCTCCGCCCCTCGAGCAGCGAAAATTGTTGAAATTCATGCAAGTTGACGAGGTGGAGTTTCCGGCGATGCGACGCGGGGAAAGGAAAACGGAGAAGAACGATAACAGAAACATGCGTTGCAGAGGGTTGAAGGGGATGGTTCGACGAAGCACCAATGGTTCGAGAGAGTTTCGCGATTAAGAAAGGGAGAACGATGCCGCGAAGATTAGGGCTGAGAGAGATTGATGACGAGCTCGGAAATCGGACTTCGGCTGACGGGGAGGCAAAAATATTCGGCTGACGGCCGACGTGGCAGACGTTTCTGACGGAACACGGGGGTGAGGGTGCTTCGAAGCCAGGCTGTTGAATTTTGGATAGGAAGATGTTGGAGCTTGATTCGCGTTTGATAAGGGAAATCGGAAATTGTGAACGACGCTGCAAAGAGCAGGTCTTTTTTTTTTGGGACAGGGATGCACATGGGGTGAATTCTTGAGACAGGAAATTAGGTCTATGTTCGCGCACTATGATCATAGTTATATTGCGAGAGAAGCGTCGACGAATTTCATTTATCATAATTAGACTGCGAATGTTTATGCAAATTTATACTTTTATAGAGATGCAAGAGGAACTGAATCGTAACTCAACAAGGACCGAAACGAATTTGCTTAACACACTAAAAGTGTTGCATTAACACGACGTTGGGCATCAAAGGAGTTAAATAAATATATACTGTGCTTTCTGAATATTATAAAATGTAACATGTGTTTCATATCATAGAATAACTTATCGAAAGGGTGCAACATAGATTTTTAAGGTTAATGGCCTATAAAACTGGTCATGCAATCAAGCCTGAACGCAATGATTATTAGACTGCGGATTTTTGTGCAAAATGTAATTTTCAAAAACAAAAATCAAGACTTGGAACTTGATTATTTTCTGAATACGGTAACTTGTATTATATTTTTCAAATTCTTTAGATTTTGACATTTCTCAACAGTTTTCTATATTTTCGCATTAATATTGCCATAAGTGTATAAAAATCCGCAGTTCAATACTCTATAAGCCGATGCATTATCTTATAAAATTCTCGATTTCAATTATTTTGAATAAAAGAGTCGCATAAACTTTTCCCAACACCTAATATTAAAAAAACACACCAACTTATAAACCACTAACATAAATAATATTCAGAATAACCTTCATCCCTTCAATTTTTTCTCCCCTGTCCAAAATGATGAAGATTGTAACGAATTCCACGATCAAACTTTCAAGTTTTTCGTCTTCCGCTTTACACAGCAAAATCCTATAAAAGATGGATTCTGATAGGGGGTGACCACCCTTCACCCAAAATGCACCCCGAAGACGAGGCAACAGGAAGTGACGCGGCAATTTGCTAACGAAACTCCTCGAGTGCCGGTTAATCTTCGGCCACGGAAGGCGCGCAACGTTGGAACCAGGGAGTCGAAAAGGGGGTTGGCAGGGCGGAGGGCGGAGAGGGTAAGTGTGTTGCGGGTCGAGGGCGAAGCCGAAGCTCGGCGACAGGTTGATTTATTAGCTCGGACCTGGTGCACGATGATATCTGCAAGGATCGCGAGTCGGTTGTTTTCGGGCTACACGATATCTCCCGCAGTCAAGAAGCAACCCCCTGCGGCGGGCCTAAGTTTATCCAGTCTCACCCCCTACGCTCTGACCTTTCGCGCACGCAGTCTTGCACGCACCCTCGTTTCCTCGATCGATTTTCGTCCCTGCAAATTGCTGCCCTCGATTTCAGTAATGTCTGGCAAAATTGAAACTTGGCGAAGGAGTGAAGTTGAAATCTGTGGATCGAGGAACTTCCGATTGTGACAGTTTTAGAATTTCGATAATCCCTGGTCGAGGGTCTGTGGATTAAGGAATTAACAAGGTCCGAGGAAATTCCGTAACCCTTCTGGATCCTCTGATTCGCGAAATATGGTATTCGCAAGATTCAGAATTCGCGAATTATATTTGCGAAACGTGTAACCCAAGAAAAACTGTGCTTGCGAAATTGAATGATCTGCGAATGAAAAGTGTTTGAAATCGCAGTGATTCGACGATTAATAGTACCTTCGCCAAATAATAACTTGCGTATTTTGCAGATTTCGCGAGGCGCAATGACGGTCATTCACCGAGGAACGCATTGGCGTGTTAATTCGCGGAACGTAGCGGCGCGAAATCACGGAATTATCGAAGACTCATAAAGCCGGCAAAGTAACTATAATGAAACAGAAGCGGGTGAAATATGCGAGGTTCTACACTCGCGAAAAGTGCTGAAGATACGCGATATGCATTCGGTCGCTTCGCGGTACGTACTTAAAAAAATTGCTCGCCGAGTGGCAATTTTTTTATCATCCAACCGCGCAAACGAACCACATGACGAAAAAGCAACGCGGGATGTGATTGGATTGGCCAAGCGAGTCGATCGATCGCGAAATTCTGAAAACAATTGTCGCGAAATGCAGACGCGTGTTAGCGGAAAGTTTCTCGAACAAAGGCGAACTTGCGATACTGTCCTCCCTTCGCGTTCTTCGCGGAATCGCTCGCGGATATTCAAATCTGCCGCGAAATATATAAATTATGAAAAGCTCGGTACCGAGATTCGTATTGGAAAAGTGTCGCGCGTTTAAAACCGGTGGAGAATTTTTATCGGCGACGCGGAGGCTTCAATGGATTCGCAAACATCGTGGCGAGGATCGATCGATCGAGAGTCATGTTTGCACGGTCGCGTTTACAGACGAGCCGAGTGGAAGAGATCGAACCTCTAATATTTAATTTTATTGTTACGGGTCCATTCGCCTGACTCCATTTGCGGGGGCGAAACGACGCGATGCTCGCGGGGAAGGAAAATTGAATCGCGATTCGAAAGCGATACCATCTCTCGATACACATTTTCCTTGCGACGAAAGTCGACCTTTCCATTCAGGAAAATTCGCAACTCCGCAAGAGAAGAAAAATCACCGGGGAACAGTTATCTTTCCGCGATAATTTTTCGGTACAGTGAAATTTAGAAACAAAAATGTCTTTACCTGTTCCCTGTCCACTTTTCTCGCTTTTCTTCGGAGAAACTCTCGGCTCCGAAAAAGAAATTAAAACACAGAGAAATGCGTGAAGCAATTATGTACGTAGAATGGTTTCTTCCGCCGAGTGCAACTTAGAAAAAGAGAAATCTTTTATCAATCTCCATCCCATTATTTTTCCCCGCTTTTCTTCAGAAAAAAAAACCGTAGAAGTTCGTCAGAAAAAAAGGTAGAAATATGGAAATTGCGGGAAGCAATTATCTCCGCAGAACGATCTCTTCTGCGCACCGCGATTCAGAAAAAAAATAAATTTCTCCGCCGCTCTCTATGCTATGTTATTTCTTTCCCCCCAGCGAACTTCCTCGCGTCGCACACCCAACAAAAAAAAATAAATTCACACAGTCCTGTGAATGCACTTCATAGTTCGCAGAAGATGCCGTCGACCTCGGAGGTGGACAAAAACGATTCATCATCCCCGGGGATAAACAAATTCACCGGCCAAGTAATTAATCTTAGGACGGCGCACGGCAATTTCGAGGCGGTTCGAGGGGTTCTTGTCCCCGGGACACGAGCGACGTCCCGTCTTACGGTGTCGTGTGTCCATCGGATGGCTAATGCATGCGGAAACTAATTCAGTATCCTCATGAAATGCAAATTTGCGCGGAACAACGGACGGAATCGCGGAGAACAGGATGGTGTCGAGCCGCAACAGTGTCTCTCGCTTCTCGTTTGTTTTTAATTGAGTCCCTGATGAGGACGGAATACCGAGGGTGCTTTGCCATCGTCGAGGGGGATGAATTTTTTGGAGGGACTTTAGGATAATTCTTTCTGGGTTCTGGAGAATTGCTCTACCTTATTCACATTTGTCCTCGGCTGCTTTCTAACGTTTGGACTGCCTATGCGTGGGTTGCGATAACATTTATTTATGTAATTTTTTATAATATTACCGAGAATTTTTAATACAGATATTTGGAAGAGGGTAGTTTCAAAATAAATAAAGAGAAGAGTGGGAAAAATTTTCTTTGGAGTTAAAACGTTTCTTTCTCGTGAAGAAATTGCAGTGAAAATTTGAGCAAACAGTGAGTTAATCTATTTAATGAATTATATTTTTTTTTATAAATATTTTCGAGTCAAAAAGGACTCGAAGGTGAAGAAGCAAGGGAATTAAGTTTGTAGAAATCGTTTTCAAGTACATTGTTTGGTAGATTGACAAATTCTATATATCAAAGAAAGAAAACTTATTTAGTAAAATTATCTGACGGATAGCACAACCAATCCCGCGATATTTTAGATGAAAGGACTGATTCGATTCGAGCAATAGATTCCGATAAAAGTATGTAAATGCAAGAGGGAGCCACATTTATGGGGTCAATCCAATTCATGAGCCGGGGAGTAGTAAATTCGAATCGTTATTAACCTCGCTTCCAGTTAGAAAACATGGAAATGTTGCGAATCAAATTATTCAGTATTTTGCGTTGCTTTTTGCGAAAGGACGACAGAATATTTTTCCCCTCATTATCGTTGCTACACAGTGGATGGGAAGGAAAAAGGGATCTCGGCGACAGATCTATTTCGATGGAAGCCTCTATCTGTTCAAATAATTCTCAAACAATGTGCAGAGATTTAAAATTGTTAACAAATCTAAATAATTGGACCATTTTTAAGTTCAGTAAACATCTTTTGGACTTCGAATTCGTAGGGAAATCAAAGTTTTAATAAAAATTGTAGGCTTTAAATAAATTTGAAAAAGTTCTGGAATACTTATGAAAACTTCTGTTGCATTATACAATTTTTTGTCCAATCGAAGTGTTTCAAATTCTTTTCCATGAAAGCATAATTTGAAGGATTAATGAAATTCCGTCGATTCCTGCCCACGCAGAGTTCAAATTGGCTCCCATCATAGAAAGTTAATTTAATCCGAATCGAATTCCCGCGAATGAATTATTAAAAGCTAAGGTAACATTCCAGGCAAACATTCCACGGAATGGAGCGGAACGGTTAATACGAATAAACGAAGTTACAGCGAGGCGCATTAAAACAACAATCGCAAATTGGTTTTAAAAGCTTCTGTACATAAAAGTACGCGTAATAAACGTAATATTCTTTGACACAGGGTAATTCTCTATCTCTCGGAACAAACATTTGAGCAGCAGCTATTTGTTTCCCAGCTTTCGCCACTTGAAACGAAACGTCACTTTATCGATATCAATATTCGCGGGCTAATATTTGAGAGATATTAAATTTGTACACTTGAGTCGCGGCGCATACAAAATTTCAGAGTGCAAACTGCAACCCAGCGCGAGGTATTCGTGATATTATAGACACACGTTGCCTCTCGTTCCACGCGCCGAAGAATATTCTCGGGATCGCGGTGCCCAATAATCGGAGCTCGAATAATCGACGTTCGCGGCTTCGATCGGAGAAGACACGCCACGTCGCGAATCGCGGACGAAAAATTGATTTTTGTAAAAGGTTCGCTCGTTAAACTAAACCCGAGGAATAATAAACGTCGAAGGGGCGATTCTCTCTAATAAACCGACGAAGGAACACTCGAAACGTGATTAAAACGCAGTTGACATTCCGCTTGGCCCCTGCACCTGTAGCTCTCGCCCGTTCCGGCGACGAAACTCCGCCTCCAAATGGACGGAATTAACGCGACCCTCTCGGTACACAATCCTCTCGAAAACTTTGCTCCCCGTGTACCGATGTTCGACGATTCCTTATGTAAGCTGCCGCCTCCATGAAATTCCTAATGCAATTACGTAAACGCTTTGTCTCGTAAAAATTCCCTCTCGACGAGGCTTCAGTAAATTACGAGAAGCAGGATAAAATAATAAAACAAAATCGCCGGAGACAAAACCTTTCGAACCAGGGAATTCTTCCCTCCGGAGTTAATTGTTCCTATCGAAGAAGAAATATTTCGAAGGAAAATATTGCAAATTTTTACCAATTCACTGGTCCATTGTTAAGGGAAACTTCATTTCTTTCTCAAGTTTAAGCTAAATTTTTTTTTATTCCTTCTTATAATTATTTTAAATTGCAGCACTGGTTACTTAGAAATTTTTGAACATTTTATCGAGGTTCATAAAAAATTGCGAAGTATGTTTTTTCTTAATTTTACATGAAGATTATAAATTGATCACAGAGAACAAATAACTCTGTCATTAAATGCAATCAGTGATTAAATATAACTGCAAATAATTTTATTTTAAAAATTATATATTTTGCAAGGATATTACTTCGGCAATGATCTAATAAATTATCAAAAATAGAAAAATTCCTACTGTTTAAAAACCTTTAAGAGAAGCAAATATTCCCCAAACAACAAAGAACTGCTTCCTGCAATTTTCTAGGATTCTTCGATTCTAAGATTCTAAAATTTTCAAAAAATTTCGCAAGGAATTTCGCAACATCTACTCGCTAAAACTGAAGACTGAATTTTTAAAAGAAGAACTTCGCGACCAAATTAAAATTTGTCACTACTAAATATTTCGTGAAACTCTCGGCACAAATTGAAAGCAAAATACTACAGATTTTCGGGGAATCAGAGAATCCACTCAGCACGAATATTTCACCGGAAATCAAACTAATAAATCCCAGCGAATCGATGCATAAAAGGGCAGGGAATTACCAAAATTTATTTTTATTTTCCCCGGGGGAAATATTTGTAACAGAAAACGGAGCGTAATTTGATGAAAATTTGCGATACTCTCAATCTCCAATTTGCGAGAGTTTCGCGTCGCGTTGCCTATGGGAAAAGAGAGTTGAAAAAGGCAAAGAGCGAACCTAATGCTCGCTTAAAATTCAACGATCTCTCGAATCGCGGGGATTAATGGCGAGGCTCTCGATGCCAGCGCAATTTGGGTGGAAAGTTTATTCCGGCGAGTGGATGTTTGACGACTCGTTACGTCAACGACGATCGCCCCATAGATTCCGACGGATACGACGGCCGATTTCATTCGGAATATCATTTCCATAATTTCCGGCATCGGCTATGAAACGTCAAGCGGGAAAACGTGATCGGCGCATTATCGGTGAACTTACGTAAGCTCGAGGGGGCATCGCTTTTGATGGTGAGACGGAGGCTGGGGGTTTCTCTTTGAAAGGATGCTTGTCGAGGAGCTCGGCCAGACAGCGATTCTTTTCGGGGAGCGAGGTTGAATTGAATTAAACGGCGGCCGACGGGCCAATGGAAGCGGCTTTACGGCTCGATACCGCGGATTGCTACAATGGGGCATTTTTGAGCGAGGATAATGCGACGTGGAAAGGATCGAAGCGAAAAGCGAAGAATGACGTGATTCGCGAATCGTTCAACGTGGAGATTTCGTTGAGAAGAAGCGGGATGTGGTTTGAGGGTAAAAGCATTGCCGGAGTGGCAATTAAATTTTGGCGATTCGGAGAATGATATTTAGTTTGAGAATTTTGGAGTTTTGGGAGTTGGTGAGTTTGTCGAGGTTAGAGATTGAAATAATCCGCGAGCTTCAGGACTCGAGAAACGTGGCAATTTACAAGTGTTAGAACTTGGAGAATAGAATGATTTGCAAGCGTTAGAGCGACGAGGAATTCGGCGATTTGCAAATTTTAGAAGTTGAAGAAGACGACAATTTGTGAATATTAGGTCGCACAGGACGGAATAGTTTGCGGATTTCGTGGCTTTTCGAGATGTACATTTGCAAATATTAGATTTCAGCCCGTTGCAAATATTCTAATTAATTGCAAATATTAGTATTGATGCTGGGAACTCGGGGAATGAAATAGTTTGCAAATTTCGCAAGTCGGAGAATATAATAATTAGCAAATATCGGAGAATATAATATTTGCAAATTTTAAAGCTTTGGGGTAAATGCTTGCTGATATTAAAACTCAAGGAATAAAATAATATGCGAAATTTAATCTTCGAAAAATATTATAATTTGCAAATTTTAAGATCTCGAAAAATGTAATAAATTGTAAGTATCAAAACTCTAAGAGTCTAGAAAATTACCAAGACTAAAGCTCGAGATTTAAATTTGAAAATTGCAAACCTCGTAGAATACAATATTTTGCAAACTTTAGAAGTAGAAAAATACAATAAATCGCAAATATCAAAACTACGAAAGTAACTCGGAAAATAAAATAATTCGCGAACTTTAAACTTCGAAAACTACAATAATTCTCAAGTCTTGAATCTCGAAGAGTACAATGAACTTGCAGCTATCAGACCTCCAGAATTTCAGAATTCCAAGATCACAAATACGCAAATCCCAGAACCCGAATATCATAAATTCCAAATATCAGGAAACTCGAAATACAGAAAAATGTGGAAATATTAGAAGACCTCGATACAATAAATTCCAAATATCAGAGCCGGAGGACCGAAACAAACCGATAACTTTCAGAATCCGAGGAATGCGAGAATTTGCGAGTTTCAAGTCTCCAAGTGCGAGGAACGGTAATCCCAAGCGACCGAGAAGATCGGGAAACGTTTTCTGGACGATCGATTGCGAGGGAGTCCTTGAATTTCTAGGATACAGAGGCCGGGGTATAACTAGGCTCGGTGAGACACTATCAGCATCAGCCCGCGAAATATTAAAACAAACTGCTGGCAGCGTGTCAAGAATTTCAAGCAGAACCCTTCTCCGCGCGATATTACGTCAAACAGTGCGCCAAAAGCCAGGCGAACAAAGCCTTTTGTCGCCCCTGTACAGATGTTGCGAAGCGAAGACACGCCTTGTCGAAGATCGATCGAAGTAAGCTATTATATCGCTATTCATCGATAATCGAACCGAAGTATCTTACTACGAAGGAGGGAAACGCGTCTCCGTTTTGCGCGCGACCCGAGAGGAATCTTCGATTGGAACTGATTGTCCTACCGTTCTCCATTATCTTCATTTAATCGCAATCGCAATCTCAATCAGCCAGTTCTCCAGCGACCGAGTTTACAGAAGAGGATAATTATCTCTGCGAAATTTCCTTGCGGATCGAACCATCGTCGACAGTTGCCAATTTTTCGCTATCATTTAGCATTTTTAAAATTTTTCTTATTGAAAAAAAAGGCTATAAAAATTTGAAGTTAGTAGAATTTAATGAATAGAATTATTTGCGAAGTTTAGACCTTTTGAATAATTGGCAATACTGCA
This sequence comes from Perdita meconis, assembly GCA_030770465.2. Lineage (NCBI taxonomy): Eukaryota > Metazoa > Arthropoda > Insecta > Hymenoptera > Andrenidae > Perdita > Perdita meconis. The sequence continues at coordinate 6,602,868 of JASKOS020000001.1, forward strand.
AGCATCATCATTTTTGGAGAAAAAATTTGCTAATATTAGAGCTCTAAGTTATTTGTGAATTTTAGACTTCAATGTTAAATAACTGGCAAATTTTAGGACTGAAGGAATATAGAAAATTTTAAGTATTAAAATTTCTAGGGTAAACATTTGCAAATTTTATAACTGGACCTCGAAAATTTCAACAATTCGAAAATTTGAGAACTGTACGCAAACAAAAAATGGTAAATATCAGAATTTGTAAACTAAAAAAAATTACAAATATTAAAACTCGATGAGTTAAGTAAATTGCGAATTTTACATCCTAAAAATGTCAATAAATAGCAAATTTTAAAACTGTAAGAATAGAAAAAATTGCAAATATCAGAATATATAGAGTATAGAGTTTATAAATTTTAGAACTCAACAAATAAAATATTAGTAAATTTTAGATTTAGAAAATTGAATAATTTTCTGTCTCGAGTGCTTTGTAGATATCCATTCACAAATATTAGAATTCGAGGAATCAAATAATTTGCCAATTAATTCGCCATGTTTTCAAAAATCTTCAACAATCTGCAAATCTTAAAATCTTCAAAAATACAATAAACTACAAATACCAAAACTCTAAAAATACAAAAATATACAAATATTAAAACCTGAGAAATAAAATAATTCACCAAGTTTTTATCTCAACAAATATTATAAATTGCTAATATCAAAACTTCAATAACATAAAAATCCGCAAATATTAAAAATAGAGGAATTAACTAATTTGAGAATTTAAGCCTTAAGAAAATACAATAATTTGCACATTCCGGTCTTCGCAAAATGCAATAAATTACAGTGAAAATTTAACAAAACAGTATAATTATTTCTAAAAATTTCCTGCGGGTCCTCCAGTCGAATTTCGGTCGACAGTTGCCAATTTTTCCGCCGCGTTGCTTCTCCTTTTTCCGCGGCAAATACATTTTACATTTTACCGAAGGTTTCTCGCGGAAACATCTCCTGTTAACCGAAGTCTAATAGAGGAAGATCGATATTTTATTGGACAATTATAGAAAACCCAATACGGGCTGAAAAATTCATCTGCATTTATCTCTCCGAACAGAACTACATATTCTTCCTTTCGAAAGATTGATTCTACCTTTCACCTTCTCCCCAGATATCTGTCACTCCACGATATTAATTTCTCGCAAATCAACAAACACGAAGTCCACGTAATAAGAGTTTTTATCCGTCCAATAAAAATCCTTCCCGTGGGAGAGTCTTCTCTCCTGGGAGATACGCCACAGCTCGAAATGAAAAGTTACTCTTCATGGGATTTCGAAACGACGCGAGCTTCCTGACGGAGATTAAGAGACCAGATAGCATTAACTCGAGAAAGAATATCGAGTTCGCCGAGCATTAAGCAAAGAGTATTAACCGAAGGATATTAAGTTAAAACCTCAACGAGGATTCTACCAGTCGATAATCCCCAGGATCTACCGAACCAACATTCTCTATCGAATAATCGACGTTTATCTTCGACGACTCGCCGGAAAGAAGAGGAACCCTTTTTTTTCCCTTTCTCTGTCCGAGAAGACTTCGCCTCGGCCTCGACACATCGCGACCGACAATTAATCCGAGGAATGACCGGCGGCAATTAATACTCCCACTTATCTCGTCGAGCGCGGTGACGTCAGCGGCCGCGCGAGTTTTATTGTTTCGCGCGCGAATCGCGGAGGCCTTTTTCATCTATTCGCGCGCGACCTTCGCCCGTGGAAATGGGTTCCCTTACTGTCGATCGTACGCTTGCAAAATCCGCTGCGAGGGAGACGCGATTTCTACGCCGGCGGCGATGCGCGTCGTTATTTGCAATAAACAAGCGCCGCGACGGGGACTCGCTGGCCTGGATATTATGCGCGGCCGAGGAAAGAGTTCGATGTAATCGATAGAATCAGTCCAATGTCGCGCATAATTTAAATAATGATGAGGAATAGGAGGCGCGGCAATTTCGAGGCGTTGAAACGGTGTCGGAGAATCTGGGGTAGCGGAGATTTTTTTGGACCATTGTTTCGGGGTGACGAATTTTAGTTTTCATTTCTGCTTCGGGATTTTTAACTCTGGAATTTTTATCGAGATGATTGTGAATTACGTCGATATCTGTACTCGATACTGTAATCAGATTTTTTCTTTTAGTGGGAAAATATAATTGAACTGTTTTGATTTTGGCGGGACGAGAAAGTAGAATCAGTTAGTTTTGACTATTAACTACTAGTTTCTCCTTCTAAATAGTTTTTAATCTGTATATTATTTTCTCTTTTGTATCAACTGTGTTACTATAGTAAATTTGTAAGATTATAAGAATTTAATGTAGGATAGTTAAATAAATTCTTTTTTATTACTCTGTATACACTCTAAATTTAATAAAATTAATTGCTTTGCTATGTAGAGAAAACGCATATCGTGCCACAGAAATAATTACCTATTTACGAAAAATATTTTATCCTGTGGAAAACAAAGTATTGTTTATCCTGTGCTGCTAAACACCGACGACCATACGAATTAATTATTTATAATTGTATCCATTTGTAATAACCAACGCAAAGCTGCGAAAAAGCGTACAGTGATGAGTTTCTGCTACAGGCGACAGAATTAAAAGGTCACTTAAATCAACTCAATTATTTTAATTAAAATTTTCTTGAATTCAACGTTTATTAACCCTTCTGATTAAACTTGACAAGCACTGCGTTATTAAAATATTCTAAATTTTTCAATCGTTTAAAGTAAAATTTTATACAATTCAAGGAAATTTCTCGATCCTTTGTCTTGATGAAGTTTTGAAAATTTTCAGAGAATTATCTTGAATAAAGTCCCATCAATTTTAATCATCTTAATTAAAATTCCTGTAGATTTGATCAAATTTATCACCCCCTTCCGTTAATTAAACAACTGAAAATTCTACTTTTTAATATTCTTTTGAGGAAAATTTAATTCTCTGAATTCTCTGAGCAGAATTTTCTTTCTGGCCGCTTGTTATAACTAGATATTCCACATCAAATAATAGCTTAATTAAACATTCTTCAGCATCCTATATCCCTTCCCCAATTCCCCAAAAAAATTCTACTGCTTAATACCCACAAAGTAAACTAAACTTTTCTTAAGCAAAATCTACCCTAAAAAATTTCCACACTTTTGACAATTTACTCAAGAAACCGAGAAGAGCTCTCTGCAGCTTTCTCCTAAATACTTTTTCTACACCCAAAAAAAAAAATTTCGTAAGGAACTCTGCCACATTCACTCATGAAAAATGAAGCCCAGCAATGGTCCTAAATTCGCGCCCAAAAGACAGTTTTCTAGCTTCTTGACGGACCCGCTACGCGAGCAAACAATTTTTTCTCGCATTCTGTCCTCGAGGAACAGCGCAAAAATCGCAGCCTCGTGCCGGTATACAGTAACCGCTGATAATAGAAGCCTCGATGAGCGGCGACGCGTTCACGATCGTGTCTCCGCGTCCGCGAAGATTCCTCTTTACATCCGTGCCAAGGATACTCGGCGCTGGATCGCGTGGTTCTTCCTCGAAGGATAACGGCATCGAGTTCCTTGTTTGCGCGTGGCACTCGATGTTTTCTCTTGTTTTTCTCCATTCTCCCCTCGTCGTCTCAACACTGCGCCACGGGGGAAAAGCGAATCGACCGAAAGTGAGTTCAGTCGAGGCGCTGGTAGTCAGCACGCGGATTCCACGGCTCCTCTGATTACGCTGAATCTCGGTATCAGGGTTTTATCGCGAGTAGCTTGACTCTTTCGTCTGGCCGACTCGTTCTCAACGGTGGAAATGGAACGTTCCAGATTTCAACGACTCGGGGATTCGCATTCGCGAATGATTATCAAGTTTCGCTGAGTTCTCGGTTCCTTGCGTGGGAACTGATTATAAAATAGAAGCAAGGAGGGAAAAGGGAAGCCAAGGTTTCTTTGAAGCTGCTTTGAAAAAAGACGAAGTAGGTCCACGAAATTTAGTTTTGAGTTTGTTGGAAGCCGAACTTTGAAATCAGCTTCGGATTTGAACAAACTAATTCCTAGAAATTGTTTTGGAATTAGTCCCTTTTAAGTTTCTCTTGAAAATTTGATTCATAGGAACTTTAATTATTAGTACAGCATTGTGAATCTAGACAATGAGATTTTAGTAATATGTCAGGGAGCAACAAACGTTGCAGATATATAAATTTTCTCAAAATTTTTTGAACATTGGAATAATTGTTGAAAGACGTAGAATGGACGATTGTGTTAAAAAGACCTGAAAATCGTAGCAGAGTTTAATGAATTCTTTAAGTTTTTTACACCTAATCAAGTTTCTAATTTTTCCCAAGAATTTCTTTAATTTCGAGGAAAATGTAACATAATTATTGCTAATATTTGTTCTCCTTGTTCCTTTGATAGCATATCAAAAGTTCACTGACTGCATTCATAAAGTCATATCGATAATAATTATATAGAACATATTAAATATTGCAAGGAAAAAAATTAAGCCTACATAGTATTTTTTAGATAGTCTCATTTTGAGCAAATTTTTGTTTAGAGGAACTGTAATAACACAAATTTCTCAAATTCTTTATGCAGAAAAGTTTCATATTGGCAGAATGCTGGCTTTCAATTTTGTAAACTACAAATTTTTATGCGAATTCACATTCTTGAATAAATATTATACGATTCTTCAATTATCATATAATATGTAGCTTATTTTGAATGTTTTATGTATATCAGAATTTTTGTATATTTACACAAAAATCCATAATATCAGAATTATAATACAAAAGCATACATTCTATAAAATTCTATAGGGAGAGACAGTCATAAATAATACTAATGAGGACAATAATAGTTGAAACTGGTTTTCAGAATTAATTAATCTTCTGAGCGCACGCGAATATGAATCTCCGAGTCACTGCATAATTTGGTATTTCGTTGAATAATATTACATAATAATTTAAATGTTTCAAGGTTTCTCTGCAGGATTAACATCATTATATCGATGACATAACACCTAATATACATAACACATAATAAGATTAACACTGCAAAAACATCTCAAAAAAATAAACTGATTAATATAATAATTAATCCAGATCAGTGCTATTACTTTTTAATTTATAACTAAACAAAAATACTGAAAAATAATCAAATTAAAAATCTGTGACTTAATAAAAGGCTGCAAGAAGATTCCTAAAATTATTTTAAAAACCCCCATTACTTCTCCCCACACCTAGCATAAAATTTATCACGTATTACAATCCCTAAAATAATCTTTTCCCCATCGAGAATATCTCCAATTTGTAACTCAAGTGAACCATGATACATACGGAGTGAAATATAATAAACGACCGGCGTCTAAATTCATAGAAAAATTTGCCAGGGTCGATAGAATCGAGTCGCAATAATAATTTCATCGTCTCGAACGGTTTGAAAGGATTTCCACATCGAGCTTTCTCCCTCCATTTGCGCGGGGGAATAATATTACCGCAGCCAAGGGTTTGGTAAATTTGACGAGGACGAGTTCCGCTTACGAGCACGCAACCTACCTTCCCCGTTGTGTTTTTTAACTCCTCTGTTGATACAGCTTTCCCTCGCTACAATCGCATTCCGCGGTCTGATTCCACGCGAAACAACCCCCCGCACCGTTCACTCTGGCGACAAGCTTTGCTCTGCTCTACATTCTTTCGACGCGGTGGATCCTCGGAATATGAATCGACGATTATCGATTTATTATCCCGTGAATCGAGGAGGAAAATCCATTTTATCTCCACGCGAACATTCTTTGTCGACGCATTGATTATTCGCGATCATAGTGAAAGTTAAAGGGAACATATTGCAATAATTTTGTGATGTAATATTTACTGTGAGTACATTTTTGAACCCTCTATAACAACGTTTTGTAATTTAAAGATTTTCTGAGGTAAAAATTACTATTTATTTTGTAACTGTTCGCGAATTTGTATGGATAAGAAGCAAAGGAATGAGTAATTTTAAGAATAGTGCAATTAAAAATTTTCAGTATATTTTTAAGTAGATTTGCTATGTACATTTTTTGTGTGTTAATTTATTTGAAAGTGCTATGTGAATTTTTTTTAAAACTACCAAGAATCAATGTATGTATATATTTTGTCTACTGATTGTGAGTACTAATGATGTCAATATTAATATGTCCAATGAGCAATATTTATTATTTTCTAGTATACAACTTCGCTTTCATGAAGAAAAAAAGGGGTTATAGAGGGTTGACTTGTTGATGATTATTTTCAAATTGTTTGTAAGTGTTTCATTTTGTAATTGACCCAGTTAAGTAGTTTTTGGTATGGGTGTACCATTCACACAATTCCATTCATAGACAAAAAATAATCAACCTTCCAGTCTTCATTCCACAACATCTAACACTATACTCCATATTCAAGATACAACCAAATGTTCAACTTCAACATCAACGTGTATGTCAACATCAAAATTCGCTCATCAGGATCTTGGTCGTTAGAACCTGACTACGCTCTGAAGTCAAACTGTTATTCAGATTTTTGGGGCGATTCTCGTGTAGTTGATTAAAAACCTGAATTTTTTAGGAAACAAACGCACGGGGTTTGAAAAATTCACTCTCAAAAATAGAAAGTTGGATTTTTATTATACAAATACTTTGGAATAAGTGTGTGAGTTTCTGTAAACTTGTAAACTTTTTCATGCCTGCCTTTCCTTCATTAAATTACATTTAATCTTAATATGACTTCAAGAAAAATATTTTTTCTTGCAATCAAATGACTGTCCGAAGTGCTATAAGATACTCTCAATCGTTGAAGAGTTTAACAAAAATTCTGAGTTAATAAACAGATAATAGGAAGAATTGTTCTCTATGATTAAAAAAAAACCTCCTTATATGTATATTAGAAAAGTTGACTCCAACACTAGGAATAAATTTTTCGAATAAGAATTTTTTCTTGTAATTAGAAGACTATTATCAAAAACAACAAAAACTATTCTATCGGAGATTCAAAGGTTCCAATAAAAAATGTTTTTGTGCAATCTGATAACTGTTACAAAAGCTGTAAGATATCTGAAATCGTCGAAGGGGTTAGCAAACGTCCTAAATTAATTACTAAACGATAAAAAGAAACTTTCTCCGTGATTCAAAGGAGCTTCCTCCATATCCCAAAGCAATTGTCTCCAACACCAACAGTAAATTGTCTAAAGAAAAAGTTCACAAATATCAATTATGTTTATGCATCGCGAGAATCTCCCCTCAATCTGGTCAAAATATTATTCAAACACAACTGACGTGGGGGCGGTTAATGGAGGAGGGTTCCATACGGAGCGAAGATCACTCAGATTCAACGTACTCTGACCATTCTCGTCGATCAGCGAGACGCGACTAAACGGTGTCAACTCTACCAAGGAGGTTGCACGATACTGTTTCCCTCTTACCTGTGCACCACGTTGGCCAGCAGGTCATTGTGCCGTAATCTGTAATCGACGTCCACCTTCTGATAGTTGACCGTCAGCGTCCCGGCTCGGATGCACCTCTCGTACTCCTCCGCAGGATGCGCGCGAAACTCCCTGGCGAACACCTCGAGGATCTTCTCGCCGACCCATCGTCCTTTCGTGAAGGTGGTGAAGGTGAAGTAATAGGGGTACACTTTGCGAAGTCCTGGAACAGAGAACGGTTGCCGGGGCGCAATTAGGAGAGGGTTCGAGCACAGGCTTTGAGCATAATGGCATGCAAATCGGCGGTGGGTGGCGGTTTCTTATCGCTGCTGGCCTTCGATCTTCCGACTTCACCCTCGAACGCGCTTCAAGATCAACGAGGCTCGGCTTCGCGGCAAACACCGGGCCTGTCGAAGCGTTCGAAACTGTCGTCGAGTTCCCCGGGGAAGAGTTCGTCGAAGTTATAATCAGTCCGAAATTTGCGATATTAGGGGCGATCCAATTGGTAAAGCGGAAATTAAACGAGGAAATTTTTTTATGATGGAAACGAATAAATTATAACAAGATCGTGAATCTGCGAAAATTTAACGGGATCTGCGGAAATACGAGAAGCAATATTTAGGAGATAAAATAACATTTTAACCAAGTTTCGTTTCTCTGTATTTATGTTTATAAAAATACGAATTTGCATAAGCATTCGCAGCGTAATAATTGCATCGCCGTTTTATGAGTATTTATTACGACTGTGAAATCGCAATAAATTCGCGATTTGTCTGGGATAAATGAACGAAACGTACGGGTTCGTAATTTTCAAGCTACACGCTGTTACGGAGAGTTAATGAAACAATTTTAGTCTCTTTGATCTCCCGTGACTCTCTTGTCACGGGAAAATATGTCGGACTTTGACAACATTTTTGACGCGATGAAAAATACGAGAATATTTTCTGGAGCGAGTTGATCAAACACCTACAACCAAATATTAAATGAACGGTACAAAGGAGTGTCTGAATGCCTGAAAGGTCGGAAAGGCGCGAGCGTCGAAGCGAAAGGAACATGTTCTACGAACACAACAGGTGCAACGCGCGCGTGCACGTGCGATTATGAACCAGATCGAGCGAAATCAAACGATAGTTTACGTAAGCGGAGATAAGAGGGAGCCGAGGCAGTCGTTCCAAGTCTCGTTATTATAATCTTTAAATAGTGACCGAGTAGTCAAGAATTGTTTCGCAATTAATTACAAATTGGCGCGGTGTCAGCGCGTCTACGACTGGACCACCGAAAATAAGCGTCGCGAGTAAATCGTGATACAGTCCAGGCGACGAGCGAGCGATTTTCTCGCGATCAATCGAGCAGATAACCTTCGCTGTTTGCCCTGGCTTCGCGTCAAAACTGTGCTTGAATTTTGGAGGATTTTATTTTTGTGTTGAGGGGATGAAATGGGGCTAAGACAAGTAGAGGAAAGAAAGGTTTTAATTATGATGATGTTGTAGAATGTCGCTTTTTGGAGCTAATGGAGAAACGAAAATTTTGGGATAACTAAATTTATGGATAATAGAATATCAGTGTATCTAAATTTTCGGACTCCCAGTTATTCGGATTCCCGGCTATTCGGATTCCCAGCAATTTCCAATTAGTCGAATTCAAAGTTATCCAAATTCCAAATTATTCGATTTTCCAAATAATAAAAAATCCAGAATTCTTAGATAGCCGAAATCTCAGATAACCGAAATCTCAGATAGTCGAATTCTTAAATAACTACTGAATTTTCGTGCATCTAAGCCCTTATTTATCCTAATTTCTAAAGAGTAGAAGTTCTGGATAGTTTAACGACGATTTTTCTCGTAGAAACTTACCACAATGAACCATAAAAACAAGTTAATAAAAAAGGAAAGTTCTGGATAAAATTTTAGAGTTTCCCAGTGATTTTAACTTTACTAAAATTCCACTCTATCGAGCTTCCATATAGCAAATCATCATTGTAGAGTAATTTAAAAACCTCACGTTTCCCCGTGGAATCCAAGACAGGAGAAATTCCATCCACCGTTAACGAATCAACATTTATTTCGCAACACGAGAATAGGTTTGCGATCGGAGAGAAATTTAACCGAGTATTATCTCAGATATTAAAGAGAAATAATTAAACTAATACTCTCTGCACCCAAAACACGATCAAATAATTCAAACAATACCTAAATAATGAGCCTCACTCAAAACTCAAATTTTCAGACCTCGACACTAGATTCGTTAATTGAATAAAACACCGAGTGAACACAGAGAGTAATATTCTCACTCGAGGAAGTCCAAAGTGAGGCCTCGATCGTTTTAACGCCCCAGTTTCCCTGCCGTGCGGCGAAAACCGGGAGAGAAATAAAAAAAAAAGCGAGAAAACGGCGACTTTTCGCGCCGATAAGCACAGATCACTTACGTGGAAACGAAGAAAGGAGGAAGATCCTCCCGGTTTCAGAAGCGAAAGGTTCGTCTTCTTCTCCTATTTTTTCTTCTTTTTTTCCCCTTTTGCACCCGGAGATTCCGCTAACGATTCGTGCGCGACTGCCGCTCCGAGTCTCTTTCCCCGAGGCATTGCTGCGTGGAAATTAATTTGACTTTTCAGGCCATCGTCCCACTCCTGGTCCCTAACCCCACCCCTTGTTCACGACATCTGTTCCAGGCTTTAGTCTTCGAGGAAGGTCGGTCGGGTTTTACGGCTTCGGCATCCGCGATCCGAGGGACTTGTTTTTGTTTACCTCTCGCGGAGACCGCGCCTAGCCCATTGTATCGTCCGCTTTCAATATATTTGCGACGGAATTTCGGTACACTGATGCCTCTGTCATATTTTTTGCTCCGAGAAGCAACATTGGGGAATATTTACAACGTGTTTTTTCACTGCGCAGTTGAATGCGAAGGAATTTTTAATTACAATAGGAGACAGAGTTTTCTTTTCCATGAAATTTTCTCTTGTTAATTTTTTCATGAGGGAAGATTTGTTTGAAGTTTTAAGGATTTCTATGCATTAATATGAACTATGCAATTTTTTATACCTATAATCATTCTAAGGTGTTGAAAGTAAGAATTCAGGAGTTTCAAGAATTTCCGTCTAAGAATTCAATTATTTATCAAGATTATTTTATTACTGCTAGTCTTAAATTATGAGAGATACGAAAAGAATTTTACCAAAGAAATTAATTCTTTTAATTATTTCCATCAAATGGAAGAGAAGTTATAAACAAAATATACAGGAACTTTCAATAATTTTTAAAAATGTTCCTTTCTCAGGTGAAATTTGAATCACTGGTTAAAACTATTTGTCTGTTTATTAGAATTTGTGAAATTCAAACTCACAAATATTAAATAAAATGTAAAAACGAATTTTCAGGGGATTAATATTAATACTAATCCTTCTGTGTGAATTTAGGCAACAAACAAAATTGTGTATCACATAAATATTTTTGTTTTACGTGTCTCTAAAATTTTAGAATTGTTTAAATTCTAAATTTTAAAATAGAATAATTTTTTTTCTGGGTTGGAGATTTTCGACTTCCAATAAAGCTTAAAATATAGTGAGAGTTTTAGGAACGTGCAAATAACGTGGTGACGCTGGCAACATTGTTTACTTTGTATTTGTTTCAATGTTGTTACCATGGAGTGTGCACACAATCCCTCCAAATATTTTTCACACCTGATTTTGTTTGTGTTGTTCACATGCATGATGCCACTTGTTTTTTTTTTTGCTCGTTTTGTATTTACTATGAATATATTATAATACATTATTTCTATGGTAATATGAAGTATGGTATGAAGCAGTTTATGGCAACATGCATACCTCAATTTTTCTGACAAAAAATTCTTTTATCTAGTATTAAAAAAAAGAAAGCTAGACCAAATTAAAAAAGAAATGTTAATCAATCAAAAAATCACAATAAGCTTGAAAAGTACCTCATACTTAATCCTTCTCCCTTAACAATTTAACCAAGGTAGAAAAATTCTCTACCAACGGTAGGAAGAAAATCTCGTCTTAATCGATTAAAAAGGTCGAAGGGCGAGCACCAGGAAGGTAGTGCGCGAGGAAAATATGGCCGAGCCCTTTTATCCGCGCCCCTTCGAGGCATTCAGGGTTGCTGGCGATAAACTTACAAAGAGGGAAAAGGGCCGCGGAATGGTCCGATTCCATTTTCGCAATTAAAATCATTTTAATTAAACACGCGGATGGCTTCGATCGGCTCGTCGAACCGGAAGTGGGCGGGTGGACGGAAGGGCCCAGGCTTCACCCGCGGCGGGACACGACAGAGCGAGGAGGGAGAGGCTTTTCCTTTTCACTGGCTCGCCGGAAGAAGGGAAAAGATTACCCTGCAATTTATGGAGTGCGGCTCGAAGTGGGCGTGTCATCGAGACGAGAGCGTCCGTGTGCTCTTCAAAGCGTGAAAAAAAAAAAAAAAAAAACTCCAGGAGAAAGGAATTTTCTATCGCCCGGGAAAAGCCGCCGCGCTTTTAATTAATTGAAACACGACGATCGACTATAAATGACAAACGGACGTCCTGGGATTTCCGTTTCTTTCGACTCGAGGACCATCTGAAGTACAGTATCACCTCGATTGTTCGACTTAATATTTACAATATAAAATGCTAATGATCAGTAGATCATTATTAAATCATAGTTCAAGTTCTATTTTATTATTCTTGTATCTAGTTTATTAAATAGCTGAAATTTTAAGGTATACAAATGTGTGATAATTGTAAGGTTCTATCGTGATGGAGAATAATTCGGAATATTTATCGTGTTTCATGAATTATTGTTGTTATTATTATAGTTAATGAGCAAACACTTCTTAGTGACAAGATTTATTATAGAATAAAAAAAGAAGAAGTGATATCGCGACTTCGCGTACATCGCGATATCACCAAAAGAAAATACAAAGGAAAGTTTTGAAGAATTTGATGTCTATGAATTTCTCACTTTCCCGAAATTTAATGCAGTTGAACATCGATTAAACAGTTCTTCATTATTTTCTATTTTTATGATTCTGGGTTTCAATTATCCAACTCATCAGCGATGGAAGTAGAGTAAAACTTCTAGTAAAACTGTAATATTCAATTAATGCTGCTATACTAATCACAAAAAAATTTCTACGCCAAGGAAACACTTCATTCAGTTTTTATTACAATATTAAGCCGGTTAACCGAAATTCTGCTGTATTAATAGTGTAACGCATGTAAATATTGACTCCCATATACAATGATTGACCGTATCAAGAAAAGTAGGCAACACAACATAATCCTTTTTTTTGTATAGTAAATCATTAATTGTATTCGAAACAAGAATATCTGGATCATTGAAATATTTAATATTTTGTTATGTAAGAAAAAAATTATATTACAGTTCCTAGTTTTCTTGAAATTGTTAATCATTGTACATGGAGACAACAACTATATGTGTTATCCTATTTTTTTGCACAAATTTACGATTTTGTGATATTATAAAATTGTATAATAACAGACTTCTATATATGAAATTAATAAATCTTCTATAATTGATGAATTATAGTAACTAAATTCTGACTGACGTTTAACTTACACTGCTTACCCATTTAGTTTCTGTTGCATGTTCCATCTTCCACCTACATGAAATAAAAATTAAGAAGCAAATATGTATCCAGAAATAAATTTTTCAGTCCCGATTATCGATACTATCGGTTTGATATTCCCAGCGGATAATCCCGGAGTAGAGCAAACAAATTCTATTTAAGAAAGATATGAAAAACAGTGGACCAGCGTGGGCAGGGTTGAAATGATAGAGGGGACGATCGATTTGATCGTTTTTAATCGACAGAGGTGAATGGGAAGCAAGACAGACGGAAAAAGGAGAACAAAAAATCGATGGGCGGAGATTGAACAAGCAACCGTAGGGAGTCGTAGAAAAATCGAAGGGGAAAAGAAGGCTGGAGATTCCTCCGGATTCCGGGGCAATCGTCCACGGAATTGCAGCGATCTGTGCAACTAGAAATTACTCGTGGAAACCAATCGGGGCTCCTTTTAGCCGACCACTCGATAAGGCGAGGATTCTTGCTGAATTAAAAGGAAATCCCAACGACAAATTCGACCAAGGGGGTTAGGAACGAGAAAAAATTGCCCGCCTGAATCGCGGAAATAATTCGGGGGGATAATCTCCACCCCAAACAATAAAAAATATTGCTACAACCAGGGATGCAAACTCGTAGCACATTCAACCACCTATTTTTGTTTTCCTACGCAAAAATAAAGATATTGTAAAGTGTTAAATGTTGCATATCTTTCCCCCAAGGTAATTAAGGAAGGACTGACAAAGAATTCCCAGCGGTACAAAGAGATGAACAGCCAGCAACCCTTTGGAAGCCACCCGCGACATCCATCAACCCCCAACAATGCCAAAATCTCCCCGAAAATCTCGAAATCCGTCGCGGCCCCCTCTTCAGGGCTATCCAGCGATATCCCCGCGACCCCCCCGACACATTATCCCCCCCAGACGTCAAAGCGGAAACCGCGCAACCCCCGGGGCGCGAGAATACGACAAATCAAGGGAAGAATGCCGGACGGCGAACAAAAGGGGGCGCGGAACGGAAGGAGGATCGAAGAAATCGGCCGCGATACTCGCTAAGAAGCGAAAAGGGTGGCGCGCGCGAGAAGAAAGGCTGGTTTAGGGGGGCGGGGGGGTGCGAGGGGTGAGGCCAGAACACTCGAGTCGCGCGGATCTGGATTACAGGGCGGTCGCGAAACGTGCCAAGAGGCGCAAAACCGACGACACACACAGAGCGCGGAAAAGGGGATTTCGAAGGTGCTCGAGAAGATCGTCGGAAGGCTCGCGCGAGGGGGTGGGACGTCGCGGGGGAGGAAGCAGATCTCGTCGAGTAGACAATACGTCGCGAGTTAAGCCTCCCCTCCGGAAACTTTGTCAGTTTCGTCGAGGAGGAGGCGCTTTTCGCCCATCCAACCGTGGAGGAGGCCTCGACTACTTTCCCTCGTGCTCGATTCCCGGAGCCCCTGGCGTTCGCGAAATTCGTCGTCAGGGACACACGCGCCCCCCTAGGGCTGCGGGGTGGGGGAGTTCGTCGGGAGTAAGTAATTACCGAAACCGTTATTAATCGACGCGATTCCAGCTGGCACACACGCCATCCTTTCGTTCAACGTTCATTTTATTCCTGGATACGTTTGGCATCGAGGGGGTGAGTCGAGGGGGTGGTGTGTTTTATGGGGCCGTGGGATTCGTGCGGTGCTCGGGCGATACGTGTTGCTCGGTTCGTGGAACCGCCTGTAATTGGGGTCCGGGGTTGTTAGGGGAAATTCAATGGATTGTTAATATCGCTAATGCGGTTTCGCAATTTGTGCTACTGGGCCCCGATATTTCTTCTTGTGGATTATAAATTTTGGGGTGAATTCGGCGGCTTTTTGGGGATAACAATTGTATCTAACGAAAATTAATTTTATGGCAATTTGATGGGACATTAAGTTTATTGAAGGTGGAACTTTGACTTGATTTAATCCTGTTGTGTGCCTTCTGAAAATCCTGAATGGAACGATTTGTATTATTAGATTTGGAATTTTTTGTGCAATTTCATTTTTTTTTACAGGTTAGGAAAAGTAGTGAAAATTGAATAAAAATGTATCTTGTTTTCTAAACATTATAAAACATACAATAGGATTTGATGTTTCATGTACTTTTTTTATCTATGCACATTTTGAGATGATTTCATATGTCTAAAATTCCTATGAATGCATAAGAATCTACAGTGATTCACAGGTTGATTCATATGAATTTACAACATTCATTAGTTGTAAAATCTACTGTATTTTATTTTTTATTTTTTTTTTTTAAATGTTGTTTCCAATTTTTTTCTGTATAAATTTTTGAACTGTAATTGCAAATATTTTTTAAATTTTAAACACTCTAAAACTAACACGATTTAAAACAAGTTTAAAAAATTAATTTTAAACCATTCATATGCTTCCCTCCAAAATAGAACGTTTGTTAAAAGAAATAAAATACCCTACTGCGTCAAGAAAGAGTCGAAGACTGTAATAAGGTTAAGGTGAAAATCCTTTCAATTTTATTTTATTTTATTCAGATGCTACTTTTCAACTTCTTTCTATTATAATTAAAAAAAAAATTATTAAGGAAGTATTTATCTAGCAAGGAAATATTCTGAAGTCTCTTTTGAATTTTTCAACAAATTTTTTCGAGGCAGGGCAGATTTTTAACTTATATTAAGGCTTTTTCACTTAGTAGAGGAATGAGTTGTCGTTTTAGAAACGTAATATTTTTAGTGAAAGTGTCTTGTGCATGCCAAAAATTATTTCATAATATCATTCATTATTTTAAGCTTGAATAAATAAATTCTATTGTAAACAGCTAATTTTTTCTCGAAATTTATATATTTTTCTATGCAATACTTTCGAATTTTTGTATGAAACAAATATTTCAAAGCAACATCTTGAAAGAAATTTCGTCCTTTTGCTGGTTTGCTTATTCTAGAAGAAATTGATAAAAATTGCAGAAGAAACACAAACAATAGTATAAAAAACTTTCAGAATAATTATAACACTGTGAGCATCTTTAGTTATTCACAAATGGATCTGTCTACCTAACTATGACTTATACTACTGCGAGTTTAAATTATTCGATTTGGAATTAGAACCAATTCACTAGGAGAATTTATTTGTAGAAATATAATTTAATTATGTGTGGCAATAGTATGATGCAAAACTTCTATTTTTTTTTTCGCATAAAACAAATATTTCTAAGAAAAATCTTATTCCATCTACTGCCTTGTTTATCCCATGTAAAACTATAATTAATCTACTATAAGAATCCAGTTAAATTCAAAAACTAGATTTCTAATAACTTTTATAATTACTACACATAAATTGCAATTCTATACCAAAATACTATAGCTAATCTAGTCCCCAATATCAAGAATTTAAAGTCACGTTTCCAGCAAGCGATGACCACAATTTTAGTGCCCATCGCGGTCCTAATTCATGTCCCCTCCCTCTCCCCTTACCGAATTTCGAATTCTACAAGCAATAATTTGTCAAATTCCCAGGTGATTAAAAACAACTGTTCCCACAGTGCGTTCGATTAAATTTACATGCTGGCGGATCGTGCGATTTTGTTCGTACCAATACAAATTCCTCGATTCGCCGCTCCATCAATGAAATATTTCCGACGATATGCCACCGATCCCGCGCCCAACTGCACCCGTATTGTTTCGTTCCAACGCACCCCCAATTCATCCCTTTCCTCGCGAATCCCTGAATTATGCGTCGACGGTCTTCGTATCCAAAAACTGCGTAGCGAAGTCTCGGTGCGGAGGAAATTCCAAGCGATTTGCAGAAAACTACCTCTTCGCCTTGGACGGGGCGGCGAGGGGGTAGCGAAATGCTGGACGAGGACAATTATCGACTGTAGTCGGCGGATCGTAGTATCGCCTAGGTAACTGTTACAATTAATTGGAGCACGGATTGTTTCACCTTAAGGGGAATTTTTATGTAGGGATCTTCCCGCGGCTCTATTACTGTGAGAACTTCCTTTGGGAATCCCTGAAGGTCTGTTTCTATATCGGTTTTTATGTTCTATATTCTATGTTGGAAGGAGTTTTCATGTGTGATATTAGAGGGCAGTCTGGTTTCGAAAGGATTAAATGGCGAAGGGATTCTGGGGTTTTGTGTTTAAATATTTAAATGTGGTAATATGCTTTCAATATTATTTTTTCTGAGTTTCGGATGTTTTAGATTGAGCTTGAAAATATAGTTGAAGACTTTGGGAAATTAGAAGTGTGAGGTAGAAAAAACAATTCTGCTGCTTTCATTTATTCTGTATAAAAAAAAGTTCTACTAGTTTTTTGTACTTTTTCCAAGAATTTGAAACTCCGGATTATTTCCACACTTCAAGAAGAATTGAAAAAATGTTTTTAAAATTTCGTGTCGTAATTTTATACAATTGTAGCAATTGCGGAGAAAAATCAGAAGATCGTAAAAAATAAATAAGTAATAAGCATCACTGCTAAATAATAAATGAAATGAAAATTGTATTTGATATTCAGTGCTTCTCTCTGTTCACCACTCTGTGTGCTCCTACCACACATTTAGTATAATATTCTCAGAATTTACCAGCGTGTTAGTGTTTCCATTCGAGTTTCATGTTCTAATCGTATTCCGCAGCGCCGTATCTGCGAGCATGCGAATTCGCAATGTTCCATCGGACGTTTAAATTGTTGATCGATAATGTTGTCGCGGCAAGACGCGCGTCATAAGGGGCAACAAAGACTCGAGTATCTGGGACTGGAATGCCATCCCTAAAGCGGGCATGCAATTAACACCCTTCCAACAAGAGACTGTTAACACGCCTATCTAAATTGCTTGAGGATGATAGATGTTAGAACGTCTGAGCCACGGCGCGCTGGATACGAGGAAATTTACGATACAGTTCTACTAATTCACGTTCTTCCAAAGTTCCGCAATTCAGACTATCGCGATAAGCTCTCACCCTCCTCCATTCCCAACCGAGAGACTTTTTTGCGCGATAAGACGCCGCGGAAAATATTCGGAAATATTTGCTTCTTCTTGCAGCGTAAGCCAAACATTCCGATAAGTGAAGATAAACATTTCTGGCAAACACTCCATCCTTTTGAACGTATCCGAGGCTCTGGGACTCTCAGCATTCGAGGCGAAAAAAAGGAAAGAAAGTCGGAGCCATCCGAATTTCTCTATCGGGAAAAAGTGTTGTAATCAAGCGCACTAATTTTTCATAAATAGTCGCAAGAGACACGGAAAATTGAAACGAAGCGAATACAAGAAAATCTGTGAGGTGATAAAAAAAATTGATCGAAGCCTAAACAAATATCCGAAACGAGACTCTTCTTCGCATTCATCGATTCCAGGTATCAATTAAAAATAGACCGCGTTCCGAGTATTGGATATCAACGATCTATTCGCAGTAGCCGGGCGTTGATCGAATCCGAAAGGGGTGCGTGAGATCGTCGCGATTCCTTCCACCCTGTTCATGCAAATGGCAGACATGCTTTACGACTTCTAACGAACCTCATCGCCGCACTGAATTTTATTCCCTATCGATCGTTGACACTCCCCTTTCTCCTTGCGAAAAAACAGCCCTGCGAAAGAGAGACCAGAGGAAAAAAAAGAGGTAGAACTCGGTGACGCAATGAAAAGCAGGGGGTCGAGGGGGGGAAAAATTACCGACTCTTTTTTTCATCTCAACCGAGCGAGGCATACCGGTGCCTCCGGTCTCTTTTCTTTTAAAAAATTAATTTCTATCGTGGCCTCGTCACTCGTCGCGAAAGGAACCGCGAAATTTATTCCGAGCTCCTGCGAATTTTAAACACCGACGCAGCGACTTTAATCCCCCGAAGAACGTCCCAAAAGGGCGGCACTCGCCAACGCGGCCTCCTCTCATCCGCCTGGAATTTTTTAATACGGCCCCCCTCTGGTTGCGTGCTAATTTTCCGACGTCGCGGCAATATAAAAAGCGATACGCCGAGGTTTATTGTAAATTAAAATAGTTTTCCTAGTTATTTTTTATTCGTGCCCCCCGTACGGTGTCCGTTAATTAAACTTTAGGGCCGCTTTGACGACGGGGTACTGACATACCACTCCCTGTTTTCCGTTACCATTTTGCCCCAGATCGTCGGGATTATTCGTCCGGATAATCTTCGCTAATCTCCTCCGAGATATTCGCGAGTACGTTTGTTTCTTCGCGAATGAATATTCGCAGCTGTCTTATCTGATAAATAAATAAACAAAGGAGAATCGGGGAATTTTCGATCGGTCTGACCACCGACGGCGTTACATCACTTCTGGCGCATGAAAGACCTTCGTGAAAATTATTTCTTTCAGTCTTTCAATTGTGAATTTCCATAAGTCGCACAGTGGGTCAACTCTACAAAATGTGAAATAATTGAAAGCCTTAATATTTCTGAATGGGATTTTGTAGTACATTTTATGAAATTAATGATGGATGCTAATAATTTTATGATAGACGATATTCTTTACTGAAGAAAACACAAAAATATAATTAAAAATACGTGTACATTTGCACATTCGCTCTTGCCTGAAAGTATCTTAAAATTTGCTTGCATAAATTAGCTGCTGTTTGTATACATAATTTTTGAGCTAAATCATAAACAGTAGCTTTATTTCTGTTAAATAATTAAAAAAAAATAATACTTTTATCTCTTTTTTCATGAAAAAAACTATTTTAACTAATAGTATTCTGAAGGAAAATTCTGCCAATTTTTGTCAACCAATAAATAATTAATAGTTTTGTTAGTAACTAATAGTGAAGAATAACCCACATTTTTTAGCAAAATAAAATTAAAATTGGTTCAATAAAAAAAACCTAAATTTTTATAGAAATGAAAATTCCATTATATTGATGTTTGAAACACCTCCAACTTTAATCTTTCCTTAAAATTTATAAAAATAGTTATGTAATAATACAAATTTAACATACTTCGCAATATTTTACGATATAGTTACAGTATGTTCAACTTAAATTAGACATTCCTTTAAAACATTTTCTAGATCACAGCTGATAGAAATAGTACAAATTCTGAAAACAAAATTAGTTAGATTTGAATTCATAAAGTGCCTCCACTGTGTTTCTTCACTTCTCCTCAGTTGCGCGCTTCCCCAAGATATATGATTCATCAACAACTTTTTATTGATATGATTTCTTAAAAAATGACATTCTGAGTACATGAAATGGGTTATTGAATTTTTTCCTAATTTTTGGGGTTTTTATTCCATTGTGCGTCACAAGTATTCCTTCCCTCATTATTTATTCTGTGGTCAGTGCTGATTTAATATTGCATTTTGCAATCGTGTATCGCAGTTTGTCGCCGTAAAGACTCGCGTGTTCCACCCTTATCGGAACGCCATCGCGGGCAAATCGATATCCCCTAAAACAAACTTCGAAAACTCGTACATACTCGCGCATATAGGCGACTCCCGTAATAAGTTCGAGCCGTCGTAAAACTACGATACGGTGGATGAACACGTATTCGAGGGACGGAGAGGATTTCTCCATCGTGGGAAGTGAATCCAACTGTATTTTCACGTAGAAATTTGTGGATAGTTTTGAATAAATATACTAACAAATAATTTGTGATAACCTAGACTCTAAATTCCATCGAGAATTACTTCTACTAAAGTTTAGTAGTTAAAGGAAAAAAATATATTGAGATGGCGTTGTCTGACGAGTAATTGAAACATTCTACTTAACTCTTCGAGCGAGTAGCGCGGGTCAATGAACGATCAGACAAAATTGTTCGAGTGATTTTATCCCGGTAAAATGAATGAAAATATTATGAAGTATGAGTGTATCGCGTGTTGTATATTCTTTAATCGACCTTGAGTGATACCGCGAAGCGGTTATGGGATTATCAGAAACGGTTGGAAATCGTTCCTCCGTTTTCAGTGCCGCCTGTAACGACATTTCAAAAACTGCTATTTTATTGTGCGCGGCGGAACGTTTCTCTCGCCCGAGTGACAGACTAAAGCGAGCCGCTGAATACGATGGAATTTAAACAAATATGTTGCCGCGGAAGCCCCATCGAATTGCGCCAACTCACCCAACCCGAGCACCGTTTATTTAAATTTCGTACTCGACGCGGCGATGAAATACAACGAAAATAACTTGTTTCTCTGTCCATCGATCGATCGAAGTAACGAGATGAAAAGACGGAGTCGACGCGATATTTATCCACCATTTAGGTGACCACAGTCGTCCTCAAATTTAGGAATGTTTTTGGGAAGTTTTTCGAGTGTGTTTTTGCGGTGTATCGATTATTTAGAAATTTAGGGAGACTTAGAACAAAATTAGGAAAAATTTTAATGAAGCTGACAGTGTGTAAAAATGGATAGAAATTTTTTTTTTTTAATTTTAAAATTCTGAATTTTAATGTTCAATTTTACAATCGTTTAGAAAGTTCGAAGAAGCGACTTTGTTTTATTTATTATTGAGGCATATAGAAAAATTGTTACTGAATATATACACAATTTTATTTAACAGAATGTTTCAGCAACATTTTTTATATGACATTTAGAATAGAATCTGGTTTATCTGGCTTTCATTGGTCCACAATTTGTATTATTCAGTGTTTCAATTATTTAATATTATTTACAGCAGGACTTCAAGTAAAATCTGCATTATTTAACAATTTTCTACTCATAGTGTTAAATAATTCGACCAAGTTTGTTCATTTCTAAATAAATGGTAAGACAAGGGGTTAAAAAATATTCCATGTATATTTCTACTTAACATTATCGGTATTTTCCAGTCATTCCACGCTCCCCAAATTTTCTTGACCATTGCAGAGAAAGTAAAGGCCGTCGCACACCAAACAGCACAGCACACGAATGGCATAGGGTCAACGTCAGCATATTCACATTATTATATGTAGTTTAAATGGAAGTGCGCACACTTATCGAGGAGGACTGTCGATGCGGTGCTGTTACCGATAAGTGTGCGCACTTTCATTTAAACTACATGTAGTAATATGAATATGATGACGTTGATCCTATGCCGTTCGTATGCTGTGCTGTTTGGTGTGCAACAGCCTTAATGCAACTCGTAGTTCAAACCAAGCCGAAAATTCCCCAGACACAATTACCTTACAATCCCGAAAAATCCCAAAGTAAGCTCTAAGCTTTCTAGAGGTACAGTAACAAGTCTCGCGACGTCAACCCGGCGGTATCAACCGCAGACACCTCATAGACCTTCCTCCGACCCCTAATCTTATCTC
Organism: Perdita meconis; assembly: GCA_030770465.2. NCBI lineage: Eukaryota > Metazoa > Arthropoda > Insecta > Hymenoptera > Andrenidae > Perdita > Perdita meconis. The sequence continues at coordinate 6,625,076 of JASKOS020000001.1, forward strand.
CCACGGAATTTTACCCCCCAGACAGAAGCACGACACGCCAGGATCGAACGATGGACGCAGTTCGGCCGAAATTACGGGAGAATCGCGTGCGTTCCGACGATGACTCGCGCGATATCGTCTCTCAATCGCCAATGTGATTCTAAAGCAAACCAAGGGGTTAGAAATCATCTAAACTACGAGAAGGGCAAGCAGTGACGAGGAAGAAAAATAGTCGAAGAGTTGCAGAGAAAATACAAGGAAAAAGAAGACTTCGTTACAAGAAAATCGCGCGGGAGAAGCGACTCGCGGGACACACGTTTTCCGGAATCAACCCCGGCCATCCCCTCATCAAAGGGATGAACCGCGAGATCGTCCAGAATGTAAAACTCCGGCGGGAGGAATAAAAGTCGGCCGGGATTGTCTCCCCCCCCAACGGAGGACTTGACTCGCCGAATGAAGACGACGACGCGACGGTAACGACGACGACGAACAACGATCGTCGGTTGCTTCCGGGTGCACAATGAAACCCGAAGCGGGGGTGAAGCAGCGGGAAATGTATTTCTCCTCGCTTCGGGAGTCGTTTGAGACGTAAAATCGACGGTAGGAGGAAAAAAACACAAAGGAGGAATGGGACTAACGAAGCCGAGGACGCTTCAATTCGAGATTCGCGTTTCTATGTATCTGCAGGGCGTCTTGGAAATTGCCCGACCAGGTGACGGCCCGTCAACGACGACTTCGATCCCCGGGGCTAATTTAAGGAAAGTCTCCTGCGTCCTTTCGATACTGTCGCGGAGAAAATTGCGGACGAAATTGGGCACGATTGAGAGGGACGATTTATTGCTGTGGATCTTGAACTGTACTGGGATTCGATTGATTGAAAAAATGTTGGTATTAACAAATAGGGGATGACGAATTTTTTGAGTAAAAATTCAGGATTTAATTTGGTATTAAAGAAATTTTAGTGACAGTCGTGGAACATAGAAATAAAAATGTAGAATAGCATACCTAGGAGAACATGCAATTGGTGAAGAAAATTGATCAAATGATTGATTAAATGAAAATTAGATCTTCTTTTTAATATTCAGTTAGGTGAAAAGAAATTTTGGTGGCACTCGTGGAAAATACAAATAAAAACGTAAAACACTGAATTTCGAAATAAATAAAATTGACCAGAATTGAGGAATGTTAAATAAATATTAATATCAAGAATTGAGTATTGCTGAATTTTTCTAACAAAGATTAGACCTTCTTTTGATATCCAAGTAAATAAAAAGAAATCTTAGAAGATAGAAATAAAACCGTAGAACACTGCAAATACACAGAAGCAAATAAAACTGCACGAATAAAATTTATAAAAGAATCTTGCCAAATATTTTCGCTACAATTTTTCCACATTTGCCGTTTTCTGTTATTCAAATACAGAGAGATTAACTAACAGCCGAAGACTAAAAAACACAAAATAAATAAACAAATAAATTGATTTTCATCGCATGGAAAACGCATGCTTTCCGAAGTCCGCAAACCGTCGTTTCTCCGATTAATATTGAAAATATCAACGCGTGGGAATGAAAACCGCGTCCAATTGAAAAGACACCCCGGTGCATCCGGCCGGACGGATGTTCGCCACAGTTTTTGCGACGTGTGACAGCCCGGCGCGACCGTCCCCCGCCTACTTGTTCCACTTTAATGACAAGAAAAGGTTGAAAGAAGGACTCCCGGCGCATCATTCTACCCTGGTTACAGAGAAAGTAATAATGGCCGGGGGAATTTCTCCCGCGGGCTAGATAAAAAGATACATTAGAGACGCGGTTTTCAAGGGAGATTAAGTGCGCCGAGATTAACGAAGAATTAAGCAACGAGCCCACAGCTCGCCGGATCGATAGGTGTGAAGAGAATGCTTGGCAAAAAGTGGGACCGCCGGGGAGACTTTAGATCGATGAACTCCTACTACCACGCGAGGGGATGGAAACATATACACGGGGGTTGTAGTCTATTGGATCATGCATTTGAAAATATTCGGGAGGTAAACAAATCTGTTATGAAAACATTGAAACCGTTGTTCAGTTTTTCACTGACTCGAAGGAAACAGGGGAAAAACACTTGGTAAATTGTGTTCTATATTTCTTATTCGAGGAAATGTTTTGAGGACTAAAAAGATTTGTATTTGTTTTTGGTATTAGAATGCGAAGCTTGGTGAATTGGTTAAGGGTTTGAATCAGGGGTTGAAAACTGTTATAATATCGATTTCGGTTTTCAAAACAGTTTCAAAGAACCGTTATTTTCTATAACAGTTATGGGGAACCGAAATTCGCGAAGATATCGGTTTCGGTTACGGTTCTAGTATTGGTTCCGATATCGATTCCATATTGGTTCTATTTGGGTTCTATATTGGTTACGGTTCTAATATCGGTTCCATATCGGTTCTCTTTCAGTTCTGTACCGGTTACGCTTACAGTTACAATCGTATTCGTTTTTATATTGATTTTATTTGGATTCTACATATAATTATTAGATGAAGAGTTAAGGTTAAGGTTATAATAATATCCAATTTTAATTATTTCAAAATTTTATATATTAATCACATTTTTGCTACATATTTGTTTCATGAACATCTATTGTATGAGTATTGTAGAAATTACAAAAGTTCACGGATACAAAAGTAAGTACGAAAGACAAAAATAAATGAAAAAGAAGAAGAACGAAAGCTTATCATAAAAACGGAAAAATTGTAATTAACTTTTGTAATAAATTTTATATTAATGGTAATTAATTTTTATTATAATTTAAACGTATTAGCAGCATATCATTGCGTCGCGTAGTTGGAAATTCGCATTCTTCGAAGGAACTGTAAACATAAACAGTTAACATGGGATAGAGCTATCTTTTGTCTTTCTATTTTATGTACTACCTTCCGAAATTTCGTTATACGTATATTAATTTATACAATGCTCGTGTAATAAATATTTCTGAAACCAATATAAAACGAAAATATAATTAATATATACCATTTTCAAATTATTAAAATGGATATTATTACAATCTTAACCGTACCTCCTTGCCTAATCATTATACATATGTAGAATCGAAATATGTAAAAGAAAAATAAGGATGAATTCGATTCTAACTGTAGACCGTAACCGGTATAGAACCCAAAGAGAACCGATATAGAACCGATATCAGAACCGATACTAGAACCGTAACAGGAACAGATATTAGGTCAGAACCGTTTTTTAAATAACAGTTATAACATTATTTCGGTTCTCGTAACTGTTTCTGTCAGAACCGATACATAACAGTTTGAAACAGTTATTTTCGGAACCTTTTCAATCCCTGGTTGAATTTTGTTAAATTTCGCGAACTTGTCAAAGGTTCTATTAGTTTCTTCCCGTGTATTTATTTTTGAGAAATTGACATACTTTGAACTAACAGGTTATTTGTCTTTAGAGTAAACGTTATTGAAGTATATACCTATTTTTAACAGACAGCATGAGAGTCGGAACATTAACTAAAATGGACTTATCATGTTTTTCCGTCGAGCTCTTTACGTTTTCCCTCGTTTAAATATTGTGGATGATTATGAACCAATGTGCTTGCGCAAGCTTGACTAATATAAATGTTTCGGAACGAGTTTCCATTAATTAGTTGGATATTTTTCAATTCTATTTAGGTCAGACATCACCTACGTTATTTTTTCCTTTGGTAGGTAAATATTTCTTGAAATTTTCCTAAAGGTAAAATTCTGATGGAAAATGGTCGTTCGTTCAAAGGCAAAAAAGTCGAGTGTTTACTGCACTGGTAATCGATAAAGAATAACGAATCTCATTAGTTCAAAAATTCTCAAATTGCAAGAAGGGTTGACTTAAACTTCTCTCAGTAGTGCAAGTCAACGAAAAGCTCCCTTCCTCCTCCAAAAAGATCCCAGCATTTCGACCTCGCGGTGTGTGTCAAGAGGTTAACGAAGCACTTCGTTTGTAAAGTTCTCAGGAGGTGGAAGGGAGCTCGTAAAACTTCAGGATCCAGGATTTCTGCAACGAAGGGTTTTCCTTCCCAAGAAAACTACCCCCCGAAGAAGCGATCGAATCTTCCTTCTACACGACGAGGAGGGCAGAGACAAAATACGAACTCCCAGTAGCCACCTGCTAACTCCAAAGCTTCCACGCGGTCGGGAACACGTTTCCGAAGCAACCCCCGTTAAAAAAAAAGTAAAGGGAGGTTCGAGGAGAGGGTGAAACCGGGCGACGGAGACACAAGAGAAACGCGGTATCGTGAGCCAAGGATTCCTTCGGCCAATAGAGCTCTCGGCTCCTCCGAGCGTGATAGGATCGAATCTAGATTTGAATCACGTAGAAACCCCAACCCCGACCACCCTGTATACATGCGTATCAGCAATGTCGGGGTTGATCGCTCCGCTACGGGGCTCCTCCAACATGAACGCTGCCTCGCCACGGCTCAGATAACGGCCCGTCCGACGAGATCGATTCCGGGGGCTTCGATCCTCCGATCGATCTAATTGTTGCACGAACCTCGGCGCGGCGGCTGCTCCGGGTCTTCGCTGACTCTGCGTTTATTTCGCCTGATCGGGACACCGGGTGCCGGGGGTCGTAATTGCGGGTTTATTGGTTTCGGGGGTTCGTGGTATTCAAAAAGTGGGGATCACTTTCGGGATGTAATTATTACACTGTGAATGTTTAAGCTATTTGGATGGAGAATTTGTTTGTTATTAGTAGTCAATGGTTTTTTAAGCAGAATCAAATTTTTACGATTAGAAATAAAGAATTGAATAATAATGTGTCTTATTTTCTAAATATTATTACTTGTGTTATACTTTTAATATTTTGTTTATTTTGGTACCTTTTAACAGTTTAGTAGATTTTTGCATATTTAGAATTGCCATAAATGCATAAAAATCTGTAGTCAAAATATTAATAAATCGCGGATTTTTATGTAAAGTTTTCACAAAAGCAAAGACCACACATTTGAACAAGACTGCCCATTTTTTAAACGATTTAGTGTACACTTAACTCTTTACATTTTGTGTATTTTAGAATGTATAAACATCTTTGTAGATTTTTGCCTATTGACATTTATCATAAATGCATAAAAATCTGCAGTCTAGTTATTAGCACATAGTAAACGTTGCATGTTGGATTTATGGGAATTTTTAGAATTTTAAAAGGTATTTTATAATTAGACCGCACATTCTGTCGGATATTCAACGAAATGTCAATTAAATACCAAATATACAAACAGCCCTGACTTTGGTGTGAAATCTGTAGGTATGTCAATTATTATGAACAGTTTGAATTAAAACTTTGACATGTAAATATGTATTCAAATTATGTAATTTAATAAAATATGCAATACTGTTCAATAAAAAAAAAACAATCATTTTCAGAGATTTGTATACATTGATGGCAATTTTAAATATGTAAAATGAAACTGAAAATGTAACAGTGTGAGCATAAATGTAAAAATATATTTTATGTAAAATATCAGACCTCGTGTAGGTTTTATAATATTTAGGAGACATGATGTATTTTATTCAAATTTCACTTCCTCTTCTGTGGTTATGAAATCATGAATTTGCATGGAAATTCGCAGTGTAATTATAGTATTAGGTCGTTGAATAAATTCTACAGACTTGTGAAACTTAAAATTTGTCTTCACCCAATTACCATTTTTTTTTTTTTTAACTTAAAGTGTTTCATTTGATGTTTAATTTGAAGTTTTTGAAGCTTTTTAAATTATGGCAACAAAATTCTCCTTTCGTTTGTAATGAGACGACTTAAAAAGTGAGATATCCGCAGAATTTAATGAGCGCCCTCATATTTAAAATTTAGAACCTCTTTCTGCGTGTCCCTAGGAATATGAATTTGCATAAACATCCGCTCCTTAGTTATCGATATTAACACTTCGTCCGAATTGCCACTTAACTTCTAAGTGCTGGTTACCTAATGCATATTACTTCTATCAGCGGTTTTACGTAGTATGAAATTGCACGTTGTACGGTCATAATGTTGTTCAAATTTGTTGTAGTTATTTTAAGCACGTAAGAGAAACTACTACTTGAATCATTCAATGTAACGCGGTAGAAAATGTTCATACGGTTCTCTAGTATTTCTCATTATTATAATTTAACGCCTTCAAAAGGGTTACTTTCACTTAATTTTAATATCCGTCTCCTGTAACACTCTGAAAGCACTTCGCTCTGCCCGAAATATTTGCATTCGGGGATTAAAATGGGACACTCTGTACACACCTATCGCTGCAAAAGGATTAACTTCAATTTACCCGAAAGCTAAGCCTCTTACGAACACAGAATCTACCCCCGCATCCCGCTCTTTATTTTGCCACGCAGAACCTCGATTGTACCACTCTATACATAGCAAATCCTTTCCAAAAATCGTACTGCGGGTCCACGAAGCGCAGTGACAACTCTAAAAGCAAAGGAAATACAACAACTGATATTTTGGATCCCCAAAATTCTATTCGAAACAGTAACTTGTGATCATAAATCAGAAATTTAAAAATATTGAATGATGTTTTATTCTATTATAATGAATAAACTGTGGATATTTATGCAAATTAAAATTTTTTACAGCCACGAAGAACTGAGATAAGAATTTGAGCGAGAGTATGTCTTATTATTTAAATATTGTAATGTTCACTATATTTTTGATATTTTTTATATTTGGACATCTGTATTTGGCATCTTTGGCATCAATATTTCGCATATTAGAATTCATCATAAATGTATGAAAATTAGTAGTTCAATAATGTGAGTATTAATTTATCAGGAGAGAAATTTAAGGGTAGTTTTCGAAAAAGTAGATGAAATAAGCGTTTCAGCCTTTGAAAGAAGAGAAAAATATAAAAATAGAAGAAAACAAAAAAATGCAGTAGTTGTAACAAACGCAAAAATTAAAAAAATGACCAATGACTTACTTTATAAAATTCAATAAATATCTAAAAATATTTGCAAAGTTAGAAATACTCTAAATGAAATTTGAAAAATCCTAACATCTTCGTTTTTACTGAAAAAAAAAGTTTCAAACATTTGACTTGATAAATGACTAGATAATATAATAGAGATTTTAATCATTCTCCCAGAGTTGTTTCGAATTCCCTGAAAGCCTAAAGTAATTATAAAAAATTGTTTCTATTCAGTTTATCTACAGAATGAAAAAAAAATATGTTTGCCTACGGAGTATTAAAATCCACAACTGCGAATTTTAATGAATTTTCAATTAAAAGCTCAGATTTCCACAAGAAAAACAATCTAACTAATAATTACCACCCATCAAACCGCTGACCGAGTTTCCCATAACTTATACCCTTCGATCATCCATCAAATTACACTTTCCCAACCCTCCCGAAGCTCCAAGAATCACCACCGAACCATCGCGCCGGAATTCAGATCCGAAACCTAGAAACCAAAGGGCCGGGGTAATCGAACATTAAACTAGAGAATCCCAAGCCGCAGGGCTCGCACGTTTCGCCCAGTTCCATCGAAGATCGAGTGCGACTCAATCGACCGATTGTTTCCCTTTCACCCCGGCGGCGAGTGACACTCGAGAACAGCGAATCCGAGAGAAAGCGCGACCGTGTTCGACGCGGGCGATCTCCGTCACGAGGGCAAACGGTCTCTCGGAGTCCTCTTTGAATCCGCGCCGGCCTCGGCGGAGGCACGTTCGTCACAAAGAAACCAGCTCGAAACGGACCGACGCGGTGCGAGAGGGTCGGTAGGCGTTTCGTCCCGCGGGAGGCTCAAAGTGGCCGCTAATCGAGCGATCGATCCGGCTCGCGGCAGCAAAATCGAAAAGTCACAAAGGGAGAACGGCCGCGACGAGGGGGGAGGGGGGCGAGCGCGGGGGCGACGTGTCACAAGTCTCCGGTAATGGAATGCGTTTCTCGCGTCGAGGGTTTGCGGCACGGAGCAGCGGCGGGAGTAGAACGGCGAGCGTGTGTCTTTCGAGTGGCATTAATAGGTCTTTGTTTCGTTGGAGGAGGAACTGGAGGATGCCCTGGCAGCACGTCGTCAGCCGCGCGAGTCTATTATTCGAATGTAGAGCAGATATCGGTTGTCGATATGCCAGCGGGTCTAAATATTCGATCGATTCCCGCCACTGCCTCCTCCCACACGCGCCTCCCCCGGGGCTTCGGCCCCTCTGTCAGCCGCCCCCCTTCCACCCCTTCCGCTCCCTACCCTCGACGCCTTCTGGCTTTACTCGAGACGCTCGGTCCTTACGTGCTTCGAGCACCACCTTTCCTTTTAGACTTCGCCAACCGGTTCTCTGTTATCGCGCCCGCGACTGCAACTTGCAATAATGAACTTCAAATCGATAGGTATCGAACCCCCGCCGGCGCCGCGCCGCGCGCGAACTTCGGCCGATTCCGCGCGGAACCGTTCGCGCGGTAAATAATGGTGAGGGGTGAAAGGCTTCCGTGAAACGTCGCGTCGGAAAAAAAAATGTAAAAGGGGTTGTTATTCGACGGTGGTGCGAAGAGTGGGAAATTATACGAGGGAGGCTTCTGAAAATTATTAAACAGTAGTTTTTCCCTTTCGATCGGTTTGAGCTTTGCCTGTCTGGCGATGAATGTCTATTTTCACTGCTTTCGGGACTTTCACTTTGCTGGTTACTTTGAAAGTACTTTAGATTTTTCTATAATACTTCCTTTTTATGATATGGTAAGACTTTAATGGCTCAAATTTTTCGTAGATTTTTAATTGTCATAAAAACTCTGGGAGAATCTGATTAAAAAATCTCTACACGCTTTCTACAATTATTAAATGGATCTTCAATTAGTTAAACTACAATTATTTTCTGTACGATTTTTATTTTCGTATTGATATATTTCATATTACTGAATCAATGTTTCCGCAATGCGAGTGGTGATAAATTATTTAGTCGAGGAGAATTCTAAAAATGTTTAGAAGAACAGATGGGAAAAGTATTGTAATATTTCCCTTTAGCTCGTCGTTTCGTTTGCCCGTCTGTCTATGAATTTCCGTTTTCACTGAACGCGTGACTTTCACTTTTCTGAATATTTAAACATTTGTTAACATTGCTGACTCAAATTTTCGCGTAGAATCTATTGAAAAGCTATGTAAGAGTATGATTTAATTATTCAATTTAAGAATGTGCAATTAGAATTACTTCTTACTCAGTTTCTAAAGCTATTACATGAATCATTTATAACTCAAATTATTTCCTCCGCAATTTCTACAATCATTTAATTTAATAACATATTCAAAAGTGTGTCGGTAACTGGAATTGAGAGAAACTCGACTTCAGGCAGAAGTTTATTGCGAGTCGAAGTTTTATCACCGCTGTTTTAAAACTTGAAGAACCGTGTCCCCGTTTCTTCTATAGAAACTAATCGTCGTTTGTCGTGCCCCTGCTCCTCACGCAAACTGATTGTTTTTCGTCTGTCAAGTTAAACGTGTTTCCTCGCTTTTTACTTCCTTTCCTTTTGATTATACCCTTCGGGGTACGCAAAATGAGTTCTAGACGGGAGCTTAAAGCATTGACACTCGCTGAAAGGAAAAAGCAATCGAATCAAGAAAGAAAAAAAAAACCGTTGCCAGTAAACCCAAGACTTCTTTAAACACTACCTCAAGAATTTCACAAAACGAAAATTAATCTGTGCAGGAAAATCTGTGGAAGTAATTTGAATTGCAAAAGATCTGCTGAAATATTTTGCAGGTGGGAAGTGTCTATTAAAATGGATAAAACTGTGCGGAGATAAAAATGTTAGCACAAGATGTCCAATGTTACAAGAAAAATTAACACTATTGTTAATTTAAAAAAGAAAAAACAACGTTATTTTCCACGGATTGGAAATTCTATAGATGCTGAAATATGTATTAAGTGAAAAACAAAATAAACTAGAATATTTCTTAAAATATTACTGAAATATCCCAAAATTCTAAATCTAAAATCATAATTAATTTTTGAAAGCTGTGAAGTTTGACAAAAAAAAATTGTTCTTTTTTTATAAAAACTCCCACAAATTCAATTTTTTCCTTGGAGATTCAAGCAACCAAAGTTTCACTCCTTTCCATATTTTGCCTTCGTAATCCGCACACTGTTTTCCCCCAGACACTACTTTTTCATTTTCGCCCTTGAGCCTCCCCATATCCCATTTTCATACCCGGAAAATTCGCGGCGAACACACCTCGTCTCATTACTATTTATTCAATAAACCAGAGCGGATCGACGGAGATCCGTCACTCGCAGACAGAATTTCTGCCACCGTCACGGGGCGTGATAAAGTTGCTTAACGAGCTCGACGAACCAATCGCTGTCCGTCCGTCAAACGCCAAAGCGAGAGAAGTGGAAGCGTAGAAAACACGCCGTCGCGAGGAATCTACTTTTAATTACAGAGAACACCGCGCCGTGTAAATCGACTCGCGGTCCTTTTCATCGAGATATTAATTCAGCGCAGGCCGGATTTTGTAATATCCCAACGCGGTGCGTCGTGCTCGTCGCCGGGAGGTTTCGCGTTTCCGCTAAACAACGCTCGAGCCGAGGTAAATCGATTGGAACCGCGCGGACAATGAGGCGGACTCGATAGTTCGACGTCGGCTTTTAATTAACGCCGATATCGGTGCGGCTGAAACGAAGCTGTCCTTTGCGTGCATCTGGAAATCTGCGGATACCTGAGGCTCGCTTCACTATCAATCGGGGCCAAAGTTAACTGCCACCTATGCGATAGTCCTTTGCCAAGGGGTGGCTTAATCTTGGGGGAAGTTCACGGGACGTCGGTTGTCCTTGCTTAAAGCTCGTGAATTTACAATTGAAGTTTCAGAATATGGGCAGGTTTCTCATTGAATTTTTATATGAGTGGAAATTTGAGGGTTTGGTCAGACTTTATAAAGGATTGGTTTTCTGGACATTTGGGTATTTGTGAGGGTTATATTTTTAAAAAAATTGCGAAGAAGACATGTTTCCTTATTTCGACAAATAAATTATTATATACAGCAATGTGCAAAAGTTTGAAATTACTTTGTAAATACAAGAAGAAAAAAATGTTTCAATAAGTATAAATAATTACTAAACTGTGGATATTTATGCATTTCCAACGATTTTTAATGTGCTAGAATGTATAAAGAGAAGCACAGATGCAAAAATACATCAAATATTGAAAATAAAATATGTTATGATATTTAGAAAACAAAAGACATTAATAATTAAGTAGTTTTCCTTTTACTATGCTCCTGAACATACGAATTTGCATAAACACTTCTGAATTATGTGGCAATAAAAACTGTGCTATTAAGTTAAAAATGTATAAAAATAGAGTTATATAGAAAATTAAAATTACATTATTCCTGTCTTAGAATTTAAACACAAAAAACCGACGAATTCTGTTTGTCAGTAGAAATATCGACATATTTAATAAATTATTCCTAGAAAACAGTAAAGAGGTGATTCTTGCAATTTTCAACAGTTTTTTGGTACACCTTTCCCCAGATCTAAAAAAAATTTGGTCGAGAAATTCAGAAAATATTCAGCAATATTCTTTCATGTATCCATCCCTGTTAAAATTAGCTGAGATGAGTTTCATATTTTATAAACCACCCTGTGGTTTTATATTTCAACCCCAAAGTGTATACACAATTTTTTCCTGGTTCCTTGAAGTTATACCACTACCTTATCACGCTTTTCCTCTATAGCTTCCCTAATCAAAGTATCAAAACATTTTTAAATCTCTTTGCCAACATCTTCTAGTGAACCTGAAATCTGAAATCTAAATGCAGCAAAATATAAATGTTCTTGGGGTTGGATAAAAACTCGCGGCGAACTTCTTACCAGAGAAGACAGGAAATTACGCGATACCGAAGTCAGACAGAAGAATGATAAATCACCCTCTCTCAACCCTCGTAAATTCGTCGTCGGGGCGATTAAGGACCGCCCGGTCGGAATTAGGGCTGTAATCAACCATCTTTTGGATCCCATTTGTCCCGCTAATGAAGCAGTCAAAGACTTCTCTGTGGGGACGAATGGACGATAACCGTTGGATGATCTTAAACAGTCAATTCAGTCCGATTCGATTCTCCTCGAGAAGCTCTTTGTACGAAAGGAACTGCCTTTTCAATTTTTCCCGGCATACACTTCGCATATTCATCGGGGGTGGAATAAAGGCGTGAAAGAAAAGATCGGGTCGATGAAAACGAAAACATGGAAAACCTTCTGTCTCTCCTTCTCCCCGTTGCCTCCCTCCTCGCAACCCCTTCGAACTATTCTCCCCCCTCTCGTTCGATCTCGTTTCTCCCCTATTGTGGGCCGCGTTAACCGCGTCGAAGAGGGAAAGCGACGTCGCTGGATTATTGTTCGGATCGCGCCCATTCGCGGGATTATCCGCGATTACCTCGAAACAGCGCCGGCAAACTTGCAGCCACCGGTGTAAGGTCGACGAGAACGAGAATGGAGCGATCAATGGTAACGTGGTTTCAACCTCCCTGTTCCCCTTCGATCGGCACGGAGGATTCGGAACGCCGGCAACGGGTCATAAAGCAGCCGGTGTTTTCGGCAATTTCGGGTTCGGGCAAAACACTTTCGAGGAAAATTAGGGGAACGGGAATTCTGAAAATGATCGAACTCGGTGTGGAAGTAGGGCAGTTCATACCCTAATGCTCTGATATTTTTTTTTATCGTATCATGAGGCAATTTTGGGGGGTGGAATCAACCCTTTGAAGAATGCAGACTTAATAGATTTTGCTGTAGAGCCGGGAAGCTACTTAAGCAATTATATTACGTAGTATTAGGATTTTTTAAGTGGTTAAAATGAGCCATAGTAATATCTTTTTTATAAGTAATTTGTTGTTAAAAAAATAGTATAGTTGTTTTGACTTTACGCGATTTAGAAGTAGCAAACAAAATACGTGAAAAACGCATGATAGCTGTGGATAGTTTTAGTGTTGCGGAAAAAAATATGAGATGAGTTAATTAAAAATAAAATTAAGGAGAATTAAGATTATATTTTAATTAGAAATTTCATATTTAACTCTGTGAAGATATTCCTCTCATTTTTAGTATTATCAAGACTTTTAATAATAATGTAATTTTGTAAATCTATTCATTTATTCTTACTTGACAGTGATTCAAACTAAAGAAATGTTTCATACAATAGTAAACGTCAATTATCCTCAACATTTGTATCATCTCTGATTTCAATTATTGAATGTCCTAACTATAAAAGCACAAAAGCACCTCAAATAAAACTTGAACTCCGATTTACAATTAGCTCTGCTGGTTTTCAGATTTTTTTTCTTTAATCAATCATGTATTTTGCTTTAATGAAAAAATGGTTCAATTGTAACAAAATTAGTGCTACTGTCAATCTTCGTTGTTCCTTAATACTCTATCAAAATTTTTCTGTCCAAATTAATGATTATGTGGCAACAATTAGTGTTCTCCAAAATTCAGACTTTTAAAAAGAACATAGCAGGGTTAATAATTTTCAACTAATCATTAGCATTATACCTAACAAATATTCAATCTAATAATCGATATTCCACTATATGAAATGAAACAACAAACATTCCTGTTTCGAGTATCAATGACCAAACCGAATCGAATCTCCCATTAGTATCAAAACAGAGATTCACAATTCCCCGGACCAGTATTTTGACTATCAAGCCAGCAAGCCCCGATCCGCGCTCTTTGAAAAGGAACCTTATCCCCGCTGATCGCGGCGGTGCGCAAATTAACAAAGCATATCCAAGCATCCTGTCTAATGGCAAATCAGGTTACTCAATCTCCCCCGGTCGAATTTCTCCACCCCCAACCCTTCAGCCTCCACTTCGAAGGCATCCCTGAATCGAGCGAGCAACGGCAGCCGATCGATCGTCGCGTAGAAATCGGAGCCGTGAACTGTTAATCACGCACCGGGCGTTGAAGTGTGTCTCGGTGGAAGGTTGTTGCGGCCATCCCTTCTGGATAGGGCGCCTTCGCGGGACAATTTATCGGTTAATATCGGCCGTCCTGGATCCCGAGGTGTTCGCGGATTAAACATAAAGCGATCCACGCGGTGAAGGTGGATAATACTGACCGTTCTCGACGTAATAGCTGGTCTCGTTGTACCGCTCGTCCGTGAATCCTGGCCTCTTCGCTTTCAGGGCTTTCGTTTCCAATTTCGCCTGGAACAAAGGGCACGATGGATAAGTGAACAGTATGGTCAGTCGGGCATCGCTACACCTGACGCGCGGAAAGTAAGGAGAGAATGGACGAGAATTGAAGGGGACTCTGTCGGTGCTTCCGACTCCAGAGTGGTCTCCGAGCGAATTTCGCGATGGACTCGCTTCTCTTTCCTACCGAAAAGGGTTGCGATCGAAATATCGGATGGGGGTGGGATCTTTGTGGTCGGGCTTTAGTGCCTCGCCTCTCTGATACCATTCGTACGACCAATGATCGGGGAATTTTAAGTCGTACGGATTTCTATGGCCATTACTGTATTTATATTTTTATATTCGAGGCGCTTTTTAACCCTCGAATAGGGGTGTTTTTTTAGTCAAAGCTGAGGTTCAGACGAATGATTTATTTTAGGCGAAGTCCCTTTTTTAAATGTTCATGTATAATTCCTTTAACATCATTTTTATTTTCATTATTAGGGACAGAAATTAATTCCTTTCGATTTTTGGGCAAAATAAAACTATTGTTAATAAAAAGATATAGTAATATTGTTGAAATATTTTAGCAGATCATTGTTAGCAATTATCTTGCACCATTTTTCTGAGAAATAATTTTTTTATTTTGTTTAGGATCAAATTACGGTATTAATTACGAGAAGAAGTTTAAAAAAAACTCATTTCTACAGCTAAGACGTTATATAAAGTTGTACAAAATTAAATAAAATACTTGAAATATTAATTTATAATGCTTAGTAAATAAAATCTAACACCTATGTATACAACTAATATTATGGCTTTTACTCCTTGAATTATGATGAAATAATAAGGAATAAATTGGAGGAAATAAATGCTAACAATCGCGAATGTAAAAGCACAGATTTAATTAATAAGTCCATTAGACGAGGATTAAATAAATAATAATTGAATCTGTACAAGGAAAAAAAATTTAATCGCGTATTTTAATATCTTTCAAATGTAGCCATAAACTTTTGTTATGCAATAAAATTTTATTTTGCCCCTGTATTGCAAAACAAAAATTATTAACTAATTTCATATCCAATTTCCAATTTTAAATATACGAACTATTAATTAATAACTCCTTCGCTGTATACTTTTTAAAACCATTACAAAATTCATCCTCACACAAATTCCCATCCACATACCATATTTATATACAAATTTATCTATCTTTAAATTCTAAAATATCTCTCAAATTCAATCGCAAGCCTTCCAAAGAAATAATCAAGGATTAAATAAATACCGAATACAATTCATACGTATCGCGCTACCCAAAGCACAATAGCGAATATTTCTTCGGCGGTTTTGCAGTCAGAGGAAAAGATTCGCCAAATTCGCAGCGCCGTGTACGAAAATCGAAGAGAACGAGCCGTAAAAATAGCAAGGCAGAGCGAAGATAAGGCGGCGCAATAATTCGGTTCGACATTTATCATCCGCGGTTAGTCATCCACAGTAGATAGTGACCGATGTGGTCAGCCATAGAGTTCGTGTTCCACCGGCCAACTGATACAGCGTACAAAAAAGTGTTGGTACCAAAAGCCAGCTCCGATAACGCGAGAATTTTCTCCAAACGGTTATTTGAAACTCTGACTTCAATTCTCGTTTTTTATCTTTACACTGTGCGAGCATTCAGACCCTTTAGTTAAAATCCTCTGAAAAAAATAAAAATCTAAAACAAGGGGAATCTGAAGGATTGAAAATTGTGCGAGCATTTAGAACATTAAAAGGGAAAACAGAAAAACGATTTTGATGTCTAAAAAATTATTATTTGAAAAATAAGTGTGGGGGAGAGGAGTAAGATCATGCCTTAGAAATTTTCTCGTTCTCCTTTTTCTTTTACAGGTAGTTTCTAATTATTTCTTCTGTCTTTTTAACTGTTTGGCACTTCTTATAGTATCTTCTATTTATTTCTAGCTTCTAGGACCTAGTTTTTATTTTATCTTTCTGTCAAATTTTTTATTTCTTATCCTCATCTCTTAATCCTCTAAACTCTGACATTGATCCTATTCTCTTCAATCTGTATCCTGTTTCTAATCCGTAATGAAGGTTTTCCTTCCCAGTTTCTAGTTTCTAGTCCTTAATCCCTTCTCCCCTTTCCGAATTTCGGTTCCTCCTCCTCAAATTTCTTCTCCCCACTAATCTTAATCCAAAATCTCTTCTTTCTTCAACCATCCCCCTATTCCTGTTCAATTTCAGCCCCAACGAAATTCCTAAACGATCTAACGAACCATCACAGAGCTCCACACCTCTTTCCACGAATATTCTAAATAACCTACAGCGAAACACAAGAAGCGCAAACGACACAAGCTAAAAGCCCCCGACAACGGGGGCGGAACGATTCGAACCCTCCCCAGAATTTCCACTTTTCAGCGCGCGTCCCTCTCTGACAGCGCGATGGGGCGGGCAGATCCAATGAACACAAAGAACGCGGCCAACAAAAACACCGGGAACAGTAGGAGTATCCACAGAGCGAAGGTATCGCAGTCGAAGCGAGCGGAATTTCGGCGCTGCCGGCGGGAAAAAGCCCCGGGAAAAAACACGTAGCGTTTCCGCGTCGAGCCCCGGGCCTCCCGAACGGAACAATCTTCCCTTTGTTTCCCCACCCCGTGAACGGCGTGCAAAGCGACGCTTGTTTCCAGGGCTCGGCCTTCAATTATAGCCGCTGCGCCGCGCGTCGCTCGGACCAACCGAAATAAATTTGCACGCGGCTCGGAGCTAATTCTCCCTTCGATCTGCCTCTCAATCATTCTTTTGTCCTTTTTGATCGCCAGGCGATGGACTGCAGCTTCCGGAAGGCTTAAAAAGGATTCGGTAAAACGCCATCGCTGGTTCTATGATTTTGAGTTATAGTTTGGGGAAATTTAGGGAACTTTCAGGATTTCGTGTTTTTGATGTTTGAGTCTTTGAGCTGGAATGTGGAATTTTTGGAGGATTTTCTAAGTGATTCAAGATATTTGAATTTAGAATTCTGGGAGTTACTGGTCTTATTATTATTACTTATTTTATTATTTTTAAATAACTGCTGAGTTTAGCTTATTTTTTTTAATGTTAATTCTGAGGAGTTTTATGGCAACTTTGTATTCATCTATCCCATCCTTGTAATTTGTACGTATTGATATTTCTGATAAGATTTATATTACAATATCCTATATGTATTTAAAATTGTAATTTATTTATGGGAATGAAAATTTTCGTATTCTGCATCTATAGAGAAAGAAAAAAGTAGAGAATTTTGTAATAAACATAACATTGTCATGAATATAGAAACATTCAAGTATATAATGAAAAGTATGTGTAAATTACCTGATAATAATTAAACAGAATTTGGAAAAATTGTATTCCAGACAAAAGTATTTAAAATTACATTATATTTCGGCATATAATTCAATTATACCTCTGCGAATGAATTTCATACAATTCCTCGAATGAGTGAGTTCTAATTTAAAATGTAATAATAGAAACTCTTAGTAGTACAAATCACAATTAGATGAACAGACAATTTTCTGAATAACTGAAGGTACACACAGGATTTTCTGGATAATTGCAGATTCATTTCTGATTTCAATTAAAGCTTTCTGTTCTATCATTTGCATTTAACTGAAAATTTTCATTAATTCTTTATACCTTCACTGCATATTTATTAAACTGCATTGTATTCCTTCATTGTATTAATTAAACCCAAATGGTAAAATCGATGAAAAATAGAAACACTCCGACGATTCGTCTGCTTAAAACAATCAAAACCTCCAAGAACACCCACGCAAAAATAATAATGGAAATATTCTCATCTTTTATCACATCCTGTTTCAGTCCAATTTTAGGTAGAAAATTCTTATTCAAAAAATTTGTTTATTTCGCACAACTACAATTTCGCGAGACAGCTAATTAAATTGTCCGAGTCTATTTTACTCTCCCCATGATTCATTGCCCTGCACCTGTCCCACTCATTGTTAGGAACCACTAGACTTTCTTTACACCAGACACAAAGAAGATTAATTGCCCTAAGATGACGATATAATGGTGCGTGCAGAGTGCAGGGTTGCCAAATTCGTGCGCGGTTCCTGTCTCTCGTTGTGTCATTTTCGCCAACAAAGTTCCACTGTCTCGTATCCATAAGAGCCGCTGCAAATAGGCGTCAATTAACTTCTAACACAGGCGGTTACGAGCCGACCGTAAATCTGCGCGCGCCTATTGTTTCGCTAATGACGGGAAATGGGAATCAAAGTTGTCATCAGTTGCGCGCGAGAGATTCAGCAAAAACGTATTCGAAGATTCGCGTTTCCAAAGAATTATGGAAAGGAGGACGAGTTAATTGCGAACCTCCTCGGAGGAGCCAATCCTTTTAATTAACCGACGGAAAATTATTTAACAAACACAATTAATTAACGTTCATCCGAGTTTAATTCGAGTGTCTCTCCCGCCTCCTGAAATCAGGATCCTTAATTCCATGAAAAAAATCCTCTCCGGTTCCAATTTGCATAGTTCGTTAATATTTTCGCGGAATCCTCGGCAGATTAAGAAATCCTGAACTGAAACTTCATTTCCGAGCGGAAAATCGGCGCGACGGGACGCTGGGAAAATGAAAGAGGCACGAGCGTAACGCAATTACAATTCTGGCTGAGTCCTTAAATATCGATTTCATCCGGTTCCGTTGATCAACGATCCATTAGAGCGGGATATCAAAACCACGTGGGAAGCGCCGGGTTTTAATATCTGTTAATCAGCGCCCGGTAATTAAAGGCGCGAAACGACAGTCGGATGCTCGATTTTCGCGCTCTCGGAACAAACGGCGCATTGCATTAATGGATCCTAATATCGGAACGCCGGAGCGTGTATGGCACCAGCGCGCGCCCGCGCGCCGCGCGTTTTAATTAAGACAATAATTAGCCGAAACATCGACCCGTGTAAATCCGATTAACCGGACGTGTAACACGAATCCGCGACGCGCAAATAATTCTGTCGACAACGCGATCGATATTCCCGCGGAGCAACGGGAACCGGGTAATCCAAGGGCCCTCGTCGACGATCAACCCAATTGCGACACTGTTGACGCTTTGACGAGAACGTGATGACGATCATCCGTTGGTTGACGCGAAACTGGGTACTTCTGTTGCTCCGAATTGGAGAAACTTCGGTTCTGAAAGTTAGCGAGCATCTGAATAGTCAAAGTTCGGGGATCCGGGGAAGAGAATTGAAGGTGGGAAATTTGGACATAGTTCAGAGTCGTGGATAGTCGCTGATCGAAGATTTATGGAAGTTATGCTTGAGGAGAACAGATGGATTTAGAAGGCTGGGAAATTTTGGATAGTCAGGGTTTGGGGATCTGACAAAAGAAATTGCAAATTACTCCTTCATAACATATTTTACGAAATATGTGACTTCATTGAAAACTTTGTAACAGGTTTGGACATTACATAAATAAATTACTAGAAGAACAATCATTAAGCTAATATATTATTTTATCTGACTATATGTTATTTAAAATAATCACGTGTTAGTTTATTTGAAATAAAAGAATATTTCATTTTATTTTTTTATTTAATCAAATATTTATTCAAGTAATTTCTCAAATACCCTCGGATTCTATTATTTAAACATCGATAATTGCGTTAGAAATACGAATTTTGTTACAAATTTAGGACACATATTATTCAAAGCTTAATATACAAAAACTGTTAATAGGAAATTTCCCTTTGCTGCGATGGAAAATTTCCCAGAATGTAGACTTCCTTCTAGCAAACTGTTTAAAAGAAGAATAGTTTAGAAGGGAAAAGCAGTTTAACTATAAAAATTCCCATATTCTAAATCCGATAATTAATTTAATTCAATAACCTCTTACAACAAATTATTTGTTACTTCATTTTTTTTGTGTAATTTAAATTGCACAAAAAATATATCATTTTCTTATGCTATTTCAAAAATGAAAATGATACAATCTTCAAAAAAACTTATTATTTAAAATGATTCTTTGGTATCTTCTTGCAAATAAAAAGTCCTTCTTTGTAACTATAATACATACAATTATTTTAGTGTAGACTTCTAGCACTTTTTCGTAATTTAATTCAACAGAGTAGCATCATATTTTATTAGTTAAATAATATTTCAATTGTTTCATAAAATATTAATATACTCAGATAGTGTTGTTATTTTTTTCCACTACTGTATCGATGGATAAAGTTTAGAGGATTGAATAGAATTAGTAGAAATAGTAAATAATAAATCTCCACAGGCCTGAGTTGCTGAGTAGTCTAATTCATAGCTGAGTAATCGAATTTTGGAAGATCCAGATACTCCAAAAGATTCAAATTTGAGGGATCTACGTGCTCCACATTGGATCATCCGAATAGTTTAACTTGGAAGACCAAACTGACCAAAACCAGGAAACCTGAAGTTTAGAAGTTGTTAGAGCCAAATAGTCAAATCTAGTATGCCTGAATAGTCAAACTTCGAGGTATGTAGAAGGTCAAGTTTGTGGAGATCCACACGGTCAAAGTTGAAACTAGGCGCTTGTTAGAAGTTGGCTAATCCAGACGGTCCATGTTAGAAGTTCTGAATAATTAAACTTGAGAGACCAAAGTAGCCAAAGTTGGAACAACTGAGCAAAGTTGAGAACCACAGATGATCAAAATTGCAAGAGATCCAATTGATTATATACTGATCTGGAATAATCTAGATACTCGAACTTTGAAGACCAAGATTCTCCGGTCCGGCGACACTAAGGACCCAAAGCTTGGGGGTCTAACCAATCCAAGTTTCGAACTGGATGCTAATTAGAAATTTGCTAATCTATATGTCTCATGTTACGAGTTCTGAATAGTTAAACTTGGCAGATCAAAGCAACCGCAGTTACGACAATTGAACTAAGCTGAGAACTATGGATGATCGAAGTTTCAACGCGTCTGAGTGATCACATGGTGGAGAATTGGGACACTCACACTTTGAAGACCTAAATAGCTACATTCTAGGGGTTCTGAATACTCAAAAGCTCGGAGACATGCATAATCGAAGTTCACAACTAAGTGCTCATTAGAAAGCGGCAATCTAGATGATTTATGTTGGGAGTTCTGAATGGTTAAAGTTGGTAGACCAAAGTAGTCGAAGTTGGAATAACTGCACAAAGTTGAGAGCTGTAGACAATCAAAGTTACGAGAGATTCCAGTGATTACAAATTGGTAGATGTAGACACTCAAACTCTGAAGACTAGAATTACTATACTACATTCTGAGAGATCTGAATAGCTAAATTGAGGACTGGGTATTAGGAGCTGGTTAACCTACATAGTTTATATTTTGAGTGACTAAAGTAGCCAAAGTTGGCAAATCTAAATAATGTTGAGAACTGTAAATGCTCCAAATTGAAAAATTCAAGTAGCTTAAAGAAAAAACTCAGGAAGTGCAGAGTAATGAAGTTAGCAACTCGCTAACAAAGTTGCAGCTTTCTAAAAGCACGTACAACTTTCTGAATTTGAGTTTTAATTTTTGTACAGAGGAATCAATACACCAAATCGATGGGTAATACATAAATAATAGCAATAAACAAAATCGGTTGACTTCAGTGAAAGAGATCTAAAAAATTAGAGAGGCAGATTAGGTATTAATTAGAAAGTGTATAAGCTACATATAGTTTATAACTTAAGAGGTCATGTATGTTTCTCGGGGCTAAATCGTAGTCAATGTTTAAGTGTTAGTTACTGACAAACTATTAGACCGATGGGGCTAATTCTTTTTGTATTATAAAGGTACTTGTTTGTAGAGTAGAAAACAGGTATGGAAGTTGTGAAATTATTATAAATATGGCGTCTGCGTGCAATTAACGGTGGGCATGATTCAGCTCGTACCAGTGATCTGAATCAAAAAGTGTTGATATTTTATTACGTTTTGGGATCGTAGTTATCGTGCTACGAAGGGGTTTTTGGAAAAAAAAATTACAACAGTGACAGCAATTTAAATTAGGGTGCCGTGATTTTCGTATGAAAAATCGTACATTTTTTGGTATTATTTAAAAATGGTTCAATTTATTCAAAAAAGCCTCCGCAGCACGATAACTACGATTCCAAAAAGTATTAAAATATCAACACTTTTTGGTTCAGATCACTGGTACGAGCTGAATCATGCCCAACGTTTAAAAGAAACCAGTTTTACGCCATTGCACGCAGACACCATATTTATAATAATTTCACAACTGCCATACCTGTTTTCTACTCTACAAACAAATACCTTTATAATACAAAAAGAATTAGTCCAATCGGTCTAATAGTTTGTCAGTAACTAACACTTAAACACTGATTACGATTAAGCCCCGAGAGACATATATGACGACCCCTTAAGGAACTAAAGCAGCTAAAGTTGGCAAATCCAAACAAAGTTGAGAATCACAAATATTCTAAATTGGGAAATCCGAAGAGACAATACTTAGAATGCGCAGGCAATCGAACTTAGCAACTCCCAAACAAGGTTGCAACTTCCAGAATTCGATTCCCAATTTCTACATAGCGCAATCAATGCGCCACATGAAACAAAGCAATTAACAACCCCCGGTAGAGCACATTGAAAGTCCCGGTTCAAATAAAGCCTAGAAGCCCCCGTCGAGCAAAGTCGGAAGCTCCGATAAAAGTCGGAAGTTAAAATCTGAGTATCATCCAGTAACAAGCTCCTTACAGAGTCGTCGACAACAAAAAGCCAATTGCTGCCGCACGGCGTTCTCGACGTCGATCGGATCGATAGACTCTTAAAACTGTGCGCGCAATTATTAACCCGGCCCCCGCTTCCCCTAATGTAAATTTAATTACGTCGCGGACGTCATTATCGGTCCGATAGTGACAACGGGCCAAGTTCCGCGTTCGATCGAACAAAGAGCGCGGATTCACGATCCCGCGGTCAGTTGCAATCGAGTTTCTCGCTGGCGTCGTCTTCGGTACGCGTTGTAGTATCGCGCGAGAAACATTTCGTGTGTCCTGCGCGACAAAGCGTCCGGAATCGAACGACGGTTTCCCCGGGGCGCGATAAAATTTTCGACCCGGCAAGATATCCGACGGAGACAACGGCCTGCAGACCCAAGGTTTGGTCGAGGGTGGATTTTATACCCCAGAAGAAGCGTCCCTCCGAGGCGACCCGGGATCGCAAACGTCGAGGCGTCGCGGGTGACGCACGACGCGGCGCCTAACTAAATTTCTAACGGGACGGCTTCATCAATATTTCGCCCTCCGCCCCCCGCGACGGGGGTGAGATACGACGCCGCAAAATCGAGGGGCGGCAAGGGCGAAACGGGGAGGAGGAGAGAAAAAAACCGCGTTCGAACGCGGCTGAAATAAAGTGTTCCGAGTTCCAGACACGATGTCGAAACTCGGCAAGTTTCGCGAGGAGGGGGGTGGAAAATAAACGAAAGCAAAAGGAGAGCAAGAAACCACCCTCGGCTGCGTTCCCGTTCCACGCGTTCGACCAACCCCCTCGGCGCCTCCCGGCGCACAGTGATCCGGATCGAAGAATTAGGTGTCTTTTTGATAAAAAAATCAACTTTTTCATATCAATTCCAAATAAATTTGTATTGCTTGCTAAATGTCTATTGACATAAGAAACGAAAAAATTAATACAGTTTAATAAAAATTGTAATTAAGGCGAGTACCTAAAGATAGACATTTTGAAGAGAGCAGTTTTTACCGAAAAAATTGCTTCTTTTCTTCGGGATGCCCTGACAAACCCATTTAATATTTCTTACTTATTCTTTTTTTATGATAAAGAACATTCTTTGTACATTAAATATGATCATCGACATTTGAGATTATTGTTCACAGTATGTTAAGAATTAATGTTAAAGGAAACAATAAATTTTTTTTTTATTTTATACCTTTCGCAAGGAATATCTTTAAAGTCTTAAAAAGTCACAGGTTCGGACAAATTGGATCATTCTCAGCATACCTTCCCCTATGTAACTACGCAAGAATCATTTCTCCCCTCGTCCCACTTCGCAAGTTATTATTGCTTAAAGCTATAGACCTCTCTTCGCGACGCGTCCTGTTTGCGTATAATAGACGACTAATCAATCGAATGGCTTCTAAATGTGTAAGTTTTTGCAATAACATTAAGAGAGAGCATATATAGAATTCATTAAGTGGGAATGGGTCCCAGCAAAAAAAGCTCTACCTCCTCCGTTTAGTAGTCGCATTTCGATCCCGACTCTGCGACCACTAAGCGGAGAATACTGTAATGGTATGTTAATAATCTTATTTTTTTTCGATTGGTAATAATTATTTAATATAAAATTAGCATTATTTTTTGTTTGTAATATATAATTGATTAAAATGAAGATTCAATATTATCTTATAAAACTATAAATTTAAAACATTTTTAAATAACTATTAAATACATATAAAATGTATTGCGCCGTATATCATGAAAAAGCAATTAGTATTTTTTTTTCAGTAAAAATTTCATTTGGATAAACCCGTTCAGTAATTATTAAAGTTAAAATCATGTACTGAAACGTTGGATCCTGATGTAGCCAAGTTATTAATTCACGAAGGATACATAATAGGATGTTTATAAGCTTATTTTTTGAAATTGATAATAATTATTTAATCTACTGTTAAAATTATTTTTTATTCGCAATATATAATAAATTAAAGTAAAAGTTAATATTTTTTTACACTAATAAATGTTTAAAATCTTAAAAAATGACTATTAAATAAATATAAAATTTGTTGCACTGTATATTATTAAAAAGTAAACATTTTTTACTTTTTTTAGTCAAAATTTCATTTGGATATTCCTTATAGTTCAAAAGTTATACTAAAATGGCACCAAAATCTTCGAACCGGACCAATGTGCGGCGCCCCTCGTTCTCCGCGAGGCCACCCTCCACGGCCGACTTATGTTTCCATCCGCACGAATTTTCGCGCCACTCGCCCCGTTCTGGACTTTCGGCTGTATCGACCGGCCCTGATGCCTGCCCTCGCACCCCCCAGGCCAAACCCCCTCCTCGAGTCAGGGTTTCTGTCTACAAGTCAATGTCTCCTTTCCACCATCGACCATCCCTCCTGCCCCGCGCCTCCGCTTCCACTGCCACCGGGGCTTCTCCCCGTGAATTCCGAAGCCGCCCTTCTCTTGCATTTAGGCCTTATCCACTTTGCCGCGTTCCGTTCCAACCACCGGTGATGAGATTTTTCTTCTCGACCTGCGAGAGAAATGGACGGGGGGCTCGCGACCTTTGTGGCTGGAAATTTGGGGAAAACCTCGACAGAGCCTCTTTTGGGGAATTTTCCGAGGGAGGATTTTTGTGAATGCCTCTCTTCGCAGGATTTTGGGTTGAATGCGTGTGAATTTGTTGTTATATGGGATTGTGCAAGCGTGATTTTACCGTGGGAGGATTGTAGGAATTACTTAGGGGATGGGAATTAATAATATTATTGCGG
The DNA here is from genome assembly GCA_030770465.2 of Perdita meconis. NCBI lineage: Eukaryota > Metazoa > Arthropoda > Insecta > Hymenoptera > Andrenidae > Perdita > Perdita meconis. Next base: position 6,650,617 of record JASKOS020000001.1, read on the forward strand.
GTTGTAAATATTTTTCGGTACATTGGAAAATGTGAGATGTGGGGTTTGAAGGTTTTAGGTTTTACTGTGGAAATTTTTTTTTTAACGAAGACCTAATAATACTTAATTTTTAGTATCTGCTTATGAATCTTTGGGGTTCGTGAATTATAAATATACACTGACAAACAATGTGAGAAATAGATTTAAAGAGTTCCGAAAATACTTGTAATACTATGACGCTAATAATTTAAGTACTCATTGCGTGATGTTGAAGACTGAGGGTTGGAAAAAAAATAGGAACAGTGTAATTATGTCATTTTAGTGGTTTTGGGGTGGATGATACTTTAAGTACACTGGGACATTCGATCGAAGAAGTGCTTGCATACCGATCAAGTGTTTGAATACTTTTAACTACTCGAGCAGTAAATTATTTGAGGATTTTGTACATTTTTCTAAAAGATTTTGAAAGATTTTCAAGGTTCATGAAATTTTTAAGGGACTTGAATATTTGAACAGAGTGTATTTAACAGTTAAGTATTCAAGTACTCAATGCATTAACAGCTGATTATTTCTCTCTTCGTAAACCTGAATATTTAAATACTAAACGACTGAATCCTTCGATTATTAAAAGATCTGGAACATATTTGGACATCATGGTATTTTAGAAAATTAAAATACTTAAACCTGAGAGGACTTACTTATTGATTACTCAAGTACTCAAACATTTAACTACTTGAGTATTACATGAATATTAAAACACCTTTGCAATGACTTCCGTAATATTTCTATAAAATTAATAATGAAAGTATTTGTGATACACTAGAATATTTGAGCACAAAAGTACTAAAGTATTAAGTACCTAAGTATTTTAGTAGAACATACTACCATCTGAATACTACATTAGCCAATAATAATTTATATAATCAAACATCTGAATACCGGATCACCTAATTTTTTGGACGAATTCAGAAGCGATCTAGATTGGACTGTAGCCCAATATCGGGTCGCTTCAAATTTTTAATGAACCGCGAAACGATAGCAGAAGTCATTAATTTGTACGAGATTTTGATAGCCACATTTAAATCACAAAAAATGAGATATCGAATAAGGTATTCATCATGAATAAAAATTCATCTAAACGCTATTAAATACTCAAACACACCAGTCTGCGACTATTTTACATATCAACTACTTTAGTACACAACCCTAATTCCACATCGGATATTTAACTACTTGGATCTTAACTACTGATACTTAAGTAAAATGAATTATTGTATAGCATAAAATAACACATAAAATATTCGACACAAAATACATTACACCACATACAGCTATTAGAAAATATTTTAGAATTGCTCACAGAAGATTTAAAGAAAAAGAAGAAGTGTCATTATTCTAATTTTCAATCCAGTTGAATTCAGAAGACTGAAACTCCATGTCAGTCAGTACTCAAGGATCAAGTGCAAGAATTTTTCTTAAACACCCAGTACTCAAACGTCAAAACATACTTAAACATTAAAATATTCTCCCTCCCAAAAGAACTCGAACATTTCATCCCCATCCTCTAGAATTCCACGAACATCCCCATTGTCGTGGTCCTCGGTTACTCAGGTACTTTGTACTCGTTTCCCGACCGCGAAGAAAAAACTGACTCGAAGAAAACCTCAGGTCTGGAAGCTCGAGAAGAATCTCACGACAAAGGGTGAACCATCCGACAAAAGGTCATGACCCTCATTACAAATTATTCCAAAGACTCAAAGCTCCTGGAAGCTTCACAATTCTCATTACTCCGGGAATCACTCTCAAAGCGTGTTTCAGTCATTTTTTTTTCCTTCGAGGAGAAGCTTACCAGGAACTCAAAGGTTTCCTCGCGGCACCGAAATCTTTGCCCCGACATCCTGCCATTTCGGCTTCCTCGATCGTCCCTTTTCCCTCCCCCGCAGCATCCTTTCGACCGTGAAAGGACAAAGTTCCTTCCCCTAACAAGCTCGAATATGCCAGCCGCGATACGAGTTTATCGAACGCCGCGTTAAACGCGCCCCTCCGCTCTAATCCACTTCGCTGCTTTTTATCGGGGGATGAAGGTGATCGACGAGGACGACGAAACTTCCCGTCGCATCCGGATCGATCCTCAAGGATCTAGAAAGCGGAGAGGGCCGAAGAGCTTTTGAACGGTTCGCTGATTTGGAAAAATTCACTAGCGGAAAGGTTGGAACCGCCGCCGAAGTTTCGGGGACGTTTCACCCCCGTTTTGTTTACCGGATGTTCCGGTTCTCATCCTGCTCTGGCAGGATTTTTCTCCCTCGCGTTTCTCAGCAACAGGCGGCCATCGCGCCGGAGTTTAACCCGGTTCCTGGATATTTCGGACGAATTTCGGGATTATCCTTCGATCCTGCGGATCTTCCGTCTTTTCTTAATTTATATCGAAACGACGGAAGTCAATTTTCATTCCGTATTCGATGTATTAATATTTCTAGAATTCGTCGAACGATAAATATAGACACCAAATCCTCAAATTCTCTGGAGCCTGTTCAATTTTCCCGTTGAAACCAGGAGATCTATAAACGTCCCCGAACATCCCCGAACATCGTGTCGCACGCAAATAGCGCGGCGGATTATGGAGAAGCGGATCGCGAAAGAACTGAATGGCAACCCGAAAACTGGCAGAGGTTCAATGAGGAGGACGATTTCGGTGCTGCGCGAACTTATTTCGAATTCCCGCCGCGAGTGTTTCCCGTAGATTAATGGTGGATTAACAAAGTAGTTCCTCTCCGCGTAGCGGCCTCGGTTAAGGCTTTAAGCGCTACCTTGAGCAATTAATTTCGAGTGAATCTCGAGCTGGAGCCGGCGGGAGAGCCTGCAAAGTTCCTTCGACATTGAAAAAAGGAATGAGAAGAGAGGGAGAAGAAAATAAACAACCGACGGTAAATTATCCTTGGAAGCAACTGCCACTGCGAGGCAATTACGTCAAAATTAGTGAAACGACGCGCGATCAAAGCCTGTCGAATGGAAAATCTTTTTCGACGCCGAGTGTCGCGAGATGGAGACTTCTTCAATTATCAGTTCTACTCCCCTTTTTGTTAAATTGATGCATTAATGGATCTTGAGATAATTTTTTGTGCGAGGCAATCACTATTTCGGATAATTGTTATTGGTAGTTCGTAATGGTTAGATTACTACCTTTCCATTTTTAGATAATATGATTATGCTGTATCGATAGGGTTGTGATTATTGAAATGCAGAAAAAATTAAGTTAGTGTCAAGTTTTAATGAGGAATTATTGCTTTGAAGGATCCTGTTTTTGATTGTAGACAAAAGTAGGATTTTGATGCGTTTCGATTTTGGTATTTATGTCACGAAATATTCCGAGTTTAATTATTTCGGCAAGCGGTTTCAATTGACACATTGCCACGTTTACAGGATCGATAATCTGATTTTGTTAAAGGAATCATTTCCGTGTCACAGTTTTAAAAATTTTAGTTTCCATTTTTTGACAAATTTCGAAAGCAGAAAGACACTTTGAGGAAACTAAAACTGTAAAATACTAATACTATAAACAATTAATTAATTTAAAAAAAAATCATAGAGATTTGAAAATTTGAAGTTATTAAAATTCGAGATTTAGACATTTTTATAATTTCACTTTAATGAATTGAAGATTTTAAGCTGAATATTTGGAGATTTTTATATAAAAAATTAGATATGAAGATTTGAATTTTGGAACTTTAAAAAAATTCAAGTTGAAATATGAAATTGGAGATTCAAAGATTTAAATTTTGAGACTTTAAGAATTATAGTTAGATATCTGAAAGTTCGAAGCGAAATATTTAAAGAATTGAAACTGATAATTTGTTGATTTTTGAAAATCTCAAAATTTGAAAATTTCAAATTGCACATTTTTAAACTTTTAGTGTCAAAATTTCAAATTTTCTGATTCAGAGATGGAGATTTAAAGATTTTAAGTCAGAAATCTAAAGGTTTGAAAAGAATAATTTAAAAACTTAAAATTGAAGATTTGATAATTCCAAGTTGACGATTAGAAGACTTCACAATGCAGATTTAGAAGTTTGTAATTACAGATTTTGATATTTGTAGAATAAAAATTCGAAATTTCATGCCTTGGAGTTGGAGATTCAAAGACTTCAAGTTGAATATTTGAAGATTTGAAGCCGAAAATTGGAAGATTTCATTTGTTTGGCGATTAAAAGATTTCAAGTCAGACATTTGAAAATTTGAAGTTGCGAATTTTGTTACACTGCATTTTCGGAGTAGAAATTCAAAACTTGAGGGTTTGAAGTTGGAAATATTAAAATTTGAAATTTGGAAAGCTATATAAGCAATTTGTTAAAAATTACTAAAATTACAATAATTCGTACTGCAGACTTAGACCACTCTACAAAGTCGATTTTCCTCGAAACGTAGTTGCCACAAAAAATCTTTGCACCAAATATTTTCCCTCTTTTTCACACAGAATCATCCCCTCATCCAATTGCACTACGATTTCCACCCCCACCTGCATATCATCACGTTTTTCTACCCTAAAAAAATTGTTCTACCCTCGCACCCTAACAATGCTTGAACTCTCCTCAACTCTTCCACCCTTTTTCGACCAAACAACGCTTCTTCGCAGAGCATTTCGACAGAACTCACAATTAAGAAAAATGTGCAGCCTTGTGCAGAAGAATACGTATGAATAATAAAATGATCCAAAGCTCGGGGATCGCGACGCGTCCACGCGAGGATTCCCTGCACGCTGTTTGCGTATCCGGGCGTCGAATTTCAAAAGGGGAGCGGTTCACGGGCGTTTATTTCGTTAATGACGACTGGCCGTTGTGGATTAATGAGGACGTGGCCCGTGACGGCGCCGGGGATGCTCTGCGCGTCGAATATCGACGAGAACGACCGAGATACGCGACAAGTGGATGAAATACGCGCTCCGTTTCGGGTCTGTTATGCCGATTTCGGCAGGTTAAGGAGCTCTGCCGCTGGCATCACGAGTACCGCGCTTCGAAATAGACGTCGGAGAGGTTCATCGACGCGCCGTTCTATTCTTTCTCGTTCTATCTGCCCTCTCTACCCTTCTTTCTCCCATGGGAGAATTCCTACTCTATAATTCAACTCTGTTACAATTTGGGGAATGCTGAACCACGGCTTTTAGAGGAACATTTCCTGCAAACTTCCGAAGTACCAAGTAGCCGAAAATTTTGTAAACAAAGGATCTCGAACATAGATTTGATGGTTGATAAATGGGTTCCTTTAAATTGGTAAAAAATTGAAGCATCAATTTTTATTTGAAGAGAATTTTGTTTCCATGTTGTTCGAAACTCTGATGAATAGAAATGCATCTTCTAATTCTTATCATTATTTTTTTAATATGCATACCGCAAAGGAGTGAAGATTACTTTATTATAAAAAATCAAGAGAGTAGATTTCGCAAGGGAACATTCTATAAATGTTCTCAAAAACGCGAAAAGCTCTAAAAAATTAATACTTAATAGAAATATTTTTTCGATTTATCTACAGATTTATCTCTCGCCTTTGAATTCTTTAAAAACTTCTTTGAAAGTGTAAAAAAATTATTATTTTAAAACATATTTATGAAAAAATAGCGTTAGCCTTAAAAATAGCGTTTACATTCTTCCTTAGAATCTCAGTTAAATTTTCCATGAAAGTCTCTAACATTCCAAAATTTCAGAACAATGTTTTCCCATACGAATTCTCCCCCAGCCCATCAAAAGCGCTATTACATTACCCAAGAAGCACTCGGAGCATGATATTCTAAGCCGACTCACCTTCTTCAAGTCCTTGCTAGCATCGGCTTCCTCAGCTTTTCTCTTTTCCGAGATTTTCGGCGCGGGAACAGCGATCGTCGCCTCCCTGAGTGGCTTCAGATCAACCTAAAACAGAAAGCAAACACATTGAAGTATTCGCTCCAACTTAGAGTTCCCGAAGCGGTTCCAAGAATCTGATATCAACCCTTTCTTCTCACAGTATCAAACAACGAACCGAGGGTAACAAAGGTGCGGTGCAACGAAGATCCACGATCGAAGGGTCGCGACAGAGTCCGTCGTGCATCGTTAACGGCCGAAGGTTCAGGCCGATCGATTTATGCTAATCGGTTTAACTCGTCCCTGCTTCACGCGCCAACCCCGCGCGCACGCTAATTTCTCGTTAACGTTTTGGGCGGCCAAATAGAGAGACGCGTGGCCCGCCGATTTAGTGGCCGGTAATTCAACCAGAACGTAATGGCGCGAATCGTCGAAAGGCGGGTAAATCGATGACCGCGCGGCCCGCGTTAATATAATTAGACGCTGGGATCCTTGAGGCTCCTGCTCGAAATACGATCACGTGAAGCTCGCGTCGACACTGAGTGGACTTTACATCGCGCCATCCTTCGTGGGCGCGAAGATATAAAGTAGACGGAGCAGCGAATTTTCGGCGGTGCGAAGTTAACGAGTATTAATTGACTCTCGAAAATTAGACGAATTTCGGGAACGCGAAGATCTAGTTCTAGGAGGATCTTTTTGTCCAATCTCGAGGTTAATTACACTTAATCACAAAATATTCGGACACTGGTATAACTTTAACTCTTAAATTCTGTATCAGGAATAAATATAAAGTATGCAACACAATTTTTATAGTATAACAAACCGCATTATAAATACAGTGACTCACAGATTTGTTCACATGCACTCTAAATGTTAATTAATTGTAAAATTCACAGTATTGCTTTTTTTCTTTCGATCTGTGATCGCTTGCAGATTCCACGATTAATCGTTGCTCAATTTCCATGAGTTTTATCGCGTAAAGTCAAATACCATTTTTAAAAATTAATATAAATAGTTTTTATGAACTAATTTGTGACTAACAGCGTCTGAGAAAGTAAAAAAAATTGACCAGTAAGTTTGTCTAATAAAGGAGTGAAACACAGTGTCGATTACTGACCACAAATAACTTGAATACACTGAATTGCTTCAAATATGTTATTGAACAAATGAGATGTGGAATCAATTATTAATTTAACTGTTCAAATATTTCTGTCACATGAAAATTCAATTTCTTCCAATATGTTTCTTAATATTCTGAGGTACTAATACTGCGTTTTGCACTGCAAACAATTTTCGTAGTTCACTTTATATTTATTCCTGATACAGAACGTAAAAGTTAAAGTTACACCAGTGTAAGAATATTTTTGTCATTAACTATATTTATTTTCATGAAGTTCCAAGATTCGCGAACACCAGTAATTAGGCGCGGAAATTTTAACGACGCGTTGCTCTCGGTCAAGACCGGCCCACTGCGAGATTAATGGATCGAAGATCGGCGCGGAAAGATTAAACGCCGGGAGTTAACTCGGATATTAAAGTTAACTCGGATTTTATTACTCGTCGTGCCCCGCCGCGTCGACTGAAAATTTCATCGAACACTTCGGCTCATTGGTAATTAAAGGGAATTTCGCGGAGAGGATTCGGAGATTTCAACCCGCCGCGGAACGCAAGTTTTCAGCCCCGGAGAGAGGAGTGGATTTCGCTGGGGAGAGTTTTGAGAGAATCTCGAGAGTCGGAGAAGTTCACGGACCAACAAGTTTCTTGGGTTCGGAAAAAATCAGGTCAGCGCCGGCTCCTCTGTCCCTCGTTGCGAACTTCGTTATTTCGATTTTTTCGTGTCGCTTGTCGAAGCGAGCTCTGCATCCCCCGGAATCCTCCATCTCACCCCTTTCATCCCCATTTGGCTCTCAGAAGTAACGAAATTGGGAAAACAACTCTTGTTTACCGGCTCGATAAAGCACCCCGGGAGGCAGCGTCGCGTTAAACCGGGGGAGATAAACTCTTTGAACCACCTCCCAACGCCCTCGTGTTTTCACGGATTTCGCGATTTATTTGCAGGCGTTATAACGACGATGATCATAGCGTGTACACGACGTTATATCCACCCCGTTGCGTCGTTCACCCCTCGTTTCGAGGTATCGACTGGCCCCCGTCGTGTTTACATGCAATCAACTTAATTCCTGCTCGCGCAGATTGCAGCATTTCAACGTGTCATTATGTTGCGCGTATTATGCACCGATGACTCCGTTAGCCGCTTTCTCTGGCTCGGTCGAGTGTAAATAAACGCCGGGGAACTTTGGCAAGTGTGTCAAAGTCGGCCTCGACGAATCAAGTCAGTGGAGCTTGGAAATCAGGACTGGGCAATATTTGCAGGAAAAATAATTTACGTACTGCTCGGAATTAAATTGTTGCACGGATGAGCGAGCTATTCATTACTACACTGCGGATTTTCGACGCGAAATCCAATTTTTACGTATGTGGGTAAAGACTCTAAAAGGATTAAACAATCAGATTTGGTAAAAAGTGTAAGAATGAAAATTGTGACTTGTGTATTTAGAAAGTAAATAAATTTTGTAGTAATTCTTGTACTCAACTTACTCAAACATTAAACGCGTTTTTCTCGAAATTACACTTTCTCTTCATTTTGCAGCTATTGCAAAAGACGGAGCTATTTTGGTATCTAATAAGAGCTTCGTAGATTTTTGCATACTGTGACTCACAAGTTTTTCGTATGGATTTATAACATTAATTGTCTAATTGTGAAATTTACTGCATTTTATTTTTCATTTTTTCTGTGTTGTTTCCAACTAGTAGGCTTAATTATTGTCCAGTTTTCTTAATTTTTGTAAAAAAATTACATTCTTAATTTCCTGAATTTAATTGAGCAAGTTTAATATATTCTTCGTGAACAAACTGCAACAGCAAACTGAACAGTCACTGCATGTAGGATTATTTATAATTGGACTGCGGATTTTCATGCAAAATCAAATTTTTGCAAACGCAAGTAAAAAATTGCAGCTTGAATAACAATGTATCATGTTTCCCGAATATTGTAATTCGCAATATAATTCTGATACTTTACATATTTTTCGCATATTTAAAAGTATTACAAATGAATAAAAATCCGCAATATAATTATCATAAATGCATAATAATGCACCGTCTATTTCTTACTGTTTTATCCAGGAAAGATTAGAAATTGATTTTTTCATTGCATTTTAATTTTTAATACACTGGAAAGTTCAGAGAAAATCTTTGAAAATTGTAGAAATTATTTTAATGGAAAAATTACTATGGAATATTTTAACAATAAATGGCAAAAACTGATGTAATTTTGTTATTTATGCCTCAAATATTTAAAAACACAGAAAATAAAATTTCTAACAGAATTTACTATCAACTATTAACCATGAAAATGAGACAGTATTTTATTTCTAATAATTCACTGCTTCAACTAGATATTTAAAACATTCTTTAGCCCAATTAGAAATTTTCAGTGTTCCCAAAATTGTTAATTTCCAAGCATTCCTAAGTTCCTAAAAAATACTCAAATTTTTTTGACAATCTTTTCCAACCCAAAAACATAATATTTTATGTATTTATAACAATATCCAAGTGATGATCATCCATATTATATCCAACTTTCCGCTACCCCGTTAAAAAATTTCCTAAAATAATTAACAAAAATCCTAATTACTTTTGCCTCACCCCAACAATTCTTTCAAGATCCCCAAGTCCCCTAAATGTTCCAAATTCCCCAAATTCCATAGGATGCCCTCAGTTGGAGTGTCCCAAGTGTCCCAAATCCAGGGATCCTCAGTTCTTCGAATATCTCAAGTTCCCCGAAAGCTCGGAATACATATTCGGAGTTTTCCAGCGTCTAAAAACTTTGTTAGCGAGTTGAACTGGGTGTTTAGAGCAACTCAGAACGGTAATTTCCCAGTATTTTATCATCGTTATCTTCTAATTCGAGAAATTACTCCATCAAGAGCTGTGATTACGCGTTTACCCGTTGATCGATTGAGCGATTCTCAGTAACGCAGAAAAGTACAAGGTACGCGGAGGCCGATAAAAAGGTGTAATAAGGTCTCGCAATTAACCTACTGCCGGCTCTATAATCTCTCCCGGCTAGTTTACAGCGAACGAGCCTCGATCGTTCTAAAAATTCACGTCGCAAGGCTTTTTCTCGGAAGCGCAGTGAACAGTTCTGCGCGACTGTTCCTGCTTCCGTCGTGAAGTTGCGATCGATATTGTTATTGAAACTTCCTTTGGATCGATCCGCGATCTCGATGCACTTGCTAGCGATCCGTCTGATCGTTCTGTTGCGGAACGCGGATGCGTTCTGAAGAGTCGCTCGAGCGAACTCGTCGAGAGCGTCGACTGCTAATTACGCGGGGATCCAATGAAAATTTCGACGAACTCTCGAATCGATATCTTCCGATCCTATTATTTCCATCCTGGAGCGAACCATCGTTTTGATTAGAGTGGCATATATGTTTTTCATGGAGCTGCGAGGTTTGGAAGGTAGAGAAAAAGATGTTCGATTGCTGGAGTTTTGCTTGCAATAGAATTCTACTATTTTGATAGACGATCGGAGAGAAAGTTTGATAGACTTGGCAGTGTTTGATAGCGCGAAACGTCGGATATTTCGTTCCAGAAAGTCTGAATCACCGGTCGCGGGCGTCACGATCAATATCAAGAATCCGAATCCGTGAGGAGCAAGAAAGGAACTTCTATATTTCATCCTATCTTTGGCAAAGTCGTCCACTATTTCTGGATCTACATGAAAGCGTTTCGAGAGTTTCCAACGGGGACGACAGGAAGGGCTTAACTGCTCTTTGCGAAGACAATAAAAATCTGCATGCAGTAGACCTCGGCTTATCAGAGCCGAAACTGAAGCATTTGTTTAGCTCTGACAGGGCATAATTAAATCTCTCATTTTAGTCAATCTTTTACTAACAATAAAGAAGGTTAATTAATGTTGATGGGATCGGCTAAACGAAATTCTACAGATATCAATGAACCATTTAGTCACAGAATGCCAACAATGCGACGAATAAAGAACGAAGCACGGACTCAACGGCGACAAAATAAAAAAAATGATATTCTCACATCGCTCTCTTTTCAATGAAAGAATCAACTTCTGCAGACATCAAAATATCCAAGAAAAATAGAATAAAAAGAAGATTCACCACTGATAATTGATACAGTTCTAATCAATTCTAATTAACCGTGCAGTTGATGCAACTTTAAATAGTAAATAAAATGAAAAAGAAAGAATGCTACAGAATTTCTTTAAACATTCCTTTCTCTATTTTTCTCTAAAATTAATTCCCCAGAAATAATGCAGTCATAAAGACATTTTCTTTATTGTTACTGTTTATCTTCGTAAATGCAGGATTTACTTCAAACTATTAATACAGAGTATTAAGTACATGCAGTGAGAGTGTGATGCTCTAAATACTTTTAACTCTTAAGTAGACTTTTGGGATCGCTGCAGTCCTAAACAATTATAAACTAATAATTAGCCTGCGATTTCTTATGCAAATTCATATTTTCACAGCCACAGAAAAACATACATTATCTTTTACATATTGTTTCATAAAAGGTATAGAAGGTTTCGTGTCACATACATTTTTGTATCCTTGGATATTCTAATACACTTTTGTATATTTAAAACTATCATAAATCCATAAAAATCCGCAGTCTACTAATAACTATTTAATAAGTGATGTTTCTAAGGGTGAAAACTAAAATTCATTTCTATTTATTAATTCAGTAAAAATAAATATTCAACGAAACTATTCAACTAAAATTCAGGGACAATTTAAGGGTTAAATCTGAGCTTTTCTTGCACAAAAAAAAAGGATCGAAGTTCGGGGAAATGGGAACGGCCTCGCCGATGAAGGCACCGTCGTCCAGGAGCGCATTCAGTCGCAGTCGAAATCGAGGATCGATAGGCTCGACGCGGTCGGCTATTATTTCGCGGGGGCCGAATCGCCGAGAGTTCGTTCGTTCGGGGCGCGAATCAGGCCTTACGGTCGCTAGGGTCGCCCCTGACAACGCCCTTGCCTGCATTGCGGTGCCCCTCGTCTTCCACCCCCTGCGTTATCCTGCTACCATAACGCCTGACAATGGCCCGGGAAGGTCGGCCGAGGAACCTGAATCCTTTATTCGTATGCACCTGCCCGTTTTGCGTTCCCTTCCTTACACGCGTTCCCCGCCTAATGATATCTGTTGCTTGGAAACCCGACAGCGTCTCCCGCCGACCTCTTATCCGCACTCACCCCCTTGGGTGAACCTTTCTTCGGGGGGAGTGAATGGCTCCGGGACGGAGATAAAAAACATACGCTTTTCATATTTCAGGAAGCCGAACGAGAAGAAAACTGATGATTTCGACTTCTTGGAAAAGTTGGGATGCGAGGAAATGTTGGGGAGTTTTTAATAATTAGGGTGGAAGATTTTAGGCGAATTCTTCTTCGGAATGAGTGTTAATTTAACCCGCAAAGTGAGTCAGACTTTTCCTTGTTTTTCTATAAAAACAGAGCTTATAGAAAATTTATTGTCTGTTGGGAAAAGTGTTTGAAAGCTACATTTTTATATAAAACTACACTTCCGGGAAAAAATGGGAAGCATTGGTCAATTTTTATTAAAATTTTACAACATAACCAAATACAATATTTCTAGTTTTAATATTGAGTCTGACTAAAGCTTGATTGCATAAACAAAAAGTATTTGTATTTCCTTAAAAAGGATTGATTTTATTAGTTCAATAATTTTTTAATATTTCTCTCGGTAGAAATTTGAGGTCATTTATACAGAAATATCGATGAAAATGTGGCTGCAATTTAATTCTGTATAATACGATTTTTTCTTCGTTAAAATAAAAAATTCTATGCTGCAAAAATAATAAGTACTGCTTATTGAATACATTGAATTATCTAAAAAGTTTGTAACAATATTTTTATGTGAAATTCTACGTAAAACATTCTTAATTATGATTTGTTTGTCCATTTCATATATACAGAAGATTATAAAAAGTAACGAAAAATAGTGTAATTATTCATTTTCATGAAAATCTGAAATTATTCAAATAAAAAAAATTCTTGCTTCTCTTAGTTAAAAAGCGATTCCAAAGTTTTGAATCGAAGTGTATGGAATATTATTTCATACTCTGAAAATAAAATTTGACAACCTCATTAGGAGTAATTATTCTGATAATGCATAATAACAATTTACAAATTTAAATCCAACACACAATATTCACCACTCTTCGTCTTATAATCCTAGCAAAGAAAAAAATCGAAGAGGAAAAAGAAACAGTTCGATTTTCAAATAAAGAAAAAAGCTTAACAGATCGATAATTCTGAACCACCCTTTGCATTACACCCTCGGGAAAATCAGTCCAAACTGCAGACTGAATTTTCCCGAATCAAGGTCTCGTTTCGCGTGGAAACTCGACGTTGAAGTTCCGTCAAGTACACCTGTACAGAAGCTTCAAGTTGTCCGACTACGAACGGGTAGAATCTACTCGCGCTGGCGTACAATGCAGACAGGGTTGGATGGTTTCTGGTCGGCCAACTATAACACCACCTCGGTACCATCCCATTTCGTGTACAGTATCGCAAAGTCGGCGGGTGTTATCCTCCCCGCCCGGCATTAATAATTCGCGGTTCGGGGAGCGGGGGAAAAAAAAAAGAGTCGGCGGGAAAGCTGTTCCTCCACCCCCGCGTTGAAAATCGGGTCATCGATGTCAGCCGAAGTTCCCGCAGTCAATTTTGGGAACGGCGAAACCCGTCGCGCAACAGTTCAACGCCGGAAAAAGCAATATTTATCGAGGCCGCTCGTCGAGAGCCCTGATAATTAATAGCACGGGTAAATTGCCATTTTCGGTGGCCGTGCGACGCGATTATTGCTCCTTGTTCGACAGCGATTTATCATTTCTGTACACACGCGTCACGCAAATGGCGCGTCGTTAATCACCCCTGGATATGGGGAAAAATGGGGGTTGCGCTAATTTCGGCGATCGCAGCATGGATAAGCAAAATATGAAATTTGAATTTAAGGCGGGTTTCGATTTTATTCGAACGGCTGGAAATAATTTTAATGAAAACGGAAACCAGTCCTGTAAATGCACAGTGTTTCGCGATTCAAGCAAAGAAAATTGAAGGATCTGGACGATTTCGACGACTCGTTATCAACCCTCAACAATCCACCGAACTTCGAGGTAATAACTTCTAAGAGTTCTGGCAAGGTACAAGAGAATAAAAATATAGAGGCACTAAACTACATCCAGCAACAGTTACAAGTGACTCATTTGCATATCCACTCAGCCAGGCCTCTTATTTTCCGAGGTAAATGCACGGCGGCCTAGAATGGCCCTTAGTTAAGGGCTGAAGGTACCATCAAAGACTCCGAACTTCTTTCCCTGGATTTTTCTCCGCTTTTCCTCGCCACGCTTTCCCCATAAACGATCGTCGCCGACGAATAATACGTTTCGCCGTCGACGGGTCGCGATTATCGAGGGAAGAAAGTCGAAACGGATGGAAACGCGGCTGTTTCACGGCCGAGCGGAGCGCGTGAAAATAGTTCCGCGGAAAAAATTCCATTGTCTCTGTCCCATTTCCCTGGGAACTGGTGGTTCGGTCGTCGACGGCGAACGATAAATATTTATAAGTTCAACCGTCTCCGAATATGGAACGCGAAAGGGGGATGATAGTCGCGAAACTGTGGCGGGGGTGGCGGATCCTTGGAAGCCGACAAGTCGACGGGCAAATTGGAAAAGTCCTGTTCGCGAGCTTCGCGGGCGAGAGTCGTTAAATTTACGAGCGCGCTTCTAAAAGCGATAATTCGAGTAATTCGTCGGTGGGAAGGGGTCGAACGCGCGGCCGGGAAGACAGTCGCGTCACGTAATAAGCTCGGGGAAATTCATTAAATATTCTTCGCTTTAACGGCGCGAAAGTGGAGCGCTAATGGGCCAGAAGTTTATGCATCTTGTTACATTATAGCTTCATGGGCTACGCTTTTTCCACCGGCAGTCGGCCCTTAACGATCGCGAGGGATAAACTTTGCCGAAGATTCGAGCTAAACGGGAGACATCGCTCGATCGTGAGTCACTTTCCATCTTGGAGGCTTCTGCTATTGTCCAAACTCTCGCCAATTTTACTGCAAATATAGGCAATACTATTGCGAATCAGAGTTAATCATTATTCGGAGAACATTAAAAGGCTCGTTGAGTTTTATGGTTATTTTACTGCGAATATAGGCAAAATTATAGCGAATTGGTAGTAAAGATTATTACAATTATATTGGATCATTCATTGTAAGCGAAAAATTTATCACCATAATTCTAACTGTAAGGGAAGTTGATTAAATACCAATTATTAGAAATTACTTTAGTTTAAAAAAATGTAGATAATTTCATTAGACGAATATAAATTTTTAATTTATAAAATCAGTAGAACTTCATATACAACATAGTATATATGAACAATTTTAATTATATACAATTTTATTTGGTGTAATGTTAGTCAAAATGACTCAAAAAATACTATCATTTTTTACTTTCATTTCATTTTGCACTTGGAGAAATTTTTATTTAAATATCTTCTAAAACCCTTTCTACTGCTTTGGCATTTTTGTTAACCATACCATGTATACACAATAAATATACAATTTTTCCGAGCTGGAAGAAATTTATTGTCATAGTTCGAATACTGCTCATTATAATACTTTATTTAATAATATCTAGAAAAATATCACTAAATTAATTTAGGAGTTTCACTAAAGATGAAAAAGAATTTTATATACACAATAAATTTACTCTTTATGTATTACTCCTAATATAAAAATAGTAAACTATTTGAAATTATTGTTTACTTCAATCCTGTAAAAATACAAAAAATACCCGGTATTAAATTTAGCATATTTAAAACACTGAATTCATTAATAACTATTTTCTCACCTTAAAATATGTAATTCAAATTTTCCTCAGCTTAAAAAAAAAAAAAAAAAAAAAAAAAAACAAGATTCTCAATTTCATAAATCTAAAGAAATGCCTAAAAATTTTAGTCCATTCTCAACTTCCCAATCCGAAACCTGTCATGATTATTATTAATCTCACTTTAATCAAAATTCCTCTAAATTATTCCTCTTATTTGAAAAAGCTAATTAATATTAAAATTCCAATAAACAGCAGAATTGAGATCTCCGCACTCCCCCATGTTTCCCCATTTCGATGTAACGCAAATCCAATTTCAACTCCGCAATCTCAAAATCCTTGAACCTCCAATTTCAAAAATTTTCGGGTCGAATAAATTTGAAAGAATTTTCTGTTTTCTTCTTCAGCAAAAATTTTCAGAAGCTTGACCCATAGAAAGAGGCGCACAACGAGTCGATTGCCAAAAAATGCAAACAGCGTGTGTCTGTATTTATTCGAACGTTATTTTCGCTGGCCATTTTCGTTGGTACCGTGTAAATCGGCTCGTAAAGAGACACGCGTCAGAAGCTGATCGTCGACGCGCGTTTTACGGGCGAGCGGCCGAAATTGTTTCGCGCGAATTAACGTCCGGGCGGACGGGGGAGGGCAGCGAATCGCGGGAGCGAAAGGATCGCTCGATATTTTTGCATAAACGGGCGAATTTCTTTCCGCGACCCAGATACGACCCGTCTGGCTGTCCGCGAGTAAAATGAAAATCGATAGCGGCTGTAATTGGTTCGCGCGCGTGTTCTTCGCATGGCGCAGCGAATCGCGCGCGGATTGAACGCAGGCGGTGTGAGGAAAAATGGGAAAATCGGGCTGTACGCCCGCGGATCCGAAATTGCGAAATTTCGCGCAGGAAACGGCAAACAACAGGAATTACGAACGCTGAACGATTAGGGTGAATGCTTCCTCTTCAACCGGAACTCGAGAGAATAAAACCTAGGAAAACTCATATTTGGGATTTCCTTCGAGGAATTTTGAATTGCAAATAACGACCCATCTGGAAAATTCGCTGAGCGAAAAAAAACAGTAAAAGGAAACTCGAATTATTGAGTCGTTAAGAGAAGAGAAATCTCGGAGAATCGATGGGAATCCGTGAAATCGGCTTTCGGTCGCGAGACGAACAGAGCCACAGAAGAGATGTTTCATAGGATGGGTGGAAAAAAAAATGCGGGGAAAGTGGAAAAGAGCCCATATGCGCGACCGGTAATAAATAAAACAGACTGATGCAGAAACCTAGGTATAAAACATGTCTTTGGAACTTTTAACAACACCAGGATTACTCTCGGTCGCCGAGGCGAAACAATCGACAACGAGGGAACGAGAAAGGTGGGGGGAGAAAAAAGGGAAAACAGCGATAAAACGGATGGAGATAAGCGGCCGTTTGAAGCACCGCCTGCTGGAAGAAAGCGACGCGAGTCGTCGAATTTACGGCGAAACTTTCGGTCGAACGTGCCTCGTACTACTTCGACGAAATACGACCACGCGAGATGAATTCTGGAGGACGTGGGAGATTTGAATGAGTGGACTGAATTAAGGAATGATTGTCGCGATTCGCGGCTGCAGAACTTCTTTTTCTTCGTAAAATTGAATTCTATCAAGTTCATAAATAAGTTCTTACTTTCAAAAATTCTTCGTGATAAACAATTCTGATCCATAAATGAACATATATGACTGATTCGAAAAGTGCCTGGATGCCCAGATTCGAAAAGAAGTCTTCCCACTTTGTGATTTCATCTGGGTCTCCGAACCTTTCATTTGCTGCAATGAGAGATACAACAAGAGGCGAGTAGACCCCCCGCTTCGAAAAGTGCTCGCGGTCCTCTTTCGAGACAAGGCTGTATATATTTCTAAATCAAATCACGAAAACTTATTGATACGACTAATAATCCAGAGTAAAATATGTAAATAGCGATTCTATAAGTGTCGCCTCAAATTTCTAATAAATTATACGTCGATTCCTTTATCTACCAATCATCGAATGGTCTCTTTTCGAAACACTTACGGACACAAAAAAATTTGATATTTTCTATGTTGAACATTGAATTCATTTGACTCGATTTAAGGTGAGACAGCCATGATTTTAGAATTTTATAAAAATCTGTACTTATTGAATGTATGCAGTGGATTTTGATTATTCAATAAAATCTATAATTTATAGAAGGTTTGTAATGATTACGTAAATTTTCCTAAATCTACAGTGATGAGTTCTGAACACGACGTCACCTCAGACCGAAGTAAAGAGCCTTTCGAGCTTCCCTTACATAGTTCCCACCATATCGAGTAACTATAAATTACTGCCATCACCGTCGCGGTCACTTATCGAAGCAAAAATCACAACTTACGGCTCGCCACTATCGCGCCACCTCCTCTAACTCCTCGACCGCGTAATTTTCCGTCGTAACTACAGGAAAACCGCCGAAGCCCCTAACTTAAACCGAATCCTCCCCCATCCTTAGATCGAGACAGTTCTCCTCCCATCGACCACACGAAGGGTCTCCGTTCCCTAATCTCCCCGTAGGACAACCGATAGCATCGCGTGTCGCAAAATCATTACCCTCGCTCCGCCTTTTCCCGTTCCATCATTATTCAATTACGATCGAGCCTCCATCGAACCACCCCTAATTTACAAAAATCAAAAGAAACCCGAACCGCGAGGCGCTTCAAACGACACAAAGTCTCGTCGTTTTAGAGTCCCATTGAGCGAATGGAGGACGCCGGTAGAGAATTCAGAGGAATTCCCTCGATTTTTCTTCCCCAGGCTGCAAACGCGGGGAAAAGGGGGGGAAGGAGGGGGCCGAAAAGCCCGAGAAGACAGCCGCGAGAGTGGAGTAATAAACGTGGCGCACGTATGACGTCAAGGAACACACAGGCTGGCGCACGTTCCCATTAGAGTGGCGATGCCGCACTTAGCCCGGGTGCACGCTTGAAACAACTCGCTCTCTCTCTCTCTCCCGTCTCTCTCCCTGTCTTCCGGAGTCCTCTCTTTCCGGGACCGAAGTTGTCGCGGCGTCGCGAGAGAGCCTCTCCCAAGACGAGCCGCGGAGGTCTCTTTGATTATTCTCGTGTAATTTACCGTGAAAACGATGTTCTGAAATATTACCGTGCTCGCAGACGCGAAGCTACGAGGGTGGACGCTGTCGAGACCGCTTCGCGCTGGTTCCTCCGCGAGGAATTACTCGCGCCGAGTTCCGTTTTCCCAGGTTTTTCCGACCCGCGCGTCTGCATCCCCCTTCGCGTTCTCCTTTTTTCCCCTCCACCTCACCCCTCCGCGCTTGTCCTTTTTATTTACGAAGGTTTTTTTTAATTGATCCCTGGACACAGTCTTTTGTCACCGATGTCTGGCTTTTTCCTTCTTCAATCCCTTCTTTCCTTCGCCACCCCCTTTAACATTGAAGATCCTTTTCAGAGGAATTTCCACCGCCGCGCCTTTAAGTTTTTTCCCGGCGTCTTGAATTTTCGCTATTTTTCTCGGTTCCCGTTGTTTCTTTCCCGAATTGTCCTTTACTCGGGCGACTTTTTTCGCGTCGGGGGGCATTCGCCCCTCTTTTGTTCAAGATTTTCAGGATTATTCCATTCCCCGTATTTGTTTGTTTTATATTTTTCCTGTTTTGTGCGAGGACCGCTGATGCAGTTTTCCTGGAGAAGATCTGGTTTCTCGAATTTCGTTTTTCCTCGTTTCGTTAAATTTTCTTTTTTCCCTGACGCGCTTGTTGTTCACGCCCGTCGCTTTTCTCGAACTTTTACCAGGCACGTCACCCTTAATTCCTATAAATATTTATACGATCCCTTTGCGTTACCCCGTCGCACTTACAAATCCATAATCCCGTCGCAAATAAATCACACGCCCCTTCGTTTCCTTTCGCCTCTCGCCCTTCTTCTGCCCTCTAGTCCTCTAGCTATCTCTCCTCCCCCGCCACCCTTCTACTCACCCTCTCCCCCAGTTTTGGACATTTCACGAATTAACGACGGCCGCGCGGAATTAAACTGAATTCGTCGTTAAGCGAGAAGCAAACGAGGCTCTCAAGAGAGCCCTTTCCTCTCCCCTTGCGAAGGACTCGACGGAAAATGTGCTTTCACGGCAGCTGAGCCCGAATCGACCGGATCCTTTTACGACCCTCTCTCTCTCTCTCCACCCCCGTGGAATAAAATTTCGGGGATGCCATTGGAACCCCCTGTGCTAGGGAAAAATTCTGCCGCGACACGCTACTTTCCGTTTCTTTCGGAGGAAAATCGCTTCGATGTCTGACCCGAAATGGCATCTTTCACTTACTGTCTGATGATTACTAGGGTAATACTACTTTAATGGTTAATTATATTGACGTCATTGATTACTGATTTATTTATTTGGATCTTCTATTTTCTTGGTGAAATAAACTCAAATCGAGACTATTAATGTATAGGAATACTGTTTAGAGTTTATAGAGTATTGTAAAATAGTAGTGCAGCATTAGGTGTAGAAATGAATTCTTTCCGATTTATGGACAAAATAAAAGTTCTATGAACAAAAATATATGTATAGGAGTTCAATCATCAAAATGTTCTCCAATGTTATTAAGGAATTTACACCACTTTCCTGAATGATGATTTTTTATTTTATGTAGAATCAAATTACTATACTAATTGTGTGAAAAAGTTCGTCGAAGGGAACTCATTTTTACACCTAATAAATAGTGATTTCTTTATGAAATGAAATAACGTTCCTAACAGAGTTTAGAATATTTTAAGCGTGAACAGTAGAACCTCGATTATCTGAATCACAATGATCCCAAAATTTTATTCCCCAAAGTATGAAACATTTAGTGCAGCAGGTGTGATAGAAAGTAGAACTTCAAATTCAATTTGCGCTGTACTTTAATCCATTGTCTTACATTTTTTTTAAATCACAAATGCAATGATTAAGAAATTTGTTCACAAAGAGTATGTTAAATTTGTTTGAAACAGATAAAAACATCCAACATCTAACTAATAATGGTACAAAATCAAAAGAATAATGTGATAGATTAGCAATTATCGAAAACGTTTTTTCACTATCTCATTTGCTCCACTTGTAATAATTTAACAACATCTATTCTAATTCTAGAGCCATAATTCGTGTCACACGCTGTTACATGACTAATGGTGGTTCACTAATAATGGTTCATTAATTTGTAACATTTTATACAACAGAGGTGAAATCGATTAATCTAAGTCCTACTGTATCAAGAATTCATGCGAACGTTTTACGGCACTTAATACAATTTTTCAAGTAGAAATCGCTTAAAAATTCCTTCACTACTTTCGAAGTCCCAGTATCATCAATTTTTATATGAAAGGAGCAACGAAACCGATACCTTTCTAAATATGGAACCAATTTCTGCAAAAAAAAAAAAAAAAAAAAAAAAAAAAAAAAAAAAAAAAAAAAAAAAAAAAAAAAAAAAAAAAAAAAAAAGAACAATTTTTAATTAATAAAGTAAGTTACAGAGGTGCCATAGAAATTCCGCATCAATTTTCTCAACTCGAAACACCAGCGCGGCGTTACCAAAAACTCTGCCTAAAAAACGAAAACACTGATCCTCACTTCCATCCGTTTTCATCACGTTTCCGCGAAAACGAACCCCGCAAGCACCGGTAAAAAAAATAGTAGCGGCGGTAACATCCCTCCAGAAGCTAGAAACACAGACACCGGGGAACGGGATTACTCACCGGACTGTCCAAATTATTTACAGAGTATACAGAATCGACCCAGATCCAATTAGACTGCATGATACATCGCGACCGTACGAAACGCGGCACGAGGGGCAAACGAAACAGCGACAATCCTGTTTGGGGAAACCTTGGGGGTGGCGTTCGACGAGGGGTCAGCCGGGCGCGACAAGGTTAACTGATACGCGAGCGCGGGAGAAGAAGGTTTCGGAACACGAAAAAAAAAAAAACAGAGCGAAACGATCGAACGACACGCGACGTCCTCTCGATCGGCCCACCCCCGCGTTCAACCCTCTTTCTTCGTCGTGACCCCGGCTGTTCTCGCGTGTCGGTCGCGTGTATATTCCGAGGGAATATACATACGGGGAATTTGGTAAACGGTGTGCGAGTCGCTTTGCACGCCGCTGGCGCTTCTTTACGAGCGATTTTTATCTGCGAATTTTTACACGAATGCCCCTGCGAGGTAATTGGGCTGCGAGGTGAGTAACGGGTGTAATTAATTATACTGGGGATATTTGGGTCTCGGTTATTAGGGTAAGATTTAATACCAGCAAATAACAGGGTCCGGCTCGAACCAGTTTATGTGTGTCGAGTATCTGGGTTTACTAGGCGAAATGATAAATTCTGTTTCGAGATAGTTGCATCGGTTATTTCGAATCCCGATTTTAATACTGTTGCTGGATGAACAACGGAAGTGCGGAAAATTTTGGTAGCATTCCTAGGGTTGCGGTTATGAGTTTTAATAGTTTTTTTTTATCTGTATTGTTTCAGCTTTTCTGTATGGAATTGTTTGAATTCAGTGGATAGAAAGGGTTTTTATTTAAAAAGATAGCGCATTGTTGGAATTATAAATAAGATATGGTACGTTTTTGTATAACTTCAACTACACGGGAAAATTACAAATTATTAAGCCACAACACAAAAGTAAGTATTTTGGTATTGTTTCAAAAATGCATTTTCAATCCTCAGACATTAAAGCTTCATAAAAAAGTAAAAGAAATTAGTGTAATTAGGTTTTCTGTAAATGAAAAATAAGGACTGTTACACTTTTAATCGCCTTGTATATTAAAATTCTTCTAGTATTTTAAACTGAACCCTGTATGGCACTAATTGTAAGTAAATTGATGGTTACATGCCCAAACATTATATTCATTAGCTTGTCATAAATTTCCGCAGATACCAGGTAAATAAATTATAATTAAGAACGTAGAATTTCATTAAAAAATATCATTACCTACTTCAAGCAGTCCAATGTGTATATTTAAGAAGTAATATTTATCATTTCTTCACAGCAGCATTTCATTTCTTCAAAGGAAAAATTAAGTGGCAAAGTTTTTCGACTTCTTTGCAGATAATAAGTACCATTTTCTATTACTGAAATATTAATATTAAAAAATGTTACGAGGAAAGAATATTTTTGCGACAAATGTTAAAGAAACAAAATAATCGTTTAGGAATTTATATTCTTTATCTTCTGAAATAAATATAGGTTAGAATTAAAAATAGTATAAAAAGATAACATTTCATGCATGAGCATACAATAAGTGTAAAAGCTACAATTAATATTGAGTAACGTCTTCGAAAATAAAGAATACACAGAAGCTCCCAAACGATTACTTGGTTTCTTAAATTTTGTTACTAACTGTAAGTCATTTATAGTGAAAAGTGTATTATTCTGATTGGCTTCCGAACCATTCAACGAATTCTGATAAAACACCGGGGTGCTTGAACTCCGATTTCATCTCTTTAAAAAACTGCAACCCCTCCGAAAGAAGAATGCAATTTTCACAATATCCATAATCGCAAGAAAACTGCTACAGGCAACGGGCCAGTCGTTAATTCAGCTGGCCACGCCGCCGCCAAACAAAAAGCTGGCTAATTCTCCATGTCGGTCGTGGCGAAACAGCCGACGCGACGAGCTGCGCCGGATAACGAGGCGAAAGAGGAGGGCCAGTTAATTACGAATTAAGTAAGCGGACCGTGCGCGTTTCATCCCCGAATATTTCCTAGTAAACCGTGTCCCCCTTTCATCCCCGACCATCTGGAGCGTTTCCGTGCCGGGGGTGGATTATGAACTGGCAACAGGAGTCTCGGGGACCGAGGCGTTCCGACCGGAACGAAATCAAAAGCCTCGAGTATCGTCCGGGATTCGGGCGAAAAGTTCGCGCGGTTTGCGCGGTAGTCGAGCGAGTGGCTTTTCGGAGTTAATTGTAAGCCTTAATTCGTCTCTTCCTCCATTTATCATCGCCGAGAGAAGGGGAAGGTGGAAAAACACACTCGAAAGGAGGAGAAACGCTCGCGGGAGAAAGAGTATCGACGTTCCGAGTGAACAGGGGAGGAAAAGTCACGAGTGGCCTCGTGGAAAATATCAGGGCTCTTTCGAATGCTCGTTTCCTGGGGAAGCTCCGCTCCGATTCACCCCACAAATCGCGCTGGAAGTTCCTTCTTCCACTCGACACGTCGGGTCGGTCGCGTTCCTTTTTCCACGGCTGCAGGCTGCGGCCAGTTCCTCCGGACGGGCGGTGAATTTTTTTCTGCTCGATCTCCGAACGATTACCGGAGCAGGCAAGCTGTCCGATCGGGTGGAGGCGGATTTTATGGCGAATCCGGGGTAAATTTGGATACCGACTGATTTAGAGCATCATTGAGCGCGGCTGAATGCTTTTAAGCGAACTGCCTCTGTGAAGGACGAGCAGGACCGATTCTTTCGGGATTTTTTAAGGGGTCTTCCCACTGTGAACCTCTGAAAAATTGCATTTTTTTGGGAATTTTTTTTGTACTAAACGAAATGTCCAATCTAAATAAAGTTTTTCCTACTGATTAATACATATATTGAGAGTACAAACAAATATTTTTTGCAATTTATAATAGTTTATTTAACTATATATATCGCACTGAATTGAGCGCCTCAAGAAAACGATGTAGTGCTGGCGTAGATGATTGCAAAAAATTTATTTGATTAATCAGTCTCAAATTTTTACACATTATTCAACACATCAGTGGCTATCGCAGGGACCACGGAAACTTTGTTTTATTAACAATTTCATACTTTTTACAATGACAAATGATTAAAAATTCATCGAATTTCGGAACTTAAACATTCAAACTTCCGTCATTTGGTTAATTTTTTTATCAATTAAAATAATTTTGGTTTCAACGATAATGACATCCGTGACGAGTAAAAACCATTTTGAATTTTTTTATTCAGATGCGTCGTTTTTCTGGAATCATCTACGCCAGCACTACATCGTTTTCTTGAGGTGCTCAATTCAGTGCGATATATATATTTAAATAAACTATTATAAATTGCATAAAAAAATTGTTTGTACTCTCAATAAGTGTATTAATCAGTAGGAAAAACTTTATTTACATTGGACATTTCGTTCAGTACAAAAAAATTCCCAAAAAAAGGCAATTTTTCAGAGGTTCACAGTGGGAAGACCCCTGAAGTCCTTGGATAGCTCAGTATTCCGAGGATTCATAATTAAGAATTTTGATTGATGTACAGGGGGCGACAGGATCGAGTATACATCTTGAAGACGCGATACTCAGTGAAAAACTATTTGTAATTAATTATTATACGATAATACGCTTCATAATTATTATACGATCCTCATTTGCGATTGATGTATACTCAGTGTTGACTCTCATTGTGTATTGCAGGCGGAATCAAAAAATATAGAACCACTTGTCGATTTTTATCAACATTAAACATTATTTCCAAGTAATATTCGAATATTTTAGAGGAAGACATAAAATGTAGATCAGTGTGTTCTTTGAATCCAAAATAGCATAAGCAATAATTACTAAAAATATTTTCTTTTACAATATACCACAATTGTTGACTCTCCTAGACAATGATTGACCGTTTCAAGAAAAGGTCTTTTAAAAGGGACTTTTTAAGCTCCCTATGTTTTTACATACCTGTGTTTCATTATTCATTTTTACCATTCATTCCCTGCTATTAGATAAAGAAAGAGGTTGAAGAATAATAGAACCATGTTTCAATATACTGAATGTTAAATATTTTACTGACATTTCTTTTGGTTATCAAATTTTTGTTAATTGATCTCACGAAAAAATCCTTTCAACTTATACATTTAAGGAAATTTAACTCCAAATAAATGTGATGTATCAAAGAACAATTGTATGAAATAACATATTTTTCATTTTCTTGTATCATTTTCTGCCATCGTCTGGAAAATTTTATTAATTCATCACAAAGAATTTCTCTTTTCTTCTCGTTTTTAAATATCGCATTAAAAATAATGAAGAAACTTTTGCAGTCCACCCAGTTATTCAAGTCTGTTTCAATTAATTCCGGTTTAATTATTTCAATTAACCCTCTTAAGAATTCCGTACTTAAACATTGTATTCATTACTTTTTCATGAATTTCCATAAAAAATACTGTATTACAGAATCACACAATTTTACATAAAATTCAATGTAAAAATACTTCTCCCAATATTCCAGACAGTCTAAAAACTTCAGCATTCAATGTTCACTATTTTTCTACTATCCAATTTCGTTTTTACAAATAAACGCTGCAGTAACATTATTATTATGCGTACATTATTCATTACACAAATTAATATATAAACAACTGTCACAAATTTATAAATACACCGTGGAACGAAATTTAAACACTGACCCAAAATAACCATCCACCGCGCCAAGACTAAAAATAACCATAAACATATATAAATACGATTAATCGCATCTCCTACTAACCAGACCGATTATATCTCGGTCGCCACGTTCGATCAACCCCAATTAAATTTTCATAAATTTCCTAAAAGAGTGATTCAAATCTTCAGTAATCTCAACCTTCCCTTAACTCTCCTCGACTCCCCAGTACTTGACGCAGCAACTTTAACACAGCCGAGAGATATCAGATTCCGCAACGCATTCGAGGGGGCGAATCTCACCCCCTGCCCTTGCGTGAAACTTAGCAGATATGCAGCAAGAGGCCCAGCAGTGTTTTACGCGTTTATTCGCCCTCGGAGGCGAACGAAGATTAGATCAGCCCCTGCAGGTCATACCTTCCCGAGGCGTTTCTCTCTCTCTCTCTCTCTCTCTCTCTCTCTCTCTCTCTCTCTCTCTCTCTACCCAGACTCGCAGGTGACTCGACGGCGGTTCCATCCGCTCCCCTGTCAGGCTACTCGCGCGCGAGTACACGCGACCGGCAACCGTGCTGAATTAATTAACGTCGTTACCGTTATACAGCGCGTGCAACACGCCGAGGCTGCTAAGCATCGCGACGCTTTGATCGCGAAAACACGACGCGGAGCACGCATCGCGTTCCGGTTGTTTGACGCTGCAAACTGTACGCGCGCGAGCGCCCGTCCTGGAAAACTCCGGGCACCGAGTTTTCCCGCGAACAATGAGAATTCCACCGTGACTCGCGCCATTGTGCGTTGCGTGCTCTTTAAATTACGATGCATTTGTTTTACTCCGAATCACTATGGGCACCGCGAGAGGAGAGTTTTCGCAGCGAAACCGAGAGAGAGTGCTTCGAGAGGAAAGTCGGAAAAGTCCTTCAAGTACATGAATATCATTTTGCTACTTTGTGCGAGAGGGAAGAAGGGGCTGACGAATTGAAATCAGTGAAGATTTTTTAATGGGAAATGAATTTTCATTCGGAGGATTTGAGTGAAGAGTTAGCGGAGGAGGAAAAATGGGGGCAGAAAATTTTCTTAACCCCGTGGGATTTGAACTAGGGAAAATTTAGGGGCGGGCGGGGTATGCTACTCGCTTCACCGTCGCGGCTCTGTTCTGGCTTTACGTTATTTAGGTACTTTAGGTGCATGGATTCTGGAGACGATATGAGTATCTTGTGTGGAATATTTGGAAGCATAAAATGGGGAATTCGTTTAAGAATTTAAGGGTGGAAGCTGTGAGGGTGGAGCTGTGATTATTTGTAGCTATGGTTAGAAATATTGAGGAGATGTTTAAAAAGGTGAATATAATATTTTAGTGGTGTGAATCACTGTTAAGTGAAAATAAATTAAATGATCTAGGATAAGAAATTACCATTGAATGGCAAATTTTAATAGTTCTAGGAATAAGGAAAGGTCTCACAAAATTACATAAGGAATTTTTAATTAAAATAGATAGTGATTTTTTAAAATTATGCTTTTAGTTATTTGTTCATCTATTTTCTTTATCGACACTATAAGTATCTATGTTTGATATCTATTTTAGGTATGAATAAACGGTGTGAGTTTTGAGAAAACGGCTTTTCTCCTTTTTGGAATTCTTAAAGAATTCTTCATTTAAAATTTCTACTTTAACGAAAAATCTTGTATTTTTGAAAAAAACTTGTATTTTTAGCGAAAAAATATTAAAAATTTCCATGCAATAAAAATGTTCATAAATCTCTTATCGATCTGGAGCTCTAAAGAATTGAAGTTGAACAATTTGGGGAGATCAAATTATAGATTTACAAACTTTTCAGCAGACTTAAATCGCACATTTAAAGTTAGACATCTGCAGATTTACAGAAAGAAGTGCAGAGTTAAAGGTTTCAATTTAGAAATTTTAAAAATTGACGGCGAAGATCTGAAGATATAAAATTAAAGATTTAAAAACTTGAAACTGAAGATTTAAACAGTTGAAATTAGACATTCCAAGGTATGAAGCAGGAAATTGGAAGTGTAAAATTTATATAGGTAAAGTTGAAGATATAGAAATTTTAAGCTTTGAGAAGGACAAATTGAAAATTTCAAGATAGAAATATGAAGTTTTCAGGTTGTAAATTCTAAAATATCCAATTTTTGAGACTTTAAGTATTAAAATGGGAAAGATAAAGATTTAATGTTTGGAACATTAATCTTAAAATTTTAAAGGTTTAGAAGTTTTGGAGATTTAAAAAGCTGCAATTGGTCATATGATATGAATAATTTCACAAAAATTGACTAAAATTACTATAAAATGCAATAGTGTAATTTACATTACATATTTTTCAGAATCAATTTTGTCCAAAATGAAGCCTCCAATAAAAACATAGCACATCAAACTATCTTCTAATTTTTTTCGCATATTTTTCCTATTCGACATCAATTGAAAATAATAAATTGCACACAGAAAATACTCCTAACAATGATTTTCACCACCTCAAAAATTCCACTCCTAACATCATCTCTAGTATCTATCTACAAATTTTCTTTCCCCAGTTCAAATCCCATTGCATCTCAGCAAGCTCAAAGTTTCCATCAGCTTTCGCTACTAATTAACGATCAATTAACCCATCAAGAGCCCGGTTTGCCTCGTTCGCAGTGGAGCTACTAGAAAACGAGAGAGTAGTTCCAAGTAGGAGCGGAAATCTAATTGCAGAAGACACTGAGGCGCATCGAAAGTCAACATCGGCGAGCCGCGCGGATCTCGAACGATGGAAATTTCCCGGCGCGTCGATTTCCCGGCAGCGGGTCTCGTAGAAACCGGGCTCGCGATTCTGAAGAGGGCAACCCGCGATCGTTCCGATGACGCTTCAGTTGGAGCCGGTCTCTTCGCGGGCGGCAGAGAGCGCGCCGAATGCTGATGATATAATATCAGCCAGAATACATCAAGGATCGCAACGACGACGGCAGCTGGGTATTGAAAAACTTTTTAATTGCCAGCCTTCCTTCGTGCACTCCGTCGCTCCGCAATCCTCCTTCCGTGTCTCTTCCGCGTTTTCCCTTTGTGTGCCGCTCGGCCTCCCTCACATCTCACCCTTCTTCTGCCTCTCTATTTCTCCGTCTCTCCGGGAGTCCCTTTTCTTTTTTTTCCTTCAAATAAAATTATCAACGCCTCCTGTCTCCCTCGACCCTCCGCGGCTCTCGGCTCCTTGCTGCTCCTCGAAATGGCGGCGGAAAGGCGCGTTCTCCGCAAGAGGACGAGGAAATTAATTAAAGTGCGTGGTGCCCCGCGCACCGCGGGGACTACGGGGAAGGGCTGAATTCTGCCCGACAGCCCAGGCGGAGAAAGAGAGGAGAGCCGAGAGGAATAATCGCAGTTAGGAGGCCTCTTGCCGGTGGAAGCTCGCGGAAATCCGCGCGCGAGCGAGCGACCGACCGCCTTGCGAGCTCGCATTAATCGCTGCTTCTTCTTGGAGGCTTCTTACTCTCTTATCTTGGAGGAGGAACGATCGCTCGGTGTCCTGGATGGAGATCCGAGATGAAAGTAACCCTACGAGGGGTTGATACTCGAGGGAGAAATTTCTGATTCGAACTGACTGAGAAAGATTTTGAGGAAATTCAAAATTTAGTTCTGGTGATAATATTCGACCTACATATTTCTTTTTAGTGATTAATATCTGTGGCGAAGAGATGGAAATTGATACAGCAGAACTTTGATTAGCCGGCTTTCAATATTTTCTCTTCATATTATTCTAGTTATGAATTATTTAGTATACTTGCAATAAGAATACAGTAAAATATCGAGTACAATTTATGCTTTTATTTAATGATGGCGTATTAACAATAAAAAAAAATTTGTATTGCAAAAATTTTCCGGTTTCAACGTTGGTATTGAGACGGTTAATCGAGGTTCTACTTTATTAACTATTGTATTATAATAATACAGACTTTGAACATTATTTTTCAAGCATGTCGTAAAAAAAAATACTGAAAATATTATAAATATTACATTGCAATAGACATTAATAAGAATATTTACGGAATTGTTTAACCATAAGAACGTAATAACTATGAAATTAAGTGGAAAAGCTTCCAAAATGCTAATAATTGCAAGTCGTTTTATAATTCGCAATTTAACAATAACAATTGTTAATAATTTATATGAGACGACTTGAAAAATTGTTGTTAACAATGTTCGTGACTTAAATTGTCAATACAATGAATGGTTCACTGAAAATTTCAATTTTTCAAGATTAGATTAATTCGGTGACTTTCAGTTAACCGTCAAACTGGGTATACATAGAGCCAGAGGTTGAGGACTTCCTCAGTCTGCGGCGATCTGCGGAACTTTGATTCCATCCATCTCTCTCTGGGTCTCCACTCGCAGCAACCTCCACGTGGTGAGACCTGGGCAATCGATAATGATCGAGCTAATTGGCTGCGATTTTGTAATGAAATAGGTGTAAGCCTGTAGTTTTAAGATAAAATTAAGAGTATCAGATAAAAGATTGTAATTTTATGGTAAACGTAAGAATATCGCTTGATATAAGAAGGTAGTTACTAGATAAACTAAAGACTGGGTTGTACTAATTGTGAGAACAGCTGATGACAACTTGTAATTTACTAAAAGAATAATCATAATTCAATGTGATTGAATTAAGTTTCATCACAATACCAATGGAACATGAAATATTTCACTGAATGGTATAGAAATGGATAAGACTTTGAATATTTTCGAAGTCACAGTCTTATTAATAATATATTATGTTATACATTTTTAAAGTATTCCACAGACCTGGAATGTTTTTAAAATCCCATCGATTTCTGTATAAATACATAAGTGAAATATTTTATGTTCCATCTATTATTTGAACCTTCAAGTTGTGCGTCAATTTTAGCCTAATAATTTCGCATGTTAACTTTTACCTAGTTAATAAATAGAAATAGATCCTATTTCGTATCCTTAAAAACATCAAGGTATTATGAGATTATATAAATCTTCAAATGATTACATCAACACTTGTCTAGCATCACAGAATCAACAAAAATCTACTAGGTTCAAATGCACATAAGATTGATTTCTAAAATTTTCAAAATTCCATTCATCCTAATATTTCTTATAATCAAACCGAACAAACAGTCCGAATACCATACCGCGCCACCCAAAGAAAGGACGGAATGTCACAATCGTCCCCAAATCACCGACCGTCAAAACAGAATGACAATAGAAGGAACCGCCCAAGGAAAACAAGCTGTCCGAACAAGCAGTACCAATTAAAGTTCGGCCGTCGACGGGTCCGGCGTCGCGTCGCGTTGCCTCCAAGGAACAGGAAAAATCGGACGCGGGTCTCTCTTAATAAAGCGTCGCTTTTAATTTCGCGCCGGCCGAGTAATTAACGGGCTGTCCGTTCCCTGACGATGCGCGGCGGCCTGCTGTCCGCACCAGGCAAAAAACACGGTCACACGGCCGACACGACGCAACTAATAATAAACTAATAATGCAACTCGAACGCGGACTCCGGCCCCGGGCAGTTCGCGCAAAGTTTATTCTTGGTTCGGGGCGAGGGATTATCGAGAGCGTTCCGCCGAATTCTATGCCCTCGATGCCCTCGACTATCGTGTAAAAATTCCGCCACCCCTGTGAAAACCCTGATTTGCGTTCTTCTGGATAAGCAAAAGGAGGAACATGCGGGAATGCGGTGGTTGAAATCCTTAAACCACGCCTGCAAGGCTCTGCTTACAGGTTTGTTAGGAAAAAGCAACTAGGGGAGTAACAACCTCACGAAGGACTCTTAACTCTTAATTAGTGCGGTGGAGTCATGCTATTAAGTTAAATTAATTTTTATTTTATAAAAATTACTGCCTTAGAGCTACATTTTATAGTTGTATTACAATGACATCGCTCAAACTTGGTTTTTGCACATCTTTAACTCGGTAAGCGAACACAACTAACAATGAACGATTGAAATAATAGTAAACACGAATTGGTAGAGTAAACTGCATGCTTTAAGATGACACACTATGTAAATCTAGTCGAATAAAAATTCCTTTCATAATAATTATTTTTGTATCAATTTAATAATATTAAATCTTAAAGAAATTCTTTCATGATATTGTTAAATGATAGACACCGATACCACCAACAGATAAGGGTTGATCTAAAACAGTTTTCCCATAAAAAAAATTCTTAGTCCACGAATTATACTTCCATTTATTTATAAAACTCCGTAAGCAAAGAGAGCGTTAAAGCGGAAACAATTCCCATAAACAATATTTTTCAGCGAGGGATAGAAGAAGGGAAAAGGGATTGAAGAAGGGAATGGAGCAGCAGCCGTGGCTTTTCAGTTTTCTCACGTATTCGCAGGGGTTAATTCGATCCCCGCGTCACAATGGGAAACATTCAATAGCTGCTTAATCGAAGACCATGATCGAATTTAATCCAGGCGCCGCGCGTGGACGGAACTCGATTCCTGCATACAATTCCATTTACAGGTGATTTCCAAAGAGGACACATCGAATCCCCAGACAGAGAGACGAAGATCGAGGACAAATTTTTCTTGAGTGATTCGCGATGATCTAGTCACTTCCAGAGATTTAGAGAAGAGATCCCTGCGCAGCGACGAGAATTCACCGCTCGATGGAAATCCGCGCTAATTAATACATCCAATTAACTTCTAATTACCACCGCGAGGCGGAGGATAATTCGATTAATTACAGCGAGGAGAGATAGCGTTGCGTCCGTGTATCCAGGCTCCGATTATGAAGGGTTCCGTTTATTTGTAAATTCGTTTATAAATTTCCGGCAGCGTATTTTCCCGGAGCAACGGATTTAATTAGCGGGATGAGCGTTGCCTCTAATAGTAATTAAAGGCGGAAGTGTTTCGGAGGATAGAAAGGAGCGACGGTCGATGACGACGAAATTGGTACAGGAAGCCGGATCGACGGAGTATCGAAGCGCGCGGAGCTCGGTTCGAGTCGAATTAATTCGCGCGGTTGAAAAATTAGGCGGGGGAAATTACAAGATGGCCTCGTAATAGCTCCTATATTACACCCATTAATTTTCTTCACAATGCCTGTTTAAACTTACCAGTCGGGGAGAGTGTTCATTAACGCTTTTCGAGAGGGGCGCGGCCAACTTCTGTCTCGGCCGCTAACAAGGGAACTTCGTCGACGCGAAAATTCCGATTTTCGCGAAATTCCGAGCGTGCCGCGCAATTTGCATAACACTCCCTCACTCCTCCATGAACTTATAAATATATAAGCCACTTTTTCGAGACTCCGTTTTGCGAAACTTCCATCCACCAATGGGACGCTTCGATGGACGTTAACTACAAGATTTACGGACGATGAATATTCAATGATATTAGTTGTGCGTTGGGTGCATATGAAATCGCAAAGTGTAGGTCATTAATTAGATGCGATGCCGGGAAACGCGTGGGCGACGGATTTTTGTCTGTTTAATGACCTTTTCTTCTGGGACGACGGAACTTTCGCTTCAAATGTGTGGGAGGTTTACTTGGAAGCTTTCAGAATTTTTTGAGGTAGATTTAACCATTAGCAAAGCTTTGAGTTTGCCTTGAAACGCTAATATCCTTTGTTTCGTCCAATAGTTTTTCTACACAGAATCAAAGAATAAAATTCTATACTGCAGAAATGAGTGTTGTTAAACTTAAAACAGAATGTATTTATTTTTTTCTGATTTGTGGAGCTCACAAAATAACGGAGAATAATATTATTATTCAATAGTTACTGACGCTTGTGTCTTTAAACTAATAAATCCTTGACACGCTTATAAAATGATTCCAAACTTTTGGACGCTTGTGTACATTTCATGAATTTATTCTGAAATTTTATCATTTGTAATGGGAAAAATATTTGCAAAACTGTATTCATAAAATCTAATTTTAATTCATTATTCTCGTTCGAATAATAATCCTCTCCTTCTTAAACAAAAATCTTTTTTAATCATTTCTTTTTGATACTTATAAAGAACGAAACCTCGGCTTAATTATTTACATCTCCATACAGACGTCAAACAATAACATTCCCGCGACAAAAGAATTTATGAATATTCTTAAAACAAAGACTAAACTCCCACAAAAAACCGTGCGCACCACATTTGCTTTAACCCGTCATAAAAAATTCCGAAAACTAGGTAATGAAACTCGCAGCAAATCAGAAGCGCCACACTTCACGGCGATGAAAGAGCGAAAGTTAAAAATTCTATTATTCGAACTTCGGATCCAATAGCAATTTTCCGGCGGAGACGTCGGTAAAAATACCGAGACCCGTGAAAACGGCTGATTTAGAATCTCCCTCGGCGAAACTTTCGCATAATTAATACCGAAAAACTTTTCAAAATAACGTCGGTCCAAGAGACGAGACGAATGAAAACGCCGCGCCGTCTCGTTTAGAAATCTAATGCGAAAATACCCAGACAGAAGGGCGTCTCGGAAGAGAGGCCCGCGGTACTCGTTAATCAACGTCTCTTCCCCTCGCGGCGGGGGTGGCGGAAAGCGGGCCGCATAATTAGATGCGTTCCCGGGGCGACGGAACACAGAAAAAAAACCGAGGGAAACAGAGGACGATTAAAGGGGCAAATTTCATTCATTCCCTTTCGTTTTCCGCCCTTTTTGCGCTCGGCCCGCCGCGTTCGCTTTCACCCCTATCGCGGCTTTCATCGCGGAGATAAAACGCGAAGGCTGCCGACGAACGGCGGCCTCTGAAAAGGGGGCCGGATGGAATAAATGGCGCGTGGGTGGGACGGGCGCGGCAGAAACGGCGGATAGTATTAGGAGAATGGCTTCGGGATTCCGCGAGGGGCGAACAGAAAAACGCGCGCCCTTCTGAAACGCGGGGGAAGGGGGTGGAATGCCCTTGAACGGCGGAGGCATTCAGCGGAGGCGATGGTCACGAAGGGGAAGAAAAAATTTCTAGAGGAACTGTTCAATGTTTCTGAACAGTGGATGCAGGAGGGGGTTAATGAACACCGGGGAGATAAATCGGTTTGTTTTCAACAGGTTCGTCGACCCTTGAAACCGAGCTTACGCTATCGGCGGATGGAATTCCTGCTGTGAATACAGTAGGAATCAGGGATGACTTCGTAATTTACTATGTAGAAGTAGTATGAAACTGATGATAATAGATTAATGAGACTCTTTCGTTTTTTAAGTCTGTTATGTTCTTTTGAAGAGTCCAATAACTGTTAGAGAAACAATTATTAGAGTAGGGATTTTATGCATTTACGACAATATTAAGTATGCAAGAATATCTATGTGATTGTCAACATGTGCAAAAATATAATAATAATTACAATTTGAATGTTTAGAAAATAGAACATCTTGTTATTCAAGTTTCAATTCTTTATTTGTACTTGTAAAAATTGAATTGTGTATGAAAATTCGAAGCCTTATTAGACTTTTTATTATAATTATTATTATGTTAATACGAATGTACTGTATAACGAATTTTTAATATAATGTCAAGGACTAAGGAACGTAAACGTTAAAACTAGTTTTGTTACATTTTCCCAAAATTCAAACGATTATTAAAAGAAATAAAATACCCCATTCAGCCAGGAACAACCCCAAGACCGAAGTGGAGTTAAATACAACAAAATATCTGCGAATTGTGGGGTTGAAACGAAAATACGTAGCGTTTCCAACCCCTCGCACTACGATATTCCTTAGGTTGTGGAAGTTTAAGTTATATTAAATAGTAACTGAAATTGTAAAGTTATTAATTATTCATTGCATAATTTCTGAAGACAATGCAACATGCCTTTGGGTTTCAAATACAACCATAACTTTTTCTTCAATGTCGTTTTTAATAATTTAATAACGCTCATTTGAACATTCTTTATTACTATACTGAGGATTTTTATGTAAAATCAAATTTTTACAAACAGATATAAAGAATTGAAAATTGAATATCAGAGTATCTTATTTTCTAAATATTTTAACTTGTACTATATTTTCGATATCTTGTATATTTCGGTTTTTCTAATCAATCTCCTAAAGTTTTACTTGTGTAAAGTTGTCACAAATGCATAAAAATCCAAAGTCGATTTATCACTTTTCTCCATCTCTGAAGAAGCCTCATAATTCCATTCTTTCAATATCTGGCATTTCTCAAATACAATTTATCAAAAAACGCAACGAATTTTTCTTACCATACCTTTTATTTAAAAATTCAACAGCAATATTACTCGAGCAACTGCATCGCATAGAATCCAGGATTTGCAAAAGGGTTTCTCGGAATATCACTCAGGGAAACAACCCTCCGCGTTCCATCCCCCAGGTCGAAGGGACGCAGACAGAAATTCGCGGTCACGTCTTCGCCTGCACGGTTCGCTGGCCACCCCCGAAGCTCAAGTCGTCCCTCGACGCGAAGGGTCGGTCGGTCTTCGAGCTAGACGCTCGTAAAATCACCCCCGAAAGCGGCGATCCCGACGACGTCGACCTCCCTTCCGCCCCCGGGGCGCCGTTCCACCCTCTCGCTTCATTTCAGCCTCGGACGACCGACACTCGAGACTGTGGAACGTCCGGTGGCTGCAGACACCGCTGCGAGCAACAGGCCCCCTCCCCCTTATCGACCCACCCCCGTCGTCCTGCGTGTTCCACCCTCGCGGCAACCCCTCGGCACAGGCAGTTCGATGCCGTACCATTCCGTCGGTCGGCGGGGACGCCAGAGGTCGACACGCGAGGCTTTTATTCCGACCAATGTTTTCGAGGGTTGATATCGCGCCTAGGGGTTGGCTTGTTGCGTGGAGCTTCGATCCATCGGCTGATGGTTCGATTTCGGGATGAGGATGGACGGGGGGTGGTCGCGGGAAAAAGCTCCGACGCGATTCCGTGAGACGCGTTCTCAGAGATCCCTGCGTTGGGGGTGCAAGATTCCTCGGGGGTGTTGTTGCCATTCTCCGCAAGGGTGGTTTCCGGGTACGAGCGACGTCTCGAGAGATAATAGAAGTTCCATTCCTCCTATTATCTCTCCGACTTTAAGTAACCAAGACTTCTTTGTTTACTCTCGCTAACGAACTATCCCCCAGATTCAACTCCTTCAAACTACCCCCGCAAATATTTCCCTCGCCACGAAAACATTTTCCGAAACGCGCAGACTATCCAGACGAATAAATCGCCCCTTATCCCCGAGCGTGATTCATTTTTGTTTCGTCCCCGCTAAGGCTCGTGAGACGCCCGAGTTTACGACCGTCTGCGGGGGTTCACGAGGGGCGAGGGGGTGTGAGACGCATCGGGACTCGCGATACTCGAGGGTAAAGGTCGAAGGCCCTTCCCTGGGATCGATCCTCGACGGCTCGTCCTCCGGATCGCAGGGTCGCTGTCTGTCTACGCACAGTCCCGTTTCACTCGAGGACAGCGAATCTTCGACCTTTCTCCTTTCCCAGGGAAGCTTTCCCCTCGCTCTGACACTCTTCTCTAAATTTCAATTCTCCACTGTTTCCGGGACTTAATTGGCTCCTGTCTGCCGTGATTCGGACACCGGGTGATTTCATTCCAGAGATTCAAATATTTTTTTAATTTTATTCCACGGTTTGGGAGCAGAATAACAAATAGTTCTGTAGTTGGTTCGATCTTTGTAATGAAATTTTTTTTTGTTAGATGTAAAAGTGTGTGAGTAATGCAATGAATAAAATAAAGTATATTTTTTAATGCAGGTAATGAGATATTTTTGTTGTTTAAAAAAATTTTGCATAGAATATAAACTATAGAGAAAGTCCCATTTACTGGCATTCTCAGATTTTTCCAATTTCTATTTAATATTGAATGAACATCATAAAACTGCAATAAGGAAAAGCTTTGACACGTGAATGAAAGTATGATTCATACGATAAGAAAATGTCAGATCAAACAACTACATTTTTCTCAGCATTCATTTCTATAGAATTTCCGAAATTTATCAATTAATCTGCTAATTGAGTCCTCTAATGAGAACACAAGGAATAGAAAAAAAGATTAATGCTGTATTATTTTACATATTTACTTAAGTTAATGATTTTACAAGCGAAAGTAGAAATTCTGAAACTTACTAAAACTTCTTCTTTCAGTTAAGTATGTAGATCAATAAATACAAAAATTATGTAACAATGTCAAGATTAATCTCCAAAGTAGCAGTAATTTATTCCGGAATATTTACCATAACAGAAATGAAAATTAATTTCCAGAGAAATAATATAAAAAAGTTCCAAAGCAATGAAAAGAATAAATACAACTAAAGCGATAATAATTCAAGTGAAAGTCTACTCAAGTATCTGAACCGGTTGGAAGGAACCAAATTCCATAGATCAAGTGCAAAGATTCATTCGAGATTGGATAACACTAATGACGCAACTCCGATCAGTTTAGACCGATCAGCTTTACAACATGGACCATCGAACAATGACGAAATGCTGTCCAATCTTTCGCGACCGGAGGCTATCTATATGGTTGCGTCAACAACGGGGGCAACAATAATACCGTTGCGCAATAATCTACGATCAGCTGGACGCGTATCGCGGGGGAAATAATAGCGAGGATATTAATTCTCGCCGAGGCAATATGTTTAACGAGCGCATTATCGCTTACAAGATCAATATTTGCCGAGTCAACAAGACCGGAGCCGCGACAGGAAGATGCCACTTTACCGTGAATCGATGACATCGAAGCCTGTTCCTTGGGGTTAATTCGCTTCCCAGGCGTGAATTGCTTGGATATCGATAGCACAGGCAACACCGTCAGTCGCGGAGTCAAGTAATTGAATTAATAGTTCAAGGAAATAAACACGAAATCGAAAGAATCGAATATTTGAGAATTAGTAGTAGAGTTAGATCAGTGATTCGATCGGAGCGGTTTAATTGATTCGGCACGCTCGTTAATGGTCAATAAATCGCGAAGGCTGATGACTTAACTGCGGATGTTTATGCATTTATGGCAATTGTAAAATTTAAAAAAACCTATAAGAATATCCAGAAATGCCAAAATATATAAAATATTAAAAATAAAATACATTTTATAATATTTAGAAAGTAAAACATACATTTATTTAAACTTCAGTTTCTGTTGCATGTCTATAAAAATATGAATTTGCACAAAATCCGCAGTCTACTAATGACAGGTGTGTATCAATGAATACTTTCCACGTTGATCTTTACAATTCATGACAGATCAATTCTCGAAGGCTGACCACTGAAGGCTGATCTGCATTGCTAATCACTTTCGTATTCTTTCTTCATCTGTTGACGTGCAAGGCAAAACTGCAAGACGCGATGCAAATGTCGAGTGTCATCTAAAGTATTAACCGACGTATGGAAATATTGGAGGACCTTGGAGCATCGAGACGTTTTTGGAATTTTAACTACAATGTTGAGTCGCAATTCTGATGGATGTTATTTTCGGAATTTGAGATCGAGATGCCTGAATTCCTCAGCGAATTCGATAAGAAGATGATTGAATTCTTAGGAGTTTAATTATTCTATATTTTACGAGGTGGATCTGGAAAATGTTTGACGATGAGAAATTCTATGGAGTATTTTTAGAATACTGTGGAAAATATTTTGAAGATTATTTTGGAGGATATTTGTGAACTTTTGTTTTTGTAGATCTTGGAAGATCTGAAGGATTTATAGTTCTATATCTAGGATCAGTGTTTTATTATCTACTTTTACTATTCAGTTTTTGTCATGAGCTGAATTATAAAACATAAAATAGAAGCATAATAATATAACGTATGCATTTATGGTGATTTTAAATGTACTGAAATGCATAAAGATGTGCACAGAATGCAAAACCACATAAAATATCGAAAATAAAATACATTTTATGATATTTAGAAGGTAAAAGACAAGTTGGTTTCTTTTCCCATGCCCTTGAAAATATGAATTTGCGCAATGTGACTTACAAGTTTCTTTATCACAAGTATTTAAGATCTAGAAATACGAACAAACTATACTTTTTAGCATTTAGAAATATAATATTTACAGTAAATTAATTTTAACATCTACTGCACTATATTTTCTCTTCCATTTAAGATATTTTTAGTTCCCAGTAAAAATTGTAGCGTTCTTCTTAAATTTATACTCTTAACCCTGCTACGTTCCACTAAAAAATCCGATATATTAAAATCTTAATTATTACTAGATCATTACAAATGTAAAGAATCAAATTTGTATAGAAAGTCAAGGAGCAACAAATAATAGATTTTATTAAATATTGACACTATCCTTCTTACATCATGTTTTTCACAAAATGGCAACAATTATTTAAGCAAATAAAATGTATGTCAACAGTGGCCCAAAATAATTCCACAATAGTTAAAAAATTATCCTCTTTAATAAATCTCCTTAAGTAGAATAAGTCGATCTCCCGAAAGACAAGCAATTCGCCAAAACAAATATCGAGAATATCCACCCCCAAAGTAAATATTTCGCGAGTCCGGGGAGCGAAACCGGAGGAACCTAATTTGCAATAAAGGATTTATGGATTCGCGTTACGGCACCGCGATTTTCCCGGTTTCCCCGATTCGCGTAGGCCGATTTATCGGCTTCGTCGAGAACAATAACTGTCAGTAGGCTCTATCCTTGATAGACAGGAATCCCGTTTGCCGCGAGAGAGCACCGCGTATCCGTTCCTTTCCCAATAGGACGAGTTACCCCCACAGACGTAACCATCAATCTTGCCTTCTTACGGCCACGTCTCGGGGCACCGCGGCTTTCCCCGCCCTCTTTTATATTCATGAAACGCGTTTGTTCCATATAAACACTCGCTCGGACATTTAATAAAGACTTCAATCCTTATAAATGGGCTCCCGGGGGTCCGATTGCGTCTTCTCTGTCCCTCCCGACAGCCGAATCTGAATTATTGCAGCGGGGGAAACGGAGGCTTTCTCTTTCCGAACGGAACGAAGTTTCTTCCTTCATTAACGCATATATATAATTCGTGAAGATTTTGGTTTGGAACATTCTTCTCGATGCAAAATAATTTTGTTTGTACGTCGTTTGCGTAATTGTTCCGTGTCACGAGAATATTACCGGTTGGTCAATAATTTTCTCTACGGTAATTGAGTATAACGAGTGCCACTTACTAACGAGTGCTGGACTAATTGCGAGAAAGTTGCGAGCTACAGACGCCGCGCTGCACGCGTTGAAATCACCGCGAGGCTTCTGAAAAAAATGTTGCTAATGGCGATGAATAATAGCGGATGATCGGTATCCTTTGCAAATAATAATTTTCAGAGATTAGGCTAATTTTCGCGGTTTAGAGACTGTAATTATTTTTTTTCGGAAATGATTCGAATTGGAATAAAAAATTTACAATGCATTTTAATGTCAACTAAAGTTTCGAATACTTGGGAATGAGTCTGCAAAATTTTTGTATTTAATTACAAATCGAGTGAAGTCTCGTAAAATAAATAAGCTATAAATATTTTTCTAAACGCTGCTAAAATAATTTAGATACTTCAGCTTTTATTTATCACAAGTTCAACGCGCATGCAAGGTGCTCTAAATTTTGTGAAGTAGCTTAACGAACAAGATCGTGAAACACGAATTCTCGAAAGAAGAGCAAGTTCGCTGGAAGCATGAATCCTGACCGGTCGCGCGGGATTCTGAACTGCAATTTCCAGTTTGAACGACGACCACGCGCCGGCTACGGAGATTGCACGAGCTGTTATGCAACGCACGGTAAAAATCGTCCCAACGAACCGCTCGAATATGATATAATGAGGCCTCCCGCGGTTGCTCAATGGCCGCGTAGAAATCGTGCACACGTGTCCCTGAGGTCGCTGGATCCCGGTGAAAATTCCGACGCGACTTTCACGGTCTAATGATCCACGGACGTCTATCATTCACGGAGCGACGATTCCGTAACGTTCAACCGGGAAATAGCCTCGCAAGAGATTTCAGCTGAATTTCCACCACTCAGAAACCTTTCAGAAATATCCAAACAACTCCTTTTGAACCCTTCTGAAAACCTGAAGCAAAACAATTTGAATAGCTGAACTCCATCAGAATTTTCAAGAAGAAATCAGAAAAAATCATTGCAAATGATGGTAAAAAATAGCGATACTGATAAATATTCTTGATGGTTCAATATTTAGTTAAAAACGCTAGGGTTGTGCTGTTAGATCCTTGTAAATTGAATTATTTATTGAGCAATTCAATTTGTGAGCAAAGAAATCGAAAAAAGAAATATTAGGTTAAGTCACAAATCTTCTTTATGCAAATTAA
Organism: Perdita meconis; assembly: GCA_030770465.2. Lineage (NCBI taxonomy): Eukaryota > Metazoa > Arthropoda > Insecta > Hymenoptera > Andrenidae > Perdita > Perdita meconis. The sequence continues at coordinate 6,692,933 of JASKOS020000001.1, forward strand.
TATTTTTATAGACACAGATGAAGACTTAAAACTTGAATAACCGAGTATTTTTAGTATTTTGTTATATTTGTTTTACTTTTGATATTTTCTACATTTTTATGTTTAAAATTATTCTTGCGAATTTCTGCGTATTTACATTTGTCATAAATACATAAACATCCGCATTTTGGTTATAAATAAATTCTATTTTGTGAAATAAAATTTGTTCCCCAATAAAAAATGTAATAGTTGGTTTTAACTTGAAATGTATTCAGAGTCGGACCCAGAAAATTTTGTAATAATGACTAGTTTAACCTAATTTAAATAACAAATAATCAGATTATTTTTGAAACGATAATCTTATCTTATCAATATTGAAAGTAATTTTTAACTCAACGCAATATTAATCCTAAAGTTTCACTAAACAGTATTTTGGCGCAAGAATTTGACTAAAGAAAATACAGGATCGGGTCCATAAAGGATCAAAGAGAGCGCGACGAGGATCAACACGAGTTCGCACATCAAACCCCCATTTCCAGCCCCGGTTCCCCCTGTTCAAACTATAGTTAACGAAGTGGGCTATCCCCATTAAATTTCCCCTTTCAACGGTCCATTTCCCGAAACTACTACGATACTAGCAACGACAAATCGAACCACGAGCTCGCGGCTATCAGTGCACGGGGCGGTTAACACACGGCGCATTTACGTTTAACACGGTCGGGGGACGAAGGGGCGCGAGAGGGTTGCGACTGCAAAACCGAAATGTCGTCCGGGCCACGAGGGCTGCGGTTCGACAGCGGTCGGCAGTGCCGTGGCACGGACTCAATGACGCCGCGCCGGTTTATTCCCTGTCGATCGCAATTATTTCGGATCGGAGGATGTTAATCTTTCCTGCCCTGTCCGCGACCGCCCCCCCCCCCCTCCCCCGTTTTTGTTACTCCCTCCAAACCCTCCGTTTGATTAACATTTATGGACGCTCGCCGCTCGCCGCCCGCGGGGTTCTGTCTCTTTTGAAACCACCTGTGGCTGGCGCATCAAAGCGGAATCACGGTTCGCGCGAAATATTCGCGATCGGTTAGGAATTCGCGGCATTCTGGCCGCGATTCGCTGTGGCATTTCACTTTGGGAACGGTTCATTGAGCGATTTTCGTGCGGGACATTCGGGAGGTTTCGGCGATGTTGCTTCGGTTGGGTTTGTGATGGTTCCGAGATATTGCAGAATTGTAGATAACAGTGTGGCGCAGGTGAATTTTTTGGTGGTTCTTTTAATTTGGGGAAAGTTTAGGGTTGGGAGTTTAGAAACTAAACTAGTTATTTAAATAAAGCATTCTAATAACATAACTATCAGGATTTTCTATCGCAGATTATTAGAAGAAAAGATTTGCTGCAAAAAAAAAGGTAGTAGTGCATTTAAAAATAATTTCGTTTCGAATTAAGATTGCTGCATGTATCGTAAATTTTTTAATCCATCTAGTTTGACAGTCAAAGTATCAGTAAAAAGTTAAGGGACTCTGGCAACGATTGAATGGAAACTAAAAATGATTTAAATTGCCGAATTAAGATACTACAATATTTTTCACAATTAATTAAAATTCTATGTAAAAGTAAACGAATATATCTATGATTTCTATGAGTCACTGTATGTGATTACAATGATCACCATTCACCATGAAATAATAAAATTAAGAAACTAATCAAATCTTAAATATAATTTATTAGCCAATAGAAAACACCAGACTTTTCTACATTCATGACTAGACTGCGGAAGTTTATGCATTTATGGCAATTTTCAAATTACAAAAACCTATAAGGACGCCGGCAAGTATAAAAATGCAATCAAATATAAAAAATATAATGCATTTTATAATATTTAGAAAATAAAACACATTTATTTAAGATTCAGTTGCTGTTGTATGTCTACAAAAATGTATACAGTGTGTCCCTCGAAATCCTAGACAGTCGATTATTTCCTAATCTATTATAGGTAAATGGCTAAAGGGGGCCGATTTATTGGCTGTAAAAATTTTTTCTTATCATTATTGTTTACGGAGATATGAAGGTCAAGTTCGGTTTTTTAAATGGGATTATATATTTTTTGTCTAATCAATTGATAGTGTGTTTCAAGACGAATTCAGTAATCATTAATATATACACCGTTTTTCAAATAGTTTTTGAGATATTACGCGTAGAAGTTTACTGATTTTCAGCAGAAGAAAACCTGCTGGAATGGGAAGCACCGCAGGTAATCCTAAGTTTTGGGTCTACGGGCCTACCGCTCCTACCACAGATCCTTTGTATCTGTTTATGACCCGTTTCAAACTTCAAACACCGGCCGAGGCCCCCTGCAGCTCGTCCTACTCTAACAGGTTTTTTCCACCGAAAATGAGTAAACTTTTAACTGTAATATCTCGAAAACCATTTGAAAAAAGGTATACACATTAATAGTTGTTGAATTCGTCTTGAAACGCACTATCAACTGATCAGATAAAAAATATATAATCCCATTTAAAAAACCGAACTTGACCTTCATATCTCTGTAAACAATAAAGATAAAAAAAAAATTGTTACAGCCAATAAATCTGCACCCTTTAGCCATTCAATTTCATATAAAGATTTTTTTCGTATCTATAATAGATTAGGAAATAATCGATTGTCCAGGATTTCGAGGGACACACTGTATATGCAAAAATTCTGAAGTTAAAAATTTCTTGAATGAACGAAAAATATACTATATTTTTCAAATTTCTTAACATTCTAATTACTTGTCAAGAAACCTAACTGTGAGTCATCGTGTCTGATTACCTATAATTAGTTTGCGGACTCTTATGCAAAATAAAATGTTTACAAAAACAAAAAAATATTTGAAAAAAGTATCTAATTATGTAAACATTGTACCTTGCATTATATTTTGAATGTTCTATATATTTTGACATTTATCACTAAGCTTCATAGATTATTCTGCATTTAGAATTTGCATAATTCCATAAAAATCCGCACTATAATTATGATGATCAAAAATAGATACTAAAATTAAGAAGCTGATAAATCTTTAAGTATAATTCAGTAGGTCGTAAAAACTTAAAATTGTTTTGTAGATGACGAGCGTGATTAATAACAAATTTTGAACTACAAAATATATCGAAGATCAAAGTAGAGAAAGACACAAATTTTTCTGCAGTGCAAACTTTAATTCAGCATTTCTAAATTAGCAATTCAGAATCCACAGTCGGGATATTAATTTTCCTGCGTGCATCAAACAGAATTTAAAAATACCCAGTTTATAGCATCGTCAATTTTCTGCTTCCTGTTTCACGGGAGTTGATCAGATCGAGCATACAGATTGAATCATCAGTGCTTGCTCAGTTTAGATCATCCCAGCTTATTAACTGATTATTTAAGCTTACATAACGTCATTCATCTGTCAAGTATCCCTGTCAATAGGATTCCCTCGCAACTCGGTTTCCACAATCCACGTATCATCTAACTACTAAATAAAGCCTCACCAGCAAATCAAAACCCGTAATTTCAGGATACTCTTAACCACAAATTCCACAGCCCAAAACTGCGACTGCGGAATATCAAAACTACTAACAGGTTCTGCAAACCCAAAGCCCGTACCTTGTACGAATGTCTTTACGATAAACGAACTTCTCAAGAACTTTCGCCTCGCTCCGAAGATAAGCTTCGTCTACTATTTGACAGCGGCCGTCCTCTTTTACGAGCTGACTGACTGTTGCTCGAGCCTTCGGTCGCGATAAAACGTAGAACACAAATGAAATCCCCTCCGGACCCCGTCGGGAGCGAAGATCCTCGTCCCGATGGAGAGGTCCTGCTCTAGAAACACACGAAAGGAGAAACAGAAAGGGCTAACGAGGGGAGCGACGAGGAAACTGTGCCAGCTCCAATTCCGCAGCTCCCGAAGTACGGGGGAAAGTTGGTCGAAGCTACTTCGTTACCGACATCGTCGGAGACTCATTACCAGCTTGTGGGAGCCGGCTTGTTGGATGCTGCGCGCCACGTTGACGTCACATTTCTACGTCACACTGCTACTGCACACTGTTCTCCTCGTCCCGGGGACAGAGAGAGAGAGGACGTCCGTCTACGTAACCGGATTAATCGTTATCCGGTCCGCGGCCTGTGAGATAAATTGCCCGAGATCCTCTCTCGTCAACCTGAGGCGTCGCGACCGAAACCCTCCTGTCAGCTGCGAGTCGCCCGGCTTCATCCGAGTTATACTCCTTTGGGGGCGCTTTGATATCAGCGATACGAGATCTAATTTCTTTTTCCTGGGTCTTTGTCACGGTTTGGGAAGAAAATTGCGATAAATGGTTGATGCGTTGATCCTTGGAGTTTTGTTCGGGAATTTGTTGATAGAGTAAAGAGAAAAGTTTCTAAAGATTCTAAAAATTAAAATGTCAAAAAATCTGAAACTTGAAAATTGTGAATACTCTAAAATATGTAATCTTTACGAAGTTTGACGGTCAAAAAATTTCAAAATTATATATTTTGAGGGCTCTAAAAAATGTCTAGTAGTAAGACTAAAAATTCAGAAATTGATGGGGTATGAAAATCGAAGACATAAAGATTTCAGAAATTCTGAATCTTGAGGTCTATAGAAAATTTCAGAATTTCGTAACGCCTACAAATCCTGAATTTTGAGAATTTTAGAATTTATCAATTTCAGGGACTCTAGAAATTTTGAAAAATTGTGTAAAATATAAACTATCAAATTTCTATTTTCTTGGGACCATAATTGAGAAGGGAAAACATACAAAACCTTGATAATTCTAAAAATTTTAAATATTATGGTTTCTGGGAATTTAAATTTAGAAATAAACAATGTTTAGAACTCCGGAAAATATAATGCTTTAACCTCTAAAATTTCTGATCCCCAAAGACTCTACATTTTTCATAATTCTGAAACTTGAATTTTGAAGATACTTCACAATCAGTAACTTGTATGAATTTTTAACATGAAGAATTCTAAAAATGATCAATTTCAAGGGCTCTACAAAATTTGGAAAATTATGCAAAGTATAAAATTTCCTTATAAATTATAAAATTCAATTTTTTGTGACCACAGCTTAAAAAAAATACAAAACCTACTTAAAAACTAATGAGAATAAAGGTATTCCAACGTCAGAAAAACATCGAATACCATAATTCCGAAAATTCCCACCGGAGTAAAATCCTCGAAACAGGAAAAAACCCTGCGAAATCACCGCGTTTCCATCCGGAACGCGCGCCGTGAAATTCCCTAATTCCGAACGACTTCCGAGTGCCCAATTCAGCGTGCCGTTAATTTGTGGAACAAGTTACCGAGCGTTTAAATACCGACGAAACCCCGTTTCCCGCGCCACTTTTCCCGCGATCTTCCTTAATGTAACTAAACTAATTTGCGATTGTTCCGCTGTCGAGCGCGCGGGGTTGGGCGGCGAAAGAGCGCCGCGACCCCGGCAAGTTCCGAAGTTTGTCGCGCGACACGGTGGCTCTAAGCAATTACGGGAAATTTGCATCGATATTTCCTCGACCCGGCGTCCCCGCGAATAATTATGAGCTCGCAGGGTGCGGGGAAAAATGAAGTCGCCGCGGAGAGTCGGTTAGCCGGAATCCCGACGAGTAAGATTACCGGCGACGAAATAAGAGAAGGTAAGGAGGGCTTTCGCTAAAAGGGGAACTGCGACTCGGTCGGATCGAAAATATTGCACGTCGATAGCAGTCCTCGACATCGACTCGTCAATTACCGCGAGACGGTCGGTCTATTTTCGCGAGTCCCGGCGTGCAAAATTCATCGCGGCTGGCAGAACCGTCTTCTTCGCGACGGAAGCCGATAAATCTTCCAAGATTATGTAACGCGACTTCCAACTTCGTCCTCTCCCAGGGACCGACGGAGTCCCCGACGCCCGGCCACGCCGCGACGAGATAAACGCCTGTATTATGCTAATTAAGACGCGACCTTGGTGAATATTTCGCGACAGCGACGCGGACCTGCCGCCCGGAGTCCCCTTAATTTATTCCGTTTTCGCGTCTCTCTTGCGCCGCGAAAAGAGTCCTTCCGCTCCTCCACTGGAAATTAGGTAACGACCCGTGAATATTGCCGCGTCGACTTCTTCGCCACGATCATAGCTTTCGCATACGCCTAGATATTATCGGGTGCTGTTAATCGCACGAGGTTGATATGGAGCTTTCGAACCCCCGTAACTGTTGCAACAATCGAGCTCGGAGCTTCGCGACTCACTGGCTCGTAATGAATTTTATATTGCCACTTCGCCCGATCCGACAAGACGCTACGGGAATATTATTGCTCGCCCAGGAGCGCAGGAAAGTTGGTAATTGGCGGAAAACGATGCAGCAAGCAGCTTACAGCGGAGCTTTATTTCCACGGTTCAACTTTAAATGATGTAGCTTCAATTCCAGCTGAGTCGCGAAGTTTTAAAAAGCGCGGAACTTCTGCCGCTCGCGATTGCCTAAAAGCTGGCTAACAGGACGATCCACGGACCCCGACAATGCGCTGTCGAGTGTTTTCAAAGGAAATCCGAACAGCTGAAGCGTAGCTACTTCAAGAAGAAGTCTGAACGAGAGACGATTTCCGAAGTAAGATGTTTATCCGCCTGCAGATCCATTGATTTGTTGCTCCATTGCGTTGCGATTGGATGACTTCGCCAAGCGTTGAGTCAATAATCAAAAGAAGGAGGAACTTAGTATCAATCGCGTTTGTCTGCTCCGAAGACATTCGTGAAGTCGGGATTTTCGAGCCGAGATTCGCGGTGGAAGATTCATATCGCGCTCGCGGAGTCGCGGCTACTCATACACTGATATCGCGTCGCCGCTTTTGTAAACGGGGCATCATAAAATCATAACCGACGCAATTTCCCTGGCCAATAACTTCCGCGCGGATGCCCCGCCGCTTCCAGCGACGGCTGACGGTGATTTTACTTGGCATTGTTCTCCTTGATTCATCGCCCGAAAGTTTCGCGCAACCCCGTCCGACGGGGGGAGAATATTTAACGAAGGATTTTCCTTAGATGTTGTGAGGGGGGATAAAGATTCAGGGAATTATGCGAAATTAGGGATCGTTTCTGTCGAGCAAGTGGATCCTGAAGACTTTGGCCGTGGAACTCTGTTACGAGTTCCGCGATGGGAGGATTCACAGAACTTTGAACATTCTAAACCTAACGGGCTTCTAGAGTCTGGAACTTGTCGTGGACTCGGGAAAGTTGGGAATTTGGTGCGTTTAGGATTGAAGTCGGGGGAAGTTAGAGACTTGAGAGGGTGCAAACATTCAGAAAGAGGGAAACATTGAAAATTTTGAAATCTGTGGATTCTGGAAATTGTGAAGCTTTAGGGACTTAAGTTTGAAAGAGCGAGGAAGGCTAGAAGTTCTCAAACTCTAGAGACTCGTGAAATTCAGAATGTTAGGGACTTTAGGAAGTCAGAAACTTCAAAGGTCTCTAGTTTCTGAAACTTGGGCAGGCATTGAGGATTTTGAAATATAGAGACTTTGGAAATTCCGAAATTTGAGGATTTTAGAGACTCTCTAAACCGCGAAAGCTTCAAGAACTTTATAACACAGAGGCTATAAAAATCCGAAATTTGGATCCTTAGTTGTTGAGATCCAGAAATTTTTAAGCTTTGGAATTCTATAGATTCTGAAATTTGTCAACTTTAGGAACTCAAGAATTTTTGAGTAATTTTAAGTGTTGGCTGTACTAGAAATTTTAAAGTTCGGACACTGCAAGAACTCTAAAATTTCGGGACTATGGGAATTCTAAATTATAGAAATTTTAAGTCAAAACTCTAGAATATTTGACGTTCTATTGAACGTCAAATATTTATAAACTTTAAGACTATAGAAAATATAAGATTTGTGAACTTTGAATGTTTATAAGATGAATTTTTATAAGATGAAACCTGATAAAATCTTAAAATGTAAATTATAGTATTTCAAAATGTAAATGCGTCAAAAACTTTGAAATTTAGGAACTCTAGAAAATCGGAAATTTATAGATTCTACGATTCCTATATCTCAAAAACTATAAAATTCTGACTTTCAAAGAATGTAGAAAAATTCGAGCCTTGAGTATCTATAAATTTGGAAACTTGGGGATTTTCAAAACTCTGAACATTGAGGGTTCTATAAATTATAAATCTTGAAAATTCTAATTCTTAACACATTCAAAAATTGTGAATTTCAAGAACTCTAGAAAAACTGACGTTTAGAACTCCAATCGTTTTGAAATTTGTGGTCTGTAAAAAGTCATAGACTCGGGAAATTCAAGACACAAAGATTTGAGAAATTCTGTAACGTGAGATCTATAGAAAATAAAAAAAATTTTGTAGTCTACTCACGAATGCCAAATCTTAAAAATTATTGAAATTTCAAAGTTTCTCCTTTGACGTTATAGAATTCTAAAAATTCTGAAATTTGTGAATTTTGGGAACTCCAAACATACAGATTTCAAAAATCTGGAATTCTAAAAACTCCAAAATTCATACCTTCTAGGAATTCTAAATATCGAAAGCCTAGAAAATCGTGACTCCCGAGTATTAAAAAATTCCAAGCCTTGAAGCTTTAGCAACTCTGAAATTTATGGACTTCAGAACCCATGAATCTCAAAATGTTCTGAATTACCATAACTAGTGCATTCTAAGACCTGAAATACTTCAAAATCCAGAAATTGAAGATCTCCAGAAAATCTCTATAAATTCTCAAAGTCCTAGAGTTCCAAAGATCCTAAACTCTCCGAAAAATCTCTGAAACCTTGAATCTGCGGAACGTCAGATAGAGTTTCAAAAATCTTCGGTACGGTGAAAAAAATTCTGTTTTCAGGAACTCTAAAGTCAGTGGAACATCTGACAAAAACGAACCACCGACATGCCGAGAGCGAGCCGCTGTCACCGCGTTAAATATTCATCGAGAAATAAAACGACCAGTCGCTTTGCCACCATCCGAAATTCCCTATCGAACTACCCTCAATCTACATTTTAAATCCACCCCTGCTGGTGGACAGTCCACGGAGCAGCGCCTGCTAATCGACACACGACCAAGACGACCCACGCCACTGTCTCAAGGAAAAGTAATTCCCAGTTTCCGTACACGGGTCGTTTAGCCGTCGTCCTCGAGACAATGCCGCGCAATTAATTTAACAACTTCGCCCCGATACAGACCACTTTAATCGATGCCCCGAGGAATCCGACGAGCCTCGCTCGTCCATCGAATCGAGTTCCTTGCTTCCTCACCCCTCGTCGCCGACTTTATTACCCCGCCCGGCATAAATTTCCCTGGGCCTTACAGTAGTGTGGCACGTGTACAGACTTTCCCTCCTATGGGGGTTGAAATATCGGCGACGAAAGAGAAAAATAATGAACCAACCGCGCCACGCGGCGAAGGAATTTCGGGGTTGCGACGGGAAACGGCGGTCGTTTCTCGATCTTATCCCGCGTTCCGAATGAAACGACGTGGGAGGGGTTCACAGGCGACTGTGAACTCAGCGCCACGATTACGTTGATATCAGGACTCGATTAAGTCCCGAGGATGGGAAAACTTTGCCCAGGCAACGAAAACACGCGACAAACGCGACGGACGGACGGAGGTTTGATGCTCGCGGTGAGTTTGATCCTTTGAAACGGGTCCTGTATGAGCAAAGGGAACGTCGACAGGGTTCCCAATCGGCTTGGCATTAAACCGCTCGCGGGGTCGAGAAAATTGGGAAATTCGGGGGGAAATGGGAATGCGGGAAACACTCTTGACAACAAATTTAGAGCGAGCGCCTTTAAAGTTTAATTAATCGATTACGCTCTTTGGAAATCTTCTGGATTCTGTTACAAAGGCATGATTATTAGACTGTAGATTTTTATGCGATATAAAATTTTTACAAGCTTGAAGAACGAATTAGAACTTGAATAACAGTATGTTTAATTTCCTAAACATTTTAACTTGAATTATATTTCTGATATTTTGTATATTTCTAAAGATTTTTGGCATACTTGATATTGCCATAAATGTATGAAATCCGCAGTTTAGTTATGAGAAAATTCGGTGTGTAAAAATGTGTGAAGATGTCCAGGAATTTTGAAATATACAACTTATAAGAAATAAATTACGAGTCGCATCGTTAGGAAAATAAAACAGACTTTTATTCAAACTTCAATTATTTAATTTTTTTTCGCAAATATGTGAATTTCCATGAAAAAATCCGCAGTAGTAATAATAGGATCTTATTATAGATCTTATCACAGTAGAATAACAGGATTTGTTTCGGTTCATTGACTGAGAATCTGAGAAGCTTCAACGAAAAGTGATTACATTTCGTCAGGAATTCCCAAAGCTAATAAAATTCGTTTAGCTAATGAAACAGAGAAAAAGACAGTCTGAGATCTAAATTAATAATGAAAATACGATTCAAGTATATCTCAGAATGACGGCAAAGATGGTCTCAATAAAAGGCAGACGAGATCGCGGATCCGACAAAACGCATAAATCCCAACCACCTGTCCGACATCGAGCTAGACGTAATTCCGATCCCCGATAAATTCCTCTTATTTGTCGGGCCGTCCTACCTCATAGAAATTCGAATTACATCTGCAATTTAGCTCCGATTCATCGGGTAGCGAGGGCAGGAATTCGTCGCCGCGTCGACATCTCGTTGAAAAGGTCTCGTCGAAGTCGGTGCACCAACGACGTGATTATTCCTCGCTTTCAAAAGCGTCCGAGACCCTGCCGTATCTTCGACGTGGGAGGCGACGCCTTGCGAGGGTCGGAGTATCAATTTCTTCACTCCCCCTGCTACGAAATGGACCACGGAGGATCGAACCCTCATGAAAAATCGTCCACGGCGACGGCGAACGTGACGAACGACCGTGAATTCGGATCCGGACCGCGACTCCTTCGCAAGCTGCCGGAGAATTTCGGACCTGGGAGTGCTGACTCGTCTGCGACGATAATCGTGATTCTTGTCTGAATGATGGACCATCTGGTTGAGGAAAAATGGGGGAAGGAAGAATTTACGGACGGAGGAGAATCGACGGGCGGAAATCAACAATTTCTTGTCGGAGTAAGAATTGGAAACTTTTCCAATGGTAGGTAGAATTTAGACAGACATGAGGGGATTATTATGATTTATAGCCAAGGCTATACAATGCAATTGCACCATTGTTTGACAGTACATTTTATCGAATCTATAGATACATTGTGTACTTTACAACTGCATAAAAGTATTTTAACCTTTAATAGTAATAGTTAACCTTTAACCTTTTAATAGTTTTTTATAGATACGTATAGTTGCATAACGCATTTTGTCGAATTTATGGATGCATTACAAATCTTACAGCTTTATGAAACTATAAAATTATTTCAAGATGAGGTTTTTAACCATGTTCCTTCTAAAAATCCTAAATGGTATAATTTTTATTATTATCATGCCATTAAGAATGCAGATAACGTTGCATACGTGCAACATTGAGCATTAACGAGCACGAAAGTAGAAAGTTACAAGTAAAAGTGCATTTAAAATGAATTTAACACCAGTACAACATTGGAAATTAATAAGGTTAATGTCTATCAAAATCAAAAAACGTCATCCCACAAAAAATAAGCACTTTTGTTCGTACTAATTCGATAAAAGCTCCCTGCAACTGTTCTTTCTGCGTTCACAGAGGACCTCGGGAATAAAATTCAGTCTAAACGAGTTCATCGAACGGTAGAATGCAATTTAGCGTAATTGTCCAAGGTGAATCGTCATGATCCTAAACTCCAAGTGCCTAAAAGAGGGTCCAAACGATCATTCCCTCCTTAACCCTTAAAGATCGGACCGTTCTCCATAATTTTCACCTCTCCAAGTACCTTTAAAATACCTTCTACTCACAGGACAGTTAGACTTCAAGGTTCCAAGCACTATTCCTTTCTCAGAATTCCCTGGAATTGAATTACTTGCCCTAAGACAGCGTCGCGAGCGGCTTTTGAGCGAAGGGCATGTCTGAGATGAAAGTTCGCGACCGTTCGGACCTTGCAGAAATTGAATTGTTGCCCCTAATTCTCGGCGCCTTCTCCGAGCGGCTCTCCGGGCGAGGATAGAAACACGATAAAAGCCCGGGATGCCATTTCTTCCGTCTACTTCGCGGAAATTGACCCACTTACAATTCTACTGTGTTTCAGGGGATGGGGAGAAAGAGATCTCTACTCCAAAGTAAAATTCCAATCGCTGTTATTTCTGGTGAGTACGGCGGCTAAGAACTACGAAGTGATGACGTTATCTCTGATAGCAGAGATCCTGAACTCTGACTATTTATCACGTCACAAGCTTAAAAAGTGGAAAATAAAATAGAGGAAAATTTCTGGAAAACTTTGAGGGTTCATGAATCTTTGATTTTCATTAGAGAAGGACAAAAGTTCTGTTCTTTAATATTTATATTCAATTCTGTTTCAATATTCCTAATATTCAATGTGTTACAGGAATGAAAATATGTTTAGAGTCTGAATAGAGGTCATAATCCTTTCTAAATAATTTCGAATTCCTCTTCCTAAATAAAAATACAGATCACGAGTTTCCAAATCGCCAGAACTTTAATTATCATCCAATATTTCGCGTTCAAATAAATTCCTCATTATTAATTCCCCCGGAACCGAAACATTGACAGCGAGATATCGAGGTACAGAAACGGCAGCCCCGCGTCTAATATTTCACGATCAACTAAATTCCCCATTATTAATTCCCCCGAATTAAAACATCGACCGAGAGATATCGAAATATAGAAACCACTATCAACTACAAGCTGGCCCCATCGAATCCCACTATTTTTCTCAGCCTCCCACAATCGATACCTCGCGGCTCCTCCAATATTTAACGCGATCTCCGATAACGAGCACCGATCCGTTTCCACTATCTCCCCACCCGGTGACCGATCGGAAAGGGGTGGAAAGGGCAAAGGTTCCCGGCTTATTTGCTTGGCGGAGGTTCAACGGGTGGATCGGTCAGGTTCGATCGCGCGAGCTAATCAGAACAGTGCTCGATTAGCGAATTAGCAGCAACCCAGGAGAGCGCTTGAAAGTGATCGTTCCCTGTTCTCTCCGGGTTTGTGTCCTTCCTTCGACAGACCCATCGATCAGCTGATCGTGTTTCCTCGGTCGGAACGCAGATACGCGAAAAAGATAATTTATTACGGTGCGCGCGCCGCAAACGCCGGTGAAGTTTCGCTTTCGCGATCTATCGACCACCGGGATTAAATGTATCGCGATAAAACGCGTGGAATTCGGGCCACGACCTCGCGGAAATTTCGCCCGACGCGTTATTCCGTCGGGAATTTTTTTTCGACGCTGCGGTTTCTCGGCAGAAGACTCTCCGGGTTAATGATCTGCCGTTGGTCCGTATTATTACGCTGGTATTCGCGATGAGAGACAAGAGTGTAACAGGAATTAAAAAAAAATGTAACGCGTGGCGCTTTCTGAATTTTTACATGGGTTAATTTAAGTTTGAAGTGTGCTCTGGAATTTTCCAATGAGTATTCTACGATAGTTGGAATATGCAAACGAGTTTTGGACACGGTAACGGGGCTTGAAAAATTATTTTGAATTTTTGTTAGACTGTCTCAATTATTTATTGCGGCAGCGATAAGAGGGGATAGAAAAATTTCCAGTGAAACTTGGACTAAAAATTTTGAATATGTGAAAATCCTACGGCAATAATATTCAGTCGAAGCCTTATTGTATACCTAAAATACCGAAGCATGAGAGACAATAATTACACTCACTCAAATTAATAATTTTCACATATTGTTTACGCACAAAATTATTACACTCATTAACTCATAATAATTAGAAAAAATACCAGAGTAAATTTCAAATGCAGATAAATCTGTATACAAAAATTGCAAAACACAGCGTCACATCTTCCCAAAGAAAAATTTCTAAAGGGGAAACCTTTTAACAACCCCCACGCAGTGAATCAATGGCTTCCGTTTAATGCGCAGAGTACGAGTCCTGGAATAGCTGGTGTATCCTTGTTATCCTTATGTTTATAAACGAAGCACCGCCCCCATGGGAGGCGGGAAGGGCTCGTTATCTCATGGGGTTCAAAGTACCTGACCATTATCACCCAGGCCCTTTGCGTTCTACTAGTCCCGGAATACAACCAAAGGGAGAGGATTCGAATCTCACAATCAAAAGGGTCTGAACGCTGTCTTTCCCCCTTTCAGGGTGTTTCGGAACGACTAGTCAAAGCTTTGAGCCAGAGCGGCGCGTATGAAAAGCAGAAAAAGCTTGAAAGTTTTTTAAAAACCGCCCATAAATTTCCGGTACGCGTATTTGTTCGCATGCGGAATGCAAACAGCACGCGCGATGCATCAGCGATGATCAACGCAGCAGGATGAACATTCTGCGGAATGGAAACTCGGTTTTCTGATTTTTTTTTTCTTTTTTTTGGGGGGGGGGACTCGTATCGAAATATTATTAAGGGTGAATTTATTAACATTCTGTCGCGTGAGATTTTTAATGGAACTTAGGTTATCAGAGAATTCTTATCTTTGGACGAGGATAAAATTACTTTCTCAGTCTCTAAATTTGGAATTCCTTTGAATTTTCACAACCTAAAATTAATTCCAGTACTCAATATTCAGGACTTTTATGGGAACAGAATGTCTGAAATTTCTTTATTTTAGGATACCTAAATCAAGACTTAGAAACTAAAATTTAGAACTAAATTTAGAATTTAGAACTAAAATGCGGATTTTATGCATTTATGGCGATACTAGCTATGCAAAAAATCTGGGACATTGTTAACACATGTCAACATATATAAAATATCAAAAATATAATTCAATTTACAATGTTTAGAAAGTAAGACAAACTGTTATTCATGTTGTAATTCTTTATTTATGCACGTAAACATTTTATTTTGCATATAAATCCGCAGTCTATTTATAACTTTTGAAAATCCAGAAAATTTGATATTTGCGAAAGTTACAAACTGTGAACCTTCAGGATTTTTGTAGAAACTCTGAATTTTCTAGACTCCAGAAATTCTAAACTAAAACTCGAGAAATTCCTACATATTGCTTTCTAAAAATGCCGATGCTTTGGAACTCAAGAAAATCTAACAAAATTAGTAAACTTTAGAAACTTTGAACCTTGAGAAGTCCAAAAAAACGTTGAAGCTCGTACGCTACAAAAATTTGGAAATTCCAGAAACTCTAGAAATTTCTAGAATATGAATTCTAAAGCAAAACTTCAAAGACTGTTAGACATTAAAAATTCTGAAGCTTCAGGACTACGAAATATCTGAATTTTCTGATCTTCAGAAAAGTCATCCACAAACTTTAAAGCCTAAATTTCGTATTCCTTCAAATTCTTTCCCCCATGATTCAAAATAATCCCCAAAAACTAAATATTTGCATCTTCCATCGGATCGAAGGAACAGAAACAAGCGTCAGACGCGACAAAATCACTCCGTAACCGCTCCCCAAAAAAAGGAGGAGGTTGAAAGGGGCGATAAATCTCAGCTAATACGTAATACGAAGGATTAATGGCGTTCGATAACCGCCGGAGTTCCTTTCGCTCAGCGCATGATCTCCTTTTTGTTCCAGGGAGCGGATGAAAGGTCCCAATAAAACGCAACCCGACGGAATTGCGCGCGGCCGGAATGAATGTAGACGGAGGGGGTGGTACGTTGAATGACGGCAATAAATTCGCGCAGAACGCGTGCACGCCTGTTGGACGAGAGGAATCGGAAGAATCGCGTTCCATTTGCGCGCATTCACCGTCCTCCGATCAAAGATTCACGAAGGCGGGAATGATAAATTTCCGCGATAAACACGGGTCGATCGGGGGTGACTCCCCGCGGGGTGAAATCAAAGGAAGAAAATTGCACGGGTGCCTGTCGCGCGCGACGAAATTAATAAAAGGAAGGTTTCTATCCTCGGAGGGCGGGGATCGCGAGAAGGAGGAAAAAAGGAAAAACCAAGCGCGAAAGGACGAGTTTACCCAATGACGATTCCACCCCCTCGCGAGCTTCCGTCGTTACGAACAAAAACGAGCGCCGACGAAACAATGACGGACTAACGAACGGCCGCTGTTTGTATGCAACAACTTTCAGACGAGTTCTTTCGATGAAGAATCGTCGAACTAATGGAGAAGTATTCTTGTCGACCGATCGAACCGGTCGCCGACGACTCGGAAAAGCGCGACGATTACTTGCGAGTGCCGGATGAAATGTGGAACGCGTTGATGGACGTCGTGTCTCTCGTCCCACCACCCATCGATGATTCCAAGGTGTAATGGAATCGGGGAGGAACGATTAACGCGTCAATTAAGACTGGAAACATGGGGCTGAGGGTACTATCTATCGAATCCATTTTCGGACCGGGGAATCGATGGCTTTGATTGGTGGACGAAATAGGCGATCCGGGCTTTGAAGTATTTTGAGAGTTGCAGTATCGGAGAAATGTTGCCTCGATCGGGAAAAAAATTGCCGGGCTTTCCCTCGGCGAAAAGGATCGGTTATCCATTATTGCTTAAATGGAAAATGAAACGGATAGTTAGGAAACATAGTTCGCGGAAAATAGTTTATGGATAAGAGATTCGAGAGTGAAGTCATTTTGGGAGTGAGCGTGACTTCTAATTGATGGATGGAATTAATAATTTAGTGTCTCTTTAATAATTTTACTCGGGGATGCGTTTGGAAATAGGAAATTTAGGGAGTAGAAAATCATGGAATAGTAATTAGATGAACTGATGTCAATTAGGAAAATTGAATTTTCGTGTTTTCGGAGAATGAACTTTAAGATAGAAAAATATGCTTAGGAATGAAAGGACTCTAAAGAAGCATTTCTTCTTGAATTTTAGAGTTAAGAAAACCCTCAGCTTTCTGTGGAAACCAGTTTCTTAAGAATTGTGAGCCTGTATTACTTTCAAAATCTACTTAAAATTTTTTCATTTATTAAAGATTACTTATATTGTATCTAAAAGTGATCCTAATTAGTAGACTGCTGAATTTTATGCATAAATTAAAATTATATGAACACAGATGGAGGACTAAAGCTTGAATAACAATTTATATGATTTTATAAATATTGTAAAATGTATTCAATTTTTAATAATTTAGAAATTCTTGCATCTTTATTAACCGATTTAATATTTGTATTATAAAATATTAATAATTAGTACAATTTTGTTAAACCATGGTTCATATTTCACTTACATAAATTCTTCCTATATTCGTATGTCTTGTAAAATTAAGAATTTAAATTCTAGATTCTAAAAATCAGGGATAATCGAGGTTCTTCTACCTCTATAATTGTTATAAATGCATAACCATATATTATCTACTCACAAGAAAAAATATTTACAAGACCAAGAAATTAAGAAAAATTGCTGATGTTTTTTACAATTATTCCCCACAGTGTCTCTACATTTATACCCAGCAGTGTACATTCTCAAATATTTTAAAAACCGAAAGACTCGATATGAAAAAACCTCCTTTCCCCAAACTCAAACTTCTGAATCTAAGCCAACCCCCAAAAATAATTCCAATTTTATCCTTACTCGAAGAATCATCAGAACCAACTCAACAAAATTGAATAATTACACTTCCAAAAATAATCCAGACTCCTCTCCCCCACCATTAATTTTCACGCAACCCTCCAATCCCAGAGTCTTCGCCCCTTAACCCCAGAATTCGAAGAAGCCAGAGACAAACGAACTCGACTCCATCACGCTAAAACCTTCCGCGTAATCCCATGTCGCGATAACCCGTTCCACGTCTGGCTCCTCGCGAGACAGCTTTCAGAACAAGACGCGAAAAGGAGAGTTCAAAGTGCGCGACGGGGCCGCGAGGGTCTTTAATTGGTTCCCCAGAGTTCGACGGGATCCTTCAACAATGACTCGTGAGCCAAGGGTTCGCGAGGGATGAAAGACGAAGGCGATCCCCCCCCCCCCCCCCTCGAATCGTGAAAAGCGAGGCGAGGCATGGAACCAGGACGAGGTGAAAAAGGTGTAAGCGAGGGATGCGAAGCGATCGCTTTGGATTGAAGAAAGGCCAGAATTCGCGCGCCGATCCGGCACGTCGGCCGTGTAAACGTGACGCCGATACCCGGGGATTATTTGCATCGAAAAGCGACGGAGATATCGAGCAGACGGGAGGATTACATGCGTCCTGAATCTTTCATCGGCCGAGAAACATTACCATGTGCCGCGGGACCGTGATTCCGAACGCGAGGCGGTCCAAAACGAGGCGGTGAACTCTGACACGCTGACGGGATCGATTCTGTCGTCGAGGATTCCTGGACTCGATAAACTATCAGGGATTTTCAAAGGAAGACACTTGGCAGAGGCGACGCTCCGTAATGCACCTGGTCTACTTAGATATTTTCTTTCCGGGGGAACTCCCCCCTCTGCAGACGTCGCATCCCTGGAATTTTCTATTTCAAGACCCCCTTTGTCTAGGAACTCTGGCCTTTGAAGTAGGCGGATTTTAAATGCCGCTACTTCCGACGCGCATGATTCGAGACGCTATTGTATGAATTCGGAATGCTACTCACGGTGAATGCTCGTGGCGGAATATTTTGGGCGAGCTTACCTGAAACAGAAAGAGAAAATATTGTTGTAGAAGAGTACTGGAAGATTAAAATACAATGAATTTTTGTGATTTATTGGTATGAGGATTTATGTGTGATTTTAGGCGTCTTAAAAGTTTGATAACAGAGTCAATAAAGACAATGATAAGTAGAAATGTATAGAAGCACAGAAAAAGAAATGAACGTCGGATACAATTTTTCTTATCATTTGTAAGTATTACAAAGTGTTTGATTTCGTCTTAAGTTTCGTTAGTATTTAATTTCGACTTCAAAAATAAAGTATCTTTGGAGAATAGTATGCAGAAATTATTTTAACCCTCTGATGTATAGTTTCAACTTTGTTCCTCTGATTTTACAAATACATTATACATATTTTAATGTGATTCTTCTATTACTCAAGCCTTTATTTACTGTAATAATACAGAATGAGTGAAGCAAAATAAATAATGAGGCACGTGGATACAGAAACATTAAAGGGTCAACTGATACTAACAACATTAGCCCTCCAGCTACATTAACTTATTAATATCTTATATCACAATAAAAAGAGTCTCTTATCATTCATCTCACATTTCTCTACTCCTGTTACAAATTTTCTAGAAACCCTCAGGCAATCTATCTTTATGTAAAATTTCTCCTCATTTCTTCTCACAGAATATGCTAATAAAACTTGCCTACAAAACACTGGAATTGACTATTGAATAATAATAATAAAAAAAAATAGTCAGCTATTTTCAAAAACAATTAACCAAGCCAAAAAGCAATCCACTTATAATTTCTTATAAAATCTTCAATCAATCTACCATCGAATTATTGCCAGTACAACTACATTAACCGTATGATTATAGATGTTAATGAGTTTTGTAATTCACTGGATTTCTTCAGTTCTCTTACCTCCTTTAGATTTAGATTATGCAAAACATTATCGTCTATAAATGACCGCTTATAAGAAAATTGTAGTTTAATGGGTTAAACAGCAGTAAATGATTAAATGATTTTGTAATCTTCCCACAAATTTTAAAAATTTCCTATTCCAGAAATACCCCGTAAAAAGACTTCAATATTTTTCTCCATACAGTCCATCACTTCAAACCGATTATCCCTCAATCCCAGTTCCATCTTCCTCAAACCTCCCGCGAAAGATATTCGCGAAATCGCGAGCGTACACAGGGTTACGCCGCGACGTAGAAACCGATCCTAGCATCGATGCCAGCTTGACCGATTGAAATCGGATTACCGACGTTGAACTTCAACAAAACAACGAACAAATCGGATCACCGGAGGGGGATCGATCAACGCTCCCGTATCCATCGCAACCCCGCGTAACTTAATTAAAAGAATTATCGGTGTCGCGCGAGGCGAAGACTAGAAGCGTTCCTCTTCTCCCCCGCGTCTCCTAATTTTTCCTGGGAATAAACGAGCACGCCGGTTGGAGTATGCATCGACGAGTGTTTCGTCTGGTTAGCACGTGCACGGAAGGGGGCCGAGGGCCGCGTCGAGTTTCCCGGGCAGCACACGACCGATTACGACAGTAATTTTCGTCACGTGTCCGTCTAGACGGCGGCCACGCATCGCCGTTGCGCTGGAGTCGACTGAGAAAACAGCGGAACCGAGTCGCGCGTCTTCTTTCCTCCTTTTTGCCATTCGTTCTTTTTTAACGATCTCGTCGCGCCAGCCGGACGGAAATCGACCTCCATTCACGTCGCTCGGCAAGACAGATGCGTCGGCTTCGACCGTTGACATCTGCGTTCTGGGCGACGACCGCCTCGTCGAGCGTCGCAATCGCGCGTTATACTGTGTTGGATCTGGTGGAAATCGTCGCGGGGGATTCCGGGAAAAATGCGCGGTGTTTCTAGTGTCGAGCAAATCGGTCGAATTCCGAGCGATCTCCTTTTACGAAAATCGAGTACGATGTAACTTGAGGAGAAAGCTTGTTCACTCGCGGGATGGTGCAACCGCTTTTGCTGATGCAATGTTGGACTTTGTAAGGCTTGTTCTTCTTTTGGGACGAAATTTGGGGATATTTTTTCGGAGATGAGATTATTGAATGGAACTTTGGAATCTGTGAGTCGATTTTTGCGGTAGTGAAAGAATTGCATTGAAAGAACATTTTTTTTTTTTTTTAATTATTATGGAGAGATATTTATGGTGAATTTTATTTTTGGACGTAGGTTTATTTAGATGGATCAAAATAATTTTAATATTAATGTTTTTTTATCTTTAAGTTTTTGCATGCGAAAGGCTCCGAGTTTTTAAAATATTATATCCTCGAAATTTTATAGTGATAGCCCAAATATTAGCAGAACTGCACAATTTTGAAGACTGAGCTTTTATCCCAAAATCCCGATAAAACTGAATGCAGAATTTTTAATAAAGACTGGGTAAAACAGCATGTTGAATTTTTTATTGGAAATCGTCGAAACTGGACGTAGAATTTTTAATTAGAAATCGATAAAATTGGACACAGGATTTTTAGTTATGTAGAAATTGATATAAAAATTTTATTTCTTTTTCTTGCAATAGAATTTGTGAAAACGATTTATATCATATAGCAGTCTTTTTTTTCTACGTTATAACAATGTACTAAATAAGTATAAGAATTTATAAAATTCAAAAATTTAAAAACAGTTCATCTATAACACACAATAATAAAAATTCTCTACTCCAACTTCAAATGACTCTAATTTTGTAAAAATAAAAGAAAATGACATACATCCAGTAGATTTCATGTTTTTCAATGCATTGTTTGGACTAAAAAATGACTAAAAACCAATCCTTAAAAACCACAAACGCGACTCATATCAATGACGATATCTGCTTTAACTCCTTCAAGCACAAAAATAAAAAAGAAATAACAAAAGGAAAAAATTCTATTAAGCGATACAATTTTTTCTCCACTGTATAATTATAAAATACAAATGTTATATAAATGACACCACCGTGCACCTAAGAATTAATAAATATTTTTCCACAAACATTTGGAATAACACAGTCCAAAGATTTCTCTTCGTAGAAACAATAGTATACAATATTTCCACTTCCACATTCTTCAAGAAAAAATTCCCAACCCTGTAACTATTTCTCCACCCCTTTACTAACTCTCTCACACATCTCCACATATCAACAAAATTCCAAGATTTCAAAACACACTTCACCCTGTCAATAAAATCTATCGCTGCGGTACCAACGCCTGTCCTCCACCGCACAAAATATTTGGAAAAATCGACAGCCCGGAAAATCCCGTGTCGCGAGAAAAATGATATCAGTGGAAAGACTCCGTCACTGGGCGGACCGCGGGCGCGCAGCCCCTTCGAGCAACGTGAGCACACAGGCACGTTTTCGAGTCGCTTTCAGCGAACAAATCGAAATCGCAGGAACAGATAATCCGTGCAGAGGGATCGATCCGGACAGAAGATAATCCGAGACAGGTCACGGCCCAACGTTTCAAAGAGAGAAAGGGAAGTAGACAGAGAGAGAGGGAGAGCGCGCGGCGGCTCCGGATCGCGTGTGTGTACTTGGCTCGACGATATCGTCACGTGCACCGAAGGCAGTCGGTATAAAGGCCTCCCTTAATAAGCGCAGGTTACCCCGGTGGCTCTCGGCCAAATACAACATTGCTCGGTGCAGAGAAAACCATGCGCTTTATTTTCGTCCCATCGGGGAGAGGGGCTTCGGGGATTGCGCAGATACTGCTCGCGGCCACGTGCTTCTTATTCTAACGAGATTTGCCAGAGGCGAAAAGCGAAGGGAGACACGCGAACCCAGCGTTCAACGTTTTCTCGCTTTTCACTTTCGAAAATCGATATCCAACTTTCCCTGCGAATTTTCGGAAACCCGGGAAGGATTTCGCAGTCTTTGAAACGTGGAATAAAAAGAAAATATTGTGCTGTTTGTATTGTAATTATCTTGTAATTTCGATGAGAGTTGATGTTGGTAATTATGTTACTTGAAGACCTGAAGCTTTCGCTAAAAGGAATTAAGGGGGGAACCTGAGAACCTATCCATTTTTCAGAATTTTTATAGAGAAGACTTTACATGTAATCTTATTTACACTTCAAGGCGACAATGTTACATGCTTAAAGAAGTAAAAAAAATATTTTTTGATGCAAAAACAATTCGATAGTTCCAAATACTATCTATTTTATTATTCTTAAAAAATTGAGAAAAATATCGACTGACTCTTCGACAACCGGCTTTAACAAATTTCATTGCAGAAGAAAATCCGGGAAATTTCTCCGAGCACAAAGAGCGACGAAAAAAAGGGGACCCGAGCGGTTCGATATTAATTCAGAAAATTAATATCGAACGACCTACATTCGACCTAATACTCCGAGACGTCGTTAGAACACATAATCACCGCTTTCACGGGGGAGGATCTCTGGCCCTATTACACGGTAATTTCTCATTATTAAACGATTACCTTCGAAAGGCTGGAGTTCGACTTAAAATCGGAGGGTCTCTCTCTCTCTCTCTCTCTCTCTCTCTCTCTCTCTCTCTCTCTCTCACGTTTCGAGATACGAGGATCGAGTTCCCCGGGAGTCCTGAGCTCCCGACGATTCCATTTCCTCGGGAGGGGAAAAGATTCCCGGACGCGGAAGACACGCCATATCATTTCGCTTCTGCACGATTGCTACTTCATCGGGGAAGAGACAACGACATTATCGCGACGCAACGGAACGCGCAGGGAAATGCGAACCGAGAAATCTCGCTTTTCCGCGGGCTCCTCTCCTCGCCTTAACACCTATTCCCGAGAATGATTCCTGGAGCGTGCACGACGACCCCGACGAACGAATAAATCGGATTCCAGAAGTAGATCTCCCTCTCTCTCCGCGAGAGAGCGGAGAATATTTTCCGCGCGACATTCCCTGTGCACACGCTTACAGAACACCGTAAGGTTTAGTTCCTTTTTTCCCCCCTATTTTATTTTCCCGGGGAATTCCATTTTCTTCTGGGGAAATTGCGGCCCCGCGAGATCCGTGGTACAACCTTCGAGATAGACGCAACTTGATTTTCCGGATAATTTTTGGTTAACACTGGGACAGGATTTATTTCGTAGCTTTCTACTCCAACGCCGAACGCTTTTCCTCGCCATATTTTCCTCCGGAAGGTAGAAAACTGATGGAAAACGGAGGAGGAAAATCGAGAGTCCCCGCGGGATTCGAACCGAAGCCTTTTCGGTGGCAATCGAACACGTTAACCGCTCGCTGCCGGAGCTCCGGACGGATTTGTATCGTATTCTTGATATTTCTTCCCGGCGAGAGGGTCGAACGACCCTCGGACCCTTCGAGCGCGAGTCTCGCCAGGTTCCAGGTAGGTCGATCGATTCGAGGGGAGCCGATGAAGTTCCATCTTCGGGAGCCGCCCGGACGTCTCCCTCAGGAAATCTTACGTCACGGGTCCGAGGAAACGCCGAGGCACCAACACCTGCACCGAACGCGATGCAACGCCCGGAGTCATCGTCGTAATGCCGCCATACGTCTGCCCCGGCGTTCACCCTCCGCTCCCCCTTTCCGTCCCGTTTAACCCCTGGGATATGATAATGCCGCCCCCGGAAAACTTGCTTTACATGTTATTTATGCGAACGGAATGACCCGGTACGCGCGCGTTATTTCGCCCCCTTCGATCCCGTTGCGACGCACCGAACTATGGGGGTTGCTCAGGGCTTTGCCTTTTCATCCCTTTCGATGCGAATCCGTCGATTCCTCTGATTAATTAACGCGGTACGTAATTGGTCGATGGAAATTATATCGAAGCACTAGAAATTTGAACCCTTCGGGGATAGAAACGTGAGCACGGGAGAAATTCTATTTTGGAACAAGACGTGATTGTTTTGGGGTTGGTACTGTTCTAAGGGTGGAAAGTGGCTTTTATTATAGATCTTTGTAATGATTAGATTGCGGATGTTTATGTAAATTTATACTTTTGTAGACATGCAATAGTAACTGAATCTTAAATGTATGGTTTATTAAGTATTATAAAATGTATTATTTTTTTTATATTTTATTATATTTTTGTATCTGTTGACATACTTATAAGTAGACTGCGGATTTTATGCATTTATAACACTACCAGGTATGCAAA
Source organism: Perdita meconis (assembly GCA_030770465.2). Classification (NCBI taxonomy): domain Eukaryota; kingdom Metazoa; phylum Arthropoda; class Insecta; order Hymenoptera; family Andrenidae; genus Perdita; species Perdita meconis. Next base: position 6,717,557 of record JASKOS020000001.1, read on the forward strand.
GAATCTACAATATTGTTTGCATATTCCAAAATTATACAAAATATCAAAAGTATAATTTAAGTTAGAATACTTAGAAAATTAAACATGCTGTTATTCAAGCTCCAATCGTTTATTTGTGTTTGTAACAATTTTATTTTGCATAAACATCCGCAGTCTACTTATAAGTTTTTGTAATTTTAAAATTGCTATAAATACTTAAACATCCGCAGGTTAGTAATGATCAATGATTCTGTAAATCTGAAAAAAAATATTTTCAAATATTTGCTACTTTTCCGTAAAAGAGGAAACTTTGTTTTAACAAACTTAGATTTTTTTAATAATGTTTGAGGCTTTTAGAAAGGACATTTCTTGAACTACTTTTTCTAAAATTTTGATGTAGTAATATTAATTATTGTAGTTGCTAGAGTAACAGGTAGTCCTGTAATTTTGATTGCAAGTTTTCCAATTAAAAGTCATGCAATTCTCTTAAATTATGAGACAATAGCTTCAGTTGTCCGTACGGATTAAAACAAAAGTTTACTACCAAAAAGTTAGTTTTAAAAAAAAAAAATTAGGTAAATCAGCGAAAAAAATCAGCATTTCTTTTAACATTATGTATGATTCAAATATCCAATTGAAAATTTCGTTCTTCTCAATCAGTTTCCATACACACTTCATAACAATAAATTTCATTGGCGTTTATGAAAATTGAAAAACATCAAACAACTTCTATAGATAATATAAATATCGAAAAGCAAATAGTAATTTAATTATGACAATAATACGAAAAATCTGTATATCTCAGAAAAGGTTGAGATTCCGATTTACGTTCACTAATCGTACATTTAAAAAAATTTACACCACTTGGTTTCATATCTACAGCATAAATGTTGAACGATTCCTTTTTAACACCCTGTATAAATTCCAATATTAACACTCACGGAAATAGATAAAATCAGACTACTGTTCAGAATGTCGCCTCACAATTAAGGAATCGTGCAAGGTATAATCATGGAGACGTACTTACTGGGTAATCACCCTAAGGGGTGAAATAAAGACCATCATCCGGTTCCATAAGTGGAAGCGCGACACGGTAGTGAATCGTGCAAAGTATAAATTCAATTTCGCGAGCGTATCACGGGACACATTAGAAAGCCGACATTAATCCTTATCACGAGGTACACCGTGTACTGATACATCGTCATAATGCCGCCATATGTCTACCTTGTCGGATACAGCATCCGCCTCCTTTCCACCCTGTTTAACCCCAGGGATATGATAATGCTGACCCGACCCCGAAGAAAACTCGCCTCGTCCTATATTTACGTCGCGGCGACTTCTCGAATCCGAGGATATTCCAAAAGACGAGCAGTTTGGGGTTTACGTCCATCGCGGGCACATGAATTTTTTCGATCCACACCCCGAAAGAGGACTGTGGGATTCATGGGGCGGATCGCGGTCGGCGAACCGAGTGAAAAGTTTGACCGAACCTGAGGGTCGATCAACGTTCAACTTTGACGGAGGTAAAAGGGACTTTCGGTTCACGGATTAAAGGAAGGAATTTCGAGAGATTTAAATATGGAGATCAGACGGAATATTCCATTCGAGGGTTATCAAAACTCTGGCTTGTCCGACTTCGACGAGCAATTGATCTTTCCACTTGTTTATTAAACCCCTTCGGGTCTTTGATTACTTTCCTGGGCTTAAAATAACTGTTTATGCAGTTCTTTGGGAGGATTAATTAACTCTTGATTATTTTCGGTTCCAATTATTTTATGGGAGTCGAAATCCGTTCAACTCATGGAAAATATATTTCTTAATAGATGCGACTCATAGGTTTTTTTTTTCATGTACAGGATGTTAATTTTAACTGGATATTCTAAATTATTTTCGCTACTATTTAAAGTACAAAGAAATAACATAAATAATGAAATATAAATGGTTTTATTAAATTTTCTTTTCAATTTGTGTCGTTTTCAGCATGTTTAATTATTGTTCAGCTGGCATGACTTTCATTACGTGAAGACGAATACATTTTTTAGAGTTTAAACAAATTTAATATAGTCTTCGTGAACAAGTTTGCCAGCCATCGCATCTAAATGTTAATTGGTAGAAATAGAGAAATCTAAAATCCACAATCCTAAATACCTGAATTTTGTAAACTCTTGGGTTAAGCATTTCCCTCTCAGTTTAATGAAAATTGCTCGTCTTTCGACGCATTGAACAAACTGATCGATCTTCCCAAGTTTACAATAATTGCCTGAAACTCGAGAATAACCGTATAATCGTGAAACTACGCGATACATCGCGGGCTCATCCTCCTAATAGCACTATACGTTTATTCTGTCTTCTACAAACTTCTGCTACCCAAACCTCCAACTACTTCACACCCCATTTAATCCATCGAAAGCGATGATGGCGCCGGTAACAGAAAGAAGGAAGGAACGAGAGGGGAAAAAAATATGTTGTTATCGGGGTGCAAGAAACCGTGAATAGTCGAACTTCTTGCTGCGGGCGAAAATTCCTCGAAATGGAACCCGCCTTTCCACCTTAATCTCCGTTTCGCGATATCTGCGAGCCACTTGATGTACTATTCTTGCTTCATAAACGATATCAAACGGAGGAAGTTCTTTATAAATTCGCGTGCTTGGAGTGACAGCCGTTTAGCTCGCGGGGAAGTTATAAAAAAGTATCACGCGCCATTAAACTCGTGAAAGCTGCGGGGGGAAAAGCTGCGATGACATAGGTTCCACCTTCAACTTCCGAGAGACATGAAAAAAGCGCAGCTCGAATCCTTCGTGAAGATAGTAGAAAGCAGTTTTTTGTGATAAGAACTCGGGAACTTCCGGTATTTTGCTTTTTTTGGCATCCTTTCTCCAAGCCGAACTTGTTGCCTGAGTACACAGCGTGAGGTTCAAAGCATCTCAGAAAAAATTATCGCAATCGAGTTCGAGTTCGAGATAGATCGATCTTAGGGATCGAGGATCTCTGGGCAGTGATCAACCTTCCTAATATGGAAAATGAATATTCGCGGTCTCTGGGAAAAGGATAGATATTTGCAAAAAGGAAGGCAAAAGTTTAAATGAATGGACCAAATTATTTTCTCATATTTTAGCAACACTTGGCAATTGTGAAAAAGAAAATGGTGGTGTGTTTGTTTGTTGTGTTAACATGTCAAAGGGCTGAAATATTTCAGGCAGACTTCCGACCACAAGGAAATTAATGACAAGCTTCGAATGCTAATTTTCTCCAATTTCTCGACCAAGTGTCAGGCTATTAGTGGCAGGAGATTAATGGGATCGATGTCAGCTCATTACAGTGCAAATATTGCGGGAAAAGGGGCAGTTATTAGGAGCGTCGTAATTGCGAGCGATCGTGGAACGACTCATTTTCGATTTTCCAAAACGCTGGGAAATGTCCGTGGGATTGGAACCATCTGTGGGTCGCAGTCGATCGGGGCGAAACTACAAGCGATTTCTTTACATGCCCGAATTCTTTTTCAGGACTGGAATTGAGATTAAATTAATAAAAATGTTTCAGCGATTCATAAAAAAAATCCTTAAAATATTCAAACTTGGATTAAACTACTTCAAGGAAACAAATTAAAAAAGTACAATCATTATCAGACTACGGATTTTATGCATTTATAACAATACTAACAGTAAGTATGCAAAAAATGTACGAGACTGTTAACATATGCTAAAATGTACAAAATACTAAAAATATAATTTAATGTTCAAAAAAATTTACGTCCTGTTATTCAAGTTACGACTCTTCATTTGTACTCGCAAAAATTTTATTTTGCACAAATATTCGCAATCTAATTATTACAAAATTTAATGTTGGTAAATCACAGATACCATAAAAAATCTACATTTAACTACTTCGACTTCATCTTCAATTCCCCTTATTTATTCCTCCCTCGATTGCAGTTCGCGCCACAGAACTTTCGCAAACGCGAAGAGAAGAAAGTAGAATTCGCAAACAGAAATATATTCGTCCGCACATTCGCGCGGAATATCCGTTCCAAGTAGTTTCTTGTTACCTGTTAGGAACTACATAAATTGAGTTCCACGGCGCAAGAAAAATACGCGGAGCCTCTGAAAAGATTTACTTTACATTAATTTTAATGATACTGTGAAACCAAAAGCGAGATTGCAGCTCGTATTACCAAACTTCCTAAATTAATTCTTTCACATGAACAACAGAAACATATCTTTGACCCTCCAACCTCCAACATCTGTAAATCAAACTAAATGCGCCAAAAATACTCGACCCTTGACCTTCCAAAAAACGAAGGACGATCGCTTCTTTCCCGCAAAAAAATCGGAGCAACTTCTCACAACGCAGACTCTTACAGACAACGCGTGGGAGTAGATCGACGACACTTTTCCTCCCCCGCATCCTCAGAAGCGTCTGCGCGCGGCAAGGACACGTATTTCCGCGCGCAACGAGAAAACCCTCCAACGACAAGTTAATCCTCCCCCCGGTCAGGTTCCGTGGATCACAGCTTTTTCCGTCGTTGATATCCGGGCTCTCCCAACGCGGCGAGTTGCAAGGAGATAATACGATCCGCGCGAAAACTCGACTGGAAGTCAGGACGCGACGGCCCCGTAGATACGTAAAGTCCGACGAAAAGCCGATGCCTGCCCCGCGGATTTAGGCGTATTTGCAGGGGGGGTGGATGCGCCCCCCGCATGGGGTAGGGGAAGCCCGTTAGTCGAGCGAAAGTTCATCCATTGGAACGCGACGCGACCCCGTGGAAAACTTCGCCCCCATCCGCGGTTCGATACTATCGCACGAAAGCCACGCCGAGATTCGCGCGCTCGCATCGCGGGCAAAAATTTCGTTATCTGCCTCGAGGCTGCGCTTTTCCGGGGAATTTTCCCGGAATCGCCACTTTCAATATTTTTGCTGACAGTTTGTGTCGGCAGAGGCACTTTATTTTTAAGGACGGGGCATTAATTATTTGATTTTGATGATTTTTACCCAGTGAAATTCCTTTTGAAAGACGAAAGCGAGGAAAAATTTGAATTTGCAGAGTTTTTATCACATATTTCTGAAAATATAGTAGAACCTTGATTAACTTTGTTATGGTTTTTGGATGTGGCCTGATCATGAATTTAATTTCAATCGACTGGTTTAATTTTAAGAAAAAGGTAAAGAAATTAACTAATATTTGTTGTTATTTAATGTTCTACCAAAATCGTGTCTAAAATTTTTGTCGAAATTCATATAAATTCAACTTTTAAGGGGAACACAGTAGAATTAATCCGCTTAATAACAGAGTCAAAATTGTAGCATTCCTTTTAAGTAGAATTTTTTTTTTATTTCAATAAATCATGGTTTAAGTTAGACTATATTGATCATTATTAATAGTTTGTTGCTATCAACTAGTTTGAAATCAGGATAGTAGAAATAGAAAACAATGAACAGCAACTCAATCGAGGTGAAACAATAGTAGTATTGTATTACCAGGATTTTTCCATGAAACGGAAACCAAATACGATCCACATCAGACTAACTTTAACAATAATAGACGGGGACCCAATATCCTATATAATAATAATAATTACTGATTTCCCTTTCCGAATTACGTTATGTTTACCTTCATTTCATCGTCAGATTTTTCATCATCGCAGTTTCTCTAATCCACTGACACTATTTTCACAAATATATAATGAAAATAATAAAACCTAATATTTGTGTTCGCTAACACGATTTTCCGGTGTATTAATTAATTTACACCTAATTAAACGTTGAGTTAAACTTGAGTAAAAATCAGAAAGGGACCAGCGAATCCTTTCGATCTCGCAGACCTCACTGAGAGAATTTTCCCCCAGCTATAAGACATTATATTATTTGAGGGCATTTTACAGTTCCTCTGAGTGCTCGGCAAAGTGCATCATAAACTGTGAACAATCGACAGGAATCGAACGGTATCGAAGGTGACAATTTTATTACCAATGGAACTGCGTGAATCGGTTTTATCGATACGCTGGTGACGACAGCTGTCTGGCGGAGTAAAATAAAAGTCGAACGTTGGAGTTAGTTCAATAATAAACTTGTCTATGTATAACGAACGAAACATGTATCTATTCGTTTAATTATAGCTCTTCCATTCATTGCAACATTTTATCAGCTCCCGTTACGACTCCAAATGAATATCTACTCGAGTGTCGTAGATTCAATCAAGGGCTTTTTAAATTCTCCTGATACCCTGTCGTTCCTGTCGGACATCCGGAGACGCAGAACATTTCGACGACTGTGAACCGAGTAAAAGGTCACGTAGAACCTAACGAGCGCGTATGAACATTTTTTTTATTTACGATGCGCCTTTTATAGCGCATTTCACGCTTTAGATGTACTCGGTTTTTATTATTTTTGCGAAGTCAGACTGTCCCTCGAGCTGCGTCCGCGTTTTATGATACACTCTGTAGAATGTACTGAGGAATAATAAAACGTGAAGTTGACAGCGTCAAGTATTTAAATTTTTAGTCGATCCGGATCGCATGCTGTGCGATGTCAGTTTCAAAGAAGAAAACTAGAATCAATTTATATTCTTGCGTTCCACCGCTTCCATGCATTATTTTTCGTGACTATTCAAACTTCGGCTTTAACTTTCTTTATCATATTCCCGACACAGAGTGAACAAAGTGAACATCCACGCTAAAAAGAAAATGAAAACAATGTTTCCAACGTCGAAGGGGGTTGAAAAGGAGAAGATCAGAGAAAAAAATATGTCACACCGGTCCCGTCGAATCGATACAACTTCGCAGCCCCGAGGACAATTCTATTTTCGCGTGTCGCATCTTTTCGGCCCGCGGTGCCTTGACCCGCAACTAATTATTCGCGATCTGCCTTCCTGCCGTCGCGATTGGCCAGAAAGGCCGTGGCGCGCGGGCCATAATGGCGAATTCGCGATTGCGAAACGGCGCGAGGCGTGGACTGTCCGAGCCGGTGCCAAAATATTTGTTGCGTAAATCTGCGCACCGTGCCGGTTACGTGCTTTGCCCGCGACGCGCGCTTCGCAAATGGGCCGTGATTGTCTGATCGCCCAGTGGAAATCGCTCTAACGAGCCCCCGCGACCGCTCTAATTGCACTCTCCACCACGGCTTTTATCCCCCGTGGTGTCTTCTGTCCGAGCAATTTATTCGTCACTGACACCCTGCCTCGGGGGTGGTTTGAGTTTCGCCAATTCTTAGACATAAAAAGACGCGAATATTTTTATTGGAATGCGAATTTCTTTTGTTTTCGGGGTGAAAAATTGTGAGGGTGATTAGAGGATGGTTTGCAATGTGCAGGAAATTATTTTAGGGGTGGTATATGCAGAGAATAAAACCTGTTCAACTGGATACGAGTTCTGTTTGGTTTTGTTTTAGTCTTGAACAAAGTCTTTTACAAATTTCAGTATGTAATGTCTTCTTTACAAAAACAGAAAATAAGTGTGTTTCGTTTATTTTAAATTAGTACAAAATTTGTTTAAATATAAATGTGTCGAACTCAACTTTTTAAAAATTGTTTCTCAGGCATGAAGTTAAAGGTTAACGGTTAATAAAATGTTAAATAAAGGAAGGAAAAGAAGAATATTTATTTAAATGATAAAATCTTAAAGTTTCATTCGATTCAATTCATAGAGAAAAAAAATAGTTGCTATCGTTTTCAAGTTAATGTTGCATGTATGTAACATTTATTGTGGCTCAATCTGATAACTCAGTGTCATAAAAATACACATCAAAACTTATTCAATTTTCTTCATAATCTAAAAACAAAATCGATTCTCAGAAACTTAAGTATGATAGGTGTCTGATCGATGACGAACTGAATCTACTTTCCTAAATTAGGACTTTATGCGAATATTTTGGTCTGGTTAAAAAAAATGATAGTAAAATTTAATTGCAGTCTAAAAGTTATTATAAGTATGTAAAATAAAGAAAAGATTGTACAGAATTTTTTATGGGAATTCTTAATACAAATTAATTTAAGGATGATACATTAAAAAGCAAATATTTTTTGGATATGTAAAAATTGTATAGAACTTGAATTTTGATGTTGTGCCTGGTCTGATCTATTACGGTCTGCATCTACTTGGTCCTAGATTATTCAATGAAAACCTCGTGCAAAAATATTTCGCTTTTCTGAATACAAATTTATAGTAGGATTATACTTTTGTTATGCTACAGATATTGATAGCTCTGTAGTCCAAATTATTATTAAATATGTAGACAATCATGAATACAATTCTTGATAGGAATTTTAAGTAGAATGAGTATACTTACTGTTAGATAAAAGCAGTAATGACCAGACAGCGGATCTTTATGCAGAATAAAATTTCCACCAGAATAAATAAAGAATTGAAACGTGAAAAAAGCATGTTTAATGTTCTAAACATTCTAACTTCATATTTTATATGTATATTTTGACATGTGCTAACGGTTTCGTAGATTTTCTGCTTAACATTGTCATAAACGCATAAAATCCACTGTCTATTAACATATTGTATTTTTCATTACAACCACCAGAATTACGTTCTCAAAAAACCAGAATGCTTAATCTTCATTATCCCCGCATTTAGAGTTGGACAAAATGTAATCTGATCACAAATTACAAACTGTGATTAAAGTGTATTCCAAGTTACTTTCTGTAATCGTTAGTTGTTACTGACTATAATTTGACTGTGTAGTCAATAAAGATTAACGATTACACAAAAAAATATGTAATTGAATTTGTAATTACACTTTAATCACGATTTATGATTTGTAATCGGATTACATTTTGTCCAACTCTGCCCTAGTTAACCCTTTATCTGCCAAAGAACTTTAGCATACCTATTACAAAAAGAAGAGAACTCCTAAATTCCTCCTAAAAATAAAGAAAAATTAAAACCAACTAAAATACCCATAAAGTACATCACAGTGAATAAAAATTTCAAGAAATCCTTCCCCATTCCAAAAGATATCCCCTTCCCTTTCCCAGCTGTCACCCCCATTTAAATTCTCCCTATTCCCAACGTTCCGAAAAGCAACTCCTACCCCCGAATCCTCGAATCTCGTCGCACAGTGACCGGACCAGAAAAAGAACAGCGTCGACCGTGATTATTTATCAAGCAGCGCGGCCCACGTCAGACGGCGACGTGCAGGTAGTTAAGAACCCAAGAAAATGGCGACTCGCAATACCTCGGAGGCGATAGGCGAAACTGTGCCACGAAGTCCGGGGAGCGCCGATAAGGTGTTTATCATTGTTCCATGAGGTCAGCGTTCGTTTCGGAGCATAAGGGCGGGGGGGGAGGGGGAGGGGGAAGTTATTTCGCGCCGGGGTCGGGGAACCCCGCCGCGAAGGAGGAGGAGGAGGAGGGGTGGGAGACTTCGATGCCGAGGAAGGAAAGAAACGGGACATTAGCGTGACCCGTGTCAGTAACGTGTCCCCGGAGCGGACCTAGTGACAAATGGTATCTGCAATCGCGAGTCGGCGTGCTTACACGGCAGCCAGTCGACACGATTTCCATGCGAAATCAAACTTATTAACCCAGAATATTATGCGACGGAGCACATTTTCCTCGGCGGGGGTTATAAAAAGAAAAAAAAACAGAAACCGTGGTGTTACTTATCTCGCGAAAAACTGAAGAGATCTGACGAATTTCTGGATCAAAATTATTATCCAGAATTTTTGGAATTGATTGTTGAAATTCGGTTTCTTGTTTGATGATTTTTGCGGAGGTTTCAGACATGGCAAAGTCGATTTAGTGGAACAGAAATCTGAATGGAAAAACTAAAGTGACGATTTCTTACAGTGTTTGTCAGTGCAAATTTTATAAAAAAAAAAAAAGGTTTTGCAAAGTTTGTTATGTCGGTTGGCCAACAAAATTTAGATTCTTATTTGGTGATACCGGAATTGTCAGATATGTCGGAATTGATTAAACGAAAAACGAATTTGAATAGAAAGCAAAGTGACGATTCTGTGGAGATGGTAAACCACCCCGTCTGAATTCCAAGACTAAACCAAAATCCTAAACAATAGAATCACCTTAACTAATTAGCCAGCCTGAGAGCAGGGTAATCAATTTCGAAGGGAACGGGTCTAGATTGTAGCGAGTCTGAGTGTGCCGAATCGAGTTGAGAAGAGTTAGAGTAAACCAAAGCGAGTTTAAGTGGGTTGGAGTGACTGGAACCGGTTTGGAATGAATTCGAGGGACACCCTTTCGCAGAAGGAAAATACAAACCACCCCGGAACAGGAGTACGCTGAACCCACCCTCGATCGTTATCAGTTTCACAATTTATCACCCACCAAAACAAAATAATCCCCATCATTTTTATTCGCATAGGACCCTCAACCTCCAGCTCCGTCTTCGCTCCTTTCCTACCGAAAGAATAATGAATTGCTTCTCCAGAATATCCTACAGATCCCCCCAACATCCGCAACCCCCGTGCTTCACCAGAACGCACCTGGAACCACAACGAGCCTCGATTGGCCGAGGTCGGCGATGTTCCGAACAACCGAGAGACCGCAGCAAACAGGACCATCTCGAAGGAGCTCGCAACATCGCGAACCCGAGCTCCTCGACTAACGTAATTACGTAATGGCGCGGCGGAGGGTGCGGAGGGGTTGCGCAACCCCCGGTGCCTGCCGTACCGAGTCCGTCGGATCCTAGGGATATCGGCTCCGCTTCCGAAAGCGCGGCACAAAGACCGACCCCCTGACGGGGTACCGTTTGGTGGGGGTCCTCCGACAAATCGGACGGGTTCCTGGCAACACGGCGCATCCGCATTAACCAAATGAAATTCCATTTATATTGGATACACGCGGGGGCGGCCTATATTGGCCTGGCGCAGCGAAGCCGAGGCCTGGCCCCGCAACATGGCCGCCTTATAGTTGCGGAACGGTGTCACTCAAACGTCGCTCCTCTCTCGGGCAGACAGCGGCTGCCACCCTCCAGCCTCCCCCCTTTTCTCTCCTCCCCCGTTGGGAATAGCGCTTTTTCGAGTCCTCCCTCCCTCCTGCCTACGCGCCGGTAGTTCGCGAACTCGTTTCCTGGCACGTGTTTCGCGCGTCCCGACGGCGAAATCCGTGCCGCGAAGGGCTTCGCCGCAGACTTGACGCGTGCCCAAATCCAAGACGCGCCGCGATCGAGGAAACGGAGTGTCTTCACCCGGAAGCTGTTACGTCGACGGTCTAACGAGTTCTGATTGCCACCAGGGATTTCCCCTTTTTGCGGGCGACAACTTCGCCCAGCCACCCGGCGATTCCTTTAATGCGTCGGAACTGGCGTTACACCGCGCTCTCGGCGTTGGATTATTATCGGAAACGAGGATTCTTCTTTCTTGGAAGCAACCCTGGTGACCCCAAAAATTGGATTCTTGTTTCATAGGCTCGTTGGGTGGAGGGAGATAGACAAAAGAAAGGAGGATTCTTATTTCGAGGGTTTGGAGGCTGAGAGTATTGGGATATTTTTGGGAAGAGTATTGAGACACGGAAATTAAAGTTTAGGCCGCCTCTGTGGGAAGATCAGATGATATTCACTTTTGGGAAATTCATTTTTGAATCTCAGGATATTTTGGGCAATTTTCGGTCGCTTTGGGAATTTTTTTTTTTCTCAATCAAAAATTTAGATTCTTTTTCAGAATTTTGTAGACCCCAGATAAACTTCAATAGAAGGATCGTAAATTTTTATTTACAGAAATGAATTCTTGAATATTTCTATTTTTAGGAATCCTTCGCTGCTTCGATCAGTTTTTAGCATAACAATTTTTATTTTTAATATTTTTGAGAGTTTTATCAAAATCTTGTGTGACTTGGACACTCAGATCCCTTTTTTACAGTTTTAAGACTTAATGAAGACCTCAATAAGAAGATTAAACTTTTTTTGTATTTAAAAATTAATTCTGAATATTATAACATTTCTAGGAATTTTTGGATGTTCCGAGAATTCTTTTACAGAATGATCTTTATTTTCCAGGAATTGATTCTTGAATACTGTGATATTTTTAGAAATTTTGGGCTGCTCGGAGAATCGTTTTTCAAAAGAGTTCAGTGACTCCAAAATTTATGTTCTTCTAAATTTTGTAAATTTGAGAAAGACCTCGATAGAAAAATTGGATGATTTTTATATTTAGAAATTATTCCTGAATGTTATGATATTAGAAATTTTTGGATGCTTCGAGAATTCTCACTCATTGTCAGAACGATTTTTATTTCTGAAATTAATTCTTGAATATGATAATAGTTTTAGGAATATTTGGTTGCTTTGGGAATTTTTTTTCGAAGGAACTTCAGTAACCCGAAAATTTGGATCAATTTTTTTTAATGTTAAAAATTGGAAAGAAATCTTAGTAAAAGGATGAGACGATTTTCAGTTTTATAAATGAATTCCTAAATATTATTGAACTTCTAGGAATTTTTAGAATTCGTTCCTGAATATTATAATATTTTAAAAAATTGTTATTAGATCGGTTTTAAAAATTTTAAAACCTTAGAGAGAACCTCTATGAAAAAATCAGACTATCTTTGTTTGTAGAAATTAATTCCTGAATATTATGATATTTTTACACATTTTTTTGTTCCTTAAATTTTTCTGAGAACAAATTTGTATTTTTATTAGGAATAGATTTTTTAGTATTATAACATTTTTAGACATTTGTTGTTGTTTTCATAATCCTTTTTTAGAAGCATCTTCGGTGCCCGAAAAATTCTATTCTTTTTTAATTTTTATGGGACTTCAAGATGATTTCAATAAAAGCATCATACGATCTTTACTTTTCACCACCAGTTTCTAAAGTTCGAAAAAGATCTGAACAGAAGGATCAAGCGATCTTCATCTTCGCTAGTATTCGAAATTCCTTTGATACTACAGACCCGGTGTTATGTAAGGATACTCGACTCTATTGGATTATTCTTACGAATCTCAGGTGCTTGGGAAATCTTTCCATAGAAAGAACTTCGGTGATTCAAAACTTTCGATCTTTTTTTAAACTTTGTAGATCTCAAGAGAAACTGAATAAAAGGATCAGGCAATTTTCAATTTTACTTAGCTTCAGGGATTCCTTTAATACCACAGAACCTCTATTATGCTAGGATAATCCATTATCCTTAATTTTTATTGCAGGGAATATCCTTTCCGAGAACAGAACTTCGCATATCTTGAAATTTCAATTCCAGTCTTAACTTTGTAAATTAAAATAAAAACCTGAATTTTTAGGAGAATTTTTAATTTCTGTATTTTACTTAATCTTCGGAGCGTAAATACTACTTAGAATATTAATATGACCTTCCACTATTCTTATATTTTTAAGAAAAGAGAAAAAATGTAAAAATAAAAATTATTGCATCCAGAATTCAACTTCACAAATCTACGCAACGGAATCAATTTTTACAATTGGTAGTATAAATCACTGATTATCTTAATTACTTGTACTTTACGAATGCTCTTCTTCTTTTCAGTCTGTATGATTTATAATTAATTCCTACAACCACAATTAAATCCACAGATGCATAGGAGAAAAACGTAACATAAATTTAAAATCGAATGTGGACTCCAAACCCCAAATTCCCACCCAAAAATCCACCCTTCTCATCACTCCTGAACCGGTCAAACGTTCGACGTTCGCCGTATTAACGCCGCCTTACATAATCGCGGCGAGGCGTCGCAAAAAGGGGGGATACGAAGAAAGAAAAATCCGTGTGGCAGGAGCAGCGAGGTCCATCCAATCTCCGTTTGGCAGCTGCTCAAGTTCCCGCCGCGGGGATCGCGCCATCTGCCAACGGCCGGGAACTTTATTAATTTCATTACCTAAAAGCACATCGACGTCGATCGACGGATGACCAGGACGAGTAACAGAAGCTGAGGAACACGTAGGTATAAACCGGAGTTTCCGTTGCGCCGCGTTTCTATCTCCGCTGATTCGTGACACACGCCGCCAGTCTCCCTTCTGTACCGCGTGTCTCCTCTCACCGCACGTCTTTCCCGACTTTCCCGTGCCCCTCGCGCATGCAGGAACATCTCGCGTGTTACACGTACGGAGTCGACGCACACATATGCGTTCACGCGGAACCGGAGAAACTCCGCATGGAACTAACTTTGCCAGTCGGTTCGTACCGATGAACGGAGGCGTAACGTCAGTCGAAAGGGCAGGGAAACGAAGGGGGCAGCGGCGACGAGGAGCCGACGGGGAGAAGCGACGACGGGAAATGGGAGGAGAGGCCGTTGAAACGAGAAATAGACTCCCCGGTCTCTAAGCAAGCTCCGCGACGAGCCTTTCTTTCAGACACCGTCGCGAACCTGCTATTCCTGGGGCACGCGCCGTCTGCGACGCGATCCTGACTGCCGTTTTCGACTCGCTCCGGGCGAGAAGTTTCGTCCGCTTCGGCGGGACACGCTTTGAACTTCGAATTTTAATTACGGAGTGCGAACTTCGGGAACTTGGGGATCCCTTTTCTTGAGGGACTCTTTGAGAACCGAGACTTTGTTCCTTTTGCTTCGGATTCCGCCTTGGGGCGAGGGATGGGGTTGGAAAAATGGAGTTTAGGGGTGAATTAAGAGGAAAGCGGGGAGGAAGTTGCGGATTATTTTGGGGAAAGGGATGGGGTGGTCTCAAATACGGATGTCAGGGTAGAGAAAGTGAATAAGGAAGTGAAGATTGAATAAGGGAGAAGCTTACAGACGATCTTGAATTTCTCTAGATTTCCTTCAGTAGTGGAAAAACTATTACAGAAAACAAAAAGTGTGATTTGGTTAAAATGATTCAAAGACAGTCTCAGGGTTAAGAAAGTAAATTTAATATAGTTTTTTGGGGCAAATTTGTGAGTCACTGTATTAAGAAAAATTATGATTATTTAATAAGACTTAAAGTGAAAGAATTGTCAACTTGTTCCATATAAATAAGAAACTTGAATGAAAATGTGACTGAAAGAAGAAGGAACTGCAGCTTGTTTCAAGGGAAAAATGGATGAGAGTTTTAGAAAACGAAAACGGTATAAAAAGTACGATTCAAAGAGGAAAAATTTCCAGTTTGTTCCTTGAGAAAAAAGAAAGGGAAGTCTGAACGAATTAAGGTAAAGGAGGGAATTGAGCTGAGATTGAAAGGAGAAGTTTCAAAAAGTTTCATAGGAGAAAGAAATAATTAGACTTCAACAATTAAATTCATACGATGATTAGGATCAAAACAGGAAGAAGTCTTATCATGTTTCGCTCAGAAAAAAAGGAAGGATATCTCAAAAAATGAATCTAAGGGATGATCGAAGATAAAATTGAAAGGGAGAGAAGCCTCAGCATGTTGTCTCAAAAAGGAAAACGCTTCAAAGGGATAAATGAATGTAAAATTTAAAAATAAAGAAGCTTCAAGCAAAAGAAGTGAACGAAGAATGAATAAAGTCTCATTACATTCCAGAAGCAAAAAAGAATAAGAAGTCTCAAAGAATGAATCATCCCTCGAAAGGATAAATGAATAAAAACTTTAATAAGAATGAAGCTCCAGAAGTATAAGACGCAAACGAAGAGGGAACAAAGACACATTATATTCCGCAAGCAAAAAGGAATAAAAATCTCAAAAAACCAACTCAAAACACCGAATGAATAAATAAACTTAAAAAAGAAAGAAGCTGTAGCTTATTCCATAAAATAGAGATATGAAGGTCCCACAAAAATGAATTTTGGATATGATTAAAGATCGCAGTTGCACCAATAAAAAGGTATAGAAGTCTCAAAAAACGAATTCAAAGCGCCAAATGAAAAAAAAAACTTAGAAAAGAAAGAAACTAATTTATGCCACAAAAAAAAGAGATATAAAGTCCCAAAAAAATGAATTTTGGATGTGATTAAAGAATACAGTTGCACCAATGAAAAGGTATAGAAGTCTCAAAAAACGAATTCAAAGCGCCAAATGAAAAAAAAACGAACTTAGAAAAGAAAGAAACTGTAACTTATTCCACAAAAAAAAGAGATATAAAGTCCCATAAAATGAATTTTGGATGTGATTAAAGGTGAAACTAGAAGGTAGAAGTCAAATGAGGATGAAATGATGGCAGTTCCCGGGGAAAACGAGGTTCGCGGAACGCGGTAGGGTTGCACGAGGTCACCAATAGCCAGTTCGTTCATCTTTCATCCAAACGACCGAGTCGGTCCAAGTTCGTTCGCCATTGTGGATTGTCCGGAGAAGACGCTTGGAGACTGAAATACGCGCAGGCACGTACCTCTCAAAGGCGCCACGTTCACTGGACGAATATTCTCGATTTGCTAATCGGTTTCCTGGGGTCGCCATCCGCAGTCCCATCGATATTTCCTGCCATTAACGATAATCGCGACTGGAATCTGTTCCGTGGATCAAGAGAAAGACTTTCGCACCGACCGTAATTAAAAATTGGAATTAAAGCTGAGCATTCAGACATTCGTTTCATAATTTCTTTTCCTATGAACGATTGTTATCGCGACTAATTAAGGTTGACTCGAACAACAGATAACAAGTCATTGTTCCCCTCGCAGATTATTCAAGGAATATCGTTATTTTATGCCAGCCAGCATTTTATTTGCAACGTCTCCGGGCATTGTATTTCCTTGGTAACTAAATGACCCGGAATGATAATACATTGTCATCAATTAGTCGGCAGCGTATTGAATACACGGGCACGGAATAAACAGGTTTCCATGCATATTAGTAGATATCGCGCGAACGAGTGGAGGCATTAACGGTGCTCGAACGTGTTTGCCTAACGACTGTGAACTGTCGCGTGGAGTAGACTCGACCGCCCGCCCTCTCGGAAAGCACACAGTTATTGTTCTATCGATCCAAAAACTATTGCATTTCGAGTAATTCGCCGACCATTAAATAACAATTACTCCGGGGAAACGAAATGACGCGCAAGAAACGGGGGCAGATTGTTAACTTCTTTGGAACTGTACTTTTGCAAGAAATACAATAACACGACGGGGCAGAATTGATTTCTTTCACTTCACTCGACTGCGAATTAGGCGAAATCGTGTCGAATGCGATGTAAAATTATTTTTACACAGTTAGAAAATGAGACTCTTCCTTTCGGAAAATTCTCAGAGGAAATTCAAGTTCCAAGAATTCAGCAAAGGCTTAGAAAAATCATTTTTCATTTGCAGGCATTTTGATTATTGATTATTTATTGTTCAATGTGAAATTGGTTGTATGCGATACCGTTGGTTTTTGTCAATCGAGCGGATTTGTTAGTCAGTTGTAATTTGTAATTGGTAAATGCAATTTGTGTAATAAAAAGTATATATTTTTGCTATTTTAATACATTTCTGAATTATCGGCATCCTACATATTCAACAAATTTCTTGGAGGCGCAAATTTAATATATTCTTCATTAAAATTGAAAACTTTTAAGTTAGAAGAAATTAATAATTCCCAATAATTAAAATCACAAAGTTTTGGACCTACAATATTAATAAACTGATGCATTTGGAACGTGTTCTGAAGCAAAACTTCTGTAAATTCTCTCCATTAATTAATTAATAATTATACTATATACATATATATACTATATGTACATAATATAATAAAAAATTCTGGTGCTACTGTTTCTACATTCCTTATAAAATTGCCTGCATGATTAAACAAATTACAGGCAAGTAGCATAACATAAAGGAAATAGCAGAAATGTTGCAAATTTTCATACTTCAATCCGTGAAGTTTTTGTATAGTGAATCTCCAAGATACTATCAAAACTTTTCTATTTAGTTTTCTAATTTATTAACACACTAATGTTACGTTACGACAATATTGATAATTTTCTTCTGACCCTTCTTTTAATTAATTTTTCAACAAAAAACGATGAGTCCCAAATATTCTAAATCAACAATAAACTGTATTAAAATTCATGTGAACATTTATAAATATCAAATTTGCACTTTGCATAATTATTACGATTTTTATTTTACATTTAAGCTCGAGAAGAAACTACAGAAATACCTTTATTATTCATAATTTCAGGTAACAGAGTAACTAATAATAATTTTCCTCTGAATTATGTTAATATTAAATGTAGGTTTACAACATCGAAATATTATCTTGTAATTTGGTTTAGAGCAATCAACAGTTAACCAAAATTCAATGTACCTTATCGGTTCAAAATTGAAAACATTTCATGTTTACCAACTTAATATTCCAAAGCTCGATATTAATTATTTCATGAATTGAATCCCAACTAAAACAAACATAACAAGAACAACAACAATGACATAATTCCCTGGACAAGCTTCTCTACCCCCAAAACTTCGGATCTAACGAAAACATCACAGGGTGTCCTAAACCTCCCCGAAACCCAGGCAAACAGTCCCCAAACCGAGATTCGATTCCATTCATCCCCTAACTCGCCTCCGCCCATTCAAAGATCATTCGCCCGTCCCATTAATCGTTCGATCAATTACCCCAAACAATATCCAGGGGCTCCGCAGGGCTCCCCATCTAGCCGAGAATCGTCGAAGGAGGCCGTCGCGCGGCTTCGGTACGTAAATATATACACAGACATAACCTCGGGCTCCTCTGCCAGCCAAGAAGACAGTTCTGTCAACCGTCAACGACGTGGAGGTCTATGGATTACATAAGCCTCTCTTCCCTCCGCCGTCCCTCGTTCCCAAACTCTCCGCCACGAAAGCCACGCCGCAAAACGACGGCCGTCTCGCGATCGAGTCATTGTGCGGAGATAATTAAGCTCCCGGAATAACCGCAGCCACGGGTGCTCAGGCTCAAAGGGGATGAGAGAGCTTTAGGCAGCACGTGATCGACGTGGTCACGCGTCGGGGATCAAACGCCTCTTGATCGGGGCGAAGTGACTACCGATGACGCGGCCGCGAGGCCGGAAAAATCGACCGACCGAGGGACTGGGGGATCTCGTCGAAACACGTCGACCGAAAACCAATCCGATGATCGATAAACCGTTAACACCTCCCCGAACCCGGCCGACGATATCGCCGGTGTTGGCTCTGTTTCTTGTAGCATACAGAGTGGAACAAAGTGATAGCAGGTTTCATTGGTTCGTTCATTTTTGCTGAATGATCTGGGGAAATATTTACGAGGTCGGTTTTATTGCTTTTTTACAGCGCAGCGAGGCGATTCATGGACCAGGGAAGTGCTAGCGGTGCTTGAAATTGTAGTCGGCTTCAGCTGGGAGTTCTGACTTTTTTATTCGAATTAGTGAAATTTTTGTTTGTTTGCAGTTGACGGTTTGATAAGACGATGATAGATTTTGTAATTGGGGTATTAATTTGATAATTTGGAAAGTTCTTAGTGAAGAATTTTGGTGGACCCAGTACTTTTTTTAGTTAAATTCTAGAAATTGATTTCTCGAAGTATATAAAATCATTCAATAATTATATTAACGTAAAGCTTTAAAAAATTCCAAGTTGAGGATTTCGCGAAACTCAGGATTTTCCTTAAATTTCTATTGACTGATTTCAAGAAATTTCATCACAAGATTGGAGACAAAAGACAGATTTACCATTTAGCATAATCCTAATTTATTGTCTAGTCAGACGTGAATCATTAGAAATTATTGTTTAAATGAAAAAGAAGTTGCAATGTCACAAATTAAAAAATAAAGAAATCCGTAGAACTTGAAGAACAACTTAATATTTCCTAGAAGAAGATCAGCAGAAAAACGTCGCTCGCAATTTTCGGGGGTTGTTTAAAGTATATCTTTGTTATTTAGACAAAAAAAAATTCGGTAGATCAGAACATTTTAATGGTAACAATTGTTTGAACGAAGGAAAGACTTTCCGCGTACTCCTCGTTCAAAGAAAGTATCCAGGTCAACTTCGACAAACTTCCTCGTTAGCAAAAGTGTTGGCTATTTTTAATACAAAGCCGAGGAAGAAATTACGTTAAATTTACTCGCGGAAAACTGGTCCCAGATGGTGATATTTTTAAGTTCCTTTTCCTGAGGAAACTTCACACGACTTTTGGAAGATTCTTCCTAGATTCTTTCCGTCGCGCTATCACCGACTCATTCTACTGAAAATCCATGCTCCCCCTTTTCTGATTCCGTCTGTGCAACTTCAGACACAGCCGAATCTCTTCGAAGCACGGTTACGATTTCCAAAAGAAGCCATCGAAGACAGGGTGCCTTTGCCAAACTCCGTTTGGGTGGCGAAGAATAAATTGCAACAACCGCGGGATGGACCATTTACTATGCAAATATATTTACCTAGAGCGCCTATGGATCGGGTGCTTTAATTTGGTCGGCCGGACAAAGACAAACGCGGAATCGTTGACATTTTACGATGACGACTTCTCTTCGCGGCGCATTTGTGATAGGCGCTTCTCGAATGCCAACCGGGGCTTATTTAATTGACTGAAATTTACAGCGCGTCAAGGGAAATTAAGTGTCTACAAGCGACGACGCCTATTTTCTTATCTGTCTCTATCCCCCCGTGCGAAAAACAACCGTTCCTCGATTCTATAATTGAACCTTTCGCGTACTGCGTATCCCGCCTCGCTGTTGCCGAGGGCCTGATACCGTGGAACCAAATTCCGAGCAAATTTTAATTAAGCTCTGTGTTCATAGAATTTTTCACGTCGAGTTCCCAAAAACTTGAAGTTTCATTTTAAAAAATTTGATATTTATAGGGTTTGACTAATTTTTGAAACGAAGAATTATTATTTTTTAAATAATCCGTGAATATTTCATTCCTTTAGAAATTGCTATTACCTAGACACCGGACTAAAATTTAATTCAGCTCTCACCGAATTTTCACAGTCATAATTAAAATAATCAATCAATCATAGATCAATCAAAAGCTCATTGAGCATTTTCAGAGAGTTCTCAGAGCTCACAAAGCTCTTCTTTGTATCCCCAAAAATACTACCCTTCGCCAGCAACATTTCCCCTTATCCCAGCAAAATTACACTACTATGGCGCTGCTACAGCGACTCTAGACTTCGAGCACTCTCAAAGTTCGAAGAGTCACCGCGAGGTACCGAAGAAAATTAAGATGCGACCCGCAGAGAGCTCTCCGCCGAGAAAAATGAGAATCGCCAAGAAGGCACACCTGTTTGCTCGTAAACCTCGCCTATATATTTTCCCCGATTTTCCTCTATGCATGAGTCTCACACGCATACACCGACGTCGGAATATATGCACACGTAACGACGCGGTCGACGCTTCGGCCGCGAAGTTCGAGCCCGAGGATCCAGGAAACTCGGGGATCGACGCCCGCGTGTCGATCGCGAGACGAATCTCGACCCGTTAACGCTTTGAAGCCGCCCGAAACTGGAGCGAACTACGGGAATATTAAGACGGAGATACATCGAGGGCACGAAATGTTTGCGCCGGTGAAAGAGGCGTTTTGGTTATCTCGTTCGCGGTTAGAGTAATGAGCTGCTGTGTTATTTCGAGACGTAATGAAAACGAGAATGTCGCTCGATCGGAAGAATAAATATTCTGGCGGCGGAGTTTGTCGAAGGGGGGTCGAAGGGGCGAGTTAATTTCGACGACGGAAATGAGAGCCGGGGGAGTTTCGGGCGTCGGGCTGGCTAATGAATCTGTACAGTAGTTTATATTATTTTCTCAATATTCGGCGGTGATTCGGAAAAGCGTTTCAAAATTATTATTCAATTTTCAGGAGTTTGTTCTGACGTTTGAATTTCGTGGTAAGTTTGTCTCGATATAACGGGGCACTCGGCTTTTCTTTATTCTTTAGGGCGAAAAATTGAGGATTAAAAGGCGGGGAAAAACACGATAAATGGTAATTATTATCATTATTATTATTATTATTATTATTATTACTATTATTATTATTATCGTCTTTATTGTCAAAAGTGCAAGTTACATACGAACAAGAACATATACAAAAAATTATAATTGAGGCGTTAGATGGAAAAAGGCGTCTCAAGGTCAAAAAAATTTGTTTTTCTCTTCCAATAAGTGGAGTTCAAAATAGGAATCAATACGGAGATAATTTCATTTCTGACGATCACAATCAAAAAACCGCAGAGGTTTAAAAAAGCCAGCCTATATTTTTGACAGTAGCACTGCCACACACAAGTTTATCTCATTAAAAAAAAATTGTACGCGCTTCGTAAAACTAATTAATATTATCCAAAACCATAAGTCATCATTTTCATTCATATCCCTGTGATAAATTTCAAAAAACGTTACACTTTTCACCAAATCTATCCGAAGAAAAAAAAATTGTATCGCGTATTAGTGTTTGAAAAAACGACAAGATCTGACAACTACTATAGACCGTCGCCGTATCACGTTTTCGGGAAAAGCTGAATCAAATTTCCATCGACGAATCGGCGCCTCAAAGCCGGAGGGACCTCGCAGTACGTGTCAGCACCGGCTTAGAACTTTCTCCAGAGGAAGAGTAGAGGAAGATCGTCGAATTTTTCAATTTCCCCGATTTTCAGCTTCGCCCTCGATGCACTTTGCAACCCCCGCCCGCGTCTGTCCCGGGACGTGGGTCGACGACGAAAAGGTGGAGGTCGCAGTCTACTCCCGATTTTCCAAGGGGATGGAGAAGAAGCCATCCGAGGCACCACGAAGGGCTCTTTTTCGCGTCGCGTGTTCGGTGGGAAGGGAATGGGGGAGAGGGGAGTCGATGCGATTTTCACGCCGCTTTTTCCCACCCCTTTTCCCAACGCCGTAAATTTCATGTTTCACGAATTACGGTAATGCACGGTCGGCGCGGGAGAAGTAAAGCCGACTGAAAAGCGGCTGAACGATGGCAAAGCGATGGGCAAAGTGCTCGTCAAATTATAGGTATGCAGCCGAGGGAAACGTTTACGAGGCGGTTCGAGCTACTTGCTCGATTCGAATTTCGCACTAAGTGTCCCGGTGGCCCTTCCTTCCACCTTTTTAGATCGTTCGCTTTTAACGAGACCGGGTGAACGAACCCATCTTCCGATTGATGATGGATTTTTTTTTAGGAACGACGCCCGCTGGGAAAATCGACCAAAGGGTTGAGGAGACTTTTGAAATTCATCGGGGATGGTATCTGTTTTATTCGTTGTTAATCGCGGAGGATATTTCAGGATATTCTATTGTAGATTTTTCTTCGATTTTTAGTGTGTCGGAATTCTGAAGGTTAAAGGATTTTCTGAAGATTAAAAGATTAATGAATTTTTCAAGTGTTATTATTTCAAACTTTTTAGGTTTATTAATTGCTATGTTAAAGATCTAGTCAAAATTCTTTAAGCAAAAATAACAACCTTTTTCTCTAAGTAGGACTCAGAATTTTTTAAGCAAGGATAATAATTTTTTTAATTTAGTCTATTTCTGAGATAATTACACCCACGTAGCTTAAGAAACACTTTACATTCTTTTTTTTTTCTATAAATACAGTAATCACATTCATATTTAGTTCCAATCATTTTTTTAACCAATTTATTAATACCCTCATTACTATAATTTTGAACAAAAAAATAAATTATTGATTTCAAAAATTTTAGTACATTCTTAGAATTTTTATTACTGACTGTAGAAAGTTTGAAATTATAATACTCAACACTTTTCTTCCAGAAATAAAAATTTGCCTAATTTTCAAAGCTACAAGCCAGAAAAATACCCAATAAGAAGTTCATAATGTGTTTACATAAATTCTTTTATGGTTCTTTGGTAATTTGGTTTCTAAAATCAATATATCATTCGCATAAAAAGAGAAGCAATTATTATTTTAAGTGATTTTAGATTCCAAAAAACTCTCACAATTTTAGATTCCAAAAAACACGAAGAATTCTTCGAAAAAAGTACCTATACATAATCTCAGACTTAAACAAAACATTCACACTCCTACCAAACAACAAGTTTCGGATTAATAATTACAATTATTCATAAATATTCATTCTTCATGAATAAAACAATTTTTTTTAAATATTCCTTGTGTGCGCCACTTAAAATATTTATATTTCCACGGATAAAATTAAAGAAACAAAATATGAATAAAAAGAATCCTATTCTGCCTTCTAAATATTCTAATACATATTTTATTTTCAATATTCCATGCACATATTTAAATTTATGTAAATCCTGCTAAAAGTTCGTAGTTTCAATCCCCTCAAAATGCTCCACCAAATAAAATTTCTAAATTTCCAAAACGTCAAACTTTCGCCCAATGCAATCTTCCTAAAAAAAAAAAATTCCCGTCGCATTTAAAGAGACAACCTCGTAAACCTCGACGTTGCAACTTTCCGCCATCACCATAAGAAGTATCTCCGTTGAATATTAATACCAAGATACCTTTCCTACCTCGCACTCCCGCCGTATCTATCACTCAAAGAACCGACTCGTTTGAATATTACAGACGCACAAGAGTGCCCCGACTAATCGCGATTCCACGCGCGAAATTAGATGTCACGGTGCGTTTCTCGATACACGAGAACGCGGTATTCCGCAGGTTATTTTCGATGCGCTCTGCACTCCGCGCCGTCGACCATTTAGAATTCAGACCTCAGTCGACTAGGAAGAAATATAACAGAAACGAATTTAACGGAGTCCGAGGGTCGACGGTGGGAAACTTTAACCCCTCGAACGCGTTTTAACGCGTCGATCGATCCGCCCCCAACGTCGAATTACTTTCATCGGTCGCGTCTACCGACCGTGGCAAGTATTTCGCTTAGCCGGTTAGCGACGATGGAAGAAGCGGTCCTTTTTGTTCCCCCGATCCAGAGGGTGGTTACGCACCCCTTGTTCTTTATCGCGTTTCGCGGACTGAAATATCAAAGTTCAAAATTAGACCGGCTCGCCTCCCTCTGGTTGCGAATATATTTCACATTTACGTAATAAACGTGGAATCGAGGGAGCTTCGAAAAGGCAGGAAAGCGGATTTGCGTGGGAATTTTCTTTTCGAGGGGGGCGCGGGAAATTGAAGAACAAACGGGCGAAGCTTTTGTTTCACCTGCCTGGTAATTAGTGACGAGCTAACGCGTGCAACTTCGCGTTCGTTAACGTCGAATGGGCGGTCAATTAAGCGACTCTGTCTGCGCAAACGTTATTATTTTTCCCCCCTCATTTTTCTTTTCTCTTTTTCTACAAAAGGGGGTTGAAAAGCTCGGCTGTTCCAGTTGACGATACACGTAAATGCTCTCCGGGAAATCATTAAGCTCGGCCAGGGTTATTACGAATATCGTCGCGGGAACGAAGTTCCAGAATTAGGAAATCGAAACCGCGGTGCGCTTCTGTACACGCGGTGCACTTCCACGCTATTTATAAATTTGCCTAATAATATTTCAACGATGTCGCGAAATTCGTAATTCGAGCGTGGAGATACCGTCACGCGCGAAAACGAAACACGATACTTGAAGCGACCTCGTTCCTCGCCTATTTGCCACTTCCGAACTTCCCATGGAAACGGGGCTTCAATTCTCGTGCCATCGATTGCGTAATCCCGAAAATCCCGGAGATCCGAGGATCCTTAATCCCCAGGTTGAGCTCCTGTTCCTTAAACATTCAGCACAATGATAACCATCAAAGATTCGTACGCGGTGATAAAGAAAGTCGTGTTTCCCTTAAAGAGTAATAGAAATGTGTGGTTCTCTGTTCTTCAGAAACCGGGGAAATTGGTTAGAAAATTGGAGACTGACTTTTGTTGAATTCAGAGAGACAAGAGATGAAATAATCTCCTGTAGTTTAAATATTTAGACTTGGGTGATGACAAGTACTGCAGAGATTTGCGTGCAGTGATGAAGAATGATGGAAAATTGTTTCTGTTCTTGAGGAATTCGTGATAAGTTCAAGACAATTTTGGTGGCGGTACACAGAAGCAAATTTTAAGAGATAAAGGATGAAGTGGGGTAGAAAATTCGTATTTCTCAGATTTATGGTTTTGAAGCGAGGAGATATGGAGTTGCGTCAGCAGAAAATTTGAAATTATGTTTGAAGCCAGACTTGGAGAAGAGAATTATTTTTTTGGCGGAGCTGAAAAGATTGCAGATATTTTTTCTGATGGGAATGAAAATATAATGCAGAAAGGTGATAATTAAAAAGCGGAGTCGACTAAATAGTTTTTTTTAATGCAAGCGAATAATAAGGCTACAATCATGTTGCTATTATCAAGAAAAAATTATTTTCCGAATACTTGTACAGTAAAAATAATTTTTTGTTTTAAACTTTGGTAGAACATTATCATACATTCAGCTTAAAATTCTGAGCAAAATTAATGCATTAATATGATTGGAAATTCAAAGAAAATTCTAATGGTAGAACAAAAACATTATTTTCCCTATGTAAACTGTCTTATCCAGTAATTTTCAATTTTTCAGATGAATTTAAAATACCCAAAACTCGAATTTTGATCATTCGAACATTTTAGGCTTTACCTGTTCTAGTAAAAAAAAGTTATAGTAAAAAGGAGGTTTCTCAGAATTTATAGAAGAAAAACTACTCCATGAATTGACATGATACATTATTCGATATTACAAAAAATGATTGCGATTGTATAGAGAAAAAATAATAAACTTCGATACATATGCACTGAAGTCATAGTTGCACTGTTTGCGTGACTCAGCACTTCGCAATAGTGTAATCAGGAAGTGAATAGAATTTAATTAAATTTGATCCTAATCACCACGGTATATCAAAGACAGAATCTCAAATTTGTTATCAAGTCTTCAAAATTACACTATTTTAAAAGAAAAACTTACATTTTGTAGAAAAAGTAGCATCTTCATGCACAAAGAAAATTAACAAATAAAAATACTGTAGATAATCTTATCAGTCACATGCTCATCAAATTTTGTAACAAAAGTACTAAAAATTGTTAAATAATGTTGTATACTACTTACTATTTGGCCAAATATTTGCATATTTAAAACTTTAATAATGTTTCTAAATAATTTACAATGCAACCGCAGTCTTAATAAAAAAAGAGCTAAACTAATCCATGAAATAGTTTTACTAGAATAAATTTTTTGAAAAGATTGATCTATCACCATGGACAACAAATCTACACCCTTAAATCTTCCAGAGCACTTAAAATAATTAGAACAATGAACTCAAACAAGTTGCTACACAAGTTCCACGGACCAAACGATACTAACCGCATCGTGTTAAAAAATAGTAGAGACACCTCCGACGAAAAGGTGACCCACAAAGTGGTTGAATTTACGTCGGTAGCGCCCTAAAGCATTAAACGTCAATATCCCCCGAACGAAAGCGAGTGACTTACGTAGTTCTGCTTCGCGACCACAGAAATAAACGATCCCCATAAACCTGAAATATCTCGCGGATGAAATATACCGCACCATAAGTACAGATTACAAAGCTAACCACTCATTTCCCCGACTGTGAAACCATCCCCCGGGCGAAACGAGGCGTGCGCGCGTTTAGCTAAAATTAATTCTCGCTCGCGCGGGAGAGAACGTTGCGACGCGACGTCGAGGGAAACCTCCCGAGACGTCAGAATCGAAGACAAAGGCGCTCGTTTCGCTGGCGATAACTGCTCGAACATGCGAGACACGTGTCCGAGCGCACCTTGTGTGTCGTCGCGGCATATTTCACGCCCGGGTATCGGAAGGAGCTTCCCGAACGAGGCGACCGTGGAAACCATAAATCCGCGGCGAAAGAAATATCCGGAAAAGTCGAGGGACACCGGAAGTAGCCCTGCCCAAGATAATGGATAATGGGTCCGGGTTGGCGAGTGGAATCGACAGTAAATCAGCACGGGAAGATTTCTAGCCGATCCCTCGGCTATTCCGGGTCGCGATATTGAAATACGGCGCCCTTTTAAGCCGCCCCTCGTGCGATTGTTACTGTTCGCGGCCCTGCCGACAACAATCGACGCGGGAATCGATTTTACCGAGGCGTGTCGAGGGGGTAAACCAAGTCCCGGACCCGCGATTTCGAACGCAATTTCGACGCGGTGCGTGAAATTTGCCTCGCGTTAATTGTTAATAGAACGAATTTCACCTATGACCGCCGATGGTTAGACCGCAAATGCTGTCGACCGCCGGTGATTTGACAGTCGCGCTTAAATAAACAATGAACTCGCGTTGTTACTTGCCGCGTGGTAGGGTAGGCGCGGTACAAGGGTTCGGAATATTGTTAAGGGGGCGGGAAAAATTCGGCTGAGGGTTGAAGGTACTTCTGATTTAATCATGAGGTGGACGTTTGGTTTGGAGTGGAACGCGTTTAACTGTTTCATTCGTGTTTGTGTTGTAGTTCAGTGCTGGGTTCAAATTTTGGTCGACTTGGAAATTTATGACTAGACTGCGCGTTGTCATATATTTATGGCAATTTTAAGCCTCCGTGAACCAGGTGAATCAACTTTACACCCTAAGCATCGTAGAATTAATTTCACCCTAAACGCTGCCTATCCACAAATACTTAATTTGAATAGAAATGTAGATTAAAATGATGCTCTACATTTTTTTGTAAAATAGATACATACAGCATTTTTAGATTATGTTTACGCCACATGATTTATGAAGGGTTAAATTAACCTGGATTGAGTTAAATGTAGTGGAAAATGTATAAAACAATCGTAGGAAGTTAGAAGCAGAACTTTTCCCATTTTGAAATTGAAAATATCGGATGGTTCGGAAAGCATTTCATGCGAAATAAAACTTTTATAAATACAAATAAAGAATGGAAGCTTGCGTAACAGTGTATTTCGTTTTTTAAATATTGTAACTCATGTTATGCTTTTTGCATCAATGTCCACAATTGATCTCTATAATTAGTAGAAAATTATTAAATCAAGATTTACATTTTTCTTGAAATTCAAATAGTCATTGGAATCTCGATTTTTATTATCTAGAATTTCGAGTAAAATTTCAATTATAATTCAGTAATAATTTACTAAGAATCAGTATATTATAATACAAATAAGTAAATTGGTTAAAGGATGTTCTACTGCATTTTCATATCCAGTGCAATAAATAATTGAAATCCTGTACAATAAAAATGAGGAATAATTGCAAATCGAATAATCAATGTTCTACCGTTTCTATCTTCGACTACAGGATTTCTACAAATCCCATCGCTACAAACTCATTCACTTTCGCTAAGTGTTTCTAACGCAATAAAATTGCACGTTAAGTGCTAATTCTGAACTCTACACAACACCAGAGCTGCATTTAACCAGTTTAAATATATCCCATCAAAAGCACCGACATCCATTTGAACGCGCCAATTATTTTAAATTAACATCGGAATAAATCTGCGCGACTCGACTAACAAGAACAACCATAATCAAAGAATAAGAAGATAAAACAAGTGAATGCAGTACTTCAAAGCGAAGATAGTCTATTTGTTCTCCTCGTCCTTGAAAATTTCCGAGACTCGACAACGCAAAGAAGGAATTCGCGAGGACCGGAGGCCGTGCAAATTCGAAGCGGACGAAAAATGATGTAATTGTCCAAGGCGACGTCGAAGGTGAAGCCGGTCGCGAATCTTTTATGAGCGCTAACAATAATTAACGCCGCGACGAGACGCGCGCTCCGTCTGCCAAAGACTCTCCCAAACACTCCCGGTGCGATCTCATTCTCCGGACTGTTACTATTTGGGTTAACTAATTGCGTTATTATCGCAGTCGTTTCTTTCTGCCGCGCCGCGAGTTGCTTTTTGTCCCCGTTTCGCGCCCTTAAGGGACTTCGCCACAAATTGACAGCGTTATTTAAGCGGGGGGGAAGGGAAAGGCGCGCCGGAAGGAAAAGAGGGAAAATGTAATTTCGACAATTTCCGTGGCCGTTCGTAATACCGCGCGCGTCCTCTCCCAAGAACCTTTTTCGTACTTTGCACGCGAAAAGCGCTACTAAAAACCCCGCGATCTCCAATTATGTACGCGGACCGTGGAAAGCACGGACGTCGGACAACTTAATTCACCTAAGTAAGGTCGTCGCGACGTGAGTAGGTAGTCGTCGTACCGAGACGAGCGCTTGTAAACACAGTTGACTGCGAACAAAAACCGCCGTCCTCGGTCTATCCTTCAATAGAAAACCGCGCAACTAGGACGCAAATACGTCTCAATATCCCCGGGAAAAAAAAAAGTTTTTCCTGACGCATCGGCTTCCACCTCGATTAACCCCCTTCCCACGCTCTCGAACGCTTTCTCAGCCTCGTCGCGCGTTCGGAAGCTTATTTTTACTGCGGGAAAGTTTATTTATTTCGGTGCATTACTGTCTGAACGAATGGAGTTTTGATGGAAACGCGATTATGTTACTACTGGGTCTTTCGCGCGGTAATAAAATAGAGATGTATATTTTGTTAGTGTCCGATAGATTTGTTAACCTGGTATAGATTGATTTTTATTCAATTTGTTAGGAATTCATGCTATGCGATAGAAATTTCATGAATCGGTTTTATGCTTGTTATATGGTCGTTCAAATTTTGTTTTGTTCCCGTGAATTTATGTTACATTCAGCTGTTACAATACATTTTTTTTGGAAAATTCATTTATTGATATTCTACGTACGAGTTGATAATTTTTATTCAATTTGTAAGAAATTTATATTGAATGAATCGATTTCATCCTCGTTTTTCGATTATTAGATATTAAATTACTTATTTTGGTTTTGTGAATTTATACCGAGTTCAGTTATTATGAACTTTTGCGATCAAATAAATTTATTGACATCCTCTACGCGAATTAAAAATTTTTATTCAATTTATAAGAAATATATATTATTGTAATAAAAATTGAGGGAGTCAATATTAAATTCTACAACAAAGATGAAAAGGTGGAAAAATAGCCCTTCAACTTTCGAAGGTTAATTTGGAAAAAAGTGTAACTATTTTCTAGTCTAAAACACTTAGCAATATCAATGTAATTAAATAAAAATAGATTCAGTGAAATTAATAAAAAATCAACTTCAGCATTAAAATACTGCCTTCCTTTACTTTAATACCTTCTTTCTCGTTTTAGATTGCTAGTATATTTTTATCCGCACTGAAATTTCATTTTCGATAAGAATCTCGACCCACAGAAACAGTTAATATCTCCATTTCCTGTTCCTTGACATTATGCTAACCCTTGCCCTACACCAAGGCCTCGCATTCGCGATACAAATTATATTCCAAATATCGGAGCAGAGATTTAAACGATACAAACCGACGAGAAGGTGTAGTTCAAGCGCGCTTTGACAGTTATCGACGCATTAATTTATCGTTCGTGACGCAATTAATAGTCGGACACCTCGCGTTTATTTCTTTTATTTCACGGTTGAATGTCGTGGGGATCGCCAGTGACCAGCACTTTAAATACCTCGCGACTGTTTGCTGGGACACGCTTATAATAAATAGACTTTAACATTTACGAACTCGGGATGAGCGTTAATGTCAGGACAAGAAAATAGTAGGATAGTAAAGGCAACAGTGAATCGTCACTTATTCAAGTCGAGGTAAACGAGGAGCAATAAAATTGAATTTAAACAAAATTTCTCCTAAGGACAAACATTTTGAACAAGTATTTATTGACGAAAGGACATCACTAAGTATCTTCTAAATCTTTTAACATTGGGTATAATAACAACCACGATATTTTGTGGTTATGAAAATATTAGAGTAGCACAATTAATAGGTATGATTAAATTTAAATGTCAGTCAAATGAGAGACAACATGCATACAGTAGAACCTCGATTATCAGACTCTGAATTATTCCTAATTTTTATTAGCCAAGATTCCGGTTATTAAATATATTAGGCATAAGAGTACAATAAGACTTCGAGTAAACGTGAATTCTTTAATCATTTTAATTAGTTATCGGTATTTTATATTAGAAATATTACGTCCGATAATCGAGGTGGAATCTAGAGGAGAGTAAATGAAATAACTCTAGAAAATTGAAGGAATATATAAATTATAAAAAATAAGAAAAACGATCAAGAAAAATATAAAGATAAGGGTTCAATTAGTTTAGTAATTAAGTATAAAAATGTAAAAGATTTTAAGTATTGGATCGCCTAGAGAGTATTCATGAATTTTTAGTTTTTGACAATCTATATTTTGTCTATATTTTATCTATATTTTGAATAAATTATTTGATTATAATATTACTTTTCAGAAGCACTTAGAATTCGAAAAATATTAGATTTGAAACGCTACGAATTTTCCGTATAACTTAATATTTGAGTGACTCAGGAAAATAGTGGTGTAATTCTCATTATTGACATTTCCAGAAACAGAAAAAGTAACGTTGAATTTAGCTGCTCAATTATTATTCTTCTTGATAATTACACAGCGGATCTTTATGCAAATTAAAATTTTTATAAGCACAAATAAAGAACTGGAATTTGAAAAACGGTATGTTTAATATTCTAAACATTCTAATTTGGATAATATTGTTGACATTTTGTATATTTTGGTATATGTCAACAATCTCGTCGATTTTTTGCATACTCAACATTACCATAAATGCATAAAATCCGCTGTCTATTGATAATACACGAAAATAGCACAACACAATATTTCCAAAAACTTATTCGATTCTTTGTAACTAATAACCAAATCACAACTATGTGATGTCGTTTTTAATACGAATATTGTAAACTCTCATAAGTAAATTCCACCAGATGTACATAAATTTGATATACTTTATTACCAATGCGATCACTTTAAAATAAACCTATATTAAGAAAAAAAAAAAACAGATTTCTAAAAATAGATAACAATAGTTGCACATAAAAATACTTCCTTGTTACACTGATAGTTTAAAAGTGCATTGTATACTTTTATTTTGAGTAAAATTGGAAATACATAAACATTCTGTGTGACACATCTATGTTTCAAAGATCGGGGAAAGTCGCTGCCCATAACTCTCTAGAGTAGTTTCATAGACCATCCCAAATATTTAAAAAAAAATTTAGACAAAATACAGTGTTTCTTCGCCAGTAAAAACTGCCCAGTATCTCCCTACTCAATAAAATGAATCCAACTTCCAAAACTTCGACTTGCACAAAACAAACCCTAATCCCAAACTCCTAAACGCGTCCTGAATCCCAAGGAACCAAGTCTAAGATTACAGCAGCAATAATAATAATACTAAAAACTGCACAGAAGTTTCTCCGCGTAAGACCCGATTCAACTTGCTCGCGAAACAAAATTCCAGCGACCCGGCGACCCTCCCCCGTCGCCTAATTACGCCCCCAGGTTCCGCGTTATCAGCGAAAAATCCGGTCGTCGTTCCCTTCGGAAGAGGGGACCGTTCCCCCCGACTTCCGTCGGTCGGGGGTCGATAATCGAGGCACAACAGATAGACTCATCCTACCTTCCGCGGTTCAGGGGCGTAGATCCCAGGCAGCGGCGCCAGCAGGTGCAGTCCGGGGTTAGGGATCCCGGAAGCGGGGTGTCCCGGCGGGATCGGCAGAGGCACCAGCTTCAGGCCCCAGGGTAGATACCAGGGCGCCGTGTGGTGCATGATCGCGGCACGATCGTCGAGGATTCCACCGTACGGCGAGAACAACGCGCCAGGATCACGAGACCCGAATGAGAGGAAGGTATGTATCACTGGGACACGGGGGAACCGTTTCGCGTCCTTTCAAAATGCCTCGAAGGAACTCGTCAACGGGAACGGATCACCTGTGCATCTTCCAGCCAGACACGACGAGCGATAATCGCGGAGAGGGCGAAGGTGTCTCTCAACCCTCCTCGGGTCCGCAGGTCCGCTTTTGATCACACGCGTCGCGATCACTCGGCGAACACTGGTCTCATCCTCGGGACTCCGGGCGACTCTCTTCGCGTGCTGCTCGGCGTACTCTCGATATACTCGCGATACGCTGCACGATGTAAGCGACCCGACGTGCTCGGCGTGAGCGCGCGGCAACGACTGATCGAGCGTCGACGCTCGAGCACATGGCCGCTCGGCGCCCGCCTCCCACCAACGCGCGGAGCTGCTTCCAGGCCGCCAGACGCTCGCACCACACCCCCTCCTCGACCACCCCATTTTCCGCGCAACCCCTGCTGCCTGCTACAACCGTTTGACACGTTTGACTTTTCCTCCCCCTCTTCTTCGCCCTCTCGCGACCGAGCTCTCCCTCCCCTCTTTTTGTTGTCTTTCCATCGTTCCGCTTCTTCAACGCGCTCCGATGTACACCCTCCGCAACCGCTTCGTCCTCGCGGCTACGCGCCGTTTAACGAAACCGGGAATGGCTGATGCGAGCAACATCGATTCCCGCGCGACGAACTTCTGACAACGGCTTTGTCGGCGGACTTCGCTGTGACGATTTTCGCGCCGAAGTTTTAGGGGTTGAAAAGAGGAAAACGAAGGCGATTGTGAGGAAGGAGAGGATGGAGTTGCTTCCGGGGAATGAAATTCAGGGGGTTCTTTGCTTTTTGGGTCGAGGGGCAGGTTGGATTCTGAGAAGAAGTTGCGACGTTGTTGGGTGGGATTTGAGGTTGTTTTTGGATCTTCCGTTTCTTGGGATTATTTTGGATGAAGTGATCTTTTTCGTTTTGGGAGTTGAAGGTTTGTGTTTTGAGAGAGAAAAATGAAACGACATCGCGTGTAGATTCAAGACAATGTCTCTCATGTGATATGAACTCCACTTTAGCTTCAGGATTTATTAAAATTATTCAGAATGCGGAGTTTTTCCTTTTGTGGGTATAAAACTTGTGTCTTTTGAGAGAAGAAGATGAAATTGTAGTTTATATAATCTGTTTCATATTTATAACCCATCTGCAAATTAGCATTTGTCTCCAATAACAATAACATTATTCGTGCAAAATTAATTCAACAAACTTGATTTATGATGATGATGTCAACAGAAAAATGTTTCCATTGATGCACTGAAATACGCGACTATTTTATTAACAAATTTTAAAAAAATTTCAAGTTATTTCATATTTATAACGCACGTAATAGAAGATGATGAAACACGAATAAACTTTATTAAAACAAAATTAACAAATAATGTGATTCTCTTTGGTTTATATCAACTCAATTGATTTTAGGAATGAAGAGACTCCAGATTTTTATGCGAACTCAAAGAGCCCGTTGATTGATACTAAAATACACAAATTATAATAAATATACTTCAAATTACAATGTATGAAAAATAAGACACGCAGTATTCAAGTTCAACTTTTCTGTATTTACAAAAGTTTCACTCTGCATAAAAATCCATATTCATTACTAAAATTAATGACCAAAAACCAAGTTGATAAAAGCCAAAAGCCAAAGCCAATGCATCACATTATTTTCCCACTAATTTGCATAAAATCATCAGTTCTTTAAATTTGTTAATAAAGTAATTGCAAATAGAATTATCCATAAAAATATATTTGTACTTATATTCTTAATTCTTATCATGAATTAAGTTTATTAAATTAAGCTCATACAAATATTTTTAATTTTATTAGAAACGAATGCTAATTCGCGAATGAGTTATAGATTATATAAAACGGAGTGCATAATTTCAAGAAAATGTTTCTAAAATGATGTAAGCTCACTTTTGCCCTTAAAAAAAACTCAACTATTTCAAAACTATTTCGTTCATCCATTTTTCTTCGCGAGTCAAAAACGTTGCATCGTTCTGTGAAAACGGATTCCGCAGAGAGAATTCAACGTACCGCGTGGCCAAAACCGAGGCGTTCCCAATTCGACGGGTTTACGGACTCGCTGCTCCATAACCAGCGGTGTTATGCGAAAAAAACTCGCGTGACGGGGCCCAGTATCAATGACTGGAAATCACGTGCCTCGATGCCGACCCGTTACGCGGCCCTGTCCGTCCGGATATCCTTCGATCTCTGAGTAATGAACCGACGGGGGAGATATCGACTGCGATATACCAAGCGAAATCACGGACGAGACTGTGGAGTACACCTATCGACGCAGGGAATTTTTTTTCACGCGTTTAATGAATGAGAAGAAACAAAGAATCGTGAATACAAACACAGGAAAAGGGGAATATGACTTTTGATTGCTCTTTGAAGGCGAAAAAAACATGAACCATTTCAACAATAACCGAAAAAAGAGTGGAAATGAAGAAAATAGAGTGTAAAATACTAACAGAAATGATATTGCTATCAATTACTCGATATAAAATATCGTAGCAACTAAATGCATGCCGAATAATATTGCTTGATACGTTAATCAGAAATGCAACAGGGAATGAGTCTCTCGTTCGCTAATTTTCCACAAATCGATGCACAAATCGAGTTCCCCGCAGCTTCCCCGCGGTCGATATTTCAGACCGTGTGACATGAAGTCCCGTAAGATGATTAGTCCGAGCTCCGAGTGACGCTTCGATCGATCCCGCGTTTGATCACAGCACTACGACCGCGGATGTTCCCTGCGTCGCGTCGCGGATCGACTCAGGAAAATCTGGGGGAAATTATAATCGACCGTAATTAAGCTCGAAACGATTAATTTTCGTTTAATTAAATTTGCCGCGATCAACTTTAATTTAATCGAGCCACGCGGCGCGGGGTTCCCCCGCAGATATCCGCGGAAATTAGGCCTCAGATATCCGGTGCTCTCTCTCTCTCGTCGACGGTTCCGATTTCCGAGAAGTATCGCAGCTCCGGGAGTCCGTCGGAATAGACGCGTCAATTTCGCGAATTATGCGAAAAGTCGGGGAACCGCGATCAGCAAGTGTAATGACGATGCATTAATATTAATACGCGACACTCGTCTCGCGGAGAATGAACGTTTGTTCATCAATATTTGCCTCGCAACGTAGTGGGCGCGCACCTGCTGTTTACCGATGCTCCGTCGTTCACGAACGGTTCTAATAGCGTCCCGGAGCCTCGTTCCGAACGGCGCGGCGTTTGTTTGAAACCAGCACCGGTTACGATCGCGAATTTTCGGTGTTTGGTAAACTGCGCGGATTTAAGATTCGAACGGTTTCCGGGGAACTGGTACGTTGTTTCGTAAGTCGATCTCAAAGCGACTCAATCTAGACCAAAGTTAGAATATTTCTCAGACAAATCCAAAGCAAGTAGTTAATTTCCTTTAAAATACAGAAACCTATAAGCGTGCCAAAAGATCTAAGAATATATAAAATATCAAAAGTAATATACATTTTATAATATTTAGAAAATAACACATATATTTATTTAATATAGGGTCATTCGGGGTAAAAGGACGCACTTTTGCTGTTTTTGCTTCACTGAACCGAAACTACCATGATATTAGGAACACTTTTTTGCGCTAGCGGTAGCATATTTAGCAAAAAAGTGACTTGGTCAGACTGCGTACCTTTACCCCAACATGTGGGTAAAAATACGCAGTCGTGTGGGTCAAAGTTCTCATGTAGAGTAAAAGTATGCATTCAGGTGTAGTAAAAGAAAATGAACAAATAATACACAGATGGAACATATTTTTATATTATTTTTAATAAATGAAGCTAAAGATGACAAAAACAATAGAAATTAGGAACTTCAAATTTAGGAAACTATCATAAAATTATAATTTTTCATAGATTCAACAAAACGAAATTATGCTCAAGCCTTTATCAGAGCAGATATGTTTTTACTCCAAATATTATTAAGAGTTCAAAAACAAGTAGACAGTAACCTAAATACCAGTGCGTACTATTACCCCCGTCCTTTTACCCCATTTGACCGGTAACCAAAACAATTCGTACTAATTCGAATTCCAATAAAGTTAGGTTAAAATTTTATTCTGGAAAAAATCGTTCAATAACTATATAAAATCAACAAAAACAACTTACCTCTAAGAATACATAAATAATACGTCCACAAACTTTTCCCTGGTACGAGAAAGATCGAAATAACGCGGCAATTTTTAATTTTTATTTTTAATTCAGAAAGCACGACTCGCACCGCTCAACAGGCGTTGACCAAAAATGGCGGCCCACGCGCACTCAATCCTGACGAGCCAGCATCCCCGTCCTCTCACCCCCCTCAGAGAAAACGGCACTCCGTACTTTTACCCGCTGCGTCCTTTTACCCCGAATGACCCTATTGCGGATTGTTATGTGAATTCAGATTTTTACAGGCACAGAGAAGAAAATGAAAATTGAATAAAAAATGTGTCTTGTCTTTTCAGTATTATAAAGTCTATACAAGTTTTGATGTTTTATGTAATTCTATATCGATGCACATTTTGATACATTTTTGTATATAAAAAATTCCTATAAATGCATAAAAATCCGCAATTGTGTCAGGTGTAAGATTAATTAACAAAACCCTGAGAAATTAAATTAAATTATATGTACTCATTGTCAGATTGAATCAATTTTCTACTGAAATCTCGCGCGCTTCCTTCTCTTCCCTCGTTAACTGATCACGGCATAACCTCAGCGATCAATTAACGAGGGTTAAGTCTTTCGTGAACTACAAACTCACAAAACTTTGGGAACATGCAATACATCACACTATCAGAACACAAAATCCAATAACTCGAATTTAATCAATTTTCTAGCGAAGCCCGAGGCAATTTCTCCTCTTCCCTCGTTAATCGATCAAGAGAAGACCAGTTTGATGATCAGTTAACGAGGGCTCAGTCCACCGAGTGCCATAAGCTTTCAGAAATTTAGGAGCACGCAAAAGTGAACATAGATTCAATACCGGGGGCGCAATAAATTTTCTAACGAGCAGTTCTCTTCCCTCATTAACTGATTACAAACAGACCATTTCAGCGATCATTTAAAGATATTTAGTTAACTCCACGAATCTTTATATACACAACCCCGAGTTGTCGAAATATACAAATTCAATTAGGATTCCACTTATTCAATTAAACGACTTGGTTACATAATGGCACCCGCAGTGGCAAAATTATGGTGTCCTCCATTAATATTTAGAAAGGTCAACTTTTTCCGTGGAACTGGCTCGTTTGTTTCCCGGTGATGGCATTTTAACCGAGCTCGTTTGCCGGCTTGTCGCGGATCAAGGAAGCCCAGAGCCGCCGATAAATATATGATTCGTTAGGGGAGATCAGGGCAATATGGAATCTCGTTTGATAGTCAACGAGTATCTCCTCGGCTCGGCGAAGTTAGATACGGTTAGATCCCACGGCGTATGTCCAATTTTAGATTGCACCCGTCGGACGGTAATTATATTTAACGAGAATGTAAATAATTCGCGCGACATCCCTGCCAGGAGTTTCTAACGAGTCGATGAAATTGCCGTGTAATTTAATCGCCGACGATTCTCGATCCAACGCGCCCGATTATTTAATATCGAAATAATTTATTCGCGGGCACTGCGATTTTCCCTAAATCTTCCCCGCAAAATCGATGGCAAGATCAAATCTTTGATTCAGAAAAATCAGGAATTGCAACGAGGTGCTGAAGTCCTCAACTGTGTCGTGGTTTCGTCCGCGGATTTTGTTTCTGAGTTGCTTCCAAATTACTGTGCTTTTTGGGAAACTGAGTTCAAAAATGGCGAGCTTAGAGTGTATAAAGTGTATTATTTTGAGATTTTATGAAATGGTGATTCGCCGACTTGTGTTGCATAGTAAAAGAATTTTTATCATAATCATTCTAATCCTATCCAATAATTCTAAGGGCTGATTCACACATGTTTAGTAATTTAGTCGAGTGGCAAGTATTTCAGTAATTTACTATGTATGAACACTAAAATTTAGTCGAGTAATGTAGTAAAACAATGTAACAACTTGCCACTCGCCTAAATTACTAAACGTGTCTGAACCAGCCTTAAGAGATAGTGAAGGAACAAAAGAGTTCTTTTTTTTATTTTTGTTCTATGATACGGCAAAAATTTTAATGACCGGAATATGACGGTGCATTAGATCACCAAGAAACATCCAGAGATTTGAAACTTCCCCTAAGAGAAGTAGCTTCACGGCGCAACAGCGTTCGTTTGATTTTAATCTAATTTAATTAGAGGCAGACGAAATTAATCAAATTAGGGGATTATAATTTTAGAGCGCACATCTCGTTTTATTTTGAAGGGCGGCTCGAGATCAGAGTGCGTTTTGGTAACATTCACCGGAGCGAAATCAGCTATTCCAGAATGTTTTCTTCTATGCAAGTCTTGTGAAGGAAGGAGGAAAACTTATTAAAGTAATTTATAACTGGCAATATCTTCTGTCAAAATTATGAGACGTTCCTTTTTGAAATAGATCAAATAGATACGAACTTCCGAACTAAATACGAAAATAAAAATATTCTATTTCCCATAATTTTAAGCTCTATATTAAATACTATTTTATTTGAACTATACAAAACTAATCATTTAAAATACTATAAGAAATATTTTTTGTCTAAATTTTGCTCAGCTCTATTCTATTTCTATTACATTCGTCTCTGTTTTTACATCTGCATGTGTTTTAATGTTCATTTCTCATAACTTACTTCTTCCAATAACATTACAGAACAGTAAAAAAAAAAATACGAAGAGTATTAAAATCGCGATCCGACATAAAATATTGGCTTAACAAATAAATTCATACAATTTTTCAGAGTGCAATAAACAGCAAAACCCGAACGAACTTATTAGCCCACTGACTACACTAAGAAAATCCGTGAAATAAAAGTAAAACTCGACATAAAAATAACCATCATCCGAGGAATAAAATTCATACCGCATCTGCCGATAAAAATTGCCGAAGCTTTCTCAACTTACCGAGATCCTTTAGATAATTATTAAAGAACGAGCTACTCCAATAGCTCCTCAAATATTGAAGATACTCCGAGTATCAAGGACGAAGGTTTCACGAGGCAAGGAAAGCCTGATCAACTGGCCGAGCAAAAAAGGAAGTAAGACTAAAAAAGGAGAAGAAACAGAGTCTCGGTAGGACCTAATGGATCAAACGCAGAAACCGCGACCGCGAGAGCGAGCAATCGAAAAGAAAATCCTCTCTTTCCACGAGAGAGAGACAGAATCACTGCTCAAGGTGAAATACAGTCGCCACGTATCTCCGCGCGCCGGTGTGGACAAAGAGCTGCACTCCAGGCTATTTGCTCTCGTGTTATTTGTAAGCTGCCGCTCTCGAACGAGGAGAAGAAGGAAGATCGCTGGACGTCTTCGCGGTTCTCGCCTCGAAACGTAGCGGAGAAATTCAAACGTCGCGCGTTCGCCGAAATTAATTGCTCGATTCGTCAACGAAGACGAATCCCGGCGCTTCTCCGTCGAATGAAAATTCTCTGGAACTTCTGGAAATCCGAGAAGCGAACTTCCGGCCCGAGGAGCTCGGGAAAAGGAAGGACGGACACTGGCCAAGAGAACGGTAACAGATTTCAATTTCTGCTTGGGGGTTTTCCATCACCTTTGACCCGAATCCCGGGTCCAAGAGTTCTCGACGCGAAAGTTCCAAGACGCTGCGCGCAGACCGCAGGCATTAAAAATACAGAAGATTAAAGAAAAGCTCCGGGGGCGGAGGGAGGAAACTCTCTCGCGCCGCGTAGATGGATCGATCGATACGGAAATATCCCGTTCGACGTTGGCCACGAGGCACGGACACCGATAACACCAGGTGCCGATAATAAAGGCGCGAAGTCCGGGAGCCGCAATCGGCGGGATTCGTCGGGGATGAGAAGAAACTCGATTCTGCGTGGTCCCACCTGTCGACGATTTGTCATTCGGCGCGCATAGCTTGAACTGGATAATTTATCGCGCTAGAGAGGAGCGGGCATAATGGCCGCTATGATCCGCAATCGCGGCTACCGGTGGCTAGCGGGCCACGATGAATGCAGAACCAGGAATCTCTTCCACGATACGCATAAAGTCGAGGGACGAAGCGCGATGCGCCGACGAGTGCACCCAACGATGCACCGGCGTTTCACTTCCACGTGCCATTTCGGCCGCCTTACGTAACCCACGCCGATTGCGTCTGTCTCTCCTTTTCCCACGACACCGGACTCCCGGACACTTTATTAATACTTTCGGCAGAGACGTAACGAACCGACGCGCCCTGCAATTTTTGACAACCGTCGAATTTCTCTCTTAAGACCAATAAATCTCGAACCGCGATAATTCTTCCGCGAAGATATCGAAATTCAGATAGGAGGCCACAAAAATACGGCGTAATCGGGAATAATGCCAATGCGATTGGGAGATTTTTGCGAAATTAGTGATTTATGGGGTTCGGAGTTTATTGCTGATCGGATTTTTTAATGGGATGTATAAATCTCATTTTTGAAGGTACGAAAAGTCTTTCGGCTTTTCGTTTATTATCATATTAAGAGAAATTAACTATTGCGTTCAGTTTTTCATTATGTTTCAATTATGCAGTACTGTAAAATACAGAATTACTGTCACTTTAAAGTTTGATTTTGACATGGAAGAATTTTTGGGTTATACTTAGATTATTGTAGAATTCTTGAACTTTATTTATTTAAATTACAAATTTTCATCTTATTTCCTATTGCTTAATACGTCTAATTAAAGGAAAAAAAACTTTTATTATTTTTAGAATTTTCATTTTTGTTTATGAATTCATTAAATAAAAACATGCCTATCATTGTCATTTTTTATAAATTATATTGTTTTTTTATTATCTTAGTTTATTAAACATATAATACTATATATTATAATCTTTAGTATAGTTCCTCAGTTTTCCCTTTGCTATTAAAAAAATTAATAGTGAAATAAATTCAGTACTGCATTTCCTATCATATAAATTACAATTCCACTTGTATGTTTCATTTTTTGTAAATGGTTTCTCAATGCTTATTCGATATGTTAAGTAGAATAATCCTGTGGCTGTAAGGCAAATCGGAGTGTGTCACATTTTCAAAAAACTTGAGTTTATACCTTAACTGAGATTGAGAAAGCAGAATTCATATTTTTATCACAGAAAAACTACATTAAAAGACTGTTTTCCAATAAAAATTACAACAGAATTAAGGATGATATTAATTTGCAAGCTAATTGAATCAGTCTTTTAGTCCAAATGGACAATATTTAAAAAATTGTAATATACAATTTTCTGAATTGAGTTCCTAAAATTTTAACCCTCTATAAACAATTAAAAATCGTTAATAGCACAAGTGAAATTTAAAATATACTCAAAATTTTGCTCTTGTTGAAGAAAATTTGTTAACATTTTATTTAACTAGCATTTTTATAACGTAGTAGAAACTTTAATAAGTAATCTAGAATTCCTTTTAATAAAGCTATTAAATTAAACTTGAATTCAATTCGGCTTCGAATTATGCAAAAATAATTTTACCTGAACTTTGATATCGAAGTCTTACAAATATATTCAACAA
Source organism: Perdita meconis (assembly GCA_030770465.2). NCBI lineage: Eukaryota > Metazoa > Arthropoda > Insecta > Hymenoptera > Andrenidae > Perdita > Perdita meconis. The sequence goes on from JASKOS020000001.1 coordinate 6,760,570, forward strand.
CAAAGTCCTAAAAATATTCAAAAACTACAAACACAATTTTCTTCCATTTGATCTAAGTAGAATAAAGTATAAAAAAAATTCCTACAAGTGCTAAGAAAAAAAAGTAATGATAAATTTATATACCGCTGCAGATTACAAATCAGCTACAAAGAAACACGTGCAGAGGGAATCCATCCAAGGATATCCTAATGATCAAGCCTAATGACGAAGCCTAATCATTATCCAACGCTAATACCTAATTTTCCCGATCCCCGGCAAAGTCCATTTACCAGCCAATATAAAACAGTTCCTGCAATCCCTCCCACTGCATTTTCAAATACTCGCCTCCGAGAATAATTTCAGCATCGCGGTTGCGCAAGCCAAAGTTTCGTTACCGATTGCGGTCGTCCATCATCTTTCACTTTCTTGCGAACTCTGAACTTTCGAAGCAACGCGAAGTTCCCCCCGCGAAATCTCGCGAGCCTCGACTGCACCGGGGCGAGGCGCATTCAAATTCGCGATCGATGTTCCTCGATCGGATCTGCGAGCGAATTGTCGGGGGCTGTCGCCAGTGGCGTTGAAGATCGATGGGACGATTAAACACGATGCAGGCCAAGCGAGTTACGTTACATAAAGCAAAAATGTCGAGCGTCACGCACATTCGCGCGATAAATACGATCGAGAAAGTCGAGAGATCGAGAGAGATCCCAGCAGGATTTTTCGGGTTCCTGTTCCCTCGACTTTGGCAGTGAAGAGCGAGATTCGTGATCTGAATGAAGCGTGTTTCTATGACTCCACGAGGCGATTCATTCACGTGGAACGTAATTGGCAATGATCGTCGAACGATGAACGGCGAATTTAAATCGGATTAATTGTATATCGATGAGAGGCGCGAGGCGAGAAGCGAGTGTAAACAATTCGATAAACGCATCGTCGTTTCCGTTGCTCGATTGAAACTTAAATGCGACTCTGATTCAGGAGCGTGATTAATGACACGACGGAACGCGGTATGCAAACGAACAAACAGCGATTCGTTGGTTGGAGGGGGGGAAACAGTTTTTCGTGTTTGTGCTGGACCTAATTGCGACTGCGGAATTAAGCAGGCTCAACGAACCCTAACATGAAAGGGGGCAGGATCCGTCCTTAAGCCCAGTTCCTATGCATACAGAGCGCGTCCTAAACATTATTCAGGACCGTGTTGCAAACAAAACGACGCCGCAGGACGGCTGTGAATGTGGCTCCACCGCTGCCGCAAAAAGGAGGGAAATTTTTCAATCCTGCTACCGGCGCGCTCCGGTACTCGCCTTCCTATAGAAACGAGACCTGAACCCCCTTTCCTAGCCCCGGATTATTCTTCATTAACCACGAAAATATTTGCTGCGCTTTCCGTGGGTATAACGCGCTCGGAAAATTAAAATATACGTCAGGCATTTTTCCTACCAATTTGCAACGTCAATCGCAGTGAATTGATATTAACCCTGCTACGTTCCTGATGGAAATTCAGAACTGAACAACTATTATCGTAAGACAGCGGATCTTTATGCGAAATCAAATTTTTACAAGCAGAAATGTAGTATTAAAACTTGAAAAACACTATATTTGATGTCCTAAACATTTTAACTTGAATGTTATTGTTGATATTTTGTATATTTTGGAATATGATAACAGTGTCGTAGATTTTTTACATACTGAGCATTGTCATAAATGCATAAAATCCGCTGTCTATTTATCATTATTATGTTGTTAAGAATGTAGATAATGAATTCCTTGGGCTTAAGAAAGAGAAAACTAAATATTAACACTAAATTTCGTACATTTTTCCCTAAAATGAAGAAAATGTAGAAGAAGATAAAATATTCTAATGGATAAAAAAAGACACGAAGGCGGTAGTTAAATTTCCTATAATTTATGTACGATGGTTTTTGCAGGTCTTGGTTTAATTAATAATCTAAACTCTTAAGCTCCGCAGTCCAATTTCTCCTAACAATTTTTATTGTTAAGCCCTTTTTAGAAATGATGGTAATATTAATTTATATGACCGTGAATTAAATGAACGTGAAGGCTATTTATTAAAGTAAACATAGTTTTATGAAGTAACTTTATATTTTTTAACGAAACTGTGATATCTCCCGATTGCGACAATTTCTGAGATAATGGCTGTTCCTCGATGTCAAAACGAGCCTCCACAATGATCCGTGGTCCGCATAGGTGGAAGGCATACAATGAGAATAGCAATTAGGGTAAAACCAAAAACGTGGGGGGATCATCCATCAGACGTTGCTGAATTATTGGCCGGGACGTCGGCTGTATCGCGAACGTCAAAACACGTGATTAGACGTGCTCAGACTATAAATCACCCTAAGGACCATTTATATCCTCCTCGCGTAATTGCGCTAAATATATAATTGCAGCCACTTCGCGTGAAAATGGAAACTGGTCAGCCGTCGGCTCAATTCGCGGATCTCCAGGTGAACAATGGGCCCGGTGAAATTCGTCTCTCCAGGGAGGAATATTTTTCGGTGTCTATTTCGCTTTACAAACATATTCGCGAATTGCCAAACATGACATAACCTTGTAGGCTTTTTAAAAAATATTAAAAAGCTATTACACACTCACAAAAAAACATAAAATAGTTAAATATAGAAAACCGGAGCAAAAATTAGTATTCATTAAGCTGGTGTCTCTTCTTATAAAAAAAATTCATAGAAGTTTTCCAAAAATGATTATTATTACCCATCAGGGGTTAAAAAAAAACACATACACAACAATTTCCATTTTGTGAATTTTCCATAGTTTCGCAGGGAGAAGTTTGTAGTCTTTCTAATTTTTCACGTTGGTCTGAATGAATATTCGCTACCTCTGTGAAAAAATCGCGTTGGTGTGTGTAAAACTTTAATAATTTAAGAAAAAAATCCTAATAATGGAATGAAAAGAGGAACAGGTGAAAGGCTTCGGCAATGTTCAAAAGATTCGTGGTCCAAGCGGAGTCGACGCCTCGCGATCGAGAAAATCCAGAAGATCAAGGACTAGGCAGATGATTTCTTTGATGTGTCGCTTGTTCGTTTTCTCCGCTCGCTTTGCTTACACGACGACCACGAGGAGCTCGTCCGCGTTCCGTGTAAAAGTTTCCACGTAAAAATAACGCGGCCATGCTGCAGCCAGATGCCGACGTATCATGACCTACCTTCATTCGAACCCATCCCCCGTTTCTCGTTCGCGGGATCATTGACTGGAGAAATTATGCACCCTTTTCCTTCTATTTTGCCGCACCGCGCGCGACGGTATTTCTGTTTTAGCCCTATAAATCTGACGACCGCTTTTCGGTACTTGGGCGCGTTTTGTATTCGCTGATTCGAGCAAGAATTTTTCCGAATTTCCGTCGCGGCGGGAAAAATTGGGAAAGTCGAATTTTCCGAACCGTTTTCCTAATCTGGGAATCTTCTGATTTTGGAGAGAAAAAGAGAGATTGAGGTTTCCTAGTTTGGGGAGAGAGTTTCGGCCAAGGAATTAATTAAGGTATAGTTCCTCGTAATCGGCGAACAATTTTAACCGTTTGTTCGACTTCCTATCACGCTGATTGTTCAGAATAAATTACTGGAAAGAAACGTGACTGAATCGGCGCTCCGTGTCGGTAATTAAAATTTTTAATTGAAATCGAAGAGGCGAGGGATCCACCCCGAATCGACTTTGTATAATAACGTTCGTTCGCTTTCTCGTCGATCCCATGGGCCGCGAAAAACGAAGGACGGGGGTGGAAAACGAGAGTGAACCGGCAAAAATAACGAGTCGTTAAAGCAGATGCGGAACGGTGAATTTGGAGCGACGCGTTCCTGAGCCGCGGGCTGGACGGATAAATATTATCGAACGATGCCTCATTCCGTCTGCCACAATATTATCCAATTTATATCGAAATCTCTTCCGCCGCACCGGCTGCGAATTTTAAAAATTGACTGTCTCGCTGTGAAGAATTTACGGTGCTTGTTGTCGCAGTGCTGGGAAACTGCGCGAGACTATCGTTAATCGATTCGCAAACTCTTCCGAGAAGCACAGAAGTGATACCGCAATAAGGAAATTTGAAATTTTAAGGGAGACACTTGAAGGCTGCAAGTTTAAATTCAGAAATATTCTTCGAGAAAAGAATGAAACTGAATTTTTAACTCACAAGGATATGGCAAGAACTGCGAAATCTCGAATGACTTGGCTGCATGTGCATTCAATACTTCAGGTTGATGAAAAAATAGTAGAACCTAAATTATAAACTCTAAACTATCCTGAATATTGTTATTTTAAATTTCGATAAATAAATCAAGACAACAGAGCAAATCTTCGAATCAAAAACTGGAACTTAATAATACAACAAGATTCTGCCAAAAATTAAAAAATTCTCGATCAATGATCAAGTTTCCAGTTTAGTTTTTTTCCCTAACATTCTAGAAACTTATGAAAAAAGTAAAACAGTTATTTTAAAGCTTCCTTTATTTAATAAAAATAAACTCTCAAAAATTGCCCTAATGACTCCAAAAATAGAATGCATCCAATAATTTATAAATGAACAGCTAAATAAATATCCAAAACTCCAAATAAATCAGACTTCCTCCAGAAAATAGCACAGACTATCTCTTCCTCACAAACAAATAACTAAATTTTCAGAATAATTACGTAAATCATTATATGTGTACAGTGTACAGTAAATGTAAATTATTCTTAGTTCAAGCAAACTTAACTCTTCCTCGATACAAATAGCAACACACGTTAAGTCAGAAATAAGTTCCACCGCAAGCAGGATACAATTACTCTTCCAGAAATGACTTAATCACATTTTCAGTCCATTAAACGTCCCTAATACTAATTAAAGAACCACCCTAAATTTCAGTAAATTAAATCCCAAAATAGTAGAAGTTCTTTCCGACGAATTTCTTCCTACAATACAATAATTTATTCCTAGATTATATAAAAAATTATTTAAAAAAAATGCCACAAGGTCATTGATAATAGCGGTGAATATTTCCAATGATAGAGCTATTATATTTAATTTTCATATTACCCAAAAATCGGAAAAAATTCATTTCCGCTCCAAATAAACTTCAACACAGAGAAATAAATCTTCCCACAAAAAACTGAACCTATTCACCTGCCAACCTACTAAAAAACCGAACTATCCCCGCTCCAAAAAAAAAATGACAAAAGCTCGAATGAAATAGGAAAAGAAATCCATCCACAAAAGACAAAAGAACGCATCGATAACCTCAAAGAAATATCAGCCCCGATGATCTACAAAACCGAACGGGCGAATGCCTCTCGAAAATGCTCGAAAAGCCCCGCGCCTAAAGGAACCCGGAGTCAAATAATTCGAACGCCTCGGCAATTTTTCTGTCGCTGTCTATGAATAGCCGCGGCGCGTTTCGGCGCGGGAAGGATCGCCGGTGGTAAAGGATCGAACGAGCATCGCGTTAGATCAAACGGATCATGGGACGGGGGCCGGTGGCCGAGGAACGACGCGCAGCGCGGCGATTTCGCGGAGCGTGTGCAGAGGCCGCGGTTAGAAATTCGATGTTCTGCATTGCGGTAGGGAAGGGACACGCGGCCGAAGCTTTCGCAACGCACCCGAGCTTAGCCCTCGGCCCACCGCGGACCGTATTTCAGTCGCCGCTCGGCGCAACCGTCTCGCCATTTTTCATCGTTCGCGGGGAGGAACGGCCGGATTTCGCCAAGTCCCGCGAACGGCGCATAATGATAGCCTTGCGGCGACAACGACGAATTTCGCGGTGAAAAATCGGGCCTCGGCGACGGGGAAGGAACGAGGCTCCTTCAACCTGGATCGAAACACGGACCCCCCCCCTTTCCTCCTTCTCCAGACGATCGAGGAAATTGTCGCGGAGGGTGGGTTTCAAACCCCTTTCAACCCCCTCTGGTGCATGCACGGGCGATAAAAGCGCGCCGAATGCGACGGCCTGTTCGTTTTTGCGTTACTGCGCTCGCTTTTCTCGCGACAGAAACATTCTGCGGCACGCGAAGCTTATTGAAATTTAGGTTGGCGCAATGCGAGAACGGAGATAGAGCCGTGTGTGCGCCCCTCTTGGTGGGGGGGGGGGGGGGGAGTGTAAAAGTGTGGGTCTTGACGGTGGAATGTAATATTGAGATTGGGGGATAAGAGGCTTGGAATAATTTGTTCCTTTCGTGTAAATTATTTGTTGGTGGCGGCGGTGGCTTGCGGGCTTTGTTTGTTGCGTGTGAGGTTTGTGTATTACTTTTCGGGGTATTAACCCTAATTGAGAGCCTATTTAAAGGACTTTTGAGTGGGCGTGTTGGAAATTTTTTAAGAATTTTTGTATACCGTTGAATATTTTTGGCGGGAGAAGAGGGAAAATTATTTCAGATAAATAAAGCAAGATTTTCGTTAATTAGCTTATAGTTTCTAGTGACTCATTAATTTGTTCACGAAGACTACATTAAATTTGAGTAAATTCTACACAAGATATTTGTCTTTAAATAGTGAAAGTCATGAAAGCTGATCAACAATTATTAAACATGTGCAACACTTCCCAGAAAATATTGGTCAGTAAAAATTTCCACAACTTTATTCATTTTTCAAAAACAAGGAAGAAGTGATCCTTGAAAAGTTTTTCAATTATTTAATATACTCTTCTCTAATCTAAAAGAATAGAATTTGTTGTAAAAATTTCGAAATACTTTCTGGTGATAGTAAAGTCTAACACAACGTCGAAACTTCCTTAATCCTTCATTCTGTTTCAATGTTTTCATTTGGAAAAAAAAACACTCAAAAAATGTTGATCTTTTATCAAATTTTCTTTATTATTTCCTAACTTAATCCTTCCACCTTTCATTAATATTCGCTCTACCGCATAGCCTTTATTATCTCTTCCGAATAAAATGCTTTTGTCGGAGAGATAAGCCAAATATTCACTGGTTCCTTTGGGCGTTAATCGGTGGTATCGCCGTTATCAGTGCCCCTAATTAAAATCACTTTAAGAGCATCAAACAGGTAATATTCGAGAGAAACAAAATCAAAACAGCGTAAAAAATATTGCAATAATTTATAAAAATTCCAAGAAATCTCTAGAAATATACAGAAATCGCAATGAAAAATAATTTAGAACCAAATCCTATCGATATATTTAATCAATTTTACAAAATAAAGTGCAGCTTATCGACTCCCGCTCGTCTATCGAGAAACTTGGTACGTTTCTAATTAAATATGAGGCCAGGCAGGGAATAATTGAGCAAGATAAGAGGATAGGAGGAACTTAGAATGTTCCATCAAAGTGTAGAAAGAGACGCGACGAAACGATTCAGGCTTCCCACCTGTTCCAACGGCCGACCGAAATATCGAAAGCGCTATTCATATCCATCCCTCTTATTGAGATATTCCGGGTCCTCTGTCTCGTTTCGTTTTCCCCCCTTCGACCCCCTCGGAATATCGAACAAATTGACTCGAAACACCTCGGCGAAGTGGAACGCAGGAACGAAGGGAGTCGTATTTCCATTTCACCGAATGTTGTTCAAAAAGCATTTCAACCCCTCCTTCGCGCTGGAATAGCGAATTTCGCTGCGTCAGCCTCGATATTTCCGCGAACACGACGAGAAAAGGTTCTGGGGGGATGATCGAGGGGAAAGGAAACACAAGCCGAGCGGGAGGGAAAAAAAGAGGAAAGACGATCGGCGATCCCGGCGAATGGCGATGAGGCGTTCGATTCCTTTCCCTCCGAGTTTTCAAGCAATTTTACTTCAAGTATTACTCGAATTTGAAAACACCCGAAGATCCTGAAGATATCTTCGATGGCTCCGGCAATTTCGCAAGAGTTTAAAGGACCCCGCGAGGCGAATCTCGGAAGCCTCGAAAGCCCCGGGATCTCGAAATATTACGATTCAGGGAGGAGAATAAACGCTCGATACGCTCGCTCGGCGTCGTAACCGAGTTCCGCGTTGCCGATATTAACTCGCCACTTACTAATGACGCTTCTCGTCTGTTGGTATTGGAATTAATCGATCGCGACTACAGTAATTGTTGGGGAAGTCTGTGGCTTCCAAATGCGACGCTGCACGATGCCGAATTTGGTCGGAATAATCGAAAGCGCGAGGCTGTTTTGGTTGATACTGTTGAATATGTGCATTTGATTTCTTGTATGGAGATTTTTTTGGGGGACGATTTAAAGAATTTTTGGAGAATATTTTAAGTATTCTGATTGTTAATACTAGATTTACGTAGACTTACTTTTTCTGAAGTTTGACAAATTACTGAATGATTAAACATTCAGTTCTAAATAAATTAGAATACGAATTCACGTCATTATATTTCTAATCGTTAACAAGAATTTTTACAAAACATAATGTTTATAATTCCTGTAAATATGAGTATTAAATCTGAAATCCATCAAATTGACGAACTTCATAACTAGTGCTAACATTCGATTGGTTCAGAAAATTTTAGAACTTTTAGTAAATTACCCCAATTTCGGTGTACAGTCTGATTCTGTGTGAAAATATAGCAAAAAAATGTTGTAAATTACTTTTTTATTCCAAACACTTTCGAGAAAATCGATTTTGGACGGCGATAAATTTCACAAGCAATTAAATGCCACTTGATTACCGTGTATTTATAATGTGCTGAGAATTAATTAAGAACTACAAAAAATTACTATACAATATAAAGTCTATGACAAATTTCCTATCGATTTGTAGCTTTGATGAGTTAATGAAGAAAATTTTAATATTTAAAATTAAATATTCATAAATTTTTAGAATTAGAAGATTTTAAATTAGGGATACAAGTAATCCGATAAAAATGATTGAAGAATTACTAAAATTGTAATACAATGCGAAACCTAGATCATGATATCTCATATTGCAGAGATTATTGTTCAAAATTTTCTTTACAACTAAGTTCACATAACAAATATTACACTCAAGTGAATTCCTATATTTTCACGTAAAATCATCGCTTCTACAATTGTATTACGATTTTCACCCCATTCTGTGCATAAAAATTACATTAAAATCTACTGTAACACATTTCACCAACAGATAAATTTTATTATTATTAAAAAACCAAAGTTACTAATAACTCAACTTAATATCCCAATAACTAAACTGCCTATTTTTATGCAAAATCAAATTTTCACACAGACAAGTAAAAACTCAAAAGACGCATAATAAGATGTCTTATTTGCTAAATACTGAAACTTGTATTTTTTGCTTAATATTGCAATATTTTTCATATTTTCCACATCCTGGATCTATTAACATCCTTATCAAATTTTGCATATTTAAAACTCCCTAAATAACACAAAAACCCGCAATCTACTAATAACCAAAAATAAATCTCATTGTCCGCTAATCGCTTCCAAATTATCCTAAATCGTGTAACATATTTATTTAGCCCTCCGTAAAGGGGTTAAAGAGACTTTTAATTTTCCCCTAATTCCAAATAAATCAGATTTCAACAATGAAGACTATTTCAACTATTTCAGAATCCTCGCCGCGCCCCGGAGGCAAGACCAAACCCCTAAATGCCTAAATTTCTCTCGCTACCCCCTCAAATTCTCCTCTTTCCATCTTTCCTCGTTGAAATCGCCGCCCCCCCAGTCCACACCGCGGTGCCCGCAATATTTCCAAACTCCGGCACACTAAATTAAGACCGAATCCCATTTGGTGGCGGCCAAGAACCGATATCCCGTGCCGCAGTCAGGGCAGGCTAGTTCCCCGCAAAAAGGCCTTTATTTCCCCTGCAAAACATCAAAGCGAGGCACCCGAGATCACCCGTCCAAATATTACTCGATGAAAGCGTCTGGACGTCGCGGCGCGGGCAAAATATCCGCAATCCTGACGGGTAATCCTGCCGCCCTAGCGCCGCTCCCCCCTGATATCGTGCCGCCCTATTTATTCCTCGGCGGGCAAGGGCTTCGACGATGCCCTCGCTCCTCGCCGCTACCTCCGAAGGGGGGCGGGCAGGGTGCGTCGGGGGGAAGAAAGAGAGAAGAGAGACGGTTATGCGAATAACTCCGGTCTGGCACGGACGTACCTCGACTTCGCTCTCCCGAACCGTTCCCCCTCGGCGCCCCTGGCCCACTGTCCGCCCGAACATGCCACGGCCAATTTCTGTCCCGCCGCATTTGTCTCCCTTGCCAATTGCAAACGGTCTCGCGAGCGCGCGACCGACAACCACGCGAAAATATGGGGAAGAGAGGCGAGAGACGAGAAAGCGGGCTAAGCGGATTCTGCCCGCGCCGCGATTCTGTACGGTCACTGATCGTCGCTTTCGATGGCCGCTGGACACGCTTGGGACGGCTGAAATTTCGGCTGGGGGGCGAGGAACCTTGGATTGGGAAAACGTCTTCGACGTGGATCAGGGTGCAAGCATTTTGGATGTTTGATTCGCTGGAAAGGATATTTTATTGTTGCGTGGGGGTAATTACTTTATTAATAATAAAGACTGCAGATGTTTATGCAAATTCATGTTTTTATAGAGATACAACTGCGACTGAATCTTGAATAAATGTTAAGTATTATAAAACGTATTATACAGGGTGTTTTGGATAGTATAGGCAAGCTTTGGAGGGGTGATAGATCACAAAAAAACAAACAAAAAACTTCTATATGACTTGGGTCCAAAACTCAAACATTTTTTGAAAAAAACTGTTATAAACATTTAAGCTATAAACCGCTATAATTCAAAATAGGAACGTTTTTCGTAAACAATTTCTTCGCTAAAATAAAGATTACGATCTTGTTAATCCAATAAGTACAGTAACTGTGATATTGTTACCTTGTACCGCGAAAAAATAATATTTTTCTAACCCCTTAAATTATCGCGATTTTAAAGGGTAATTTAGGGGGTTATAAAAATACTATTTTTTTGCGATACGAGGTAACAATATCATAATTACTGTACTTATTGGATTAACAAGATCGTAATCTATATTTTAACGCAGAAATTGCTTACGAAAAGCCTTCCTATTTTGAATTATAGCGGTTTATAGCTTAAATGTTTATGACAGCTTTTTTCAAAAATGGTTGAGTTTTGGACCCAAGTCATATAGAAGTTTTTTGTTTGTTTTCACGTGATCTATCACCCCTCCAAAGCTTGCCTATACTATCCCAAACACCCTGTATATATTTTGTATATTTTATGGTAGTTTTATATTCATAGTCAGACTTATAGGCTTTGCAATTTTAAAATTGCCATAAATGCATAAACATCCGCAATCTATTGGTTTTTAATAGTTTATTGAACGGTGTATATAATGATTTATTGAACGGATTAAACAACCCTTCGATACGATAGATTAATACATTTACCAGTAGCAGCCTAGAGTCTAAACAGTTATATTTACGTAGAGAAAAAAAAAATAAATCTTATTTAGTGAGCCTGACAAATCAATTTTGCGGATAGAGGCTTTGAATCACTTCTATTATGGTTATCATTGATAATTTGGAACATTTGGTACATTTTTAGTTAAGCTGAATACTGATTAACTTTCCATAAACCAGGGAAATAAAAATTACAGCCTGAATTGTAATGGGCTTGATTTCATCTTGAACGTCATTTACCTGAATACACATATATTATTTGAATAAATGTGCAGTTTAAAATTATATCTTATAATTTTTTGTTATGATAGATTCAAATAGAGCAAAGATTTACAGGCATTTTTAAATATACTTACTCTACACGAAGTGCATGCTAAGCAAAGGATAAACTCTAAGATTTAATAAGAAAATTCGATATTGAGATGCTGCGCACATGTATCATGTATTTAGTCTATCACTAAAATCTACGTACCAGTAGTAAATTCGTAAATTCACTAATTGTGACACTATGTATTTTACAAAATACAACAGTTGTGAGTATGATTATTATACCTACAGTTTAAAAAATAAAACTGCCAGAATTTCATTGAAATTGAAAGAAACTTTATTAAAATATTTGGGTGCTGGTATCGTAAGAAAAAAAAGACCTGTTTAATCTTAATGAGTGAAAAATTAACTCTAAATTCTACCCCCAAAGCAGAAATCAGTTCCCCAATAAACAATAATGATCTGAGACTAAAATGAATGTAGATACGTACGTGAAACTGTGAATCACTGTAGAAAGAAAATTGAGAAAAATATTTTCTTTAAAATAGTAAATACGATGCATATGTCAAAGGAATCAGAATGAATTACAGAGGTTCAATCAAAAACATGATTAAGCACACTAGCCTGCTAATTAACCTCCTGAATATCAAGCACGGGTATAGTGGCTTCCCCCTAAAGTGTCCTGGGATCAAGCGCCCCTATAGTGGCTTTCCTTTAAACAATGTTCTGGGACCAAGCCTCACTATAGTGGTTTTCAGATAATTTAATCCGTCATTTAATGTCATTAGGGGAAACTCTGGTAAATTCATGATAATTCTAGAATTACTTAAGGAATCATTTTTCTTCCGTTTCATACTAGTCTTTATCTATTTTAAAATTGAGTCAAAGATACTGATGAACAAAATTTTTAATTCAATTAAATTTAAATACAACATTCAAATTCAAATTCAAATTTTTAGCTCAATTAAATTTTTCTAAATTACTTTACTTGCTTCATACATACTATTACTGTAAAACCTCAACTATTCGGTTTAATATCGAATTCAAAACTAAAGTGTCTCCTACAATGCAGACTTCACAAAATTTTTTTAAGTACAGCATCATTAATTGAAAACTTAAGATTTACTCCAAACTTTAGTGTACTTTTATTATTAGTACACTAAATAATTCTTCTACAATAATTCTGATACAATATAACTTTTATAATAAAAACTGACTAATCAAAATTCTACTCTGCATCATTACCTACTATATCATTAGGACAATATATAAGAATATGAAAAAATCCCTGAAAATTGTGGCTGCAAAAAATGAAGGCAAATACTCTAATACGACATTGATACGTATATTGATCTCTATTTCCCACGCGCATCCTCAAAACAGCATTCCAAATTCTTCTAAAAAAAAATCTCTTCCTTCCGCATGAAAATATAAATCAAGGAATAACATTTTCTACTAATTTTTCTCTCACTTCCCAAAGATCCCATTTCACATTTCCCACAAAAACCATCTTCCCAGTCTTCCAGTCTTCTCTCTTCAGCCTCCCCAAAAACATCCAACGCTCGCCCCGCAAAAAGCGTCGCTCTCGCAGCGATCGAGTCCCGCCCGGAAGCAACCGCAAGCAGATTACCGGTCGCATCGCCTCGGGAAAAATAACCGCATTGTCAGTGCAGGCGGATGAAGATAAACCGCGGGTAAGCACGGTGTATAAATCAGCCTGTCGTCGCACGCCCCAGATCGCGCGAAATCTCGCGTCTGAATCGTCTGAACCCGAAATACCCGAGAAGCCTACGGAGCCGGCTGCCGTTGAGACATTGTCTCTCCCGGCGAAACTGATGCTCGTCGCGGTTGATAAATCGGAGCCGAGGCTCGGCTCGTCATCCGTGATTTACCGCGTGAGAAACGATCGTGTCGGTGCGAGGCGAGGTCGAGTTCAAACCCCTTTGGAAAAGGTGGAGCGGGGGTTGTAAGGTGGTTCCGAAGGGCTGCGGAGAGGCGGTAATTCAATACGAGATATCGGCGCGCGAAGGGAGGTTGGAGGCTAACTTTCAGCGATACTGAGGGGATGAATCGTAGCGGAAACGGTGTCCGTCGGGGGTGAGTTCGATCGGATCGACATCAACGCGCCACGTTTCCTGGTTATGAACAGTCGAGAGCTGTCTCCGACTTCTTGCCGCCCCTGACGGACCGGGGAATCTAATAAAACCTCGAACGGTTTTTCGGCCGCCCCTTGCGGAGGAACTGTGAGGTGTTGGGGGTGGCTCGACGACGTTTGAGGACGTTCAGAAGAGCCCGAGAAATGGATAGAGGATCCTGAGTTGTATTTTGTGGCGGCGAGCGGCGACGAACTTCTGAGGGAAAAGTGGAGGCACGGGGTGGTGTGGTGGACGGGGGAGGAATTTCACTGTTCTGACAGGGTGGAATTGATTGTTGATGTAATTAGGGAGTTGGAGAACAGATTCGAGTTATTGGCTTGAGAATGGCTGTTTGGGTTTGAACGACAGGGGGGGATGATGTCGATATTCTGTCGAATTTGGGTATTGTCGGGGTGGTATTGGGGATGAAAAGGGACTTTCCAAGGGAATGCGGGATTGAACGCGAGCGAATGTGATTAGGAGATGTGAAGGATGCCAGAGTATTGAGAGCAGGACAATTACTGGCATAATGAAGAGCTAAGAAGAAAGAAATTTGTGCCACCGGGTAGAAAAAATTCCGATTTTAATTAATTCTTTATGGAGACACAAATGAGAGCATCGTCAACTTCGAAAGGCAACTTCGTCAAAATGAAAGCATAATTAATACAATTACTGGAAAAAAATTCCCTTCTCTTAGAAACAGTGTTTAAGAAATACTCCAAAGAATTTGATTAAAACGATCTTGGCTTTGATTACACAAAGCTGATTTCAATTACGCATTCCTCGTAGTTCAGCGATAACGGAACGTTTCACAAATCAACCCCCGCAACAGACACAATGTCGGAAGGCGAGGGATGGTTAGGAAGAATCGGCACCGCTATCGGATTCGTGGAATCAATACGAGAAGATCGAGTAGCAGGAAGCCCGTCGAGTTTCCAAACGGAAGCCTAATTTTAGTCAACAGCCAAGGGGGTTGATCATCAATATTCGATTTTCGATATCCCCTCGGTGCTTTGAAAGCCGGGCGACAAAGATTGTGTAACTGTTCCGATGAATAAAACCCTCACTCCCCTCTCGCAAAGATTGCGTAACAAATTGGATTAATACGACCCGGAAAAACTGAATTCGATTCTGGGCTTTCCAATCGCGCTCCTGACGAGATGGGCGCATTGAATCTGCTGACACCTCGTTAAATCAAAATAACCGAGTGATTTTTAGATACAAATATAGCAATTCACCGAACGGGTACAAATTAATATGGGGTGTTGATGGAATCAAACTCGAAACTCTGTATAAATACATAAATACTAGAATTTTTTTACGAAGTTTAATTATTGAGCTCGCAGAGTTAATCCTTGGTGATGCGATGAGTACTTCATTCTTATCGTTGCTGGATTTATCATTACTAATGCGGATTTTTATGCAAAATAAAATATTTCTTAGTAGAAATAAATAATTGGAACTCGAATAACAGCATATTTCATTTTCTAAACATTCTAACTATTTTTGATATTTTGTGTATTTGAGCATTTGTTAATAGTCTTGTAGATTTTTGGCATACCTAGCATTACCATAAATGCATAAAATCTGCAGTCATAACCATTAGAGATTTTTCGTGCATGAGGGATTTTTTATGCATTTTAAGTGAGTGTTTGTACTTTTTTTTACTACTGGAACTTCTAAACTGCTGTTTACGCAATTCATACATTTTCACAAACTCAGATAAAAAATTGAAAGCTAAAGGAATTTTTAATTTATCTTCTAAATATTTTATACTAATCTTTTATTTATATTTTCTGCATTTCTACAAACCTCTGCATTTTACTCAGTCACTAAATTCCTTCAAAAAGCCTCCAACACAAACTGCAACCACGAATTACTCAATTCCCCCTTACATATTTCTTTCCCTTGCCCTAAACTCAATCGCAACCTCTCCCAAAAAAATGTCCCCCTACATAAAAAATTCTCTCACTAAATATTATACTTATGAAACCCCTAAATTATTATTTATGCAATTTATAAATGTTTACAAACTGAAGTAAATAACTAAAACTCAAAAGAAACCGTGTTTTATCTCCTAAATGTTGTAACTTGCATCTTCTTTAATATTTTATACACTCTTGCATTTGCAGGAGATTTCAACCATTATACAGACATAATTCTCCCTCAAAAACTACCCCAAGCACCTAAATAAATCCTCTAACCCTGGCATAATTCTCTTCTTTGTCCTAACTCACTCAATCCCAAAAACTCTCAAAAAATGATCCCCAACAAACCTTCAAAAATTCTCTCACTGCCATTTATAAGCCATCCATTCAGTATGGAATAATTGTAATAACAACTTCCGAAATTATTGTAGACCGCTAAATAATTTTACTTTATTACCTCATATTTTAAGTCACACTTGAATTACACTTGATCACACCTAACCCTGCATTTTATTTCTTTAAACAATTGCTCCAATTTCGATAAAAACATAAGAAAGTCAGTGTTAATATCTACATTTATTGTTTCTTAACATTCTATAAAAAATTTCATGGTTTACATTTACTATACTATGCCAAAAATTAAAATTCTAACAAATCAGATTTTTAAGAGAAACGTTACAAGATCAAATGAAACGATAGATTAAAATATTGTACAAACCCAATTTTATTTCAAAACGAAATGTTGCAAAAAATACAATAATTGTCCTACTACTTATGTAATTCTCTCACTAACTCACTAACTCAATTTCCCCTTCTCCATTATTTCCACCAACCCTCAAATACTTTCCCCAACATTCAAGACAAATATCACGCCCCAGATTTCGCCTCGTAATCACCAAGGGGGTGAAAACGCCGAAAATTCTAACTCCCGTTGACGAATAATCGCAGAACCACGCGACGCGCGGAATTACCATTCAATATTCAATCGCCCCAACCCCCGTGAAGCGCGACGGAGCACCTTGGCTCCAGCCGCGATACAGATTCCTCGAGCGCGAGGAAAACCTTAGGGCGGAGATGCGGGGGTGCGGAGGAGCGGAGGACACCGGGCAGACGTTATATTTAGCGCGAGCACGTGGCCGGGCAGATCTTCGCGAGCGAAGAAAACCTGACGCGCGTAGATGTGTGGGTACCTGTTGCCCCTGGGGACGCCCAGGCGCCTCCGCCTCCTTCACCTTCCGCCACCTCTGCCTCCTCCCCCGAAATCAGCAGAGATCCCGGACCCTCGAGAGAGAGCTGCGCCTTGGCCTCCGGCCAAACCTCGTGCCCGGTTTCCCGAGAGGCGAGGAGCCGATGCCGCGGCTCTTTTCTACTTTGTTCGTCAGCCCGGCGCGCTGCGGCGGTCAGATCCGCGCCACTTTTCCAACCCGCGACGGAACCGAGAGGGTGAAAGTGTCGCGGAGAAAGCCGCGACTTGGTGGACACGGTGAATGGAACCGCGGCGGGGATGATGGATGAAGTTGGGGATGATTGATCCCTGATGCGGGGGAGGACGATGTTCGGGGGATGGACTAACAGCATGTGGATCGGCGAAAGAGAACAGGGAGTGGGAGGAGGATTTAGGGGTGTTGACACCCGGGGAATATGTTCGGAGGTTGCTGAGGTTGTTAAGAGTGATTCCAATGATTAATGTGTTTGGGTGTCGTAATGAGGGGCGGGGGAAATTTTTTATGTAGGTGAAGGTTTGGGGGAACGAACCTAAAACATTGTGGGAGGTTGGTTTTTATGTTTTTGAGGATATATTGTTGAATGTGAAACATTGTAAAAATTTTCGGATATTCGAAATCAGGGATAAAAAAGTTATATTGTCTAAATTTTTCTATACTTTCAGGCGGTAAAAAATTATAATAGAAAACTAAAAATAAGTTATTGTAATAAGGCGGTAGGGAAGTTTCGGTCGTCCGATAAATTTTGCATAATAGGAAGAGATAATGTTTGAAACTTTGTTCTAGTTCTCCTTGTTTCTTTTATTATTTAATGGAAATTTAACTAAAAATGTTGGTAGATACTTTGCTCTGTGAAAAGTATTGAAACCTGGATAACAGCGTGTCTTAATTTTTGAACGTTGTAACTTAAATTATGCTTTTCATATTTCACATATTTTGGCATCAGTTAACAGGCTCGCAAGATTCCTGCACATTTAAAATGCATAAAATCTAATAATAAAATAAGAGAAGAAGCAACGATGAATGAGCGTGGTTCTGTAATTTTGCAGCATCTGCAGATGGGTCTTTTTATTGCAGGTTTTAATTTACAAGCAGACGAGGTAAACGTAGATCTATAATTTTATGAGCCCGTGCAACATAAACTGAAACATTCTCACGAAGAATTTAGATATCGTTTTATCTCAGTATCAATATTTCTGAACTTGTATAATTCGTGATAAAATCGCGTGAGAAAAAATGAAACTGAATAATTGCAATAATTATTTAGCAAATGATTGTTACGTCTTTAAAAAAATCAGAAATAAAAATCAGTAAACTAAAATTATCAGAATCTGTTTTCAATGGATTCCCGACTTTTTCAACCATTTTCTTTAATTGTCAAAACTGCTTAATCAAAAATTCAGTAACATGAATTAACAAATATAGAGTAAAATACTTAATTACTGTCAGTTATATTTTTATTTTTACTTATTATTCCTTAATATATCTACGTATTTCGCTGAAGAAAAGAGTTTTGTAAGACTTACAACTTGCATTCTTGCTTGTAAGTTCATTAATTTAAAGAGTTACTTTCTAAATTATGTTCTCTAAAAACATTATCATTATTTTATTATATCAATAACTCAAACATCATAATTATAACTATTATAATTCAATACCTTGTGTTTTCTTTGCTAGTAACACAATTGTTTTCATCTACTCTTCAAGTCAATTATCAAAGTTTCGGAAGTTCTAAAAAAATAAATGGTAAAACAACCATTTTTGTTTTTCCTATCGTACAAATTATAGTTGTATATTAAAATCTTTTCAGTGTTCTATGTTCAATTCTTCACAATGTTAATTGAATATTTGATGTAAAAAAAAAATTCGATAGGTGACCCTAAATCATTTCATCCTTCTTCTATCTTCCCACGTATCTTGCTCCATCAAATCTCCTTTTCCTGAAATCTCGCCGAGGTCTCCAAGATGTTCTTACGCCTCTGCACAAAAATTCTCCTCAGAAACGCACGTCGCATCTGCGCCGACAGCGTCGCAATTTTTCCCAACCTTTCCACGAGGCTCGTTACCGTGAGCGGAACGGCACTTAGCAGGTTCGTTTCTTCACGAAGCGTCGGTGAAAGGCCAGCAACTCGCCGGCCTCATGTCTCCGTTACCTCCATAACGCGGGGGATTACTTTCACTTAATTAGTCAGCGGTCGGCGTGGGCATCCCGTCATCCCGTCGTAATGATCTTTACATCAGCATCTTGCGCAACCGCCGCACAGTGGGCCAAACGGACAAACTAGCTGGGAAAAAATTACAGGTATCTAATACAAGGTCCGATTTTAATTTTGATGATACCATTGTAAAGGGGAGATTTCACTCTTCAAATACATGATACTTTTGATCGCGAAAACCAGTTTTCAATATTTTCACAATCAGTTATGTTATAAATAATTAACACAATATAAAATTTTACTTATGGATATGAAAGCAGAGAGCTAACCATTTAAAATAAGCCCTAAACATTACTGTACTTCTTGTCGTTGTTGCATTTTAAACGTTGATAATCTTTCCACTACGCGTACAGTGCGTCGAATCTAGCTGATAAAGAATCATACTCATCAAAATCAGCTTCTAATGTCAACTTGTATGGCATCATCGTAAAGAAAAGACTTTAATCTTCAAATTCCTGATTATTTGAATTAAGAACACAATTTTTTTAAGCTTTTACAATCATTTGAAGTATATATGACCAAAAATCATTCACGAACTTTAAAGTTATATAAAATAATAATTCGCAAATATTCGCAGCTAATTTTTTCAAGACTCAAAGAACAAAGCCTGAGTTACAAAATGCACCAAAAATTTTGTCGGATCCGAGCGGATCCGTTGACTTTTACACTAAAAACTGAAATTCGGGAAGTAAAAATTAGCTATGTTTGGACACGCCTATCTTAAATGTTATTAAATTTATTCAATTTTCGTTAACACAGGATGAATGTATGTACTTTTCTGTACAAGATTCACGAAAAGCAAAATAATCTGCAGACAATATCACCGTTAATTAGAAGCGGAAACATGAACCATTAGGACACACTCTTAAATGCGATTATCATTGCAGAATTCTGTATTTTTTTACCCTTTTAAAATAGTTTTTAATCGTAAATGATATTTCATTTAGGAATCTGTAAGGATTCAGGTACTTAAAAAAATTAATCATTGAGTAATCAGAGATGATGAAATTTTGAATTTTTTCCAGCTAGATTGGCCGTTTGGCCCACTGTGCGCCGCCGTCGACCGACCGTCGTGTACCTGGCTCTCTCTTTTTCCTACCCCCTGAAGCCGGGGGCTGGCCTTGAACCAGAAACTTCCCCGAGCCATCGATCATTGGCATCGCGCGTGCATCGCTCGTGTGCCGCTCTTTCCCTCCACGTGCTGGTCCAATTCCGCGTCCGCTCATCGAAGGACGGGATTCCGTTTTCCCCAGGTTCCTTTCTTCGCCACTCAAAAGATCCCGAATGTTCAGATAATCTCGAGACAACCGTGATCACGAGTCTGATGACGTAACTCGTTACGCGATGCGATCGACATTTGTTTGTCGTCGCAGAACAGGTTTTCGAAAGCGCCGCGCGATGAGGCTCCATGGATTTATGGCGCGATTGCATCTGCTGGCGGCTGATTGTGAGATTTCCGGTTTGGAATCGTCGGAGGCGAAGGCGATTCGTGTTGACCGATACTCGGAGACCGTTAAGGTTGATTTATGGCCGCGGTTCGATCACCGGGAGTCCAAATGTCGCCCGGGAACGTGACTGCAGCGCGAAGACTGGCCGCCGATAGGTTCTTAAAGGGTACTGAGCAGCATTCTCTGCTTTCCTGTGTTCTTTCTGCTCGCTGAGTCAGCGAGGCCGTCCTTTCTTTCGGAGCTCCGCTAGAAGAAGCTGTTGAAGTCCGTGTAACTGCTTGGGAACGAGCGCGAATGAGTTAGAAGCGAAGCGAATAAAAAATCTGTGGCTGAAGAAGCTTTCTCTTTCTCCTTGGACATTCTTCAACTCTTTTATCTTCATTACCGACGAAATTCCTGAAGGTAGAAACTCCGTTTGAAGTCGGAAACCTTCAAGTAATAATTGCCGAGCGATTCTTATCCGCCGTTTCTCAAGGTCTCCTCGACTCTAACTTACCTCAAGGCGTAGATTTCGTTGCAGAGGCTTTCCTAACACGAGCCACGACTATTAAAGACTTATTAAGAAACCCGAAGGATCCCCTCCCTCTTCCCCTTACGCAACTCCGCGTCGAATTTCACCCCGGAGGCACCAATAAACCGGACCGTGACCACTCGAGTCCTTAATCCCCTATTCACCCGTTAATTTCCGAGCCCCGCGAGGGAACTCGACTCCTAATCGAGTTCTCCACTTCCCAGTTGAGTTGCCCCGTTATCAATAAGCGGGCCAAAGGTGACCGTAGACCTCCGGCCGCGAGATAGGATCATCGTTACGCCAGTTTCGCGTTCGAATTGCCGGCTCAAGGAACGTCCGCATCGCGCGAGTCGGTTTACGAGCGGAGTATACGGCCAGCCGAAGAATCCACGTACTCGCGATGGAGCCATAAACGAGGCATCGTTGGCTCAAAGGTCGCAACGATACGCTTAATGCCTCTCTGCAAAACAGGGCCTCTCATCTATTCCTCCATTCGCCCCCCAATCATCAATTATTTCCGGCGCGAAACACCCTTGGGACACCCGCCGCGTCGCGAATAAAATTTGACCTAAACTGCGTTCCACGAGAGAACGTACTCGCGTGTCGACCAGTTTTCGCACTCTTCGCGCAGTTAACGTCTACCCTCATTAGTTATTGGCGTTATGTCCCCAGAGCGCATCCCTACCCACGCACCCCCTGCTGGGCCCTCGAGGGTCCCACCAAGGGTGTCGGATACTGGGTTACCGACCTCTGGGGGCAAAAAGAAAAAGGTCCAAAAAAAAATGGACTACGATGTGATATATAGATACTTCATGGCAATGACCTATGGTCACGTGGTTAGAGGATAGTACCGTAGCAAGTTTACCTAGAGGCCCGTGTCCACATAATAAAATATATACATACAACTTTTATTGATAAACAAGCAATTAACTTAGCAGAGTGTTCTCTATGATAACTGCAATAACAATCAATGCTTTGTAAACATTTAGAACTTAATAATAACGTTTAATATAAATATAGGAATATACCCAGGGTCCACGTAATTTACGTCGGCCCTGATTCAACCTATATATGGCAAGGGCGCGAGCAAGGTCAGCCATGTTTGTAAACAAACAGCTCGGATTTCAATACATTCAGCCGATGCAACTTTTTGCAGCAAAGAAACACTATTTGTTTATGATTTTTTTTTTAGAATTTTTTTGTTCAATTCCGGAGGTCGCTACAGAGCCCTTTTTTGCAATTTGGCTTTCAAAACTTCGTAAAAAATAAATGTCAATGTTTTTATAGAAGAAATTTATTTCAGGACCTTTTTTCAAAAAAAGGGCTCTGTAGCGACCTCGGCCTTTTTTCCCTGAACAATAATATAATAATTATTATGCGTTTTGGTTCCTATTCTGTCCGAAATCCTGCATCAGCCGACCCATAAGAAATACACGGGGCCCTTTTAGTTTACTTTTCCACCCCTACGCGCCGCTAATCCAGTATTCGACACCCTTAAGGAAAGTCAGTTCCTTGAGCTTTAGTGACGGATAGGGTGTGAAAGAAGTTTCGGATTGACAGGCGATATTGTTTTAGCTTTTTCTATTTTTGGTATTTTTTTTCTTAGATAAGTGTTTGTCTTTGTGTTTTATATTATATTATTATTAGTATTTTATAGTATTAGTATTGTATATATTCGCGTTTTGTATTATTTTAGTGTTAGATTTTTTAAAATTTGTTTGATTAGCTATGTATTCTTACAGTTATCAAATGAGTAACGTCTTAAATTTTGCCTCCGTCAGCCGAAAACATCCCGTGCCTGTCAGAATTTTGACCGTAATTATCCCATCATAAACAACTTAGTCCTCTAACTACCTGGTCGCATCGAATAGATACCATACTGGGAAAAAATTCCACCGTATACCGCTTTTTCCTAATTTTTCATTTATACATACAATTTTTAAAGCAGCGCATGGCTTACTCAAAAAAACGTAGAAATCAGTAACCTTTCGACACCATATATTGAGAGTAGGACAGGGGTAAGGCGGAGCCTTTTCTACTATTGGGGCTTTTCACGAACTCCCGTAGAGAAGTCAGTCGGGGCAATGGTGACGGCCTGCGCGAAACAGGTTCGTTCTCTCGTGGAACGCAGTTTAGATATAAACGAATTGTGCAAGGCGATGTGAATAAACCGATTCATTGATTCGTCCTCAAGTCATCGCACCGACTCCTTCCTCGTTTGCCACCACGACGTTTGCGGGATTCGGCCGCGACATTGTTCACTGTGCAGAATCGCGGGGATTCCGCGGATAATCCGTGCGATTTCTCAAAACGAACGTTCCTGGCGCGTCGCTGACTATCGTCGCCCCGCGGCTGAATAGAATCGTTTGCCTCGCCACCGGCGCGATTAATCCCGTCGCGGGTGTTTTAATGTCACCGCGGCTGCGACAAAAATAATTGCCGGATGGTTTGGCGAGCCGCGCGACGTAGAGGCTGTTGACGAAAATGTGGGGTGGTTTCGGGAGATTCGCGAACAGTTGGAGCGTTGAGGGAGATAGTAGTTGAGGTCACTGCGACTGGTATCTGGGGTAGTGAGGATGTAATGGAGATAGTATAGTTAATAGACGTTTATGTAAATTTATACTTGAACTACAGTTCTCACTGTTGAAGCTTTCGGGTGTAAGCCGTGTCCATGAAGAAATGTTTTCCCAACATTTCGCTAGCATTGCAGCTGGCTTCTTCAGGGGATCGAAAGACACACTGAAACTGACGTGTGTCTGGCGTTGGGAAAACATTTCCTCATGGACACGGCTTACACCCGAAAGCTTCAACAGTGAGAACTGTATGACGCCGGGCCGTGAAAGCCTCAAATCTCTGATTATACTTGAACTATTGAGAACAGAAACGATCTAACCCACATTGTGTTTTTTTTTACTAATGATATAAAACAGGAAAAACATTTTTTCTCTAATTTAAAACCGTATGACACAACAGAATCACTTGTATTGAAAATTTGTGCTGATATCTGTGTTTGATAGTGCATTAGACTTGGTTATTCTTGGTTGGATAGTTAATTAAGTTTTTATTGGGAAGCATTTTGAATTGCATCAGAAGTCGAAAATAATGACCACATGGTCAACGATGCTTACAAAAAACCCTGTATGTACACTCCGCAAAAAAATTAAGGGATCGCTTGTACAAACCCGAAAAATAGGCTCTAGTTCAAATGTTCATAACTTCTGCAAAAATAATCGTATTGACATGATCCGAAAGGAGTTTGAAAGCGTGAAATCTCTACTTTCAGATATTTTTTTTTAGATTTTGATTGTGTTGTTTTTTGGCAATGTTACAGCGATATAAATGGCGCGTTGAAAATTTTTAAAAATTTTGTTCAAGTTTCTAATACTTCATGGAACGCAAACAATTTTTTAGACGTATTGCACTTATACCATTCGAAAGCGGCTACCTTTTGCTTTGAAACGAGTGCTTGGCGAATGTTGTACGATTTTTTTTCGCAAAGTTACTCAACTTTGATGCCAAAATGGTCCCCTTAACTTTAAATGCTTGTAGAAAGTGATAGAATTATCGTAGAACATAGCTGAAAAAGCAATAGAAAGCTTAATCTTTCCTCTTTTAGATGCAGTTCTTGTATTTACAATTGGATTGGCATTTCGATGTCTTGAGTCTTGGGTAATGCCAATACCGGCGGTGGTAGTGGAGTCAAGGTAGGTCCCGGCAGTGGTGAAAATTAGTGCGAAACTTTTTGCGAATCGAAAACTTTAAACATGAAGGCCACGGCGAAAAAATTCTCGTAGCAAGTTCGCATTAGGCTCAAATGAATCGGTAAACCGTCAACTTTAAAACGCGCTTAAGACCATGTTTTAATGAGCCGTTACTGAGATACAGTGAGTTAAAGGAAAAATGGAATTTGTGCCATTTTTAAGGCTATTTTCGAAAGGACATAGACTATAGAAATGCCAATCCAATTGTAAATGTAAGAACTGCATCTTAAAGAGGAAATATTAAGCTTTCTATTGCTTTTTTCAGCTATGTTCTACAATAATTCTATCACTTTCTACAAGCATTTAAAGTTAAGGGGACCATTTTTGCATCAAAGTTGAATAACTTTGCGAAAAAAAATCGTACAACATTCGCCAAGCACTCGTTTCAAAGCAAAAGGTAGCCGCAAATGGTATAAGTGCAATACGTCTAAAAAATTGTTTGCGTTCCATGGAGCATTAGAAACTTGAACAAAATTTTTAAAAATTTTCAACGCGCCATTTATATCGCTGTAACATTGCCAAAAAACAACACAATCAAAATCTAAAAGAAATGTGTAAAAGTAGAGATTACACACTTTCAAACGCCTTACGGATCATGTCAATACGACTATTTTTGTAAAAGTTATGAACATTTGAACTAGAGCCTATTTTTCGGGTTTGTACAAGTGATCCCTTAATTTTTTTGCGGAGTGTATTTTTAGATCACTTATTTCTCTGTTTATTGAATACAAGGATTAGTTCGTTGTTCCTCATTTGTGTGAACATAAATGAAAAAGAAAAGCTTGAAAGTAGAGTGTCTTATATTTTTAGAAGACACTGTTTTTTATATTTTGCATGAATTGAAGCTTTACCTACTCTCATTAATTACTAAAAAAATATTGAAACTAATCCCTAGGGGAGAGTGGGGTAATTACGAACGCGCGGTAATTGCGAACAGAGCTACTTCAGTCTATTAAAAAAGGAAAAAACATCAAGTCCAACCGCCAATCGACAGGTCCGAACGCGCTCAGTGTCAGACAATAAGTGGTAGAGAGAAGCAGCACGTACGGTTTAAGGTAAATACACTTTAAACTTTTCGTTACTTTTCATCTAATTTTTTGTGATGTTACTTTGTCTTATAGCCTCTATATTGAGAGTGTATTTTATTTTCAAATTTTATCGATATTGATTACTGTAAGTTATAAATGAATAGTTAAACTACAATTATAATCAATAAAAAAAACTTTTTTCATACTCAGCTATCGTTTTATTTGAATTCTTGCTTAGGTGTTCGTAATTAACCCACACTCCCTTACGTTGATACTATTAAGATGAATGAAATTAAGTAGAAATTCAAAGATTACTGAGATTGTTAAGTATTTCATACAGGTACTTATAAAATACTGAAAAGTCTGTCACTTTTGTTGCACATTATTGTAACAAAACACAAATTATAAAATATCTGCTGTCAGTCCTCTCCCTTCTCAAACAACTGTGTCTCCCCTAATTAAACTCTCATACTACTTAACAAAATAATTAATGAGCACCCCGTAACATTACTAAGGAATATTCTACAAAAATTAACTAATATAAAGATAATTATCAACTTCCACAACCTTTGAATCCAGTATCTCAACCAATACAGTCATTCAATTAAAAATTCAAAGACAAAACTTTAACGCAACAATTCAACATTTCCTCACCCAAAACAAACGAAAAAAAAAAAGAATCAATTGTATACCGCATACAGCTTCGCATTGTCTCAGTAAAAAAAACCACCTTGAAAGTTATCAAAACCCGCTCGGACACGAGTCGCTATTGTCGCCCTGATAACCGCAATTGATCCCGAGAAGCTTTCCCGCATTTTGTCACCACTCCGTACGTACACGCGCCGCGTTGTTTCGCGTTATTATTCGTTCACTGTACCCGATCCAGGTCGCTTTTGTGCCGCGTAACCGAAGCTCAATGCATTCCCGGTGAAACCCAATTTTAGAACGCGACCAGCGTGTATCGTCGGGTTTTTAAACGCAACAATTCGAACCTTTCCCGTCGAGGACAACCCCCTCTCCCTTCCCTACCCATGCCACTCGGTTATTGTCGCGCGGATGTTTAATTCGAAAACAAACGAGCCTTTCAGAGTGGAAGGAAATGAAAATTGAACGCGAGAAATGAGCGCCGCGAAAAATGGAGATCGTAACTGTGCGCGTTGTAATGAATGATTAGATTTAAAAAGCGCGACGAAAAGCTTTCACCCTTTAACAATCCTGGCATTACGCACACAATATTTTTTCGATGGGAGTCGATCGATATTCTCTGTAATTCTGGGAAATTCAATTTCCATTTTGATTTTATTTTTGGGAAGGTAGAATAATTCCTATTATCTGGTTTTGGTTTGAGTGTGAAAAAATGCTTGGTGTTTGAATTTAATTTTGAAATTGTGGGAAATATTCAATGCGGTTGATAAAATAAAATACTGTGTTTGAAAAAAAGTTCTTAGTGATTTTGTAGGTGTCAATTGAGCGCATGGATTTGTTTTATGAAAGAATATCTTCCAAGTTTTCTATTTGTATGGATTGTCTTTAGATTCGTAAATTTTTAAGTTGTTTAAATTAATCCTCATGCGTTTCTCTTAAGAATCCTGAATTGAACAACTTTTACTGCTATCATGTTATTAAGGAGATAAATAATGAATTTTTAATACAACTTCAAGGGATAAGAAACTTAAACTTCTCAAATTTCTTTCACAAATAAAACAGTTGAAAAGGAAACAAAATATCTTAATGGGTAAAAAAAGATCAAAAGACTGTAGTGTTAAAGCAGAAGAAAAGTAAGTGTATTTTCGCCATCTAATACTTTTATATATAAAAAATAGTTTATTATTTTTTCCTTTCTTTACCAAGTGTGACAATTTCTGATTTGCACCCCACAAAATTTCTTTAATGGCAAAAATCTGAATTCACTCTAAGCTTGTAAAACCACGTGGATCAAGTTTATTGTCCAAAAAAATGCCAAATTCTTAGAGAACGGAATCATGAAGTTATCTCGAAGATAGCGACAAGTAATTAAAGAAAATGTCACAAATGTAAGTAAATGAATTTGTGTGAAAGTATTTCAACATGGTCTTCGAATTCCAAAAACGCTACGAACTTTCGTTGCAGCCCAACACAAAGTAGAGGCTCGGTAGTGGTGCAATGCTTATTGTGTATGGGTACCGATAATAGAATGCGATAACACCGGAAGCATGCGAGTCCGCACCACGTGCCGACCGCCGACACACGTGTATGGACTCGAAGCTGTGGCGGTTACGTAACGCGTTTCGCGCGATCATCGCGAGTGTGTGTCCAGTTTCAGGGCGACCCGAACGAGTTAAATGGTACGCGAACGTCTTACGACAGACCAATAATTCTCACAGTTTACGAGAGGTTAACAATTGACTGATTTATCGCATCCCGCGGCCAGTTCTCACCGCGTCGCACAGTGGTCCAGAGCGACAATTTAGCAGCTCAAACGACTAAAAAAAAATTTTTGCTAATGATAGCAAAAATGATATTGCCTAGTACTTGTGTCCTTAAGGTATCGTTATTGAGTATTTTTGAAGGGATAAACAGTCGTTTGTTCGTAAAATATAACCTGTAAGTTAAGCGTTTGAAATACCATGTTTCTGGGGCTCTATAACATGTACTTAATATTTATACTGAATATTATTTTTTTGTATTTTTACACACGGTGCATTGAAATATGGACTTTTCTGTTTTAGAATGTCAGTGTTAGAATTTTTTAAATATACAAAATAGTTTAATACACGCGGTTGAAAAAAAACGTATTAAAAAGGAGACAAAAATAAAAAAAAAGTATATGAAACCCGCGAAGGCCCGTGAATAGTTTATGCTCAATCTATAGTTTGATTAACGCTTTTTACTTCCCATTCATTTCCAGCTGCATAGATGTGCATAGTACTGAGTTATTAGGTTTTTTAATTTCCTGAATCTTAACATGAACAACTTAAAATACGTACAAATAGGTGAAACAGTCAAAATTTTTAGATATACGATTATATTTATTAATTTAAAAAGAGAAAAGTCCAAATACGACGTAAATTGAGCTATAACTAACAAAATTACCGGAAAAATTAATTAACACGTGAAATTCCTAACTTTACCAAAAATAGACCGATTTATATAAAATTTTGTGTCATTGTAAGCAGGAGAATGCCAGAAATTCAGCGATGTTATTTTTTTGACCGCTACGACTAAACTATATGTAATAAGGTCGACGGGAAAGTGAAAAGTTAACTTATTGCTCGCGCGACCGTTGCACTTCGAGCTCCCGTCGTCGAAACGCGGCACTGTTTGAGTCACGCGAAGGATAAGTCATTTAATTTCAATAAGAATTGGCAGTTAATTTGGCAAAATATCAACTTACTCGTAGCGATAAATTTATTAGTTCATAAATTGTGGTTTATTCTACTTATTTCGAAGTATAAATTACAGTTCTTGATTTACACCATATGTCACCATGACTTTTTAGGCATTTCCAATGATTTAGCAGAAAAATGTTTCAGACAAAAATAAATCAATATTCAACATACTACAAGTTAAAATATAAAATAATAAAAAAAATTGTTTGTCATACAAAATCAATGTCACCTTGGTTTTTTACCTGTCACTACATATTTTTGATTGCATAATATTATAGCTGACATTAAGCCGAATTCAACGATATACAATACTATGATCTCAAGTCTTGAAATAACGCTAATATAGCTTTGACCGGCTAATTCTTCGATCTGGACCACTGTGGCGTCGCGTCGTCTAATTCCTGCGTCGTCCGCGCGTTTAACGACTGATCGAACTTCGAGCCTCGTTTTCCGTCGGAACTTCGAAAAGAATTGTTGCAACGCGCTCGACTTGCCCCTCCAATCCGCCGGTTAACCACCGTCGAGCCACCTAATTGAACGATTCGTTAAACCGTCGACGATTTATGACGACGACGGAGCGACCGTTCCGCTCCTCGATCCCGAACGAATGTTCTCCGAGAGATTTGCCAACGGTTCGCGTTGGAAATAGTCGGGGAACGACTCCAGGGCACCTGTGGAGCACGCGAGCCGCGCCAGCGAAATTTCTACCCGCGTCACCGCACCTCCGAGCATTTTTCTCCTCGCCGACTGTTTCGAAGTTGGACCTGGTCAGCCTTGCAGCCGTGCGTCACAGGTGAAAGTGGTCCAAGCGGGTCGCGGTCCAGCGACTTACGTGGATTTTTTTATTGCCGAGTCGCCGAGTGGACGGAGAACCGAGCGCCGCGGAAACGGGATCAAAACTCGACTTTTTTTTATCTCGTAATAACAAGGTTTTAGCAAAACTGACGCTAGTTACACAGTCGGATCAGGTAGATCATAATGCGGGGGAATGGGAAAAAGTTGCGAAAAATTCTGATCCTCAATTTCATTACGAGGCACTTAGTATTCGGACTATAAGCTGGTTGAATATGCGCCACTTCCTGGTTGGAATTACGAAATTTCCCGGCTCGATAAAAATATTTGGTATAAGCAAATTTTCGGTCCTTCGGATTGCGAACGACTCTGGTCACTCGAGAGGTTTAAAATTTAATTAGTATTCGCAGTATTATCGGTGGGTATTTTTAGACTCGGATGCCTGTTTTTCTTTTATTGATTCTGTTTTATATTTTGCATAATGTTGAGGTTTCTTGTATTCCTTTCGTAGAACGTCGATTTTAACCGAGTTAATTATTCTCCATTTTTGCGATCTAAAATTTCAATTATTTAGTGAACCGGATACAAGAATCATAGAGTAAAACCTCCAGTAAAACTTGAACTAGAATCTAATAGTGGTCTGTCTACCTGCCAAGTATTAGCGTTTATATTACAAAAATCTACTAATATTTAATATCACTACTTATCATAAGTTCAAACACATAATACAGTTTAACCTCGATTATTTTTAAATAAAAAAAAACTTCGATTATACGACCAAATATCAGAATTAAAATTCCCTTCATGCAGAATATTTTGTATTTACAATATATTGTCATTAAATCACAGTTTGATCTTTGCTAAAAAATATACTGCACTCTCATTGCTAGTATATTGTATGAATTACTGTATTGTAATTGTAGTATATGGAGTATTGTATGTAGTATAAAGGTTTATTAGTTAGGATGTGGTTTCCTCTGTTCAGAAGTGAACAAAACCAATGTGTGTGAATATGTTTGAAAGATGAATACACTGAGAAAAATAAAGTTCTAAATTTTACTACATTTTATACTGAAGTAGCAGGATAGTAGGACATAAGATGAAAATTCAAACACAGTGTAGCAAATATTCTTAGGAAAGGCTGAAATTTCAAATGTCTTTACTAGACTGGGTTGCAATTTTTATTACACTGTGTTAGGATTTTTATTACACGTGCACTGATCCTGCTACTTTAGTATAAAATGTAGTAAAATTTAGAACATTATTGTTCTCAGTGTAGCAACAATTTGAAAAGATTCAGATTCATTGAGTTTGACAGTTCATCGTTATTAATAAAAATATCAATTGCATAAATTGAGAACATTATTCATTTCTCCCTTACAATATATCAAATAATTAGAACCCAGAGTAATGCATACAAAAAATATTTAATCGAGGTTCTGTATTACAGGTATAATGTTAAACAATTTTAGTAATGGCTGCACGAGTGTGAATGCTGATCCGCAATCGCTACGAACATCAGAGACCAAAAAGTCGGAAACATTCAAAGTGAAAACCGTGTTCGCGATTCTCAAAAGCTTTCGATTTTCGATGGGAAGCGTTAACGGGGGCGCGAAAAACCGCGCGGAAACTCGTCAAACGAGATCAGACGGCGAGTTTACCGGCCGATAAATCGAGTATCGATTGCGTATTCATCAGCTGGCCCGATTTTCAATTTCGAGGAGCGGCCGAAATCCCCGATACAGCTACGCGCATATTTTACCGGCGCGGCGCCCGAGCCGATTCCCTACTTCGCGAATCGTCGTCGGCGGGAGCTAACAGCCGATCGTTTCCCCCGTGTTATCGCGAAGGGAAATCAGTGACAGCACGGCCATTCCGCGTGCCGCTGCCTGATAAGACAGGATTTATTGTGTCGGCGAATGACTCCGCGAACGATTCGGCGAACGATGGAAAAGCAGATTGCCGCAGATGCGCCGCAGTGCCGAGTAATTAACTGCTTCTTGCCACCTCTTTCGCGAATATACCGAATACAGTTATGTTACAATCTAAGGACGAATCTGCACAAAGATGCTAGAACCCTGAACCATCACCTTACATCGAGGCAAAGCTGTATAAGAAATAATTTTACGATATCCGATTGATTTCTAAACGAAATCACTTTCGCTCCCGATTTGTTTAAGATTGTTGCACCGCTATTGCGTCTACGCGTGATAAAAGGGGTTCGGAGAGGTGGAAAGACACCCAACAAGTTGCCAAAAAATCATTAGTGCTCGCTGTACGAAATGGACGCGGGACCACGGCGCGGTGATAATTATAAACCGACGCTGGGCGTCGCGACTCCCGACAAAGGTACACCCCGAGGTCTATTTTGCGCCCAGCAGCACATTCTTTCGCTCGCCACTCGTTATAAAGGTAAATCGACGCAATTAACAGTCCCTGCTTTTCGTCGCCGCTAAACGCCAGCCGGATCGTATCTCTTTGTCGTTATTTTTAATCTAGTTACTAACTCTTCGCTTACGGCGCGGCGCGAGGGAATAGGACGAAGGCCAGAAACCCCAAGCTGAGATTTTTAATATATTTTCATAGGAAATGCGCAAAGATCCGCGGTAAAAGCTTAGTCGAAGTTCCGTCCAATGTGGTACAATCTAGTCCGAGTACTCGATAATCTTCCCGTTTATTTATGCAAACTTTCCTTTTACCGTCACGAATGCTCGCGCTCGTCAAAACCGTCGATCCGTCGGTGACAGCTTCTAGATATGTTAAAACGAACCGTAGGTACAGCGAGCAAGTATTCCCCCGAAAATACACGGTCCGTGTGGCTCCTCTTCTTCATAAATCGCGTTACTTTACGGACGGCGCACTGTTGTCACGATGCGCGGTGCCAAATTGTCCCTAACGCTCCTCGTAAAATTCTCCACAAATTCTGGATCCTGACTTTGGTTCCGTCTATTTCCATTCCCCTCCTCTACCTTTTGCATATATATTTTAAACAATGTTGTTGCTTCGCGGACTCGGGAATACCTCGGTCTATAACTTGCACTCGCGTACAATTCGAAATGTAGAAAATCTGGCTGCGAGTTTCGAAATTTAGGGTAGACCGAGGCGAATCGAATTAGCTACTGTTTCTTTGATGGTAAATGAATGATATTTACACAAGAAAAATTTGATATTTTATTAAAAATTAGTAATTGGTACTTATTTGAATTTAATACTTGTAATATAGAATAAATAGAAACTTAAAACTCTTTCTTTTGGAAATAAAAAATCAAAATGTGGGAATATCAGATTGGTTTGGGGCTAATCAAAACTTGGGGCGAATCTAAAAAAAACTCAAATGTTTAAGTTCAAATCTCTGAAAGTGACACTATTTGGTATATTGATGGCAAGTATATCAACACAATTTTTCACAGATATTGTATTATTTCGAATTATGTCATATTTATGTATGTGTATAGTTTTATGCCATACAAACCACAACTGCACAAATAATTATAATATATATAACAATGAAAGTATTTAAATGGAAAAAACGTGATTCCCTTAGGGATTGAGATTTCATTTATACTTAGAGTAATTCATACAAATAGGGTCATTCGGGGTAAACGGACGCACTTCTGCTATTTTTGCTTCACTGAGCCGAAACTACCATGATATTAGGAACACTTTTTTGCGCTATCGGTAGCATATTTAACAGACTCATAAAATGTAACGAGTATTTGACGATAGGCCAAACGGTTTTTTTTAAATTAAGCAAAAGAGTGACTTGGTCAGACTGCGTACCTTTACCCCGACATGCGGGGTAAAAATACGCAGTCGTGTGGGTAAAAGTTCGCATGTGGAGTGAAAATATGCATTCAGGTGTAGTAAAAGAAAATGAACAAATAATACACATATGGAACATATTTTTATATTATTTTTAATAAATGAAGCTAAAGATGACAAAAACAATAGAAATTAGGAACTTCAAATTTAGGAAACTATCATAAAATTATAATTTTTCATAGATTCAACAAAACGAAATTATGCTCAAGCCTTTATCAGAACAGATATGTTTTTACTCAAAATATTATTAAGAACTCAAAAACAAGTAGACAGTAACCTAAATACCAGTGCGTACTATTACCCCCGTCCTTTTACCCCATTTGACCGGCAACCAAAACAATTCGTACTAGTTCGAATTCCAATAAAGATAGGTTAAAGTATTATTCTGGAAAAATCGTTCAATAACTATATAAAATCAACAAAAACAACTTACCTCTAAGAATACATAAATAATACTTCCGCAAACTTTTCCCTGGTACGAAAAAAATCGAAATTACACGTCAATTTTAAGTTTTTACTTGTAATTCACAAAGCGCGACTCGCACCGCTCAACAGGTGTTCACACAACATGGCCGCCCACGCGCACCCAATCCCGACGAGCCGGCACCCCGTCCTCTCACCCCTCTCAGAGAAAACGGCACTTCGTACTTTTACCCACTGCGCGTGTTTGCCCCGAATGACTCTATAGGGATTTAAAAGGGAGTATATTACATAAAAATATGTAATAGTCTAAAAATATAACAAATGCTAAATTTAAACAAATGCAAACTAATAATAATAAACACATTTAAATTTTCAGACTTTCCTTTTTATTTTAAGTACGAAATTGCGGATTACGTTTCTCACATTCAAACAAAAATTGCAATTTTGAGTGAGTTTGTCCCACTGAAAGCGCACGTCGCCGCTTAACAGTGGCTTCAAATAATCAACAACTTACTGCAATAAATGTCAACTATCAGAAGTCTCATTTCTAACATGATGTAAAAAATATGGACTGAATTTTTATTTCGATTCGATTCCCATTGATCTACCCTATTTTTAAACTCCATGAATTCTAAATAGAATTCCATGGGAAAAAAGGGTGTAGAATTTGAAGTGACTATACCTAAAGTCGCCCCCTGCTTCTTGATTCACCCCTTTCTACAGTTCCCCTCATGTCTTACAATTTGTGAGTTATAGGTAAAATAAAATCGAGAAACAGCTAAAACTCAGAAGTTTAATTTTAACCCCCTAGAATGATTTTCCGCGACAAAAGAAATTGCGCAATACAAATCCATATACGCCCTACACATCCCCAAAATTCCATCCTTTTCATGAATTTCCGGACTATGAGCCTTCCTTGTTAGTCCTCTCAACTTAAAGTAGAGCGAAACAATCTTTTCTAGCCCCCCGACAACAATAGCTCCAAATTTTCTTCGCTGGAACTTAATTCACGTCCCCAGAGTTCAGAGCAATTTTTGGTAGCGATCTTCTCGCAAGGACCGAATCGCAGGACATAAAGCAGAATTCCCCGGACGTCTGAAGGCCCCGTTCGGAATCAGGAGCCACCAGGACGTTGATACTTACGCGCGAGGCCGTTTGTAATTTGCTATTTTATTCCTGCGCTTTTATTGCCAACCCTCGACCACCCGCAGAAACGCTTCTGGTCGTAATTAACTTTAATTACGAGACGCTTTTACATTCGTCCCCTCTCCTGAGCTTCTCCTCGCCCCTCCCCCTTCACCATTACGATTCTATTTTCGAATAAGTTACCTTTCACACGGCACGCCAAGTGCGACTTATGAATTATTTAAGGGGGATGAATTATTCATGCACGGACGAAACTCACAATAAATCAGTCTTAATTGTGTACCCGATACACGAAACACGCGCGCGCGCGCGTTTCGTCCTTTATCGAAAGAGTCGCGGGAACAGAACGTGCCACGAGAAGAAGTCCCGTGATTCCGGCTTCACGCGGTCATCTCGCGGGTGGAAAAGCGAAACGAGAGTAGCGACCGTCTTTTGGGACTTAGGCTCCGTTTCCAACGCGACGGTGGTGATGGTGTCACGCGGCGTGCCAGAAAATCTAAATACAATGACGTCGGGAGAGACTTCTCGCGATTCAAGGACCGCGGACGAAACCGCGTTCGATCCCCCTCGATCCGCCCCCGTAAATCGCGACTCGCCGCGCCCCGCCGACGGCATGCGACCGCGTAAAAACAATTATTGATGTTACAGCCGCGGCGAGACGCAACCGCGCGGATATTTATTTGTCTTGGCCTGTCGACGACAGCGTAACGTATGAATGAACGCAACGACCTCGCACCGTCAATGGATCGCGATGCTAAAATACCGCTGGATTCTTCGTCGATTGTTTGCTCTGAGTTGAGTGATCGAGAGCGGTGGTAACGGCCCTGTCGATTGGTCGGATTTTAACTGCAGGACGGACGAATTTTCTGTTTTTGGAGCTGAGTTATTGACTCGGGGATCACGGAACAAATTTTGGCTTCGTAGATTCGATTTTATTTAGTATACATCGTTTTGGGAAAAATTTGTGGCGTTACGATTTCGAAGTGAAAGAATTTTCTGTTTCTGGAGTTGAAATATCAGCTAAAGGAATTTGAGGCGAATTCTGATTTTATAGACTCGCTTTTCTTTAGGATAAATCGTTTTGGGAAAGATTTTTTTATCTTGTGAGGGAGTCAGAGATGGTGAAGTGAAAATTTTCTGTTTATGAAGTTGTAGATATTGGTGCAGAATTTTGAAACGAATTTTGACTTTGTGAATTCGATTTTCTTTAGAATGCATAGTTTAGAGTGAAATTTGTGATTCTGCGAGGAAGCTGAAGGCAGCAAAAGAATTTTCAGTTTTTGAAGTTGTAGATATTGGTGAAGAATTTTGAAACGAATTTTAACTTTGTGAATTCGATTTTCTTAAAAGTGCATCGCTTTGGTAGAAATTTGTGGTTTTGCGAGGGATTTGAAAGCAGAGAAGTAAGAGAATTTTCAACTTTTGGAGTTGAAAT
Organism: Perdita meconis; assembly: GCA_030770465.2. Lineage (NCBI taxonomy): Eukaryota > Metazoa > Arthropoda > Insecta > Hymenoptera > Andrenidae > Perdita > Perdita meconis. The sequence continues at coordinate 6,797,380 of JASKOS020000001.1, forward strand.
GTTGGCTGAGAGATTCTGGAACAGATTTTGACTTTACAGATCCGATTTTGTGTAGAATATGTCACTTTAAGTGAAATTTGTAGTCTTGCGAAGGAGTTGGAATGGAGGAAAGGGGCTTTGCAGAGATCTTTATTATAAATAAAGAAGATTTAGAACATTGCTATTCGAACCATAAGATTCAATAAAATTGATCCTAAGTATCTTGAAATATTACACACGATTGTAGATAGGAATGTTTCACTGGAAACACAGAAATAAAATTCTAGAAATGTCCAAAACCTTAAACAATACATAGAAAACATTTATTTCAAAATATTAGACATTTTTCTTAGAACAAAATACAGTAAAAAATACTCTGAAGATAGTGATGAAAGTATGAATCATTTTTATTTTACTAAAAACTAAAATCACATCTTCGCAATGAATTGTAGTGAATATAATGTGGCAATCAAAGAATTAATTGTGCAAGTGTAGATTTTATACTACAAGTTCAATTTAATTTCTATATTTTTCTAATAGAATTTTGTCATTCAATCCCTTCAAATCTATATTTTAGAAAAGATTATAGACTAAGTTACTAAAAATAGTACTACTATCATCATAATTATTCTAAATTCATTACACCTGATTCTAAATAAACCCTAACAACCCTTCCTCCCTAAACAACTCCCTAATCCTCCCTCCGCAATAAAAGCGCAAACAAGCCCGGCTCAATTGAATTTTCCGAGCAAGCTCCTCCGCAGGCCGAAGCCCCGCCGCAAGGCAACAAATTCGAGGAGTCTCGAGGCGCAAATTCGAGAAATTAAAACGCCGTGCGGGTGTCGTATTGCGGCGGACGACGCCAGAACAATTTTCGGTTTTATCACTGGGAAGCCTGTTCCCGGTCACGGCGACGTGGATCGGTTAACGAAGTGTCCCGGTTCGACGATATTACCCTGCGCCCCGATCGACCGGGGCCAATTTCCAATTACACTTTTTCAGGTGCGCGACCGCGCCTCGCGGCTCCCCGCAAATTCTCCTCCGGCGCGGTTTCATCGAGCCGGAAGCGAACGACAACTTTTTCGGCGACGTTCAGCGCTCGTTCAATGAAATTTTATATTCCCCGCGACGAAAAACGAGGAAAAAATGAGACACAGACTCGACATATTCCCGGGGAAAATCAATCGAACTTCCCCCGTCCTACGAAATGCATAATTGAAACCGACGAAAACACCTTGCGAGGACAAGGACAATTATAGATCGCGATCCGCTCGAGTTTTCCCGCAAGTAACAATACTCAATTTAACGTATGATTTCAGTCGGAGGTTCAGCGAGGCGCCCTGCATCACTAACCAGCGCAACCTGATTGCGCCGAGGCATAATCAGACGAATAATTAAAACGAAAAACAGTGGCGCAGGTTGAGCGCGGAATAAACGGCGCACAGTGTTTAAGGGGTCATGTCTAGTCAGGAGGCCGAAAAAAACGTGTTCTTTAGGAATTTTTTTTTTCTAAAAGTATAACATTTACGGAAAAAACAATTCGTGTGTTTGAAGGCGCATGTCTTTACGAACTTTTTGTAATTTTTGTAACAAAAAATATATCAAAATAACAATAGTATAGTAATTTTACTAGAGATCCTCTTAATATCCGGTGACCACTCTTACTCAAACTGGGGTCATCTAAAATCAAAAAACGAAAGATTTATTTTGTGTATGATATTATCTAGTCCTTGAACGAAGGATTTCTTTTTGCGATACATATTTTTTTTATTAATAAAAAATGAGTGACATTTTCATCGAAAATCGTAACATTCACTTCAAACGCCCGCCATTTTGTTCCAAATGAATATTTCAAAAAACCCTTCGTTCAAGGACCAGATAATTTCATACACAAAATAAATCTTTTTCGTTTTTTGATTTTAGTTGACCCCAGTCTGAGCAAGAGTGGTCACCGCGCATTAAGAAAATCTCTAATAAAATTACTATACTATTGTTATTTTTATATATTTTTTGTTACAAAAATTACAAAAAGTTCGTAAAGACATGCGCCTTCAAATACACGAATTGTTTTTTCTGTAAATGTTATACTTTTAGAAAAAAAAATTCCTAAAAAACACGTTTTGTTCGGCCTCCTGACTAAACACGAACCCTTAAAAACGGTTGTCTGGTCGCCAAAAAGTCATAATTTCTATAATTTTGTACTATGTAACTGTTAGTTGCTTCAGATTCTTGAAATTCTAAGAATACTTAATTAATTGAGCAAAAAGTCTTACCACTTTTCCTTAAAAATTTAATTTTTCTTAATATTTCTAATTTATAGAGAAAGTAAGCTTAAAATATCGAAATTATCGTTAATCTAACTCATTCCCAATGATTTATAGACTTTCAATTAGAAACTTGAAGACCGTTTTCTGTTCCTGCGCTGGCTGCGTTAATTCAGAAACGCATCTTCTTCTATTTCACAAAACGGAAGAAGATAGCAAGTGGTTGGTTCTGCACTAGTGCAGAAAGTGCAGACACAGAAAACAAACCTATAATTTTTCACGGTCGGACAGTCGTTTTTAAACATTGTGCGGCGCGAGACAGAATCACCGCGCTGCCTGATAACTGATAAAAATCGGGGACCTGATCAATCACGTTACAACCAGGGTGTTTCGTTAGCGTTCCGGGCATAATAAAGATGTTTCGTTTAAGCGTTTAACAAGCCTCGAACTTTACGGGGACCGATAAATAATCTACCACTTCGACACGTGCAACGGCGATCTTTGTTTCCCTCAGTTTCCTGAATCTCTCTCTCTCTCTCTCTCTCTCTCTCTCTCTCTCTCTCTCTCTCTCTCTCTCTCTCTCTCCCTCTCTCTAAATCTCTCCCCGGGCTTCTCCAGACCTCCCCAGAACCATCGGCTCCTAGACGCGAGTCGTCACTCTCTTTAGACCACCCTCCCTCGCCCTCCGTTTTTATCCCGCAGCGCGCGGGAAAACGGCGCGGGAACGACGAGAATGTGCCTCTGTTCGTGCATACGCGAGGCCGAGGCTCGAAATAAGCCGCAGCTGGAGCTGTCTAGGCGTTCATCCTCGTCGGCGTCCATCAGCGGAGCTATTGATTTATCTTTTGGCAATATACTCGCGCGCGGTGGAGGGACGCGAAAAGTGTCAGGGGTGTCTTTGCATAACCGTCGCCAACGTAAGCGAGATGATTTATTTCGGCGAGAACAGCCGCGGTCGGGCGACGGCGCTGAACGACCGATCGACAAGGGATCATATTTCATTGGCCGCTTGAGCAATCGGGGGAAAATTTCCGCTGGGAAACGCGGCAGGTTGCCGAAAGAAAATGAGGGAAGGGTGTGAGAGACTATTGACGAGAGACTGTCCTCTCGTTAGAGGAGATCCACGTTGTGATGTTGGGACAGAATGGAGAGAATAGGGAGAGTGGAGAGGAGAGAAGGGTGAAGGGAAATTGAGGTGATTAAGAGGAAGGGTGAGGGTGGAGTTTTTTTTTGGCGACCCTATGGGGAGGCAGATAACTCTGTTCCGACAATTGAAATAAAAAGCTCGTAGGAACGAAGATATCTGAAAGTGCCTGAAAATTTTGTACCACCAAGGACTCAGTTCCTGGTCAAATTATTAACATTAATAGTTATAAAAAAACTGAAAGTTATAAAATTTTTGAAAAATGGACTCACTTTAAGATAACTACAGAAACAAATCATTTATAACTATGGTAAAATCTTTTAAATTTATAAAAGTAGGCAAATTCTTAGGTTCGAATCGTAGAAAAGTTAAAATATAAATAGAGAACTGCCAATTATAGTCAACTATTTTAATAAAATGATTATTCACATAAAATCTCATAATCTGATAAAATAATTACTCAAGTTGCTCAAGTCTAAAATGAATTGTATGTTGGATACAGTACATAGAATTCAATATACGATGTTTAAAAAAAGAATTGCATGTGTTGAATAAAGTCTTCATAAAAACTGAATTGTATATTTCTAATAGAACTGTAAAAACTGCTTAAAAATGAAAATTACACGCGACTGTATAATATTGTATATTTTTATGTATGTTATAGAATGATATAATAATACTAAATTATCGAGATTTTGATTTCATTCAAAGCTGATTAATTGAAAAATTCAGAAAATAATATGGGATCTGGAAAATACGTATTATAAATATGAGTAACATATACAAAGTATAAAACACAACAAATTTCTGTCTAGGTTTCGTTTCTCTTTCTGCATTCTAAAGAAATATACATCTACATTCAAATACATACAAATGATTATCCCATGAATCTAAAACAGTTATTTGCTTATGATGCTTTACTATTTCACTATAAGGATCTCAGACAAAGTTTCTCAAATTCAAATAGCAGGGCCAGGAATAAAACTATTCAAAAATATATAAAACTATCAACATTAAAAGCAGTCACACTGCTATTAAATTATTTAACCAGTTGCCATATGAACTGAAAAATATCAGTATTGAAGGGAAGAATAAAAATAGAAGTATCAAAAAAAAATAAAACAATGGATTATATCCAATATTTAAACACACAATGTGAATGTGTATGTAATGCTTATATGAGTATAGTAATATAACTTTTGTTAGTTTTTTTTTTGTTATTTTCTGTTAATTTTGTTATTGCGTGATAGAATTTTACATATTACAAACTAACTAATAAAATTTTGTTACTTTTGACATTAAAAGTACAATTTACTTTTTAGTTTTTATTTTTAAGTTAGTTTGCAAATACCAGACCTACGCACAGGTAACTATAATGCCTCTGTAGGATTTACTATGTAAATAATTTCTGGTAAAATGAATATCAAATATTAATATCAATTCTACATAAACATTCGCAGTCTACTCATCACTGATCTACGTCATTCCTCGAACTCATATAAATCTCGCATAACATAAGAAAAAACTAACCCCGTAATTTCACCAAAACCTGACCCTTCCAAAGTGCAACTTTCGTCAGCTTCTCGGTATCCAACTTCCCAAAACGCGTACGCAGCAGGTGGAAAGGGAATCACCTGTTACGCGGCGATTAAATATCCCGCGGTGCCCCGGGATCAGAATCGTCGGTATAATATAGATAGATCAGCCCCGGTCCCCCGAAACAGAGGACGCATTATCGTTGGCACCGCGCACCGGTCCGCATTGTCTTCCGCCGCGCCGTCGCTTCGATAATATATTATAGCGCCTTGCTTTTAAAATTAAATTGCCTCGGTCGGCTGCACTGAAAATTGCCCGACTGTGAATATCGTGAATTATACTGATGCGGGTCACGTCGGTGGTCGACGGTTCACGTGTATCTCGTCGCCCACGCCTCTATCTCCCACGGACAAATTCGCAAGTTCCGCGGGCGTAAACGCAACCCCCGCACTCCCCTTCGCAGATAAAAAATACACGCATTCTACGGAACGAACCTTCCCACGAGCACGAATTCGGTGACAATAGAAGAGAGAGAGATTCAACGCGGTGCTTCCGCGCAAAGAAGACTATTGTCTACTTCGGGTAAGGCACCAGGAATCGTTTTGTTCCCTAATTGTGCAACGCGAGGGAAAGTGTGGAGCGCAGTTTGCTTTGTGCTGGATTATGAAATATGCTTTGCCATGTCCTCTTTGGCTTTCTATTAAAATAAATTCCTTCAATTACCGCGATTTATTTTGTATTCTGTGTGCGAGGTTCGATGCTCGATGCTTAGAATGTTTGGCAAGAACAAGTGGATTTAGGATTTATAGAGTATTGACATTGTGCGTTTAGTGGATTGATTAGGGGCAGAGAGCATTGCTTTTGTTGCCAAAGATTTCTATTTTTCAAGGCTGTAGTTTTCAAATGTTTGGTTATTCAGAATTCTTCGAATGCTTTGGGAATCTTGAAAATGTTCTTTTCTTATTTTTTGGGGGAGAACGAGGATGACGCGAAAAAAATTTTGAAACCTCATTCAGGGTTGAGAGAATTAAGGAGCAGATTAAGTACTGAAATATTGATTAAAGAAAACTTTGAAAGCAAGGAAATCAACACTGGTTGAATTATTAATGAAGAACCACTTTCAGCAATCAAACTATGAAACTTTAATTAAGGAGTTAAATTACCATTAACATTAACCCATTTGCATCTGCAAGTAGAATAATTCATTCCTCCGATTTCTGAGATAAACCTGCGACGAAATAGTTAAAAAAAACTATCTCAAAAAAGTCTTTTTATTATTTGGAAATAAAAATTCTAAAAACGCGAAAAGCATTCTCGACGCTTTTGGGTAGTTTAATCCTTAATACCCTGAAAAGATTAAACTCCGCTAATAAAAATAAATTTTCCAATAGTTTAAGACTCCAAGAATTAGAAAAACCTAAAACCGCGCCTAAACCTTGTGTCCAAAGCCAATTTAATACCCAGCAGGTTTCCATCACCAAAACCAAACAAATCCCCAATTTCGACCCAAATCGTTGCACCATCGCAGGTCCTTTCCACCCCTTTCCACCCTCGCCGCCACATAAACACCGCTCTCCCCGAGGAAACCCTAGACTCCATCCCGCTTCCTGTGCACCGCGGGAGGAAAGTGAAATTATCGTTAGTGCTGCGCCGTCTCCGCGACGGGGGTTCGTCAGAATAGTGTCTGACACGCGTCGCGACGTCCCATCCCGGACAGCCGAAGGATATATTTAGTCGGAAGAGACGAGACGCGTCCCGGATGGCTCGGGGTTTCGCGTAAGTGCCGCGCGCGGCAACAAATGCACGCGCGGCAAAAGTGTCCGAATTAATGGCGCGCTATTCCGGGGAATAAACGATACGCTGGCGGTCGTAAAATAGAGGAAGAGAGAGAGGAGGAACGGAGCCAACGGACGGCAGGATATTTGTCCATTACGAATGTTGGCAAGCCGCGCGGCGTTCACGGACGGACGAAATCGATTTTAATCGGCCGCGGGATTTCGACGGAGGCCCGCGACATCGAAATTAGGCGCGGACGCGTGGGCGGGCGCGCGGGATCTCGACCGGAAGCGACGACTGCGTTCGACACACGGCCGTTCGATCGTGTATTCGCGGAATGGTCGAACGGGAGGACTATCTTTGAAACGCGATGTTCGGAAGCTTCTGGCGATTCGGCCTCGGCGGACGCGAATCGTACGATTTTGCAGCGACTGCGATTTAAAGGGGATTTAAATTAGATGAAGCGGTTTGGGGATGAAACTGAAGGACATCGATGTGGAATTTTCATTAAACTGAGCACAACAAGTTTGGAGCAGAAATTATTAATCTGTGGTCTCATAGAAAATTAAATTTGATCTGTTATTTAATTTCGCTGCGAAAAGTGTTTCAATTTTAGCTTCACTAAGAAGTTATACATACATGTTTGCTATTTTCGAAATATCAAATTTTGATTTCACTGATATTAAATATTTATAGTGTGCGGAATATATGCAAATGGAAGAAAAGAAGAGTCTGTAAGTTTAAGGATGAACTTCGAGAAAAATAAGCGAAAATCTCTGAAAACTAGTAAAACTATCAGCAAAATTTTAGAAAAATTGATTCCACTGTTTTTAAATTATTTAACTTTTGATTGAAGATGTATTTTTTATTAGAGAACAAAATATTGAGCAATATAAACTACAAAATTAAGAGTGAAATAACAGACCAAAGTTTTCGAAATCTTGTATAGAGAAAATTATGTATATTTAAGCACTTTTCACTGCTTTTCATGTATGAAAAAGGAAATTATAGTTTATTATTTTATTTCAGGTACATTCGAACAAAGTTTATGATAAGAAATCAAATATACTATACATTGACAAAATGAAACAAAAAGTAAAAGCGAGTTCAACTGAACTGATAACAAAAATATACTACCTACTTATTAATATCTTGGAAACTGATTAACTTTTACCTAATATTATTACTGAAATTTATCCTTAAGCTGCAAAAATATGTATTTTTCACTATTTTTTGTCTTTTTCAACTTTAAACACGTTTTTCTCCAAAATCATATATTTCAAAGCTGATCAGCATAATAATCTCAACAATGTTATAGGTACATTTTTAAATGAACTTTGAACTTTTCTACTTAAAATGAGCCATTTCCTTCAATTTTTAATTCTCAAGATTTATTTTACTATTTGAAAATCGAAACTTTAGACAAAAATACCTTTTCTCTTTTCAAAATAGCATAATTTTCTTATTTTCCGCAACTTCAAAATTGCGACCCCACTAAAACCCCATTCACAAACACAGCAGCCCATAAAAAATAAACATTTAATAATCACTGAACACCGACAATACTTTCTACTTTTAATTTCATCTACTTCTCAAGTGCCTAAAATCCCATTTCAGCAATTAAGGATATTAATTGAACCCTTTCCATCGCTTAAAAAAAAAAAATCCCTTGCCTCCGTTTCGTACATTTCTGATTCAATTTTTTATCCAACTATTGCAACAATCAATTTAAAACATTATTATAAATTTCCTGACTATACGATACAAAAAATCTACGTAGAATATGTAAGTATGTAATATCTACTTTCTAAATATAAAAAAAAAAAGAATTGAAGATATGAGACAATAATTATTCCAAAAATAATTGTTACGTAATTGGTCTCGCAAAATTCTACGTCAAAGGAAACTGACGATAGGAGGTTGAAACAATAATCCTTCCAAAAATAGATTGAACACCATCGATTTCACCACAAATCTCAACTCCCCGCGATTCAAGGGTTTAATTCTCGAAGTTTGCCAAGCGTAACATCGTTGTTAGCGGTTATCCGAGCGCGGGGCGAACAAGAAGAAACAATCCGAGGTGGACGAATGGTCCGGGAACCGGACCATCGAGCGGATTCTCAGAGGAGCCTAGCGTCTGTTTACGAGTGCCAGCGTCGAGTAAATATGATAAATGAAACGACGACGATAAAACCAGCAGCCGGTGCAGCGGCGGCGAGATAAAACGGGCCGGCAGCAGACACATTGTGCCGGTGGAATAACCTGTTCGCGGGTTGCATATCCCGTTGGGAGGGGCGTTCTGGGGGGGGGGGGTGGACGGTTGAATGAAGACGCGGGGATTTGTACGCGGGGGTGAGAGACGGCGGCAGGACTCTCGGCCCCAGGTCCGAGAAAAATGGGCGAGAGCCGGAGGAACGTGGGTCAGAGGATTTGAAAAAGAAAGGGCGGCAGGATGGTTTATTATGTTCGGTGAATGGCGCTCTCGAGGAGACGGAGACGCGGCGACCCGCGCAATTTTTGTGATAAAGCAAACAATAAAGCGTGTCTGAGGGAGGGAAGTGATATAAACAGTGTCGGCGAGGTCGTTGCTGCGGGAATTATTAATTGAACGAAGTCAGGGGACGCTATTAATATCGGGGATTTTCGAAAATAGGAACACGGTCGACGGGACATTGTGTAGCCCGTTAATTGGATCATTCGTGGAGCAGGAATCCCTATGTTGCATTCGAAATCGTGTGTTTCGGAATGATTAGAGAGGATTCGACTAATTTTATTCGCTATAATACCGTGACTAGACTGAGTGCTATATTCTCGGTATTTGAATCCGTTTCACTTCGTATCTAGCAGCCTGTACTGATTAATTCATTCCCCTCGCCTAATTAGTAAATTAACCTTATTATTAAATATACTATTCCGTTATTTAAAACCTACTTTCAACGCAAAAATAAAAATCTCTACTCTAAGAACAAAAACAGAAAACTTTGACATTTTTTACAAAACTTATTTCACAGAATTTTCGCGTGACAAAAATATTATAATATCCCCGAACCTCCCCCCCCAGATATTACAGACAACGAAAATTGCATTTCCCTTCGAGAAGATTCTAAAAAAAAAATACAATGCTCCACTGCTACGACTTCAATCCAATTCGCGACTCTGTTCAAAACACAATATACTTCCACAAACAAAAAGTGTACAATGTTTACGGAAGACTTTAAAGAGCAAGGTGCCATTCATCGTCGCGCCACAACACGTCACATTACGCGGGAAAAAAATTCCAATCGGAGACGCTGAATGGAGCGGATTGAATGAGCGAGCGAAGAGGGGGCTCGAGAATAAATTAAAACGAGGAACAACCGTCAAGGGTGATAAATAAGCGAAGGAACTTGAGGGAGAGATCGAGTGGCGAGAGGAAAAAAAGAGGAAGACGAAGGAAACGTGAGCTGAATGAACTCGGCGAGGGGGAAACGCGTAAATAAAAGAGAAAGAACACGGAAAGAGTGGCGGCGAGGAATTAACCTCGGCGAAGACGCTGGCGAAAAGACGATCCAGGAACAATTAAAATTAGAAGTAACGCTTCGAGGTGCGGCAGGAGGGCGAGGAGTGGCGATGAGTAAAATAGCGCGCGTGTCGTGGCAAGAAAAAATAAAGGATCGATGCCGGTAGAAAGAAGAGGACCGAAAGAACGATCAGTCATTCCGGAAGACGCAGCGGACCGCAAATAACTCTCGGTCAAAAGCATCGACGGATGTGTTATGAGGCTCGTCTCGCCTTTTCTTTTTTTTCCGACCGTGACGTCTGGAACGATCTATAACCGAACCATCGCCGTCGACGGAGGAGCGACGGAGTCGTTTCGTGGCTGATAAAGAGCCCCGAATCAGCGGTGCTCGTTAAGAAGACCGTTTATCATAGCGCGTCGAAATTGGACCGTGTTTAAGATTCTTTCTTTCCCATTTGGGTTGAGATTTTGCCTTTCTCCTTGTACTTGGAGAGTTTAATGAATCCGGAGGAGAGAAATGATTGAAGCAAGGTAATAAATGCATTCAGAAATCGATAGCGAGATAACAAAGGGATTTACGAGGCTCGCGATACGCAACGCCTCTCCCTTTCGCCTCTGGTGTCGCAATTTTGAATCATGCCATCCGTGTGAGCGGTTCCTAACAGAGAATGTGGGTTTCGCGCGTACAGTGAAAGTACAGGTCGAGGAACAACCTCGTGGGAATATACTAAAGGGATGCAATTAATTTTAAACATTGCCGGTCCTCCCACGCTCGCGCGTTCACGGATACAGTTGATTTGCAAGCGGATTGTTTGTAAAGAAAAACTTGGAAGGCTTTGAAATATCCTTGGCCTCCAAAAAAATATCTTTTGCAAATAAATTTCATACAGAACTGATGTAAACATAATAAACAATGTACCTAATCAATATAAATATTTACCGAATTTTGTCAAAAAATATTAATCCAAAATTTCTAGTTCTATTTCCATTAAAAGCGATTATTCATTACTACTTTTCACATAAAATTTTTACAAGATCCTCTCAAGATCCTTAATTTTTCCTTAAAAAAAAATACAATAAACTCGCATTCAGAAAAAATAGTATTCAAAAACTCACCTCTTCATCCGACAAAGGCTCCTCGTAGTCCGACAGAGTTCCCTTGAAAACGAAGATGCAATCTGATGGCTCCAGCTGTCTGGCATTGCCGAATTGTGTCTGTCGATCAGCCAACTGCTTCGCTGTAGTAGTTTCCACCATGGCAAAACTTTCTTGCGTCACAGAGATCAGTAAGTATCTGAAGAAGTTCTCGTTGACAATAACTTTCTGCGACAATACAGAAAAATAAAACAATTAGATTAAAAAAAAATGTCACGAGAAACATCAGTCACTTTTTAAAAATTTAAAGCCTTCAATTTTCTAAAACTATCTCTTACTCTGTGAATGCATTTAGAGGATCAGAAAGCTGGTGATCTGAATGCAAGGGGATTAATAAACTTGATCAAAGTATTTTCATTCATCATGAGAAGTGCGAGCCTTTTAAATCACGATACTTCATTCATCCACGTGCACGTGATTCGACCACATGGCCCGAGGTACTTACAAACTTCATTTATAGGCATGAGCGGCGATCTCAAACGAGTGCGGCGATACGAGAACAGTATGGATCGAATTATCGTTTACGTCAGGGCAATCTTCTGTACACGTGCAGTGTTATCTCTGTTTTCTATATATACACGCGTCAACCTACACGCGCGTCGCGGAGCAGATGTGGACTGTATGCATGTGACGCTGATGGCTTTTATAGGTTAGACCGACCGGCTCAAAATTCCTTTTTACGAAACGAAATTCAATGAATCGCGACCGAGATTCTGCGCGAGTTATTAAAATAAGAGATCGAATTCACGGCAAAGATGTTACTGACAGAGAATTTAAATGCTGGAGCCACGAGGCGAGGTTAGAAATCGCGTTCGAACTATTCGCGAGGAAAATTGAAAGTGACAAACTGAAAATATATAATAGGGAACTTACGAAACTAGTTGTCGAAATGATCCGCACAAATTTACGTAGAGACAACGGCAACATCAAAGAATTTGAGAAGAGACACGACACTTTTAAATTACAAATATTCTGCTACTCGCGATTTGGGAGAGTGTCGCCACCTGTTGGTGAGGAATGCTACTACTAGTTTCTCAACTTAAAAAATTTGTAAGTTCCCGCGCTTTTCGAATTTTCAAAAATTAATCACGAAATTTAGCGCGCGAATTTATCAAAGATCGATCACGAGATTTCTTGTTCTGTTTCTCGTTGTAATCGTTAATATGCGTTAATTTAAATATTAATTACAGAAAATCGGAATTGCATACAAGATATTGCTGAACTAACTACTTTCGTTGTGTTCTCTTTGAATATCAAAGTCAACAATATCCTGCATTAAACTTAGTTCACAATTTCCCAGGATTCTAAAATGCTCTTTAAATTGAACGCACAACCTGCTTACAACCTTTTGCTTTTCATAGAAAACAACGTATAAAATTATTATATTTTTACAAAAACATCATAAATACATGCACTTGTATCGTGAAGGGCGGAATGTTCGTAAAATCGAGAACTGATCGAATTACTTCAAGACTCCATATGCATGACGGTGTCTTGTTTCGTAGCTGAACTGAATCCATTTGCGGGCTTCAGCGCCACATCTCCTTTGCCATTCGCTTCGAATTTGCAATCCTGCAACGAAATCTCCGACACGCCTTCCAACAACTCCAATCCACCGCATTTCGTTTCGAAACCGCACAAATACTTCCGCGTCTCCAATCGAATCGCGTACTCCTTGAAGCGTTCGAATAAACAGTTCCTTGCAGACAGCTTTGCGTTCTCGTAAATCTAAACGAACGATACAAAACCAACATCAAATCTTACTACTGATATAACTGAATAGAAATAAAAAAAACTTACCTGCATTCCCTCGGCGCAATTCCTAAAGCTGCAGTTATTCATGAAAACTTCTCCGTTGCTGTAGATAACAACAGCGGTTCCGAGACCTTCGAAAACTGCATTTTCTATTATCAGCTTCGCATTAGGCATAACTACGATTCCTAACTTTACCATGCTTTGATTAAAGGCGCATATTTTGCAGTTAATTATTTTCGTTGTTCCTGATCTAACTATTATGGCTGCTCGAAGGTCACCCATATCCACCGTGACTGCTTCTAACAAAATCTGAAGGAAGGGAAAAATGAAACACGTTCGAAATTAAGAATTATAGTTTCAAGAATAAATTTACTCACTTCACTGCCAGAGAAGTCAAGCAACGACGGGGCAGTTTCAGTATCTTTCGGAGTTAAAACAGTGCGTTCTACATTATGAACCCCTCTAATTGTTCCTCCTTCTTCTAAATTACCGACACTTTTTATGTGATGAGTTCCCTCTCCAACTACGACGATATCTCCCGCGTCGCAAGTGTGCAGAGTTTCTTGCAAAGACCCAGATATTCTGAAACATGAAATAAGAAAAATGAAAGGCTAAACTTCTGAAAACCTGACAAACCGGATATAGCTGAAATTTTGTAAATAGCTTCATTTTGCATATAAACAATGTTTGCGAGAAGGATCTTCGACGACTAGAAGTTTACAATATTGAATCTTCTTTTCGAATTTTTTTTTTTTATTTCCTTTCTAGCCCCGACCTAATCCTGATCTCCCTTTTCGCCCTTTTTTCCAATTGCTCTTTTTTTTTCTGTGGTATAATCTTATTGTTCGTTGTGTCCGTAACGTAGACAGTGATATTACAGGAGTAAAACGTTTTGGGCAAAATTTTGAGTCTTAGCTTCCGAATTGCCGAAAATCTTTCTCGTAAATACTATTATTATCTAAAAGAAACCTATTTCCAGGATTTTGGACAAATCGAAGCATAGAAACTTTCAAAATTACAGGGAGTGACACTAAAATGGTAACAAACATTTTTCGCATTTTTTGGGTCTTAAACTTCTAGCCGCCGAAAATCCTTCTCGCAAACATTGTTTTTATGCAAAATGAAACTATTTGCGAATTTTCAGCTAGATCCAGTTTATCAGGTTCTCGGAAGTACAGCCAAATGAAATAAGAATAAATCCAGTTTACCTCTAAAAACTATTAAACTTACTTGAAATATAACTCAGCAGGTAAACTAGCCTGAATTTTCTCTATAGTCTCCTTCATTTCTTCTAACGATCCTCCAAGCCATACAAAATATCCTTCCATGCATTTCTCTTTACTCTCCTGCCTCTTTATTTTCTTATCAGATAACTTAGAAGTTCGATTCCTCACAAGAATTTCTCTCATAGCAGGATTTTCAAGGACCTCCATCTCTCTTTTGATCTGCTGCAATCGAAAGTGGAGCTTCATTAGCTGACACGCCGTTCCTCCGTCAACTTCCTGCGAATCTTCCTCAGCTTCCGAAATAGTCTCCTCCAATCTGGATATTTTCTGTTGAACCTCTCTCCCTTCCCTCACCAAACTCCTAATAACATCGCTGGTCTCTTGACTGATCGTGCCTCGCTTCATGTCGAAGAACAACCTGATTCTAGTTTCCAAATGCTCGGATACCCAATCGGTGTTGTCGTCGTCGTCCAAATCCCAAGGCATCCACGTATAGTTGTAGAAGAATCTCAGCTGATCGATGCAACTCGCAGTGCCCACCATGTCCAAAGCCGTGTTCTCTTGATGGAGCGTCAGATAAAGTTCCACCAGCGGAACGTCGTACTTGTCGGGCAAATGAATCTCGTCTTGGACTGCAGTGATTCTCACCAACGCCGACAGGTCAGCAAAGTCAACTTGCTCGACCTCGACGACTACTATGGTTGGATAATGGATTTGAAAGTCTTCGCATACCAAACGCGGGATCTTCCACAACGCCTGCCAGCCAACGGGTTCGATTACAAGCTCCACGTGATACGACCATTCTGCTTGGATTTGAGACGCAGGCACGATCTCGCCTCTACTGGACAATATTCCCGTTAATTCAACCAGTCTTTCTTGAAGACTCTTGTCGAACGTGTATATCTCCATTGACGCATACAACCTGCGGAATTAACAAATTTTTCGATGTATTGTACATAAGTATAATGAAAACAGAATTGCCTCGGAAAGATTCGATTTTTTCGAATATTATAGTGTTTATATCTTAAAGCACTGTGAAATGAATATTCGGTACTTACCTTTTAATCACGGATTTTCTTTCCTAAGGTTTGCCCGAGAATCGAAATCGAAGAGAAGGACGTACACGTATAATTTTGAATCGAGAATAATTTGGTTTGCGCTACAATCTAAAGTAATTATGTAGTTTGACGAGGCCAATAAGAGTTACAAAAAAGCACAAAGATTCGAACAGTTGCAAAACAGTTGCCCGCCTTTTTATCGAAATCGAAACGAATATCAATCAAAAATCGAACTAAATGAGACAAATTCAAAGTAATAAATTAATAACGCGAAGATTAATAACAAAATATTCCTTTAAATAATCGCGACGCGCAATCTAAATTATTCTTTCACCGCAAGTAAAGAAGATTATTATAAAAAATTTGAAACATAACGTCGACGATTCTGATTAGTCGTCTCTATTGCGATTCTCGTTTCTAACAATCGAGCAATCGAGATACTATCGATTTTAACAGATATGTTCACGTCGTAAACAGAAATTATTTGTATAAACAAACAGTGCCTTATATGTATAATCAATTAAAATTTATGCCTTTGGGAATAATGGGTTTGTATACGTTATCTTCATAAATAATTAACAATGAAATTAGTATTAATTCTCGTATTTTACGCATAATAAACTTATATGCTTATATATATGTAAACAAAATGATCATTAAATGCGTCCTTCCGTATTATTTGATAGATAATTGTGTATCAATGAGTATGGACGAAAATACGGAGCGATGTTCCAAAATCGTCGAAGATTCTTTCGATGAGATTATTGGTTACATAGAAGATATTCTGTTAGGTAGGCTATTAAATAGAGTAGGAAAAAGGATCAATGTTTATAAAAACTATTGCATTTTTAGAGGATGAATTTCAGGCCATTCAAAAAAAATTTTTAAACGATTATTGGAACGTTTTCGAACCAGTAGAAGAAAATAAACTAATATACACAGACATATTTAACGAATATGTAAGTGTTCAAAATAATGACTGCATTTCTCACGCGAATTACATTAAAATAATAATCCATTTTCATAGACCATTGCAGTGGAAAGTTACATTGTTAATTATTTACAAAGAGCCATACCACATTTTAATTTAAGCACATTCCTACAACAATTAACGTAAGCATTTCAGTTTCATATGTATGCAAGGCTCATAATCGTATTTATACTAAATTTTTCTTCTCTTTCAAATGGTAATAAATCGTTCAGTGATAAACAAACTGAATTGGAAGGTGAAGTATTCGAAGTATTATCAACATTCACAGACTTTGCAGCCTTTAAAGAAATGTTTCTTGATTACAGAGCAGTAAGCATTGTAAAAGCTGTTATTATAAAATTAAACGAAAATGTCAGTAATGGAATGAAATGATTTTCAGGTAATGGAAGGAAAGGTTCAAGATCTCAGCTCTGGAATATCCATCACATCTTTCAAAACAAATAGTTCGATCAATAACGATTCTTCTAGGTAAAACTATGCATCAAATTAAAAAGATTATAAGACTATTTATAACACATGTATCAACGATACATAGTACACGATATTTTTATTACCATTTCTTAGCATTTTTCTGTATATCTGCATTAAGTTATGGGTAGTACAAAAAATATATACACTGTATTGATAATACTCTGAAAATCGATCAAACCGAACACCGATTGTTTCTTGTGCCTTAGCTGATTCGGTACAACGCACAAACACTTCGTATATTATTCAAAGTATCGTCTCTAAAATAAAATTATGAAAAACTAAATGTCAATCGATTAGCACATAAGGATCTCCATTTGCACGAGTTTACTGTTCGTTTCATTTGGCATACGATAGGGAAGCGTTCCTGCGAAACTAGTTAAAGCTCGTGCGATTTCCCGAAGGTCGAGAAGCTGTTGCTTCCTCGCTTCTTCGTCGCCCGGTTCATTCGATCGCAACTTTTGATACTGTCGATAAAGAATCGTCATCGTTGCCAGAAGAACATCCGCCAATGTGCCTGCTACCTCGGGCGAAACACGCCGCAGTGCGTTTACTCTCTCGTCAACTTCTCTTACGTGTAAAGGCAACAATTTCGACTCCGCGATAGTCTAAAATCGAAGTTAATAAAAGACATAATTTAATACGAAATCCAGAAAATGATAATTTCACGTTCCTTACCCTAAGTGCGCTCTGGTATTGCTCGTTGTGAAACTGATCGAAGAACGCCATTAAATGTTTCAAAGTAAAAAACGCGGATACTAATTCGGATGGCGCTTGTATCTCAATACTCTGATACCTGAGAACAAACGTTGCAGAGATATTTAACAGTTAAAACTGAATGTATAAATCATTCAATCTTACCTTGCGCTTATTTCAATCGCGGTGGCTTGCAACCGAGTTCTCAAAGATCCTGGCGAACCTGTTTGACTAACGACTTGCGCCAAAAGCGTGCACAATAAACTGAGAACTTTCTCATGATTGCCAGCGAGATCGTACATTGTCACTGCGTCTTCTAAAAGACCTTTTCTATACAATGTATCAGCGCTAATGTTTACCACATCTTCCGTATCAATTTGGAATTGATCTAAGATTCCTGGAACCCAACGATCTTTCTCTATCCTTCCGACTAAGTGAGTTCTGTTCGAAGGAGAAGCGTCGACCACCATTTCTGCGGCCGATGCGGCGAACATGTTGCGATCGTGCGGATCTTTCATGGACCTGAGGAGATAAAAAGAATACGATGAAAAAACAGCTTCGAGCGATCAATTATTTCTTCGTACGAACCTTAGTAAGAATAAATAATGCAGACATTCCTTCGGATCCATGGAGTCGAATCTTTTCACGTACAAAAGGATTAATCTAGCGAAGTTCAATCGCTTCGCAGGCAATTTATCGGCAGGATCGACGCTTATCAAAGGCGCTAAGACACTTTGACTAACTCCTAGTAAGTTGTGTTCGTTCATGGCGGCTGCTAAATGTACGGCATGTGGCAAATGCCTTGCTCCTGCGCCTCTTGCCAGGAATTCGATCGCAGCTTCAAATTGACCGGTTAAAAACAGCATTGAGAAATAGACAAACGGTTGTTCGTGAGCGTGATAATAAGATTCCCCTGAAATTTTTACAAAATCGATCAATTTCATTCCGATCAATCGCTACAAATGTAAAATATAAATTAATCGTACCGTAAATCTCGGATATCGTGGTCTGTAAATAATCTAACGTTAATTTGTTCTCTGAATCTGGCTGATCTCTAACTTGACACAGTTTCAACCATAAGTAATCATCAGCCGTGCAAATTACGTCGGAATGCAAGTCATCAGGTTCGCAAGGAACCAACGCACAATAAGCTACTCTTTTGTACGAGTCGGTGACCGATCGAACATGTTTCCTATAGTGTAATTTTAGATTTGATTCCGCGCAACTGCTAGGGTGCTTTTGGGGATCGTTGCTGGCTTCTTCCAAAGCGATTTTGAACTCTGGAAACTCCGTGCTGCATTGATTAAGGCACTCCAACGCCGCTTTGTAATCGCCGACTCTCATACAGTAATAAATCAGCGGCCACAACGGCTTGTCCTCGACCATAACGTTTTCCAAATCTCCTAGATTCTGTACTTTGACGCTTACGAAACTTTTAACCAATGGCACAGTGCCTGGAATGCCGCCTCTCTTCGCCTGTGCCAAGTTCTCGCTAATGACGGAAGTCATGAAATCCGTGTACCTCTTTTCCAAATATTTTCTAGCCTGCATGACTATCTGTTTCTCAACTACAGGCGTGCTTCTAGATTTAATTTGATCTTCCCTAGGAATTGGTGGAATATCCACCATATATTTTACCATCTTCCACATATCTACTATCTTTTTATCGTTAAACGATTCTGCAGCTTTGCAGAATGCGTTGAACAAATTCGGCTTTGTTATGCTTCGAAGCACATGATCGTTGTAATTTTGTAATTCTTTAACGTAAGCTACTTCTACGCTGGACAGTCCACTGACCATCGATCCAGCCAGTTTAGTGCGCTGAGGAGTTCCACGCAGATCGACCAGCTCGCCGGATGGAGCTGTCATTGCGTTTATTATCTCGAATCGCATTTGCTTCCATTCTCCCAGCATGTGCTCCATTTGTTGAATTCTAGTAAGTTCGAATGTCTGAAACATGAAATTACCAAATGATACGCTTTTGTGATTTGCCTGGGGAACAAGATAAAGGCACTTACATCTTTGTGGACTTGTTCAATGATGGATAATATAGCATTTTCCTTTTCATTCCTAAGGTAACTGACTATGTCAGTATCCGCGATTGGATCTAAGGGCTCGAATGTGCGTCTAGCACTCAGTGAACTTAGCTTCTGTGATATCTGAGGCAAATCTACACCACGAGATCCGAGCAGGAGATGTCTGAAACCATAATCAATTATTTCCATCAAAATTACGAAAAATTACGAAAATTACGAAAAACTAGTCACACTATATTTTATCGAAAAATTTAATATGTTAAGATTAAAAAATTAATGTTTACATCTCAGAGTGAAGTGAACGATTTTATTATTATTAAAAATTAAATCGACAATATAAAGACGTTTTGGCGCCAGAAATTCGTAAGATTTCTAGGTTAGGTTACATTTCAAATATGAGTAAGTGAATTTGCTGTTGTCAATATAGAAATCAGAAGAAATATGAGAAGATTATTTATAAATGGCAAGTATGATGAAAGATGCAAATTTCCTTACGCCTGAACTTGATTATCCTGAGTGCCGGTTTGAGTGACACGAGACCAAAGTTCGTTTGATGCGTCTAGTATTTGACGAAGATTTCTCTCAACCTGAGGAAGCTCTTCATTGCCCTCCACAGCAGCGGACAATTGCTCCGCTGATCGTAACAATTCACTGAAGCCAGAATCTCCTGACACACGCGTGGAATCCGTGGTCAACATATTCGCTTGTCCAAAATCGTTCATAATTGAAACACGATGTTGACGATGTTCCCCGAGTCCCGAGTTCCATAAATCGCGGCATGGACAAGTCGGAAATCGTAGGGAATTTTATTGTCGTCGCAAAACGTTGGATTCCCTTTCATTGAGCGACGAAACTAAATCATTTCAGATTATTTATTATTCCTGTATAAAAAAAACACTACAGTATTAATATTCGTCTCTAATGAACGAAAAATACAGCATGAAAAGTTTCTAAAGATAATTCAAGAGAAACGAAAAATGAAAAATAATAATGTATTTCATTTTACATACATGTAAATGCTCCTTGAAACTCAGTGCTACCAATATTAAAACCAAATTGGTTTCCTAGCAAATACCCTAGGCAAATTGACAGTCAGAATTTGATTGTCGGGATGTCTACGCGTGTCTGTGAACAATATTTCACGAAATAACTTTGTCATACGTTTTCCAATCTCAAAGACCGCGATAAACGATATGAGTACGAAAATTTCCTTTCTCGGCTTTTTATTTCCAAGGTAAAAAACTGTACGATGACTAATGTAAAGACTGCGTTTAATCCGCGTGCTGCGTGCTCGCCGTGGACAACAAATCGCTTCGCCGCGATGTTTTCCCACGATTAATCATGGAAAGGCGTAATGCTAGCGGCAAGGAGGACCGCCAGGTCCTCCAGCATTTCGTCGCCAAGCAAAATACCATTCTGATGCGTATATCCGGAGAATGCGACAACAATGTCAATACGTTGCGCCTTGGCATGCTGGTGGAGGCGGTCGAGGACCTGGGGGACAGCGCGCTCAGTGTGCGCGTTATCGACACCACTGGATCGGAGGTTTGGCGCGGCACAGAGTGGCGTTGCCACAGGTACGACTTGATCGCGGTCACGCCAGACGTGTGGAAGTTTCTGCCTGCAGTATCGGTCCCCCAAGAAAGAGTTCGCTTGGCCAACCACAAACAGATGTGCAAAGAACTCACGAGTTTGGTGATCAATGACACAGTTTGGTATTGCCCTGATCCTCAGGGATATACCAAATATCTGGCGGTTATTAAATACATTGGACCGGTGCCACAGCTTGGCCAAGGATATTACTTCGGCCTTGATTTGTTGGTAATTTTGTACAACGCTTTCTGGTTGTCATGAAATACACAGAGTCGGGTCGAAATTGTTGGTACAAGCAGGAGGCAGATTATTCTTCATACAATAAAGAAATTCTTATGCAAAATGCTGTTTATAAGAAAATCGATTTGCAAAAAGAAGAATCATCTCTGCCCTGCTTATATTATTTTAGTAGGACAAAAAATTCACCTTGGATAGTGATAATATAAAACTTAGTATTGAGATAAAATAGATAAATGTGCATCGTTGTGATGTTTAATTTACAGGAAGGTCAAGAGTCATCCAAAACAGCTTTGCTAAGCAAAGAATACTTTACATCCATTCATTCTGAAGGAAGATTTGCCACGCTGTGCAACATTTTCCCTTTAAAGCCTGAAGGTCCCACAGGTCTTGGAAACTCAGATAAAAGTATGAATCTACACATTCAGCTTCTCATGACTCGTAGAATATAAATTCATGAAGATGCTTTTGAATTGCAGATTTGTTCTTGAAAACAGATGCAGGAAACAGTTATGGGAATGACAAAAAGAAATCTGTGCTGGACTCCATACCACCTGTTCTCTTAGAAAAATTCGCGACGTTCGACGACAACAAAAACAACAACAAAGACCAACGGTCTCTGTCAAAAGAGTTCCCTCAGTCCGCAAAACCAATAGCAGTCGAAAACGATAGTAATGTTACCAAAAATACAAATGTCCATGCGTACACCCAATCCGGTAATAGTAAAAATGTAAAAATAAATTTTGAGCTTGGCTTGTTGGTTAATAGAAGACTGCTGGCTTTACTAGAGATCCTGCACAGTCTACTTGTCTTTGCCCGTTGGTGCAGTAGAGGGAGTTAAGAATAACCGAGGCGTTTATAAATAGCCACGATCTTAGCCCGTTTCAGTGTTGCCGGCAAACTCTTTCGGCATTGTAAACTTATTCGAATTTTTGTCGTGAAATGGCTGCTGCATTGCAAAACATTCCTATCTTCGTGTTAGAACACAAATGGAGTAGTGACATAGAATCAAACGTGTATAGTGACGTAGAGGAAACCTTTGAACAATCGAGTCCATTGGATTACAGTAAGGAAAATCACGCATTCGCGTAAACTCTACTGCACTTCCGTGTTTCACACTTCTATAGCATGTCGTGCCGCTTCGCCTAATTTTCGGCGTATTTTCCGTCGTAACTTTAATTTACCTTTTCGTTGAAATTTCATTTTCATTCTAACACGCAAACATTAACGCGATGTTTTATTACCGTAATAGGAGGCACGCCAGAGAAAAATGAAAACAAAAAATTTGGACGATTAGAGAACACAGATTTGATTGTTGGGTCCAGTGTAAAAGTGCTTTTAGAGTCTGATGTTCATTATGGGGTTATTCGGTGGATTGGAACTCCTCCTGGCATTACTCCTGGTAAATTAATGGCAGCTGTAGAGCTGGTATGTCTAAAGGGCACAAATTAATTAGTAGGATTTCAAGTCTGACGTATGAAACATTTAATTATTTTCATGCTTAGGATGATAGTCATCCAACAGGCACTGATGGAACGTATAAAGATGTTAGGTACTTTCATTGTCGACCTCACAGAGCTGTGTTCACAGATCTTGAACAATGTTCTCATTACGATACAATGGTAAATCTAAATAAATAAAACTCTTCTCATTTTCATGACTTACGAATAAAAACAAAAATTAATATTGCCGTAGACAAAACTCGACGAACCCACGTCGTCACCAATAAACACAGATAATTTCGGAAACATGGAAAGTTCTGTGATTGTCGGAATGGTGCGTCCGATTTCTGTCAAAGGAAATCTGGAAAGTATTTGTGGGAAATATCGAGGAATCCAGGGTCACCATAATTCCTGTTACTTGGATGCCACTCTTTTCAGCATGTTTACGTTTACTAGTGTATTCGATAATTTATTATTTAGGTAATTGTACAGCTTTATTAAAATGTTTGGCATGTTAATGAGATCGTTCAACAAAGTGATAATTAGACTGCGGATTTTATGCATTTATGGCAATATTAAGTATACAAAAAATCTGCGAAATTGTTAATATATGGCGAAATATACAAAATATAAAAAAAAAAGTTCAAGTTAGAATGTTTAGAAAATTAAAGAGACTGTTATTCAAATTCTGATTGTGTATTTGTGTTTGTAAAAATGTTATATTGCATAAAAATCCGCAGTCTAGTGATAATATTTAAAAAAATTGTTTACAGACCACCGAACGAAAAAGACTGTCCCCAGTACGAGGAAGTGCAGAGGGTATTGCGTGAAGAAATCGTAAATCCACTTAGAAAAAATATGTTCGTCAGAGCAGATCGTGTGATGAAGCTTCGAACATTGCTCGAAAAATTGTCCTCGGTATCTGGCCTCACCAGTGAAGAAAAAGGTTTGTTCTTATTTTTTTTAAACCATCAATATCATAATTAAAATTACTTTGATTCTTTTCAGACCCCGAAGAATTTTTAACATCCCTCGTTGCCCAAATTTTGAACGCTGAACCGTTCCTCAAGCTTAGTTCTGGACAGGACGCTTATCATTATCAACTTTTCGTCGAGAAAGACGATCATTTAAATCTTCCAACAGTACAACAATTATTGGAGCAAAGTTTCCTTACGAGTAACATAAGACTGAAGGAAGTTCCTCCTTGTCTCATTATACAGATGCCTAGATTCGGGAAGTCATTCAAAATGTATCAGAAAATCCAGCCTACACTATTGTTGGACGTCACAGACATAATTGAAGACTGTGAGTATCTTTGAGTTGCGTTAATAGTGGAGCAGCTCTGAGTTTTCTACCTCGTTTGCAGCTCCTAGACAGTGTACTGTCTGTGGAAAACTAGCGGAGTACGAATGCAAAGAATGCTATGGACAATGTGGTGTTGGACTCGAAAGTATTGCTTTCTGTTTGCAGTGTTTGGAAAAGGTACTTTTGCGAAAACGAATAAACCTGCGAACACTATGAACTCGAAGCATTTTGAGAATACATTGTTTTAGGTACATCGTCACGAAAGAAGAACGAATCATGAACCCAAGAAGCTCGTTGTTCCGATGGAATTTGCCATTTTACAAGAACATTGCCCAGTTCCAAGGCTATACCTCGAATTATCGGCGGTGGTTTGCATCGAAACGTCTCACTACGTCTGTTTCGTGAAATGTGGATCAGGCTCCGAAGCGCCGTGGTGCTTTTTCGATTCTATGGCCGATAGAAAAGGTATGTTTGATTTTTTTATTTTTTTATTTTAGAAAGA
Source organism: Perdita meconis (assembly GCA_030770465.2). Classification (NCBI taxonomy): domain Eukaryota; kingdom Metazoa; phylum Arthropoda; class Insecta; order Hymenoptera; family Andrenidae; genus Perdita; species Perdita meconis. The sequence goes on from JASKOS020000001.1 coordinate 6,822,042, forward strand.
CCACTGCGAATTTTCGTCGTCTCAAATCTTTCATTTCTAGGAGAACAAAACGGCTACAACATACCAGAAATGGTCCCGTGCCCAGACTTTCCATACTGGCTGAGCGAGGAAGGCGGAAATTATTTGACTGAATTAACGGATGATCGTCATTTACCGGAACACGCGAAACGGCTGCTATGCGATGCCTACATGTGTATGTATCAATCCCCCGACGTTATGATGTACAAATAAGTTCGGTTGTACGATAATTTAGGTAAGTTAGGTTTAAAGCTACTATCCTATAAATCGCGAGGCAACGTTTATGCTTGCTTTGTTGTGTAACAAGCACAGACTGTTGCAATCAGAGTAATTATTAAGAACAAGAAAAAGAGATGAAGTTTCGCTAATATTGATAAGATTTATTCAAATGTGGAGAGACAAACGTGTAGTCTTAAAGAAACTAAAGTTATAAATACGTTATACGAATCGCCTCAGAATCACTGGTTTAATAAAAAAAAATCTAACAATTTAGTTCGAGCATAGTACCTTTCTTAAACCATGAGATATTACGTGTAAGATACATATATTTATCGGTGACATAAAATTAAGTTTTCATTCTACATGGAAGTCTTACGAAAATCTACCATGTTATTCGTAAAATTTATGTATTGCACGACCTGTCCGTAAATTTTGTTGCGATGAAATCAGGAGTCGGAAAGAGATACATTTACGTAGAAACATAAAAACAGCAAGTTTCTGTACGTTTCAGAAACAGATGAATTTCATTTTACAACGAATATTGTTGATACATCAAAAGTATTTCGTAATAGGTTTACGACATGTAGCGTAAATAATAAATTTTTTAATAACTTAAAAATATAATGACTAGGATTCAGAAGTTTATGCTGCTCTGTTGGATCTACTGATGCTCTAACAGTTTTGTACCTCTGTTCTATGATTTGAAAGTAGAATTGTCATTACTGTTATTGTTGCTTGAATAATAGCAAGCGAAATCCATTGAAACAATTTACCACATCGATCTAAAAATTCATTAAATTTGTTCGTTCTTGTATTTAACTACTGACATATATTTTTTCGCTATTTTAAACATAAATGCCTTTTTACTTCATGTAGAACGGAAAGATCTATTATGTTTAAAGTTATGAAACGTTGATTATCATTTATCTGATTTATACACTTAAATGTACCAAACGTAGAAACTGATTTCCACGAAAAAGAAACAGTAGATTCCTAAAAGTCTATCAAACTTTTCCATTTGATTCTTCGTTGATTACAGTTAAGCATAAAGCTGTAAAAAAGAACTAAACAGCGAAAAAAAATATAGATATTAAATTTGAAACAAACGTTATTGCAAAGATACATAGAAAAATTATAGAAATTAAGATGTATCACTGTATATAATAAGAATTTTATGCGATAGGTGAAATTGAATGTTCACTTATGCCTTTGTATGGCGAAACTAATAAAGGTGGGAATAAACTTTGCAAACGTGTATCGTAAATTTAGTATCTATCGTCATCTTCGTCCATAGCAAAGTCGCTGCCTACTCCAGAATCTAACACATAGAGGGGACTGAAAACACAAAACAAACAAAACAAAAAGATTAGAAAAGTTTAAACGAACGAAATTACTTTAAAAAAAAAAATGAATTTACTTACTTTATTGCTCTGCACGTGAAAAACACAATGCGTTTCAACTTCTTATTGTAGAAGAAATAATTGAAGGACCACAAGCATCCATCTTCTCCGAACGGATCGGACACAAAGTCTGGATTGTAACTAAAATATTTTCATATTCTCAGTTTGCACAACATGTTTTATAATTTCGGAGTATCAGGTGTACAACGCACGAAATTCGGGAAACAAATATTTACCTATAAATATCACATTCGCTTAATGATATTTCATCATCGACGGCCGCCCAAAGTGCTGTTCGAAGAGTGCGATAATGATCGCCCGCGGTCGCACTCAAATTACTGTCCACAGCATTCATGACCCACGTCAAGCTCGGCTCTTTACTGAATTCGTGGCTCTTGGCGTCAGAAAAATCATAATCTGGATGGAAAGCTGAATTCAAAGTCGCAATCAAATAGAACAACGTCTTTCTACTGATCGTGTCGCACAATGGACCATCCTCGTCGCCGGAAACACTGCGGCTACAAACGAAAAACATTAAATATTTATCATTAAATCAACATACCGACGATTTATCAAAGAATAAACAAAGACATCTTGTCACAAGGTACTTTGAACTCTCATTATTGTTGCTTTGTTATAAAATAATGCAAATCTCGTTCAATATTAAACAAAATATTTACATTTTCATTACCATATCGCGGATCAATTAAACTCTTGAATACCCAAAATACCTTTGAGCGGGTGATGTTCCCAAAGATGTTTGCGGTGGTGACAAAGCTTGAAGATCGTGTGGAGTGAATCCCTGTTCTGCATTGAACCGTTTGTACAGCTGCTTGTCGTTTCCAGCCATCTTGCACGAGTAACTCTCTATTCTGAAAATCAACAGAGAAACGGTCATTAATATGCTTCTAAGAGTTGCGAAGCGGAAAATTCAACAAACATCGGAGCGTCTCACCTGCCTATTATTTTACTGTCACCGGTTGTAATAGACAAGGCACTGTTTATAGCTTCAAAACGTGTACTCTCCAGCAACTTCATCTTGCTAACGATAGTTTCCTCTTACGATATGTAAAGACTGCTGCTTCTCAGTGTCGTATATCCCTGGTGCATCTCCTAGCAAAACGCTCCTGCGTCATTTAACACTCCATGGCGTTGGAGACAATGACCATCGGTGTATTCCTCAAAACAAAATCTTGACCTCGTTTTTCAATCGTATGGTCAAGGCGTTCAATAGAATCGATGCGTTAAAAAGCTTCTTCTACACTGGAGACTTATCGAGTCTTTGTACATCTTTTTTATGTATATGAAAATTCCTTTCCTCTTCGAGTGCACGAAGTTTATTCTGGACGTGATGATTTTTCCTGCGGCGCCGAACTTGTACATCACAGATCGCTAATTAAAGATGTTGCGACGAATGTTACGTCCGTGTGTAGCCCGATTTCAGCAATCGGTGTTCGGAATCGGAGCCCTCGGCCGTGACGAGCCTACTTCGTCGAGCTGCGCGAACTATTGCGAGCCTAAGAGAGGGAAAACTGTCTATGAAGACGAACAGGGCTCTACCCTTCGGAGCAAAAAACGAAAGACGCCGTTCCTTCTATTTTTTTTTTTTTTCACCGTGCGAAAAACTCGCGGCGAACAGAAAGAGTCGTTGGCAAAACGCGCCAGAAAAAAGCCAAAGGCAGAGAACGGACCGACCAGAGCCGATAATCGGGGAGTCAGCCAAACAAAGTGCCTAAACAAACTTCACACGTCCGCTACTGGCGAAAACAATCCATAATCACGGACATTGTTGTCACTATCACTGGAAATTATCACGGTCACTGTCGAAAAAAGCGAAACAACACCAAGCCCACGATTAAACTACGACGCGATTGATCCCAAGATCGACAAACTTCAACCCCTTTTCGATCCTGGCTTCCGCACCGTTTACAGATTATATTTGCGTTTCGCGATGTCAGTATGTACACTTGTATGCAACAACGAATATGTGCGTCCTACGTGACAGAAATAGCACAGCGAAGCGTCTTGAACTTTTCTCTTTTTCTCTCTCAGTCTCCCTGTCTTTATCTTCGTGTTTCGCTTGCACTTTTTACCTCGTTTCCCCTCTGTCAGTAACTGGTTTTGTAGGGGGGCTGCATACATGTTCCTGATCGTCCAATCGCAATCCTTTGATAACGATGTGTGAGTCAAGACGCGGTGCAGCGCGCGGTCGACAGATCGCGCAATGAGAACTCCGTTTCAGTGAATTGTTGGTGTTTGTTGGCCTCCGACACATTCCAACGCGCTTTCCGTACGTGTGTGTCAGTGTGTATGGTATTGCGTGCGCGGCTCTCGGATCTGCTCCGCGTATTCGGTTCAATTCTAACCTTGCAGAATGGTGACAGGAATTCGAATTTATTGGTAAAATGTCAAAACGTTGGCGCAGCGACCATGTGGTTACGGAACACCGCGACTTGCAGGTACGTCGTTTCGGAGTCACGTTTCAACGTTGACGTTTACAACAGACGTGCATTTTGATCTTGCAGACAACAACATTGCGATGTTTTCGATTGTTGAACCGTTTTTGTCACTTGCAGGCTAACACTATGGCCGTGGACGCGACTGGCAACTACGTGTTACTTGCTGGGTAATTAACAACGTCAAACTATCCATCGTAATGATTTTCTTGAGTCTCTCTCCACCGTCGTACCTTCTTCCTGTTTCTTCAGACGTAGGTGCTTCGCGGTCAAATACCTCGACGAGGGAGCAGAGTCGTTGAAGAAGTTCCCACGACAGAGTAAATACGAGGTTGGCTCTGCCGAATGGAACCCCACGGGATTGAATTGTCACCTGTGTGCTGTATCAGTTAGTAATCAGAAGATTTAGGACCTTCGAACGTATTCTACGATTGTAGCTAATTGAGTTTCAATTTTAGAGCAACACACGTATCGAAATTCTGTCCCTTGCAGAGATGGGTGGCCATGAACTGCAGATAAATAATCTTAAGGCACATACAAGAGTAGTTAGCGACTTGAATTGGCATCCGCAAGAGCCGAACATTCTTGCTTCTTGTAGTATCGACACGTTCATACATATTTGGGATATTAGAGACCAGAGGAAACCCTGTTTATCTTTGTCTGCAGTTGGTAAGAATTCTTAACGAAACAATTACTGAAAAATTCTGTACATTGATTGAATTTGCAGCTGGTTCCACTCAGGTGCAGTGGAACACTTTGTCTCCCAATATCTTAGCCACGGCACACGACGGTGATATTAAAATATGGGATCAACGAAAAGGAAATAGCCCTATGCAGTATATAGCTGCTCATCTAACGAAAGTACATATTACCATTCCGTTCGATACAATTTTCTTAGCAATCGTTCGCATTAGTTAGCTTAAAAGTTTAACGAGAAACTTGTAAACGCCGAAGCTGTTTTAGATACACGGTCTAGATTGGTGTCCCTTTCAACAAAACCAACTGGCTACATCTAGTCAAGATTGTACAGTGAAGATTTTCGATATCAGTAATCCGCGGAGAGCCGAAAGTATTTTGACGACAAACTCGCCAGTATGGAGAGCTAGATACACGGTAATTTCGATGTTACAGATGGGTCATTCCACACGAACTCGGACACTTTTTGGAGTAACATCTCGGATTTTGCTGAATTTTGGATATGTGTAGTTTTTAGGGATATATAAATTTTAGCTCTTAAACTAGCAAACTGATAAAAATGTGCTTTTGGGTGCTTATAAGGCAGACATAGCAGTACCTAGTAAAAATTATTTCAATTGGAAGAAAAACTTTTTTAACCATTTATTTTGCAATTGTTAACAAATGCAGGTTTTTCATAACGGGGAATTATTTAAAAAATCGAAAAAAAAAATTGAGAATGTAGCCCTATTTGTCCCCTTTACGGACCACTTTTCAAAAATACGGACACTTTAAAATTGGCCACAGGAAATTTAATTGAATTGTACGCTGCGCGTCGAAATCCACTGATTCGATTTGCACAGTCAAATGGAGTCGCGCAGCGCTTGGCTGGTCCGCGCTAATTAATACCACATTCTCAATTTTTTTTCGATTTTTTAAATAATTCCCCGCTATGAAAAACCTGCATTTGTTAACAACAATTGAAAAATAAATGGTTAAAAAAGTTTTTCTTCCAATTGAAATAATTTTTATTAGGTACTGCTATGTCTGCCTTATAAGCACCCAAAAGCACATTTTTATCAGTTTGATAGTTTAAGAGCTAAAATTAATAGAAAAAAAAGTGAACAGTAAACTTCAAAGAGCTCTAAAATTAACAATTTTCAAAATTTTCAAAAATCCTTTCGCACACGTTTATATATCCCTAAAAACTACAACATATCCAAAATTCAGCAAAATCCGAGATGTTACTCCAAAAAGTGTCCGAGTTCGCGTAGAATGACCCAGCTGATTGAAATAAAAATGTTATGCTCCAAAAATAATTTCGATATTCCACAGCCGTTTGGAGAAGGCTTGGTAACAATTGTAGTACCGCAATTGCGGCGAGGAGAAAATAGTTTGTTATTATGGAACACTACGAACCTCAGTGCACCGATTTATACTTTCGCGGGACACACAGACGTTGTGCTTGAATTTCAATGGCGGCATCAGAAATTAGGTACATATTGTGAGAACAACGACTTTGAATTAATTACTTGGTCGAAGGATCAGTGCCTAAGAATATATAAAATTGATTCTTTCTTGAAGAAGGTATGAATTTGTAAACATATCTGTATTATATGCAAGAAACAATGGCTTTTGTCTATCGGGAAACATTTTCAGCTATGCGGACATGGAATAGATGATAGTGCATCCATTTATACTCAATATTCTGAAGACAATAATTTGAGTATGTATATTCGATGAAATTCGACTGCAACAAATTTGGATTCCTATTCAATTAACAAATTTATTATTGATGTAGGAACGTTACAGTCCGTTCAACAGTTGCAGCTTAATGATACTCAGAATGATCGCGAAATGAATTGTATAACGACGAAAGCAGACGAACCTACGTTAAATCCAGAGATAGACACGCATATTGAAAATAATAAAGAAATATCATCTCCGACTCAGCCGAAAACCTTGCAACAAGAATTTTCTTTGATAAATATGAACATACCAAATATAGAGGTAATTTACGAAGACTTCAAAGTAAAATCTTAGAAAAGTAAAGTTTTTTTTTTTGTCGTTCTAGGTGAATGCAATGGATGCCGTGGAACGCAGTTGCACCGTAACAGCATCCAACAAGAGTTACAATGTGATACTAAAAGTGAATTTCCCTGCGAATTATCCTAACAGCGCGCAGCCCACATTCCAATTCTGTCCCGGAACAACGATCGACAATGCGACGATGACGAAACTGTTAAAAGTTTTGAAGCAAACCGCGCAACAGCGTGTCAAGAAAAATAGATCGTGCCTAGAACCGTGTCTTAGACAATTGATCACGACTTTGGAGCAAGTAAAGGAATTTCATTCATTCAATTTTTCCTTCGAAGTTAATCCGAAATAATATCAGTTTTCCTGTTTATATAGACCTGTAAAAAAGACGAGAATGAAAGTAGTCATTTAGGATACGATATTCAGGATAACGTCAATTTCCTGAGCCCCTCAAATATATACACAAATTATCAAGATGCTTATATACCATTTCCGAGGACGTCCGGTGCCAAATTTTGTTGCGTAGGTATGTAAGCACACTCAAACATCCACGATTCATTACATGAAACTCAATTAAATATTTCAATAGGTATTCTTGTATGTTTTGGTCGTGCCTCGTTTACCAGACGGTCGTCAATGAAACCTGAAAGCACGCCCAGAGCGCTTTCCGCGTTGGGAAACGGAATCGGCAATGGCGAGCATTATATGCACATGTATCCAAATTCCTATGTACAGTCGAACGAAAATATTCCCATTAGTTCTTTTTATTTTCAAGACCGCGTAAGTAAATGTATTTTTATAGAAAGAAAAAAAAAAAAGATACTCGAGAACTGTTCGCTCATTTTTCTACGACGCTTCAACAGAAAATGAATCGCGGACTACACGGTACCAACAGAATGTCTTACAGATCGTGTTACAAAAACTATCACTTCATGGTAATAATATACGACGCTTCGTCGCTCTTTTTCGTCAACAAGGAACTCGCTGAAAAATACGTGTACGTATTACCTCGTCATCATAACGCGCTTCTCCACATTTTCTTTAATGCAATATCTAACTTGCACTTTCAGTATTAATATCACCGACATCCCAGCGATGTGCCAATACAATGCAAACGTTGCCGCGCAGTTAGAACGTCCTGATTTGGTTCAGGCATGGTGCTTAGCCGCCCTTGTGATATCTCAACCGGTTTCGAATGTCGGACAAAACTCTTGCCAATCGCCCGACATCGACGCTCCCTGGCCATTGCATCCTTTTGGTCAAAATTTGATTCATTCTTTGTAAGTGAACTACTGAAATTAGCTTGCAGCGTCAGTAAAACTCAAATAATTTTTGTGTTGCAGAATACAGCATTACGCTAACCAGTCAGACATTCAAATGGCAGGCATGTTGAGCTGTGCATTTAGTTATCGTTCAGAAAATCCAGACGCCGCCCAAACACGGCTAAGTAGCAAGTCTGTGAACGTTAGTGTAAGTATGCTAACATTGCTTGAAAGTTACTTTTCGGCATGATCTAGCATGAAACTCTTTAATCTCTAGTGTCATTCGACCAATACGTTGTGTCTTGATCATGTGTCTTCTGTTCGTAAAACGTACCGAACAGTTTAGAATTATCTTCGAAGTAATTGTCGATCTGAATCTTCTTGAAACGCAGTATATCACATCTTTCGTACGTAGCGTACACCTCTTTGATCCGATGCATGAATTATAGTGCGTGTTCTGTATTATATCGGTTACAATGAGCCCAGGAAAATTAGACTAAAAAGTGGGCAATCTGCGAAAAAACTAAAAATAGGTGGATTTTTTCACGAATCGCTTATTTCTGTGATGGGCTGCCGGCTTCCTCCCCCCTTTTTTGGGTCAAATGTTAAAAAAAGTAGTTTTTCGTAAATAACTCAAAAATGGTTAGTCTAATTGAAAAATGTTATAGATGAAAATTTGAGAGCGTGGAATTCTGCGTAAAAAAGGTTCTATAATATTTTTTGAGAAACGCAATCGTTTTTGCAATAATACGTCCTTAATGTTTTCACGGTGGTATGTGCAACACTATAATAGGAGCACGTTTATTGAACGGTATCGCAAAAAAGATTGAATTTATGAAAAAATATTATAGAATCTTTTTAACGCAGAATTCCACGATCTTAATTTTTTATTTAAAACATTTTTCAATTAGACTAACCATTTTTGAGTTATTTGCCAAAAACTACTTTTTTAACATTTAACCCAAAAAAAGGGGGAAAGCCGGCAGCCGATCGACGGTGATGTTTTAGAAGTCCATACGCATCACAAAAATAAGCGATTCGTGAAAAAATCCACCTATTTTTAGTTTTTTTCGCAGAAATTTCTAATTTTTCTGGGCTAAATATTTATTGTCACATTTCAGTATATTATGTATATATGTATATATTTATAATTACGTATTAAAGCGTTGCCAGTTAATTGATACAATATTATCTTTGTTATAGAGGCTTTCTACAGGAAAATGGTGGTTAAAGGTAAGGCATGGTTTTCGAATTTCCGTAAGAATTGTGTGCGTTTGAATCGATATTAGCCCCTAGGATTCTCTATCATGGTGATATTTGTTACTGCCTTACAGCATCGGAGTGGAAGTGTCGTGATGCCACAGAGCATGCAGGTTTGACAACGCTTGATTTAAAAAAAAAAAACGCCAAGCGTTCAAACTCGTTGTTTTATCGTTTCATTATTTTTTTTTTTATCGTTACCAATAATCGATGTATGTGATGTACTGTCTGTTGTGACGATGCCTAAATTTGTATACAGAAGACCAATGTTTTTGTGCGAAAAGTGATCACAGACATAATGCCTCTTGTCAATTATACTGTCTATCGTATTTTACACTGTCGTTGTCACGTTTGCGAATCGAATTGTAATTCACGGATCGTTCGATGTATCCTTCTAGCCTGGTGGTTCGCCCTACCACACGATTCACCTAGCCGATACCACGTTAGAAGGATGGAATTTTCAGAATTTGAAGCAGCACCGGTCGAACTCGTGGTCCGACTCGCTCGACGATCTAAAACTCATTCAAGACACGTTCGGCGACTCCGTGAAAAATATTAGGTATTCAAAACGATCCCGCTATGAAATAACGAATATTGAGAATAAATCGACGCGCGTTCATGCTAATACTTGAGAGGTGAAGCATAGTGTTTCGATGCGCAGATTACTCGACGAGAAGTACACCACGCTTTACGACGGCTACAAGAAAGCGTACGCTGAAGTGTTGCACAGGTGGCGTTTGCTGGACGCTCGCGCACAAGTATTAAAACATGTGAGCACAACTCCGTTAGACACGCACAAAGGCGTCGAGTTCGAAAGCGAATGCCAGATGTGCGGCAAAGCCAGCAAAGGACCTCAATGCGTAAGCTGCAAACGACTTGCCTTGGAATGCGTGATCTGTCATATCTCAGTGCGTGGTACGTAGCTCATCGACTTCCGATCTCGTCTCCCGATAAACAAACGCATTAACTAAATTCCTCGCCAGGTCCGAGCAATTTCTGTATATTTTGCGGACACGGGGGACACACCCAGCATTTAGCAACGTGGTTCGCTAAAGAAACGCTGTGCCCGACAGGCTGTGGATGTTATTGCTTGCAGGAAAGCTCCGCTCTCTTGAAAGTGTAAATAAAGTGAAAGAGAATTGACTGTACATAATCGCGACGATACTATTAAATCATGTTAAACGAGGTTAATAAATGTTTTCTCTTTTATACATTCTATAATTCAGATACTTTCGTTGATATGTTCATTCTGTTTTTGCTATGTCGTCTAGTACTGTAGAACAGTAACTGTAGCTATCTTCGGACGACTCAGTTCCGAGAAATATTCTCTGCAGTTTTTCCAACTCGGCTGTAAAATAAATACGGAGATATAAAAACCGCGAATTCACTGTGAGAAATATTTAACTATACCCTCATCGCGGAGACTCTTTTCACGCGCGAGATATTCTTCTCTGGCAGGTCTAGTTCTCTCTTCTTCCCTTCGCATTGCTTCTTCTATCTTTGTATATTTTCTGTGCTTACGCAAACCGTAAATTATCCCAGCAATCAAACAGGTCCATCTGCCTAACTGAAGATTCGAATTATTCTGTAGATACGAGTTTTCAACGCTTCGAATCGGCTACTTTACCTTTATCAAAGGACTAACTTCTACAGGAGGCAAAGCGCACTTTGTCTCTGCCATTGAAACGAATCGTGAACGAGTTGAATGTATTTCAAGATGTATTTAATTATTAAAATTATGTTTCATTACGAACATCACACATTACAAAAGTAACACAACACACAGTTCGGAATCTTCAACTTGATACAAACAAATGAATAAAAGATTGACAACCGAGAATCTAATTCAAAACATTGTCGACGCCGCGTACGTTTATTTTATCCGTCGTGTTTAGAAGTACATAAAAGCCTTTGAATCTTAATTAATATCGATAATGATCAGCTTTGTAAGGTCCCTCCGTAGGTATGCCGAGATATTTCGCCTGCTCTTCCGTCAGTTTCGTCAGTTTCACGCCAAGGTGATTCAAATGCAACGCCGCGACTTCCTCGTCCAATTTCTTTGGCAACATGTGCACGCCGATGGGATAGGACTCCGACTTCGTCCACAATTCTATCTGCGCCAGCACTTGGTTCGTAAACGAATTACTCATTACGAAACTCGAGTGCCCTGTGGCGCATCCAAGATTAACTAAACGACCCTCTGCGAGGAGGATGATGTGTCTGAAATGGGACATCCGAACGTGAACAGGGGAAATATTCTACCAGAGGTAAGATAATCTAACTGTAATCAAATTTTAGAATCGAATCCCCCACCTGCCATTCTTTAACTGATATCTGTCTACTTGGGGCTTAATGTTAACTTTCTCGACTGCATTTTTCTGTAGCCAAGTGACATCTATTTCACAGTCAAAGTGACCAATGTTGCAAACAATCGCATCCTCCGGCATGTTAACGAAATGATGGCCTAGTATAATATCTTTGCACCCTGTTGTTGTGACATATATTTGCCCCTTGGTCGATGCTTCTTCCATTGTCGTTACCTGAGAAGTAAGGGTTCACCAAGTTCTATTAGAATTTATCCTCATCGTATTCGGAGCTTGGCAATCACCTCGTATCCCTCCATAGCTGCTTGTAAAGCGTTTATTGGGTCGATTTCTGTGATTATCACGCGACCACCTAATGCTCTGAGACTCTGAGCACATCCCTTGCCAACGTCTCCATACCCAGCGACCACGCAAACTTTCCCAGCGATCATGACATCTGTTGCCCGTTTGATGCCATCGATCAACGACTCTCTGCATCCATACAGATTGTCAAATTTACTCTGTTCGATGAAAAAGAAATCTTAATTGGTATTCAGATCCCATCCCCTTTAAGTGGTCATATACGTTTCTCGGGGCTAAATCGTAGTCAATGTTTAAGTGTTAGTTACTGACAAACTATTAGACCGATTGGACTCATTCTTTTTGTATTATAAAGGTACTTGTTTGTAGAGTAAAAAACAGGTATGGCAGTTGTAAAATTCTTATAAATATGGCGTCTGCGGGCAATGGCATAAAACTGTTTTTTTTTAAATGGTTGGCATGATTCAGATCGTACCAGTGATCTGAAACAAAAAGTGTTGATATTTTATTACTTTTTGGAATCGTAGTTATCGTGCTACGAAGGCTTTTTTGAATAAATTGAACTATATTTAAATAACAACAAAAAATGTAGGATTTTTCAAGCGAAAATCACGACACCCTAACTTAAAGTGCTGTCACCGCTGTAATTTTTTTTTTTTCCCAAAAAACCCCCTCGTAGCACGATAACTATGATCCCAAAAAGTAATAAAATATCAACACCTTTTGTTTCAGTTCACTGGTACGAGCTGAATCATGCCCACCGTTTAGGGAGGCACGAAAAGAACAGTTTTACACCATTGCACACAGATGCTACATTTATAATAATTTCACAACTGCCATACCTGTTTTCTACTCTACAAACAAGTACCTTTATAATACAAAAAGAATTAGTCCAATCGGTCTAATAGTTTGTCAGTAACTAACACTTAAACATTGACTACGATTTAGCCCAGAGAAACGTATATGACCCCTTAACTTGAACTGATAAACTTATGCGACGAACCTTTGTTACAGAATCATTAACATTAATCGCAGGAACTTTGAGTGCGCCTTCTTTCATCATACGATAAAGATTGTGTACACCAGTGGTGGTCTCCTCGGAAAGGCCACGGCATTCTTTCAAGTATTCTGGAAACTTGGTGTGAACCAAGTTAGTCAGATCTCCACCGTCATCAAGAATTAAATTCAACGGCTTGTCATCATTAAAAACTAGTGTCTGTTCAATGCACCAGAGGTACTCTTCGTCCGTTTCACCTTTCCATGCGTACACAGGGACTCCTGTTTTTGCAATAGCTGCGGCTGCATGGTCTTGCGTGCTGAATATATTGCACGACGACCATTGGACCTGGTGAATTAATAGAATCGATGCCAAACTTGCAAAGTCTTCTGTGGTGTGAGTATCGGATGAATGAGTGGCTATCATTGGGTCAATGAATTCATAATTGTTCTGTTTTCAGTGATAAATGTGCAAACTGCTCCAGTAATCCTCATTTTATGGGATTTATGAATTTGTGGCATGGTAAGAAATGATTTACTTTTTACAATCGAAATGCATTTATAATTCCCGAAATAAGCGAATATAAGAATGTTATTTTGTGGTAGGATAACAATGCTGCACGAAAAATAGGATTCACTGCATCATGAAAGTTCAAGATGTATGAAGCATATGGTCTTTTTGTGAGTGTTGTAAGAATAGATTGTATTACAATAGAGTTTAGCAACCTCGCGTTTTATCTTGCTACGATCGAAACCTTCGATCGAGAATGATTTAAAAGCTTTTCAATGTTTAATACAATTTCGTACGCGAATCTTGCGTAAGATGCGAGGTCATGATCCACGAGATAAGCTCGGATACGTGTGTATACGTAAACTATTTTTATCATCTTTTCTTTCATTTTTTACTCCATTTCGGAATAATGCACACGAATCATGAACTCATCATTCCTTCCTTTATAATGTAATAGTTATATCTTATGAAATTTTCTCTAGGAATGACGCAACGTGCTATACAATATGACGTGAAAAATAAATGATAAAAAAAATGCTAGCGAATCCCGATTTTTGATTGAAACCTTAACCGAAAAAAAGAAATTCAATACAATATATTATAACATCGAGAAAAATTTAAAAAAGAAAGTCGTTTTTAATGTGATCGTTATAAAAATGATTCCAAAGTGTGCCATGAATGTTTTAATAACATATGTAAGCGTTTAATTTCGATTGAAGGAGATGTAGAAGCATGTAGAAGATTGAAGAACCATTTGTGCCTCCATTTCGGGTATGCGAATTTTATCTACAAAAAACGATCGCTAAATGAAAACGCTTCGACTTACCTCGGCACCAAGTTCAACGAGAGTTTCAATGAGAACCGCCGTTTGCACTGTCATATGAAGACAGCCGGCAATTCGTGCGCCCTTCAAAATTTTCGATGGGCCGTATTTTTTCCTGATAGCCATCAACCCCGGCATTTCTTGCTCCGCTAAAGTAATTTCCTTTCGGCCCCATTCCGCCAAAGACAAATCGGCTATAAAGAGAAAAAATCGCCACTTTAATTTCCAGCAATTCAGCTATCCTCATTCCATTTTTTTTTTATTTTTTTTTTTATTTTTACTTCGATTTTCCCGGGACATTTATACCTCATTGATTTACTATCATTTGAATATCAAATACACAATCTATGCGAAGGTTAATAATTCCCAGAACAAGATAAGTAAATGTATTCATTTGTTAAACGCGTAAAAATTGTTTAAAACATTTCCTCAAGTTTTCTACCATGTTACGCCACACTTTGTAACGTTACGTCGCTCCGTTTGAAAACAGAATTCGAACAAAAGAATCGTTCGAGTTTTCTTTTAATTTACAGACGAACAATTGATCGCAAATATAGAATAAAGAAAATTGTTCAATTTGACACACGTGATAATGTAGGTTAATCTCTTTGCTCACAATATGTGGTACTTACAACTAATTGAAATGCGTGTTTCGTCTTAATTAAACGATCTTACATCAGTTTTCGCATTATTCAAATATTCCCGGTAGATCAGAAAATATCGCGTTTTAAATGCCTCGGAAGAAGGTTACGATCTGCTCCAAAATAGCGGGCCACGTGCTCGGCTAAACGCGACTCCAAAATCTATTTAGGATTCCATTACTTACCAACTTTGAAAGTGGGTTTAGAAGACATGGTTGATGACCGATGAACGACTGATACACGAAAATTAAGATACGTCGCGTAATTAAATTGCCGGTACGCAATACGGAACTCCGAATGTATTCTTCCGCCGGCGTGTCGCGGTAAAACTGCACTTGGAAAATGCGACGACTCTACTTTAAATGATGCCGCTAGGGATCGTGACTATGTATGTTACTTTCTGATCACGTGAGCAGAGGGTTTCGAATGTCTGGCGGGAGATGCTCGCTTTTAGTTGATTTACTGATTCGCAGATGGCACTGTGCATTGCTGAATCAATACAAAAAATTTCATTCCCCTCGCAGATTGTCAGGATGGCCGAGCGGTCTAAGGCGCCAGACTCAAGGCTCGTACCTTGTCAGTTCAAAACTGATACTGGGTTTTCTGGTCCTCTCTGAGGGCGTGGGTTCGAATCCCACTTCTGACAAACTTTTTTTCAGTTTTTTTCGACGAATTTGGCAATATTATGATTAAAAAGAGAATTTTTATGCGAATTTATATTTTTTTAAACATTAATAACGAATAAATAAAGCTTGAGGAACAATGTGTTGTAGGAGATTTTAATTATTTTTCTGAGTAAACGTAGCATGTAGTTTATTTCTTTTATTTTATGTTTTTTACAATCTGCAACAGTCGTGAATTGTTACATATTTGTTCATAAAGTTGTTTTTCTTTTTTAATAAATAAAAAATATTTTAATTTATAAGTGTTTGCAATTATTTTATACCTACAGTTATACATATTGTTAACATATATTACTGCATATATTGTTAATAACAATTTTAGAAATTGTTAATAATTATATCTTTATTATCTATATTTTTTTTGGCATTTCTCATAGTTCCTGGTACGAATTCCAAACCAGGAGCTCATAACCAATATTGGTGGCGCAAAGTACATATATAGCTATACTTGTATCGCAAGATTAGATTTTTTCTTGAATAAACAATTTACACCGCATCAAAGCATTGCAGAGTAATTTATGCTGACTATATAAATGCTGCAAATCTGATATAATTACGAAAAAATATGCAAATGTATAATAAATCTGAATCAAATTTTTTTGAAAATGTAACTTGCGTCGTTTAGCTTATTCGTTATTTTCAGCTGCTTTTAGCCTATACTTGTATATCTGATGGCTTTATTGAATGGAAATAGGGAAAATACATATATATATTTGCATAGTTTTTTTCTTAAATTCAAGAGTTTACAGTATATTTATATAGGCTACAAAAATGATTTTGCAATATTTAGAAGATGTAAAAATTGTTGCTATTTATACCTATTTTTCAAGAGACGAAACTTTATTATGTGACGGGAACTAAAAAATTAGAAGGTTTACAGCTTTTATATAGATCCTAAAAATTATTCTGCAATACTCAGAAATTCTAAAAATTGTTTACTCATTGCTGAAAATGCAATTATAAAAAGTATGGAAAATAAAACCAAACGCTATTGCCATCTAACGTTGAAGCGTATAAACCTCCTAAAACAAAAACTGTAGTTATTTCAGCAGATGTCGTCACCAGTACAATTCCACGATTATCAATCTGTCAATACCAACAATCCGGAATAAAAACTCCCTACAAATACAATACCACGCGATTTCCAAATCAGCTGCTGTTCAGGAGTACAGAACGTTGTTGACGGGTGTCTAAATTTTAACTTTTTCGACGAATTAGCAACAGTTTCGACTTTACTGTTCAAACAGAGGTAAGAATTCTTTAAACGCATTAATTTCCCTGCGTAGTAAGCACAGTAAACAATTACTATCAGTATAATTTCCATTTCATTTGCCTCCCACATTTACTTGCAACACTTTATCAAAACGTGACCTGTTGAACGATTTTTTAGATTAATGTTGCAGAAGGACACACCTCCCTCATCTCCAGACATGAATAATCAAATGGGAGAAGAAGATATAGTATACATAGGAGATGTGGAAGAAGTAATCGATGCGTTTGATGCTAGAGACATTGAAAACGATGATGCGATGGAAGAGGATCCTGTGGACGAGGGAAATGCAGTTTGCGTCTTCAGCGGCCACAAAAGAGGTGAATAGAATTCTATGTCCCCCAATAATATTGATTGCTCAAATTATAACTTTGCTATGAAATTCTAGGCTCCGTTTTCTGTGGATCTTTAACAAAGAATGGAAAGTTTGCTGCCACTGGAGGAGAAGAGGACAAAGCTTACATTTGGGACACGTCATCCGGGGAAATTATTCTTGACTGTACAGGACACAAAGACAGTATCATCTTTTCAGAATTCAATCACGACGAAACATACCTGGCTACCGGAGACATGAGCGGTATGATACAAGTATGGAAAATAGCTGACAAAATCAAGATTTGGGATTACAACATGGGAGATGCAACAGTTAGTTTGATTTCTATGCTTAAACCTATGATTATTCAATTATTGTACGAGTAACTTGAAAAATAATTTTTTGTTACTGCAGTGGATGAAGTGGCATACAGCTGCAAATATTTTGTTGGCCGGTTCCGTTGACGGGGAAATATACATGTGGAAAATCCCCGAAGGAGATTGCAAAGTTTTTCAGGGATCCGGCTCTCGGACGGAGACTGGCGTAATCTTTCCGGATGGTACTAATTTTTTATACTGTTCTCCTAATTAAAAAAAGATCTGTTCTTCAATCATAAATGATTTTTAAGGGAAACGTATCGCGGTGGGTTACGAAGACGGAGTAATCAAAATGATCGATTTAAAAACGACTTCCGTGTTGTCTTCCGTTTCTTCCACGTTCGGCCACTCTTCCACCATCACTACTCTCGACTGTCATTCGGATAATAATCTAGTCCTTTCAGCAGCTGTAGACGGAAAAACTATACTCAGCACATCGAACACCGGCAAGGTAATTATAACGAGATAATTTCGATACACCGAAAACAAATAAAACCAACGCGATTTAATAATTTTAGATAGTCTCCGTTTTACAAAATCTCAACAACGGTGTACGAAATAACGCGAATAGCAGCGAAGACGGCGAGAGTAGCGAAGCGACGGGCGACAGCAATTGGGTAGAAACGGCAGCTTTCTGCAAAGATCCGACGTTTCAAGTCGCCGCGACTGGTACAGTTAACGGGGAGATCTTCGTCTGGGACATCGCGAAACAAGTAACACTACTTTCTCTGTTTATGTGCGCCCTTATTTAGCGATTCGCAGTATTGATTTCTACTGGAATTATTTAGGTACTCAGACAAAAAATAGAACAAGAAAGCGGTGTATCTAAACTACTGTGGAAGGGAAACACGTCGATTCTATTCTCAGCAGGATTAGACGGTATTCTTAGGTGCTTCGATGCAAAAAATGGACAATGCATACAGTCATTCACGGGGCATTCAGCGGATATTCTCGATCTATATATATCGGAGTAAGTTGAGGCTATTTAAAACGATTTTTTCTGGTTTCCATCGAAATATAATTAAAAAAATATTTTTTCAGAAATGGAGAGAGAGCATTGACAACGTCTGACGATACCACAGCCAGAATTTTTGATATTTCATCTTTATCTTAACGTGATCTATTACATAGGCAATGGAAATTATAAAATCTTTGTTATTATCTACAATATATGTAAATTTTGTGAAAGTTGTTCATATATATATATTGTACTTTGTTTCCCTTTTTTATTAAAAATATAGTTTATTTATTTTTATCTGATCGCCTGCATTATTTTACCTTTGCACCAGTCACATTCAAGAGAATATCTTTTATTCTTCCACGTAAAATGAGTTGGTCTGTGTCCTTCACCATTTTCAAAATGAAAAAATTGACTAATTTCAATCGCAATTTTCGATCTCACTAAACCAATACCTCCTGCTTTTTCTGGTGCAGGATGATAGACTCTCCCTGACTCAACATTCATATGCAACTTCTCTGGTTCAAACGGCACCTATAATGATTTTATTATTTAAAATTAAAGAAATTAGAAAATCATTTTTAGAATAATAGTAAGTTTATACCATTAATAATTCTTCTGCATGAGCATAACCAACCCAATCTTCTGCTTCTCCCGTCTCACTATTTTGCTTCTGTACAATTTTGGTAAAAACTATTGGCAAATCATCGCATCTGACAAAATTTCTCTCCGGTCCGCAAAGGGAGACGTACGGAAAGCTCTCCGTGTACCGACCAATGTCATTTCTTTTTAAGCGCTTGAAAAAGAATGCCAAAAATTTTTTCTCTAAAATGATACGTCTTGTAAAAATTTGCGACAAACTTGTTCAACATCTATGCGAACCTTTGAAGCACGAGGTGAAGTTTTTCATGCGAGCGTCGTCCAGAAACAACTGCAGCGTACAAAGGGGAAAAATTATAATACAGCGAGCTTTAAAGCTTCTCAGTTTAATGTAAGAACAGGTTTTACCATGCCTTGGTGATCGATGTAGTAAAAATACTCGCGGACTCGAGGTTCCGGCGACTGTCCCTGCACGTACTCTACAAGATGTCTCTTGAGAAGCTTCGAGCAAAGCGATTTTCTAATCGCGCTCGTGCGAACACGCGAAGGTAACAACGAGAACATTATCTTCGCAAAGGAACTGTTCGGCGAAGAAATTGGAGCAGTTTGTGACGAGTTTGAAAATAGTAACCTCACTTTGAGACGATCGATTAGCACATCATCGTGAAACAATCATTATGTCACGCACAACGTAATGCGTATCGCATAATAAAGCGCAGCGTGTTTTAATTATACATTTAATTATACGCAATGTCATTACTGATATTGTTCTATCACAGTTTGTTTTTCTTTTTGGTTGAATCTTGAATCGTCGATCGTGTTTGACACTTGCAGCGGTCGAATCCGATCGACCGAGGAACTGGTGACATCTGGTGCGATCAATTGGAACGTGATATCTCGATAGCGAAACAGACATTCGATATTTCTCAACGTCACGTTAGTTCGGTCGCGCTGCCCACGGACAGGCAGATTCAAGAAATGAGATACGACGAAGAGGTGGCAGGAACGGTTTCTGAAAACGGACAGAAAATTCGAAGACAGGATCGCCTTGAGGACCGAACCGCGGCGAGATGCTGCCGCCCCGTTGAACGATCGTCGCCCGACCGACAGTAATACCGCTCAAGTAAAAATGTTACCCACTAATTCGAGCAAAAAAAAATTGTGCATCCGCGAGCTGAAATCTCAAATTGTTGTCGTTGCCAAATAAGTCGTGCACAACGCGATCCTGCGCTCCCGGAATATGGCTTCGTCCGCGAAGAGATCATGGAAACTACGTAAGTGATCCTCTTCGATACTTCATCGCGTATTATTTATTTGACTCCTGGTCGATCGGTGCGCGTCCAACGAATCCCTTTCTGGCGCTCGCACGACCGATACGGGTAAACAATTCGTGTTTACAAATCGGTAAATCAACCAACCGATTCTACGTTGCACCTTCCTGTTATGGTTATAACCTTCCCTGAATGGAATACACATTGTCTCTGTAATGTCATTCGAAGCTGACATCTTGTTCAGTCCGACTGAGACAGCGCTGTTTCTTTTCTACGCAGAGGATTTCGTTGCCCACTCATCCAATGTCAATTGCCTGGCGCTTGGTCACAAGTCTGGACGCGTTTTGGTCACTGGCGGAGACGACAAGAAAGTGAACCTATGGGCTGTCGGAAAGCAGAATTGTATTATGGTATTTTCTCCTTGTTTCTTATCGTTGATTCTATGAAAAATGAAGAATCTCTGTCTTTGACGTTGGAAAAGCCTTTGCAGCATTCGACAATCGAGATCCTTAAATGTTTTCATTCATTAAAACCTTCATTGTATTGTTTCCAGAGCCTGAGTGGCCACACTACTCCAATAGAGTGTGTGAGATTTGGACAAACGGAAGATCTAGTCTGCGCTGGCTCGCAAACAGGGGCATTGAAAATTTGGGATTTGGAACACGCCAAATTGGCTCGCACTCTGACAGGTCACAAAGCAGGCATACGATGCATGGACTTTCATCCTTATGGGGAGCTGCTCGCGTCCGGAAGCTTGGACACTGCGATTAAATTGTGGGACATCAGGAGGAAGGGTTGTATCTTCACTTACAAAGGGCACAACAGGATGGTGAATAGTTTAAAATTCAGTCCGGATGGTCAGTGGATTGCCAGCGCGGGAGAAGAAGGAATGGTTAAGGTATTACTTAAACAGTAGTTTAATAATGAAGCTGTGTAATGTTTCTTCTTAATAAACTTGTTTTTTTTTTATTAGTTATGGGATCTAAGAGCCGGCAGACAACTTAGAGAATTCTCTGAACATAGAGGTCCAGCAACAACAGTAGAATTTCATCCCCATGAGTTTTTACTAGCCAGCGGCAGTGCGGACAGAACAGCTCACTTCTGGGACTTGGAATCCTTTCAGCTTGTATCTTCCACGGAACTGAGCCACTCCACAGCAATTCGGTGAGTGAACTGTGATATGCTAATAACACTGTTCGATAAATTTGGATTTTTCTTCGATTTTGTAAACTTCAATAAACATTTCCGCGACGCTAAACGGCATGCGAGGCGTCCGCGGCGCTGGCCGCTGTCATTCAATACCACTGTCACCACCGCGCGTTTCGCCAAACTATTTCGTTTCTATATTGAAAATAAAGATGATTTTTTAAATTCGCCTAATGCTTTCCTTAGCAGAAAGGTTTGCTCTATCGCGTGGTATGATCAGATTTACTTTTAGAACCTTACTTTTTGAAATAAAGTGAAAAATATCAGCAAAAATGGGTGCGTTTTGGCTGTCCTTTTCACTTGAATTATTATTTAAACATATTTCGATGTTTATAATCTAATAACTATTGATATCATTTTATTCGGGAGAGTCCACAGAATCATTTCGTGTCAAGAGGAACTAAATAACTATTACTGTAAAAGCACAAAATACTTTCAAAGTTGAAAATTTGTCATTTTTCTTCAAAATTGATTTTTTCAAAAACTGTACGTTCTGAAAAAAAAAGTTTGCAGATTCGGATTCAGCACGTCGAAATCTATAAGAAATGTTTATTGAAGTTTACAAAATCAGATACGTATTGAACAGTGTAATGCTTCGAATTTCTATGAACTGCTTAATTTATTTTATTTTTCGATTAGGTGTCTCTACTTTAGTCAAGGTGGAGAGTGTCTTTTTGCTGGTTGCCACGACATATTAAAGGTTTATGGCTGGGAACCTGGTCGGACGTTAGATTCGGTTCCAACTGGATGGGGAAAGGTGCAAGACATAGCCATAGCTCAAAACCAGCTGGTAAGACGAAATTGGTTTATAAAAATGATCGCAAGTTTGATAAGTAGTTAGCTGAAAGCTTGTTTATTCAAATGCTGCAGATTGGTGCGAGTTATCACACGGCAAACGTTGTTCTATACGTCTGCGACTTGAAGAAAATCGCTCCTTTGGGAGGAGTTTCGACGTCAGGTTCTCCGTTCAGTCACGGGAATTCGTTGAGGAAAAGTTTCTCCAGAGAAAGGCCGCCGGGATTAAAGAAACACACGTAAGTTCGATCAACGATTTCGAGTTTACCGTTCGCGTAATCGCGATGTTGTTCTTATAGATTAGACGTTCGAACTATAGAAGAGGCAGACAAGTCCGAAACCGATCCAGAAGATGAGGCAACGCTCGCGGATATACCAAACGTGTCCGACTACCATGAGGTTTTTCAGCCCAACAGAGCATGTGAGTATCCCTCGATTCCGATTCTTAGTTTTAGTTGCTAGATTGTGTAAAATAACTACGAATCCTACTTTACTTCTAACTCTCGACTGTCCTTTAATCACGAGCCTGAGACTGTGTAAACGCATCTCGAACCTGTTACGCTGTATGGTTTGTGAATGAGCATGCTGTGCACGATATGTTTCAGTGTCTCGCACACCACCTCCAGACCCTGAGGCTTTCCAGGAGCCTCAAGATGTAGGTGAGTTCCACGTTAACTTCCCGAACTTCCTACAATGTAGCATGAACACCGACTTCCGTGCTGTCTGCACGTAACTTTTACAAAACGTCTCACAGTGGGCCAGATCGATGATCTAGCTGTTCAAAGCTATATTAGCGTTATTTACAGTTTTAAGATCATAGTGTAATACATCGTTGGATTCGGCTTAATGTCAGTTACAATATTATGTAATCAAAAATAATTAGTAACAATTAAAAATTCAAGGTGACCTTGATTTTTTATAACAAACAATTACAAAAAAATTTGTTTGTATTGTAATTTGTAGAATGTTTAATGTCGATTAATTTTTGTTGGAAACATTTTTTTGTCATAGCATCTGAAATGCCTGAAAAATCGAGTCTAATAAATATTGTGTTCTCATATTGTGTTTTTATGAATAGTATAAGTCTATATTGGGAACATGTCGGAAATTAAACATTATTTTTTATAAATTATTTTAAAAAATAATACTCGATCAACTAAAGAGAATCGTCAAAGTTTTTCTTCTTTGACAAGGGATATCTTTAAAGTTCCAAAAAGTTCCACGTTCTATCAAAGTGCAATATTTTCAGTGTTACTTCCTCTTTAAAATCATGTAAGATTCACTTCCCAGCTCGTCCCGCGTATATACAATATTATTGTTTAAAGCTTCGCGTGACACGCGCTTCAGCGGAGAGTTGCATCGCTCGAGACTCGAGACGCGTGCGCGTGCGCGGTGTCGGCCACTCAGCTCAACATCGCGGGTCTTATAATAATAATTAAAAATTAGTTGTTCAGGCTTTTCAAACAAATAGACTAACGCTTGAATTAATGAATTTTATTACATTAATAACCAAAAAACTATACTCTCCGCTGAAGCGCGTGTCACGCGAAGCTTTAAACAATAATATTGTATATACGCGGGACGAGCTGGGAAGTGAATCTTACATGATTTTAAAGAGGAAGTAACACTGAAAATATTGCACTTTGATAGAACGTGGAACTTTTTGGAACTTTAAAGATATCCCTTGTCAAAGAAGAAAAACTTTGACGATTCTCTTTAGTTGATCGAGTATTATTTTTTAAAATAATTTATAAAAAATAATGTTTAATTTCCGACATGTTCCCAATATAGACTTATACTATTCATAAAAACACAATATGAGAACACAATATTTATTAGACTCGATTTTTCAGGCATTTCAGATGCTTTGACAAAAAAATGTTTCCAACAAAAATTAATCGACATTAAACATTCTACAAATTACAATACAAACAAATTTTTTTTTTAATTGTTTGTTATAAAAAATCAAGGTCACCTTGAATTTTTAATTGTTACTAATTTTTTTTGGTTACATAATATTGTAGCTGACATTAAGCCGAATCCAACGATGTATTACACTATGATCTTAAAACTCTAAATAACGCTAATATAGCTTTGAACAGCTAGATCGTCGATCTGGCCCACTGTGCGTCTGTCCGTGTTCTCTTATGCGCGAACTTTTTTCCAGATCCAACGCAACCGCAGATCCTGCAAACTCTTTCTACCTCAGTGTCGAGTCTGAACATGACGGAATCGGAGGAAGTTCCGCCTGCGTCGTCGCCCTCGTCTCCGCCGCCGCCGGCGCCGACGTTATCGCAGACGAAGCCGATGCCGGTGCGCGTACAACCGATCAAGTCGTCGCCGCCGGTTCAGAGGAACGCGATCACGTCCACTAGCCAAATCAAAGCGAACCTCCAGGCGAACAACGGCCTCGCCAGAACGTCCAAGAACCTCGCGTCCATTCCGCCGCTCAGACAGAGCATCACGCCGCTTCCTGGAAAGAAAACCAGTACCGCCAGCGAGCTGGGGACGCTGTCGCAGCCGCTGGGCCCGCAGAGATCGAACTCCACGTTGACGCCACGCGTGGCGCCGATGGCTGCCGTTCTTCCGGTCATGGACGACGGAAAACTGAAGAACAGAGCACCTAGCCCCGATTCTCCGAAGCATTACCTGAAACGGCAGAGTAGTTGTAGGGACGGAGAACAGGGCTACGAGAGCGATTATCCGGTACAGTAAGTACATAAGGACCTCTGCGCACGAAGTTGCTGTACTTGATCGTAAATTTTCTAGGTACCGCGGAAAAGAAAACAGCTCTGAATGTTCTTGCAGAATTAATAGTATAAGGCACAGCCCCTCCGATCCTGCGTTAAACAGGCCGAATTCTGCGCAATCTAGGTCCACCTCGTTGAACAGAAACTATGCTACCTCAACGTCGCTGTCCGCGCGCAACGCTGCTACTACCACGGCGTTCGCGGCGAAGAAATTGAACAAAGCTCAAGTTCCCCCGAACCCCAAGGTGGACGTCAGACCCGCGCAGCTTAGGTCGAACGTCGACAACACGGAGAAGGTCGAGTTCGTTCCAATGAGTGCCGACAAACCGTATGGTTTGGACGTTGAAACTTTTCTGCCTGTAAGTTTCGCGAACTTTCATCTTGCTTTTTTTAAGCTCGGAGCTCAACATTGACCGCGATCTATGTTTCTGTTTGACAGAATCACTATGCGAGGTCCACTGGCTTCGGATATTCTCAAGTAGGAGTTCTTAACGAAATGTCGGAAGCCGAGGTTTTGAACAGTATGATGCGTGGCCATGAATCGATGATGGCAGTCCTCACCAGCCGTCATCGTTCGCTGCAAATCATTTACTCTCTCTGGCACAATAAAGACCTCAAGGTATTTAGTTGCTTTAAGAAAGGACAATGATAGTTTTTTACGGGATATGTTTCTACGAGTCTTAAGGAATTCGAAATACATAATTATTTACCCTAGAGGCGATGGGAAAGTTATAAAAAATGAGCGTAAAGATCGGAATGTCGTCGTTAGTAAAACTCAACTTATTAGTCGTCGTTGTCTTCTTTGAATGATAACACTGTCCAACAGCCAATGTGTGTTCCGATATTCATTATACTTTTCTTATAGAATTTCGTGCGCTGATCACGAATCTGAAATCCGTTTTTTTCTATCACCCTCAGTTTTTGAGAAATTTAATTTTTAAAAAATAACACATTTTTCAACTTTGAACTAATTTTGTGACGTTATTACAAAAGATATTTCAGTTTTGTTTATATATAATGATTCTGTAGACTTTCCTCTATACACTGATATCAATTTTTATTGTATTCTGAATGATTATATATATCTAAACAGTCATTAAAGGTAAAGTGACACCGATTTGACACCAATTTTTTTAGGTTTTTTTGAGTATATCTTAAAAAGTAAGGGTCCAGCGTAAAATCCAACCATGCCACGCGATAGAGCGGACTTTTTTCCCAAGGAAACGTTCTGGAAAAGTGGGAACACAAATATTTTTTCCAAAGTAGGAAGCAAAATTGGTCCGTAGGCGCCGAGTTGCCGACAGTGGTGCTCAGAAACAGCGAGCGCTCGACGCGGCACGTCACGGCGCCTACGGACCAATTTTGCTTCCTACTTTGGAAAAAATATTTGTGTTCCCACTTTTCCAGAACGTTTCCTTGAGAAAAAAGTCCGCTCTATCGCGTGGCATGGTTGGATTTTACGCTGGACCCTTACTTTTTAAGATATACTCAAAAAAACCTAAAAAAATTGGTGTCAAATCGGTGTCACTTTACCTTTAATGACTGTTTAGATATATATAATCATTCAGAATACAATAAAAATTGATATCAGTGTATAGAGGAAAGTCTACAGAATCATTATATATAAACAAAACTGAAATATCTTTTGTAATAACGTCACAAAATTAGTTCAAAGTTGAAAAATGTGTTATTTTTTAAAAATTAAATTTCTCAAAAACTGAGGGTGATAGAAAAAAACGGATTTCAGATTCGTGATCAGCGCACGAAATTCTATAAGAAAAGTATAATGAATATCGGAACACAAGAAAAAAGTTAAAATTTGTTGGACAGTGTAATCCGTTGGCAAAGTAATAATTTAAAAATGAGTTGGTAAGATCATTGTAGATTAATGTCGAGCGAACGAGTTGTCGGTTGTTGTTCGCACGTAACAACAATTTTATGGTTTTCGGATATGCTCGACACTAATCTACATTGATTACCAGTTGGTTTCATAAATGATTTCTTTGCAAGTGAATTATCGTCCGAAGAAAACAACGATGACTAATAAGTTGAGTTTTACGAACGACGATATTCCGAACTTTACGCTCATTTTTTATAACTTTCAAATCGTCTCCAAGGTAAATAATTATGTATTTCGGATTCTTTAATTAAGGGATCAGTACGGGTTTATTTTTTCAAAAATTCGATTTTCTAAAAACATCGGAAAGATTGCAAAAAAATGATGCTTACGAAGAAGCTGAAGGAATAATGTATGGAACAGGCATCGCTGATTGAGGGCAACACGCTTTTTTTTACGATTTTACGATAAAAACTTTAATCGCGTTTTTTTCGAAACGTTTTTCGACCTCGCCGACACGATTTACAAAAAACTATTGCACCGATCAGACTCAAATTTTCAGGGATTATTCTGAACACGCATAGTTTCAGTCTGAACTAGAATTATAAATATTTATTTATATTTAACCATATTTTTAAACAATTTAAGTTGTAAAAAAGAGGTCGAAAAATTCAAAAGTCCGCCATTTTGTTATTTTTCATCGGGAGTGAAAAATTTTAGTTCCAACCATAGCGACAACTCTACTTTTTAATAAACTACTCGATTTCGTGTTTTTAAATGCTCCAAAGTCCAGATATCATGTCGGCCAGGAACAAGCAGGGCTCACTTGAAGCGGTGAAATCACCAAGATAAATCAATAAAAAAATGAAATAAAAAAAATTTTCTATTACTTTAAAACCTCTATTTTTATGTGCGAAAAGATGGAAATGTAAAAATAAATTTTAGAATGGAAAAAAAAGTCTTGAAAATATGTACGATAAACCCGTACTGATCCCTTAAGACTTGTAGAAACATATCCCGTAAAAAAACTATCGTTGCCAGCCAAGTCCAAAGTTGGCCAATTTCTACCATAGCTTCTACCTTTTCTCTTCAGAAAATTGAGGTTTCGTATTAATTTTTCAGGCCGCGGTGGAATCTGCTGTGGCGATGAACGATCTTTCCGTCATCGTGGACCTGTTGGGAATACTGACTCTAAAACCGTAAATATCGCAGTGTCATCAAAATCAGGTTCCCGTTATCAAATTCTCACGAATCGTCTTGTTCTCAGAACCATGTGGAACCTGGATTTATGCAACTCCTTACTCGGCCCAATCGGGGATCTCTTTCATAGCAAATACGAAATGTGAGTACAATCATTATCCTTTGAATCAAAACAATTCCTTTGAATCAAGTTCAAGTAGCACGATGATTTCTCCTGAATTGATCCGCGCGATACAAAGTACTAGTGTCACGCGACATTCTAAAATAATTTCTCTATCGTTTATTTCGTTGAAAAAAAAAACTGATTAGTAGAAAAATTGATTATGCAATTTACGTGTCAACTTGTATCGCCGTCTAACGTTACACGTCGCCCTAAGCGTCCGAAACCCTAGACGGTCCCGTGAATCGTAGAAAATCGAGACACCCCTTTCTGCGCGAGGGGTGAGATTCTCAAATGGCGGGGCGCACGCGAGCAAACAGGGTGTTTCGAGTGGGGTCGAGGCGCTTTTCACGTGGCTCGCGCCTCTCTATGGGAATGGCTAATTCGAGCGAACGGGGAAACACGAGGCGCGGAGGGAGGGATCCGCGAAATTAGCCGAGACAATGGAAGACAGCGGCAGATGCAAATTCGAGCCTCGACTCGTCTCTGTCGAGATCCGCATTGTCCGAACGTTTCGGCTCGAGGAGCCGCGCATATGTTGTCACGCTCTTCACCGGCGTTTAGGATAAATCCTCTTTCCTTCGTTTTTGTTGCCCCTGACAGCCGACCATGAATATTAATGTCGGCGTAGGAAGATCGATACGGGCGTCCTAGATCCGTTGTGGAAATTCAGCGAAGCCTTCCTGCTCTTTCCTCGAGTCTCGTTTATTTCTTTATTGAACGATCACACATTCTTTTAGCCTTCTTTTTATGTTATGATTTTACTAAAAATCTGCTGCGAGTATTATTTTAATTTTGTCAAATGATTCTGAATATTTTTTTTTTAGAGTTGCTTAATAGTACAGAAAAGAAGAAGTTTATCGTATATCTTCCTGTGTTTCGGTGGGATCACGACGCAGTGTTTTGTAGAAGATTGCAGATAATTAGCTAATGAGAAATGGCGAAAAACAAGGAGTAGAATTCAGCGGCGCGTGCGAGCGACGCCTGGAACAGCGCAATTACCTCGTCGCTCAGTTACAAGCTGTTGCCAATCGCGCTTGTCGCGACGAGAAACGAGCATTTCCTTTCACGCTGGCCATTCGGTTATCCATTCCTTCCTGCCCTCTTCTTCCTCTAATTGCGTATTATAAATTTCGCGCGCCTGTTCATCCCGTATAAATCACACCACAGGCTCGCCGCAATTAATGTATCGGCGCAGGTGTCGAGAATTTCATTTCATTTCAATCAAGTACACAGATCGGATCTATCCCATTCCGGCTGATTGAATTAAAACCTCCTCGTTGATTCCATGATAGATCCAATCGTCGTGTCTAATAATAGCATATCCGCTCGTGATACGAAGTCACCGGTCTGGAAAATTACCGTTCCACTCGTCACGCGTCTGCTTATTGACGATCGCGTCTCGGTTTTTTCTTTTTTTCTTCCGATCGTGTCATTTCTATTATTGGAACGGAGAAGAGGAAATGCAAGGTAGTTAAATTTATGCTTCGAGTTCTTTAAATTCTCGATCAAGATTTATCAACAAAAGATCTAACTCTCTTTATTTCTCAGTTTTGTTTGAGCGTGTCTGCGGTACAGTTTTCCGCGCGTCGTAGTCTACAGAAATCTTCAAACTTCTCTCATGCACACAGACACTGGGTCATTCCATGCGAAAACGGAGGGTAAATGAGGGAAAAATGAGGGTATAGCCTTATTCGTCCCCTTCATGGTCAACTTTTTGAAAATATGGTCATTTTAATATTAGCCACAGGAAAACTGGCCAAGCCATACGGCGCTATAAGAAGAGATTCGGATCGCAGAAAAAACCTCATAACTTTGATGTTTTTCAATATTTTTCAAAAATGTTTTGAACAGTATTTACCGTTGTTAATGCGATATTACGTAATTATTAATACATAATTATAAGATATGGTCCTTATGTTGCGAATATATCCAAAGTTTGTTGCAATTATATTAGCAGTAAATGCATTAATTTCATTAATATTTATGTCCATATAACAGTCGAATAGTAAGAAGTAATATAAAAAAAAAATTTTTGAAAAATATTGAAAAACATCAAAGTTATGAGGTTTTTTCCGCGATTCATATATGAAGCGCCCCACAGTGCATCTTAGTGCCGTATAGTCTAAGAGCTGGCTACGAAAATTCCAAACTCATTTCATTAGTCAAATTTCTTTAAACGATACAGGCAATGTTACCAATCACAAAACCGACAGTCTGGCTGGTCGGAACTTTTGCGTTTAGCGGGGGCGTACGCCCAAGGGTGTCCAATTTCAAGGGGTAAAAATTTCATTTCATTGGGACTGAAAATTTGTTTGTTTGTACTACATGGTGCTACGAAACACAAGAAACACAAGTGCATAAAAGTGTTTTTAATGGGTTATATCTTTAGGAAGGCATTTTAGAAAAAAATGTTTTAGACGAAAGTTGTAGGAGTAAGAGGGACACATCCAAAGGTGTCCCTGACTTTGACCTTGGTGTTAAATTTAGAGGTCATTCAAGGTCAACTTAATTTTTTTTTTAAACCACATATTTTTTAATTAATTAATCGATGCAGTTTGCCATTCCCTGTAAAAAATTGTTAACCTACTTATGTCGAAAAACCGTTAGTTTGGAAGATATTTTAACTTTTACTACAAGACAAGTTTCCACTGGATCAATTTCATTGTTAATTTCGTTAACTTCGTTCCTGCATTACTAATTATACTATATAAATTATTGTTATAGGTCACATCCAAACAACTAAAACTGTTTTTATAAGTGATTTCATTATTAGTAATATATATTTTAAACAGCAGAAATAATTTAAACAGCATTCAAATAATTTTCTTGTAGCTAATATTAAAATGACCATATTTTTAAAAAGTTGACCATGAAGGGGACGAATAAGGCTATACCCTCATTTTTTTTCAAATTTTCAAATATTCCCCTGCGGTTACAAATGGCAATTGTTTAAAACAATTGCAAAATAAATGGTTAAAAAAATTATTGTCTCAACCGAAATAATTTTTTATAGATGCTCCAAAGTCTCTACTATAAGCACCACAAAGTTCATTTTAATCGGCTTATTAGTTCAACTGTTATAATTTTTCGAAGAAAGATCACAGATGCAATTTTTTGAAGAAAAATCAAACTTTAATGAGCTGTAAAATCAACATTTTTTGACATTTTGAAAAATCCTTCGAGATACATCTATATGCCCCTAAAGACTACAACATATCCAAATTTGAACAAAATCCAACGTGTTACTCCGAAAAGTGTCCGTTTTCGCATGGAATGACTCCCACTATCGAGACAAAGACAGAGTTCCTAACGCATGCATCGACTCTATCGCTTTACAAGCTCGTTACCGGCAAGACTACACCGAGCAAAGGGACGCACACTGCTATAAACACTCCTGCACCTTTCATTATCCGTGAACAAGCGTTTCACGGTCGTTGATCGTGAAACCTGTGTCCGCTGCGCGCAGTCGATGCCATAAAAGTGAATTCGGGCTAATTGTCGGTCGGCAGCTGCTGTTCAGAATCACTCGGCGCAACAGTCGAGTTCAGCCGTTTCTCCCCTCCCACTAAACGATTAACTCGCGAAGCATCGTTGTAGACTCGGTTGAACAAAACGGCCAATACGCTTCGTCGCTTCCTTCCTTATCAAGGGAATGCAGTATTTTTTGTATTCAAAAACGCATCGATTGCCATACTCGGTATCGACGTGTCTCTTCCCCGAGCGAAGTGCAGCGCGCGTGAATTTCCGCGCGCCTCGTCACGAATCCGCGCTGATCACGG
This sequence comes from Perdita meconis, assembly GCA_030770465.2. NCBI lineage: Eukaryota > Metazoa > Arthropoda > Insecta > Hymenoptera > Andrenidae > Perdita > Perdita meconis. The sequence goes on from JASKOS020000001.1 coordinate 6,854,166, forward strand.
TAATTCCGAGTCACGGTTCGACAGCCGCCGAAAGGGTGAACCCGCCCAGCAAATTGCCGGCTAAATGTACACATCTCGGTGGCGTTAATGCAGTGCAGTTTGCATAAAGCTACTCGCCGTTTTCACGGCTCGTTCGTCACGGGTTTTCGTCCTGGTCGAAGGCGACTTCGTGAGAAAAAAAAAAGCCCGATGAATATTCGATCGGAGGTCGCGTGCCATTCAAAGGGTCCGGGATTCCCCGATTTATCGATCCCCTGCTCCATGCTCGTCCCTCCCGGAAATTCCAAGAGGAAACGAGAACGATCTCTTCCGTCCATCGCACAGTGGTCCCAATCGAAGAAGTAGCTGTTCATTTGTTAAAAAATCAGTTTCCTCATATCGCTGTTTGTTCAGCATACAGTTGCGGACAAAAGTTTCCGAACCATGTCGATTCCATATTTCACGCAGTTTCACGTATTTCATTTGGAGTGATAGAAAAATCGAATTATGTACATCGATAGAGAATTTAATGATATATTGATATATCCCCAAATCTAAGGAGGGACGTAAAAAGTTTGGTGAAAAGCAAATAATTTTCGAAAGGTGACGATTTATTTGTAGAAATAATTCGAAACTGGAATTCCTTATTCGAATCCTATTTGCAAAGATTCAAGATCGTATAATTCAAGGAGATACTAAGCTGTGATTGACAGTAAAGGACATGCAACCAAGCATTATTAAATTGTTTGGAATCCTTTGTCAGTTTATATTTGAGACTTGTATGGAAAATGAAAACTATAAGAAAATAAACATATTTGCTATATAAATGATTTAGGTAAATTCTTGTAGATTGTTAAATTGTCTAGCAATGTACATAATTAGACTTTTCTGTTACTATTAAAATTAAATACATTAGATTACATGGAATATGGAAATCGATATCGTCCGAAATTTTTCGTCCGCAACTGTATATTGCTTTCTAAATGTCTATCACTTTCGAAAATGATCAAATTAATGGTATTGATGAAAAATTGTGATTAGAACAAGCGTTTAAATATCAGCATTCTATGTATACTATTCTTTACCGAAAAAATTGCTTTCTTTCTCATTAATATCCCGAGGAATCTATTTAATATTATGTCCACTTCTTTTCACAATTAACAGTATTTGCCTGTACATTGAGAATGCATCTTGAATTAATAATAATTGTTTACAATTTATTTAAAAAATATAATACTCAACGTACTAAAGTGAATATTCAAAGTTTGCTATAATGAACGAAGCATATCTTTTGTGTTCCAAATAATACCGCAGTTTTTCGAAGTAGAATATTTTCAGCATACTTTCCCCTATATAATCATGTAAAAACCATTTCCCACTTCGTCCCACAAAGAAAGTTACGGCCACTAATAACAGTGTTTCTTTTCGTTTAGATAGGGCATTTGTTTAATTTTAACAGCTTTATCGAGTTATAAAAAAATTAATTCTAAGTTAATTCATGAATATACAATTACAACATTCAACTTACAAAGATGATAAAAGTGATGATGATGACGACGATTGAAATAATACATTAAAATCAAGTACAAAGTTTATTTTCTATATTAATAAAAAAAATATTAAATAATAGATTTTTAATAGACTATTATTTTCGCTTATAATAGATTATACGAATTGTTTTTGCATTTGACAATTTATAATTTACATATTTTTTATACTTTGATTAATATTTTTATTGTTTCATTGTAATATAATCGCAATGATAAAATACTAAAACCCATTACTTCAAAAACTATGGATTATTCTACTTATTTCAAGGTCTGAACAACTAAATGAAATTTCTTGACTTAGACCATATGTCACCACGACTTTTTAGGCATTTCCGATGACTTAGCAGAAAAATGTTTCAGGCAAAAATAAATCAACATTCAACAAGTTTAAGTATAAAATAAAAAAAAAAATTGTTTGTCATAAAAAAATCATGGTCACCTAGGTTTTTTAATTGTTACTACATATTTTTGATTGCATAATATAATAGCTGACATTAAGTCGAATTCAACGATATAGGATACTATCTCGAAATAACGCTAACATAGCTTTGACCAGCTAATTCTTTGATTGGAACCACTGTGCATCGACGCGACTGGAGCAGGAAAAGTGCTACTGAAATTTGACCGATTTCGATATCGCGATGACTAAGACGCAGACTCTTCATGGGAGCATCGAGCGTCGCTTAGGGAACGTTTACGAGGCCCGCGCGATTCGTCTCGCCGATTCGAACGGGAGCCAGCCGCGAACCCTTTATCGTTCGAAGCGAGCGTGGATAATCGCACCGGCAAGCCTTTCGTGCCGTTCGTTATTTATTGGCGTCGTTATGGGCTAATAACACGTTCCGGGGCGAGCTAGGCGTGACACCGGTGGGCGTCGCGCTGGGAGCGATCTGCTTTCTGCCCGGGGAAACTGAGGCATCGCCTCGTTTTTCGTTTCAGGTACATAACGGTGGCCTCGTCGGCGCTGAAACTGATCCTGAGGAATTTCGCGTCGGTGATTAAGTCGAACGTGGAGGCGCCTCTGCACACGATCGGCGTGGACGTGTCGCGAGAGGAACGGTAAGCGGAGCTCCGAGTCTTGAATTATTACAGTATTCCACGAATAATTGCTCCCTCAAATGTTCTGCCAGGGAGCAATTATACGTGGCTAGACACTAGTTTCGTATGCAGTCCCTTGACCTGGGCATGGGACCCCATCGAGACCCCGTTCGAGAAAAGGAAGACAATAGGAAAAATGGTCAATAGAAAAACGATCGAAAACATCAGATGCAACTCATCGGATTTCGATGAAATTACTATCAATCAATTCCTTGTACTTTTTCGATTAAAATGGCACCAAGCACGATGAAATTCGGATTATTTATACCGTTGATAGGGTAAAGTATACAGTTGTTGACCCCCCTATACATTGATTGACCCTTTCAAGAAAAGTAAAAAATATAATATAATCCTTTTCTTACATAATAAAAAATATATATATTTCAATGATCCAAATATTCTTGTTTCGAATACAATTAATATTGTACTAGGGTAACGTATACAGTTGTTGACCCCCTATACAATGATTGACCCTTTCAAGAAAAGTAAAAAATATAGTATAATCCTTTTCTGACATAGTAAAATATCAATTGTATTCGAAACAAGAATATTTGGATCATTGAAATATATATATATTTCATTATGTAAGAAAAAGATTATACTATATTTTTTACTTTTCTTGAAAGGGTCAATCATTGTATAGGGGGGTCAATAACTGTATACTTTACTCTATATCAGAAAAGGATTATACTATTTTCTACTTTTCTTGAAAGGGTCAATCATTGTATAGGGGGTCAACAACTGTGTACGTTACCCTACGTGGAGAAACGATTTACACAGTTTTAAGCTGAATCGTTAAAAACAGTCAAATTTGTTACCCAAAGGTCGAGTTCTCGACCGAGCCGTCCGCTAGTAGAATCAGACAACATGGAGCATTTACGCGTGGTTAAAAACGAGCAATTGTCCGTGGAATACTGTATTCAGTGATTCCGAAAATGTTTTCTGACAAAAGTCTTTTGCTACCAGGTACCACAAGTGCCTCTCCTGCTACGAGAAGCTCTCTACGATCAGGGGCGTTCTTCTGAAGAAGCAGTCCGCTCCTGGAAAATTGGGCGCTTCGTTTCGCGAGCTGGCGGCTCTGATAAGAAGCCTCGAGTGACCACGGCTGAGGCACCTCGCGAACCCCGCCAGGCTCGTCGTTACCTGACAGAGGATCGACAAGGACCAGGGACGATGTTGTAGAGCATCGACCACGGAGCCCTGCAGGGGACACCAGTCCTCCGAGTCGAGCCACCCCCGCAATCGGTGGACGAATCGGTCGGCTCGACGGGGATCGCCTCTTCCCTCGTCCCTCGGCTCTTTTCGGTTCCTCGTTTCCAATCGCCGAAAAACGTGGAAAGAGAACAACGGTGGGTGTCGTTGACCGCGATCGACGACCAAGGCGAGATCATAGCGAACTTGGAGTGACGGTAGTGAGTGTCGTGGACCCGAGGACAGAGGGAGGCTGCGTGTTCGCCCTCCGCGATGAGGGCTACCTTGTTTTTTAGGGACTGGGAGACAGAGAATGGAAAGGTTTCGTCGATCGAGGCTTTTGGGGCGCTGAGTAACATTGTGAATCCTGATCGACCATAAAGAGACATTAAACACTGTTGGGTGGAAGATTGAGCTGTGCAAAGGGGGTGTCTTTAATTGAGTATCGAAAGCTTCGGTACTGAGGGCTCCGAATTTGATTTCCGAGCTTCGTTAAGGTGCAGACGATTGTATTGAAAAATTACACTCGTGAGAATTTTCTACGACGTACTAATTATTATTTTCTGCGTTGTCTGATTTTTGAGTATTAAATCTAGAAAGATTCTGGAGTCTAGTCTGATCCCAATTTGGAAATTGGGTTGACCACCGAACGCAGGACTTTTATTCATATCTATACTTGCATTCGAGTTGAGGAAACGAAAAAATAGATATCTGCTATTCTTCAGTTTTATATTATTTGATGTATAAAGGTGAAAAACACGGGAAAGCTGTTGATACTCATTTTAAGTCACCCTGTAAAGACAACAGATGTGTACGTTGTATAAAGAATTTTATGGAGAAATTGCAGCCCTTTGTCGACGAGACTTTTCCGAATTTTTCGCGTTCGTTAAAGAATGCGATTGGTGTTCTGACGGCCTTCTTGCCAGTCTCGCGTTGATTCCGAAGCGAGTCCGAGTGGAAACCTACTTAACGATCACGAATAAGCAGACGACGGTTAACGTCGATAAGCGAGTTTAATTAAGGAGTAGGTAGTAACACTTTTTTCTAGAGTAACAAAGGAAAAGAGGAAATAACAAATTGTATTTTTGCAAGAGCCATTTTGCGTCCGTTCATTAATAAATATAAAAAAAAACAAAAAAGAGGAAGAGAAGGAAAAAGGTACTATAATCGTAGGTACCTCTTGAAACCCCATGAAATCGCACCAAGTATAATTGAATAGAAAGAAGACAGCTGTTTCGATCGATCGAAAGGTTCGCCTGTTAACTAGACAGAACAAATTAAATATTAAAATTGAACTATGTGTACTGTAAATAAATTAATCAATTAGTAGAATCGCTTAGTTAACAGGTTAACAAAAACGATCGGAAAGGGAGACGAGAATACCTTTTGCCATTTTAAATCATTGTTTAATAATTGGACTGCGAGGAACGTTACGCTGTTCCCTGTACTTATTTCCTACGAATCGTAGAAAAATTTTCTCGAGCAACAAAATTCTGCTTTCAAGAAAAAAAATTGAGAAACTCGGAGGGAAGAAAAGCACGAGGCTGTTTAAAAAAAATCTTCTAAATTTTCCTTGTTCGAGCGCGGAACGAATTAATCGCTCCACGTTTCTCACCCTCCCTTCGCCCCAATCTCGTCTCTTTTTCTCTATCGTCCTCATCGGCTTTCCTCGTTTTCCGCTCCATTTTTCGCCGGGTCACGAGATATTTCATGCTGTCAATAACGAGCCACGGAAAATAATTTTAACTATTGTATCAGCGAGTGTCGACGGACCATTCGCGACACGTGTTTCGCAACACAGGATCGCGATGAAATCGCTCGTACCAAACCATGAAAAGTCAGGTACAATGATGGAACTTCGTGAGCGAATGCCGAGAGAAACGAAAAGCTGTGTATAAATTCTGCGAGAGGTTTCTCCTACTTTCTTTTAAACGCTGTACAGATATTCTGCGAGCCCTTTGGCATCGTGTTCCAGCGACGGTTTTTGGGATCAGAGATCGATGCAAGTAAATACGACGAATGATTTCGACGAAGAAAGATCGAGCAAGGAGGATTTTAATCGAATAGACCAGCGGACAGAGCGAGAACGATCTTCTCCTCGCGGATGCATTGAATCGTGCCACTTTTTATCCTCTCCCTAAGATTGTTCCTAATCAGTATTTTAATCGACGAAATTCGACCCGGTGACCGATTCTAAATCGGCGTATCGATATTGTCTTCTCGAAGAGGAGCTCCAAACAACGCGTACCGCTTTGTAAAATTTGTATGGCCCCTTTTTGCAACACTCCACGAATTTTAACAACCTGTTTTTATACGATGTGATCAAGTAAATTGCCTTTACATCTGAATGTCCGATATTTTTCTGTGGTATCCACGAATCCTCTGAATCTCTGCGATTATACAGAGAAATGTTGCTGTCGAAAGCAGCTGTCGAAAAATTGGCGAGCAGAGTTCACGGAGGATCCAGCGTTCTTTTATTGCGAGGCGAACCTCGGTTTCGTTCGTTCTTCGATCCCGCAGAATTCTCGTTGGAACAGGGGTGGCGAAGGGACCAATCGGATCGCTCAAAACTCGACCGTCGATACGCAATTTGACGCTGTTTTAGCTTAACGAGACAAAACGATGAATGAAATAAATAAATAAATAAAAAAAAAAAGAAACAGACAACACGAGGAGACTCGTCGTCGGTTCCGTCCAACGTATTTTTGTAAGGGAGAGAAAGTGCGAGAGCCGCGAGAGGAAGTGTGAGTGTGCGTATTACTCCTTCGGTCTACTTCCGGATACGTTCTTGACGTCTCAGCTGCGATATCCTCTAATACCTCTGTAATTTAGATGTTCTCCACTATTTGGTGGCATTATTCTTTGACAGCAACAACTACAGCTTATAAATAGTTTCTATGAAAGAAGAAAATCAAATTTCGATTCTCAACTCTGAGTTACAACATTGTTGTTAAAGGCGGGATTCCACTGAGGCAACATGTGGCATGCTGTAATGGCGCATGCTACACAAAGTCTTTCAACCGAAGCAACAAGAAGCACGAGTAATCTTTTTTCTTCGTCCGTTTCGACAAGCTCCAGCGTATTAAATGATGTCGCACGGATTCGACAGTCAATGGATAGGTGCTTCATGTATCGTGCGACATGTCGCTGGCTGCTTGTCGTCTTGTGTTGCCTCAATGGAATTCCGGCTTAAAGTTTATGTTGGAGCTACGATAAACGATAAAACCAGGCGCGCACTAATGACAAAACAGTTTTATCACCGAAAAGGATGAAACGATTTTTCGTTGAATTGAAAAAGAAAAGAAGCATTAAAGTCGTTGTCGCATGACATTAAACAAATACAGCGTATTCTGTGGCCGCGTTCAAATCTCCATTTGCAACGAGACGATGTTTTGTCGGTCGCAATGCTTGAAATTAAAACCAGTTTGTTTTTTGTCGCATCGCATGCACGACATCTGCGATGGGTAATTTTGCGGGAAGGTATCAAACAGGGATAAAGATATCTTAAAAACTGTTTACTCGACATTTATACCGGTATTATCAATACTCGTACGCTCAGTGCAGTTGATTTTTACCCCTAGAGAAAAATGTGATGAGCAAAAATGCCCCTTTCCCACTGAAATATACAGGGTGTAATGAAAATGTTGCAGTTCCTTGAAAGGAGTGATTCCTGAGGTGATTTTGAACAACTTTTTTCTTAGCGAAAATGTTAGGTGGGACTTTGTTAACGAGTTATTAACGAAAAACACCGACCAATCGGGGAGCGAGTACAGCGGATTAATGATGACGCGGACGATGGCGGGCCAATACTATTCACAGCTGGAGCCCTTGCTGATATTCATCCACTGTACTCGCTCCCTGATTGGTCGGTGTTTTTCGTTAATAAATCGTTAACAAAGCCCCACCTAACATTTTCGCTAAGGAAGAAGTTGTTTGAAATCACCTCAGGAATTACCCCTTTTAAGGAACTGCAACATGTTTGTTACACCCTGTATAAAATACAATATACAGGGTGTAACAAAAATATTGCAGTTCCTTGAAAGGGGCGATACCTGAGGTGATTCTAAACAACTTTTTCCTTAGCGAAAATTCTAAATGAGGCTTTGTTAATGAGTTATTAACGAAAAACACCGACCAATAGAAGCACGAGTACAGTGGACGAATTTCAGCGCGGGCTCCAGTTGTGAGTAGTATTGGCCAGCCATCGTCCGCGTCATCAGTAATCCACTGTATTCGCTCCCCGATTGGTCGATGTTTTTCGTTAATAACTCGTTAACAAAGTCCCACCTAACATTTTCGCTAAGGAAAAAGTTGTTTAGAATCACCTCAGGAATCACCCCTTTCAAGGAACTGCAATATTTTTGTTACACCCTGTATACAATAGATTCTGTAGTGTATGTATTATATGTACATATATATTTTTTGTTTTTTGGTAGGAATGGGCACTTTTTCTCGTAGTGATTTTTTAGTAGCCGTCAAGAATCATTTAGACTAATTGTAGAAGTACATATTACTCGGTCGTAAAGTGTCTGTCCCATTGTCATACGATCATAGACTGTATAAGAATAGACTGCGCATCGCGGGGAAAGCGGACGGCCCCACTTTAGAAAGAGTTAGGATGCTTTAGGAGGACTTGCTATTTCTTTTTAAATCGAACGGACGGGGTTGAGGAGTTCAGTACGGTGCACCGTGTATTATACGGGTGTAAGTTCCCTCAGAAATGTGCGATGATTAGATGGAAGATCATCTAGCGACCGCTAGAGTGCGTCCGAGTAGAAACATCTGTGAGGAGCGCTCCTATTGGTTCAGCGTGCTCAAGTGATGCACTGAAAAAAATAATGTTCTAAATTTTACTACATTTTATACTAAAGTAGCAGGACAAGTGCACGTATAATAAAAATCCTAACGCAGTGTAATAAAAATTGCAACCCAGTGTAGTAAAGGCATTTGAAACTTCAGCCTTTCCTAAGAATATTTCCTACACTGTGTTGGAATTTTTACTACACTGTTCGGATTTTCACCCCACGTCCTACTATCCTGCTACTTTAGTACAAAATGTAATAAAATTTTGAACTTTATTCTTCTCAGTGTGAGGAGACCGAGCGCGAGTAAAGCTCCGTGATTATCTGTGACGCACTTTATTCGTACACATGCGTACCATACGCGGAGTTCTGATCATGACGCCCCTAGCGGCGACCAGAGGATCTTCCATCTATTGATCACAATAAATCAATCAGACAGAGATGCTTTGTCGGAACACCTCTATAACGTGATGCGGTGAGAATCAGCAGAGAGGGAAACATATGAAACACGTCCCCCACTTCAGCTACATTAAAAAGAGGTAGCAAGTCCTCCCAAAGGATCTAAACTAAAATTGGGATAGAACTTCAGGCTGACGCGCAGTCTGTAATTACCATATTGATTATCGGTTGCATGAGTGAGACTCGGTTCAGACGAGCAGTTTATGGTAATTTACCGCTGTGTTCCTTGCGTCAAATTTATTTTACACACGCCGTCTAGTTGTCGCTAGAATTTGCGGCTCGTGTGAACTGTTTTATACATATCCGTGTTCTGCTAAAACGCGGCGGCGAATCGTCGCAAACCGCTCGCCTGAACCGAGCCTAATAATTTTTAAGCGACAAGATAGCAGGAAAACAAAAGAACATTCTCTCTCTCTCTTTTACCATCCCATTCACGTCGCCGTTCTTATCGTTTATCGCAGCTCCAACAGAAACCTACCCTAAGATCTAGAATATCGTTGCACCGACAAATTTGATTGAATTAGCAAGTGTATCAGGGGTTGTTAAGAGGTTCTCAGATGTTGATAGCTGAGATGTTAATCACTCTGAAGTCGAAACGCATCCACGCCAGGGAACAGAGTCAAGTTCCCCGCGATCGTTCGACCACGTTGTACATATTTGCATATAAACGCCTTCGTTGTCTAAGCCTTTGCACTCCTATCGAACGAATGCTACGAGCTGCCTAACGCTCAATTCATTGTAACGTATACCTGCATACCCACACACCGAGAACGTGGCCGATATCGTAGAGCTTACGATTTAATTAGGAGTAATCACAAGTGATTCCGATCGCAAGTGATACCGCTGTTATTTCGATCGTGCCAGTTTATCATTTTATCGAAGACACCGCGTCCCTACTTCTTTACTTATCGCGTTCGTTTATCCGCGAGATAATCAGACAAGCACCTATTTCCGCGTTCGCCTTTCCCCTTCCCCCCTTCGTTCTCTTGCTACATTCGTTTATACTTTCGATCGCGAGAATTTCGACTACGATAAGCTTAATGATAACGACCGATGGTACGGTTCAACTCACGAGAAACGTAACAGAAAAGGTTCGATTAAGGGTTATACCGACTTTACTATTAATCGTCTAACTAGAACGTTATAGTTTTGTACGTTATGTAAATAACAATAACAATATTTTCTATATTTAATCGTAACTATATTTCTCGTACTATTTACGATCGCACCGGTGCAAAGGATCAAGAATGATTGCCGTTTTCGTTTCGCATTTTTGTCCCCGAGGACAAAATGCGGGGGTGGTGTTTGTTTCCGGAATGGACTTTGTCGTTGTTTTTTTTTTTTTTTTTTTTTTTTTCTTTTTAATTTATCGATACTTCCTTTAGATAATGGTAGCGATAGTTGGCTGGCAATGTGATTAGTATGTACTTATTGGTGATTTCGACTGTTTCGTTGCTTGGACGGAAATGCTAGATGAATTAATTAGACACAGAGTTCTGTTAATTTGGATTTATTAAGCAGATGTCGTAATTCCAGTCGCACGAATTATTATCACTGATTGAGTCAATCACATTCACAAATTTATTGTATAACAAAGTGCATGGTGATCGATTTTGTCAGTAATTATAATAATTGACTAGGAGCACAGCTGATTAAATTACTGTGCATAGAATTGATACTAAACTCAATCTTCTGAGTCCAGTATTTTTAGTATTATTAACAATCGTTCAAATTGATCAGAACTCGGATTAATCAATCGGTCCAAGTAAACGAATTTCGCGGTAAGTTTTAATTAGCATCGCCATTTTCCGTATCACTCTTACGACATATCGTTTTCTCCGATTTCACCCGTACGAAAGAATTAAATCTCCTGCCGCGCGAAGAGTATCAAAAGGTCCGCGTTTGTACTTTGGGTTCGTGTCGTCGAGAGTGTGCGCAGCATCGATTGTTTGAGAGAGTTACTTTTAAGATTACCGAAATCGGGAGAAATATTTTGAGAGGAGGGGCCTAAATAGAATTTTATTTAGCGAAGACTTGCAACTCGTCGAGCTTGTCTGTCGAACTGCCTTAACATTTGCCGATTCCTCGTTCCCGTGCGTCGTTTCTCGTCCGAAACCGCGTTAAACTAATCGACTCTTAGATTAAGGAGCCACCAAACAAACTGAGCGTCCTTGTACGGACGATCGTGAACGAATAATAACTTTGTTCAAAAATTTACTCGCCTGTCTTCAATCATTCCTTCTTCCTGAAAAAAAAACTAGATACGCAATCGGACGCAGGATATCTGCAGAGTTCGGCTTTTTTTATCCTCCCCGTTGAAAGCACCTCCCCGCACTCATCCATCAACTTCCGCATCTTTTTTTTTTTAGGTCGACGACGGCGATAGTCGATTGAAAAAAGGCGTCGAGGACTGATTGCGAGGCTTACGCGCAGAGGAATCGAGACAGCGATCGAGATACCGTGAAACGGGGAGCAAATATTCGTAATCCGTGAAATATCACGGATCGTTCTAAAACGAGCCGCGCGTGGCGGCTGTTTGCATCTGGATTATGTATTCATGGGATTATATGCGAAGGGTGGCGCGGCAACCCCTTCATCGATCAGGGAAATCATGCTAAACGGATGCTCTCGGCGCTACTGTTTCACGCTGCTCCGTTTGTGATGCTGTCGAGGTGAGTGCAGCTTTTCGGTGATCGGTAACGAAATATTAGGTTTCTGCCGCGTGAAATTGACGATTTTCGACGCTGTAATCGCAGCTTTCGGAGGAATTTATTCGTAATCGGACTGTAACTTTCATAAACTTGATTTTGTACATTTTATTATCTATTTCAATTGGGATCTTGTTGAGAAAAGGTTATTGATTTAATAAAAATCAAGTATAGTTTTAAAAATATGTTGTTTTTATTTCGATCAGTGAAGATGGGAATTTCATGTGGTATGGTCTAATATTTTCTTTTAGGAAGCGTAGTTCGTTGTGCATGAATAGATTTTTTTCTGAATGCAACTATGGAAAATGCAGTTTACTAGAAAACTTTGTGTTTCAATTTTCAGTACAGTGGAACCTTGATTAATCTAATGTCAAAGTAAAAACTGAAGCATTTTCGTAATCTTTCGATTCTCTCGAATCTTTCTATTTTTAATATTACCATCGCTAAATGAAAATTCAAGCTTCACGCAAAATTCTACTGTAATCTTATTGCTAGAGCGACGAACAATTAGAATTCAAGATAATAGAAATATAAAATAATTAAGATTAATCGAGGTTCTACTGTATTTCCTATTGCTTGTTTTATTATTAGAATGCACCTGAAGTAGAAACACTTTAAGTAGACTCGTTGAAACATGGTTCAGATTTAGTTCTAGTGTAATTAGTGAGAATTATGCAATTTCGAGTGCATCTAAAATTGCATGACCACTGTACATGCAATTGTCAGAGAGCTTCCACTCTGCATTATGATATTTGATATTCTCCCTCAGAATGCAGCTAAAGCAAAGCTGTTTGAAACAGGTGGCTCACATTCAATTATATATGTAGAATGCACTGAGCCAGTGAGTCTTATGCAATTAGCAGGGTGCAGTTCAAATTGTGTAGATTACAAATAGACAGCGAATGCTTACGCAGATTCATAGTTTTAAGGGTACAGAAGAATAAATGGAACTTAAATAAAAATATGTCTTGACTCTTGATTTCTAAATATCATACAATTATCTTATTTTTGATATTCTAAACATTTTTGGATTCATACACATTGTTATACGTTTTTGCATATTTAAATAGCCGCAAACGTAAAAGTGCATAAACATTTTCTGTCTACATAATTATAAATGCTGCATTGTAGACGCAAGTTTCGACCAGGAAATTTATGTTTCATATTTTATAATTAAATCCATGTATGTATTGAAGTGTGGTTCGGTTGCAAAGAATGCAAACAAAGATAGAATCCCAGCAGTAAATGCAATTCTGAAGAATGCAGTTATGCTAGAAATTTAATAGCCAGTGAGATTCTTCCATTCCCAATTTCAATCTTCGATAGTTCTTTTCTTAAAAGAAGAAATGGAAACAGATCCTTAAAAAAAATTGCATCGAAAGATTGTCCACTGCATGCGCAACTGTCACTGCAACTGCAGAGTGCAACTAAAAGTGCAACTCACGCAACGACTGCGACTCTAAACTTTAAACATTTTTCTACACCCTTCTACAGCAGTGGTGTCAAACACGCGGCCCGCGGCCCAAAACTTGAAATTAATTGTATGACCAAAAAAATACAATGCAACACAAGGCTAAAGGAAAAATATAATGAAATTGACATTCCAGATTTTTATTCGTACTTGCCAGAACATTTTATTGAAATGCGTATGTTTGTTGCGAGAATCTTGGCAATGTTTGGTAGTACATATCTATGTGAACAATTATTTTCTGTCTTAAAGACTAATAAAACTTCACACAGGGTGAGGTTAACAAATGAACACTTAAAATCTATGCTAAAAATATCTTTATCCCAAAAAATTACACCCGATATTGATAAAATAGTATCTGCGAAAAAATGCGAAGTGTCTAGTAAAAAAAATATTAAGTCTTCTAATTTCTAAAATTAATGTGTCTTTTAATGTATTTTTTTAATTCTTGTAAATTTATTAAAGAAAAATAAATGTAAAGTTTAAATGAGTTATTTTCCATTATAAATAAAAGACTTTTTTTTTTCTTCGTGTCTGCGGCCCGCGGATTTTCTTAAACTGAATTTGGTTGCCCGTATTCATACATGAGTTTGACACCACTGTTCTACAGCAATCTTCCACCTTAAATTCAGAACTATTATCTCATTTTTAAAATTAATTATCGCGACAAACCTACATGCTGCAAATTGCATTAAACTCGTGACTCAATTGCATAAAGAGCAATCAACCGTAGACTGCACGCAGCGTCTGTCCCTCGATTCCTCCGAATTCTCCGATCGTCTTTCCTCGGAGATCCGCCTGGAGCGGACAGCAACGGCCAGTGGGAAACTTTCCCCGGTGTCACCGTTTCTCAGGTGCAGCCCCAGGGATCGCAGTAGCCGTTGCATCAGGTGCATCGCGCTGCCACGTGAAAGGGGATATCGGTCTTCTCCGTTCTTGTTGTGACGGAGATAAGTTAAGCCCTCTTCTTGTCGCCACCTCGAGCGTCGAAAATGCTGTTTTCTCACAAAACGCCGGCAACAATGCCACCAAAGACGACGACGACAGGGTCCGGGCCCTGCGTAAGCGGATTATCCCTAACTGTAGAAAGCGATACTCGAACGCACACCCGCGCGACATACACACGAACACACCCGATGCGTCCGCGTTCTCTCTTTTTCTCGTCGATCCTACGCAGCTATTCACCTCGTCTTCGTCTTCTTCTCTACGGAGAAGAATCGTACGCCCTCCGGCGCGCGTAATCGCTATCTGCCGGAGATCTTCTTCGGAGAGGAAGCTCATTCTGTCTCTCGCTTTTTCTTCTACATTTTTTTTTTCTGGTGCTCTTTGTATCGGGGGATGTAATTCCGTGTATGTTATTGCGAGGAGGGTGGAAATTGCCGGTTAATGGACGGTTCCCAGGGGATTGCGGGATGTTCTTGGAAGAAGGAATATTCTGTGACTTGAATTTTTTTGGGAGGGAAAGCGAATTTTCGGGTTTGGGGATTTTTAGGTTGGTGGACTTGGATTTTGTGAAGAGGAATTGAAACTTTGTGATTTAGAGATTTATAGTCTGTGTATTGATTTTGTGGGCACAGAAAATGTTGCGACATTATTTTTTTTTATGGAGATACTCCTTTTCTTTGTGTAGATTTTAGTATGGGACTTGTTAGAAAATAGTAGACAGCTGTAGATGAATATTTTATTGGTAATGTTATTCTAAAAATAATGTAGGATTAAAGGATGAGTTTTGAATCCAAACTAGAATCAATCTAAAAGTAGAAGCACCTTTCAGTATGAATAAACAAATGCAATTATAATAGATGAATATTTTATTGGTAATATTATTTTGAGGATGAACTTCAGTAATATTAAAAGTATGCGAAAATCGTTGAAAATTGGAGGAATGAAGTTTTATGCAATATTAAAACCCAACGTAAAGTTAAAAAAACAAATTGATTTAGTAGTTTTTAAATTATGTAACTTTTAATTTAACGCGTATTCTTATAGGAAAACGCACAATTGAGAAATATTACTACATAATTCAGGGTGAAATGATAGGCCAAAGTTTATGAAATTTTGTGTACAGAATGATCAAACACTAAACAAAGTTGCCACAAAAAAAAAATTCGCTTTAAAAATAAGCGAAAATCTTTGAAGCTTGGAGGAATCAATCTTTATGCAATATTAAAACCCCACGCAAAATTTTATGAAAGTTGATTCAACTGAACAAACAAGTTTATGACAACAAATCAACGCGTGTCTGACTGGTTTTCATCATAAGAAGAAGCCGTATTAATATCTTGAAAAGTTTATCCTTAACCTTGTCACGTTTCTCCAAAAAAATTTTATTTATTAGATTTACGACAAATTCTATTTTATCTCAAATTTAACTTCAGAAAACATCATATAATTATTATATTTTTTAGTGAATTCAACTTTAGAAAACATTATGTATATTTTTACCTGACACTAAATTTAGTCAAAGAAGAGTATAAATAAACCATTATTTTCGTGAATTGCCTATGTTTTCCGAAATCTGTTACGTTAGATACATTCTAGAAAAAAGCGTATGAAAATCATCGGTAAATTTAGTGCTAACAGTAACTTTCCTATTTTTTTCTAGAAATTGTAACAGTTATTTAAAGAAATAAAATGCACAATTAGATAAAAAAGACTCGGAAACTCTAACAGAGTTAAAAGAACCAATAAAACTTGCTTTGAAATGTAAAAACGTTAAATATATAAAAGCCTTTTAACGTTAATCTATACAGTATAGAGTTTTAACTAACAATAAGTTAAACGCTTCGAAAAAAGCTCCTAATCAACCCTCATTCACAAGCACTTTTCAAGCCAAATCTCCATACGCAATGATTACCCTCAAGCCCTCAAGTCCTCAAAATCATTCTCCCATTTTTTTCCGCGCCTCAAACAAACTTCTCAACCCCTCAAAGTCCACCCCGAAGATATTCACTCTTCCTCCCCTCAGAAATTTCCCAAAATCCTCCCCAATTTATGGACCAATCCGACACTCCACTAGATCGTCGAAAAGTGAAGTTCCTCCGACTCTCCTCGACAAGCAGCTTACCCCCGGCGTTCCTCCAACCCCCGAGAGCCCTTGCGTCCCCGCAGCACGCTCGAAAGCACCCCCCAGAGCCACCCCGTTCCGCGCACAGGATCCTCTTTCATCGGCCCGGTCCGTTGATATAAATAATTCCCGAGCGTCGAAGGTGGCGCGGAAAATGAAGGAAAAAGCGCGGCGCGCGGTAGCTCGCAGGGTGGCAGCGCGACGTCCACAAAGAGGGGTTGTTCCCGGCGCGGGGGGATGAGAACTGGAATCCCCTGCGCGGTGGAGGGAGGAAAAAAAAGAAACGGGAGAGGGGCCATTGTGTCGTGTTCCTGTCTTTTCGCAATTTGGACGACGCGAGGCTCGCACACATCCTCGGGACACCCTCGAAATCATTGGCTCGTAAATAGAATCGCTGGGTCGGGGGTTGGATGGTGGCCACCCGGCGATGCGATTGGCTAATTACGGTGCGGAGGGGCAGGGGTGACGTCACTGGGCGTGCACGAGATACGATTGGCCATCAGCAAGGGAGGAAACCCTCGGCACCGAGGGGGCGACCTCGTCCCCCTTCCGTTTCTCGCGCCCCCTTGATCCGCGGGGTGCGCTTCGCGCCGGGGGGACGGAGGGTCGAAGAGGGGAGGGCTCGCGAAAAGGGGGACAAAGGAGGAGAAAGGCGGCACTTTCCTACAGTTAATCGATAAGCATCTCGTTCCGTGGGCTATTGTCCGCGGCTTTTGTCGCGACGCGAAAAGAAACTGAAACCCTCGGACCCGGTCTGCCATTGGATACACGGATTTCTTAGGGGTTGGGATCTGGCGAACGTTAGGCGATTCTTCTGGCGGATGTAGGAACGGTTGCGGAAGGGTTGATGTTGGGAGATGGAAGGAAGTTGAGATTAGGTGGAATCTTGGGCAACTGCCATTTCGGTTCTTGGGACTTGTCTGTGATACGTAGGATGAAGGCGCTAGAAGTCGACTACGTTTATTTTTTGGGATAAATAAATAAATATTTAATCAAGCATTTATTAAGTGATAATTTTATACTGTATTTTAAATGTCCAACTTTAAAATATGACGAAAAACGGTTTTCAGAAGTAGAAAGAATAAATGCTTTTAAAATGATTTATAAACAAGTTTTGATTCTAGGTGTGCAATTGCTGGATTTAAACACGAGACACCCAAAAATAATGATTGGGAAGAAACAGCTAATGTAATTCAGCTGTTTAGATTTTTAATTGAAAAATGAAGCTGTATGTTGTTTAAAAATATGAACATCTTGTTTATTAGCTTAACAAATTTAACAAATGCGATGATTTAGGTCATATGTTCGATTATTGAAGCAACTCAAACACTACTTTTAATGCTAATTGCTTCTTTTAATTCTTTTTTAGTTAAATAAAAATAAATTTCAAGTATTTTCATGGATTTTATATATTTGACAACACTGACTGCTAATTTTTTTTAATACACTTAATTCAAATCGACGTATTTTGTGTAGTGCCTCTGTTTATGAGATTGTTTAAGTCAATTTTTTGATACAATTGTTTTTATTATCATGATAAATAGAAACTTAACTCTTTATATACACGTATGTATATTTTTATACATACAGCTTACAGGTAAAACTTTAATTGTGTTTTAGACTTTCAAAAAATTTAAGACAATTCTAAGGTATTTATTGAAGTTTCTACTACGTTATAAAAAATCGACTTCAAATATTCCTTTAACAGCAGTAAAATTTCTACGAGAACATTATGAGAATTTTAGGAGAATTTCGCTTGTGCCATTAAAAACCTAAATTGTCTACAGAGGGTTAATTAACCCTGCTGTACTATGTCACTATTAATAACACTAAATGCAATAATTTTTATTATAACGTTATTAGAAACTCAGATAAATTTTTAATGTAACTACTGCTAAGAAACAGAAAATTCTTTATATTCAAAAATTCATTATATTTTTATCTCTAGTGTATAGAATAATTAAGACCCAAGATAATATAAACAGAAAAGATTAAGAGCCAGTTAATTGAAATTCTACTGTATTCAGTGTATCAGAAATTAAATAATATCTACTTCCAAATATTAATCTTTATACAACTCAACCAATCTCTCAAGATTATTATTTACACTAAATTCTGACTAAAAATAGATTTCTTTTTCTGAGAAACTGTCTTCACAAAGCAAGTTAATACACCTTTCAAGTTCCACTCTAATTTCGAGGTATCTGTTCCGTCCTAAAATTCATTAATCCAGAAATCATTAAAATCTTTCTCGCGTCCTAACAAGATGCAGGACCTTCAATAAGGAACTTCTTCCCTCTGCGAATAAGGAACTTCTGTAAAATATTCGGAGGAAATCCTTGAGAGTCTGCGTTACCATTTCCTCTCATCTTCAACCAGAACTCTAAATCTCAGGAAGCTTCCATCCGTCCTCCGGCTCGGGCGAGCAACCCGTCCGAATTCAAATCCGTTCCACTTCACCCTCGCAGTCGGTCGAGAAAGGAGGATCTCCCTCCTCCATCGCCTCCCTCCTCAGCCTCTACCAACTCCCCCGAAAACTCGAAACCGTGGATCGAACATCGGCGCAAGGCCGGAGCACGTGCTGGTCCCGTCGCTCCGTCTGCCAGCTGCAAATATCGTGCAGAGGTCGAGTGACTTTCAGACGCGTGCAGAGGCCCGCGAACGAAGGAACCCGGGATCCATCTGGCGTGTGCGTGACCTCCTTGAATTATCCTCGCTGGCTGTGACGGGCGAACCTCCACTTTGCCATTTCCTATTTCGTCGTTTTCAGTTAAGGCATGCCCCTCGAACGCCGCGTCGCGTCGGGGCCCGATCGGGGATCGCAGGCGTGTGTCGCGCCGGAGGGATGTTTAAGTAGCCCTACCTTTTGTTATTTAAATCTTGTCTGGACGCGGTGGCGCGAAAGGTAATCAAGTAAGGAGAAAAATTGTTTCGCGCGGTTTCCGGGAATCTTTGTCCTCGTGTTATTCGGTTTGCGTCTAAGAACTCGTGATGGTTAACCCGCTCACAATCGCGTTCCTCGTAAGCTTGTTGCCCCATGTATGGGACCAGTCAATAAATGGTAATGAGGGAGATCGAACGACGGTTGTAAAGGCGACTGATATTCGTCAGGTTTCCTTTTTCTTTTATTTTTTTTGGCTATTTTTGGTGGTGCTCCGCGGTGGATTCAACGGTTTGGAAAGTTCAGATTTTGTTAAAAGACGTTTAGGGTCTTCGTGCTATAATCTCGCATTGGATTTTTGTCGGGAGAAAAATTTTTGGGGGATAAATAATTGAAATATGCAATCATTAGACTGCGGATGTTTATGCAAAATTTATATGTCGAAATATTCAAAATATATGCAAAATTAATGCAAAATGTATTCAGGAATATGAAAAATATATGCAAAAAATATGAAAGCTGTATGCAAATTGTTTTATTATTTGCACTATTTACTACTTACTACTGCTGTTACTACTACTACTACTGTACTTACTACTATTTACTGTAATTTGCATTACAATATGTTACGATTATTTTTTCCATATTTTGAACTGTTAATTGGTGCCTTTTATCAGATACAATTAATTTGTAGGCGGAAAATGTTCTTTTAACATCACAGGATGTGATAGGAGCATGCGTATACTTTTTCCATAGCAGTAAGTGTATGCTGTTTTAGCTGTGATTTTCGTTCAGAATTCATCTACGCAAAAAGAATAGTAGAGGACGACATACAATTAAAATCACGTTTATAATTGAAAATATTAATTTTCATGCATGTTCCTGATACTTGAACACATGTCTCTTTATTACAAACCTCACAAGTAACTGTATCATCATAAAACCACTTTCTGTCCAAGTCCTATAACATTACCTATAAATATATGCATTTGCATAAACATCCGCAGTCTAGCAATCACATGTCTTAGACTACTAGGATTAGACCTACTTTAATCGGAAAAATTCTAGACACCGCAATTTATGCCATTTAAAGGCGAATTTTTTAGGGAGAGCCACCCTATTTATGGATTCAATGTTTCAAACACTGTAGTCCTAAAATTTTGTTCTTTGACAACTAAAAATAGGTTCTAATTCAGCCCTTCCGAATTTCCTCAGCTTCAAATTCTAGGACTTTTAGATTCCTTGATCAATCGTCACTCCAACGCATTGTTTAGCCAGTCTTGACTTCATATTATACAGGGTGGTCCACGCAACTTGTGCACCTCTATAACTTCCAAAATATGCGTTGCACGAAAAAATTTTGTATACAAAAGTTGCATGGTTTAAAGGAATACATTATGTAGTGCATTTATTTTTTTTATAGGTGGAGGCGTTTCGAAGATTTGAAGGTCAATTTTGTTTTTTTAAGTAGAATACTATATTTTTTATATCAAAATATGGAAGAACATCGAATTCTGAGTAAAAAAGTATTGACCTTTATTAGCATTAAACCTAATAGCTAACGAGTAATTTCACTTTATTTCTTGAAAATTTTCTCCACGTATCACAAATCTGTGATAAGGTTGAATCTCCAACTTGATATTACGTGAAGAAAAGTTTCAAGAAATAAAGTGAAATTACTCGTTAGCTATTAGGTTTAGGGCTAATAAAGGTCAATACTTTTTTACTCCAAATTCGATATTCTTCCGTATTTTGGTATAAAAAATATAGTATTCTATTTAAAAAAACAAAGTTGACCTTCAAATCTCCGAAACGCTTTCACCTATAAAAAAATAAATGCACTACATACTGTATCCCTTTAAACCATGCAACTTTTGTGTACAAAATTTTTTCGTGCAACGCATATTTTGGAAGTTATACATAGAAGGTGCACAAGTTGCGTGGACCACCCTGTATGTTCATATCTTGAGGCCAAACCTACTCAAAAGGAACAAATTAGAAATTTCAAAATTGATAATGTTTGAAATCCACTTTTTGAGGGAGATCCGCTCATTTACAGACTCAAACCCAGCACAATATTTCTCAAATTGTCAACTTTGACAAGTAAAACTAGGTTCAAATTCAGCATCTCGAAATTCCCCAGCTCCAAATTCAATGCCTCCCAGACTTTTCAATCATTCTTCTGTCTCTTTTCCACTCCCAGACATGAAGATCGCGACTCCATGGAGCAAAGCTTTGAGGTTCGACGAAGAGAGTCGAAGAAACTAGAACTTCGTTTGCGCACTGAATGGCAAAACACGACATCCAACCGCGTTGAAATAATGTCCCGTGACACCGCGGATTCTTCTGGCCCAGCGATCGCGGGTCCGTTATCGTCCGGGGACCGAGTATCGCGTCGACAGGACAACATGTCGTCAACCGACGCGTGGTCGGGCGATCAACGCGACGAGACCTTGCGTGTGCCACCTAGATATAGAATTACGGTATCGATATCGAATTATACGCCGTCTTGAATCGATACCGGTGGAAAAAAAACTCGACCGGCCTCTCCCTTCTATGGAGATCGAGACGGTTGCGGGGGGATGAAAGGGGCGGGGGAGGATGCTCCTTGGGTCGATTGTCAGGTGGATCCTTCTCGCTCCAGTTCCTGGGAAGTTCGAGTAATCCTGGAGGACGATGAATTCGACGACTTTGGAACCAAAGACGATTTATTTCGGCTTTGTAGGGTGAAAGCACTAGTAGTCGATCACTTGAAGCTAAATTTTAATTATATGTATTAACAAAACGAAACATTCAATGTTTTAAAATATATGATATACATGATAGTACTTTAAATTGATTCAATGTATCACTAATATTTTTTATTTGTATATGAAAGTTTTGGAAAAGACGTAATTAACGTTAAAAGTAAAGTGTCCGAGCCGCTTCAGTAGTCGTCCATGTAATCGAAATTATCGCATTTGTTAAATTTGTCAAGCTCATAACTAGACTGCGGATGTTTATGCAAATTCACATTTTTAAGGGCATAGAAAAAGAAAACAAACTGAGAGAAAAGTGTTTTTTACCTTCTAAATATCATAGAATGTATTTTATTTGCGATATTTCATGTATTTTTGCATCTTTACACATCATTGTGCATTTTAGCACATTTAAAATCGCCATAATTGCATAAACATCCGCAGTCTACTCATAACTAAGAATGTTGATACTTTTTAAATAGCATACAGCCTCATTTTGCAATGAAAAATGTATACAGCTGAATTACATTAGCTATTTTTTCTCAAAGCTCGGTTTTAGGCGCCTCGTGCTTGAAACCAGCAGTTCTACATGTAGAATCGAACCTTGTTTAGAAATCATTTTAAAAGCATTTGTTTTCTTTACTTTTAAAAGTCGCTTTTCGTTGTATTTTGAAGTTAGACATTTAAAGTGCAATATAAAATGATCATTTAATAAATGCATTATTCCAATAGTTAGTTTTTTAACCTAAACAATAAAAATGGTCGACTACTAGAGGGTGGTCGACTTCTAGTGTATTCACCCTACTTTGACTGATTGTAAGCTAAATTCAATTCTTAGAAATTCTTTGGAATTATCTTGAGAAACATTAATTAATCCTCAGTGATTTTCAAATTAAGTGATCCTCAAATTAATTCTTCAACTTTACATACCAATTTGTGGAGCTTCCTTCGCTGATAGATATTAATATAATATTGCAGTAGAACCTCAGTTTTACCTGGTAGCGTAGAATCTCTTGATTCAAGACTCGAATTACAATGATTCCCATTTTTAATTGTCTAGGATTTCAGTTAATTAATGCACTAAGTACAAAAGTGCAGCGGAAGTCCGAGTAAAACTTGAACTGTGATTTAATAACGTTCTACTAATTATTATCATTCTATTTTACAAATCTGAATTCGATTAATCGAGGTTGTATTGACGTTCGCCGTTTCGAAGTAAACGGTTGCACAATTTCTTCTTTTTTTTTTCTTTTCTTTCGTTGGAATGACGGACCGAAGGCTTCGAACAATGAAAAATCGATCCACAGACCGGTGCGCGACGCAACGCTCGAGTAAATTTCTGCAACGTTGCGCCGGCGATCGGAACAGGAGCAACAAGAAGGGAGGCGAAACAAGCCCGAGCAGGAAAATGTGGTTGCCGAGCGCAAGGGTGGCGGAGCAGAAGGGGGAGGAGAGATGATTAAATTAGTTGAAGGACTCAGAACGGAGGACAAAGAAATTCGCCGGGGAAAAACAGCGGTGTCTCGTTGCGCAAAGATGCAGGACGCGAGCGCAACCGGTTGCGAAATTAACAAGTTAACGATGGGTGACGCGGTACACCGTGTCGGATCGAGATTATGTCGATCCGTCATGGATCACGGGAACCTGCGCTCGATTCTGATCCTTCGAGCCTTTGTAGACGGTGCGTGGGTGTTACGATGCCCTTCGGAGGACGGAACATCAATTGCAAGGGCCTGGAAATTGATTAGAGTTACTTGGAACCAACGCTTCGTACGATGTAGAATAACTCCTAATCAACTAATTTTCTAACAGACAATTACTGCAGTCAATTTCAAGATCTGCACATATTTTTCGCATCATTTCCTCTCATTTTCAACGACGTAACATTAGTCATACGATCGCCGTGTAGCAATCTCGAACAAAAAACAATCGAACACGAGATGCAGTTTTTTCGAGATCAGAATAAGACTGTGATTTCATTTCCTTTATGCGATTGCAACATCGTCTCGTAAACGTGCCAATTTAATGGCCAGCGGTCCAATCAATTTACTGTCGAACCAAAAACAAGGAAACTAAATTTTTTAGAACAGCGCTACTCGATTTCCTCCGCTTGCGCGGCGCTACCGTTGCTTTCCACCAAAAGGCGATCAGGATTTTGAATGAAACCGAAGGATCTGAGATTCTCCGTGTTCAGAGGCTCGAGCGCGGTGCGAGGCCGACGAAAGTGGACGAAAAATGAAACGAGGATGGCAGCGGGGAGGGAAATAAGGTGAACCGTTGCGGCGTGGACTGGTAAGTTTCTTTTGTGCGGTTTCGCGTCGATGCTCTGTTGCCGTTTTCTTCTTGTTGTTCTCGTCGATGCACGGATCGCCGTTACCAGCGTCCTTCTCCATTCACGGAGACAAAGTAACCGTGTAATCGAGCCTCTCCGAGGAAGCTCCTTCCGATCCACTATCTTCTTTCTTCGCCTCCTCCTCGCCCCGAACCGCCGTCGGTTCCGTTTCCATTCCCTTCGCGGGTTGGACGGTCATCTGGAAGCAAGTGAACTCGATCAAGACGATGGACGGGAACAATTTATTTCGGAAACGAAGTCGCAAGTTCTTCGGAGTCAACATTTTGACCCAGAAAACTTATTATTTATTTATTTATTTATTTATTGACGGGATAAACCTTTTAGTATACACAATATTAAGCATCCAAAATAGAGATGAGCCATATTATTTTACAAATTAATTCTTAGAAAATCGACGAGATTTAATCGCTGTACAAAATAGGTTCATCGAGTTAGAGAACAAATCTACACTACTCAGATATAAATCAGCTTGTTTTAATGCTCTATTAACAGGATTAATAGAGCTACATTTGAATGACGGCAGTCTATAAACAAATATAGCGTTATTTCGAAGATTTTTCTGTGGTACACTAAGATTAATTGTGCAGATAAGATCAGAGCAATCTATTTTAGAGTTAACTATTTTAAATGTAAAGATTAAGTCATTATGAAGAATTTTTATGGGAACACTGGATCTGCTTTTGGTTCTACGTTAATTATCCCACGAAGAATGTGACTCGGAAATTTTCTTAGCGTCTGAGCCCAATAAACATGATTGAAATCTCTGTTTTTTAAGTATATTGCTTGGTTTTGCAATATTCATTTAGTACCTTGGAGGATTTTTGTGGGATCGCTGGTCTTTTTCAAGTTTTACGTCAATTATCCCACAAAAAGAGTCTCTAGAAAATTTTGCTGAGCCACTGTTGTGAGTCTAGTTATTATTATTAGATGGTGGATGTTTATACAGATTCATAATTTCATAGAAATAAAAGAATGAGATTTAAACTTAAATAGAAGTCTGTTTTGCTTTTTAAATACTATAAAAATTGATATTATGTTCAATATTTTTGCATCTATGAACATTATTATAAGTTTTAATTGCCATGGATGCATAAACATCCGCAGTTTAATGATTACAATCGCGATTCTCTAACAATAAGTGCATTACTTTGCTTTTGCAATAATAAAGTAAATATTGTAAATTTGGTGTATTGGAGGATTTTTATGGGACCACTGGTCTTCTTCTGGTTCTACGTTAATTACCCCATAAGCAATTTTACCTTCGAACATTTTCTAAGTCTTCAAAGACCAATAATTATGATTAATCCTTGTTTTTTAAATACATTGTTTTGCTTTGCAATATTAAAAAACATAAATTTGGTGTATGGGAATTGATTTCTTCTTCAAGGATACAGTTTTCATGGTTTTTAATTATTAATTAGGTAATTAGGAAGCTCCCTTTCGGCGTCCTCGAGTCTACAAGGGTATCGGGAAGCGTTCTTCCACTCGAGAAGTCGTGACTCCTCTCGTCGCGTTAAAATAAACATCTGCGTCCTCGATCCTTCGAGGACCTCTTCACGGAGGTTGCCGAAGAGCTCTGTGAAGAGGTCCTGAAGGGTCAGCTTGCACAAACAGGATCGGCAAACACACAGGAGACGTATTTTCTGTTTCCGGTGAAGGAGCACGCGAGTAAAGTCAAACAAATGATCGATGGATCGACCGGGATCATCTGATCCTTGTTCCCCACGAAATTCTGGAAAATCGTCTGGATATCCGCTATCAAATTCGACTACTGCAAATGCTACTTATACGAAATTTATACTTGATTCATCGTCATTAAAAATAGCGTTGCAAAAAAAGAATGCGAAGAGTCCGTAGATTTTGAGTTGATTTTTGACCGAATTTCCTTGTGGGCGATTCGTTGCCGTCGCC
This sequence comes from Perdita meconis, assembly GCA_030770465.2. NCBI lineage: Eukaryota > Metazoa > Arthropoda > Insecta > Hymenoptera > Andrenidae > Perdita > Perdita meconis. The sequence goes on from JASKOS020000001.1 coordinate 6,880,371, forward strand.
TCGATTTTTGGATGGCATTTCCGGTGGCATCGAGACCGAAAAAACGGAGCCGAGACGGATCGAAATCGGAGCTCGAAGGGGGAAAAAGTATCCGAAGAAGCCGCTACCCTCCGCAGTGCCATTTAAACGGTTTAACGTGGGTGTAATTGAAAGGCGCGTAACGGCTGATTACGCCGCTCCGAAGGGGACCATTCAGTCGAGCGGCACAAAGGTACGACAGAGCGAAGACAATGCGAGGCTCCGGCGCTGATTAAAATGAGAATTAGGGAAATAAAGGCTGCCTGCACTAATTGCGCCTAGCGGCTTATCGCCTGACCTTATGTCGAGCTGACGCGGTTGCAGATTGCAGGATCGGTTTATCAGTTCTGACGTTTCCCGTTTCGGATCCGTGAAAGCACTTGACAGTCACCTCGCTGGCGAAGCAAATTTTTCTCATTTGCATCTATCACGATAAAGTGATGAAGACTTTTCCGTTTAGCAGCTCATCGTATGAGTTACTTCGCGTCTAAACGTGTCAATTGTAGGAACCAATTAGACTGAATATTAATCTTGTCATTAGTAGATTGCGGATTTTTATGGAAAATTAAATTCAAGCTTTTGAACAATAGTGTTGTCTTACTTTCTAAATACCGTAACTCGTTTTATACTTTTGATATTTTGCATATTTTGGCATCAGTCAATAGTTTATTGTATTTTTTTGTAGTTCAAACTATCATAAATGCATAAAATCCGTACTCGAATCATTAGAAAAGAGACATTCGATGTGTAATGCTTGATATTTTATTTGTTTATGAAGTTCGTAATAACATCATAGATCATCCAGAAATATTGAAAAAAGATTTCATACGTTGTATTCTGTTTTGTAAAGGAAATCATAGGATAGTATTTAATCATTTTTGTCCGACTTCTAACACTTTTCGTCGTTTTTTTATTTTTTCAACGATTCTTTACAGAGTCAAGGGAATCAGTCAAGGAATTAGTAGATCCATTATGAATTTACTTTTTGTCTTCATATATACATTTATACCAAAGAATTATTTACTCGTCAATATAAGTAAATAAAGGAAGAAAGCATAGAATGATTCTATGCTTCTAGTTTAGTGAATGAATGTAGAAGATATATGCAGGGCTGGATAAAATAGTATTTGAAATAAAAAATAAAAATATTTTCAGAGATTATTTCCAAAACTATGTTATTTTGAATAATTTGAAATATCTATTTGTTTTTGTATTAATGGAAATACTATTTGAAATATTTATTTAATCTCTCAAGTATATGAAATATATATTTCAATTATGTCTTTCCCAACACGAACTTAAAATAGTTACTTGAAATAAATATTTCTGCTATTATTAGTGGAATGAAACTTCAACATTACCTTTCACCGAAATAAGCTATGGATATATCTAGACATTCATAACTATGCTTATACATTATAGAGTAAGAGAAAGATGTAAGTAAAATACTATGAAATACTAGTTGAAATAATTAATTTTCATATATCCTTAAAACAATATTATTTCAAATATTTATTCCTAATACATTCTACGAAAACTATTATTTCAAATAATTATTTCTAAAACATCGTTCAGCAAATATTACTTCAATTAATAGCTAATATACATGTGTAATAAATAGATATTTTCAATTATTCTTCTATGTAGAACTAAGAAATAAAGTAAATGCTGAAATACTACTTTATTTAAATAAAAGTATTGTAATTACTATTTCCAATACGTTTTATTTGAATTGTACCCAGCACTGGATATATGATGACATTTTGTACAATATTTTGCGCCCATGCTTATTTCTTATAAACAATTAAAATGTGAAGTTACAATTACAATTAATAGGGTGATACAATGTAAATCCTAATACAATAAATATGTTAATAATTCTAAAGTTATTTGCATTATTTTGTAAATAAATACATTCGCATAGTTTCAATTTTGTAAAAATTTGAAGATACGTAATGCGAGTTTGATTTCGAGTAACTGTGATATGATCTACATGTATAATGTAGTACAAACACTGTAGATCTCCTTGTTAGCCTCATGGAAGTCTCAGATTCCTTTCACATTGACAAATGAATTTGACTATATATATGATAAATGCCCCGATAGTGAATTACTAAAAATAAAAATATAAGGTGTTGTCAAAAGTAACGAGGCATTTATCTGCTTATTTTGAAGCAGTTCCAACGCCTTTGATTCTTATTTTTACCATTTCACGTTGAAAATATCGAAAACTGGAGCACTGTTCACTACTGGGACATTTGCTTCATCCAAAATTAGGTCAGTGCGAATCTTGAAAATCTAATCCTCCGTTTGTACGATAGAAAAAAAAGGGTAAATCGCAGGGGTGGTACACAGGGCAAGCGAAAGAAGTTACGTAGGCGTGCTGCACCGGCTGGTCTTTACGATCCCTTTCTTTCTCCCCGACGCGACGGCTGCGCGTCCGGCGTCCGCCGATATACAAAACGTTAATATCCTGCGACGAGGAGTTAATGGACACGCGGAGCTTCCCCGCAGCCAGAGGCGCAGATAATATATAGTCGATGTAACAAGGTTATAACCGGGCGTCCCGTCTCTCGCCACCCCTTTCGCTCGTTTCGCGTGCCTCCGTCAGGGTTAAACGTGACGAGGACAAATCGTGGACTCCCTTTCCCTTCGTCCTCCCTCGCTCCGCGTTTTGTCGAGCCCTTCTTCCTTCCCGTGATGGATGGTCCTACCAGGTGATGCACCCTCTCTCGTTAAAAACCCACCCCCGTGTAACACGCGTCCGTCGCTTCTCGTGCCTCGACCGGAGGATCTCTCTGTCGCTCTTAAAACGATAGAAGGGTAGTACGAATTCGACGCGACTTTCGATTTCTATTCAACTGTCGCGGATTTCGCCTTTTCCTTTTTCCTCGCCGATGACTCGTGCCTCGGAGAGTTTAATCGTCTTCCATTCGTTCCGCTCCGGGGGCGGGTTCATGAAAAACTCGTCGTCATCCGCACCCGTGCTACGGAGATTTCAGATTTCCCATGGTGCTTCCGACGACCGGTTCGAAGCGCTTCCTCCTGGATTTTCGGAACGATTCATGGTCGAACCTTGGACCATGGGTTGCGCAAGTCACGGGACTTTCCGTTTAGTAGCGATTTACAATAATTTTCGGGTTGACCGATGAGACGGCGAAGCTATTTTTTATAAAAGCGAAATCTGACGATGAAAATCTTTCTTCTCAACTCCTTTCGAGTGAAATCATTGAAAGTGTTAATCGCTCCTCTTAGGTATTATTTATTCATTTATTTATTTATTTATTTATTTCGGTTTCACGGGAAATAAATTCCCATTGGTGTACAAAAAGACGGATAAAGAGACTATAAATTACATCGAGGATAAAATTAAACAAAAGATAAGCTAGTTTCATTTAAGGATTTGCCTTTTTAGGGAGTAAATAGAGCAACAAAATAGATCCAAATCACCCCCTAGAACAGCCATACTCAACCTGCGGCTCGGCAAGCTTTTTGTGCCGCCCGATATACACCCCCGCTCAAAAGTATGTGGACACTAACCATTTTTATGAAATTTGGGATATATTATGTATACTGTTGTTGTTAAACGGTATATATTGTTAAATTCTGTCCCGTACATGTATGTAATGTATTCTAGTAATATTCTATTGTTTCCAAGTAATTGTATCCAACGTATCAACTCAAAATCAATTCCAATTTTATATTATTAGTATCATCGAAAAAAATAAAATTCTGTTGTTTCCAAGTAGTTGTATCCAACGTATCAATCCAAAATCAATTCCAATTTTATATTATTAGTATCATCGAAAAAAAAGTCTCGTTTTTCTTTCAAGAATATTTTTCATTAACTACATAATTTTTGAGAGAAAAGTGAAGTACACAGTTTTGTAGGGCACAAAATTATCTACAAAAAAGCCCTATGAGTCAAGTTTGTATGCCCAATACTTCTCGAATTATATAGCTTGACATAAAATTTATAATGAAAACTGGTGTAAAATCATAAAGAAAACCAGTTTTTCGCAAATAACTCGTGAAATATAACTTTTTCGAAAATTATACAAGGGAGCTTCTTTCTAGAAAATTAAATTTTTAGTTTATGAGTAAATTATCAATCTTTCTTTTTCATCTTGTAATTATATTTATTTCTTCAGTGTCGTATCAAAGGAAATAGATGTAATGTTTATTATTAAATTTATTCAAACTTCTCGCGTCTTTGGCTGTTTTGAAAATTGTGTATACATGTACGTAGTTCCTTTTTCTGCCACATAAGCGCTGTACGACTAAGGAACTACGTACATGTATACACAATTTTCAAAACAGCCAAAGACGCGAGAAGTTTGAATAAATTTAATGATAAACATTACATCTATTTCCTTTGATACGACACTGAAGAAATAAATATAATTACAAGATGAAAAAGAAAGATTGATAATTTACTCATAAACTAAAAATTTAATTTTCTAGAAAGAAGCTCCCTTGTATAATTTTCGAAAAAGTTATATTTCACGAGTTATTTGCGAAAAACTGGTTTTCTTTATGATTTTACACCAGTTTTCATTATAAATTTTATGTCAAGCTATATAATTCGAGAACTATTGGGCATACAAACTTGACTCATAGAGCTTTTTTGTAGATAATTTTGTGCCCTACAAAACTGTGTACTTCACTTTTCTCTCAAAAATTTTGTAGTTAATGAAAAATATTCTTGAAAGAAAAACAAGAACTTTCCCCATGTATTTCAAATGGAAAATCGTATTTTCCGATGAGCCAAGTCTGTAATTGAGTTAAAAATTATTGTGTTGCACGACAATTTTTGTTTTATCATCTACTATCAATTTTTCAATCAGCATTTGAAAAAAAAAATATTGCTCTAAAATGACACACCCTAATGTACATATGTGGCCCGAGAAAAGAAAAGGTTGAGTATGGCTGCCCTAGAGCATTAGCCAATCCGCGTATTCGATTTATAGGGTAAAAATTTGAGAATTTCGAGGTATGCATAAGAGAATAAAATGTAAGCGTGGGTCTGAGGGACCTAAGCAGGAGCATAGAGATTAACAAGCTCAAGGAGTCGAGGACAACAGATGGAACCTTTGAGAATTTTATGAAGAAACACCAAGTTCGAACAAGTTCTTCGGGTTTCAAAAGCATTAATCTTGATTATGCTCTAGAACTCGTCAGAATTTTTCCAACGCTTCATCAAGGTCCGCCATAAATTTTTTTCATCGAACGAAGAGCAGAGTGAAATATTGAAAGGAAGATCCCCGCGAGTCTGTCGTCAGGTCGGTCCTAGACGCGTCGAGGCTCCGATAAGGTCGTAACTCGTTTTTAGACGGCACTAATTTTAGAAGCAGTTCTAGAGGAAGGATTTCTCGCTAGAAGGCGGCGATGTCGCGGAAAACGGTCGTCGTTTCCCACAAGCGGAAGGGGCGTCGTTAATCGGAGCTCGGAGCACCAGCAGACATCAGAGACGACTGGCAGGAGAAACAAACAGTGTCCGTCTCCGTACGGCGGATTTTATTATCGGGGGCGTAAGCGCGGTTTTATTACGGCGAAAAACTGTTTGGACCCCACAGACGGGTTTCGGAAGAAGGCTGGCGCGTCGAAACGACGCTTTGACGAGTGCCGACGCGGCCTTCGTCCCTGGCGATTACTTTTGTCGTCTGGCGTCGCGGTGAGCTTTTATGGAAATTTATATTGGTGTCCCGCGAGACCGAATTCGCGTGTATTTAGATATTTTGTAGGCTGTCTTCGAGTTTCTTCGACGCTTTGACTCCGCGGTTCAGAATCTTTCAAGCTTTGGCACCTCGACGATGGAAATGGGATTTGAGTTGTCTTCGAGGTTTTTTTAAGGAGGCTTCGTGAAAAGTTGACAAATGATTGCAGGAGTCTACAGGGTGTTCCCGTTAAGTTATACCACCATTTTTTAGGCATTTCCGGTAGTGCAATTAAAAAATGTTTCGGATAAAAATTTATCAGTACTCGGTTGACTACATGTTTGCATATTCTGAAATCTCAAAGAATGCTTTTTACGTAAAAAAGTCAAGTTCACCTTACAAGGAGTTTTGTATCATAGAGGATGGATCGTAGTTCGAACATGTGATTTAACCTTATTTATTTTGTAAGAAATAATTTTTCATTAAAATTACGTTTGCACAAAATTTTCGAGTTCAAGGTCATTTCAAGGTTAGTATAATACGTTGTTGAATTCATCTCAACGTCAGTAACAATCCTGTGATGTTAAAAACATATGGCGCTATTAAAAAAGCCAAGGTAACCTTGACTTTTTGACGTAAAAAGCATTTTTTAAGATTTCAAAATATGCGAACATGTAGTCGACCGAGTACTGATAAATTTTTGTCTGAAACATTTTTTAATTGCACTACCGGAAATGCCTAAAAAATGGTGACATAACTTAACGGGAAAACCTTGTATACATATAGTGTACATCCAGGGAGCCTTTAGGGTTTTGGGATTTTTCTGATTGGTTTTAGGATGTCTTCAGGTTTCTGTAGAATGGTCTCAGCTTTTTAATACCATTTCTAGGTTCTGTCTTTAGAATATCTTCAAAGTAAACTGTCTTTGAAGTGTGTTTAGAAAACTTTAGATTATCTTCAAAGTATCGTCAGTATTTTAATATATTTAGAATCGGACTTCAGACTATTCTGAGATTCTATTCAGTTCCTTTCCCTTTTTCTGTACATCCTCTGCATCTGCAAAATGGTTTTATACTGTTTTCGAATTTTTTAGTTCCTTCTTTAGGTTGTTTTCAGTGTCTTGACATTGTTTTCAAGCTGACTAAAGTCAGACTAGAATCAGACTTTCTATAGATTTCTCAGCTTCTTTGTGATTAGTAGACTGCGGAAGTTTATGCATTTATAGCAATTTTCAAATTACAAAAACCTATAAGGACCCCTGCAGGTATAAAAATGCAATCAAATCTAAAAAAAATAATGCATTTTATAATATTTAGAAAATAAAACACACATTATTTAAGATTCAGTTGCTATTGTATGTCTATAAAAATATTAATTTGCATAAATTTCCGCAGTCTAGTGATTAGATACTGAAGTCTCTAAATTAGTTTCAAGTTGTCTTCCTCTTAATTTTTGCATAATAATTTCCATAGAATCTCTTTAACTGCTTTTAGGATATCTTCAGATTTTCTTCAGGTTGTCGTCAACTTCCCCAACAAATTTCTTCATAAAATATTTGAATTGTCTTCAGGTTCTCCTCGACATTTTTCAACACTCCCAGAAGCTTCTCAATTGCCTAAAACTTTTCTTAATTTTTCCAAGCCCTATCACCATATTACCATATCAACATTCTCTATGCATCTCCAAGATATTTCCAAACTATCATAAGGTTTTCTTCTACACAGCTTCATCATCGCACCAACCACAGCCAATATCCGCCACCGAAAGCCAAAAGCCTCCCCAAAAAGCCAACAAAACCCCCAGACCTGACAAACCCACCCCTTCACCGTCCAGTCGCGACCAAAAGGTCAATCTTCCCGGACTGTGTCCACCATCGTCCACGTCGCAGAATTAGTCGTATACCCAAAAAATAGCCAGCAGGTCCGCTACGATGGGCGGTCAGTTTCGTTCGAGTTTCCCTGGCCGAATAGCGAGGAGGCCGAGCGAACCATTCTTCACCTTCCTCCCTTTTTTCATTCCTCTTTCCGTCCCGAAAGCGTTTCGGATTCGCGGGGCCGGTCAACGTTTCGCAACAACGCGCGCGTTGCGCAACGCAGCTGCGCTGCTTAATTGACAAGAAAGACCCGGCGCCGCGGGAACCACCTTGTACATTTGCCCCCGTCGCCCCCTATAATTCGATCAAGAACCCCGTTGACGCGCGACACTGTTGACATTTGGTTATTTTGACGTCACGCTGCGATCTGTCGATTCGGGGGAAGTTAACGGGAGTCGTAGCCACTCCTAACCCTTGCCTTTCGGGGCCCTCTTCGGGGACCTCCCGCGGGGCCTTGCTGCTCGGTCCGACGGGGAATCGCGACGGAGCGATCGCGAATTAACGGACGATTCTCTGAAACAATGTGTCTTTCAGGTTTGTTTCAGAAATCCTCCGATCAAAGTTCTTTTACCCAATCTCGATCGTTCTGAGTTCTTCGAACGGGGGTAAGGTGAATGTCCCAATTTCTGTTCATGTCCCGATTTCTAATCACCTCGTGTTTTTCTTATTATTATAAATGTTACGTTTGTACTATAATTGTAAAAAAATAATTATAAGTTCTTTGATCATTCATGCGAGCGATGCACAGGTTTGTTAGAAAGAAAGTGCTACGTAAGCAACGAAAAAAATTTTAGAACAAGGAACTTACTCGTTCTAATCGTATTCTTACTGCTTAGACTGAAGAACAGCAATTTCATTGTGATTCGATAATCGGACCGAACGTAGGGTAATGGTCCCAATTAATGAGCCTATACCTATTAGTGTGCCTCTACGCTTAAATAAATTGTAAAAAAGAATATCTCCAAGAAATAAAAGAAAAACGTTTTTTTAAATAAAGTCAAAGTATTAAACTTAATGAAAAAAAATGTTTTTCTGTTATTTCTAAAGGGATTCCTTTTTTATAACTTATTTAAATGTAAGGGCACACTAATAGGTTCAGGCTCATTAATAGGGACCAGTACCCTAGCGTGTGCAGAAATAAATCGTATTTAATACTAAAAACGTTTACTGTATTTTACTCTGGATTTTTACTGGATTTTTATTGGATTTTTTGTGAGTTATTTGTCGTGAGCAGAAATACGGACATTTAGAGTACTACATTGAATTAGCCATTATTAATAATTAAACGTCATATAACATCTTTTTAAAATATTTTTGAATTGATTCATTATCGAGGTATTAATTACTTTGCAAATTTTTACTGCAAATAAACTTTTTAGATCCTTTTCATAACGAGTGAACGCTTAAATGAGCAGAAATTGGGACATTCACCTTAGAGTTTGTTTTTTTTTTTTTATTAAAGTCGTTGAAGTTCTACGTAGGAATTGAGTTTTTATCAAGTGTTTAGGTATAGGAATCCCGTTATTTGATTGTCGGGAATTGAAACTCGTCACGAAAAGAGGCTATGGGAAATTGATTGCCTGATAGCTACCTGTTCGAAAGCGACAGAGGGTTGGACAAGTCGGGGGATGCGCCTTCAAGCCGAGATTTTAGGGCCGGACTCGGTGCGAAATTTAGCACCTAGAAGACAGTTACGAGGCGCCCAGACGATCCGAAGAACCGCGGCGTTCGCTAAACCGCTAATTTCACAGTCGTTTAAGCGACGATAACTCATCGAGATTTATTATTCGAGCGCCGCGCCGGGCTTGACATCATATTCCATTAGGCTCGGGGGACTGGTCGACGGTGTTCGCGATTTTACGAGCTCTTTGCGAACGGAGGAAACTTTTCTATGTCTTTTTTTTACATAATTAAGAACTAGGAAGCCCGCAAAAGTCCTACGGAATACAATATGCAACAGGGAAATGAATACTTTGTATAATTAAGTCTTTATGCAGAACCAAACTTAGTTTTCTTCTTCTTCAACAAAGAAGCGAATGAAAAATTAAGGATTTCGATATTTACAAACCTTGCAATTATTTATATTCATAGCAGACATCAATATTTTTCTATCTCGAAACAAATAAAATTGTATGTAAAATATAATAAAATTGTTTAGAATTGCGGATAAATGGTAGAAAGCGTCTCACTTCTTCGCCCAAAGAAAAATCGAAAAAGAGAAGAGCAGCTGTAGAATCGAAATAAAGGAAATTCGACAGCGGAAACTGTGATCCAGTTATTCGCGGCGAATCGTCTCCCCCTCGTGCGGTTCCGTAAAATCTAGAACTATCGCTGCTCTTCGGGCACAAAAGTCGCGCAGGCCTCTTTGAAGCGCGTAACACAAGCGGAACCGACATTTGCATCGGCGTGGAATCGTGCCACTGGGCCTTTCCATCAAGCGATTGACCAAAAAATAGGGGAACAGAGAGAGAGAGGAAGGGAGGAACAGGTCGGCGTATTTTAGTTTTCCAAAAATGCGCAAACCGTCGGGCTGATCCGTCAGAGCTGTCGTTAAAGGAGCCGACAGCGGGACAATGAGACCTTTCCTATCCTCTTACGCATGCGAATTACACGGATCAAGGACCACGAATGTGCATCGATCATATTCGCGTCGAGACGGGACGTTGACGTTTAGCTCGGAAATTGCGTTATTTTGAGGTGGCTTAGAATATTGACATTGGCTTGATCGAGGCTGAAGTCGAGGAGATGGTTTTCTTTGGAGATTTTCCGGTATTTGGGATTTTTTCTTTATTGGGAAATTGGAAATGTTCTGAATTTTTGAGGGATCTATACGTCGATTTTTAAATTTTGGGAAATTTTGTTTGGAGTCTAAAGTTTGTTAGAATTTTTAGTAATTCGTAGTGTTTTTTCACTGATTTTTATCCTTGGTAGTTTTGAAATTTCGGAAGGTTGAAATTATTCGCAAATTAAGAGGATTCTATAGGGCAAAGAATAGTGGTGTACTGATTGTTTAGCTCTCGGTGATCTTTATTTGGGGATTGAAGTTTTCCAAAATTTTGAGTTAATTTTTTAGAATGTCTGTACACTGATTTTCAATTATTGGCAGTTTGAAAAATTTTAGATGATTGACATTGAATCTTCGACGATTTAGCGAATTTTATGGGGTAAGAAAAAATGGTAATTTGGTGAAGTTCAATTCTAATGATCTTCATTTCTAGAGACTACAAATTTTCATCCATCTCGGATAATCATTATACTACTGATTTTTAACTCTCGATGGTTTTTATTTGGGGGTTGAAACTTTCCAAAATTTTAAGGTAATTCCTCAGAGCGTCTATTTACACACTGAATACTAAATCTTGGTAGTTTCTACTTTCGAGGGGTTAAAATTCTTTGAATATTTGAATAATTTAACAAGACAAAAATACTGATAATTCGCTAAAATTCCAACATCAATCCTGTGTTAATCCTCCACAATTGCATGAATAAAAATGATATCCTAAACCTATAAATAGACTGTGGATGTTTATGCAAATGCATATATTTATAGGAAAGAGATAATGTTATAGGACTTGGACAGAAAGTGGTTTTATCATTTGAGGATTTAAAAAATATAATTTCTTTTTTGCATATTTTGCATTATGTATGTTTTGTATATTGCATATTTTTTGTCATATATTTGTCTCATTTCTGCATATTTCGTATATATTCGATTGACCAGATTCCCTTGATCAAAAACAAACGTTAGAAATATCGCAAGTCGTTCTTGTTATTGACAACAAATATGTACTACTGTGTCTTAGTTTACTTCCCCATTCTCGCGTGATACAGTTGATGATGATACAGTTGCTTGTGAGGCTTGTAATAAAGACATACGTGTTCAAGTATCAGGAACATGCATGAAAATTAATATTTTAAATTATAAATGTGATTTTAATTGTATATCGTCCTCTACTATTCTTTTTGTGTAGATGGATTGTGAACAAAAGTCACAGCTAAAACAGCATACACTTACTGCTATGGAAAAAGTATACGCATGCTCCTATCACATCCTGTGATGTTAAAAGAACATTTTCCGCCTACAAATTAATTGTATCTGATAAAAGGCACCAATTAACAGTTCAAAATATGGAAAAAATAATCGTAACATGTTGTAATGCAAATTACAGCAAATAATAATAAGTACAGTAGTAGTAGTAGTAACAGCAGTAGTAAGTAGTAAAATAGTGCAAATAATAAAACAATTTGCATACAGGTTTCATATTTTTTGCATATATTTTTCATATTCCTGAATATATTTCGCATTAATTTTGCATATATTTTGCATATTTCGACATACAAATTTTGCATAAACATCCACAGTCTACCTATAAATATATAAAATACACTTTAAATGGTGCTCTATATTTTTCATAAACACAGAACCAAATGAAACAAAGCTCTACAACATTCCTAAATTGTATTTAGCCCCCATGGTTCGCTAAGGGTCAAATCAGTAATTTCTATAAAATTGAAATTTCTCCGATCTTCCAATAATTCCGCAGCCTTAAGAATTCTAGCAAAATGAAAAGATTCGGTTCCTCGCTTATCGATTAAAACACACTAGTCGGCAATAAATCGTCACTTTCCGCCCCCCGGCGTCGCCCAATTGTCCCGTCCAAGAATTCACATCGCCCGACGAGGTGTACCTGTTTCCAGGAGTTGAAAAATCGCTTGCCGCCAGAAAAATCGTCGTTTCATGTACCAATTGAGCGTCTTCTTGGATCGCCGAAAGAAGAGCAACGTCTCGAAAAAGAAGGCCCCATGAAAGGAGACGAGCTGCGAGCAATGGCGTGACGGGAAGTCGTTTCGTCAATGGCCACTGTGTATAGACTGGGACCGACAATGAGCGACAGCGAAGGGGAACCCCCTTCGATCCGAAGCGTTCTCGAGGTGTAAATGGCACGAAATGGTATTAAAGGGACTCTACCTGCCGGACACTTTTCAAACGCGTCTCTCCGCGTCTCTCCTTCTTCTCCTTTTCATCCCCCTCGAGCGAGATTGAAACGTAACGTTGACGCATCGGCTGCCATTCACCGGGTCCTGGGACGCGTTGGCGCCTTTCCCGGAATCCTCTCTTCCTCTCATTTCTCCGTTCTCTCGCTCTCCCGATCCATTCAGGCTACCGGTCATTCTTCGATCGCCTTTCTTCAGAAAATTCTTCACTGGGGATATCGATCCTCGGGATCCTCGCGGAGATCGGAGACTGGTGGCTTCTCTTGTGAGAAAACTTTGGCTTCGGTGCTCCGGTATTTATATTGAGCTGCACTGGTATTGAAAAAATTGTTTTACGATTTTTTATGATCTTGTGAATCTAAACCGGAAGATTTTTGGACAGTTCACGAGGTTCGAAAATCGTGGAGAAAATTTTCTTTAGGTCCGCTTTGGAAATCTATCCCTCAGGAAATTGGGAGAGCTGACAAGGGAAGTTCGGTGAGTGTCACTCGCCGATTTTAATGAAACTTTGTACAATTTTTCTATGGTCCAATCTAAGAATCTTGCCCTGTATAGTAGCTGCCCATACTCGACTTTAAGGGAGATACTACCTCTTTAATTCAACTCGCCCTTTTCATTTCGGTGCTTATAACTGACAAAGTATAAGTGTTATAAAAAAATGTTTTATACAAAAGCTTTACTGTTGTTTAAGATCCATGGGATGGCTGTAAGAAAATTTTGCAAAAACGAATTCTTTATAAAAATTAAATTTTACCTACCTCCCTTTTTCTGACAAAAAATGTTTTCGTTTCCGGTGAATAAAGAGAAATTCGTTTTTTCAAAATTTTCTTACAGCCATCCTATAGGTCTTAGACAAGAGTGAAACTTTTGTATGAAACATTTTTTTATAACGCTTATACTTTGTCTGTTATAAGCACCGAAATGAAAAGGGCGATTTGGATTAAAGGGGTAGTTTCTCCCTTAAAGTCGAGTATGGGCAGCTACTATATAGGGCAAAATTCTTAGGTTGGATCATAGAAAAATCGTACAAAGTTTCATTAAAATCGACGAGTGACACTCACCAAACTTCCCTTGTGAGATAATGTTTAAGGCAGTCTTCAGAAACTTGGAACCCGCTATAGGCTCACCATTATCTTTACTATTATTCTACTCACCTTTTTCATGAAACTAGAGTGATCTGTACAACATTTTCGTTAGAGAAAATTTTGTTTAAAACTACCTCAGGGATCACTTTTTTTAACGACCTGCAACATTTTTGTTACACCTTGTACAGGGCGTTCGGAACATGAATCATAACTTCTAAGCTAACTAATTTTCGATCTAAGTACTCCAACACTTTTTTAAAGAGAATACAAATGCATACAAAATATAGAATTATATTTAAAAAGGTTGAGATGAAAGATTGACATTGATTTTTTATTAAACAAACATTTTTTAGTAATATTCAATATTGGAATGTGTTATCAATTAAATACTTCTTCAGAGTTAATAACTAAATTGCGACGAGAGAGAATGAAAAAATATTAAGCAGTCCCCGCATCCCTTAAAATGTTTGAACTCTACAATCTCAACGCTAAACAAATCGCGAGAGCACATCAAATACTTAAAATACAGTAGAACTCCAGCCTCTTCCACCCCCAGTTACACAACCAGGACAACAGAAATCTTCCCTCCGAATCAGTTCTCAGGTCAGGAGCACAAAAAATGATCGTACGTCATAAATCCGCCCACCTTGACGGTTCCCTTCCTCCTCCGAGGACGCGATATTAGAGATCAATTCCAGCCCATAAATACGAGAATCCATCGGACGCCGTAGATCAAGAGGATCCCCGGTCGGTAAACAGGATAGCGTTACAGATTCCTTAAAAGAGATCCAACTTTCGAAGGGTGGCTGTCGTCGAGGGTCGCGGAACAGGGGCCAAAAACAGAATGGGCTGTGTATCGGAGGCGAGCTACGGAATCAGAGGATTAAGCCGGGCTGAATGCCTTCTCCGTGGTTTCCTTTTCTCCTCCTTCCTGCCCCGCACACACACACACAGAGGCACCACCTTTCCTCTCCTCCTCATCGAATGCAGAGGATCAAAGGTGAACGGCCCAAAAAGGAAGCTAATCCTCCCGGTACATGCGTACGAGCGTCTCGCGTGTGCACCTTCGGCCTCGGGGCCGACGAGCCTGACGGTATTATGAGATCTGGATCGCGTGGGAGGGTCCTGTTTACACCTAAGTAACGCGACGCCGATTCAGGAAACTCTATAAGTCGTGAAATCGAGACCATTAGCCTGCTGACGATCGCTGAGTGCCGTGGAATCGTGTTCTTCGTGTGCGTTGCACTCTTTCTGGTAGTGTTCCTTTTAGTGGGCGAATCAATTTGGAGAGAATTTCGGGTAATTGGATTTTTTCAGGATTTCTGAGAGGATTAGTCCTTTTGGAGAATTTTGTTGCGTTTCCTCTGTAGGATTTTGGGATGTTAGGATTATTTTGATTGTGATTAGTTCAGGAAGAATTTTATGGGATTTTTTTATTTAGAAGGTTTTTCATTCATCAGACAGGTTAATAATTTTGGTAGGCTAGCAGTTTTTGAAGGATTCTATCTGACCATCAATTCTGAAGAATTCTGACAGGCTTTCAGTTTTTTAAGAATTCTTCAAAATCATCAATTTTCAACACTTTTATTGAGTTAGTAATTTTTACAAATTTTGTCAAATTACTAATTCTAAAGAATTTTATTGAGATAATAAGTTTTTAAGAAATTTAGTAGTTTATTAATTCTGAAGAATTTTTTAAAACTAATGATGCTCGAAGAATTAGAAGAATTCTGTCAAATTATAAGTTTGGAATAATTTTATTAGGCCTTGCAGTTTATTTTAAATTCCGTCAGACTATGAATTTTGCACAATATTCTTGGGTTAGCAATTTTCGAAGAATTCTCTCAAATTCCCAATTTTGAAGAATTTCATTTCGCTAGCAATTTGTCAAAGAATTCTATCAAGTTATAAGTTCTAAAGAATTTTGTCTATCATTATGAGAAAACATTATCAACTTCTTAGTTTATCTTTTTCAATCTTATTATTTTTAGCACGAAATATTTATTTATTTATTTATTTATTTACGGGAAGCAATTCCCATTAGTATACAAGTAGTTAACTACAGTTCAATAGATAACGAACAACAAATATAAAGAAAATAATAACTTTAAACTATAAATTGCAAATAATATATGGCGAGATTAAGTAGAGAGAGAAAAATCAAAAGAAGTCAAAAATTTGTTTTCTGAATACCGAAACTGAGCCATAAAACGTGTCTAAGTTATGTTCAAATGCATTCGCCGTGATGCATAGACGGTTAATAGTATCAGTTTTGGCGTAATTGGAGGTATAGTTTGCTGATAGAAACGTTTGCGATTTTCTGAGAGATCGTGTAGGCGCATATAAATTAATGAGCTCTAGGAGTTGAGAACAATTGATGCATCCGCGTAGAACTTTAAAAAGAAACATCAACTCTGAAATTGTTCTTCTACTCTCTAAGGACATAAGTTTCAGCCTTTCCATAGCAGGAAGATAATTATGATCAGAGAAGTGCATTTTTTCTCCAATCTTAAACGCTACATACCTAAGAAACTTATGTTGTACTCTTTCGATCTGCAGCTTAAATTTTGTGTAGTGTGGGGATCATATGACCGAGGCATATTCTAACGAAATATAATTTTGAAAAAATAAATAGAGAAACAGAAATAAAGATGACTAAATATTAATTGTTTGCATATTGAAATTTCAAGAAGCAACTTAATTTTCAAAATCTCTACTCCAAATATTCTAAAACCATAAAAATTCAATCAATTCATTAACTTCCATATTTTTACTATACTTTTCTCTCATCAAATAAAATTCTACAATTTCAAGCTCCCCACAAAGTATTCCATTTCTCCAACAAGTGAACCTCGAAGCAATTTTCCGACCCGAAGACAGTTCGAAGACCGAAGTGAATCCGGCGGAAAGGAACCGATGATCGAAGACGAATCGATAGACCCTGAAAGATCCACGGGGACATCGTGAAACGATCAAGACGAGAGGCCCGAGAGAAGGATCGTCGATTTTATCTTCCGCCAGGCGCAACGGATACTTTCTTTATTTTCCCTTGAGCGGAGGGCCTCGACGGATTCGTCCTGGTAAGAAGAAAGGACGAGAGGAGGGAAGCGAAGCGTGGCGTCTCGGAATAATGGACGATCGATTTCTACTGATTTCTTGCACCGTAAAACACGAGTCTTCTCGCTGTTCCTTGTCGGCCCTCGACACAAAGAGCGCCGATCCATTTTCTTAGGATTTTCTGGGACGTTGCGAGGCGTCCGCTACTCGCTGTAATCTCGCGATCGAGGTCGCATCTTCGAAGCAGAGGAGCCTGTAGCGATTCTCTTCATTCTCCAATTCTGTTTTCCGTGATTTCCCAGTTACTAATCAATTTTCAAACGCAAAATCGGAGCGACGCGTCTACAGCAAATAAATTACGGGGCTCCGCTTTCCGAACCCAGTCCATTATTACACGCTTCGTTGGCCGGGGCTGTTTGCCTTTCCCATGTCCGGAATAATCCGCGATTTTGCCCGACTTGTCGCGCGTATCCCGAAACGAGTAAATAAGCGAGGACCCCGCCTGGAATCGGCTTAAACGACGTCTAGCTCGCTGACATATTGACGTCCGACGTGTGAAAGGGGTGAGTTCGACGTCTAACATTTCCCAAACACCTTTGATGCCTTCTACTTATTATTACGAGATGCTGAAGTTCACAGAAATTCGGTTTGCGATTCAACCGATCGCGAATCGAACGAAAAATTGGAAAGAGAAAAACTGGCATAAGGTAAATGTCCCAATTTCTGCTCACGTCCCGATTTCTAATCACTTCGTATTTTTCTTATTATTATAAATATTAAGTTTGTACTGTAATTGTAAAAAAATAATTATAAGTTCTTTGATCATTCATGCGAGTGATGCACGGGTTTGTTAGAAAGAAAGTGCTGTGTAAGCAACGAAAAAAATTTTAGAACAAGGAACTTACTCGTTCTGATCGTATTCTTACTGCTTAGACTAAAGAATAGCAATTTCATTGTGATTCGATAATCGAACCGAATGTAGTGTGTGCAGAAATAAATCGTATGTAATGCTAAAAACGATTACTGTATTTAATTCTGGATTTTTACTGGATTTTTTGTGAGAATTTTGTCGTGAGCAGAAATACGGACATTTAGAATACTACAGTGAATTAGCCATTATTAATAATTAAACGTCATATAAGATCTTTTTAAAATATTTTTCAATTAATTGATTCATTATCGAGGTATTAATCGATTACTTTGCAAATTTTTACTACAAACAAATTTTTTATATCCTTTTCATAATGAGTGAACACTTAAATGAGCAGAAATTGGGACATTCACCTTACATGATAGTACTTTAAATCGATTCAATGTATCACTAATATTTTTTATTTGTACATGAAAGTTTTGGAAAAGACGTAATTAACGTTAAAAGTAAAGTGTCCAAGTCGCTTCAGTAGTCGACCATATAATCGAAATTATCGCATTTGTTAAATTTGTCAAGCTCATAACTAAGAATGTTGATACTTTTTAAATAGCATACAGCCTCATTTTGCAATGAAAAATGTATACAGCTGAATAACATTAGCTATTTTTTCTCAAAGCTCGGTTTTAGGCGCCTCGTGTTTGAAACCAGCAGTTCTATATGTAAAATCGAACCTTGTTTAGAAATCATTTTAAAAGCATTTATTTTCTTTACTTTTAAAAATCGCTTTTCGTTGGATTTTGAAGTTAGACATATAAAGTACAATATAAAATGATCATTTAATAATTGCATTATTCCAATAGTTAGTTTTTTAACCTAAACAATAAAAATGGTCGACTACTAGAGGGTGATCGACTTCTAGTGTAGTCACCCCACTTTGACTGATTGTAAGCTAAATTCAATTCTTGGAAATTCTTTGGAATTATCTTGAGAAACATTAATTAATCCTCAGTGATTTTCAAATTAAATGATCCTCAAATTAATTCTTCAACTTTGCATACCAATTTGTGAAGCTTCCTTCGCTGATAGATATTAATATAATATTGCAGTAGAACCTCAGTTTTACCTGGTAGCGTAGAATCTCTTGATTCAAGACTCGAATCACAATGATTCCCATTTTTAATTGTCTAGGACATTACTTTGCAAATTTTTACTACAAACAAATTTTTTATATCCTTTTCATAACGAGTGAACGCTTAAATGAACAGAAATTGTGACATTCACCTTAATGGAATTCCCCTCAGAATAATAATGCGGGGGGCAGGAAATTTCGTAAGCTGCATACGACTTAATTTTCTCGACTTTTTCTAACGAATAATGGAGAAAAAAGTGGACGCAGCCAGAATTCGTCGACAGGTTCACCGTTGCTCCGTGTCGCGGGGTGCGATAAGTGGTAATTGATTTTACGCCCCTTGATTTATGACCCCGGCGACACAAAACCTCGCTTTTGGGGTAAAAATCGCTCGGAATCCAACCCCATCGTTCCTCCCCGTATCTAAACTGTCGCATCGACATGTGTTACCCCTTCTGCGGACTCTGATGGGGCGCAATTTCCATCTTTATCGGCGAAAATGCGAGCTCGGCTTTTGTGCGAACCGCGTCATGCTTTTCCTCGAATTTGCCGGGATCGACGCTCGTGACGGTCGTTTCTCGGTTGGATGAAGGATCGGTTTTATCGCCTGTGGTTGGTCACTGTGTGACCGATTGCGATTCTTTTGTTAGTACGGTTGAAATTTTTAAGTTACCAATTTCGGCAAGTTGAAAAGCAAAATAAGGTCTTCAGAAATCATAGTAATTATTTTACGGTAGCGATTTTTGAGACATGCGTTTAGAATACCTAAAATTATGACTATTTAATTCCGTTAAAAGCAACTAACGATGCTTCGGATTTCAATCATTAAGAGATTGCAACGGCTTTCGAAGCCTTTTTTGAAACAGTGTTTAAGATGAATGAGCGAATGTCGAGTGAACGCTGTTTCAGGCTCGTTGCGAGCTCCAGGGGCCGGGGGCATTCAGGGGCACGGGGCGTCAAAGCGAGTTAACGTCGAATAAATCAAAATAAAAGGGGGGCAGCGCGGTGCCCGCTGCGCGACGGCCCAGAAAGATCAGGGGTGCCCTTTTCGGATCGAAAGAGTTACCTGCTTCGAGCGCTGTTTTCCATCGTGTGCAGCTCACGCTCGCGAGGATCCATGGTTCGTGGGCATCGACCAGTGAAATTTTTATTAATGTTCGTGAACGGCCTCGCGCCTCTTTGCTTCCCTCTTTCGAGGGGGTTGCAGGCGTCAAACGTTGTTACAGCGATACGAACCTCGCATCAGAAACTATTACCAAAGTCACAGACAGAGCCCAATTTTTCAGAAATGTAACAACGATGCTTTCGCACATCAGAATCAAACTTTTACATAAATCCCATGAACATTAATTTTTCACAATTGAAACATCCTTCATAGAAATACATAAATGAGTATTGTCGATCTCGGATTAACACTTTCGCTGCTGTAAAAATTTAAACATTATTTCAGAGAAGCTATGCTTTCGTTTTATTAAAAATACATTTTTTGGGGGTAATCATATTTGTATTTAAATTAGAGCTCTTTTCATCCGAGGATATTAACTATATTATTTATTTATTTATTTACGGGAAAAGTTCCCCTTAGTGTACAAGTAATTAGTAGCAGTACATTAGAGGACGAATTAACATGTATAAAGAGATTAATAAAAATTAAACTATAATTATATCTAATGAGGTTAATTAAATATTAGAGAAATATTATATTTGAATGTTGATATAACTCAAAATCCAAATATAAGTATCCGGATATCCGTAATTAGATCCGAATATTGAAGTACTTGGTTTCGGATCTTTTATCATGATTAGATGCTCCAACATAAAGTTTTTCTTATTTGGATTTCGATAAAATAGAACAAGCTTCAGAAAAGTGATTAATCCTTTGAGTCATTAAAATAAAAGATCCGAAATCGCGTCCTCGAATGCTCCGATTGAAGTACGAATACTCGGATATTCAAATCATAATTGCGATTCGGATTTCAAGTTAAAACTAGTAATTCGGATAATCGGACATTGCGACAGAAAAAATCCTAATCCCAATCTAAATGAACAAGTATCCGGATATCTGGATAAATATAAATTGTATGAGTCGAAGTAACAGAGTAAGAAACAAAATTGTTTCGCTGTAACAGCACAGCATAAATTAATTGTTTAAAAGAAACATAGAAACAGCAGCAGAGTCAGCACCAGCGAAGGTGAAACGAATTTTCCTGAGATTCGAAGCAAGCTCAACCAGAGAAAATTTCGCCGGCTTAAACCGTCTCCCAAAAAATAATCGCTTCAGTGCGGAGGAACGACGCGATTGAGCTAAAGGGATGTATCAGAGGGAGGGAGGTTCGCGGCGCAATTTAAAGGATTTCAGGACACCCTCGTTAGGTCCTGCAGACGACGGGGGATGAGTAGGCGTCCCTGTTTTTGCCGGTGGGTCGAGCCTGAAATTCGTCGGGCGCGCTTTATCCGGGGAAAATTCAATTATAACGAACGCGGAGACGCAGGCGCCGCGACGTCCGCGTCGGCCATTGCTACATCACCATGGATACCAGGGAGGAGACGACGAGAAGAAACGCGCTAAACCGGTATCGATCCTGGCCACCCTCGTCGGGGGGGAGGGGGGTGGGTCTTCTCGCGAAATTATTTCCACGGGGCTCCCTAGCGAATCCTCTTTTTGCCTGATGCCCGATTAATCTTGCGCCACCCAGACCTCCCGACGCTCGGATATCGTTAAATCCGGAGGATGCTGTCCTTCTGCGCGCCGTTTAGTGGAAGAATTGTGGCGGTACTTGCTATTTTTTACAATGAAATTAGAGGCGCTGCAGTTTGGATAATTGGGGATGAAGATTTGGGTTTGAAAGCTTTGGATTTTTATTTGATTGCACTTTTCAGATATCGCACCTCTCGTAAATAGTTCCATGTAGGGTAAACATACCAATAAATGGACGGTACCCAGTAGATGGACAGATTTTAGATTAATCGATAATTATGGAAAAACTAGGTTTTTAGTTTATATTATTGTTTCTTTATTTTGTAGAGAAATCGTATATTGCCTTAGAAATTTAACATTTTCAATTAAAGTGTTTTTTGTATGCGAAAAAATATTTCATAATACTGTCCATCTACTGGTGATACATGTTACGAGTACATTTTTCATAATTTTATGATGGAAGAAATTAATTCCTTTAGCTACAACAAACTTTTTTTTTAATTCATATATTTGTTTTGTACAAAATGTTTGAATTTTGTTTATAAAACAAATATTTCTTAAGCTACGTCTACACTATATAACAAAACACGTTATATAACAAAGTTATAAAACTTGTGAGAAAACGAAAAAAGAAAAATATTATATAACATTTATATGTCAGAAATTATATGATTTCGAAATTTTGCCCTTGACGATTCTGGAGTAAGTGCCATGGGGTTTATTAAAATCGCTTCAAAAGTTTGTTTAAAGAGCAAGAGTTTAACCACAGGATTTATTTATTTTTTAACAACGAATCTTGCTGTGCTATCTAAACATCCTCCACGTTTGAAATCATTGATGTGAGAAATGCTGAGAAACAGTACTAAATACATAATTTTGTAACAAGTTATAAAAATATGTTATATAACAAAGTTATAAAATAATTTGTTATATAACACTGTTTTGTTACATAGTGTAGACGCAGCTTAAGTAATACTTCAATACAAATGTCGGAATCAGCTGAACCGTCCATCTACTGGCTTGCTCACCCTACGAATATACAGGGTGTCCCAAACTCAACGCGGGAGCCGGACTCTGATTCTGAACAACTTTTGATTCTGAACAACTTTTTCCTTTGCAAAAATGTTCTCCGAAGCTTTATTAACGAGTTACTGAAGAAAAACATCGGCCAATCATAGAGCGAGTACAGTGGATTAATGACGGCGCGGGAGTTGGCGAGCCAACACTACTCAAAGCTGGGGCGCGCGCTGAAATTCATCCACTGTATTCGTGTTTCTATTGGTCGGTGTTTTTTGTTAATAACTCGTTAATAAAGTTTCGGATAACATTTTTGCAAAGGAAAAAATTATTTAGAATCACCCCAGGAATCATTTCCGGCTCCCGCGTCGAGTTTGGGACACCCTGTATATATTTTTAAATTAAATAGACGTTAAATTGTTTCATAATCATGGAAAATAATCACAGAAAAACACGGAAAGTATATAAAATATTCGCAACTAAAGTAATTTTAACAACAAACCGACTTTTTCAACGCCAAATGAAGAAATCACCGAACTAAATATCCGAAAGCGATAATCCATCTTCATGCCGAATTGCATCCGAATTTATTTATTTAAACTAGACGGGCGAAGCCCTTTACATGTAATAATAATTATAATAATACTTAAGACGTGGTATTTTACAAATTCCTAAACTAAATTGAGAAGTTCACTCTTAAACAACGAGATGTTACCTGAGAAAAAAATCAATATTCTTAACGTATGTACTTGTTTCTTTGAGTATGCGATTAACTGAATCAAGTGATCCATATTATCATTGATGTATAAGTCAATGAGTTCGAGTAGCGACGAACAGTCTGCTGTTGCATTAATAATTTAAAAAAGAAAAATCATTCATTCAAAATTACACTCAGAGGACTCCAGATCGGAGAAATTCAAAACTCGAACCGTCCGCATGCAGCTCTTTCATCGCGGACAATAAGCAAAAAAAAAAAAAAGGAGCTCTATCAACGCCTCTCCGACGGAGTAGCGTGCGCTGCACAACGCGGCGCGGTAGGTATACGACTCAATTCAACTCGAGTCATTTTACACGGCTCGAAATAAATCCCCGTTCCGGGTGCATTCAATCGAAAACGACACCGAGAAAACGAGAGAACAGAGACGGACGAACGGGACAGGCGAAAGGAGAGAGCGGAGAGAACGTTGCATAGGTATAAATCCAAGCCTCTCTGTTTGCGCATGTTTTACATCGACGCCCCGTCTGTTTGCAGACAGTAAATTATGTCGTACAATAAGGGGCACCCCTTTCGACGGTCCTCTCTCCGCGGATTATAAAACGGGGAAAAAGGGGGAAAAGCCTCCTCTGCGTTGCTCTTTTATTGATGAGAACCTTTGTCGCGACCTCTCGACCCCTCCTTGTCTACTCAAGAATTCGCACTATGCAAATGTTGCGCTCTTAATTTTTTTTCTCCGAGGCTCGGGAATTTTCGAGTAGCCTTTTTCTGTAATACGATATTTTTTTTTTTCCAATATCCTGCAGGGAATATCGTTGCAGGGAAGAGGAAGAGGCGAGGGAAATTGAGGAGCGCGGACGTGGTCGCGCGATGTTTTGCGTCTCGAAGGAATAAAAAGGACGAAACGTCACGATCGTGCGGTCGGAATTCTGCGGTCGGTCTTACGATATTCGCGACGGGGAGAGACCGCAAAGACAATCGAGATGACTCTCAGACGTTCATCTCGACTTTTGCCGCGGTCGTACGTGCACCGTTAGCTACGCATCATTTTCGTTACCGCGAAAAAAAACGGCAGGAAAGTGCCAATTTTTTGGTACCACCGTTGTCGCGGAACTTTGAACCCTGTCTATTCGATTCTCAATTCTAACGAGAAAGCAATAATTTCGTGGAGCTTGAACGAAGACAGCTTCCTCCGGAATTCCGTTGCAAAATATTCGCTGTTGTTCCGAAAAATTCGCATAGTTCTGTTGAATCTATAAAACTATCGAATTTTATGTGCAATTCCGTTCGAAAAAGCTTCACACATTTCCTTGATATCCAAATGCAGTAGAACTCTGATTAACCAGCTCTAAATCATTTTCTGTTTCCATTATTCTAAAAATTATTCGGTATACTAGCAATAAAACAGAACTGTGACTAAATTCTGAATTTTGTTTCAGTGATAGTACATCAAAAATAAAATTCTTTATCAAGCAAATGCTTTGGTTGTGATTTTGATATCCAGGCCTTTAATCGAAGCTCTACATCTAAAACACTGTATTTTCATGATTTCCACGTTCTACAATTTTTTCTTCGTCATCGCGAAAGGGTTGATAAATTTAATCGAGCTAATTAAGTTTCTTTTCCTGATTTCTCCGAGCGAGAAGAAAGTTTAAGAGTTTCGACGGAATTGAATATTTCATGGATGATAGTAGGAAGAAGGAGGAAAGTTGGAGAGTTGTTGGCTGTTCGATGTAGAGATTCGATGAAAGAACCTAGAGAAGGGGGCGGGGATAATAGAGACGTCGCCGGTTTAACGTACGTGACGTGTAATTAAACGCAGTCGCACCGATTCGCAGAGTCGCGTGTGGATCGGTAGGCAGATCCCCCGTGATGCTGGCAATTACCGAGGGCTTAGGCTGCGACGACAGTGCTCAAAGGTCGGCCCGTTCACAGTGGAAACCGTGCCGACCCCTGTCCACCCCCTGGTGCACTCAATGCCGATTCGGTCCGGGGGCCACGTGTCACACTGCTCCGAAATATTCATATCCTGCCTCTGCCTTTCGGAGGACGGATTCTGGGGACGTTCGTGAGCCTGTATAATGCGCTGAGACCCGCGACGCCTTCGAGAAGAAGAACTGTACTCTAGAATTTTTGTGCTGAACCGCGATATCGTTTAGGAAAGAAGTAAAGAAAAAAAACATTGTTACTGGATCTACAGCATCCCTTTTGAATATTGAGAACGTTAATTCTGTGACTCACGCGGTGGGTTACTTGTAATGTCTGATGCGAGCATGGCTGATGGATCCTCGATGATGGCTCATTGACCACGAGGCTTCCTCTGGTGCACTGTCATGCTTAGTGTCAGCACGTGGCTCGTCGATTATCAACACCCTCTTAGCTTGCTGTATTTCTCTAGTTTCGTGACATGAGGTTGGACGTTGGGTGTCAGGTAGATGCAGTATTTAATTTCACTTTATTTCTTTTTGAATTACTTTTAATTGCTGTTGTATCATTAAATAAATTTAATCACTATAAACAGCAGTGATAGAATTGTAGTCACTGAATTTATTTATTTATTTATTTATTTATTAACGGGGTGGCCCCTTTTGATACACTTAGAATAATAATATCAAGATTCGCTGTTAGATATATATTTACATTGATTAGTAAAAGATTCAATCGAACAACCGAAGAAGTTTAGTTGGTTGACAAGCATATTAGCCTGTCTACAACAACGTCTGATACATTCGTTGGCGGAAATGTTAGATCTACAATAAGATTCATGGAATGACGGGTAGTTTCTGAGAGTTCTGAGCGGAGCATTAAACTGTATTTGACCTAAAATATCTATGCAGTCGATATAATGATTTAAAGTCTTAAAGATTAGTGTTTCAAGTCAAATCTAAGCCTACGTTGAGCAAGGGTAGGAAGTATAGGAATTATAGCGAAGTAGTCAATAAATCACAGTTGATCAAATACCTTGTAAAATACATTGCAAATTCTTTAGTTACCTTGAATTATTTTAACTTGTCAACGCCAAGTTCTAGAATTTTATAAGACCAATTATATAACAATTATTTTTGGAATAATTGTTGTTTCATAGTTTTGATTTCTATAGTATTTAGAAAGTAAAATGTACACCCTTAGATATACAATTATTTTTGGAATAATTGTTGTTTCATAGTTTTGATTTCCATAGTATTTAGAAAATAAAATGTACACCCTTAGATATACATATGTAGATTGTCTGCAAAATATAGTCAAGAAACTTGAAATAATGTCTTGAATAAATTGTTGCAGTAACCAGATTTTAATTTCTTCTTCAAATTTAATCTTTCAATGACTACATCCACATAAAACTACTGTTTTAATATTTTTTTAAACAAGACGCTTTTAATATGATTATTGCTTTTACTGCGGATTTTTATGCATTAATCTTAAATATGGGAAAACTTCAGAAATCTTCACAGATGTATAAAATATCATAAAATAAAATGTCATAAATGTATGAAATATCAACAAATATTCTACAACATCCAATTCTAAAAATGAGGCCAAAAAACCTTCCAAAGTTCTTCTAAAGGTTCTTCCTTCGTGACAAGCTTTCCCACAAAAATAACAAACTTGTCACCGTGCCATGGGTGAAAGAAATGTCCCCTAATTCCCGTATTATGATCAACAATCTGACTTCCAAGCTCCCGGTTGCAGAAGGCAAGCAGATGGACCATTGGGTCGCGATAAAACCCCTCCCCGGAAGCATTCCAATCTCTCGCGACTGTCCCGTCGAACCTTTCGATCGGGCCAATACGGACGTCAGTCAAAGTCAAGAGTCGAAAAGCCCTGGCTGACGTTTCAGACCTCGCAGACAGACAGAACGTACGAATTCAGGGGCTCAGGTAGCCGACGTATCGCGTTACGAGGGTTGCGGACCGGTCTGCAATGAGCCGCTCTGGGCGTGGGTGTGGGCGATACAGAAGGCTTCAAAATTGACGAGTTCCACCTCCCAAACTCTATGAATCTCCTATCAGTACTTACGAAATATACAGGGTGGGGCAATAACTATTAGCACCTCAGATATCTCGGAAACTATAAGTTTCACCGAAATATTTGCTGAAATAAAATTGTACAGTACGAAGGGGACCATCCGGTGGCGATAATAGTTTTTTTGCAGGTGGAGGTACTTCGGACATTTGAAGGTCACCTCCATTTTTTTAAATGGATCGATATGTTTTTGCTTCGGTATCATGATAGAGGATCTTAAAACGAGTTCAACGACCTATTACATAAGGTCATTGAAGGTCATAGAGAGTAGAGAAAGGCGATAATACTTACGGTTTTGGTAGTAAAGTTACCTTTACTTACACGACAAACCATGTGGTATCAACATGATGGATGAACTCGATGAACAATTTCGAAATCGTTGGATTGGACGCGGCGGTCCAATATCGTGGCCAGTTCGTTCACCAGACTTAACACCTCTAGATTTCTTTCTGTGGGGAACACTGAAAGAGAAAGTGTACAAAGAAGCACCAACTACACCTTACGACATGCAACAGCGAATTATTGCAGCCTGTGCGTCAATAAGTTCTGACACTGTAAGACTTGCAAGTCAATCAATCGTAAAACGAATCCAATGGTGCATTGACAGTGATGGTCATCATTTCGAACACCTACTATAAACGTGTGTTTCATTTATTACCAAAACCGTAAGTATTATCGTCTTTCTATACTTTCTATGACCTTCAATGACCTTATGTAATAGGTCGTTGAACTCGTTTTAAGATCCTCTATCATGATACGGAAGCAAAAACGTACCGATCCATTTAAAAAAATGTAGGTGACCTTCAAATGTCCGAAGTACCTCCACCTGCAAAAAAACTATTATCGCCACCGGATGGACCCCTTCGTACTGTGCAATTTTATTTCAGCAAACATTTCTGTGAAACTTATAGTTTCCGAGATATCTGAGGTGCTAATAGTTATTGTCCCACCCTGTATAATAACACAGTAACTCGGACTTATTTGAATGCAGATACATTTTTAATTAGATCAAGATATTTGTAATTAACTAGCTTGGAGTTCAGATAAATTAGTTCTAAAATTGAAAGACTTAGTGGAAAATAGGCACATGCTACTCTCTTATCATAATTAAATTAGAAGATGATGGAATGTGTATCACAGGAAGAAATTGATGGTACAGAAAAATGAACATTTTTGTTCTATGATTAGAACTTTGATTATATTGAATTGCTATTATTTATAATTAAATTACTATTGAAACTATGTTCAAAGTTTAAGGATGAGCTTTAGTGACATTAAAAGAAGCGAGAATCTTTGAAAATTTAAGGAATGAATCTATATGCAGCAGTAAAACTCCAGGCAAAATTGTAGAAAAATTTATTCAATAATGTTTTAATTATCTAACTTTCAATTTAACTTATCAGGCAACAGAAATAGAGAAATATATATACATATATTGCAAAATTAACAGTGAAGTTGCTGTTTTTGCATTTTTCATCAACATTTCCGACTGGTTTTCAACACAAGCAGAAGCCTTATTAAATTTTTTTTTTTGGCCCTTTCTATTCTATGCTCAAGAAAAAAATAAAGGAATTGAATGACAGATTCTTCTTCAGTGAAATCTCAAATTTTTTGATAGCCCTTAGAATAGTAGATAAAGATGGACGTGAAATAGTTTAAACTTCGTAAACTACCATTATATTAAATTGTTTCTAAAAACAGAAGTCCAAGAGAACTTCACGAAGAAATAAATGAATCACGCATCAGTTTAACGACTTCCTCAAAGTTGGAACCCCGTCCAAAAGTCGAACTGAAATTACCCAAAATCCTCGCGAAACAGTCGTTTTCGCTGACAACGAATCATTCACCAGGGGTTGAAACTCGCGTCATATTGAGGGATCCTGTACCAAGCGAGAGTTATACGCTCGTTTCTGTCGGTGCTTCTAATGACCGGCTGTCAATACTCGCCGGCGGTTCGCCGACGGAATGAATGGAACGCTTTGGCAGTTCGTTTACAGGGGCGGGGGTGGAGGTATTATGTTCCATTCGTTCCCGTGCCCGGGCGCAGGGTCAATATTGTGCGAGCGATTGAGCGTATCCCCGTATTCCTTGTTTGCGTTTCTCCTACGCCGGAACAGGTCCGGGGAAATTAGTGCCAATTAGATTCGTATGGCGACGAGTGCAAAGGATACGACTGCGAATCATGTTTGACCGACCCTTCGCTTTCCACCCCCGCGCGCGTAATGAACGCTTTTCATACTCCGACGTTCGAGAGACTTCGCGAGCTCATTGTCCTACGTGTTTGGGGCACGCTTTAAGAAAAGGCCCCTTTTTTTTAGGGGGCTCCTCAAAGGCTTGGAAAGGCTCGGTTTTGTTGGGGGTCTGTGACAGGTTTTTGAGATTTGGAACATTTTGTGCTGATGAAACTTTCGATTCTCACTCCGTAAAAGTCTGAGAAGTTTCGAGTCTGAGAATATTTTACAATACTGTTTCCACATCTGCATTTTGTATACAGGAGAACCTCGATTAATTGGCTATTAACCCATTAACTACCAAATTTGTTTTTTTTTTAATTTAGCTAAACTGTCAGGCGTACCAACTATATTTTTGGCGCCGAGTGGTGTACGTAAAATTCCAAAATCCCCAAATGGGGATCGTGGCAGCTAATGGGTTAATTATTCCGTATTTCTATTACACATTACTTCAATTATTCGATGTATAAACAATAAAATTACAGTAAAATTTTGAGTCGAAGTTGAATTTTGATTTAATAATGATCTACTTAAAATACGAAGATTGTGTATCAAGGAGATACTTTAATTTTGACTATGATTCTTAGGTAGTTTATTGAGATTCCGCTGTATTTGTAATAAGGATGCAGTTAAAGAAATGATTACATGAATCTTTTATTATGATCTTAGTTTAGAGGGTTTAAGGACGCTACATGAATTTTTTAATTTTTTTTTCAAAGGATTTTTTGTTCATTAAAAAACGTGCCGAAAATCGACTCCGTTTACAGTTTGAGCTGACTGTAGAAACGTTTACGAAATAAAGTTTAATTCACAAACTTGAACCAGAAGCCTCTTCAGGTAATAGGATCATTTTAGCTTGGGTGAAATTTTTGAAATTTATGGTTGGGGCCGTTGGGGGTCTGTGATATGTTTTTGAGAATCAGAACATTCTGCGTTGATGAGACTTTTAATGCACAACTTTATAAGCGTATTTAGAATATAGAATTATTTTAGCTCAGGATAACATTTTTTTAAATTCAGATTGAGGATTTGTAATAGTTTTTTTGAGATTCCGAATATCCTGGATTAATAAGGGTTTTAACGCACAAATTGTTTGTAATAAGCTTCTTCGGAATATAAAATTATTTTAGCTTGTAGCAAAATTTTTCTTAATTAAGCCCTTGCTTCTTTCCTCTTTGTGTAATAACGATTGGCTCTTCCACTAAATTCTCAGTATGCAAATTTAAAGTAAATGGTCCCTACAAGAAGCACAAAAAAATATTTCATACAATACAATTGTTCACACCTCAGAAACGTATGTCGTTTCACACCGACTGCGCAGATAGGCGATCGCCTTATCACCGATTCGATCGTGAGCAAGCTAACAGAATCGATCGCGGGTTATCCATTACCGTAATCCACTTTGCACCGTGTTCTTTATAATGCAGATGTTCCTTCATTGAACAAGGGTTCGCTCGTGACGCCGCGATATGCAAATCGCCATTGAATTCGATTCGGATCCGCTCGGGGGTCGCGTTGTTTAAAGTCACTCCAAGATTTGCCTTTGAAATCCCGCTGGAAGATCGTTATCGCGAATGGAAATGTTTTCGTTGATTCCTTCATCGCTTCGCGTCGAGGGAGAACAAATCAATTTTATCATAAAGTTATTTTATAGGTTTCTATTAACCGTTGAAAGTTAATTAATTAATAATTTTCTATGGAAAATTCTCCTCATTCTCCTCGCAAATACTTTAAACCTCAAAGTCTCAGCGCTTGAAGCAACAATATAAAATGTAATAACGATCTCACCATCGTTTCCACCGATTTCTACGCGGCTTCGGAGGTGCAAAGGGGGAGAGGCAGCAGCCGGAAATTAAAAAAGGATCAACGAAGTTGTCCCCCAGTGTGCAACGCTTCGCGTCGCCTGGACGTCTTGGTACCTGCGCGATGCACGCGTACACGCATTGTCCCGTGACGTTGATTTGACGTAATTGGCACCAGGAAGGAGACGAGCGGGGCAGAAATGATTGGGATAAGCCCGAATAAGCCGGGATAAGCCGTGCGTGGATTTCGAGCGAGGGGCCCGTGAACCTTCACCTCGCGAGGGGAACCCCGTGTCGATATAACTCGATCTACGATACTCTCAATCGCACGTAAAAAATCATTTCTTGTGGAACATTTCGACTATTCAATTTTCACCTTGGGTATAGAATTCCCGCTATATTTTTGGTTTTATTGAGAAGCTTCTGAACTTCCATTTGCAAGGAGCAGTA
Organism: Perdita meconis; assembly: GCA_030770465.2. Lineage (NCBI taxonomy): Eukaryota > Metazoa > Arthropoda > Insecta > Hymenoptera > Andrenidae > Perdita > Perdita meconis. The sequence goes on from JASKOS020000001.1 coordinate 6,911,992, forward strand.
TTTACATTGAGAGGTTGAGGTTCATAACACTGACTTTGCACGTTTTCGAATTATTCTTTTTCTATTTCTTCATCTTGGAGAACAATTTTTTTCAAATTATCTTAGTTTAAATATAATTTGAAAATTGAGATACTTACGAGGTTGAAACTCTGATCTTCGCGCCTACTTAAATTTTTCTTTTTTTATTTCTTCAGCTTTCATAAGGTTCATATTTTTATTTCTTCAGCTTTCAGCAGGTTCATAACACTGACTGCACGTTTTCGAATTATTCTTTTTCTATTTCTTCATCTTGGAGAACAATTTTTTTCAAATTATCTTAGTTTAAATATAATTTGAAAATTGAGATACTTACAGGGTTGAAACTCTGATCTTCGCGCCTACTTAAATTTTTCTTTTTTTATTTCTTCAGCTTTCATAAGGTTCATATTTTTATTTCTTCAGCTTTCAGCAGGTTCATAACACTGACTTTGCACGTTTTCGAATTATTCTTTTTCTATTTCTTCATCTTGGAGAACAATTTTTTTCAAATTATCTTAGTTTAAATATAATTTGAAAATTGAGATACTTACAGGGTTGAAACTCTGATCTTCGCGCCTACTTAAATTTTTCTTTTTTTATTCCTTCAGCTTGGAGAACAGTTTTTTTTGTCAAATTATCTTGGTTATACGATAATAGAATTTAAAAAAGGAATAGCGAAAGTGTCATTTTTCTTTGTTATACTTAACTGGTTTAGTAATTGTTGGTGGCATAACATTTAGCGTTTCAACAAAGTGCGCTTCTCGGCGATTCATTCATAACGTTTTGCACTGAAGTACGCGTCCCCCTTCTTGTTATCTGCGCTCTCCACCCCCGCAAGCGGACTTTCGAGAGCAAACCTCGCGTCTCATCCCGTCGACGTGCGTGATCCACGGTCTTTTCGACGCGGATCGGAGGAACGAGTGGATTTCAGCGTAATGCGAACGTCAAACACTTAAACATCCCTTGGGCGGTGGATCAGAATCCTGTGGGAGCGAACACCTGAGCATGCGGGAGGAACTCGCCCTCTAAGCCCCGCGGAATCGACCACGCTGGATCGCTATGCGATTGGAATCCTTGGGATTCGATATTTAGCGAGTTTAATTAAATGAATCGAGCTGCAGGCTCCTGGGCCTCGATCTAGGATATTAATATCGAAACCAGAAAATTAATTTTGGATATTGTAACTGGACTGTGGATTTTTATGCAAAATTAAATTTTTCCTGGTACAAAGTATTGAAACTTGTATAACCGTGTACCATGTGTTTTAATATTATAACTTGCGTTATATTTTTAGTATTTTATATTATTGTATGGCACCTATTAAGAACTTCGTAGACTTTTTAATATTTAGAATTGTCAAATGTATAAACATCAGCAATTTAATGATAATGTTTGTCAAAGAGTATATTTTCCGATTTTTTATTTAATATTTATGCAAGAAATATAGGATCAAAAATCTGCTTTTTACGTGATGAAAAATTAGTTCCAATGCATTTTTAGATGATCGCAAATTATTTTTCATGTAGTTTAGATGAAAACCAGTTCCTAAATAGTTATTTTATTATTCCATAGCTTATAAATAGACTGCGGATATTTATGCAAATTCATATTTTCAAGGGTATAGAAAAAGAAAAGCAACTTAAATAAAACTGTCTTTTACATTCTAAATATAATGAAATGTATTTTAATTTCGCTATTTCATGCATTTTCGCATCTATACACATCCTCATATATTTTCGCACATTTAAAATCGCCATAAATGCATAAACATCAGCAGTATATTTATAAGTAATTACATTATACATTTTTAAAAGTTTCCAACATTTAAAAATTTGCTTCGAAAATTAAACACAAATTTATCTTTTAGTAACAAAAAAGTCTATAGTTTAGGATTTTATTAGATTAAAAAAACTATTACATTGAAAAGGCACTAAAAACTAGTTGCTTAACATTAAATTTAAAATCAAATTCTGATCTGATCTTCTAAAACTTTTGTATAAAATTTCCTTAGAAAGGATTGAACTATCCTTTTTTAACCGTAATTATAAAAGTATATTTGTGTAACACATTTTCAAAATGTTATTGTAAAAGCTTCTCAAAATTGGATCGCAATGGTCTACAGTTAAAATTTTGATGACTGTAGAGACCCGTTCCCCGTTTCCGTATTTGCGAACTCAAGAGGTCGTCGCAGAGAGGAATAATTAATATTCTGAAGTATTATAGAGGAGCCAATTAGCGAGCAAACGTACGAGGCTCCGCCGAGAGCCTTTGTCCTCGCGAAGGGCGCGCGATTTCACGGATCTTGGCCGACGCGGCTCCCCTTTCGTGCATCTGCACCCGGGTAACAGCGTAAAATTTAAATAAATGTACAGGATGCCGCGTCGGACACGGCGAATTAGGTGACATGCTAATCACGGCTCGGTGCAAGCTCGTAAATATGCGACCGAGTAATCGGTTCCCCTGTCACACTGTAAACCTGTCCGCACCACACCTCTTCTACCCCTGGCGGTTTTTCTCGCCTCTTCTTCGATCCACGATGACGGAACAACAGAATTTCAAGTCTACATATGTTTTTTTTAACTTCCTTTATTTCACTTAAACTCAGTAATAATTTGCAACATTAATTTGGGAAAATGTATTGTGTATTTTTTAACTTCCCAATGATCTGCGCGTCGCCAGAAACGTTTAGTATGACAGGAGTTTCACGGAGTCCTCGTCAAATCAGCCGGAAGTCCTCTGGTTGCTCGATTTACCGCAGCGCGTCACCTGGATTGCCTCGATTTTAGGGGCCAAAGGGTTGCGCAGTCTATTGGAAAAATCGAACGCCGAAGGGGTGAAAAAATTCGTCTTTTCACCCCTTCGCTTCGCGATCGAAAGAATCGACCGCGAAAAGGGTGAAGAATCCCTGCATCGTTCTCCATTCTGCGATTCGTTCCTTCCGGAAGTTCATCGAGACGGAAAATGGCCCACTTTCCGAATTCACCGTAACCAATCGGGTTTTCAAAAAAAATGGGACGTTCTTTAACCATTAATTTCGATGCTCGATTACAGTCATTCGGGGTAAGAGCACGCACTTTTGCTGTTTTTGCTTCACTGAGCCGAAACTACCATGATATTAGGAACACTTTTTTGCGCTATCGGTAGCATATTTAATAGACTCATAAAATGTAACGAGTATTTGACGATAGGCCAAACGGTTCTTTTTTTAAATTAAGCAAAAGAGTGACTTGGTCAGACTGCGTACCTTTACCCCGACATGCGAGGTAAAAATACGCAGTCATGTGGGTAAAAGTTCGCATGTAACAAATAATACACAGATGGAACATATTTTTATATTATTTTTAATAAATGAAGCTAAAGATGACAAAAACAATAGAAATTAGGAACTTCAAATTTAGGAAACTATCATAAAATTAATTCAACATATTGATTCAACAAAACGAAATTATGCTCAAGCCTTTGTCAGAACAGATATGTTTTTACTCCAAATATTATTAAGAGTTCAAAAACAAGTAGACAGTAACCTAAATACTAGTGCGTACTATTACCCCCGTCCTTTTACCCCATTTGATCGGTAACCAAAACAATTCGTACTAGTTCAAATTCCAATAAAGTTAGGTTAAAATGTTATTCTGGAAAAAATCGTTCAATAACTATATAAAATCAACAAAAGCAACCTACCTCTAAGAATACATAAATACTTCCACAAACTTTTCCCTGGTACGGAAAAAATCGAAATTACACGTCAATTTTAAGTTTTTACTTGTAATTCACAAAGCGCGACTCGCACCGCTCAACAGGTGTTTACACCAAATGGCGGACCACGCGCACCCAATCCCGACGAGCCAGCGTTCCCGTCCTCTTACCCCCCTCAGAGAAAACGGCACTGCGTACTTTTACCCGCTGTGTGCTTTTACCCCGAATGACTCTAATCAATTTTTCCGTGATAAATCGAAGCAAAGTTCGCGAAATTCGTTTAATAAACTATTGAGTCTTTCGTAAAATATGCTTTCGTAAAATTTTAATAAAGGAAGACACATGTTAGAAGCGAATTTCCACCCCACAAAGCGGTTCGTTCCGTTCACCTGCGCAAGTAATTGCGCTGCAGCTCTCGGAATCGTCGGGGATATTTAAATCCCGCCCCCGTTAAATGCAAAACAAGGAGGGTATTCAAATGGCGAAGTCTGTGCACGCGAAAAACCATAAATCACGTATAAAAGCGCACGTGCGACCACTCGACGCGCGAAACCCAAGGAAAACTATTAACCCCGTTACACGAGTCCACGTCGAGGCCCCCGCGTGTTGCAACGGGGGTTAATTGTCTATCGTCGACGAGATTTCCATAACCACGACCTCAAATGAAAATGTCACGAATTAAATCTCGGGATTCCAGAATTCGTAAACAGCGAGCCTGACTTTTATCCAGACTTCAGTTTCTATTAGAACGTTGGGTGTTTTAGTATTCCAGGGGGTGTTTTTGGTATCACGCTGATACTATCACCGGTCGACACATAAATGTTATCGCGGGACGACATCGACGCAAAGAACGATTAATGGGCGAAGGGATTTCTAAATTTGCGATCTCACGCGGCGAGATTTCTTCGCCCCTCGGTCCTCACCCCATTCACGATTCTCCGTCGTCGCTGGAGGTCGTCATCCCCCTCGGAGAAGCGTTACATCGTTTTCTATTACGGCTTAAATCGTTAAACGCTTGTGCAAACCGTGCGTCAAGAGAAGAAGCGATGGAAATCGCAGATTTCATGCCAAATTCAGGATTAGTTAACATCTTCCAAGAAACTGAGGATCTAAAAAACAAAAAGGATCCTTTTGAACAACGCCGAGACAAATGTTTTTCGACCCCCGCGTGTTCCGACACCCACGAGGAAGACGGAGAGAGAACGGAATGTAATATACCTTTGTACTCCGACGTTTGGAGAATGCAAACTATTCTATTAACCCTTGGCAATAAAAATAAAAGAAACAGCCCCTTTCGTGGTGGGGTCACATCTGTGCGGCGAGGAGCAGCCGGGGGTCGTTTTATTAATTCACTCCCCCGAGTCGATGGAACCGTACGAAGAGGAATAGAGAGAAGCGCGATCGCCCTCTCACACTATTTATTACCTAATCGTTACCCCCGCCATTCTCATAAATTATGATGTTGCGCAGGCAGGTGCTTCTGCGCGGTACTAATGAGCCCTCGCTTGCAATTTGCCTCTCTCTCTGCTAACAATATGTTGTAATTACTGTGGAGGGCGTCTCTTAACTCTGCTGTGTTACTTGGAAGGAGGAGATTTGTAATAGAAAAAGGAACTCAATATTTTTAATAAACCGGTAACACAATATTTTATCTCTTGAGAATTTGAAATTTTTGAGAGAAAGATTAAAAAGTGATTTATAAAAAGTAAAATTCTTATAGGTAGATATTTGCAAATTTACGGATGTCTCAATATTTTATTAAAAAGTGGAATTTATGGAATTTAGGGACTAAAAATGTTTTTTAACTAAAACTCCCTTTGTTAGTTTTAATAATAAAACTTTTACCATATTATCCAAACCCCTGAAGATAAAAATCTTTTGCTGGCGAAGGAAATTTCTAAAAAATTGAAGTTTACTTTAATATTCATTTTTTTTAATACACTTAGTTCAAATTTAGCTTCTGCGGTCGATTACTAGTACTTTCACCCTATATCAAAACAAAAATGGTCCAACAAAGTGTAAAGTTGTAAAGGTATGATAAAGAAGAAAAGGAAAAACTCACGGCGACTGTTGAAGAAGCGTTGCCACTTTGCCAGTCCGAAGGATTCACAACAGAATCGAAACGTCCTCGACGACTGGTCCTGGGGTTCGGTCGAACAAGTTCCGAACGAGTGCACGCACTCGCTCGAATCGAGGCGGCATTGATCGAAGGCGGCCATCCGTGAAACGCATTTAGCTTGTTGGCACACAAAACTCGACGGGACAGCGAGAACGAGCCGATCCATGAGCATGCGAACGCGCCCACGTGCTCGCACGGACTACGAGCGCGGTTCATTTCACCCCCAAGGCGGATCAAAGTGTCCACCAGCTTTCGGGATAATTGTAGAAAGGGACGGAGAAGGATGGGAATCGTTTCGTTGCAGAACGGGAACGTGAAATTTGACGTGACGCATTTCTTTTATTTTCAAAAAAGTGACCTGGCAATTCAGTGCAATTTCAATTTCAATGAAATTTAAAAAAAATAGTAATACAGCCCCTGGACACTGCTGTCATCTTCCTCTTAAAAGTCTAAATTTATAAGAACACTAATTGTTATCATATAATCATTAATTTGTACAAACAAATTTTTATAGAGTGTTAGGAAACAACAAATGGTAATAATTACACTAATTTTTTTACTGTTTTGTTAAAATAGAATCGTTTGTTGGTTAGAATAAAATACATGATTGGATAAAAAGAGACCCAAAGCCATAGCAGGGTTAAATATAGTATCATAGGTTTAGTTTCTTTACAGAAAATGACATCACATTAATTTTTTCTCTTCGTGGAACATTTCTCTTTGAGAAATTGTTTAGAAGTAAAAGTCTTGAGGGTTTTTTTTGTACTTAATATCGTAGTTTTTGTATTTATATATAATCTAGTTACACTGTATTTTTTATATAACTGTTTCAATTTTAAGAAAAAGGTAAGAAAGTTAGTGTTAATATCAACAGTTATTACTTAACATTCTATTCAAATTTTATCATCTACAATCTACATTTATAACGATGTGCTAATAATGTTCTAATATCTAATACTGTGCTGATTAAACTCTAATAATCAGATTTTTAAGAGGAACATAGCAGCGTTGAATTGAATTTTTTTTCGGAAAATTTTAAGGAAGGGAAAGTTAACTTCTAATATTTTAATTTTACTTAATTGGAGCAACGTATAAAAATTAAAAAAATTAATTTCTATGCTTTAGAGTTTAGAGTTTAAAATTCTGAAACACACTACGAGCATTTTATGCAGTAGGCGTGTCAATATTGTCGCAATAGCTCGGGATCAGGACTGCTCATTTGAGTCCGTCGCTTCACAATGAGCACATATGCCCGCATGCCTGCTGACGATCGACGCGAACGAGCTTCGAACGAGTTCTACGCGGTGGGTCCTCGTAAAACGCAGACTGTGCATGCGTAATGTTCAAACAGAAACCGGAGCACATAGAACGATATCTGTGATGTTTACCGTTTCACCATATTCTCTCATATTCTAGCAAACAATTACGAATTGCAATAGAGCTTTCATTATCCGGCTCGTAATTATTACTCATTTCTGTTATCTGGGATTTCAGTTATTTAATGCAGTACAAAATGACATCAGGTAAAACTTGAATTATGCTATTATGAAACCGTGTTATTATTGTGTCTTGATAAGTAAAATAGACATATGTAAATCACAAAATACGAACGAATGAGAAAGTATTGGGATTGTGTGAAAATTGTATCTTATACAGTTTTAGTTCACAAATTCCACCAATTCGTGCGATTTGTTTCAGAACATTCGGAACGCTCCGAAAATAGAAAAATTTGAATGACTGAAGATGAATTGTTGACTGATTTGTTGAATTAACATTGCAAATTGCTATGAAGTGAAGCTTATTCAGTTTAACTGAATCGAATGAATCGGGAGCTTAAATTAAGTTTCAGAAAGCTGCGTCTACACTATGTAACAAAACAGTTATATAACAAATTATTTTATAACTTTGTTATATAATATTTTATAACTTATTACAAAATTATGTATTTAGTACTGTTTCAAGTGTGTAACAAGGTATATAACATACACAAGGTGTATAACATATTAATGATTTCAATCGTGGAAGATGTTTAGATAGCACAGCAAAATTCGTTGTTAAAAAATAAATCAATTCTGCGGTTAAACTCTTTTTCTTTAAACAACTTTTGGAGCGGTTTTAATAAACCCCACAGAACTTACTCCACAATCATCAAGGGCAAAGTTTTAAAATTTCTGACATATAAATGTTATATAACATTAAGAGTGTTAAGCTGCGTATACACTATATAACCAAACACGTTATATAACAAAGTTATAAAACTTGTGAGAAAACGAAAAAAGAAAAATATTATATGACATAGTTACATAACATTTATATGTCAGAAATTACATGATTTCGAAATTTTGCCCTTGACGGTTCTGGAGTAAGTGCCGTGGGGTTTATTAAAATCGCTTCAAAAGTTTGTTTAAAGAGCAAGAGTTTAACCACAGAATTTATTTATTTTTTAACAACGAATCTGGCTGTGCTATCTAAACATCCTCCACATTTAAAATCATTGATGTGAGAAATGTTGAGAAACAGTACTAAATACATAATTTTGTAACAAGTTATAAAAATATGTTATATAACAAAGTTAAGCTGCGTCTACACTATGTAACAAAACAGTGTTGTATAACAAACTATTTTATAACTTTGTTATATAACATATTTTTGTAACTTGTTACAAAATTATATATTTAGTAAGTGTTGTAGGGTTTATTAAATCCGCATCAAAAATTGTTTAAAGAAAAAGAGTTTACCGCAGAATTTATTTATTTTTTAACAACGAATCTTGCTATGCTATCTAAACATCCATCACGTTTGAAATTTGAAATCATGATGTGAGAAATCTTGTATAACTTGAACAGTACTAAATACTTAATTTTGTAACAAGTTATAAAAATATGTTATATAACAAAGTTATAAAATAATTTGTTATATAACACTGTTTTGTTACATAGTGTAGACGCAGCTTTATAAAATAATTTGTTATATAACACTGTTTTGTTACATAGTGTAGACGCAGCTTTACATAACACATGTTATATATCATTTTTCGTTTTCTAACATGTTTTATAACTTTGTTATGTAACGTGTTTTGTTATATAGTGTAGATGCAGCTTAAGAGATTTGTAAAGATAGGTTGTAGCTGGATCACGAAAATTGGGTATAAAACAGGAGTTTTCCTGAAGATTCAAAAATGAAAAAATTCTGTATTTTCGATTTAGAATGTAGCAAAGGATCGAGATATACTTTTGCCCAGTTTCCTACCGATTCTCGAGATTTGTATAGCTTGCTTGTTCGTCCCAAACGCTCCAAAAATATAAAAACTCAGAGAACCACAGCTGAACCGCAGCTTCTACAAAATTGGATCCGCACAAATTAAATATCCCCTTAGTTCCTGAACCACAGTGACCAACTCTAATCCATTGACATGGCTAAACAAGATCCACACACCGATTTAAAAATCATTCGAACGCGACGCACGACGAAATTCCTGAACAGTTTTACTGTCCAGCACCCAGAAACCCGAAACCAACCAAAACCTCTTAAGCTGCGTCTACACTATGTAACAAAACAGTGTTATATAACAAATTATTTGATAACTTTGTTATATAACATATTTTTATAACTTGTTACAAAATTATGTATTTAGTACTGTTTCTCAACATTTCTCACATCGATGATTTCAAACGTGGAGGATGTTTAGATAGCACAGCAAGATTCGTTGTTAAAAAATAAATAAATTATGTGGTTAAACTCTTGCTTTTTAAACAAACTTCTGAAGCGATTTTCATAAACCCCACGGCACTTACTCCAGAATCGTCAAGGGCAAAATTTCGAAATCATATCATTTCTGACATATAAATGTTATATAACTATATTTTTCTTTTTTCGTTTTCTCACAAGTTTTATAACTTTGTTATATAACGTGTTTTGTTATATAGTGTAGACGCAGCTTTACATAACTCCACCGGAAACGAAACAATCCGAAAACCGTGATTCAGTTAGAGCTACCTGAGGTGTCCAGTAATCTCGGACCTGCGCCGTATCATTAGAAGATTACGAATCTAGGATCCGACGTTCTCCCCTCCGACTCGTATTGCACTCCAGTTCAGAAGGCGAACGATGAATCTCCGGCGAAAGAGGCGAGAGCAGATGCGTTTCTGTCAAAACAGGAGGCCGAAGACGGGAGTGCAGCGCACCCAGGGGGAACCGAAGTCGGGTGTCAGGTTGAGGATCGTGCCTCGGAGCTCGTTGTCGCTCGAAACGCTTCGTATTTTGGGGAACGACGTGCCTCCGTCTTCCTCTTTCCCAAACCGAATTAGATTTTGGAATCGGTTAAAGTCGTGCGTCGAATGATCCTCCATGCAGAGCGAAGTAAATAGGGTGAAAGCACTAGTAGTCGATCACTTGAAGCTAAATTTGAATTATATGTATTAACAAAACGAAACAGTCAATGTTCTAAAATATATGATATACATGATAGTACTTTAAATTGATTCAATGTATCACTAATATTTTTTGTTTGTATATGAAAGTTTTGGAAAAGACGTAATTAACGTTAAAAGTAAAGTGTCCGAGTCGCTTCAGTAGTCGACCATATAATCGAAATTATCGCATTTGTTAAATTTGTCAAGCTCATAACTAAGAATGTTGATACTTTTTAAATAGCATACAGCCTCATTTTGCAATGAAAAATGTATACAGCTGAATAACATTAGCTATTTTTCTCAAAGCTCGGTTTTAGGCGCCTCGTGCTTGAAACCAGCAGTTCTACATATAGAATCGAACCTTGTTTAGAAATCATTTTAAAAGCATTTGTTTTCTTTACTTTTAAAAATCGCTTTTCATTGTATTTTGAAGTTAGACATTTAAAGTACAATATAAAATGATCATTTAATAAATGCATTATTCCAATATTTAGTTTTTTAACCTAAACAATAAAAATGGTCGACTACTAGAGGGTGGTCGACTTCTAGTGTATTCACCCTAGACATCCGAGAGAATGTAGAAAGGGAAGAAGTTCTTTCTCCCCGAAGCTTGAATTGTTCCAGCTCCGTTCTCCGAGAATTCCGTTTCTCGCGTCTTATCCGTGAAACAGTCGTTTATCGAGCTCCTAGCTTCCTGTGGCTCGGCGATAAGCGATATCGGACCTCGTTACAGTTTACCGAAATCGCAGGGTCTTCACGAAGCTGTGTTAGAAGAACCACAGGAACCGCGATATTTCCGATAAACGCGGCACGAATCTAAAAATATTCCGGTTGCAATCGTGGAAAATACAAAACTGTGAACCGAGGAAATCGTCGAGATTTCGTTCGAGTGTATAATCACGGAACCTCGCGGAATTTCGTCGTGGGGGAAATCGCAGGGGCGAGGGGGCGGTCGATCCTCGTGTATCGTTTTGTATTTGTTGAAAACAGTCGTATTGTCCGCGGGGGGTGGTCGGAGGTCGTGAAAATTCGGGGGTCGACCCAGCGGGAAGGGCCTGTAGGCACTCGTCGCATCTGCCTTCGATTTATTTCCAATCGTAATTGATGACTGCCTGCCCCCGGGGCCACCTTTTCCGATGATTTTCGAGTGGGCAGCGCGATGAAAGGACAGGAGAGGATCGTGTCGGGACTTTGCATAATGGGAGGCAAAAGTCACGCTCCCGGCTAATAAATTATCCTGGGTCCTCGTGTTGCTGTTGCGCGCCCGACTTTCGAGAATTCGGGAATCGATTCTGGATCGCTTTGGGGCGCGGAAGATTCCTCGAGTGGAAAACTCCTTTGTGGAACTCTGTTTGGATTTCTCGAGTATTAGGGCTATGAATGGGGCAGGAATTCTGTCATGATTTTCCATCATCTTCGCTGGTTTTTGTGAAGATTTAGTGAATAGGAGGCGATGGTTGACTCTTAACAAGGTAAAACGTTGTGCGTCGAAGGCTAATCGATAGGTCGAAGAATTTTTGTGTTCGGTTTGAAATTACAGTGTGTAAGGGCCAAAGAAATTGCATCGGTCAGAAATATTAATGTGTTGGGAAGATCTAGTTGATAGAATATAATGTAAGTCTGAAATGATGAAAAACTATTGAAAGACCATGTTATAATAATTTCATGTAGTCACAAAGTTTGCGATTTATTTAGATATTCGAGAAAATGTGTTGTCAAAGAGTGGTGCAATTTTATTGATCGCTATTGTAGGTTTAGGTTTGAGTATTGATTTTGTAGAGTAAAAGAATCCGGAAATATTGGGTTGGGCGGGAAATTCGTGCAGTTTGTACAATTTTTAGGAATTTTACAGAGGTAGAATAATGGTGTTACACGAAAAATGGCTAAAAGTCATAAAACAAAATGGAACTAAGTTACATTGAAGTAAAACAGATTGTCTATTAATTTAACTGCAAAAACGACAGAAACTTTGTGCTCAATCTATTTTCTGTTCCTTCTATTGGGTCGCCTGAAAATTTCATATCGCTTCGAAGTCTATATTTTTCAAATTTCAAGTTTTTCCAGGCGAAAATCGAGAAAGTAACTAATAGATAGCGAAAAGTAAATTAAAAGAACTATCATCTATTAGTCAATTTTCTTTTTTTGGAAACCTTGATTTTCGAAACATAGAAATTTTAAAACGGTAGAAATTTTCTGGAGGACTCAATATTTTCGTGCTGAAAAATGCAGTCAGGGAAATTTCATTCTCGCCTGAAATGAAGAAGTACTATATTTCTGTCTCTAATTGTAAGACCCGGTCGAAAAGGACAAAACGATTTTTCGTTGCATTGGAAAAGAAAAGAAATAAAAAAAAACACGCTGTCGCCAAGTGCACACATCTTCATATAAATCGATGTCTCCTTTTACGAGCGACAAAACTGTTTTGCTTTCACTACCAATTCAGTTTAACTCTATATTTCCAATACTTTCAAGAATAAAAATTCATTCGCCAGTTTCCAAGGCTTTACGCAAATACAAATTTACGTCGATTTTAAAACTAGCCAAGTTGAACTCCGAGTCGCGTTGAAGGTAGATGCGACGAGTTTCGAGATCGATGAAGAAAAAAAAGGGTTCAACGTCGACTTCCCGTCGGTCTCGCGATCTTTAGGAACCGTTTTCGTGGGAAGTGACAGGGTTCCTCGTTCCCCCGTATCGCTTCTTCACGCGCAGGGCTTCTTATAAGAATTCCTCTGCTCGCATTATCGTCTTACACCGAGCCAATGCCCGCGTAATTATTCCTCCTTTCCTTGGAACAACGAATCTCCAAACGCCTCTAAACAATAGTATTAGGTAAAAAAAAAATATAACTTCAAATTTAAAATAAATGCATCGAAATGCAAAGGAAGAAAATTAACACCCCGAAGAATTTATCTGGACCCCCCCAAAAATTGTAGTTCTACTATTTTGAAATCCTAGAAAAAGTCTACAAGTCCATCTTGATAAGACAAATCAATTCTCTTCTCAAAATTTAACTCCTTCCCTTCGGATTTCTCAACGAGGATTCAATCGCATCCCCTTTTTCTCAAAGCACAGGGGAGGTCCGCATCAAGGGATCCGATAGAAGATAAACCGGCATGATTCGAAACAATAAAGACAGATTTGGCGCAGGGCGATTGCAGGACGATTCCAGTTCAACAGGATCAACGCGATACTCCCGTGTTTCCACGCTCCAACGCCCAAGGCGTTATTCCAGAAAATAACCCCCTAATGCAGCTCCCCCGTCGCTTCGTAAATACGTGACCGTTTAGGCGTCGAAGGCATCGATCGAACATCGGGAATCGACCCGCGATTTTCTTCGGTCAGCAATTTCGACGGATCTTTGCGATTCCTATGAACCTCAAATCAGAGATCAGAGATGCGAGGTTCGATCATCTCTAACGTGAATTAAAAATTGAAGATGTATTTTTTAAAATGTTATGATTCGGTGATTCATTTTTTTTCCACAAGAAATATTCAATGTTAGTTCTTCCTAGAGAATTTCAACGAGACGAGCTAGAAAGTTTTTTTCTTGGTCAATATGGTAATTAAGATTACTGTAACGATAGCTAAATAAAATTTGATTCCGAAGAAATATTTATTATGGTGTAAGAATAATGACATGAGGCTTAATACAAGGTGTAACAAAAATGTTGCAGTTCCTTCAAAGGGGTGATTTCTGAGTTGATTTTGAACAACTTTTTCCTTAGTGAAAATGTTATGTGAGGCTCTGTTAACGAGTTATTAACGAAAAACGTTGACCAATAGGAGAGCGAGTACAGCGGATTAATGATGGTGCGGACAATGACGGACCAATACTACTCTCAGCTAAAGCCCACGCTGAAATTCGTCCACTGTACTCGTGCTCTGATTGGTCGAGGGTTTTTGTTAATAACTCGTTAACAAAGCCCCACCTAACATTTTTGCTAAGGAAAAAGTTGTTTAAAATTATCTTAGGAATCACCCTTTTCAAGGAACTGCAACATTTTTGTTACACCCTGTATATCGAAGTGTGTGGTAATTTGAACTTCTCGCTCAAAGAATCAACTAATCTATCCTTATAAATTGCAAAATGCTAAACTTAAAGAAGTATTCGAAATAAAAGATATAGGTGTTTCCTTTTCACCATGCTTAGATTTCAGACCTCACTATACTAAGTCTGTCAATAAAGCCGGGAATCCACCAGAAAGCTAAGCTAAGCTATGCTATGCTATGCTATGTTTAAAAAAAATTAGCTTCAATACATTTTGATGGATCCGTTTCCACCAAGAGCTGAGCTAAGTTGATATTGTTTAAACATAGCATAGCATAGCATAGCTTAGCTTAACTTTCTGGTGGATTCCCGGCTTAAAGCTCTTGCGACCTTGAGATTTGTATTATTCGTAACTAGATCTGCTAAGCATTTCAAAAATAAGGAGACACTCTGCTGTATACTTCTCTAGTTAGACCTCGTATCGAATATGCTTCTGTAATTTGGAATCTTATTCACAAAAAATATGCTTATTTAATGGAGAAAGTCCAACATAAGTTTCTGAGATTTGCAGCCAGACTCCTTGGTAATCCTATGGACATCAATAACCATGATTATGATGACATACTTGAGGTACTGCATTTGCAGACGCTCTCTGACCGTAGGATTGTCGCTGACTTAATTTTTTTGTTCAGGATACTTAATGATCGTATCAACTGCCCAGAACTTCTTGAACTTATAAATCTTTATGCACTGCAAAGGCACTTCAGACATAGCAAACTATTCTATTGTAAATTACCTACATATAGATCTACCTCTGTCGATCCAATTAACAGAGCTATGAACGAAGCCAACTCCCACATAAATAATGTTGATTTATTTAATATCTCACTCGATGCTTTACACAAACTGCTTAAATCGCACGACTTAATGTAGCTCCCTCCGCTGTTCGTGGTTAGAATATTCATTTTGTATTAAAATTTCCTGTATACACTATAAAGGGTTATTCCCGTCAATAAATAAATAAATAAATAAATGAATAAATTATACCTACACATTAAACACATTAAACATGATAGAAAAAGTCTATAACTAATCCTCGCATTTAAATCTCAAAATTCATCACCTAGAATCGTTTAAAAACAGCAAAACTACCAAATTCTCAATTGGTATAAAAATTCTTTCATCGCCTCTTCGCAAATTTAGTGCATTAAATAATCAAACAGTTTTCCAACATTTTCAGCACTTCGTTGAAGATTAAAAAGAAAGAAAGCCTCTTCGCATTTCTCCTGAAAAAGAATAATTAGAACGCGATTAGAGAAAGGAATAAACGAACACGGTATCAGCTCGACGAAAATTACATTTAATCGATAAACAGCTTTTTACAATCGGAGGCGGCGGATTTTCACGCTCGCTTCTGGCTTTTCCCAGATGATTCACGCGCCGCTGAAGCTTGCTCGCGATTTTCCAAGGAAACTCGAAGCCGCTGGACAAATTACAACCTAAAACCTCTTTACAAATATGTACAATGGCAACGAATAAAAGGATTGCGGCGCGTAACGAAACGTAAAGAGCCACTCGCTCGCGGAATTCCGAGGAGGCTTCTTGTTCGCATGAATCATGTTCTTCGATCAACGGCAACGATCTCCTCCCCGGAATTCCGTGGCGCGGTGATTCGCTCCGTGTTCTTCCATAAAATTGTATTTCTCTCGCCACTGGAGCTCGAATTAAAATAATCGAATTAAAACAATTGTAACTCTATGAATTTCCAAATTCGTAAATAATTATGCTGAACAGCGTTAAGATACCGAGGTTTCAGACGTTTTAAAAACTATTTGACGGTTATTTTGTTATTACTTGTACGTAGTAGAAGATTTATTTGGGAATATATTTTTGGAAAAATATCGAATTCGTTGGATTTATACCGGTTTCGACTGATTAGGATTAGAGTTTTCAGAAATGTTTGAAATGCACCTCAGGTTTTGATGTTTGCAGACTGTCGGCACGTGTAAAAGGCGGTGGAAACGCAGAATATTCTCTAATTCATTCATTACTAAAGCTAAGACGTGAACACTGACGATTTCCGCGTACCTTGGGTTGATTTATGCTGGGAAAAACGCGAATGTTGAAACGGTGGCATGGAATATCTTCGTTTGGAGAAGGAAAAATAAGATCAACGTTGGAAGCTCGAATAATGTGAAACGCAAACTGAATCGGAAGCTTCGATAGGAAGCTTTTCAAAAGGAACCGGAGAAATGATTTGTGAAGCTGGATCGCGCAACTTTGGTATAAAATGGAAATGTTCTTCGAGATTCAAAGGTGTACAAAAACTCTGTATTTTCTAATCCAGAATATGGCGAGGAACATGAATACGAGTTGTCTCCTGCTTGTGTCAAGCTTGCGCGATCCACCTCCTGCATACTAAAGCCGCGTCTACACTATGTAACAAAACAGTGTTATATAACAAATTATTTTATAACTTTGTTATATAACATATTTTTATAACTTGTTACAAAATTATGTATTTAGTACTGTTTCAAGTGTATAACAAGTTATATAACATTCATGGTTAAATTCTTTTTCTTTAAACAACTTTTGAAGCGGTTTTAATAAATCCCATGGCATTTACTACAGGATCGTCAAGGGCAAAGTTTCAAAGTCATAAAATTTCTGACACATAAATGTTATATAACATTCAGAATGTAACATGTTACATAACATTTTTCTTTTTCGTTTTCTAACAAGTTTTATACAGGGTGTCCCAGCATCGGTGGTACAACCGAGAAGGAGGTGATTCTCCATGGAAAAACAAATCGAAAATAAGGAATAAAATTTTTTCATTTGAGGTTTCGTTCTCGAGAAAATCGGTTGTCTATGCAGCACAATGGGCAGCATTTCCAACAATTTTTGCATTAATAAAGTAAGTTAGTAACTAAATTACATGTCTTATTTTCATTTAAATTCACTCTAAATCCATAGACAGAAATGAGTAATACAGCATATCATCTTTATACTAATGATATTAGTACTACTTATAAGTGACATATGACTTGTATCGGGATCCATCCATCTAAACCATAGTTACGTGTACGCGTACTCGCTGAATATTCAAAACCGATTTTCTCGAGAACTAAACCTCAAATGAAAAAGTTTTGTTCTTTATTTTCGATTTGTTTCTTTATGTAGAATCATCCCCACCTCGGTTGTACCACCGATGCTGGGACACCCTGTATAACGTGTTTTGTTATAGTATAGTGTAGACACAGCTTAACGATCACCAAATAAAAAGATGTCAAAGATCCAGCCACCACGTTCACCGATCGCGACTCCCAAGCCTGATATGTAAATCGGAGAGGCCAGACTCGAGCTTACGCGCAGTAACATCGAAAAACTCGCTGCGAAGGGAAGAAGCCTCGTCCTTTCTCGTTAGGTACGAGGCATGAGGATGCGCGGATTCGTTGCACGGCTTGGCGCACGCGACGGAACAGAAAGGATCGAGATCGACAGTTCCTCGGAAGCTCGATCTTCTGCCCGATCGAGCGACTCTTCGCGCGGTTCGCCGCGACGAGAATATCGCGTTTCCGCTAACGATATTTACTCCTTACATCTAACGATATATTCTTCTTCGTCAACAAGGAAAAATAAATTGAGGAATTCTGTTCGAATAAAACTCTCTAATTCTTTATTCTAACGAATAAAAGGAATCACCTAGGAAAACGCATAATAATAATAATATACAATAGGCTCGTCGAGTGATCGTTCCGATGTTTCGTCGAACGTTGCAACGAAGTCCTCTTACCGCGATTGTACATAGAAATTCGGCGTGTCGCTATGGAGTGCTGACGATTGCGCGATTCGAAACGCTGATCGATGGAAACGACGATCCGTCGGCGTGCCTGGATCTTCCGGAGTCTCGGTTTCCGGAGATATCTTCGGGCGGCTCGATTCGATCGATCTTCTACGGGAACACCGATCGAGATTTTCTGTAGAAGCGCGATCCAATCGATCTCGGATCGACGAGAATGATGACTGCGAATCGTTCCCTCAACGCGGGACGACGGGAAGAGTTTGTCGCGAGGAAACTGTCCTATCCGCCACAGAATCCTCGTCGAATATCTTGTAGAACATCCTCCAGGGAATTCCTGTTCTACCAATATAATCCGCGTTCTGCTCGTCGTCCGTTAGGACGTCCAATAGGACATTTGTCTCGCGATGAGCGCCGCTCGTCACCCTGCGCCGAGAGATTAAAACTCATCTGTTCCAAACAGTAGTCCCGTTTCGAAAGGGAGTCAAGAAGTCTTGTTGACCAGCTTCTCGCTGCCTCAGCAGGCCCTGAGCCTCATCTCGGGGTCCTGTCGGTGGGTCAGATGAGACTCGATGGTTCCGGCGGCCCCGGTACCAGCCCCGCTCACATGGTGTCCATAGTAGCTATGGTGGTGATGGGAATGGTGGTGGTGAGGGTTCAAGTGCGGAGGCTGCGGTGCCCCGCTTTTGAAGGTTCTCTGTTTCTCCTCGAAGTCGCGTACCCGTTGGTTGTAACGCTCCAGCTGGTCGCGGAGAAGAGTGTCCTCTTCGGCGGCGCGCTTCTCGTCGTACTCCAGACAACCGACGCCGTCCAGCCTCTCCAGGTCGATCCAACCGCGCCATAACACGCACACGCCGTTCATTATGAGGTGGGATCTCAGGTGCACCTGGAATCCGAAGGAAGATTCTCTTCTTTATATTTTGGACTTTTGATTTAACCCGATATTGATACGACGCACAGTGGTTCGGCGTATATAAGAATCGCGGAAAAAACTTCGTAACTTCTTTACTTTTTAGGGGGTCTTTCCACTGTGAACCTCTGAAAAATTGCCATTTTTTGCGAATTTTTTTGTACTAAACGAAATGTCCAATCTAAATAAAGTTTTTCCTACTGATTAATACACTTATTGAGAGTACAAACAAATTTTTTTTGCAATCTATAATAGTTTATTTAACTATATATATATCGCACTGAATTGAGCATCTCAAGAAAACGATGTAGTGCTGGCGTAGATGATTGCAAAAAAATTATTTGATTAATCAGACCCAAATTTTTACACATTATTCTACGGAAACTTTGTTTTATTAACAATTTTATACTTTTTACAATGATAAATGACTAAAAATTCATCGAATTTCGGAACTTAAACATTCAAACTTCCGTCATTTGGTTAATTTTTTATCAATTAAAATAATTTTGGTTTTAACGATAACGACATCCGTGACGACTAAAAACCATTTTGAATTTTTTTATTCAGATGCGTCGTTCTTCTGGAATCATCTACGCCAGCACTACATCGTTTTCTTGAGGTACTCAATTCAGTGCGATATATATATTTAAATAAACTATTATAAATTGCATACAAAAATTGTTTGTACTCTCAATAAGTGTATTAATCAGTAGGAAAAACTTTATTTACATTGGACATTTCGTTCAGTACAAAAAAATTCCCAAAAAATGGCAATTTTTCAGAGGTTCACACTGGGAAGATCCCTTAATATTTTTGAATAATTTTTTTTTAGATTATTTGTTGAATAACGATTTTTATAGTACTATTATTATTTTAACATAATATTTTTCGCATAATAATATTTTTTACATAAAACAAAGTTCATAATAATTTCTAATATTACGGTAGGTTGTATATATACTATGTTTTGCAGTTTTGCATAAAACAACTACTGTTGTTGTTACCTAATATGCTTTTCGTAAGAACATTTTTATATAAAAAAAAGAGGGTTAGAATATATGTTACATTGTCATATCACATTTTTTCTGTAAAAAATTAATATTTTAAAATACCTATTGTGGATTTCATTATGTATACATATGACATATTGTATTTAATTAACAATATTTACACAATCCGTATTTATAAGTCCTAAACTAATTTTTAACTAATTGTAAGTAATGAACTGAAACTGTAAAGCAGTATAAAGAAGGAACAGGAAGAATAAACACGTGGAAAGTCCGAGAATTTTATGAAGAAAGTATCTGAGGATGCGACCGGCTAAAACTTGGGCGGGTTTGGTTCCTAAATGTGCAGGAAGAATAATCAAGCCTACTCGAAACCTTCGAAAAGAAGTTATAAAATGAAACAAAGTATAAAGAAGTGACAGGAAGAATAAACACGTGGAAAGTCCAAGAATTTTATAGAGAAAATATCAGAGGATGCGACCGCCTGAAACTTGCCTGTTTTTGTTCTCCAGATGCATGCACAAAGTAATCGAGCCCAGAATAAACCGTCAAAACGTTCGGAAGAAGAAATGTAATAGAATAGAAATGTTGGAAGAATAAAAGCTATGAGTAGCAGCTAGTAATACTTCATATGGTACTCTCACTGCAGCCCTCCGTAAAGCTAGGCGCAGCGAGAAGGAGCAGTAATTTGGCGATAACAGTCAAAGGTGCAAAAAGATGCAGCTAATTTTTACAGGACAGTTACTTGATAGTATTTACTATAAATCAATGCCATTAAGAACGCGGAGGAAGGTGGAGCTTTTTTTATATGCCTAAGGGAATCAAACAGTACTTCCTATTTTTATTACCTTTATTTTAGGCTCTGTTATGTAATATTGCTTGAGTGATTTCGAAAAGTATTTATGTATTCTATAAGCTAAGACTATAAATATTAAAAATATATGAAACAAATTATGATATATATTCGCAGAAAGTAAAAAAAAGAATTAGAATTCTGGCTAGGAGAAGGTAAGATTCCAGTGAGAGTATGATAGGCCCACTTTAGATAAATTTTTCTTCTTTATTGACATGAATTAGCTATATTCAATTTCATAGCAAGATATATTGGTTCATTAGTTATCAGAATATACAAGTCTATACATAAAAATCACACTTTCAGAATTTGGGGTTTTTTCCGCCTTCGTACCACTGTGCGACGGGGTATAAAATGAAATGTACGACCTTTGAAAATTAGAAAGAAAACCGGAAAGACTCAAATGATTTAAATTCAACTTGCATATTTTGTTTTACTTCGTCTGTCTTTTATATGGTTTATTTAATAATGTGGGATAGAAATTTAAAAATGTTAACGTGCTCCAAGCACAAGGTTGAACGACTTGGTTTAGAGTTTTCCTTCGTTTCTACGCCAGAAGATTCTAAAAGTTACTAACTTTTCACGATTGATTGATCGCTTATGGTTCACGATATTTTTTGTAAGCGAAGTTTCCATGAAACCAGAAAACCGCATTTTGCTGCTGAAATTTCAACTAACAAGGGACATTACCCAATCCACACACGTCAATTTGGATGCACTTTTAGTATAATGTAGAACTTGAAAAGATATAGGACACTTATTTTTTCTTATCGGCAATATTGAAGTGGTTAAAAACCCCCTCAAAGTTGGGGATGAAAACCATATTTCATTGAATATCTCAGGAATATTTAGAGCTAGACTAATGATTCAAATCGGAACTTGTGTATTTTTTAATGGCGATTTTTATTATATAAAAACAGATTTACAAAAATTGTATTTGTTTAAAATTAAGAATTCTCATATTTTCGGCAAATTTTTTATATTAAACGTTGAGTTACTTTCATCATCATTTACACACACAAATTATACACATATCTAGACAAAAAATATGGGTAAATTGAAACTTTTGGTTTCAAGTACTTCAGAGTACTTCGCAGCTACGGAAATATAAATATTGTAGAATGTACAACCTTAATTAATCAATAGTTTTATCAAATAAAACACTAATAATTAGTGAAACGTTATGAAATTATATTTTCAATTTTACTTTAAGTCTGGACTTTTGTATTTTGTGTATTAAGTAATTAATTGAAACTCTTAAATAATTAAGAACAGGGATAAATATGATTCAGATAAACGAGGTTCTACTGCATTTTAAAGAATGTTACGTTTCTGTTTTATTGTAAATAGACTTATTTTGGATAATCCTATTTCACTTAAAATTCTCTCGGCATTCCAAAACTTCTCAAATAAAAATTGAAGTCTGTAACAACGCTGCGATATTGCAAATTCACAAAAAAAATATAGAAACGCACTGATTACGTCAACAGCAGCGAAATTGTCGAGATTCTATATCGAAAACTCTAAAATTTTGTTGCTCTATGAAGAATGCTACTAGACACTCTAATTAATAGATACTCCAAACAGCAAATTACAAATATATTTGATTCGAAATTTCTATAGATAATCGTCTTTCCACGACAGTGTTCAATAAACCTTGAAAAATTGTACTTAAACTGCTAAACAAATGAAAGGTCAAACGCCTGGTCAATCTCCATCAACGCGTCAAGTTCAGAAATGTAAAATCCAATTGTTCCTAGCAAGGAAACTCGATAGAATCTACCGAAGCAAGACAGCAGCGATCGCCAAAGCAATTTCTAATAACTAAAGAGAAACCACGTGGTGTCTGATCAAGCGAATCGTGTATCAGACACCTATCAGATCTCTTTCTCTCAACAACGTGAAGCGTAGTACATCGGATGCGTCGTGGGAGGGGTCCATTAAGACCTGCAACCTGTCTTCAAGTTTCAATCATGTTTCCGTCCCCCCTGACCCCGTCGTGAACGTTTCTTATTTCCAGAGAACGATTATGGAGATTGGAAGGTACAAGAGCTTCGAGGAAGGATGAAATTGCGAGGTCGGAGGAACGAGGAGGAAGTCAAGAAGGAGAAATTCCTCTTTCGATTATCGTAAAGCAGTCCTTGCCGAGATGAAATTTTTTGTATTAATCGTGGAAACTTTAATTTGTCGCGTCGACTTGATTAGTAGTGCCTTTCTAATAGTATTTTGCAATTTACATTGTATTAGACAATTGTTTCATCTATCGAGACCTCAAAATAATTACAATTTAACGAATGGATATTTTTTTTTGTAGAGTATCTATTTTTTTTAGAGTAGAATACTCAATAGTCTCGCCTCAGAGTAGGGCACAAATCAACTGATAATTAATCATTGGTTAAACATTTTTGAGTGGTTAGTCATGACCATATAGCATAAATTACTTACAACTCTATTTAATCATGTGTCATTCGTTATTAGTTATGATTAATCATTAGTTAGTAGTGTGTTTTTCTACATATTAGAAATATATGACAACATATTTCAGGATCATCAAAATCGGAGTCTAGATATTTACTATTTTATATTAAAAGTTTATGAAGTATTGAAATATATATTTTTTGTTATCATTCCGTGGCGTTTTTAGTTTGTCATTTTTAGTTATAAGTCATATTTAAATTTTGATTACTCATTTAGCCATTAGTTACGATTAGAGTTACTCACTAGGCGATGTTTATTATTCATGTTTTATAAAAATTTAGTCATTAGTCGTTAGTCATACTCAAATATTTATTTAATCATTAGTTGTTAGTCAGTATTCATATTAATGATTACAGTTTGCCCAACTCTGTCTCGCCTTATTGAAAGTATTGCCGAAAATGTTATCGCGTTGGAGGCTCGTTGGCGGAGGGTCTGCAACCACCGGAAACCAAATCCCCGAACGACCGAAGGTTCCTCATTTTTACGACACGACGTTGACCAGCGAACGATTTACGCAAAGCAGAAAGGAACGGAAAGGGAATGGAAGGGAGAAGCAAAGGGAGCCGTCGGGCCTCGAAAAAGTCGAAACGGGCAATTATCCTCTTCGGGCCCAGCTCAAGAGGGTTATTTTATTTCCTGGCAAATGGCCCCGTTTCCGGTCGCGGCGTGAAAGTTTAGAAACAGTTACCGAATCCGAAATCGACCGTGAAGAAATCCTCCAAAATTTTCCCCAGTTTCCCCCAATAAATATCCATCGATATATAATTAAGAAACTAGAAATGTATTTATTAAAAAGGAACCCTCCGAACCCCGTCGCCTCCCCTCAAATTGAGCGTGACAAATGATCCAAATGGGATGTCAAATCACGACCCGTGCCGTCGGCATCGAAGGAAAAAGAGAACGCGGAGAGAAACCGAGGAACAAGAGAGGCGTCGAAAAATCATCGTTACGCGTCCTCTCTTTCCCTTTTCTTTTTTTTTTTTTTCATCGAAACTTACAGCTGGTTGTCGACGCGACGGTAACAATGTAACTGCGCAGCGTGGGGCTCTTTGTGGGATCATAATTGAGCCGCGGGAATTCATCAGCGGGTGATCGGAGCCTCTATCGACGCGATAATCGAATCGTTTGTCGCCTTCTATGAAAGAACGAAATTGCTCTGCGATTTTCGACGCGAGGATTTGTAAGTTCTCGGATTGAACGAGAACGATTCTACGTTTCATTTGGAGGATGACGGCGAATTGACGATAAATTTCGGTGTAAGTTGTTGCGAGACTCGCATATGGATCGCATGACGACGATCGGACGGAACACGTAATTGGAAAGTACGTCGTGTGACGCGATAAACGTATGCGATTCGCGTATCGCTTACGATTCCGTATAAATTTCGATGCGGTATCCTGTTCACAGAATATTTCACTTACACTGACATAAATTATTAATAGACAGCGGATTTTATGCATTTATGGCAATGTTGAGCTTGCAAGAAATCTATAAGACTGTTAATATATCCAAAAATATACAAAGTATCAACAATATTACTCAAGTGAGAATGTTTAGAATATTAAACATAGTGTTTCTCAAATTCCAATTCTTTATTTGTGCTTCTAAAAATTTTATTTTGCATAAAGATCCGCTGTCTAATTATTAATATTTATCATTTTTATGGGCGTAGAAAATGAAGATGCATTCAAAATATTATTACATGTTTAGGATATTTGAAAACTTTTACTATTTTAGCGTTTTTTCGTCATTAAAGGATTTTGAATTCGTCTAAATAATTTTTAGGATTGATTTAAAGGAGAATATTTATTATTAGATTGCGGATTTTTATGCATTTATGACGTTTCATTGTCTATATACAAAAATCTGCAAGATTGTTCAGAGGTTCTGAATTTTGCATATGCAAGATATGAAAACTAAAGCACGAAGGGCTACAATAAAGGTGATCAAATTATTAGAACCACATTACAAAAAATATGTATTTTGAGATTGTTTAAAACTGTGCTTTATATACTTCTTTAGGGTATTTTTTCAATTTGCAAGCATCAAAGCTTCACAGAAATGTTACTAGGCCTTTTATTTAATAATAAATTGTCAAAGTATGCAGATGACTAATAATTTAATCACTGCTTATACACAGTTACTCAAGATTCTAGTTTTTTCTTTTTGTCTACAACAATATAGAGTTGTATAAAAATCCACAGACTACTCATTATTTAATAAAGTTGGTATCTAATAATTAGATTGCCTTTTTATAAATTTCATCCACATTTACAATAATTATAAATGTATCAACTCTGCAATAATAAAACTACTTTTGTCTATAGATATTTTTATCCAAGAAAATTTGTAATTTGAGTAAATCTAAAGCAATATTCACATCTTTCTTCCGATAAAGCTTAATGAATTCTACTGTAAACAATTTTTCTCATCACATCAAGCTTCCCCAACTTTAACTTCGAACCACCGAAATTAATTTCACCAAGCAAACGACCCTCTCCGACCATCTCAATGCTCGAAAAAGCGATACAAATCGACCGTCGCGGTTCCACCGGCACCGAATCCAAGAAAAAAGAGATGCGAATCAAAAAATAAGAAGTCAAACGGTCGCAGAGGAATTCAGTTCTCACGACGGGGTCCCAAAGTAAAACCATCAAACTCCATTCCGCACCTTTTGCGCCCTCCGGTTCCAGGGGCGTGACCCATTATCGCGGTTATAATACTCGGCGATATTTAAACTGTAACGCGTGTGTCTCCGTCGCGTCGCAACCCTTTCGCAGACTCGTTTGCATGTCGCACGAAGAACAAAGCGAGCGAAGGGGAGGTAGAGAAAAAGAAAAAAAAAAAAAAGCCGAGGAAACACGGCGAGAGAGACGTGACGCGTTGTCGAGGCACCGGCGTCCGTAACGAAAGGGGTGAAAAATTGGGAAAGGGGTGAAAAGGCTAAATGTCCCGAGACAAACGACCGGCTATTTCGACCGGGGCTTTGTTTTTCGGTAGGCGTTGCCTGCCAGTGGCCTTTTTGCGCTACGTCCAGTAGAACATTCGGAGTACAATGCGTTCGGGACATTCGTCAACGCGTCCTGAAGGATCTGCAAACGGTCAACGCGCAGGCTTTTGTCTTTCCTGCTGTTCCGATCCGTCGTTCCTCCTTCTCTCTATTTTTGTATTGTCAGGGGGAAGATTTTTTTAAGATTAACTCTGGTGGATATTGAGGGGTGGATGGTGTGCAAATTCTGGGTCCTTGTTGTTGGTTGTATGTACTTGGTTTTCGAGGATTTTTACGATTGGAGGGAGAGTTCTGTTCCGGGAACTGGGTCTGTATTTAGCTTGGCAAAAGGACTACTGTGACGCGGGGGTGTAAATCACTGGGACCGTCCAAGTAATTTGATTTGGACAGAGAAATTTATGCCTCGACACGCTGATTTCTTCTACATTGTGGCTAGTAGTCAGTTTCTTTGTAATGGAACTAGGAACACAGTTAGAGTCCAGAGTTTAGAAAGATTTATTTTTTGATTGCCTGTTAAGATTTCTCTTACTGCCAAATGGAGTTAATTGCAGTAGTTTCTAATATATGATACTTGGAATCCTGCTGGTTACTTTCAATTTGGTGGAAATTTATAATAATAATAATAATATTTTATTTTCAACGGGATGAACCCTATGTTACACAATGTAAACAAATGATAAAATACAAATGAACACAAAAACAAAATATAAATAAAAATACAAAAAAAATATAAATGAAAATAAAGAGAGATTAAATATAAAAGTATATGGAAGAAATATAAAAGTATAAAAGAAATCGGCATAAATCATTTAATTAGAAGTTGAATTCCGTATTGCTTTACGCGCAGAATTTCTGAAAGCCGTAAGGGAGTCAGAAAAGAAATTCAAATCGTTGCAAAAGGTGTTAAATAGTAAGTAAATTTGTTAGAGTTTTGGAAAATTAGATATTGTGGTTGAGTGACGAGATGACAAAATACATATCGAGGAATTAAAATATTTTTAAGAAACAGATTTCACAGATTCATCAGTCTAAAACCCTTGAGGAAACTGAGTGATGAAATAATTAACAATCGGCTAATAATGAGAGCAAGAACAAAATAACTGAAGCACCTAAAACCGAAAGGATTCAAGTGCCATTGAATCAGTCTGAATGCCATGATATCAAAGTTAAAATAAAACCTCGATTAAACGGCTCTTAATTATTCTTTAATTCTATTATCCTGAATTCCAATTATTTGGTGCACTATAGTGATATGTGAAGTATAATAAAGTACAACAGAACTTCAAGCGAAATTCGTTCTTCAATGTAAATTCTACGTTTAAAAAAATACTTCAGTTTTGACATTGACATTCAACCAGATAATTGAGGTTTTGCTTAATTCTATTGTATTGCCGAAAATTTCACTGTATTTCAATTTGCTTAGTTAATTTTTCTGACCTTATAATACGCTCTTTATAATACAAATTCGATGCTTTTATAATATACGTAAAGAAGTGAGAAGTGTTAAGCAAGTAATTTCGATTTCTTTATACTTTTATATTTACTGTTATCTCTTTTTCTTTTCATTTATTTTTTTTCTGTATTTTTATTTATATTTTGTTTTTATGTTCATTTGTATTTCATCATTTGTTTACATTGGGTAACATAGGGTTCATCCCGTTGAAAATAAAATATTATTATTATAATTCAATAAGGTTTGATTTCCTCGATACGAGAAAAATGTCACTTGCATCACTTTGATTCTGTCTCAATTAAAAAAAAAAAGTGCGACCAAGGAGCATGCAGCAAACGGAGCAGCGATCATGGAGGAGATTCGCGATAAGATCGACGGAAAGCAGAGTCCCTTTTAATTTAGCCGGTCTTTATCGACTTCTATCTCGCTCGCGAGATCTCTCCCTTAATTATTTCCTCTCGGCGGGGAACGAGCCGCGAGACAATGCCCAGACACGTGCAGTCGTGCGTCGCTCTTTATTCGCGTCTCTCCTCTCCTCTCATTGTCGATTAAAACAAAACGCTGGCCGCGGGTCGCCGTGTAAACAAACGCTTGCTCCTCTCCGCGTCTCCCGGTTCCGAGTCGGAAAATAATGAATCGTTAGCGCGAATTTAGAGAACGACGGGCTGACTGTTCCGTGATTCACGATGATTCATCGTTGAGGACTGCGGGATCGAGGTTCGATCAGAAACATTCGACGAATTCGATGCTATTTAGAATAATTTTCTAGTTCCAGAAAATTTTAACTTCGACACACCTAAGCGTTTAATTTTGGGGAAAATGCGTTCTGGGTCGCCGGGTTCTTCAAAGCTCGAAAGCGGAGGTCCTAGCAAAAGGACCTTCCGCAGTTCGGATGATCCCAAGAGGGATAGATCAAGATTTACGACCCATTATATACCGGGTGACTGGTGAAGCCTTCGGGCATCTGGCACCGACTCTTCGGCTCGTTTGACGGATTTGGAGAAGCGCTAATTGGCTCTAGTAGCTGCTAATGGGATCGCTGAATCTCCGGATTTCGGGAAGTCGCGTGGTGCCTCGCGCACTGGAGTGCTTTTAGCCACTCGTCCCCCGACGCGTGTTTTGATAACAATGATTTCGACTCGCTTTTCGCGTCGTTCTTCACTTTCGAGCGCTTTTAGATTGTGCAAGCTGTGTTTACGGATGCCAGGATTTAATGAAATCGGTCACAGAATATTTTAGAATCGAACAATTAACACCTGGGAATACTGATAATTGTTTACCTAACTGCGATATTAAATATCAACTCAAAGTAGTTTTTTTTCTGTTTTGATTGGAAATGTTTTAGCAAGTGAATGAAGAATTCAATTTTTCTAAATACTTTCGAAGCATGTATGACCCAAATATTAGGTGCGAGAAGAAATTTGCGCGGCTCTTTTGTTAACACTGAACACAAATAAAGATTTTTGCGACCAAGAAGTGTATCAACTTGGAGCATATTGGAAAAGAGTTTTAGAAATACCTAAATCGTGATTGCCTTCTTAATCGTACTACGTTCCTCAAGAAAATCCAAAACCGAAGAATTATTAAGAATTTATCATCATTTTGCTAAACAAGAGTGTAGATAATGAATTTTGTATACAGGGTGCGCCAAAAGTATGGAAACGGTCAAATATTTCGAAAACGGGACATTTTTGAGAAAAATGTTTTGGAGTAATGTTTTAGGGTTTTAAACATTCTATTGAACAGTCGTATCCGTTTGACTTTCAGAGGAACGGTCAAGGTGACGTCAAGGTCAACATGATTTTTTTAAATAGAACACCACATTTTTGATTATGCAGTGTTAAAGCTGACGATGGGACCTTTTCAAAACACTAGCTGATGACCTATTTCTGTTGAAAAATACTTGAGTACTGAACTTTAAATGTATCGAGACCGTCAGGCTTATTGTTAGTATTATGTCCTTTTATGTTAGAATTAATGTCGTTGGGTAGTAGTAGTTGGGTAGTATTTCTAGCTTATATGCAGTAACATCTTTGAGGTGCGATTTTGGCCGAGTCATGTGTCAAACACTGAAATGAGCATTGTACACAAGCGAGAGTCTATTTCTTCATTCTCAACACTCCGAACTCAGACAATTCTCAACAGAAATAGAGCATCAGCTAGTGTTTTCAAATGTCTCATCGTCAGCTTTAACACTGCATAATCAAAAATGGGGTGTTCCATTTAAAAAAATCATGTTGACCTTGACGTCACCTTGACCGTTCCTCTGAAGGTCAAAAGGATACGACCGTTCAATAGAATTCTTAAAACCCTAGAACACTACTCTAATACATTTTTCTCAAAAATGTTCCGTTTTCGAAATATTTGACCGTTTCCATACTTTTGGCGCACCCTGTATAATGTTAATGAACAAGAAACAGCTGTTAAAGAAATAACGTATTCTAGTAAGTCAAAAAATACTCGAAGCCCGTAGAAAGGTTCAATAAAATGACGTTTCAGAACAGTTCAGAATATTTGAATCTTGTTCTAACAATCCACGCGAAATTTTTCCATTACCTAACAGAGAAAGTAGTTCATAAATAACTCTATCTGCAATAAAAATCGATTCGCATCGCAGTGAAAATATTTGCAATAGCCAGATACTAGCATGAAAATGGCGGATTCGCGACGGGCCTATCGATCGCGATGGCGACGCCTCGGCGTCGCCCCTCTGTCAGCGCCGGCGTACAAGTACACCAATCCTCCGAAAGTCTCAAAGACGCTTGGTCTGAACCATTAAACAAGCACCAGGAAGCGAAATGCGAAAGGTTAATATTCTCATCCCTCCGCGTGGAAACACGAAGTCCTTGTATGACCGATGTTCTGTTTCCTCGATCCATTTTTCATCCCCGACAAAAATAGAAAAGGGTGCAAAGCCCAGAAAAATAAAGGCAAGAGGAAAATCTACAGGTGTTGCTTATTCTCTCCGGTTTGCATTCAAGATCCTCGTTAATCGAAATTTGGAAAGCTGAGAAAATTGACTCGTCACACGTTTGCGCCCCTGTAGCGTTCCACCCCCCGCGGAGGCGGCGGCAGATTCGGGACCGGATGTCTCTCGTTCTGCCGAGAACGTGACACGGTGACACTATTGTCCGAGTGGCAGAAACGGATACTAAATTGCCCGTGGGGGCGATACACGCTACGTCCTGGGACATACGATGCCAAGGACACGAAACGTAGACGTCCCGTTCAAGCTGGCCCCGTTTAATGACCTCCCATTTGTCGGGTGGATCGCCCAATTAGAGTCACAGTCGTTCCTTACGGCTATTTCGTTTATTGCTACGTCAATACACGTGTCACTTCTACAAGTAATCTATTATTTTTCTATTTCGATTAGCTTCCTAGTTTGTGGAACGTGGAAAATATCGAAAAGGGCGGAAATTGAATTTTCCTCTTTACGAAGACTTAAAATTTGACGGTGTTTTTAAATAAATCTTAATGATTCTTTCCTTAATTCATACAAATAATTTTGGAGCTTTTCTTCTGAAATTTTCAGAAGAATTTGAACATTAGAAATTTCTGGTGAGTGCCAAAAATTCTACCGTACAAAACTTGCATCGTAGTCATCTAATGATTCTTTCCCTAATTCGAACAAATAATTTTGGAGCTTTTCTTGTAATGTTTTTAAAAGAATTTGAACATCAGAAATTTCTGGTGAGTGCCAAAAATTCTTGTATCGTCGTCATCTAATGATTCTTTCCCTAATTCGAACAAATAATTTTGGAGCTTTTCTTCTGAAATTTTCAGAAGAATTTGAACATTAGAAATTTCTGGTGAGTTCCAAAAATTCTTGCATCGTCGTCATATAATGATTCTTTCCCTAATTCGAACAAATAATTTTGGAGCTTCCCTTCTAATGTTTTTAGAAGAATTTGAACATCAGAAATTTCTGCTGAATGCCAAAATTTTGTGCCGTACAAAACTTGCATCGTCGTCATTTAATGATTCTTTCCCTAATTCGAACAAATAATTTTGGCGCTTTTCTTCTAATGTTTTTAGAAGAATTTGAACATCAGAAATTTCTGCTGAATGCCAAAATTTTGTGCCGTACAAAACTTGCATCGTCGTCATCTAATGATTCTTTCCCTAATTCATACAAATAATTTTGGAGCTTTTCTTCTGTTTTCAGAAGAATTTGAACATCAGAAATTTCTGCTGAATGCCAAAATTTTGTGCCGTACAAAACTTGCATCGTCATCATTTAATGATTCTTTCTCTAATTCATACAAATAATTTTGGAGCTTTATTCTAAAGCTTTTAGAAGAATTTGAACATTAGAAATTTCTTGTGAGTGCCAAAAATTCTGCCGTACAGAACTTGCATCGTCGTCATCTAATGATTCTTTCCCTAATTCGAACAAATAATTTTGGAGCTTTTCTTCTAATGTTTTTAGAAGAATTTGAACATTAGAAATTTCTGGCGAGTGCCAAAAATTCTTGCATCGTCGTCATCTAATGATTCTTTCCCTAATTCATACAAATAATTTTGGAGCTTTTCTTCTGTTTTTAGAAGAATTTGAAGATTAAAAGTTTTGGGCGAGTTCCAAAAATTCTGTTGCTCAGAACTTACGTCGCATTCGTCTAATTATCCCTTCCCTAATTCTTACTATTATTTTCGGAGTTTTCTTTGATAGTTTCCATAAGGTTTTGGAAGGTACTTTCGCTGATTAATAGAGAGTGTTTTCTAAATTTCGGTACTCACTTTTCCATGCTCTTTTTCGAAGTCGCAGTCGCTGATATCAACCGCGTAATTCCCGGACGCGTTGCCAAAAACGAGCTGAAGGTTTGTGCCAGTCGCTGCGAATGCAATCTCCGTGTGGCCCTCTCGACAGCCATTTTGGAAGCGTACTTGACGTTCTTCCACTGGCCTGTCTCGGTAGCCGGTGTATCTGACCTGTGGCACAATGATCAAACAAATTTTTAATTACTCCAAATCATTCTTCAATGTAAAATTTTGAAGAAGTTCCAATAAAGAGAAGTTAGATTTCGCTTTAAATAATCTTACAATCTCCTAATAGCATTCATTACACAGTAACTTAATTTTCTTAGAGTATTTTTAATTTATCGAGTGTTTGCTGTCCATTTTGGTCGCAGATTATAAATAAATTTGAAAGTTAATAATATTCTTTACTTTAAAACATAATTGCGGTATATTTATTGCAATGAGTCTTGAAGTTTGTTTTTCTTCTTGAATGCTTAAGCATCCAAAAGTTTCCGGAAATGGTAACAGGCAATTTAAATTCCTCTTCTTCGAGATAAATCTATTTGGTCTTCCAAAAACTCGGATGACACAGCATAAAAGGATTGAATTAATTTGTACGAACACGGAAATCAAGTGAATCACCGGGAGAAACGAACACGCTGAATGTCAAGGAAGTTTTTGCAAGTAGTCGAACGAGTCCAACAGTCAACAGAATAATATCGCGCACTGTGTTCTTAAAATTTATGGCAGGTCACCTTCGCCTTGACGTCGGCTAACTTTAAACCGCGTTTCGAGATTTAATTAGATTATCTGTTAAGTTGAAATTAGAAACATTTTTCTTGAGTAGATGAAGAATAATATTTCCACTAAAATAATTATAGGGAATCATAGCAAAAACCAAACGATAGAACAATTTTTAATGATATAATGATTTTATTGCGAATACGGCATGTAAATAGCATGAAGTATCTTACGACGAATTATTAAAATATGATTACGTTAGGGAAAATGAATTTTACTTCATCTTGCAAAAGAAGAAAACTTTTTACCCAATCAAATTAAATATTAAAGAGACTTTTCTATGGAAAATTTTCATGAATAAATGAAATTTATTTAAGTAATAATTGTATTAGAGTTTCTAGAATATTAGAAGGCAAGCTAAAAGGAAAATTAATTATTATATTGCAATGACAATACTCTGTTATTATTAAATACGTGTGTTATTATTATTTTTAACTAACTCCAAGGTGAAGATATAGTAACTTTAAATTATATTTGGTATGATACACATTATTCATAGTTTCCAGCACTAACGTTTAAATATTCAAATTAATAAGGCACTGGGATTTTGCATAATGCATATAATTATTATATATTTCATAGACTCAGAGGTTTTCTGAGGTTTAGAGCCATTATTTAAAAACTGGACGTCTTAATTAACGCTGTGTTGGCAAGTGTATTTTTTGGTTTCGTAGGCAAATTAAACTTGAGTCTAACTCTTTACTGTCTGTTTTCAACAAATTTAGAAAAATGATAAGAAAACTACTCGTAAATATCTCTTCCATATTATGGAATTGTTGGTAGAATCAAATGTGTAAAACTTTTAAAGTTACAAGCAAGATTAGAAGGATTTTTAATTTCGTTGTTGCCATCAACGATCTGCGTTGCCTAAGAAGAGTTAAAATTGAAACTTTAAAAGAAAACGTCACACATAATCATTTTGGTTCAATTTGCCACTGTCACAAAGAATCCTAATAAATTATTCCAGTATCGAAAACAAAACTTGAAACCGGGAATTAAAAGCTCAAAAACTTGCAATTAATGGACGCTGCAAATACAGTTAATTAAACGAACCCACGAATCACTGCAACACAATCAACACCAACTATGTAACCGGAGTTCATCCCAGACTATCGTGACCATAAATCGCAAAGAAAAGCCCTCAGCCCTCGTCCCAAAGAAAAATCAAATTTCCAAGCTCACCTCGCTCTCCCGGCTGAGTCTCCTAAAAAGCTCATCGTTCTCGAACTTGCCCTTCTGATCGGGCACCACCCTGGGCATCTTGAAGGGCAGCCGGGGCCTGGGTTGCTCGTAGAGTCCCATGCCGTCGAAGGGCAGCACGCTGACTCCGATGCCCCCGGCGCCTCCCGCGTGTTCGCTCATCGCGTGCATCATCATGCGGCCGTGTTCGCCTCTTCGCTGGATCAGCCAAGAGGGTCGGAAAAACTCACCACCGTCAACAGTCTCTCCCCCCCTCTCTCGAGAAAAAAAATCCAACGTTACCGTAGCACAGTTCGTCGAACTCGAAGGAAGTCACCGGGAGAGGCCTTCGGCACCGACTCCGAGGGCAGACTCGCGCGAAGAGAAAAATCGAGACAGTTTTCGAGATGTCGAAATCGACGCGCTCGACCGCACAGTGCCGCGTCTCAGTGGAGACTAAGGACTCCCAGCGGCGAAAGGCCCGAGTTTCCTCGTCCTGGAACCGGGCCACGCCCTTGTCCCCGCCTCCCGACCCCCTACCACTCTTCTGGATCTTCCAGCCGACGAGGGTGACGCCACGGGGACCTGACCCTCGACCCTATCCCCAGTCTCACCCTCCGGCGACCCTCCTTCCACCGGCTGGAGCCGCGAGACGGGGTGACTCTCGAAATTGCGTTAGCGGATCTCCCAGCACCGCTGGCATGGTAGCCGAAACGTGTTTACGTTCGCCCCGAGCTCGCCGGGCTTCGAATAACTGTTGAATTTCTAGGGGGGACGGGGTGGAAGGAACGAAAAACGGGATTCGGTTATGGTGGAGACGCTGATATCATCCTCGATGCGTGGAGAACTGATAGTCCAGAAAAAATAGACATAAAAATCGTCAAGATAGGAAATAATTTGTAACAGGCTAAATTTTTGTACGCACATTGGTGGACTGCGGATGTTTATGCAAAATTTATATGTCGAAATATGCAAAATATATGCAAAATTAACGCAAAATATATTCAGGAATATGAAAAATATATGCAAAAAATATGAAAACTGTATGCAAATTGTTTTATTATTTGCACTATTTACTACTTACTACTGCTGTTACTACTACTACTACTGTACTTATTATTATTTGCTGTAATTTGCATTACAATATGTTACGATTATTTTTTCCATATTTTGAACTGTTAATTGGTGCCTTTTATCAGGTACAATTAATTTGTAGGCGGAAAATGTTCTTTTAACATCACAGGATGTGATAGCAGCATACGTATACTTTTTCCATAGCAGTAAATGTATGCTGTTTTAGCTGTGATTTTCGTTCACAATTCATCTACACCAGTGGTGTCAAACTCATGTATGAACACGGGCCACCAAATTCAGTTTAAGAAAATCCGCGGGCCGCAGATAGGAAGAAAAAAAAATCTTTTATTTATAATGGAAAACAATTCATTTAAACTTTACAAGAATTAAGAAAATACATTAAAAGATACATTAATTTTAGAAATTAAAAGACTCAATACTTTTTACTAGACACTTAACATCTTTTTGCAGATACTATTTTATCGATATCGGGTGTAATTTTTTGGGATAAAGATATTTTTAACATAGATTTTAAGTGTTCATTTGTACGTTCGACGCTGCGAACAGCCGACTTACAAGGGAAGTTTGGTGAGTGTCACTCGCCGATTTTAATGAAACTTTGTACGATTTTTCTATGGTCCAACCTAAGAATTTTGTCCTATATAGTAGCTGCCCATACTCGACTTTAAGGGAGAAACTACCCCTTTAATCCAAATCACCCTTTTCATTTCGGTGCTTATAACAGACAAAGTATAAGCGTTATAAAAAAATGTTTTATACAAAAGTTTTACTGTTGTTTAAGACCTATAGGATGGCTGTAAGAAAATTTTGAAAAAAAGAAGTGCTCTTTATTCACCTGAAACGAAAACATTTTTTTGTCAGAAAAAGGGAGGTAGGTAAAATTTAATTTTTATAAACAATTCGTTTTTGCAAAATTTTCTTACAGCCATCCTATGGGTCTTAAACAACAGTAAAACTTTTGTATAAAACATTTTTTTATAACGCTTATACTTTGTCAGTTATAAGCACCGAAATGAAAAGGGCGAGTTGGATTAAAGGGGTAGTATCTCCCTTAAAGTCGAGTATGGGCAGCTACTATATAGGGCAAGATTCTTAGGTTGGACCATAAAAAAATCGTACAAAGTTTCATTAAAATCGGCGAGTGACACTCACCAAACTTCCCTTGTTAGTCGCAGCAATTCGGACACAGATAGGAAAATGCCAAAAAAATGACAGAATTTGATTTTATAAATATACCAGTAAACTTAAAACGATGTTACTTACAATATACTTCTATAATTTCCAATGTTTTAAAAATATTATTTTAATTCTACTTTATTAAGGTAATAAAATTAATTTCAAGTTTTGGGCCGCAGGCCCATTGATCTACACAAAAAGGATAGTAGAGGACGACATACAATTAAAATCACATTTATAATTGAAAATATTAATTTTCATGCATGTTCCTGATACTTGAACACATAT
This sequence comes from Perdita meconis, assembly GCA_030770465.2. Classification (NCBI taxonomy): domain Eukaryota; kingdom Metazoa; phylum Arthropoda; class Insecta; order Hymenoptera; family Andrenidae; genus Perdita; species Perdita meconis. The sequence continues at coordinate 6,949,017 of JASKOS020000001.1, forward strand.
CTCTTTATAACAAGCCTCACAAGTAACTGTATCATCATTGATGTTGAAATGATTATTTCCGATTTCAGAATCCCACTTTTTTTATCGTTACGCGTTTCTTACTTACTTTTGGCATTATGAATTTCTTACTCACAATTAATGAAGCATGAGTAATATTTCTATCTTCGCGTTACACCAGGAATGTTACACGACAACTGACTGCGGTATATTTACTTAAAAGTGTTTACGTATCTCAGGACGTTCCAATGAATAGTTCTTATGAAGCTTTCATATCGTATCACACGAGAATGGGGAAGTAAACTAAGACACAGTAGTACATATTTGTTGTCAATAACAAGGGCGACTGTAATTAGTATGATATAATTATGATTGCGATATTTCTAACGTTTATTTTTGATCAAGGGAATCTGGTCAATCGAATATATACGAAATATGCAGAAATGAGACAAATATATGCAAGAAATATGCAATATACAAAACATATACATAATGCAAAATATGCAGAAAAGAAATTATATTTTTTAAATCCTCTAATGATAAAACCACTTTCTGTCCAAGTCCTATAACATTATCTCTTTCCTATAAATATATGTATTAGGGTTCTAAATAATATGTGAGAGTTCCTCATCGAACCTGCGTCTGCTAGATCAATTGCGCGGGGTCAAAGGTCGCGGTTTTTTGCAGATATCTCGAAAACGGTGAACTTTTCGACAAAAGACATTCAATACTTATTTATAGCTGAGATAATTTGCTACAAAACTGTCTTGAATAGTGTTTTTCGTAGGAGTAACCGTTCACGAGATATAGTGCTTTAAAGCACCACGACTAGTAACTACAGGGTGTAACAAAAATATTGCTATACACTGACTACAGAAGAGAAATTAACAGAAGATTAAAAGAAAACTGGATTCGAAGCCTAACACCATCAGTCTCGGAAAAATGATCGTTAAACAAATCAGGAAACTACAAACTAGATCTTGATAAACTAAATAAACACGACCAAATAATTATCACACGTATAATAATTGGCCACACAAGACTAACACACGCACACCTCCTCACAAAAGAAACCACACCTAAATGTACTGCATGAAACGAGAATAAGACACATCCTATTTAACTGTAACCATTACACAGAAAACAGAGAAAAATATAAAATCAAAAGTAATATAAACGAAATAATAAACTCGCCTGAAAATTTAAACAATACAATTTCCTTTCTCAAGGACATTCAAATTTACACACAACTATAGAAACTTAAAGAAAAGTAGAAACTGTAAAGAGATACGCATACATCTACAGATTAGATAAACCTTGTAAAACGACACATAACAAATAATGCGTGTAATGATGTATAGTCGCTCATGACCATTAGATGTTAATGCGACTTTAAACCTTAAAAAAAAAAAAAAAAAAAAAAAAAAAAAAAAAAAAAAAAAAAAAAAAAAAAAAATATTGCAGTTCCTTGAAAGAAGTAATTCCTGAGATGATTTTGAACAACTTTTTCCTTTGCGAAAATGTAAGGTGGGGCTCTGTTAACGAGTTATTAACGAAAAACACCGACCAATAGAAGCACGAATACAGTGGATGAATTTCAGCGCGCGCCCCAGCTTTGAGTAGTATTGGTCCGCCATTGTCCGCGTCATCATGAATCTACTGTACTCGCTCCCCAATTGGTCGGTGTTTTTCGTTATTAACTCGTTAACAAAGTCTCACCTAACATTTTCGCTAAGGAAAAAGTTATTTAAAATCGCCTCAGGAATCACCCCTTTCGAGGAACTGCAACATTTTTGTTACATCCTGTATATGCACTGTCTTCCACACCACCTTATAGGTTGAGTACCAGATGCGTTTTTTTATTACGTGGTATCCTTAGTAGGCCTAATCCACAGTGTCTTAGCTCTATAATAACGAATAATTGTTGTAGTTATGGTAGAATTTATTATAACTAATTATTATATAAACTATACAGCCAAAAAAATAATAATAAATTCCTTTACAACAACTGTAGAGTCTACATTTGAGTTTATTTTCTATATTTAATACTATACAACATACATATAAGTTAATAGCACGATATTTTCTATTGCATTATACATACATGCAACGATATACCTGTGCGTTGTGGAAGAGTGCGCGGAGTTATCAAGAACTCTTTATATCTCGTGAACTGTTACTCCTACGAAAAAAACTATTCAAACCAGTTTTGTAGCAAATTATCTCAACTATAAATAAGTATGGAATGTCTCTTGTGGAAAAGTTCACCGTTTTCGAGAGATTTGCAAATAACCGGTTTTCGCGACCTTTGACCCCGCGGAATTGATCTAGCACACACAGGATCAACGAGGAACTCTCACATATTATTCAGAACCCCAATACCAATGTGTATACAAAAATTTAGCCTGTTAAAAATTATTTCCTTGTTGGATGTCTATTTTTCCTCGACTATGATGGATTTCGATGAATTTCTTTTGGAGTACGTTCGATTTGGGGGTGATTTTCAAGTTTTGAGGAAATTTAAGGGTGGAGTCTAGTTTAAGACGTTAAAAGTAAGCCAATATTCGAGAATTTTTTTTTTACGAAACTGCTGAGTGGATTTTTCCACAGCTTTTAAAGCATTTTCTTTCATATTCTAACAATAAAAGTTAATTTTTAACTTTATACTAATAAACTAGTTCGTAGGGCTTCATCGCTGAAGTGTCAAATTTGCGAGGATTCTGGAGCTTTTAATTCTTTCTTAAAACAGAAAAGAACAAGTATTTTTTGTATTCCTCATATAATCACATAGTTAATGAACCTAAAAAACTAAAAAAAAAGTACAAAGCTGGTAAATTGGTAAGACTTTAAAAGAAAAGTTATGATTTTGACTAAAAATTTTCGTACTACTTATGCACAAGAAATTGTCTAATTTCATTTTTCTTTTATAAAAGTTGGAGGTTCATCGACAATGTAATCATTAGACTGCGGAAGTTTATGCAAATATACATTTTCAAGACCGTAGAAAAAGATAATCAACTTAAATAAAAGTGTCTTGTACCTTCTAAATATTATAACATGTGTTTTGTTTTGTATATTTCATGTGTTTTTACATCTATGCGCGTTGTTATACATTTCAGCACATTCAAAATCGCTATAGATGCATAAACTTCCGCAGTCTAGTAATCATATGAAGAATAAGAAAATCCTTGGTTTTTTGTTTTAGAGAAGAACCGAAGGCTCCAGAATTCCCGAAAATTTGACAGGCCGGTAATACGGACTTATTTATGTACATCCGTTCCTCCTTATAAAGTTATATAAAATGAGGCAATGCAATCTTTCGTAGCTTTCAAGAGCTCAAAGATACTTTTCATGCACCCTTTCCAAAAGAATGTTTTTATATTTGTCAAACCATTATGAAATTATCGATGAAATTCTACTCAAAATCTTTTAGTATAATAGAAGTATAGAAATCAGAAGTATTTTCTAATTTTATTGGTGGAATACTTACAATAATTGAAATCATGTATAATAAATAGGTAATTGAGTCAGATAATTTAAATCTACTTAATCGAGATTCCACTGTGTTTGTTTTGATCCGCAGAATCCCCGTGATCCTCTTAAAACGCGATCCATCAGACGCATTTACATTCAATTTTCCCTACGTTCGGGCGCGATCCAAACGAACGAGGAAAACTACTCACAAAAGGAAAGCAGTGTTCCGCGTCAGCTGGTCGTGAAAGCGATCGCAGTCGGATGCCGAGGCAGGATCAAAAGGATGGGCGAGGCGAAAGAGTGCATCGCACGAGGATAATGTGATATGTACTGTAGCAGTAGAGGGCCGGCGCGGGGATTGGTCGGCACGCATCCCCCGTAGATATAGGAAATACGTGTCAGGGGGGTCCTTATTCCAAGGGAGGGCCTTTGCGTTCGGTACAACAGCGTGCATCCCCTCGAGGGAAGGAGATATCTTCATCGTCTCTCGAGTGCCGCCGGCTCATCCATTTGAGAGGATCATTGTCGAGGATCCGCGATTAAGATCGACGACCCTTTGGCGCGATACACGACTATGGATACCTTCGTGTCTTCCTTTTTTTCATCCGCTCTTTCATTGCTGCGTCCCGTTGCCGGCGCACTGTTCAAATTATGTTTCAGGATCAAATCATTTTCTGGCTTGAAAGCGAAAACGAAAAACTTTATTTTATATTGGAAGATAGTGTGGAGAAGTAGATTTAGAGAACTGTTTAAGGGGTTGGACCACCTGCGAGGCCCTAAAATCACTCCAAACATGAACTATTTATTGGGGGTAGTAAATTGCTTCATGAAAAATCTGTTTAGATGACTTTACTATACATACATTTATTGAGAAGTACAAAAAACATTATTTGATTTACGTATAAGATGCTGACAGCTTAGCCCAATTGCCAAATCATCTTTTCCTGCAGATGCAAAACTGTGACAACATTTCAGCCATACAGTTTATCCTAGAGTAAAACGAAAGAATCTTCATTATCTGTATGTCAAAAACTATTGAAGTACGTAGGGATTTTTCAAAACATTGATTTTTTTACAACATAGTGGCTGTTTTTAGATAACTTAGAATTTTTCCTAGAAAATTTACGCAGGAAAATATTAATTTTAAAGAGAACATTCAATATTTTGAGAAATCCATACGTACTTCCATAGTTTTTCGCAGTGGCGTATCCAGAGTAATAAAATACAAAAATGTTATCTCACATTCTGAAAAATTTGTTACGCATTTAGATCAACTATGGCAGAAGATAGACTCACCGGCCATGCGTTGTTAAATATACGTTACAATATAGAAATAAATGAAAATAGTGTTATAGATCGATTCGCAAAAATTCGCAAACGTAGAACAGAATTTGTATTATAAAATAAAATTTTCGTAGTATCTTTTATACCTGTGTTCCTTATAAAATAAAGTCTTTAATCACAATTAAGGTAAAAGCACCATTAGTTGACCAGTTAAGAAAAATATTTTACATAAATAATAATAGTGCTTGCTCGTTTGTTAAATAGTGAATGTCTACGTGTGAAAATGTTGTTTGAACTTGCTAGATTATGAAAAAAAGCTACTTTTTTTAAATAGCTATATTACCCAAATTCTATAAACATTTTTGAAAATTCAATAATTGCACCAGAAATTGACCATGCTTGAAAACGGAAAACTAGTAATTGACCATATTGTTCAGTTAGCAAAAACATTACCTTTACTAAATATAAAACTCTATCGCAGTTCGATGAATGAAATGATTTAGTCACAAGTTAGAAGCTTAAGCATTTCTTATCGTGAATTGTAAAGCTTTCCTTAACGACAGCGTTAAGAACAGAGACATAAAATTGACATTAATGAAACTTGTCCGTCGTTACGATAAACTAACGAATCCAACTAAACAAGATTTGGAATTGCGTCGATGGATGGTACAGCATACCTATCGTGCCTTTTCTGAAAGATTATTCCATTTAAGAACCTTACTTTTCACACTTCCTGAAAAAAGGTCAACTACTGACGCGTGGTCAATTATTGGTGCCTTTACCTTATATAACACGTAATTATTTTAATTGCTTATCAAGGTTAAAAGGATGGTTAAAAAATGTACTTTTTTACTTTTAAACATTTCGCCCCCCCCCACCCCCCCAAAAAAAGCTTCTAGATCCGTTACTGGTTTTTCACATGTAGATAACTATTTTTTCTATTCTGCTCCGAGATAAATCGTACATCTAAAATGTTGTACACCGCAAGAAAAAGATAAGTTGGCAATTGCCCCAGATTTCCGCTATTTTATACGTATAAAAAAATGATGAGAAAAATATTTTTATGCTTTTTAAGACACGTATAATATTGTCCCATAAACAGATTTTTAATAAAGTAAATTGTTTATTCGCAATAAATTGTCAAACTTAGGTATAATTTTTAGGTTCCTAGGGGTGGTCTAACCCTTTAACATAACCCTTGTGACATAACTTACTTAGCAGCTGCATAAAAAAAATTGTGCAACTCTGACATCAATTGAATACTGTTCCTTGTGAATAGAATATCTAAATAAATAAAGTAGGAAAAAAATAGCAGTGATGTATCAGTGTAAAGTGAAACACATCGTTTTCAACCCCCATTTTGCAAATGACTCCCACATCCAGAATACAGAAAAAGAAACAAACTCTGCATAGATTTTAATAACAGCGTATAATCTCTCTCTCTCTCTCTCTCTCTCTCTCTCTCTCTCTCTCTCTCTCTCTCTCTCTCTCTCTCTCTCTCTCTCTCTCTCTCTCTCTCTCTCTCTCTCTCTCTCTCTCTCTCTCTCTCTCTCTCTCTCTCTCTCTCTCTCTCTCTCTCTCTCTCTCTCTCTCTCTCTCTCCCTCTCTCTCTCTTCTGATCCTCTAAAAGTTTGGAATCAATCCAACCTTCCCAACCTCCACGAAAATGGACCCAAGCCAATGTTTGCCCTTCCTTTACAGCCCGCTGATGGAGCAAATTCTGAAAAGCACTTTGACCTCCTAGGCAAATATTTTAGAAAGTCACAATAAAGTAATAAACGAAATTCCCGCTCGCGGCTGGCCGTTCAGAGGTAACACGAGGGTGAAGAAGAGGTTTCGAAACCTCCACAGGTAAAGCGTGGGCTCGGAGCGACAATATTTCTGCGCCACGAAACGGTGCCTTTACTGTCCCTTTTTATGGCTATCCCGACACCCAGATTCGGTCCGGCGATTTCCACGGTTTTACTGCGTCAACGTCCTTCATTTCCCTCCGCGAAATTTTCCTGGTCACCGCTGGCTTCGTTTCCCTCCGAGTTTATGGCATCGAAATCCGGAGAGGCTTCCATCGGCTGGCGAAATTTTTACCTGATTTCGTTTCGACGGCGAATTGCTTTTTTGAATGTTAACTAAGGGTGTAAACAGTGACGGCGAACGGCGGTAAGGGAGGATTCGAGGGATGGAACCCTGGCAAACCCTCGAGCAGAACAAAGCTAAAAGGCTCGATGAATAATCCAATACTGCTTTAATCCTGCTATTCTCCTCGAGTTTGCTCGGCTTAAAATACTTTTCTCGAATAAATTTACCTGCACGCGGAGCGATACAAAGCGCTGAGGAATAGTTCTGCCTCCTTGGGATTTTTATTTCGGTGTCCCAATTGAATTTCGAAACAACGTGGGAGAAAAGGAAGATCCAAGGTTTTTATGCAAATTCACAGTTTTAAGTGCATGGAAAAAGAAAATCATTTCAAATAAAAGTGTCTTTTACCTTCTACATAAAGTGTATTTTATTTTCAATATTAAAGGTATTTTGCATCTATGCACATTTGTGTGTAGGGTGTGTGTTTTATCCATGAACGCTTAAATATCTGGAGAAATATTGATGATGTGAAAAAATAGTTAAGATAAAACTGGTAGGGTTCGAAGGGGCACATATGATGCCTATATCAAATTGACCCTGTGATGACCTTGAATAGCTGTATGAAGGTCGCAGGTACATTTTTTAATGGAACGCTATATTTTTTATTTTACATTCATATAGTTGACATTAAAACGTTTTCAAAACATTATCTATATATGCATTTTGCGTTAGCCAATCTGGAGATATTAAATGAGGAATCTTATGTGTCGCCGGCATTAACGTTAACCCCATGTACACCGCGGGGAGGTTGCTTGGTCGGACTTTGTACATCATGGTGGCTCTAAAAATGATACTTCTTTTAATGAAAGGTATTTGTGATGTAAATAAACTATCATTTTTAGTATAAGTTTTAAGTGTTCCATTAAAAAATGTAACCGTGACCTTTATACAGCTATTCAAGGCCATCACAGGGTCAATTTAATATAGGCATCATATGTGCCCTTTCGAACCCTACCAGTTTTGTCTGAACTACTTTTTTGTATCATCAATATTTCTCCAGATATTTAAGCGTTCATAGATAAAACACACACCCTGTATATTTTGACAAATTTACAATTGAAAATTGCAATAAACGTCTAAACATCTGCAGTCTAACAATAATTTTGATTAGAAAACTCATTTTTACCCAATAGCTAATATCGAATCCTCTCAAAAATATCAAAATTCCAGTAACAGCACAAAAATGATTAAAAATCCTTTAAAATTGCTCTACGCCCTCGTTAATTAAAATCTCAGCAATTGGAATCCGCTTAATCTGAAATTCCCCTGCATTCAGGCGGGCAACTGATCTCCTTCGTCTTTTTCCGAAAGGATTCGTTCAACCTTCCCAAATTCAATTCCAATACGCCAGCTTTCGCCTCCTCGCCCCCGATATCCCCGGTTTGATCCGCGACTCGTCGCCATGAATGCCGAACGCGCTGAAATTAATTTCACGCGTGCGTTTTACGGCGTCGCGACGCGACGGAGCGAAAGAAAAAAGAAAAGCCCGCCGAGTTTGATCCCCGCCTCCGAATCGTCTGGATTGGTCCAGCATCCTCGCCAATCGCAGTTTCCATCTGGATCCACATCGGGGGGACACCGGGGACGGTGGTGGTGGTGGTGGTGGTTCACGTGCGCACGTGCGCGCGCGCGTTCGCGCGGGTGGCTGCTCCGAGCTGGATGAAATTTCAAACAGGAGCGTTTAGAGCACTGTTTTCCACCGTAGAGGCGAATAATAGACCAATGCGAGTGTGAGGTGGGGTTACTGTCGAGATATCGAACGATTATTTTCCTCTGATTTTAATCGGGAGGGACGGGGGTTGCTCCGATGTTAAGAGAGACGAATGTTCATCCCATTTTTCGGGAGATTGAAAGCAAAGTTACATATTAGGTTGAGTAGAAAATTCTTCAATTTCTTGTTCCTTCAAAGATCTTTCGATTCCAAAAACTTTGATCAAATTAAAGACAACTTTTATTTATTTTAATGTGTACAATATACAGATTTAAATTTTGTTTTATAGCATCTATTGTCAATTAATTTTTGATCTTACATCATTATTAAGCTGCGTCTACACTGTATAACAAAACACGTTATACAACAAAGTTAGAAAACTTGTTAGAAAACGAAAAAGAAAAATGTTATATAACATATATGTATAACATTTATATGTTAGAAATTTTATGATTTCGTAACTTTGCCCTTGACGATTCTGGAGTAAGTGCCATGGAGTTTATTAAAATCGCTTCAAAAGTTTGTTTAAAGAGCAAGAGTTTAACCACAGAATTTATTTATTTTTTAACAATGAATCTTGCTGTGCTATCTAAACATCCTCCACGTTTAAAATCATTGATGTGAGAAATGTTGAGAAACAGTACAAAATACATAATTTTGTAACAAGTTATAAAAATATGTTATATAACAAAGTTATAAAATAATTTGTTATATAACTGTTTTGTTACATAGTGTAGACGTAGCTTTAGACTGCGGATTTTTATGCATTCATGGCAATTTAAAAATTTATATATGGAAAAATTCGAAAGGCTACTTTCGCAAATACCAAAATATACATAATATGAAGTTTATAATACTAGATGCAATATTTAAAAAATGAGATAGGTTATTATTCAAATTTCAATTTTTGATTTGTGTTTACATAATTTGATTTTACGTAAAAATTCACCGTCTAATCATTATTTTATCTTTTTAGAATTTTTTCGCGGTGTCAAGCAAAGAACAGTACAACGGCATGAATTTTGTACTTAACTAAATAAAAGTTATTTAGAGTTGAGTGTCTTATTTATTTTTATTTTTGGAGTATTTTTTAGAATTTAGAATATTCTGTAAGTTTTCCGGGGCTCTAAGACGATTTAATTTATTAATGTATTTATTTTACAGATGAATCTTCTAATCAGATGACAATATTTAGACTAAAAGGCTCAGTTACTAATCCCAATCGACTTGGACCTAAGTTTTACAAGCTTTTTGTCGGTGTGAGGGCAGGAACCCCGCGGCAGGAGAATATTGTACATGTGTAGGAGGGTTGAATTGGACAGAGACACAGGAAACGAGGGGCGGATCGATACGACCCGGTCGCGAAAGCGTTGCTAAAGAAACTTGGTAATCGTGCCACGTATATCGCGTAAACACACGAAACAAGCTCGTCGAACTATGTCCTGTGAAAAGAAGCCTTCCGCGACGTCCGCGCGAATGCACACAGCCTACGAGCGACATCGTTTGAAGGTGAGTGTATATATTCTCTCGTTTTTACTCCCTTACCTTTAATATTCTTTAAGCTTTAAATGCACACGGCTGAGTGAAAAAGGGTGACTTCGATGTGAGGGGCGATTTCACTGCGAGACTCCAAATCAGGCGCTAAATCAAAAGAAGATCTTTAACTTTAAATTAGATTGAAATGAGATTAATTGTTACCGAGTTTCATTAAAATCTGTTTGATCGGTTTGAACTCATATTTTTTATTAGAATTAATGCGGGTCACTAATATAAAAGTTGACCTTTTAAGAAAAGTTCCAATTAAAGTGGGCTATTAGTACACAAGTTGATTTCAATTGTAGTTAAAATTAATGTTGGTTACTTATTACGCAAGTTGACCTTAAGAAAAGAAATATCGTAACTATGATTCTGAAAATTGTCAGCACATTCTGTTTTTCTTTTTTGACTAATTACATTTTTTTTTTTTTTAATGGGAACTTCGTGTAATCGACTGAAATCCAGGTCCATTTTTCAGAATTTTTATGGCGGAGACTATACATGCAATCCTTTTCAAACTTCAAGGCTATAATGTTACATGCTTAAGTTTCTTGGTGCAATAACAATTCGGTAGTTCCAAACTGCGGAGTCGGAGTCGGAGTTTAGGAGTGATTTCTGATCATTAGAGTCGGAGCTGGAGTAAAAAAAATGCTATATCCACTTCTGGAGTCGGAGTCAGAGTCAGAAAAAAATATATCGACTCCGACTCCGACTCTGGCTCTTTTGTTTACGATAACTCATTAATAAGTCTATGAATACATAAATATATTGCTAATATTAATAAATACAGGTACAATGAGCAGAAGTTTAATAATGAAACATGGTAATTTATTTATATCTATCCAAGAAGCTTGGAATTACCTCCCTATGGTTCTTATAGAAGAAATAATTCATTCAGTGCCAAAAAGATAAAAGACAGCCCTAAAAGCAACAAGTGTCTCTACGAAATATTAGAGATTGTATTAATTTTCGGAAAAGGGAACTTTTTCTTTAATATTTCTCAAATTGATATGTATTTTCTAATTATTTCCTGAAATTGAGAAAGTAACAGTCGTGTCGTGATGATCGTATGAGAGTTATCTGTTCCATATTCTTAAGCCGCGTCTACACTATATAACAAAACAGTGTTATATAACAAATTATTTTAGAACTTTGTTATATAATATATTTTTATAACTTGTTACAAAATTATGTATTTAGTACTGTTTTAAGTGTGTAACAAGTTAGATAACATTTCTCACATTCTGTGGTTAAACTCTTTTTCTTTAAACAACTTTTGGAGCGGTTTTAATAAACCCTAAGGCACTTATTACAGGATCATCAAGGGCAAAGTTTCAAAATCATGAAATTTCTGACACATAAATGTTATATAACATTAAGAGTGTAACATGTTACATAACATTTTTCTTTTTCGTTTTCTAACAAGTTTTATAACTCTGTTATATAACGTGTTTTGTTATATAGTGTAGACGCAGTTTTAGACTTCAATACAATATTTCAACTATTTATTCAATTTTATTACAACTTTTAATTACTTTGAAGATATATTTTTTCAATTTCGAGAGTCGGAGTCGGATTCCGATTCGGAGTCGAAAAAAAAAAAAAAAAAAAAAAACAAGGATTTGGAGTCAGAGTCGGAGTCGTGAATTTTTTCTACCGACTCCGCAGCCCTGGTTCCAAATGGCGCAAATGAAAGTCGTTTTGCTGCGTGCAATTTAGGGTCCATTGTAGATTGTAGTGTTCTGAAACCTAAAAACTAGATATAAAGTTCTGTATTTGCAATAAGATAACGCTATGGCTGAATCTAAATTCGAAATAATATTATTAAATTTAACTTTGTTTATTGCACAATTAACGTGAAGTTTTTTTTTTTTTAGTGAAATTCATAATTATCGTTTCAAGAACTCATCGTTATCGTAATTTTGCATTTTTAAACGCGTATTGAGGTTCATCCACAGTGTAATCTTATTACTAGACAGCGGATTTTATGCATTTATAGCAATTCTAATTATGCAAAAAACCTACGAGACTTTTAACATATGCCAAAATATACAAAATATCAACAATATTATTTAAGTTAGAATGTTTAGAATACAAAACGTACTGTTTTCCGAGTTACAATTCTTTATTTGTTCTTGTAAAAATTGTATTTTGCATAAAGATCCGCTGTCTACTTATTACAGACACATAACTATCTATCTGTTAGGTTTCAAGACACTAGAATGGACCCTAAACTGCAGTCTACACGCAGCCAAACAACTTTCAATACCAAGACTGTCTCGAAACATTTGCGCCATTTGGAGCTATCGAATTATTTTTGAATAAAAAAATATTCTCTGCTTCTTTCAGCATGTAATATTATAGTTTAAATTGAAGTTTAAATAAGATTTCATGTATGGTCTCAGAAAAAATTCTGAAAAATGGACCTGGATTTCAGCCGATTACACCAGGTTCCCCCCTTAATTGATCTACCTTTTAGGTAAAGAAAGCAACCTGTGCAGTAGATGTGAATCCTCCGAAAGTGAGGCCCCACGTGGTCACGAACGCCAAAGGACTTCAACTGGAGCGCGAGAAGCAGGACCGCATCGTCAGGGAGAACTTCATCCTCCTGAAGAAACTGCGCGACATTATGCACCGGAAACGAGCGACGGAGGAGAGCCACCGGTTAAAATGGGACGAGTCCAGATGTATCAGAACCCGTTGAATTTCTTTCCTTCCCCACGTTTCTACTTTTACAATAAACGAATAAACGCGAACCCCGTGTCTGTCAATCGTGGCTGCCCATTACTGAAAATTAACTCGTTTGCGAGCAGAATAATCCACAGGCAATGATTGTCACTTATCCGTAACCGCGGAATACAGTGAAATTTCGATCAACCGGTGCAAGTTTAAATATTAAGCCGGGAATCCACCAGAAAGCTAAGCTAAGCCATGCTATGCTTTGCTATGTTTAAAAAAAAGTTAGCGGCTAAACTTCCGAAAACCTGACAAACCGGATTTAGCTGAAATTTTGCAAATAGCTGAAATTTTGCATAAAAACAATGTTTGCGAGAAGGATTTTCGGCGACTGGAAGTTTAAAATTTTGAATCTTCTTTTCGAATTTTTTTCTTTTTTTTTTATTTCCTTTCTAGCTCCGACCTAATCCTGATCTCCCTTTTCGCCCCAACCTTCTTTTCCAATTTCTCTCTTATTTCTCTGTGGTATTATATTGAGCACTGATATAATCACGATGTAATCTTATTGTTCGTTGTGTCGGTAACGTAGACAGTGATATCACAGGAGTAAAACGTTTTAGGCAAAATTTTGAGTCTTAACTTCCGAATTGCCGAAAATCCTTCTCGTAAATACTATTATTATCTAAAAGGAACCTATTTCCAGGATTTTGGACAAATCGAAACATAGGAACTTTCAAAATTACAGAGAGTGACACTAAAATGGTAACAAACATTTTTCGCGATTTTTGGGTCTTAAACTTCTAGTCGCCGAAAATCCTTCTCGCAAACATTGTTTTCATGCAAAATGAAGCTATTTGCACAGTTTCAGCTAAATCCGATTTGTCAGGTTTTCGGAAGTACAGCTAAATTAGCTTCAATACATTTGTATGGATCTGTTTCCACCAAGAGCTGAGCTAAGTTAATAAAAATGTATTGTTTAAACGTAGCATAGCTTAGCTTAGCTTTCTGGTGGATTTCCCGGATTTAAAGTCACAAGCGAAGCGTTTTTTTAAATATAGAATGTTTTTTATTTTCGGTAAACCATCAATAAATCGTATTCTAAAAATTCTACTGAATAAACCTTTAAAAATAGAAAATAATTACACTATTTTGCGATTTTCTCTAATTTATTTTCTCCAAGTTTTCATTTCTGAAGTTAGTTGCGTATCTGTAATTAGAAAAGCGAAGCAAATGGGTTAATCAAAGGTTAAGTCGATTATAATATTGAACGGTAGAAGGAATTTTAATTGCGAAACATCGGTCGATCGAAGCTCGATGGAGGAAGACGAGATAGACTACGGAGGAGAGGGCGAGTACGAAAGCTCGAAGTCGTCCGATGCCGAGGACGTCGATCGCGCTCTGTCGGTTTTAGAAGCTGGACAGTGTCTCCACACCTTGGGGAAATGCGATTCCGGTTTGGGCTACGCTTATCTAGGTCTCACCGCTTCTGATAGACGTCTGACGGATATCAGAGTCATTCCGAAGTTCAGGTACGTTCTTTATGTGGACGTCTCCGGGAACAAATTGACTTCCGAGAATTTGAATGTTCTATCGACGATGACGTATCTTCTGATGATCAAGGCTGATCGAAATCGTGTGACTTACGCGTCATTGGAACCTCTGCCGTATCTCCAGGTTCGTTGAAAGTCCTAAACGATTATTTTTAGCTCTTTGAAGCGCAAAGATGAATGGAGTAGTAAAAGACAAATTGTGGTTTGCTAATCAGTGGATCAAATACAGTAGAACTTTCATTATTCGACTTAATATTTTTAAGATGAAATGCTTATAATTAGTTGAAAGTTATTGAAGCATTGTTCAAGTTTTACTCGAAGTTAAGAATCTTTTTCGATCCAATCACGTATTTTATTTCTGTCTGATTGAAATTTAAGAAAAATCCGAAGAAATGAATGGTACATTAATGTTTGCTGTTGCTTAATATTTTATCAAAACGTTGTTGTGTACATTAATAATTATGAGGGAATTGTTAATATTCTTATAAATTCAGATTCTTTAGAGGAATGTAGCGGGTTAATAATTGAGGCGTTGAATGAAAAAAGGAGTCGAATGAAAAACAGAGTTTTTTTTTGTGGCATTATTTAATGAAAAATAATGTAACTACATTCTATTATCGTTCCTGAATCTGATTACATTACCTGCCGCTAAGTAATACTACAATGAAAAGTTTGAAAAGAATTTTCTTGATATAACATTTTAGCGTGTCGTTTTTCCATCCGATGCTTTAATTGGAATCCTTTTTCTTTCACAATAAAAATTGTGAATAATTAGGAGTCGAATAATCGAGGTTCTATTATAATTATAATCCTGCAGCAAAAGGGATGCAAGTCCATTTTTGACAATTTCTTAGTGACGACGAGTAACAGACGTAAACAAAATTCAACATCGTTTATCTACAGGGTGTTTGGGATAGTATAGGCAAGCTTTGGAGGGGAGATAGATCACGTAAAAACAAACAAAAAACTTCTATATGACTTGGGTCCAAAACTCAATCATTTTTGAAAAGAACTGTATAAACATTTAAGCTATAAACCGCTATAATTCAAAATAGGAACGTTTTTCGTAAGCAATTTCTTCGCTAAAATAAAGATTACGATCTTGTTAATCCAATAAGTACAGTAACTGTGATATTGTTACCTCGTATCGCAAAAAAATAGTATTTTTCTAACCCCCTAAATTACCCTTTAAAATCGCTATAATTTAAGGGGCTAGAACAATATTATTTTTTCACGGTACAAGGTAACAATATCACAGTTACTGTACTTATTGGATTAACAAGATCGTAATCTTTATTTTAGAAAAAAAGAAATTGCTTACGAAAAACGTTCCTATTTTGAATTATAGCGGTTTATAGCTTAAATGTTTATGACAGTTTTTTTCAAAACTGGTTGAGTTTTGGACCCAAGTCATATAGAAGTTTTTTGTTTGCTTTTACGTGATCCATCATCCCTCCAAAGCTTGCCTATACTATCCCAAACACCCTGTATATTCTAAATCCATTATCAATATTGTTTAATATTCTCCTTCTAATGTTAAGGCAAACCAATAATTTTATAAACAGTTTCTTCTGTAAAAACAGAATTGCATCCCTCTTGAAACGATCTACAAAGTCTTCAATTATAAAATTCAAGTGGTATAAAAAAATAAAACACTGCGTTTCAAAGAGTTAATCCTCTAAAATTCCATTTACAAGGAGATGAATTATGCTTCCACGTCGTTTCGTATCAGGTTCTAACTTTGTGTAAAAATATGCTCACAAGCACGTCCGAGATTTCGCATCCGCTTTTGGAATGCTTGGAATTGAATCACAATAGCATAGAAGAGGTGACCTTGAACCCCTACGATTTGGAGAAGCTGAAGACCCTCGAACTTCGAGGAAATATATTAACCACGACCAACGGAATATTTTTTCCTGGTTTGATTCGTTTATATCTGGCGGAGAATCAGATTGAGAAAATAGAGGGGCTGGAAATGTTGGTGAATTTGGAGATTCTGCATCTGAGGAGCAACAAGCTCGCGAATTTAGACGGATTCGATCACCGTTGCGCTAAGCTGGATTATTTGAATATGAGGAACAATGAGATCACGAAGATTTCGGAGCTGGAGAAGTTGAGTTCTTTGCCGGCGTTGTCGACGCTCGTTGTCTTGGAGAATCCTGCGATTGGTGATCAGGAAGCAGAGGAAGACCCTGTGTACAGGACTTATATATTGGCTATGTTGCCTCGATTGAATAGAATAGATAAGGACCCGGTGAATTATGAGGAGAAGAGGGTGGCGAGGGAATATCGCCAGCAAATGCTCCGCGACGGAACGACTTTCGCTGATCTGGATACTAATGTGAATTAAGGCTAATTAGTGGGTTCTATTCGTGTAAAATAAAGAGAGTATAAAGCTTTCGTTCCTGCGCATATTAACTTTTATTTACTCCTTAAACCGTTCGTGTTTTAGTCAGTTTAAAAAGCGTGTTTCCTCACTTTGTATATTTGCAATAATAATATAGATAAACAGACTATATTGCCCAAATCTTTTATTCTAATTTCAATTTGGAAAGTTCAAGGATGCTGTATGAATTTTTCCGGATGATTTTGAAGGTTTTTACTCATTCGAAAATGTATCGCAAATCAGTGACCCTAGTTTACAGTTCTTGGTAACTGTGAAAACTTTTACGGAGTTAGAGTTAATAAAGAGAATTTGTTGTAATGAGATTGCGGATGTTTATGCATTCATGGCGATTTTAAATATGCCAAAATGTATAAGGAAATATAATAGAATACATTTTATAATATTTAGAAGGTAAAATACAATTTTATTTAAGTTGCTTTTTTTTTCTCTGTGCTTGAAAATGCGAATTTGCATAAACATTTGCAGTTTAATTATTATTAAATCTTAGATCCTCCTTTTCCGATTATTATTTTTAAATTCAATTTTGCCTAAACATCTGCAGTCTAATAATAAACGATAATAATAATTTGCAGAGTTTTAAGAAATTCGAAAATATCTTCATTCACAGATCAGGTACAAGTATAGTCATCTATCGGTTACATTATCGAAGTTTGTAGAGTTTCAAAATTTGTTCATTCGTGTATTTTTTTTTTTAAATATATTCATTTATAAATATTCTATATTTTCTACAGCTTCCTTTCTAAAATTGCTAAGCGACAACATTCTTTATTTGTTACTAATTGCTACAGAATACTTTTGGTAATTTTCTAATAGATGAGTGTACGAAAAACTAGTAAATGATTGTCTATTATTTCATTTACGAATTTGTAGATTCAGAGCCGTTGCATAAATCATGCAATTTATTAAAAAATGAAAAATGCGAAATGATAAAATTAATCGCCGAGGATAACATTTTTCGTACACGTTACGTATTCACTCATTCACCGCTAGATGACGCAAGAGACTCGATCTATTTCTCGTACAAGTTTGCAATTTACAATTGCACTTTTAACAATAAATAATTAATGATTACAACTTCTAAACGTTCCCAAATAATTCTTAAGGTCTAAATGAACATTGTAAATCTTCCAATTATAAAAATATTGGATCATATAACGGGGCCTCGTCTCTCTAGTCCCGCAATGTGATAGAAAACGGAAAGAACATACTTATTTGCATATTTATTTGCAATTTGCGAATTCACGGCATTTATGTAGGTCCTAAACATTATTCCGTGGAGCTTGGATGTTGTAAAAATCGTTTATTTATTGCTAAAACTGCAATTATAAACATTTTTCTGAAAAATTAGGCATATGGCGCCATCTAGCGGCCGGCGCAAATCAGGCGGTTTAGGCGACCTCCTCTGTGCTCCTAATACCAGAGGTAAAGTGACAGGAGAGTCAGAAATCAAAGAAAGTGGCACAACTTTCTAACCTTGTCAAATGCATACACTACCGTTAATAATCACAGTTTTAGCAATAAATGAACACTTTTTACAACTTTTTATGATTGCAGAATCGTCTTTAGGGTTTACATTAATTCCGTAAATAGTCTAATTACAAAAAAATACGTGAATATATAAAGTTTTTACATTTGAAAACCTGACATGGCTTCGCATCTCTGGAATATTACTCATTTGCTTGTTATTATGCAACTTACAGTTTGATAACGTTTACATGGACCCCAAATATTATTCTGCAATGCTAAAAAGTAGTAAATAGTGTTTAATTATTAGACGCGAGAATCTTTTGTCTGTTTGAATTTAGAATATTTATACATTACGCATGTTTTGTGGAATTAGAAGATTTGCGGAATTAATATAAACACTAAAGATTATTCTGGAATGATAACAAGTTGTAAAAATTGTTTATGCATTATTGTTTTCGGCAATAATCGATCTTATAATTGTACCAAAAATTCGAGAGCCCGTCATGTATATTTAAAAGTAAATAATATATATATTTGCATATATTTATGCAAGTACAAGGTTTGTAGCATTCTTATGGAGCCTATAGCTTATTCCGTAATGTTAAAAAGTTGTAACAAGTGATTATACATCGTTAAAAATGCAATTATAGGGTTAGGAAGCGGTTCCGCTAACTTTGGTTAGCTGCGCCATTATGTTAGAACGAGAGGATCCATTGTGTGCGACAAGGAAAGAGAATCGTGCCCCCTACTTTCATTTCTGTCTCTCCTGGTACTTAACCACTGGTATCAGGAGTGCAGAGGAGGTCGTCTAAAACTGCCCGATTTGCGCCGGCCGCTAGATGGCGCCACATGTTCAATTTTTCATACAATTTTTGTAATTGCATTTTTAGCAATAAATAAACCGTTTTTACAACTTTTGGGCGTCGCGGAATATTCTTTAGGCTCTATATTATTGCTACAAACCTTCTAATTATAAGAAAAATATTCAGATATATACATTTTCTACTCTCAAATACTCGACGGAGATTCATTTTTTTTTAATACAGTTATAGTATCGACTATTCTAAAAAATCGTAACAGATAAACACGTTTTATAACTTTTTCTTATTGCAAAATAATTTTCAAGATCTATATATTAATGCTGTAAACCCTGCAGTTTTGAATACATGTACAAACAAGTATAATATCTACTTTGTAATTACCGGAAATGAAAAACTGTTTTTTTAATAAACCAACTAGCAGTAAGTAAATTAATAAAATTTTCAAAGTAGTATTTTTAGTTATAATTAATCCTGTTATTAGTAAATAAATTATGTCACTTACCTTGGTTAGCTTCCTATTATTTATATCGATGGTAATAAGAATATAAAATAACATTGCAGCTTCTTATGAATTAATAATTTAGAAAAAAATAAGTGATATTATCTTTTGCTAATAATGATTCACATTTTAGTAAAGGCTACTGCCAAAGAAAAAACCGAATTGTTGTATTTTTGCTACTAAGTTTTGCAGTTTGATAGTTTCGTAGGAAGGTATAATGTCTAAATGAATAACAACAATAATTTTTGTACAAGAATTTATTAAGCATACGACAAAAATGATTTCGAAGAATATATAATATGTAAAATAATGGTACAATATTTGTATTGTAATTGAATATAGCAGCAATCAATTATTAACATTGAGTTCTAATAGAGCTCAATGATTATACATAATTACAATTGGAAGCAGTGTATAATTTACGTTAAACATATTTATATAATAATTATTGTTAGCGTTGATTGATAACGTAGCGTGAAATAAGAAAATTGTGAGAATGTTCAGCTCCTCTTATCTGGTTTAATCAACAGATGGAGCAAGCATGAACTCGACCTGCTTGCCAGAGAATGCATTATCGATTGTACATGCAACGCGGTAAATTCAACAGTTTTCAACTCAACTCATTTCTCTGAAATTTTCACGTAAAACAATAATCACAAATTTTTAATAACAAAAATTAATTGTCTTATCAACGACAATTTAATTACATTCGCACTCAGCTTTTATTTTTACACATACAACAAGAATCTTAAACTTATAAACAATATTCTTAATTAATAAAAATTACAAACATTATTTTCGCAGAGAACTCATTATTAAAAAATGATTAACAACAAAAATCGATAAAAATTTCTATAGATATGACATAGTACATTTAATATCTGTTCAATCACACGTCAATTATCAATCTACGTGTCGCTTTACCAGTAAGAAATCCATTCATGAAAAATAATTCGGCTGATTCCATAAATTCGTCAAACTTCCGCGCACGAAATTTGACGTCGAAAGAAGCAAAGAAGGTTCTCCGCGCGTTAAAAAGAGGGCCGAAAAGAAACAGTGACGTCACTCAGAAGCAAAGAATTGAAGGAACGAAGTAGGGAGGAGCGCGAGGAGAGGTCGAAATAGGGCCTGTTGGAAAGACCGACCGGATGTGGAGATAAAGATAGCTCGGGGGGCCTTCTTGTTGCGTTAGCTGGCTCATAAACGTCATCTTCCTATTACCGAGTTCCACGTAAGCGCATAGAAAGTCCTTTGATGCTCCACGGAAGGGAGGGAGTCCCTTCAAGAGGAATCCGCGGCAGATCCATCAACCGCGTGCTTAAAAATTTCCCTGGTGAATAGTGAGCTCGTTAATTGAGACGACGGGCAACTGCCGCGAATGCCGCTCAGAATTATGACTCGGGTAATCTGGGAGTAAAATCAAAACGAAGCTGGTGAGGACTGACTGGGAACTGGATTAAATGGAATTCGAAGGGGAAACAGGGAAATGTAGATGGTGAATGACAAGAGTTTCGCGAAAAGTGTATCATTAATTTACAACACGTTTTTTTTGCGAATAAAAACCTTTGAAAAAATGAAAAGAAATTCATGCGGCTTCTTTAAGGATGAATTCTAATTATGGCCGACGCAAGGCAGGTTCAGCGCGTTCGCCGGAACCCGGCCCCGCGTTTTGAGATGCCCCGCGGTCTACGAAAATTACCCAATTAAAAAACACCGATTTTGATTAACTTTTTACAGAATGATGATACCATTAACAGATGCAAGACATTTTTTTAGTAGCGATGATTCAGTTTAAAGGAGTGACAAAAATCATCAAAGTTCAGTGCATTACAAATTATGTTAACGACGCCAGTAACCGTGGGTTCAGCAGAACGTAGTTTCTCGCGGTTGAAACTAATAAAAAATTATCTGCGATCATCGATAAGCCAAAAGAGATTTTCATCTCTGGCTATTCTGTCAATAGAAAGTGAAGTAGCAAATTCAATCGATTTTGATGATGTTATCAAAGATTTGGCGTCGAAAAAAGCGAGAAAAATTATTTAATATTATTA
The DNA here is from genome assembly GCA_030770465.2 of Perdita meconis. Lineage (NCBI taxonomy): Eukaryota > Metazoa > Arthropoda > Insecta > Hymenoptera > Andrenidae > Perdita > Perdita meconis. The sequence goes on from JASKOS020000001.1 coordinate 6,970,626, forward strand.
TTGGATTGTATTATTATTTAATATTCATCTTGTAAAAAATATATAATATGTAACAGCATTTGTAAATAAATAATTCCTCGTTGTAAAATTTAAGTGTAGGATTTGAATGTGTATTCAGGCCCCGCAAAATTTTTGAACTCGGCCCTGCAGAAGGTAACGCCGGCCCTGATTCTAATAATGATCTTATTGTTAGTCACAGATTAATAAATTTCCTTTCCTTGCTTCCTTCTTCTTTCCTCTCTTCACTTCTGTATCTTATATTCATTTTTTTTCTTCATACCACTATACATTTAGTGCTCATCTTTACTTCTCACGACACAACTATACTATATGACTGCTGTTTTTATGTATTGTTTGCAACAATCTGAGAATATTAAGCATTAAGTTAGCTTACGAAAGCAGAAAATTAAAACCAAAAGGCTAATATGCATGCCAATCAACTCGACTTCTTTAGTTGTCCGATTGAATAATTTATCAATCGTTGTAAGTTCTTATCAAACAGCGAATCTTAATGCTATTATTTCAATTGTATCAAAGGGTGCCATCCCGTTAAATAAATAAAAAAAAAAAAAGTGGTGCATTTAAAATGAATGTTGCATCAGTACAACTTAAAGGGTTAATGAGATTAACGCGTTGATTGTACATAGTTTAGAAAATATTTAAGGTAAAAGCATCAGTAGTTGACCAGTTAAGAAAAATATTTTACATAAATAATAATAGTGCTTGCTCGTTTGTTAAATAGTGAATGTCTACGTGTGAAAATGTTGTTTGAACTTGCTAGATTATGAAAAAAAGCTACTTTTTTAAAATAGCTATATTACCCAAATTCTATAAACATTTTTGAAAATTCAATAATTGCACCAGAAATTGACCATCCTTGAAAACGGAAAACTAGTAATTGACCATACTGTTCAGTTAGCAAAAACATTACCTTTACTAAATATAAAACTCTATCGCAATTCAATGAATGAAATGATTTAGTCACAAGTTAGAAGCTTAAGCATTTCTTATCGTGAATTGTAGAGCTTTTCTTAACGACAGCGTTAAGAACAGAGACATAAAATTGACATTAATGAAATTACTTGTCCGTCGTTACGATAAACTAACGAATCCAACTAAACAAGATTTGGAGTTGCGTCGATGGATGATACAGCATACCTATCGTGCCTTTTCTAAAAGATTATTCCATTTGAGAACCTTACTTTTCACACTTCCTGAAAAAAGGTCAACTACTGACGCGTGGTCAATTATTGGTGCCTTTACCTTAACTGGTTCATCATCTCTCCCGGAATTTTACCCTACGCATTACCTTCTACGCATTCGCAATTCTGAATCATGCGCGGCACATCTGAGAAGCGCATAGCGCAAACGCAAACACGGAGTCGCCGTTTCTCTTCGGAACCTCAAATTCGCGAAAAGACTTGTTCCCAGTCGAGGTTCTCAAGTCTCGTTACCCGACTTCGCCGTCGTTTCTTCGTCGTTCCGCCACGTAACCCGTCGAGATACGATCGCCGCGGTATCGATCCGCGAACGCGTGCCCCTGTGAACCGATCCGTGAATTTGTCCCAAGCGAAACGAGCCCCGGGTGACGGGGATCGACACGATCTCGGCTTGCGCAACCATCCCCGTGGGTTATGACACCCCGGTTATGGCACGAATGCGTCGGGCCCGGTCGGTTATTGTCGGGAGCGAGTTGCACGTGTCGTTGATCGAAAGGCCCCTCCGTGTTCCCCGCTGGCGCAATCCCTTGGCTGCACCTACGCGCTTATTCGTTTGGGATTACACAAGCTTCGGCGCGCGGGACACATTCCTCTATCTAGGGACACCTGGCGAGCTTTTGTTTCTTTCTGTTTAGGGGGCCGGAGGTTCAGTCGAATCGAGTTGGGGATGATCAGTGTCGGATTAAGGTTTTTGGTACCCGGCGCTTGAAACATTCGAGGGAAGGAAGGGAAGAGTTGCGATGAAACGTATCATAAAATACATCACTCTTCGAATATTAAAATTTATTCGAAGCTTAGTTGAAATGTTTCCTTCTTGATTTTCATTTTGTAAAATCTTGCAGTACATCTTCGAGATCCATAGACTTTCAGATAGACTAGTAATTCAGATTCAATTGCTAAACGTTATGCAGGGTGTAACAAAAATGTTGCAGTTCCTTGAAAGGGGTGATTCTTGAGGTGATTTTGAACAACTTTTTCCTTAGCGAAAATGTTAGGTGGGGCTTTGTTAACGAGTTATTAACGAAAAACACCGACCAATCGGGGAGCGTGTACAGCGGATTAATGATGACGCGGACAATGGCGGGCCAATACTACTCACAGGTGGAGCCTGCGCTGATATTCATCCACTGTACTCGTTGCATGATTGGTCGGTGTTTTTCGTTAGTAACTCGTTAACAAAGTCCCACCTAACATTTTCGCTAAGGAAAAAGTTGTTTAAAATCACCTCAGGAATCACCCCTTTTAAGGAACTGCAACATTTTTGTTACACCCTGTATATAGATGATAATCGGTCGACTCGTCGCTTTATACATAATAAAGCTCCGTCTACACTATGTAACAAAACAATGTTATATAACAAATTATTTTATAACTTTGTTATATAACATATTTTTATAACTTGTTACAAAATTAAGTATTTAGTACTGTTCAAGTTATACAAGATTTCTCAGATCAATGATTTCAAACGTGATGGATGTTTAGATAGCATAGCAAGATTCGTTGTTAAAAAATAAATTCTGTGGTAAACTGTTTTTCTTTAAACAATTTTTGATGCGGTTTTAATAAACCCTACAACACTTACTAAACATATAATTTTGTAACAAGTTACAAAAATATGTTATATAACAAAGTTATAAAATAGTTTGTTATACAACACTGTTTTGTTACATAGTGTAGACGCAGCTTAATAATGATAATAATTTATTTATTTACTTATTTACTGGAACGGGCGTAAAATCGCCCTTTTAACAAACATATGAATGGTTAATAGTGTGTGAAAAGAGTAACAATAAGTAATAACAAAGATAAAAAGCAATAAAAAAGAAAAAAGAATAATAATAAAAATAACAGAAAAAAAATAAAATAAAATAAAATAAAGAAAAGAGGTAAGAAATAAACTGAAAAACATTAAACTATACGTTTGCGCTAGCCTATGTTAACATGATATTGACCGAAGCTTTAAAAACGTTGATGGACATAGAGAAAAGCTCTGTTGCACTCGCACTGTGATTCACACGCTCGCAGACTCTGGTCACAGGGTCAGGAAATTTCATATCCGTTCTGAAGAAGTCAACGCGAAAGGTCGGAGGATTACGTATGGCGCGAGAGCTGGCGTTGAAATTAATTAGCTGTAGCAGAGGGAAACAATCGATGTGGTTGTTAATTAATTTGAGAAGAAAAATAAGTTCAGCACTGTTTCTCCTTTTCTCAAGCGTTGACATTTTTGTTTACGGGTGTCTAACCCTTTAGAGTACAATTTTTTTGTCATAAACGGTCATTCACAGGCGACAATGTTTTTAACAATCTAAATCTAAAGAAGGTGTGAGAACTAAAGAAATCCGGTAAATCACAAAATTCATTAACATGTATAATCATACGGATAATACAGTTAATGTTATACATAAATATTCTTTATTCTCCTTAAAATAGAAAATGATGTTTCTGTCTCGCAATCCGCAATAAGCGTAGTTGCTAATTTATTTATTTATTTATTTATGAAATATACCTTTTGGTACACATGGAAAGGATCGAATGTAGGGGAGAGTTAGTATACAAAAGCAAAATAATAGTAATGCAACAAAACAAAAGAGAGGGAGCAAGAGATATAATACTTAACACAAATTAAACAAATTGACTGTAAAATTCGTTTTAATGACTGTTTCAAAGAAGCTAAAAATTGAAAATAGAGATAATATTCCATATGCAAAATATATGCATTGGGTAAAACATCGATTATTGGACCATCGACTATCCAATTCGGCAGATTTAAAAGAGACAGTGAGTTGATTGTTTTATTTAATCTATGCTTACATTAGGCAAAGTTTAGTCGATCGACCGACTTGATAGGGTTCGAATCATTCAAATTCAAAATCTCCTGTGAAATTCAACTTGGTTGAAAATCTGTCACAAAATCAGACGATTTTGTTCGATCAACTCAGTCGATCAACCAAAAGTTGCATAGTATAAACGCAACTTTAGAATCTTTATGCGATTAGAAAGAAAACCTTCAAGTCGTAATTTTAATAATTATACCGCGGATGTTTATGCATTTATAACGATTTTAAATTTTCTAAAATGCATAAAGATGTGCATAGATGCAAAAATACATGAAATATCGAAAATAAAATACATTTCATGGTACTTAAAAGGCAAAAGACACTTTTATTCAATTTAGTTTCCTTTTTCTATGCCCTTGAAAATATGAATTTGCATAAACATTCGCAGTCTATTAATAATGAAGTGAGTTGCTCCATATTTCACAAACTGCGCTTTGTATCAAATGTAAGCCACGAAAAGTAGGGCCCGGCGCTACAGCCCTTAGGAATGATAGAGTCAGCGAAGGAGCGTTGATCCTGGTGGATGCAAATAATAATTTGATCCTCAATTTTCGCAGGAATTCCGCTTTTGAAAGGATCACCGAAACGGAAGAAGCAAACCGAAGGGGTGGACAACGCAGTCGGCGGTCGTCGAACAGGTACAATGGAATTATCATGGACAGATTAACGGGACCATAGAAATATCGCACGCCGCGGCCTATTGTCTCATCGATCTTCAATCTGTCACGCCGAGTCCCGGTGTCAAAACGTTAAACAAAGCGATGCCGGCTCTGCGGATGACAGGACGGATCTGGACGCCTGAATAGTATTAATAATGGACATTCCGGAGCAATGGTGGCTGGGAAGTCGAGTCTGGAGCCAGTTGCGTAAGCCCTTGTCCCCTCGACGTTAATGGGTTTCGCCACCCCCTTCGATCGACCGATAAGTGGAAATTTCAATGATCGGGGGGTGTGGCTGACTCTGATCTCCGATCGAATCTTTCGGCTGTGTCGTGACTCCCACCTTATTCGAATCTTACAATGTCGAATTTTCATTATTGGACTGTACATTTTTTTTTAGACTGTGGGATCAAACTTTTAAACTCTGATAAAAGTGCATTTTACTTTCTGAATACTGTAATTTGTTTTATTAGAGTGGCAAATGAGTTCCTTTGGTTTTCAGGGTGAAATTAATGACAAACATCGAACGAACTTATTTGTCAACTCAACATGTTCTTTATACTTTGTACCTACATTTTGACATCTGTTGACAATATCGTAGATTTTTGCATATTTAGTATAAAATCAGTTTAGTGATTACTCTATTGGAAGTAAGAGATTTGTTTCTTGGTATAGCAACAGGAAGCCATAGAAATTAAACTGCAGTGACTGATTTAATATTACGAATTATATATATTATGATCTACATTATGAACACTTAGAAAACAGCATGTAATTTCTTATTCGAAATATAAACAAGAAAGAAATTGAAAAATTCATCTGAAGCGATAACATTATCTACCACTAAAAAATTTTAGTACGTTTTTAATATCATTAACATTTATCTGATATTCAACAAAAAGTTATTCAATATTTGAGAAATTTGATATATTCAATATTTGAAATATATATTTATTTACCAGAATTAAAAAATATCCCACTTCTTTAAACAGTATAGAAAACGCCAGGAAATTTTCACATTACTTTCACCACAATTGTGGACAATTTTATCTAATTATAAAACTCATTATCAATTTACGTAGTACCTCAAAAAAATAATTGCAAATATTTTTCAACCCTCCGCAATCCAAAATAATAAATAAAAGAATCTACTTTAGTATTAAATTTCTGTGAAGGCGTACCGATTTTTGTTCGCCTCAGCATTCCAAGATCTCTGCAAGACACGATATTTCTCTATCACAGAGGATCATCCAGAGACAAATGACAGAGCAAACACAGGTCACGAGCCCGATTTTCCGTATTTGTCTAACGGGCGTGCGCGAGAATATTGTCCGGGTTTCAGGGCGTATCCCCTTAATCGGCGCACACGAGTCCGACTCGAAATAGGAGGAGGTTTCAAGAATACGCGGTTAGGGTTCTCTCCCTTCGAGCCTCCTACGATCCCCCCCGGTTTCCTTACGTCATCCCCCGTCGCTGAGTCACGTTGCTCCCCTCTCCACGGGGTACCATAAACCCGCGCCACCCTCGCTCACGCACCTTAAGGAGTTCTAGTCATCCCTCAGCGATGAACTCCTTGGAGTATCTACGATGGGGTCGTTGAACTTTGCACCTCGTTTGATTTAGTGATTGAGAGGCGATTTAGCGACGATAGACGATCCAAGTGTTAGAAGTTTGTTCGGATAATTGGAGAGTCACTGCGGGGAATTTCTGTCGCGGAGATTAATTTAGATTACTGATTGTATATTGGGGTGGAACCGAAAGATCCAAATTGTCTGAATGTTTTCTAATAGTGAGAAAGAATTACCTCTGGTCCTCCAAATTAAACATACACACGCTGGTAATAAAATCTAAAATGAACTTTAGATGTGCAGCAAAGACTTTGAATTTTACTCTCGCGTTTCTTTTTATGAATATTAGAATTATGAGAAAGCAAAACAACATAATAAAAATACTATTTGGGCAGCTTGCGGCACCTCATAAAATTTACTGATCAGATTCAGCTTTTAACAACCTTAATAATACTATAGAAGGTAACTTTTGAAGTTGAAATTATGAGAAGTAAAAAAAATGTTGTTCTCATTTTTCGTTTCATTCAAGTGAATATCTTTGGAATTGTTCTGGAGAATGAAAAAAATGTGAGTATTGCTTTTTTTTAATAAATAGAAGAGAGTACAACTATCGCTGAAAAAAGAGCATGAAATCGAAATTGCAATCCTATTTTCCGAAAGCTGTTTTCTTTTACTTGAAACTGATAAGTAGAATAAGACATTCAGTAGACAGACTTTGAGTAAGCATAACGTTCGGAGTATTTGGTTTTTCCAATGACTCAAACTCGCTGCAGCTCGTATTTTAAAGTAACCTGGACAGCTCTGAGTCAGTCGGGTCGCGATTTCAGCGTTACGAAATGGAAATTCGCGGGCGAGCAAGGCCGGCTCGCGGCGTGCCATTATCCCAAACGAAAGAGCGAGCGAGAGACCGGCGTAACCGTCGCCCTTTCAATTCCCCCCATCGATCCACATATATAACGTGTAATTCAAGATTTCCCAGGGATCGGTTCTGCGCCGCGCGATCGGATCTGAATTGCGTCAATGTTCGCGATTGCATAACGATTTGCAACACGATTGCGCGCGATTCGAGCCGCGACTCGCGTCGCTGCGAACAATTAAACGATCACTTTCGATTATTATCCGAATATGTCCCGCGGCGAAATCGATATTTCGCTCGGGAGGCTCAGAACCCGATTAGAATTGCGATCGGTTAAGATTAGAATATGATTCGATTTAAATCTGCCGCTCTGATTGCTCTTTCAGGATGTATACAAACTATGGGGACGGTTTATGAGGAATTCGAATATCGAGAACATAAAAACTATAGACGTTTGGCTTGGGAGACATTCGAGTGACCGAACGTGAGGAACAAACATCGGGCTAGTCGAAAACCGTTTGATAATTGATTTATTCGACCATTGCCGATGTTAAAAATTATTCCGAGTCTCTTTATTGAAGCAGTAATATTTTTGATTTGAGGAAATAAAAATCCGAAGAAGAAGAAGAAGAATTTAATCCACTATCGAGGTTGAAATTGTTAGAGCAACAATTATCGCAGAGTCTGAACGTCAATAAAATGAGGTAAGTTAGATTGCAATAATTCCAAATGTATGGTTTAAAAATATTTCTCTCCGAGTTGAACATATTTTTCTAATCCATCTAATTATTAATATTTTATTCTGAATCAAACTCAGCGATTATATAAATAATTTATAGCCACACTGCGGATTTTATGCATTTATGACAATTCTAAACATTCTAAAAATCTTCAAGATTGTTGATAGACGCCAAAATATGCAAAATATAAAGAATACACTCCGAGTTCGAATATTTAGAATATAAAACATACTGTTATTCAAGTTTCAATTCATTATATGCGATTCGAAATATTTTATTTTGCATAAAAACCGGCAGTCTATTTATAGCAGGTTGCTTGAAGTTTTGCAGTCATTTTAAAAATATAATATCGAGCTGTCTTGTCCCTTTATTTGCACGTTCCTGTGACCACGTTCCTTTGATCAACAAACAACGAAGGACGGTTACAAGTTCAAAAAGTCAACGATCAATGTATCGCCTATCTATTTTCTCCGCTTGGAATTTCATATTAAAAGAAATCTTCAATCCCGGTTAGTTTTAACGTTTTGAAAAACAGTTACAGGAAAAGCTCATTCAGAAGGCCGACCAAGCAGTCAGGTTCTTGCGGAGGAGGCTGCTGCGGATCAGACAGCGATGACAGCTCGAGTTCCTACACTTCAAATTCTTCAGACTATTCAGACAGTTCCTCCTATTCGAGCTCCACGGACTCGAGCGATTGCGATTGTTCCGAATGCGATTGTGGCAATGGCTGTGGCAGCGCGCCAAGGAGAAGCAGCGCCAAGGGAAAACCGAAGGGAAGAGCGGCGCCGAAGTCGAAAACAGCGAAATCGGTGCGAAACGCGAAACCAGCGAAGAAGAAACAGCCCCGTTCAAGTGAGTTTTCGATGGGAGACGATTTTTGCTTAACGAGATGCGAAATTGAGTGTTTGCTTCGAACGGTGGCAGAGGTCGGTCTTTGTGATTTTTTGCCGGAGATGTGAAATGTGTTGACTTGCCGTTTTTGCTGTTTTGCTCGTCGTTAAGGAAGATTTACTGATGCTTCGGCAAGCAGGAATGAGAATTATTCGAAAATTGTGGTTTACGAGTTTGATATACTTTATTCTGATTTATGGATTTTTGGATGTTTAGGATATTTTCTATATTAAATAAGTTTTCATGTTAAAAAATATAGAAATTAACTGATGAGTCATTTAATAATTACTAGTGATCGCAATTAATTATTACTAAATTATTATCTGCTTAAAACTTGATTTTTTTTTCTTTTCTATTGTATAATAATTATACAGAAATATTTGTTTCAATATTTAAACCACAATCTTCTTCAACACTCAGTCTTCATATAAGAATCTAAAAGGAATTAATACTTAATTGTTAAATCTAAACGTTTTTTCCACAGATATTAATTAAGAGACTTCGAAATTCAGTTAATTAATACTGTTTCAGAGAGAACATCATCAATCGGCATGTCGCAAATATGTGGTGGAAATGGCTGCAATTCGCGGAGCAGATCGCGTCGCAGAGCCTAATTACGTGGGAGTCCATCAAATGCGTCACTCGTTTATTTAATTATGGACAAGCTAGTTAAGATATTTATTTATTTATTTATTCGCCTTATAACTTATTTATCGCGTCAGTATTTTATATGTCATAACTTTGAACTCGAAAGTGTTTTTATAATTCTCCACGGCGACGATTCGCCTTAATATAAATAATCCCAAGGGACAATTCAAGTTGGAGAAGTGTTATATGTGCTCGAAGGAAATTGTAAAGGTGTTAAGACAATAAAGTAAACCCGTAACCGAACGCTTGCTCAATTTTCTACGTGGCTTGAGTCATACGCGCCCGACGTCAGACTAATTGCGTGCACGTGCGCTCGCTGCGAAAACTTTTGCCTGCGATCCGGCGTGGCTCCTTAACCGTGAACAATTTTCTGCTTTCAGTAAATGGGGGATCGATTTCCAAACCTTCGTCGGCCTCTCTTCGTCCCGAGAACTTCAGACACTCGCAATGAAATGTTTTCATTCGACGGAAGTCGAAGGTCCAGTTGCCGAATCACTCTGAAACAAAATTAATTCAGGGTTGAGACACACTTCAGATTATGAAAAATATTTATTTACTGATACTCTGATACTTTGCGTCAGATAAAACTTTGCGATTATTAGATTACAATATATCTGAATCCTATTATCAAGAATTTTTAATTTAGTTATTGATTCTTTATACTTTAGATTTATGCAGACTTTGATATTAGGTTGTCTCTCAAATAATGCTTCTGCGAGGAAAGGGGAAAAGCTTCTAGAATTTTGTTTGCAAGTAAATTATGTATGCTTACAAATGCATTTAATTATTTATATTTATTGGGATAACGAGTAAGAAACCTTTTAATGTAAAATGGAAATTAGAATTTAGTTACAATCAAAGAGACAGATTTATTGGCATTAACTCTTACTCCGTAAATCGGGGTCTTTCATGTCTTAGTAAATTTGAAAAGATTGTTTCCTCACTTTATATATTTGCAATAATAATATAGATGTAGAAATTATTGCCTAAATCTTTTATTTTAATCTCAATTTAGAAGGTTTAAGGATGCTGTATGAATTTTGTTCGATTTTTTCGAAGGTTTTTATTCACTCAAAAGCGTATCGCGAATTAGTGACTCCGGTTTACAGTTTGAGTAACCATAAAACTGTTTAGGAAGTAAGAGTTAATAAATAGTTGATTGAGATTCTTAAACTATCCATAAAAAATTCTGTGCTGTTCCTGACACAATAAATCACGACGTCTCAATATTTTATTTATTTACATATTTATTTACGGATAAAACCCATGGGGATAATGATTTCAATTAAGATATTAGATAAATTATTACAGTACATAATGGTGAATAACACTAATAATTAGACAGCGGATCCTTATGCAAAATAAAATTTTTACAAGCACAAATAAAAAATTAGAACTTGAATAACAATATGTTTAAGATTCTAAACATCTTAACTTGAATAATATTGTTGATATTTTGTAAATATTGGCATGTGTTAACAGTTTCTTGGTTTCTCTGCATACTTAGCATTGTCATAAATGCATAAAATCCGCTGTTTAGTAATAATATAATTGCGATAGTGTATAATTCTCCTCAGAAATATTTTCTGCCAGTTAAATAATGTTTCTGTCCTTTTTTCTAAAGCCAAAGTGTGAAAACCATAAACAACATTATTCAAGGGATGATCTAACAATTTAATACAAACTGCATCACCCCTTTTCACCCTCTATGGCTCCCCAAATCATCCACCTAGCCTAGATGTAGAGGTAAGACGACAAGTGGAAATTTCAAGCGTAAAATTGAAACCGAAGACGCTGTTCGACCCGCAACAGACTTCGCTCATGTTTAATCCTCGAGGGAAGGTATCGATCGCGATTATTTCTCGTCTCCGTCGCGCACCCCCAAACATCGAGTCCGGTCCAGTCTTAATTGGATTTAAAGATCAAGGACTCGGTATTTCCTCGTGGGACAAGGAACCAGGGACTAGGATCTAACCGATTTTCCTCGCCGAATCCGCTCGGCTTCGACCGCCTCCATCCTGGATCCTCGTATCTTCGACACAGCCAGCGAATCGGATTACGCAATGCCGTGGAAATTGAAATGAGAAGCTAATCTGCCTTTCGTGGATCGCAACGACACGCTGGAATTCAGATAAGATTATCCCGCTGAAACCGGTACACGCGGCGGAAACCTGTTACCGGGAATATTTTATTCGATATTTTATTGCCACCTGCGCCGCTGCCTTTGACGCTGCTGCGACTCGATTAAATGTGATTTCCTCGTTCGACGATAAGCGAATCGATTGAAGCACCGACTGGCGGGAGTCGCAATTTTACGGTCGCTTTATTGATAGGGCGGTAATCGACTTCTGTGCTGGGATTCGTCCTTTGGTAGATGACTCTGTGTTTCTTAATCGCTACTTGCAAATCGTTTTACTTATTTATTACAGTGAACAACGCTGCTATCACTTCGCAATGAATTTTTGGGGCTCCCGAGGCACGGAGAATTTTATTTTCCTCGTGTCGACCGAACCGCAAAATATTTTTCTTTTCGAAGTTGCAAGATCAAATCTGCATGAGGCGAATTCGACCGTGAATTTCGATGCAATATACTTTGTCAAGGAAATAACTGCATCAATGAATATGAAAATTGCTGGAGGTGTTGGAGAGTAAAATGGAAGAAGGAAATGATCGAAGAAGAAACCGCGAAAGAGAGAAAGGGAGTAAAGAGCAGAGGCACGAAGCAGAAAAGTCTCTACTCGCGGAACCAGTCACGTGCGACCATGCAACGTGCTGCACTTAGGTTCACGGCCTGCCTCTACCTTGCCACTGCAACTAGCAGTTGTGACATAATAGGTTCTCGCCACTTCACCGAGCTCTGCGCCACCGGCGTTCACGTTGATCTTGCGACAAGGAAAATCGTCTGGCTGCTGTATTCGCTTGACCCTCTTCGTTTCTAAATCTTTAGCGCGGGAAAATGCGTCCGTGACTAAGATTTTGCAATTCCTCTCGCGAGGGCAATTTCCATTTTGAATTTTTTCGACTAACTTTTCTTCTGACGCAGCAGACATCCGATAAAATTACAGTGCAGATTATTAATCACGTTGCAGTTCAGAAATCGCGAAGTTGGAGCAATACGATTTTTGATACCACGGTGCAGTAATTTAAAAATTCGGGTGGCATCGAAAGTTCGTACCACATTTTCTACTAACGCGGTGAATTTGCAATTTTAAGACACAGAGATAAAAACCTTTATTGAAGTGAAATTAAAATTCTTATAGAATTTCGAACGTAAAAGGGAAATTCCATTTCATTTCTTTCAATTTCACAAAATTCTTGATAGTTTCGCATGATTTACTTACGATTTCTGTGCTTTTCGAGGTCGAATACTACAGTTTCATAAGTAAAACGGCAGTTTCCAGATAATTTACAGTCGTACTAAATGTCGCACGCGCGGCGGAGCGCGTCTCCGATGCATCGGGGACAAGCGAATTAATTCTAGATCCGAACACACGCCGTGGCTCTACACTTCTCGTCTTGTAATTTACCGTTAACGACAATTCAGCTCGTTGCACCGGGGTTACAACACGCTCGCGAGCAGCTGCGTTGGCCAAGATAACTCTGTTAAAGGTCTCCGTCCAGTCACATTGTCTGGAATCTAGGTGGGAGTAGTTATGGTTAGATAATGGCAATGCCTTCTGGCATATAATTAGCGTCTCGGTTACGCTATGATATATCATTCTTTGTCCCGCATTCGCTCGCTACGCGACCGGTTCTATTCGATAACTTTTCCATGTAACTATTACCGCAACGATCCTTAATGATCTCCTTAAGAAACCGGCGACGAAATCTTTCGTCGTTCATTTGCATCGCAATGTGGACGTCCGTCGCGAAATGTGTCTACATTTTTTCCCTAATTAATCGCCGTGGAATAATTGGGTCGGTCCGTGAAGAATGACTATGAAAGGTTACTTCGCATTTGAGAAGATTAATGTTCGTGGTTGGACTCAATCTTTGATGGGATGGAAATTACACTGGGTGGTCTATTTAATTTCAGAAAAGTGTCAAATCATTTTTGGAAGAAATCTGTGATTATCAATATCAGACATTGAATTAAAATTCTCTCGAAATCATTGCATAGTTTTTCTCCTTCACAAGTGCATAAATAGTCCCAATATATAACTATAAAAGTGTAACTATAAAATAACTAAATAAAATAACTAAATAAAATAATATAATAACTATAAAATATCAAGTTGAAATTTGTTGTACAGCTAAATAATATAATTGAAAAAAATCTGAAAGTTCAATATTTTTAATCCCGACAGGAAAAAATTGACATCAAAGAAACTATCAGACCAGATTAGCCTGGTATTTATTATTTGTACGTGCAGCAAGGCGCACGAGTCCAACTGGTTTATTATATCCAAAGTGATTAACATTCCTAGATCAATTATTTGATGCGTCTCGCGCTTATTGCTCGCGATTGGAGATCGGATCGTTCCGAAGTGAAGTAATCCTCGGTCCCCGAACGGAATAATTCCTGGTCCGAAACGGGAGCGCAAATAAATTCGAGGGGGGAACGAGTTAAGGCGAACGTGAAAAGCGATAAGAATAGCGAGGATCGAAGCGGCGGGAGTGGTTGAAAAATGGGGAGGATGGGTCAGACTGGTGAATGGAACGATCCAAAAGTGATCTTCACGTGTCAGTCATCGCGGACTCCGCGAGCAGCTTTTGTCGTTACGAGTTTACACGGCTACGTAAGAATAATTCCATTTTCAGAGATATCGGCCAGCATAACGTGACCGGTGTCCACGTGGTGGCGAGCACGTGTACTGGACGCGAGACTGTTACGTAAGCGAACCGGGCCGAGCCGAGCCGAGCCGAGCGGACTTGCAACAGCACGCTTTGCGATCCCGCCCACACGGCTTGCACTCTTTTCTGTTCTCTTCGCGATTTCTCCACGCTACTTCGCGTTTTCATCGTTGGGAACTATCAGCGAACTCTTTTCGGGGGAGTTTCACTTGCTTTTGGTGATCCGTTCGCTTTGATTATGGATGCGAATCGATGAAACAGTTGTATTTGGATGTAAGAATCATCTTATGGCACAGTAAATTTGTGCAGAAAATTCGCATCGCATAGAAGATGCAAATTTTTGGAACGCGAGGGGTTGAAATAGCTGTGATGAAATAAAATGAGACATAAGTAGATAATGCCACATTCGCGCCAGACAAAACTTTCAGATCGCCGTCAATTAACCCCCCCCCCTTTGATTGAGAAATATTTACCTACCGATTATTAAATACTACTGCTCAACGTCGATTGAGAAACTAAAATTCTGAGCCAGGTTAGATAACATTTAAAGAGGAAGTAGAGGTGGTGTTTCCTTTCTCTTCAAGACTTACTTAAGAAGCGTGAATTTCGCTAAGAATCTGGAATAAATATCTCCGCGTCGAAATCTCGTCTCTCCTTTTTCCTAAAAATGGTCAAACCCGCAACATCCCCGTCGGTGATTAATTTCGTCATCGAGGCCTCCAGAGGGAAGACGCGTTCGCTGAGTAGAAGTCGGCGCGAATCCTCGAGCGCTCGCAGCTAATTGAGAATCGGGAATCGGTTCGAGGAGGGGGGCAATACCGGCTCCGATGCCTTTTAATTAAACCGCTGAATCGCGGTGGAATTTAAACGAGAGATACAAGAAAGGAGCAGAATGGAAAGCAATTTTCTTATTAGCGGCGGCTGGTATCGCGGCGGCCGCAGACATTTGCACGGTTCACGGCGAGAAAATATTACGCGGCCGTAGATTGCACAACGCTGAAACGAGCCGCCGATACGCCGCGAAACGGGACCTCGCGTAATGAATCTTCATTTCTATAAATAGACATGTATCAAACCGTCCGGATTCCTCGACACACTTCGACCGAGCTCGGCTCCACTGCCCCCCCGACAATGGAGACATTTTTTCCGAGCTTTCTCTGGAGGGACACCGATTTTTGCCATCTTTAAGCTGATGTTATCATTTTGAAGCCGATGAATAAAACCAGGGAGAAGAATACTCTAATTGTAGAAGAGTGACAGTGATTAAGTAGCCTGGTGCAAGAAGTATCAATGTCAATATTACTGAGGTTGAGATGTTAATATTTAACCCTGCTATGTTCTTCTTCAAAATTTATTAGAATTTGAATTATTAGAACATTATCAGAAATGCGGACAACGAAATTTTTATAGAACATCAAGGCACAACGAACTGTAGATATTAACACTACATTCTTGTATTTTTTTTATTAAAATTGGAACAGATACTGTCAAGGACCCGATTTCTGATCAGAACCCAATTATCATGCTAAAACTTAGTCTCAAACACTTACTAAATAGTTATTAACTGTTTTGAATTGCAAAAGTAAAATTTGAAAACTAATGTTAGAGATAATTTGGGTGATCAGAAATTCCTCCCTTTCCTTTTTTGACTTTAGAAGTTAAATTATAATTCAATTAGTTATTTGTGCAATTTCATACACGTCAAATTAACGATTAAACATGGATTTACTCAAATGTCACACATATTAGATGAATGTGCACATTTATACATTAGAAAAACCATGATAATTATTCTTAAGTGATCAGGAATCAGTGTAAGTCACTTTTTACTACAAGTGACTTATACAGCGTAAATATTTATTTCTTGTAACAATTCTGAGTAGACAAAACAATACAATCATAACATTAAAATATAATAGAAACTGGTACTTATATTCACTACAGATTAGTCTAACAAATTTCTGATTAAATTATCTCTGTTAATATACATATTTTGGAACTTACATTTATTGGCTTCTTTATATTTTGATTGGTTTCTTGAAAATGGAGAAAATGTGCTGTTTGCAGATTTTTGGAAAAAATTAGTTTCAACAATTCGAAAAACACTTCGTAACAGCGTATAAATATCGACGCCTTTTTAGTAATGTTTGGGATTTATTTACAGAAAACCTATGAATACATTAAGTTTCAAAATATTATGATCTTTCACAAGATTCTTTTTAAAGGTTGGCGCATTGAGCAATATCTTATTAAGCAATATCCTTGCAATAAATTTTGGCAAGGATCGAGAAGATGTAGAATCGAAGGAGCGAGTGCATTTCTCCATCTCGCGGCCGCCATTCCGCTCGACTGGTACCGTTCAATGTACCACATTTCCCCCGGCGTTAAAGAGACGAATCAGTTGACACTGTTGGTCCAAATAACGGTACGCCGGTGTCGTTACATCGCTCACGCGTTACACGAAAGGGGCAGGACGTTTGCGTTTGCGTAACGCGATCGAATCGATTGTGTCGAGACCACATCGAGCCATCGTCCAGTTTCAGGGAACTTTGGTTGTACCCTAAAGTTTTCCACAAATGCTATCACCGTCCTAATACAAAGTGGCTGGGAACATTGAACCGAAGAAAGGAACGTAGAGTAATGAAAAGTTCTTTCCATCCGCCCCACATTTTCCCTTGGTGCATCCTTAATTCGCCTCGGAGCCTTTTCAGGGTGCGATCGCAAAGGGTTGTCGTTGCAAAAGGAGAAGAATAAACAAAAAGGCGAGTCGGGGACGGAAATAGCCGACTCGAAAGAGAGCAACGACGGGGGAAGGGGGACAAAAGCGGCGCGAGATTTGCGGCGCTCGCGGAGTGGCCTACTTGCTTTTAGCTTGAGGAGCTTGACAAACTTTGTCCAGGAAGCTTTTAAGGAAAGCTTCTTCGGAGAAAATTTGAGGATCGACAGGGATTTCGGAGTGGGAAGATTAGACCATCTGCATCGCAGTTCGAAATACGCAATTGACTTCAGGAACTGAAGAAAGTAAAAATCACGGGATATTCCGCGGTTGGTGATAAGTAGATTGTGGATGTTTATGCATCGAAGAATGTGCTTCGATACAGAAATACGTATAATATAAAAAATAGAGCGTAGGTTACACTATTTAAAAAAGGAAGACGCTCTTTGATTACGACTTCAATCATTTATCTGTGCTTGTAAAAATTTTAATTTACACAAACATCCGCAGTCTAGTGATAAGTGACAGTTTTGCATGCGGATGCAAATGGGTTAGCAGAAAAATTGTAATTCAGTGTGACGTCAAACCGCGGCGGTCAAACCTCGCGGACAAAACGTAAATACGGTGTCGAGTAGTGTTGACTTCATTGAGTTAAAATGAACAATGTGAAGAATTCATGGGGATTTGGTTTTCACATTCCTAAATTTAATGTTTCGTAGAAATTATTTTCTGGTATCAATTTGGAAGGTGATATCAATTAGACTGCGGATTTTATGCATTTTTGACAATTTTAAATATGCAAAAAATCTACGAGACTGTTACTACGTGCTAAAATATACAAAATATCAATAATATAATTTAAGTTAGAATGTTTAGAAAATTAAATATACTGTTATTGAATTTGCAATACGTTATTTGTACTTGTAAAAATTTTATTTTGCATAAAAATCCGCAGTCTAATGATAATTCAGTGTTCGGTTCTATATTATCAAGGACGAAGGTAAAATAAGGAGGAAAGGAAAAATGGTTGTCGCAGAAGCTAACCGCGGAATATCGAGGCCTCCGCGATCGACTCGACGGATATTTCATCGACGAAAGACTGCTTCGGGTGATAGAAACGAGTGGATGTCGGAGAGGCGCGAAAGGTCGATAGTTCTCGGTTTCCCTTGGCCGATTTCGCCGTAGGATCGAACCGCGACGCTGCCCTTGCGAAATTCTCGGCTCGCGGATTCGCGTTACAGTTCGCGCGAGCGGAGTTTCGCGGGCCTTCGGTCGGTCGGTGCTATCGTGGTCGACGGTGCACGGTCTGCTCCAGAAACCTACTTTTTCGAGTCACCGTGGCAATGCCAGCCTCCTCTGGTTTTCTCGGCTATCCTCTCTCGTCGTGTTACGTCAACGCCTGCGGGTCTGCCTCCACGCATTTGCATGGCGAGGACGAGCGGATCTTCCTGCTCGATGGAACATCCATTACGTTTTGAGCCTCCCGAGTTTTCGGGAGATTTTAACGCAGTCGGCGCTGTTACTAAACGAAAGGCTTTTGACGGTATCTTTATTATAGAATAGTAGATAATTTATAATTAATCCAGCGGTATTACGTTGGAGATCGATTTTCTAATTGCCCCAGTCACTCGACCGAACACCGTCTCGATTTCTCCTAGACTTTGGATCGACTCTAGAAAATTCGTTTCTAGAAACGCGCCGGGCTAACTGGTTGTTTAGTCGCGATTCAGCGGTGTCAAGGTGCAATGCATTCGATAGGCCGATTTCTCAACGTTTCGCGCTTATGTAACAGCATAACCGCTCGATTGCAGCAATTGCAGCGACTCACCTTGCAAGCCGCGTATGAATATATTCTTGATACGCGTTAAGCGCTCGCTTGAGGAACATTCGGAATTATATATTTATCCAGGGGAGCACAGAAAGCGTCGAACTCGTTTCTTTGACCTCGCGCGATCGAGAAAAGCAGTATCAAAGTGTAATTACAACTTTAAAAATCGATATATCTCGCAAAGGTCGATGCAACAAGGGAGGACGATATCTGAACCTTCGACGCGATAATGTATGTACCGTTATTTTTGCAACGAAACCTCGCACCCGCGCACACGTGGTATCGGCGTGATATTTCAGGCGACTTCATTTATTAGCGTCTTCGCTATCGACGCATTTAACAACGACTTCCTTGGTAATAACGCTCGTCATCGGGTAACCTCGATTGCGCCGGCCTCGATTCCGCGATGAAAACATCCCAGGCGAATCGCTTCATCATCCTTCTCTCTCGTTTCTTCATCGTGTGGCCAGCGAATGACCCAAAAATTTTTAACAGAGGCGAAAAATGGTGGTCGTTTTTCGAAACACGTCAAAATAGTGGGCGATATTTTTTTTTTGATTTTTTAGAGATGTTTGGGAGGAGGAATATAAGATTTTGAGTGGCTTCCGGATTTTTTAGGAATAGTTAAATTAGTTTTTAGAAGGGACTGTGAGAAGAGGAGATGGATTCTAAAATACAGGATTAGGTAGATATCGTAGAAATAAGACAAACAAAAAAAGAAATAGAAAGAAATTTTGGTTACCATTTTTATATGAGAGTAGACATTTAGTTTTTAGTTTTCCTTAAATTATTCATATTACTTCTCATTGTCAATCGAAGTATTCATGTTTCTAATCAAACTATTCATATTCCTGAATTTCAACTTTTCAAATTTCCAGTTTTATAAATTATTTATTAAATCTAAAAATTTCTAAATCTGTAACTTGAACTTTTCTAAACCTCAACCTGAAATATTTTTTCAACCTTATTTTTAAATTTTCTCACTTTCTAAGTAATCAACTTCAAATCTTCAAATTCAAGTTGAAAATCTCCCACTTACATTTCCTAAATTTTTAAATAAAAAAATTCTAAGAATCTCTAATTCTTTAATTTTAAGTTCTTAAATATTCAACTTCAAACCTTCAAATCTTCACTTAAAACCTTTAAATCTCTAAGTTAAAATCTTAAAAATGTTTAAATCTCCAATTTCAAGGTACTTTAATGTTCAATTTCTGACTTCAACTCATTAAGTCTCCAATTCGATAGAAAATTTTTGATAAATATTTTGTTATGGCATAGTAATTTTAATAATTCTTTAGTAATTCTTGTCAAATTACTTATATTACAAATACATAACAGCCAAGTCTTATTTCTTTTCCTCAAAATGTTTGTTTTTTATCTGCAAACAAAATTCATTGAACATTAGTCGATTATTTTACCTTGTAAAAGAAAGGAGTTCGATTTTAATTAAACTTCAAATAATGTTTAGTAGAAATTTCTAAATATATCTAATTACTAAAATATATTCTCAAGATTTTTAACCATAAACGAATAACTATTTAATAAGATTTTTTGAAGATTATTTGAGGATTTAAATAACTTCCTACTATCTCGTGATGTTTCTAAGAATGCGAAATAAGATTAATTTCTATTCATCAATTCAGTAAAAATGAATATTAAATGAAATTATTAGAAGTAACATAAGGATTGAACATCTCAAACAGTTCCCACCAAACGATTTTAATCACAAAAAATAGTGAATACACATCCTATCATATCCAATCCTAGAATCCTAGTTCAATTCTTTCAGAAAAGAATTTCTAAATCAATATCATGACAGTAAAATTCCTCATCGACTGAAGATAAAGACGCACGGCGCAGTCAATAGTAATTAGCAGAACGACGGCCGATTAAACTCGGACAAGAATCACCGTGAAAGAAAAATTGAGAAATGCATCAGCGTCGTCGAACGAAAGAATCGAACAGCGAACTGCAACGGTACGATCATTTTTCTTCCACGATCTAATTAACCGAGGTTGCCAGGATTTCCTAAGCGCTGCGGCCGTGACTGAACAGTAAAAGTTCCCGCGTGTACACGTGGTAAGTCGTATTATGTCAGATTTCAAGCTTCTTACGTAACCATTGTCGTAAGCGAGTTAACGAGCGAGTGGTACCTTTGCTCTCGAGCCACTATCCCATCATAGCCGTTCCTCTCCTATCGATGTACACCCCCGCTCAAAAGTATGTGGACACTAACCATTTTTATGAAATTTGTATACTGTTGTTGTTAGACGGTTTTTATTGTTAAATTCTGTTACGTACATGTATGTCATGTATTACTAGAACATTGTATACAACTACTTGAAAACAATAAAATTTTATTTTTTTCGATGATACTAATAATATCAAATTGGAACTGATTTTGGATTGATACGTTCGATACAGCTACTTGGAAACAATAGAATTTTATTTTTTCGATGATACTAATATATTAGTTCCAATTTAGTTCAAAATCAGTTCCAATTTTATTGTATGTAATGTATTCTAGTAATATTCTATTGTTTCCAAGTAATTGTATTCAACGTATCAACTCAAAATCAATTCCAATTTTATATTATTAGTATCATCGAAAAAAATAAAATTCTATTGTTTCCAAGTAATTGTATCCAATGTATCAATCCAAAATCAATTCCAATTTTATATTATAATATAAAATATTATAATAATTAAAATATTATAATATTATAAAATATTATAACATAAAATATTATAATATAAAATCGAAAAAAATAAAATTCTATTGTTTCCAAGTAGCTGTATCCAACGTATCATGCCAAAATCAGTTCCAATTTTATATTATTAGTATCATCGAAAAAAATAAAATTTTATTGTTTTCAAGTAGTTGTATACATACAATGTTCTAGTAATACATTACATACATGTACGTATAATATAAAATATTATAATATAAAATTGGAATTGATTTTGAATTGATACATTAGATACAATTACTTGGAAACAATAGAATATTATTTTTTTCGATGATACTAATAATATAAAATTGGAATTGATTTTGAGTTGATACGTTGGATACAATTACTTGGAAACAATAGAATATTACTAGAATACATTACATACATGTACGTAACAGAATTTAACAAATACCGTCTAACAACAACAGTATACATAATATATCACAAATTTCATAAAAATGGTTAGTGTCCACATACTTTTGAGCGAGGGTGTAAGTCACGAGGAACGGCTTCGACGTGGCCATAAACGTCGTATTAAATTAAATAAAAAGTGACGGAGAGCACCACCCGTCGAATTCCACGGATTGCCGTAGGAGATCGATTGCCGGTGTCGCAGCGACGCGATCTTTGCCAGGGAAAACCGGCAGGAAAATCGTCGACGGGGTTGGCGAGAAGGCTGACATCACGCCGACGAAATCGCCGTTCGGTAAACAGTTTCGCCAACTGTTTGCACGGTTCGGTCCTGTTCGACGCGTGGAACTACGTCTTGTTTTGATCGTGGGAGAGGACGAAACAATGTTAATAAGATTTTTAGTGGCGTCATCGTGTTTTCGAGTCGTGTTTGGCGACGGGAGATAGCGGACCGAAACGGCCGTTCGAAGCGTTTTGATTGAGACGTGGCTTGGCATTTCTCGCATATTTTTTTTTCTTTTTTGCTTTGGAAGACGCTTCTGGAAAGCGGTAGCGTTCGGAGAAGGGTGGCGAGAGTTCGGGAAGCTTTGGAAATTTTTTGGAGCTAGGGATGACTTGTTCCTGATGGCCGGAAATGTAATTCTTTCTCGAAGGGGTTTCAGACGTTGCTATGTCAGACATATCTGCGTGACTAATATTTGCAGTACTGCGAATAATACGAAGTGACCGTTAAATGTGGCGTTCGAATTGTTTTATGCGAGAGAAACCGAAAAAAGGGTTTTAATCTTTTCTTTTTATGAATTTATGAAGCGAGTGGTTTTGAATGCAGAAGCGTAACAAAGCAGAGGCCACAATGCGCCGTGATTTGCGATCGCAAGAGGATGACATCATTCCCAAAGAACAACGAAGCGATGAAAAGGCGTAAAAATGTTTGCGCTGTGACTCCTTCACTGATCTCGACGAAAAGACTTTTGCGCAGCGGATTTGCGTCAACCGTTAAGGTGGGTCAGTGTTTTTTTCGCGCATCCTGCGACGCACAACGAGCAGACAGGAGGCTTGATAACAAAATCGACCTCTTCGTGGGTCGATGCGTAAAAAACGATTCAATTAACCGACAGAAGGGAGATTCTGCCGAGCGTCGCGACCTCTGAACGAGCTATTTGAACACAAATGTCGACCAAAATAATTTTTATACTGACACGCCACATGCTGTTTTAACAATCCAGTAAATCGTAAACAAATTTAACCACGTTTTTAATCAAATCCTTTAGGCAATAAGGAAAGACATAAAACTTCTTTCCTGATAGAAAAAAACCTTCTGTATATTTGTTTAGAGAAAATTATTCGGGAAGATTGATGTGAAAATTGAGGGTTTATCTCCCGCCATCGCGAATTATCGTCGCCGTTACACGCGCATCAGTGTATTTTAATTTAGCCGCAAGTTACGGTCATTGCGTAGCCGCTCTTTTGAATAATGAGTTAAACTGTGACGTAATGAACGCCCCTCGATCCGAAAATGGTTAATTAAGACACCTGTGTTGATTCCCGCGTTTAATTGGGACAGCTGCGTCAATGCCCATTATGCGCGACCTTTTCGCGGCGAGAGAATGCGTCGTTCGCCACTCGAGTGTCGATTACGGATCGATTTTTTGCGATTACAGTCGCGGAACGATGTGGAATCGCAGGGAATGACTGATCGGCGAGAGACGTTCCCCAGAAAACACTTTGTTTCCCGAAAGTCTCAAAAGCAGCGGCATGAATCACTGTCTCGAAAACATTCGCTCGTAATTTTGCATCTCGACATCCTGTTCGGGGAGTCCTTCGCACGGTTCCCGACGTTAACCATGCAGAACTTTCCATTTGCTCGGACACAATTCTGGTTATGATACAAAAATAGAGTTGCGCTGCCGGGGAACCGCCAGGACTAAACATTTCACTTCGGATCAATCGCGCGTTTGAAAGCAACGCGAGCTTTTTCTTCGCCGAAAGTCAACAATTCGGGCGAATTCGAAGGAGGGTTTGGACTTTCCTCTAGCTGCCAGCTGAATTAATCAATCTTCGGATGGAGATGGATCTCTGCTTCTTCGTTCTTCTCTGGGATTTTTCGAATGTAATTTAGATATGTATCGTTCGAACGAAGCAGATTTCGAACAATGACGCCGACACGCGATTGCAAAAGCCGGAGACGCGGGGACGAAAGAACGCGATCGACTTTGAACGTAGGAGCACCGGATGCCGTCGAGGTGCGACGCGTTGAGTTAGGTCAGGTCTACCAATTTAGAGCGCTGTGTCAGCAGTCGAGTCGAGAGAAAAGAGAGAAGCAGTTTTTGACGGTCGAGGTTCCTCGTTTCGACCTCCAACGATTTGGAGGAGAATCGAAGAGCCTGACAGCCAGACGAAGGCCTTGATCTTTGTGATCCTCGAAATCCTCAGGAAATCGCTTGAAGATCGATCCTCGCGAAACGAATGCAAATCGCGACGACTCGAATTTTCGACCGGGAACCTTTGTTTTCCCTGAGCCGGTGTTTTTTTTGGTCCGTCGACCGTAACGGCGATAACTGATCACGCGAATGCTACGTATGAGCAAACGTAGTCATTATCGACGAACTCGTTCGCTTTCGGTGCTTCAACTGCGTCGCAATTTTGCGAAACGAGCATGTCGAACGATAAACCGGCGAATTTCGTATTTTTATCCTCCGCTGTTTACGCCTCGTATATTTGCTGCCAGAAATAATTCTTTTGGCGCGATCTTTGTTTCACTTCCGGTCTGGGAATGAAGCATCTTCGAGGCGTTGATTGGGGAACAAGAAAATCGCGATTTTGTGATAAAAAATTGACCGAAACGAAGATCGACGCGATCGAATTGCCCCGTGCCTAATCTCGCGTTCTCGTTGCTATTGTTTTTATATCTCGTTTAATTGAATATTGCTTCAGATTTTTTCAGTCTTGCCTCGATAAGACACGAATAGCTCGGCGCATAAATTAGTCAAGTTTGGAGATTATTCGCGAGATTATAACGAGTAAATACGGTGGTTATATAAATAGAGGGACGTCTTGCGGACGATGATGGATAAAGGAGAAGGTTGCGTGGCTCGAAGAAAAATAATAAAAATTCAAAAGGCACGGAGTTACGCAAGCAATATCGCCAGGCAAGGTCAGTTACATCGATGCCCGTCGAAAAATATGGAAAGAAACAAAAAGAAGCACCGTCATCGACTCATTGTAAACAATAATCGCGTTGCGCAACCGACGACGATCGAATTTTTACCGAGATAAAGTGGAATAATGACTCACTCGGTCGTGATCCGCGTGAAATCATTTTCGCGACTCCGGGTTTTGGTCGCCAAATTTCAAAACCGTGGCCGATAAAGCGAACTCCGTCGTCGTGATTTTTGCGGAGAAACTCCTTGAAGACCTGGAACATTAAATTCAAAACCATCGAATTAGTCTAAAGTTGCTCCAGCAGTTGTAGCACGATGATTTTTAGTCGGAGGACGTAATTATTAAGATCGATCTTCGATCGTTAAGACAGCAAATATGGATCTAGATGCAAACTAATTTTTTACGGTAACTATGAGTTTCATGTGCGTTGCGTGAAACTAGAATAATGCGAACGAAACGGTAAACAAAGTAATTGACAGCAGTATCGTGGCCTCTAGTAAACATAAATTAATTACGCAAGCCGCGAACGCAGTTAATTATTAGGCGGCGAGGGGGGAGGGAGCGTAAATGGCAGATAAGCGTGCGCGTGTTTTGGAAAACGTCTTCGCGCAATCGCTCGCCGCTTTAACGAGATGCATCCTTGGAGGCTAATTAATGAGCGCGTTGCGTGTCCCCTTGCTCTTGCTTATTATTCTCGTCGCTCGATTAACAGATCCGTCTAGAAACTTTTCTTCGTTGATGCGACGTGTGGTCACATTGTCCGAGCAATCTTCGCAATAAAATATTATCAACTGCACTCTTCGATTAATCATTAATCGAAGAAAGCTCTTTCGAGGTGAACTCCTTGAACTCCGTCTACAATCGTCTTGCAGATTATCGGCCTTTCTATAATTACTTTTTCTGTTGTCGATTAATCGGTGCAACGTATCGATCTCGGCAAAATGTTCATCGTTAATTAAGCTTCACTCGAAATTACTTGCTTTTTGATGGTGAAACAAATTTGCGATTGTCCCGCGATCAAAGCGCGTTTCGACGGCTTCAATTGAACGATTTGTTTTCGAATAAATACGAGCGTTACGCGAGTTTATCGACTGTTCGCTCATCGAAATTACGTCAGATCGAATCGTCGAGCCGTTCGAAAGACGCGCCTCGGATTCTCGCGAATCGACGGCACGAGAGAGCTGCGTGGGCGGAGGCGTGGTTGTTATTATATTTTCGCGAATATGTAATCGATGTCGCATGAGAAATTAATTCTTTTTCGATCGACAAGGTTTTTCAAGAGATAGGAAAGCGAGGATTAATCTTCGGAACGCGACAGAAACAATCGATATTACGCGCGCCGGAGAGCCGATCGGCGACCGTGGAAAAATTCGCAAGGCGACGAGATTAAACGACAAACATGCGAAAACGAAGCGAAACGCCGGTTCGCCGAAGTCAGGAAGGACAGATAGGAAAGGGGGAGATGGAGGGAAGGAGCGACAGAAATAATAAGCGTGGATAATAAACGCAGCCTCGGTTGCATTTAAGAACGCAAACATATTTGCAGACATCGTCCGAGGACTGTGATAACGGTTATCGCGCTGCTACGGTGCAGCTGTGCGGTTGCACTGCGCTTATCGCGCCGTGATGCGCGTCCCGTTGCAAGCATGAACTTCGTGGATTTGCTATTTTAATCGTGCCATGATGTAACTGTATGCATAATAGTAACGGGGTTAAATATAGTTGGCCAATAGGCGCATCCGCTAATGAGGGACGCGGTCGGGATCGATTCGTGATCCTTTGACTCGATTAAATGATTGAACGTAGTGAGTAGAGCTTCTAATACTCTTGCGTAGTGAGTTCAGAAAGCCATTGATTCACTGTCTTTTTGATATTTCGTGTTCGGAAGTTTCAGCGTTCTCAAGTCTGCGTTTCTAAGTTTCAACTTTTCTAAGTTTCTACGTTTATGAGTCTCTACGTACTCTGATCTCTACTATCCCAAGTTTCTAAGTTTCTACATTTTCAAGTCACAGCATTTAAAAATATCTACATTTCCAAGTCAATCTTCTGAAGTTTCTGCGTTTCTAGGCTGCAGCATTTTTAAATTCTCACATTTCTAAGTACCAATCTTCTTAAGTTTCCACGTTTCCAAGTCTTCACGTTATCTACTCCCTACGTTGCTAATTTTCTCAGTCCTTGAATTTCTAAATCTCTACGTTTTGAACCCTTTAGACAGCTTTGGAACTTTTTTGATCCTATCATACTTTTTGTATTATGTAACAGTTTTTCCAATTTCGAAGAAAAGCTGAAGAAATGGTTATTATTGGTATTTATGTTTCATTATTTCTTTGACATTATTCCAGCACTTACATGTTTATATTGACAATGATGCGCTGACGATAAAAATGATTACACATTAGGGGTTTTTAAGAGGATCGCCTAATTGTAAGAATTAAATTCCTACGATTCCAAGTCTTTGCATTTCCAAGTTTCTACATGTTCTACTTCCCATACCGTCAAATATCCACCTTCTAAGGTCTCAAAATTTCAAAGTTCACGAGTTATCGAGTCATCTGTGCAAATCCCAGCATTCCAAAGTCAACACTTTTCCCGCATTCCCAAATCTGAATCCCCTCGGGTTCTGTCACTAAAATACAAACAGAAGTTACCAAATTCGGTCTAAAGTATTATGCCTCGATTTATCTGTTATTTCAATCATCCTTATCATTATTTGAAGACAAAACTTTGCGTCAGCGGCTGCTAATGTGTTAACCAGTTGAACTGCTCAAACATCATACACGCGTCTGGTCCCTCTGTTGCAATTACTAAAATCCGTGGTAAACATGTCAAATTATATCAGTATCAGTTCAGAATATTTCTCGCTCGTGCAGATTGCAGCACGATCATTAGCAATTGCACGCTGCTAATTTTTCTTGAAATTTCTTATCGATCACTTAACTTATTATTAGAGTACTTGAGGTCAACGAAGATCTCAGCAAACTATTTCAAGGAATTTAAACGTTTTAGTCAATGCGAAGCTTCCAAATTATTAATGAATCCTCCGTATCAAAGGGGTGGAAATAATGCGGCGCGCGACGGAGGTCGCATAATCGCGCCGATGACGCAAAGCAAAGAAAACCATCGGCGAGTCTGGGTAATGATATCTCGACGGGGAGGCGCAGTTAGCGCGGTAATAGTGCGGTTACGTAACTCGCGTGCCAGGTAAAAGCGGTAATTTATTCCTAACTAGTTAATTGGCCGAACGTAATTCGAACCAGGCTATCCTAATTACGCGGGGAAGACCTTCGCGAGGAGGAGGCTCAGATCGATAAGAAAAACAATGTCGAGGGTAATCGTGGGCGTGGACGAAGTTGGTGACACTCGAAGATCGACCAACAGTAACATCAATTTTTTTTTTTTAATCATCCCAAGGAGAGGCGAAGATGCTCATGGGAAGATCGAGGTATTTATACTTGAAGCTATTATAATTACTTGAATGATTAATTGCTTGGCGATCATGAATACACATACTTGTTTATGAATCATTTGCGTAGAATTTTCCATGGTGATTCGTGTCTCGCAGGTGATGAAAGAAGCGAGAGAATTTAAAAGAGGATTATACATGCGGTGACCAGACAAAATTATTTAAATTAAGATTGTGAGATTGGAGTTTAACTCTGCACGAACCAGGTGAATAAAAATTGTATCCTGAACCTTGTGGAATTAATTTCACCTTAGGTATTATTAAACTACAAATGCCTACCTATATGATTTAAATAAAGATGCACTTTGAAATTATGCTTTATATTTGTTACAATGACAGGACCAATTAAATTAAAACAGAGATTTATCACATTTTTCAATTATACGTGGTTTGCTAAGGGTTAAAAGCAGAATTTCGGTTTCAAGTAGAAGCAAATTTTATTTTGATAGAGAATTATATTTTTTATGGGAATGGAAATAAAAATTGAAGGAAGATTGAGAGTGCTCTCAGAAGTTCAGATAAGCGAGCGCAGGGAGTCAGACGTCTTTCGCATTGTTTTCACATTGCAAAATGCTTTCAACCGGTTTGGCGCGTGCCTGGCTGCGCGGGTCGAATCGAAGGTGATGGCCCGCGATAGTTCGCGAAATCTTTTTTCTGTTTAATAAAAGTCTCGACGCGTCTGTTTAATAAAAGTCTAGACTGCGGCAACGTGAAAATACCGTTCTCTGTTTTGATAAGAGGATACCAGTCGGGTCGACGAACCAGCTTCGCGCGAGACGAACAATGCCTGCGAACAGAAAACGTTGCGGTTTCGTTGCATTATTACCAACGATTATCGACTACGAAGGACCAATACGAACAACGAATCGTTAATCACAGTACAGCGAAACCTGATCCCATCAAGATCACCGCTTTACATTTAAGCAGACTTCATGTAAATATCATTCACCAAAGATTCTTGACCTCTAACAAATTTTTTTTGGCACACCTCAACGCGTTGCAATTTTCAGCCCCGAATCTAGAAAATTAGGCAACATTTATTCGCTACTAAAAAACACCACGAAGTCATAATTTTTCCACGCTTTGCTCTACTGGTTCATGCATCACCCTGAGTAAAAGTCCCCCTTCGACAGATCGACGAAGCCTCGTCCCGACCGAGCAAACTGTTACATCACTTTATAGAGCACGCGATAACAAGTTAATGAACTGACGATATTAAATGTAGGATCGCGAGTGCATCGCGTCTCGAATTGCTTCGCCGTTTGCTCGCGTCCGCTCGCCCAGTTGCGTCAGAATTTCGAGGAATTTGCAAAAAAAAGAAAAGGCGGCCGCGAAAAACGACGAAACGCAGGAATCGTGAGGCCGTAGGTGGACTGCGTGGTTGGATTTCTATATTTAAATGGCCGCGACGCAGCCTCGATATTATTGCTAACGGGAAGCGTAAACAATGATTGCGCAACGTGACGCAACCGTTATCGGTTCCCCGCGAGAATCACGCGGAGGAAAAGGATCTCGGGACGGCTGCGTTCCGTCGGAGGGTTCACTGATCGATAATCGAACGCGATACGCTTCGAAATTTTTGGAGGTGCAAATGTTCTGAAACAAATCAACGTGACGGGACTCGGACGGTCATCTTTCTGCGTGCTCGTTGCTTGCAGTACATGCATACGATTATTATTACGATAAGTTTGATAAGCACTGATATTGACACAGTCGTTATTATTATTTATTTGATTAAATCAAGACTAGAGTCCAATGTGTATATTACTAAGGGGCTGAGTTATTAATAATTAGGATGAAGACGGAGTTTACTTTTGTTGTGTATTGGGTTGTGTAATACTACTGATTAATATTATGGATACTAATTTCGTTAATATTATTTATTACCTTAACTTTAATCTAGTCTTTAGATATTTTTTATTCAATCATTTATTTTATTTTAGTCAATAAATGATTTAATTCTAAGAAAAATGTAAAGAAATTAGTGTTACTATCAGCATGTTTACTATTCATGTTTACTTAACATTCTGTAAAAATTTTACGGTATACTTTTATAATTATCGCAAGAAAAATTTGCAAATTTTCAAAAATTAGCAGAAGTTAATGAACGACCAAAAACAGTAAAACATCGATTAATCAACTTAATGACGGAGTCAAAATTGATCAAAACGGTTTCCTTGACGCAGAATTTTTTAATTGTTAGTACAGCAGTATTAATTGAAAGTTCGAGTTGTACGAGAAATTTTAATGTACTTCCATCGCTAGTGGGTAGAATAATTGGAGCTCAGAACGATCAAAATAGAAGATAATTAGAAGCTAGTTAATCGAGATTCGCCTGTATTTTGTTGTCAAATAAGTTGCATCTTCGAAGAAATGATTTATGACTGAACTTACAAAACCGCGTAAAGAATATGCATATTTCTAGGATTTTCTATTAGGTGTAGTAAAAGGCGAAAAATATTGCAAATTTATGTGATGTACGTAGAATTTTACGTCACTATAAATGATTTGTGTGGGCTCGGCGGAAGTTCCGCGAGCGCGAATTTCGACGCAGAAGCGAGGACGCGACGGGCGATCGCCGCACTGATAGATCCACGGGTACGCAAAAATATTTGTATTTTTCGTAACGGCCGCGTCCCGATAACGTTGTTTTTCAACGACGTCGCTCTCGAGGAAGCGCTCGAAACGAAAATGCGGTAATCTCCGTGAAGGATAACATTTGTATGCGGTTCGCCGCGCGAAATCGCGCGCTCGCCGATTGCGCGTTGTGCAACGTGTTTGCCGGAACGTCGCACGGTGTGGCGGAAACACCGAAAAAATTGACAAAAAAAGGAGGTAAATTTTTTTTATGCAGTTTATATAAATAGACGGTATTCTTCATTTGGAATTTCAAATTGGAAACGCAGAAATATCTTGACAATTATTTATAATACGCGTAACAATATCTCAAGTATGGTTCTGTAATCTGGTCTCTCTATTATAAGATCCACGATAGCAGAATTGAAAGTGTTCAGCATAAATTCTTAAGATTAATAGCTTTTAAATCTGGATCTAACATCCCCCTTCAGTGTCATAACTATCAACCTTGGTTGTCCAAATTCGGATTGGCAACTCTTGCAAACAGGAAAATAATGTTTGATATAATTTTTATATATAATGTTCTTAAGTTGGTTAAATTGTCCTGCAATTTTGAAGGAAATATACATCAATGTTCCATCGAGGAATCTCTCGAGATATTAATCGCATTTGTACCTCATTGAGCTTATATGGTGATAAATTTGATATTTTCTCCGATCCTTTAAGTAAAATTCGAAAGGCACTGTGGTTATTGTTAAGTGAGTGATCTGCCTACTATATCTATTTATTCTTCTTTTTCTATAAAGTGTTTCTTTCTTTCCTTCACCCACAACTTTTTTTTGTTTTTCTTTTTCTAATAATTTGTTATAATATTTTGTACTCTATGTTATCCTTTAAACACGACTTGTCTCTACTATCTATATATATATATCATATTATTGTACCAAAGAGTTACAAGCCCGTTTAATTTAATTATAATAATAACAGTGGAATTTTGTAGGTGTCTGCATTTTCGGTGCACGAAATGGATCATGAAATTTTTTTTAGGAAGGACAGGGTTTGATAAGGAATTGAAAAGAGGGTCGAAGGGCACCGTGACCTTCCGCAAGCGCTCCACAGACGTTATCGCGTTATCTCTTATCGATATTTACGAATTCCTCGCGACACGTAATCTTTCTGCTTAGCTGACTGAATCGTCACTGATACAGTAAATTTGTGGATCCGTGATTGTCGATATAATTTAAAGATACGAATATATTGAAATACAATAAAAAATTCGAACGCAAAGTCGCGAATGTATGAAACAACAATATGTAAATTAATTTTTGCAGTCTGTCGAGTATATTATTACGAGAATTACGTGTCGGCAATTAGCGGAATCGTTTAGACACTATTTTTAGTCGACTGATAAAATTAGCCTTCCTCAGTTTAATTATTCGACCATTTATGAGGATTGGAGTAAAACGAGAAAAACATAAAGAAGCGTATAGATATTTTCATAAACTCTAGAAACAAGAAATGTAGGAATTTTTAAAGGAATCTTCCAAAAATCTGATTAAAAACATTAGTCTACTATTATTTTACACACTTTATATCAAAGTAGAAAGAGGATATCCAGAAGGTTAAGATGTCGAAGCAGAAACTGATCAGCGCGAAATTCTCCGATCAGATAAACGGGGACACCGGAGGCAATCGAATTTCGCTCGCAGCTCGTTAGCATATTGGGACGAGCACGCACGTCGGACACGTCAGCATAAAAGGTCTCGCGAATGTTTGGACGCAGGAGCCGAAGGATCTTTGAACACGTCTGGCTTCGAGCCTTTGTTTGGCATCGAAATGTGTGCAGGTCGGCCGACGCTCGCGTCTCGACGTCACGTGCTCTGGAGACCTTGGATGCGCCGGGAGGCGGAGTTCGACGTCCTCCAGAACCGGGCAAGGTCACGCATGATGCAAGATGGGAGTCATTCCTGCCGGAGGAGGCTGCACTCTGGATTCCGGTCGAAGTCAGGATCGATTAACCCCTTCGAGGCCTTCGCTGTACACTTGGATTGGTCCCCAAAAAAATTCTTAAATCTTTTTATTTAATATTTCCAAGAAAACAAAAATGTGGAACTACAAGCTACAAAACTGTAAATGACTGTAATTTGTAATTATTGTAAGTAATTAAATTGAAATGATTGGTAAAGCTGAGGAACAAGGCTTCAGAGAAGATGACATTAACGATGAATAATAATGAATTTTACTTTAAAAAGTTTCGGTTCTTGTTGACTATTTTGTCTGACGAGGTTGAAGAGCTCGCGGAAGTTCTTGAAAGAAGGAAAACCGTCGCGTCAGGCTCCAATATGTCCAGCCGTTTCCTTGAAAACCCGTATCAGGATGAATTGGGTTTCTGTTCGACGAGGATCGCCCAGTCATCGCCGGGCAGAAATAAAGCGCAATCGATGCAAGCTTTCTACGCCGAGACGAACGCGATCTTCCCCGCGGGCGCAGGGCGCATTAGCCGCCCCATTTGACGGACAGGTTTTTCGCGCCGCCCCTGGCTAATTATACCGCCCAGTACGCCCTTCTGATCGATTTCCTCTGCGACGGAAATAGAGGCTGATCGCGCGCGTTCAATCGTTTCAGAGACGGTCGGAGAAAGCTCCTTAGACTTCCACTCGAGGCGATTAGCTGCATCTGGAGCGGCGATTCCTGAAAATCTTATAAACTAAAGCAAAAAAAATTCGCACCGGGAGAAACGAAAAAAGGATTTTATAGACTGATGCGAAAATTGGTAACACTGATGAATATATTTTGTAACGAGTAGTTTGCAGTGCTATAATATTTAAGTTGCGAAATTTTTCGCACTGGTGTGAAGAAACACATTAAGCTACCACATTTCCGAATTTTTAACTGCGAATTGTTTGCTATCTTTGCGAAAAATTTGCGTTGGTTTTCTTAAATTGTGTTACATGAATCCTTAGGAATCTTTAATTTTAGCAACAGAAGAGAAAACTACTATGCAATTACAATTATTCTTTTTTTTAGATAAATTAGTCATTATTATGTACATTGATATTTTTAATTTTCTTATTGGAATATTTAATATTTTGGACGTTATTAGTATATTAGTATATTAAAAATTGTAGATCTAGAGAAAATTAAAGCTCTAACAGTAAATAGAATCGCTACGTTATGAGTGGAATAAAGCCAAGCCAATAGTTGCGATTCTCTATCGGGCAATCATCTGCGTTTAGCAGGTATTTCACGTCAATAACATTTACCGATTTATTCGTATTTGTGAAAAACATAGTAGTATACAGAATCGTGATAGAAAATCGTAAATGTGCACTTGACCTAAGAGCGAGGCTGTGTCTGACTCGGAGGTCTCATTCTACTTCCTTCATTGTTTTCACGTTATCCGGCGTCGCGCCGCGAATTCCTCTCGTCAATATTGTTAACCTTGCCACCGGAGAATGATTATCTGAATGGAGGTGACAATTCGGATCTGTTTCCTTTTTTTATCAACGCAAACATTTTCATTATTGACATGGTGGCCTCCGGCTATGTATTCACGATATCTTCATTGCTTTTGTTTCTACCAGAAATACCAAGACGATACTGTTTGGAAATTGCGGCTTTTGTTGCCATTTAAATTTTTTAAAATTTACTAGAGCAACACTTTACAGTCGAATCTCCCTTCTAAGAAGAATACAATGGAAAATGTCAAAGAAAATTCAGCTTATAAAATTCTAAACTCTAACAAGAACTCGAATTTTGAATAAAGAGTACTTTTTTATTTCTGTTTTACTATTTACTAATATATTTGTCTTTCGAAATGCGCACTTTACATATATCTTATATTAAGTTTTATATAATCTAGAATACCTGAATTAATGCACGGAATAATTCAATTTTCATTATTTGAAATGAGGGAATTTAAGTTTAAATTCGAACAACTCGAATATCGAACCGCCTGCGTCTTCTAAAATAGATAGTATAAGAATTTCGGTGGTCTACTGGTAAAAATAAAGAAATTAGTATGCCAACTA
Organism: Perdita meconis; assembly: GCA_030770465.2. NCBI lineage: Eukaryota > Metazoa > Arthropoda > Insecta > Hymenoptera > Andrenidae > Perdita > Perdita meconis. The sequence continues at coordinate 7,005,759 of JASKOS020000001.1, forward strand.
TAAAAAGTTGGCAACCTTTAGTTGAAAAAATTAGATGCATGGAGGAAGACGGTTGCATCGACTCCAAATTGCACATCGCCAGGTTTTCGATCGAAGCTTGAGAAAGCGGATACGGTGGCGCATTTCTCGGAACCGAGTTGTTTGAAATTCCCTCGCTTCCACCTTTGCCTTAGGTCATCGTGAATGGAAAATTTCGTAACGGCGTCGTCGATGATTCAGTCGACTCGACGGCTAGGTTCGCGGTCACGAGTCGAAGAAGCGACGACTCCGTATCCCGAAACCGTGAGCGTCCGTCTCGGTCACGTGCAGCCGGCACTAATTCAAACGCCGGGCTTTCGTTATCACGCTCTTTTCCTGGGCGAAACGTGACAGTGTGGTTATGCGAGCACCGGCGCGCAGTTTACGCAACGCGCGACCCGTAATATGCTAATATTCTTCTGCGCAAGAGGCATCGATAATCCGACGGTCACGTGTTGGAAAGACGTTACACTATCTCTGCATTTCGTCAGCGGACAACGGGGTCTAAAAATTTTCGGATCACCGTTGAAAAAAAATGGACAAAATCTCTTCTTTTCAACGGATTGCGGCGATGGGCGTTACGCGACGATTAAGCAATGAAAGGGCGAACTTGATCCATCGCGGAGAGGCGAGGGCGTCGCACAGTGGAACGGATAAGTAAAATAACCGGACATGGTAATTACTTATCAATGAGTTGGACTAGAATTATAAAATGTCGTATACATATTTACTAATCATATTACGTATTCTATTTGGACAGTAAATATTAACATAATTATCTACTATTAAATGTTGCTAAATATGAATAATTTTTATTTCAAGAATATAACTAATTAGGTCTATGAACGCGAAAAGTATAAATATAAAATAAATGTGAATGGAAAGTTAATTAAAAATCAATATTCATCAAAGTTTCCTCTGTTTCGTTGTGAAAAACCCAAATATTTAAGCTAGATTTACTTTATTCGTAGCAGCTAATTCTTTCATAGCAGATTAAATAAAAATATCTAAAACCTTGAGCAACATTGAGCAAAATTGTAAATTATTAGTTGAATCATTGCAACAGTAATTGCTACAGACTTTTACTTTCCACACTCGTCACATAATAAAAGTAAAGTGTATTCAAAATACTTTTTGTACAAAATCATGGATAATAACGTGCTCAATAATAATATATAAAACATAGAGAACTTATAAACTATTAGAATTCAGGCAATGATAATTTTTTAAACTGGAACAACCAAAAGACGAAAACATCAATGCTTCGTAATGGTCAAATGCACATACAATCAAGTCAAACTTATTGTACATTTAACATAATTTTCTTTGTGTTTTCTTATGATATGACATATGACTAGTTAATAGTAATTTACTGACGCTATAGCATAGAATTTCGAAATAAAAAATTTGTGCTGATTTCCAAAAAAATAGACGTTTCGTTCCACTGTTGCGTCGGGGGATGAAAATGTCAGTGGGGTCCGTCGACGCGAGGCGCAAATAGCGTCGTTCGCAGGGCAGGGTCGACCCCGGCCACGGTTATCCGGTCGATCTAGCTTGACATTTCGATCGCGGGTCGAAGGAATCGTCGTCGAGGGTTTCCTCCTCGTCGTCGCAGAACCACGAGGCGACCGCGGCACGTGACTCCGTGGCATCGTTCGCCTACTTCTCCGTTACGTAAGCTCCCCCTCGGACTGGCCTTCTCTCCCTGCGCCGCCGACGGCCAAGAATCCTAGCCTTTCCTCTTGGAAAACGCCGCGCCGCGCTCGATATGCGTGCGATGTGAGGTCGCGTGCGCGACGCGAAACAAAGTCTAATAATGAAACGCTCCGACGCCGGGGACCCTGGAGGGCGGCTCTCCCCGTCGACGAGGAGGATCGACGCGATGCGTCGACTGGCACCGTGTCTTGGCTTCGAGTCAATGAAAATTGCCGGGTCGACGCCGAGGGCAGCGAAGGCGTTAGAAACCGGGGAGTTGATCGATTCGGGAACCAGATCTACGCTTCCCGATGCAATTCGGATATAAAAGTTCCTGTTGACGGGATTAAAATTGGTGTAAATTGGGTTCCAAAGAGTTGGGAGGAATGTTTGGGGGCCAGAATTGGACTTTTGTTTGAAAAAAAGTCGATTTCTCAAGGTTCATCTGAGAAGTTAAAGCTGACGTTATGTCAGTCGTTAATCAATATTTAATACCTTAATTAGAGGTTCAGGTTTATGAAATTAAGTCATTGAGTTCTTGTTGATGGTTTGTAAAAAGTGCAACGTGAGGTGGTATTAAGTGAAACATGATCGGGCAACTATGTCGGATTCCTTTACATGCGATGATCTACGCGGTGACTCATAAATTAGATCACAAAGGATTATTAAATTTGCTTGGTCAGACTGTTGAAATGACTCCATTTTTAGATTGAAATATGAGAAAAATGGATGAAAATTGTTTCTCTGTAAGCAATTTGGAGGCTTTAAGCCCTCTGAATTCTTAATTTTTTATTGAAACCACTTTTAAACATTTAATTTGAAGAATAATAGTAAAATGCAGCAGAGGCTTTAATAAGTATCTTGGAATTGTTTCAAGTTTCTTAAATAAATCGCGGTGACTTTTAGACACTGTGATATTTTCAACAATTTAGTTTCCTCTTTTATAAATGTCAAAAGCAGACAAACACTATAAGGAAAACCCAAGAAAATGATGTATAAACAAACCTATGAGTCACAGTATTCCTATTCTACTTGCACTCTGCCACCTAAACGGAAATTCGCTTGCTAATTATAATACCAGATGAGTGCAAAGTCTTGACTAAAAACAATTAATTCAACCAAATACATAATATTTTTTTGCCACTGCTTAACTGCTTAGCAAATGTTTCCTATAAAAATTCGTGGATTTACCTTCTCTAAATTAGGCACAACGTCGTCATCAACGAAAAAGAAGGACTGATTGTTCAGATCAAAATCCCCGCGTTTAAATTTAGCAAACCATTCTCAGAAATCGACTCAACCTCTCCAAAGACATTAATACATTTTTTGCCACATCTCTGATATCCATTTCTCTATAAAACACGTACCTCACTGGCACCTGGTACAAACGTTACCCGTTAGTATTTCTATTCGACTTTATTTTAAATAAACAAAGATTCCCCGAAATCGTCCAATTTCTATTGCAAATAATGACGATGATTGTTATCGAGGATCCATCGGGACTTACGCAGTCACCCAATGCATAACTAGCTTACACAGCCTTCGTGTCTTAATCCAATTCCCCCGCCGCTATTCGGAATAACAACCCGCATTAATTACGAATACCAGTACATCCATTCCAGGCACTTTGAACTTTGGCTGGTGCGCGACGCAAGCTCCTTTCCAGCTTCATAAATAAACATGCCAGCGAGACGTGCACGCAAGCGCGTGTCCATCCGAGTTGCGTATAGCCGCGGTGCAGTCCACGATAATTACGCCCGATGACTGATTACAGGTAGACTGGCACGTGAGCTCGGTAAAACGTGAGGGTTACACAACGTCACGCACGAGGATTACGCTGCTCGAGCTATCGACAGGTGCTGCTACGATCGACCGCGCGCCGGCGACTAACACACTTAATGGGGACGAGCAATTAATTCAGGACAGTTGCGTCGTTTAGTGATCCCGAAAGTAGAATTCGAGAATAAAATTTCGCCGATTCTTTTCGGCTAGACTTACAATTCCAAGAGTTGAAAAAATTGGGCCTTTCATTTTGTAGATCTGCTTACACGACGTGGATGTTTATGCAAATACAGATTTTTGCAGATCATCGAAACTCTAAGATTGTAGATATTTTATGTACCTACTTTTCGATTTTTATACAGGTTTCTAAATTTTCGCATATTAAAGTAGATGTCACAATTACTGCCGCCTTAAGGTTATAACATCTCATTAATTAAAAAAAAAAAAATACTTGTGTACATTTAATATGAAGAATTAATTAATAAATAATTAAAATCTGCGAGTATTCCTAATGTCCATATAACTACCAGCTCAGAAATCGTCTTGTACGTATGACTGTCCAATTACGCTTATTTCAATTGTTACAATGTTACAATCGTATGTTTATTCACTCAAACAGGTCACATGTACATTCAGATCTTTTCCTACAATCATCGCATGCGCTTAAATCTTCACTACGTAATTATATTACCGTACTTTATCGTCTGTCCGTGCATTTCTCATTCTACTTGTATTTTACTTGTATTTTTTTTCTTTTTGTATCTTTATTTTCTTTGTGCGAATGAGTTCTTTTCCCGTAAATAAATAAATAAATAAATATATAAATAAATAACTGTTAGTACCAATAACTATGACCAAATATAACTGACCAAATTACAGTTAATCCTATTTATTGAGACTCGATTACTGCCAGTTCCTCTTACCGAGACCTGATTAATACCTGCAAATTCAAATGATAGATAACTAAATATTACAGATTAAAAAACATAATTATAAACTAAATCATTTTACTTAATTACCGATATAAATAGTTCTCTTGTTCCGAATACCGACGACAAAGATAAGGACAAGCCGAGAAATATTGTCCTAAATGCTGTCACCGTTAATTATTATAGTATAATAATGAATATCATTTATTTTGTTTGTCGTATCATTAAAGCAATTCTTACATGGCTCAGTAATTCACTTTATCCAGCAGATAGGTTGAATAATAAAATTATGGCTCTTTCTTTAGCAAGATCTCGGCGTCACTTTCTACTTACGCGGTCGCGTTTTTGTTCAAATGACACTTTCATTTTTCAATATTAATTTTTAAATACTACTTTCACAAAAGCATATATATTTCTTTATTTTTATGCAAATCAAAATCTTAATTTAATAATACAATCTTTTTGCATGCTCTTCTGCATACGTTACGTTTTTATTAAGTAAAATAACTAAAGTGACGATAATTGGAACATCTACCCTTCATCTTCCAGTATTTGGACCTCATTAAAAAGTTTCTCTTTATATTTTAACAAAACTTAGAAATTAAAATTCTGTAAAAATTCTAAATTTCAAAATTTTATTAAAAAAGACATTAACTCGTCGTCTGATTAGACTAAAAATTAAAATTCTACGCGGGATGGAAATGGGCAAAAGCAAAAACAGCAATTATAGCGTCCCACGATCTTAATGGTCGATTCAGCACTGACGATGTGCTGCGATCGAGATCAGAGGCAAGGTTTGCACGTGAAAATAAAAGACGAGAAGAAGGGAACGATCAGGACGGTCCAAGGACCGCGGTGAACTAGCTGTCCTTCGTCCTGATCCAATCCCCATGGTCGCCGATTTTTTCCGTCTGGCCCGAGCTTGATCATAATTTACGTCGTGCCCCGCCGATAATTCGCATTCGCAGGCTTGCCCGCGCGATTAATTTATTAACAGCCCGGTCGATGCTCGGTGTCCCTAGCCTTCCGCGATCGTCGAGTTTTTACGATCGATCAGCTCGATGCGGGGTCGAATCTCGCGAAGGTGATTCGGTTCGTTTCTGCCTCGAATCGTTCTTTTTCCGAATCACGCGAGTTCCAGTTCGATGGGATAATTCGTTTCCGCGGTATGCAAAATAGAAGGAGGGGATTTCAGTGTCTCGCGGATTCCAAAGAAAAATAAATCCTTCTTTTTACAAGATCGTGAATCCTTTCTGGGACCGTCGATCCTCCGAGGGTCTCGCTTCGGAATATTTTCTCCATCCGCGAGACACGCAACCGAGTTAATAGCCATTGCGGCGTCTCGCCGCAAAAGATATGCGGCCGCCGCGAAGACGCGGAACAGGTATCGCGCGGCGATGGTCGAAGCGGAAGGAATCGCTCGGCGCGCGATTATTGGCGTAGGTCGGCAACATCACGAAGCGCGACAAGATTTATTCATCGGCCGTCGAAGGAGAGGAACGCGGATAGCCGCGGAGGTCGACAGAAGCCTCGACGGGGGGAAATTAATTTCCAGGCCTATTTATACGATCGCCGCCCGTGAGAAGAGTCTGCGTAACCGTGTCGTATAATACCCCGCGTTGTATAACGATCACGTTTTTTGCCCGAGGCGCGTGAACGTGCCTCTACCTTTATCGATAAGCTTGACGAAATCGTCGATAGAAAAACAACTTATGCTTCCTTGAAGTCGGGGAATGTCTCTCATCGTGCGTCACCCGATCGATCGCTTTGTTCGCAATTATTTCAACCAGCCTCGTGCGCCGGGCAACCTTCGCAGATCCCTCTTGGAAGATCGAACATTTTCTACGGCGACGTTTTTGGAAAAGACGCGGAAGAACTTCTGGTGGCTATTTCCGTGGACCTTATTATAGGTCCAGGTGGAAAATAGAGTTCTTCGATTAACGAAGAGAATAAAGCGGAAAATCAATTGCTCCACCGTGTGTGGACTTCCTAACGTAAATAGAAACTCGGGGGAAAGTTTCCTTCTGAGGGAGTTGAGCTGGAGTTTATGGGTTTAGCGAACAAATTGTTCTCGGAGTTGTGGAGAGTCTCTGGTAGGTTAAGGGGAAGTTTCTCGGTGGCAGTTTTGGAGAGGTTTCAGAAAGGTTTAGGGAAATTTTCAGAGTTTAGGGAAATTATCGTCCCTTTAAGGGATCAAGGAAAGCTTAAACTTAATCCCAGGCGGCAGCCAAATAAATACGAAGCCTTTGGCCAGCAATGTGCGCCACGGAAAATTGTATCGTCACGAAAAGCCTATGTTGCCTGCGATAAATAATTTTTCCAGACTCTCCTCCGTAATCGTTGCGTTCGCGCACAAGGCAAAGGGCGTCGCCCGAAATACCGAAATATTCTGAGAAACGTTTATCAGAGCAGCCATAACTCGGCGCAAAGCGGCGGCAACCTTTATTATTAAACCAAGGCTGCCAGCTTTCACTCGCGGCGGCGTCGAGACGCGAGGATCAGCGGGGCGCGTTTCGCTTGGAAATGCCTTGTCGGGGCAGAAAAGAGGGAAAAGCAAAAGTCGGGCGGGCGAAAAAGAAACGAGCTACGCCCTCGCGACGGAAATAAAAGCCGACCGAAAATAGTCGACGGCCCTTCGTCGTCCGACGCATCGAGACGAGACGATGAGGAATATCCTCGACGCGGGGCGAATCGAGGAAGCTAATCGTCGATGTTTCCGAGTTAACGACGAACTAATCGTCGGCGTTACGTCAACGATGGTGCGCGGAGAAAAATTGTGCGAGCCTCGGAGAGGCTGGTGTTTGAAACGCGTCGCCGATACACAGGCGTGCAAAGTGTAGGCATTTAGCGTGATGTAAGCGCGACGGATAAACATAATCACGGGGAGACCTTGCTGGGAGGAGGCCGCTTCGCGCGAGATCCTTACGCAAGTCGCGTGATTCGCGCGTTCTACCACCGCCGGGACGAGGAATCCTTTTCGAGAACTCGCGAGACTATGGCTGGGTGTGTCCGAGATCTAGGTTCTAGGAATTTGCGACTTTTTAGGGAGTTGATTTCATTTTAGGTTGCGTAACCGTTTGATAACTGAACCTCGCCTTTGCACTTTAACTTACATCTAATAATAACATCTGTTAAATATCAACAAGTTGAAACCTTTCGTTACATAAGTATATAGAAAAAAAGAAAGTGGTGACAGTAAACAGATTGCTACGAGATACAATATAATTTACATATTACGCACTACGAAGGTAATCAATCGTTTAAAAGAAGAAGAAGAATTGTTAAAGAAATGTTATTGTTAGTGTAGCGCAGAAACAGTTCGCATCTAGGCAAAGACTATTAAGACAATTAAAGTGGCTATATAGAGTTCGATGCGTTTTGAGTGTTATAAATTTTTTATTCACTCGTTATGTTTTCTGTGTATTGTTATGATTAGACAGCGGATTTTATGCATTTATGGCAATGTTGAGTATGCAAAAAATCTACAAGATTGTTAACACATGCCAAAATATATAAAATATTAACAATATTATTCAAGATAGAATATTTAAAACATTAATCACAATGGTTTTCAAGTTCCTATTCTTTATTTGTGCTTGTAAAAATTTTATTTTGCATAAATATCCGCTGTCTAGTTATGATTAATGCGTGTAACAAAGACGTAATAGTAATAACAATAATAATAAATGATTTTTAACTTTGCGATTTGCAGGAGAAAAGCAGGTTTTTAATGTTAAAGTTAGAACTGTTAAGCACACTACGAGACTGCCTCGCGAGGTTGAGGCCGCTATTTTGTTGTAGAGACCGGGGCTGGTTTCCTGTATAGGGGCAGGTTGTCTAATTGCTAATATCTTTATCCTGACGCGAAATTTGCCGCGAAAAAAATTGACGATCGAATGACGAAGCTTCTAGAATGCTGTTCATTTGTTTCTGACGTCGCTATTACGCCTCGTCTGAGAGCTACACGTGTCTGTCGAAAAATCAACTGCGTAAGTAAATATGTTTCCTCACAGATTTTATATTTCCACACTCTACGTAGTTAGAATAGAGTAAATGTAAAAGGAGTATTTTAAAGTTTGCGGATTAGACGATTTATTGAAGCAGGGCTCTTATTCATATACAGGGTGGGGCAATAACTATTAGCACCTCAGATATCTCGGAAACTATAAGTTTCACAGAAATATTTGCTGAAATAAAATTGCGCAGTACGAAGGGGGCCATCCGGTGACGATAATAGTTTTTTTTGCAGATGGAGGTACTTCGGAAATTTGAAGGTCACCTCCATTTTTTGAAATGGATCGGTATGTTTTTGCTTCCGTATCATGATAGAGGATCTTAAACCGAGTTCAACGACCTATTACATAAGGTCATTGAAGGTCATAGAAACTAGAGAAAGGCGATTCATTTACTACCAAAACCGTAAGTATTATCGCCTTTCCCTACTTTCTATGACCTTCAATGACCTTATGTAATAGGTCGTTGAACTCGTTTTAAGATCCTCTATCATAATACGGAAGCAAAAACGTACCGATCCGTTTAAAAAAATGGAGGTGACCTTCAAATGTCCGAAGTACCTCCACCTGCAAAAAAACTATTATCGCCACCGGATGGCCCCCTTCGTACTGTGCAATTTTATTTCAGCAAATATTTCTGTGAAACTTATAATTTCCGAGATATCTGAGGTGCTAATAGTTATTGCCCCACCCTGTATATTCACCTACCTGATTAAATTTTTAAAGCTAATCTAAAGCAAATGCAACAAAAGCATTTTAATATTTTTCCAACACCTTTCAAGTTGGTCTGGGTATGTCTTATCAAATATAATAATTGTTTTAGTGATATTTCACTTAAATAATTTATTAAAAATCAAAGACTGAAAGATTAGCCAACCAGCCCCGGTCTCCCCTACGAAAAAGAAGTGAGGCAACGTTCGCAATCATTTATTTTGCGTTGTTTTTCTTTTTTTTTCATACACCGAAATAAGATAGCGACGCGAGTTTCGCGAGGCAGCCGCGCAGTTTCCGTACACGGCTTTAAATATCGCAACGCTCGCAGAGAAATGCCCTCCTCTTAAACTCCCTTTTTACTACTCAAACACTCTTTATTTGCACCAAGATTAAAGATCGACGCTTCAATCGAAGTTCCAAGATTAAAGCTCCGCAATATAACACCGAATCTTCAAGCGCCCACGATTCAACCCCCGAAAACCTTCATCACCGAAGGGTTACCGTCGCCTCCAACCCTCGCCAGTCATCCAGACGTCGCAAGTACCACCCGTGCCACTGAAATCCCTTCGAAGGCGGCAAAAAAGGGGGAAGAAAAACTTGAGGAGCAATCGAACAACCTGCGACTCACCCCCGAAAGCCGCGACTCCGTCGAAAGATCAGGGGTCGGCGTGGGCCTCGTCGAGCTTATTTATCGCGAGTCGTGGTCGATCGAGCCGGAGGGTTGCTCGACCAGACAAAGCCTCGGAATCGTCGGGGAAGATCGGGGACGCGGGGAGAGGTTTCGGGTGGTCCCGACGGATCCCGTGGGCGTCCGAATCCTGCGAAAGCAAACTCTTTTACGATTTTTGTCTGGCTGCTCGCGCGACTTAACGGGGCAAAGCCTGTCGTGATTTATCCGTCCGTCGTGTCTGAACGCGAAGCTACTCCTCTCGCAACCCCCGCGTCAGACGTCCCGTATTTTCGTCGCCAGTTAATGACGGTTCGCGAGACATTATTTTTACCGTCGGCCGCCCTTTTTCTTCCGTTCCGCGGCCGGTTTTTGTCAAGCCGCGCGCCAGATACCGTGTCACGGCGCTTTAAACCGCGTCGTCGCGATGACGAGGCCGCGACGAGACGAACGAGCCGGATTCTGATGATCTACTACGAGCAAATGCGCCGTCGCGGACTCGACGGGCTGAGAAGCACCGCGCTGGGTCCTGTTTCGGACGAAATTATGTCGCCCGGATGGCCGGAAGGCATTTTTCCTTTTGCTTTCGCGAAAACGCTACGCTTAGGCCGCGTTCAGACGCGTAGGAAAATGTAACCTTCGATCATTCAAACAGCTTTGCGATTATTACGATGTGGGATGGTAGAAGGTTACTGTGAAATTTACGTTACGTTCCACGCATCTGAATGTGAATTTACACTCGTCGGAACGCGGCTGTACGTTTCACGAGCTCGCTAAATGTCAATAATTCGCGAGATTGTAGCTCGCGAAAACCCGCAATCACCGTGACAAGTGTTTGAAATAGAACGAAGTGGATTTAGGCGTTGATCGCGAGGAGGGAAAGAGGGAATCGATCGGACTGTGGAAACGTCTAATCGTGTTATTAACGTTCCCCAAGACCGTTATCGTAACGACGCGTCCTTCTGCGCGGAAAGGCAACCGTTCTGCCAACTACTAATGCTTGTTTATGCGAAATTATCCCTATTCAATTACCAGTTACACAACGGTTTCCCATCGGTGGCGATTACAAACACGTTCCCGCGATGAAATATTCAGAATATGGATATCGAACGCGCGATTATTTATTTATGCGTTCGCCTCGCCGACGTGCGTGCTCGCGTCATCGCAAATGGAAAACAAAAGAGGCTACCTCCTCGCTTTAATTCCGATCCGGGCGCGTCGCTTTAAATATCGATTCGATCGCGAGTTCAGTCGCGTCAGGGTGAACGTCTCCGGATCAGCCGAGCAGAAATTTCATTAAGCTCGAACTCCCTGCCTTCGGAACTATCACACTCCTGTCGTTTGGCCGAGAAACTTTCCCAGTTTACGAAACTTCGTGATCCTGAGCACCGAAAAAGTGGAGGAGAAGGGTGAACAGTGGATGAAACGAAAAAAAAAAAATTATTTGTATTCTTTGTTTCGGATGACAGTAATTAGAATTATTTTTTTGGAAACCCTCTGAAATCGAACCTCCAGAAGACTACAATTTCGTTCATTCGTTCAAATAAACCTTACCTTCAACTCGAATTACTTGTTACTTAAACCTCTTTTAGTAAAGAATTCAGATAATTTGAAATCTTTATAATTAGAAATTTTTAAAAGCACTAACAACGAATTGTAGCTTGAAAAACTGTGTGTTCTATTCTTCAAGCACCGTAACTCGAACTGTATTTTTGATGTTTTGTATATTTTGTATATTTGTCACAATGCGAACCGTTACAATATTTCAGCATCTATCGACAACGTCGTACATTTTCGCATATTTAAAATTGCGGTAATTATTTACATTAAGGGCTTTCTCACCGATTTTGATGATCTTGAAATATGTTGTTAAGGTCATCATTCTGAACAACTTTTTCCTATACATGTTACCGCCGCTCGGCTTTAGTTTCCGAGATATTCGCAAAAAAGTTTCAATATTTAAAAGACCGATCGGAGTAGGTCGGGGTTAGATTTAAAATTGTGACCGCCGATAAGGCGGCCACGGTCACAACTTAAAACGACTTCAATCAGTTGACATCCCCTGCCTTGTCTGTTTATGTTTACAAATTGAAACGTGAAATGGATCGTGTCGAACGCGAACGAATTTAGCAGTAAATCACAAAATGAACTTTGCTGATCCTGACAGCGGTGCCCATACGCAAAATATAGAGCGTATTTGGCGAGAAACAAGGGCTAATATTCCCCGTTACGGAACACGGAAACAACATTATGTTGGATATATTGCAGAATTTTTATTTCGTCGATGCCATAATTTTGACAATAGAATAACAGCATTTTTTGAAATAATGACCGAAATATTTCCTGTTATATAAGATTAATAATAAGAAGCGAGTGACGTGATATACTTTCAATATACTTAAATCCAGTGCTGGGTACAATTCAAATAAAAATTATTGGAAATAGTAATTACAATACTTTTATTCAAATAAAGTAGTATTTCAGCATTTATTTTATTTCTTAGTTCTACATAGAAAAATAATTGAAAATATCTATTTATTACACATGTATAGGAGCTATTAATTGAAGTAATATTTGCTGTGCGATGTTTTAGAAATAATTATTTGAAATAATAGTTTTCGTAGAATGTATTAGGAATAAATATTTGAAATAATATTGTTTTAAGGATATATAAAAATTAATTATTTCAACTAGTTTTTCATAGTATTTTACTTACATCTTTCTCTTACTCTATGATGTATAAGCATAGTTATGAATGTCTAGATATATCCATAGCTTATTTCGGAGAAAGGTAGTCCTGAAGTTTCATTCCACTAATAATAGCAGAAATATTTATTTCAAGTAACTATTTTAAGTTTGTTCTACGAAACACATAACTGAAATACATATTTCATATACTTGAGAGATTAAATAAATATTTCAAATAATATTTCCACTAATACAAAAATAAATAGATATTTCAAATTATTCAAAATAACATAGTTTTGGAAATAATCTCTGAAAATATTTTTATTTTTTATTTCAAATACTATTTTACCCAGCCCTGCTTAAATCAGTCGTTTTTCTGTGGCGCGCCTCGCTCGCAAAAAATATAGCATCCCCCTTTTACATGGCAGACCACCGAGCGTAGACAGTATTTTCGAAGTTGAACCCTTACTTTCTAAGTAGTGGGGGGGGGCGGCTTGATCCCCCCCACCGGGAGCTCCGTCCCCGGCCCCCGGTGTGCCGGTTTTTCAAATCTAACCCAGACCTATTCCGATCAATCTTAAATATTGAAACTTTTTTTGCGAAAAAGTTGTTCAGAATGATGACTTTGACAACATATTTCAAGGTCATCAAAATCGGTGAGGAAGCCCCTAATATAAATAATTACCCTGAAATTCCATCGACTGTATCATTACTTTATCTTTGAATAAATTAGGTATTACTTCACGACAAAATTTGAGTATATTCTTGCTGTTGTAATACACACTTCTTTTTTTTTTTTTTTAATTCCTAAAAATCTATCAGCCTTTTTGCTTTCTTCTCAAACTTAACGATTTTTTTTTTTTTGTGTACCTATCAAAGAATTATTGTACCCTCAAATCTAAATGAAAAATCGCCTCTTCTAATCCAAGAACATCTTTCAAACGCGAGTTTAGTGAAGTATCAGAGAATGGTTTCGCGATTTCGATCCTCCCAGTGCAGTCGACGGCTGCGAATTCGAGATATCGCCGAACAGATCGACGGCGGGCAGCTGAAACACGCCGCGTTTACGTAATACGCGATGGTACGCGGCAACGTCAATTAATACCGTATTACGAAATCGCTGGCTATTTGCATCACACGGACGTTGCCCATCTGTGTCTAGGCCTCCCAGCCTTCTGCAGTTTATTTCAAAGACATTCGTTATTCTTGCTACGCCGATTACAACCGTCGCTTGCACAATTCGCAGTTCTACTCGCGGTGTGGGATCGCATCGTCTTCGTCTTTTTGGGGACGGTATCGCGCCTTCTCACGCGGCGGATTCACGGCGAGAACCGATTCGCAGGATCGAGCTAATCGGGGACGCGAACCACTGGACTGTAATTACCGCGCGTCGATCAGCCGATGATGGATGCGTCGGACGCGTAGACTATCGACTATTCATGAAATCGAGGCGGACGAGGCCTTGTCTTGCCTTAATTACCTTAACCCTGCTTCCTGCTGAAAAATTCGCGCGTCATAATTTGTGTCATTGGTACAGTCTCTCCCAACCTTTTCTCCGTTGCGACGCTCTTATACCCCAGGATTTGTAACCCTTAAAGCTTCCAGTAATTCGAACTCAGGATTGTCTTTCTTTTAGTTTATATAATTCAACAACATATTTCTATAATTTCAATATACTTTATGCACTACTTTCTTTCTGTTCTTATATGTATCAAAGGGTTCTCCCAGTTGATGGAATCAAATAAATAATAAAAAAATAATAATAATAATAACCAAATGATTTCCAAGTCAACGACGTTACCAAAAAATCCCACACAATTATTTTCCGTGTCCCTACATAATTATCGAACCGCCTTCCTCAATCACCGCTAAAATTCGACCGTCTAAAGCTAATCGACCACCCACCAATAAATCGGCAAGTCGAATCTCCTCCTCCGTTCAAAACTCTGACCCCTAATTGCCGGTGCCACAACCCCCAACAGAGATTCGCCTCTAATCGTAGTCTAATCGCGAGGCCTCGATCCGCGGATCGACGAGTCCCACGAGTTACCAGCGAAACGAGAATCGTCATCGATCGCCGCGAGGGTCCGAACGAGAGGAGCAATTACGGATCGATCTTGGCGCTATTGTTGCCTGGCCAGCGTAACGGGGTTATATTTTACCGTTAGCGATCACGACTCGTTCTGATTCATTACCGATCCCCCTGCCAGATCGATAAGCCCGCCCGTTCACCCACACGAATCTAATCCTGCCCCAGGTATTTCGGTCGAGCAAAGCCCGTTAACGGTCGACAATCTTTCGTCTAACGGTTGTCGTCTGGCGGCCTCGGGTGTTACGCAACGTGGATCGCGGGATCGTTTTCCGCGGGCGGCTCCTCCTGGATCTTCACGATCGCGGGGATCGACCTTCGTCCCACGGTCTGCGAGTATTCGACATCGAATTCCGAACGGTAGACGGGTCTAATAGAGGTGTTTGATCTATTCGGCATTCGGTGTGCCTCGGAAAAAGATTCCTCGAAATTTCGCGGCTTGGAGAAGTTGAAAAACTCTCTCATAGAAGTTAGAATGACTTCGCGAATTCTTAGGTTCTACAGTAGAATCTGGAATGATTGACTCAATGTATACAGGGTGTAACAAAAATGTTGCAGTTCCTTGAAACAGTTAATTCCTGAGGTGATTTTGAACAACTTTTTCCTTAACGAAAATGTTAGGTGGGGCTTTGTTAACGAGTTATTAACGAAAAACACCGACCAATAGAAGCACGAATAGAGTGGATGAATTTCAGCGCGGGCTCCAGCTATGAGTAGTATTGCCCCGCCATTGTCCGCGCCATCATTAATCCGCTGTACTCGCTGCCTGATTGGTCGGTGTTTTTCGTTAATAAACCGTTAACAAAGCCCCAACTAACATTTTCGATAAGGAAAAAGTTGTTCAAAATCACCTCAAGAATCATCCCATTCAAGGAACTGCAACATTTTTGTTACACTCTGTATAACATAAAATACTAACTTCTCGGGGAATATTATAAAACTGTAACATGGCTAATAGTTACATGGACAAAATCGATTTCTTTGCAAGTAATAGTAACTTGTTTAAATGCAATCTGCACAGAGCCATTAAGAATACAGAAAATTAGAGCATATATTTATATCTTATTACATTCGATAGTGTGCAATGTAAGTTTTTCTTTTTCTCTCATTGTAATATTTGGGTTCGAACCGTTAATAAATAAATAAATAAATAAAACCATGGTCCTAGTTTTACTACAAATCTTGTTGCATTCTTATACCAAAGGTATTAAATAATTGAGACTCTGGATAATAATTAGGGATAATTTTGAGTAGGATAATGGAAGTTCGACTGTATTACATACTTGTTTAACTCTTTCAACTGTTGAATAGTCAATAACTAATACCTCTGTGATCTCTCGAGATGTTTTGCATAGATCTTACTCTAATAATAGCTCTTAATTGTTAATTACAGATGGACGTCCGTGAACCCCTTTATCCTTCAAGACTACGAATTTTTCTGAACCAATGTTGAGCTGTACGCTGATCTATGTTGATGATGAATGTCATTCAATTTTCAGCTTACATTAAGTTACATCTAAAATTACTTAGAATGTTTTATAGGATTTGCAATTGGTACTGTTTAAATATATTTAGACTCTTACAAATGTATACGTTATTTTATAAGTATTTTAAAATGTATTTAATTTTTTATATTTTCCGTCTAGATTTTCACAATTTTAGAATTGCCATAAATGCATAAACATCAGCAGTCTAGTCATTATTTTTACAACAATCTAATCCAGTTCTCTACTTCAACCCAGATTCCTCTTTCCACTTCTTCCAATACCGAATCCCGAGTTTCAGGTTCCCGACGAAATTGGACTCAATCATGAAATCCATCAGAATTCTGAATAAACATAGATCTGAAGATTGAGAGATTGCAAGAAATCTATCTTAAAAGATCGAAGACAACGATCCACGGAGCCGCGATTATAAAGAAAGGAGTTCCGTATCCTCCGAGCGCTTTATCGCGAATCCGATTCCAGACGAGCATATCGCGATCCGAAAATAGCGATCCGCGAGTTCGTGGGCCGTCGATCTCCTGAATGGGACGGCGACCGGAGGCAGCTTATCGACGCGTATCTTAACGGTAATGCCTGTACAAGGGAATCGTCCGTCTCGAGAGCGGTCTCCTCGTGACTCTCGGCCGAGACTGCTCTCTAAAAGGGGTCTCACCTTTGCCCCACATCGCGTCGCGCGTCGTGCCGGGAAATGTGGGTCGCCGCGGACCGTATCCAGGCCAGGGCGATGACGATAAAGGATTAAAAGCACCGGCACCCCTCTTCCCCGTCCCTTACGCCCGTGAATATTCCACGAACTCTAATTCTGGGTCCCTGGAGATCAATCTGATCCGTCGGAATTTCATCCTACGAGACGCGGAAAAGAATTTTGAGAACCTGGTTGCTTCGCAAAATTTTCCAACATTTTTTTATTTGGTTATTTTAAATCGCATTAACCACTAAGTAGGATTACTAGCGACTCGACTACAGAAATAGTTTATTATTATTATTTATTTATTAACGGGAATACCGTTTAGTCTACATGGGATTACTGACAATAAGTCATAAAAGTCTAACCATGTTCCGCGGAAAGGTGTACATTAAATCTACATGATTCATAAGAGAATTAAGTCAAACAGTATATAGATCCACATGATCTATATTAATGTTGGCTTCGTTCATGGCTCTGTTTATACGATCAATGCAGGGAGATCTGTAGGTTGGTAATTTGGAATAGAATAATTTACCGTGTCCAAAGAGCCTTTAAACAACACGTTCTGGACAGTTGATATTATCATTGATTAACTTGGATATGTATTTTCTAACTTATGTATGTACGAGGGTCGAATATAAACCGGACTTTTCTTTTTTAACTTAATGTCACAGTAAACAAAATTTTGATCACACGTTATTTTTCTATATAATCTCCACTTTTATGTATACATTTTTTCCATCAGATTTTTTAATCCCGTCACTGAAGAATGAACTTGGCTGTGTCTCTAAGTAATTGCGCACAGACAATTGTACACCTTGATCGTCGTCAAAACGTTCTCCCACTTCTTTGTATGAAATATAGACCGACAAACATTTCCGAACGATTTATTAATGTTTGATTATTCCGATTTCTTTGCGAATTTTAGGTGCTTCTAATGTATTCTTAGATTTTCAGAAATCTACTTAACAGATCATTCCGTTAATACTGAAGTTGACTTTGAATAAACAATATTAAATTTTTAACCACATTTTTTTCAAGGTGACTCATAAATGCATTAACAAAAAAATTGAATTTTCAGCCGCGAAGCTTTATAAGAAGAATAAACTATAAATTAGAGAAATTTTAAAACGTTTGCAAATATCGAAATCTTAATGCGTGCGAAGAACCGCCAACTCTTAAACGAAGAAGATCAATGTCACAAAATTTGGTGAAGACCGATAGTTATGATTTATTTGCAGAAACAAGAAATTGTAGTTCCTTACTCGAATTCTATCTGTAAAGTAAAAATGATATACTAAAGTTGCTGTTCAAACTAAAAGACGTATTTCAGGAAAATATGTAAAATTGAAGTATAAAAATAAAAAGTATTTTCTGTACAGATGATTTCAATAAATTCTTGTAGATCATTAAATTTTCTTTCGATGTACACAATTGGATTTTTCTATTACTCCAAATGAAATCACGAAACTGCATCAAATATAAAAATTGATATCGTTCGGAAACTTTGGTCCGCAACTGTATATATATTTTTTAATGTACATATTAATGGGAATGAGTACTTTTACTCATCCCATTTTTACCTAGGGGCAAGAATCAATGGCGCTGATTGAACATATTGAACATACAAATAAATGTATGAATATACGAATATTCGTATACGAATGTGTGAAGTCGGCATAACATTTTTCGCGCGAAATCGCGTCCACCGTAACCGCAGCCTAAGTACTCATCCGTTGAGTTATTTTTTTTCCAACATTCTTCCGAATGAAACGGTAAGAAAACAGCGACCGCCTTCTCTCGCCGAAGATAACGTTTCCCAAGCGCGACGTTTCCTAGCACCGAGGAAAAACGCGAATAATTAAAGCTAATGGGGGAAACCCGTAAGAGATGGCGACTCGCGCGTATTTGGAACGCGCGTCGGTCAAAGACCGCTCTCCTTCGGTTATGCAACGAACGAGCACAGCGACGTAACGCCGATGGAAGTCTGGCAATTAGCTAAGGAGACGAGCAATCGACTTCCTGCGGGTCTCATCGACGTTGATAGGGCAACCGGTTGCCGGCGACGTCGGCTGACGATGAGGCAACCGAGCAGAGAAGCGCGCCGACTGTTAGGCAACCGCGGGGCCTCTGTTCTCTCCCTTCTCCGCCTCTCTCTTTGCTCCCTTTTCTGCTCCTAGAGCCGATGCGAACGCGTTGCACCGCTTTCAACGAGTCAACGCCGAGCGAAACGGAGGATAGGCTGGAAACTGGATGCTGCGTCGAGTCTGTCGATTGCTGGGACTTTGATTATGTCATTCGGGCTTTAGAATTTCCTCCGAATCCCAAGGCTAAACAATTTTAACTGTATATTGTAGCAAACACAGAAAAGGAATTGAAATTTGAATAAAGATGCCTCTTGTTTCCTGAACGTTAGACGAATTTAGAGATTATCTATAGTTTTGTATCGTGGTTCAGTAGATGAAGCGTGGGGCGACTCCAGGAAGTTGCAACCTAGAAGTCTCCAATTCCATTTCAAGTTCAAAGCCTTTCAACGCCGATCTCCATACAGATTTGGCCGGCTCTAAGATCGCCTACGGTAATTGCGTCCGTCAGTTAATCCGCAGCCTTTTTATATTCACGGGCGTTCATTTCCACGTCCTTTATATTCAATCGTAACTGTTACACAAGCAACAGGAAGCGACGCACAACAGCAACGATTCGTACATAAGAATACGCGGTACATTCGGCATTGAGGATATAAATATCTTCGCGTTTCGCGCTAAACTGATGTTTCCGCGAGCGTCACGTCAATCGCGCGTCGCGGGAATCTCGATTTAAATCGACGATCGCAGCTTATAATGGAGCTCTGTTGTTTAACAACGAGAAACCAAAAATGGCAATCCGCTTACGAATTAAATCAGACCACTTTCAGCTGTAGATAACAGATACTGTTGCATCGAAGTTCTCAAAATCGAATGGCAGAAACAGGAAGTCGTTTCCCATTGAGAAAGATCGGGATTCCGTCGATTATATCCAATCGATTCGAAGGAAAAAGAGAGGAAGGAAACGTTCGCGAGGAATTCAAAGCCCCGACGGAATCGATTCGCGGGAATGGCGACGAGAAAGAAAAAAAAAGCACGAGGACGAGAGCGGTAAGGAAATGCGGAGGTGCGTTCGCACGCGAGCACGCGGGAAACGTTGTGACCCATTGGCCCAGATAGCGAAAGCGGTGGCACCTAACCACTGCACACGGTTGCCCATCGTTTGACGAAGCTTTACCATCGATTCGATACCTCGACGCCGCTCGTTATCATACGCGTCAGATATTCATCGTCCGTCGCCGGGCGCCTCGATTAATATTCCCGTCGATGCGCACGCTCCACGTAATTTCTTCCTATCCGAAGATCTAATTGTGTTGTTACTTTCGAAGCGCCTGTGACATCAGGGACGGAAGAAAACATTCTGTTTCTTATTTTGGCAATCGACGGAGAGCGTAATAAATGAATCATAATTATGTGCGTATGGAAATGAAATAAAAACATTCAAAGTATTTTGATTATATCGAATCCGGTAGACATTCTGCACTCGGCTGATAGAATTTCTTTTTGTTTCTCTACTTAATTCGGTGTAAATGGTATTACTCACTTACTGACTTCATCTCCGCGTGAAAAACTACTGACTCGCGTTAATGCGTATTTGCTCATTTGTATTTGCCTTACGGGTTGAGGAAAGAATAGCTTGTACGCGAATTCCTTGAAAATTCGCTGGCTAATTGGTGGATTTCTGGTGCAGGAATTGTTTATGCGTTACGAATAATTAGGTGCTTTGAATGAAGCGTGTTTCTGAATGAGTGTCGAACGAGTTTCTATAAATGAGCGCGAGGTGTGAGTATGTTCTAACAAAAGGTTTATTTATAAATATCGCGGCTACTGGAGTGGAGAGAACAAAGAGAATGACTGAGAGAAATTATTGTAGCGGTAACATTAATTTCTGTATATGTTATTCACTGTGTATAAATGTCTTTGTCTATTATAAATAGATTGCGAAATACATCATTAATAACTAGACAGCGGATCTTTATGCAAAATAAAATTTTTATAAACACAAATAAAGAATTGGAATTTGAAAAACAGCATGTTTAACGCTCTAAACGTTTTAACTTGGACAATATTGTTGATATATTTTATATCTTGGCTTATGTCAACAATTTTGTAAATTTTTTGCACGCTCAACATTGCCATAAATGCATAAAATCCGCTGTCTATTAATAACTTATTAGCGACTTTGATTTTAATGAAGCTACACGAGTGGCTTGTCGCAAACTAGAACAAAATTTGAATTGAAGCAATCGGTAGTGATACAAATGGAAGAATAATGCATTGTTATTTGTACATCGAGTACAATAGTTCGTTAAGTATTTATGTATTTCAGGAAGACAAATTTGAATATTCTTTGCTAATAGATATGAATTTTTAACCCTTAGAATATTCTTTTTAAGGCTCAGACACATTTAGTAATTTAGTCAAGTAGGAAGTATTTATAATATAATAATATTTATAATAAGAATAAATTATAATTGTTTTACTAAATTACCCGACTAAATTTTAGTGTTCATAAATAGTAAATTATTAAAATACTTGCCACTCGACTAAATTACTAAACGTGTCTGACTCAGTCTTTAGATTACCAGAATTAATAGCTACTAGTTATAAATTTACATATGCATGAAAATTAAGTTTTTAATTGTTTAAAAATTTTGAATGAGGTTCCTGAGACTCTACCATATTAGTTAAGGGTTAAATGGAAGTTAATAGAGGAGTCAAAACACTTTCAGATGAAGAAATTTAAGCAAGTATGATACGCATTAAAATTGGAATTATGAGCTTGATCGAGTTTCTAGCAAAATATTGTAGAAGTCTGCATTGAAAATAGCCACACAGTAGATCGTTGCATTAGCTGTGTGGTCGACGATAGGAATCGTGCGTGTCGCCACGATCGATCTGGATCCTATGTGGAACGGAGGACCGTTAGAATTGTTCTCGTTATTATGCAAACGACGCTCCCCAGTTTCTTTATCCGAACGTCTCTGTTCGAGGTCTCTCCAAATCAAGGTCGCATCGATCTCTTTCACTGAACTATGAAATCTATCTCTCATCAAGAAATTTCCTTTTTCGCTCATTTAACATTCAACACCAACCGATATCACAAATGAACAAATATCCATTGTTCTCAATAAAACTAAAATCGATCCTACCACCTAGATAAGCTAATCCCAAAAATATCAGCAGGATTTTCCAATTTAATATTCGAAAGATAAAAGCTCTCCGATCTCTGGTCTAAAAAATTCCAAGTCCCCGCGGTTCCTCGATTCTAAAAATTTCCGCGACATTTAAATCCTCAGACCGTCCCAGACGGAGTGACAGCCGTCACGGCACCGTAATCTTTTTACGCGAGCCAGGAATGACTCGGGGACTGCAGGAGTTACGCAATCCCGGAAAACGGTGCGCGATAACCCTGGCTTCTCTATGGAAATTTCGACCATGAAACGCGACGCGCATCGGCAACGAGCCTCCTCCGTCCGCGTCGTCTAACGCCGACCCGCGCAGTCGGTCAGAGGTGAACAGATATCAGGGACAACGTTCCCTCTTACCCCCGTTTGCCCGGGGGTCGCAGATTTTATTTAAATTACCGCCGCCCGCGCCCGCAGCATCCCCCTTAACGAATATTTATTCGCGGCCGGCACCGTTTCAACCCGGGGACGTTTGTTTCTATCAGCTCTAATCCCCGCGCGTCTGTTTAACCGTCGCGGGAAACGAATTGCGTGGGCGGTTAAGGGACGATTTATTTCGTTGGCTAATTGCGCGGTCGCGGGGTCCGCTTCAATTTAGATAGGGATATTAATTGGTTTTTCGGATTAGGCGACCGCGGAATCCTGGTGTTTCGCTGTTTGCGGGTTAAGGGAGTAAAGACTCCGAATTGTTATTATTTTTGCCATGCGTTAGGAATGATGAAAGAGCGAAATGGAAAATTTAGTTCAGTAGGATTTAATTAGGAAAATTCTGT
Source organism: Perdita meconis (assembly GCA_030770465.2). Taxonomy (NCBI): domain Eukaryota; kingdom Metazoa; phylum Arthropoda; class Insecta; order Hymenoptera; family Andrenidae; genus Perdita; species Perdita meconis. Next base: position 7,028,592 of record JASKOS020000001.1, read on the forward strand.
GTGTTACAGTAGAACCTCGATTATTCAACTTAATATTTCTAATATAAAATTTTAATGAGTACTTCAAAATTATTATAGCATGATTCAAGTTATACTCGAAGTCTTACTGCACTTGCATAGCTAATGCATTTAATAATTAGAATTCTGGGTAATAAGAATTGGAGTTAATTAAGAGTCGCATAATCGAAGTTTTCCTGTAGTGGATTTTTTGTGGTATTTATAGAAGTTTGTAATTTAAAAAGTAGAGATTTATGATGGATTCTCGGTATCAGAGTAAGAAAAATACGGTTGCTTTCAGCATCTTCGAGTGTTCCAGAGAGATTATTCAATATTTTTACTCCATGTCCGATAACTCTGCGCTAAAACGTGACACGATACGTGACCTGGCCATTATTTTTACCTCGTCTTTTTCATTCGTGACCCATTTCTTACATATTAATGCATTTACCTCAGAGTCTCTTAGCTTCATTATCGAACATTCGACGGAGTTTGAATGCTCACTTTGTTTCAGAATTCTATATTCTACTGCGGTCCTACCTGACTTGAAATGTGGGTCTCAGATATGAAATCCCTTTTGAGGAAAAGTAGATTAAGTTTCTGAAGAGCGCTCGAAACGGATTCGTAAGATACGTCTCTCATCGGATTAACCCTCGCGCGGGGGATGCTTATTTTAGTCCACGGATTTCACAAGCTCTCATGTTTTATCAGGTCATCGATCTAAAAAAATCTCATGTGTGCAAATGTTTATTGCTTAGGCATTTTTACTCAGAGAAATAATTTCTATTATTAGCAAACTGTCACGTATCAGAAGTAAATTTCCATTGTAAATCGAACAAAGATTGTACCAATTAACTATGCTGCGACCTTTCGATATTTTTTTACTCCTTAAGGTTTTTCCTTTAGCAGCTATTTTCTTTTTAGGAAAAATATGAAAAGTTCAATGTTAATATTTATCTTCCTTATTTCCTGAAGTTGTATTAAAAATTCATTAACCATATTCATAATAACATAATAACAATTGTTCCATTCAGGATTTTCAAGAAGAACGATAAACATAAAAAAAAAGAAAAAACGAAGAACAATAAACATGCATTAGTTTACATCAGTAACAAAGTTTATCAAAGTACATCCGTATCAAATGGTTCAATTTTAAGAAAAATGCAAACAAGTTAATATTACTATCAACGTTTGGCGTAGCTTAACAGTCTAAATTTTAAATTTTATTATAATTTTAAATAATATTATATTAATATTAATATATTAATATTATAATTTTAAATTTTTCTATGCAAATTACTAACTAATTACTAAATACTTTTAAGAGGAACATAGCAGGGTTAACAGATTTCGCACAGGTGTTTCAGAATTCCCGCAATGAACGAAAATAAGAGGGAAGCCAGAAGAACCGGCGATAGCGAAAAAAGGAAAAAAAAGAGCAACATGCCCCTTTGATCCGAGGCGTTTCTTGCTAGCCAGGAACGAAGGAAACCGATCGCACCGGCCGTGATATATCCTTGACAGTCCGGCAAGGACTGTCAGCCTTCCGCCACCTGGGAGGCCCGAGGAGGTTGCGGGGGCGAGGGTCCGGTCGGTGGAAAAAAGGCGACGAGGAGGAACGCGCGGGCCGGTGCAAGCCGAGGATTTACCTGACGCGATAAATTCAGGTACGCAAGGCCGCGAGCCGTATACGTAATGCGCATAACGCGTTGCGTGGCCCGACTCGCTTCGTCGACGAGCCGACACACGCTCGAACGCGATCGATCGACCGTCTCCGCGACGGTGTTTCTCCTAGTTCGAGGTCCTTGAGCCGCCGCGTTATGTAAACCTATCGGGAAGCGATTCAGTCGACGCGAGAATTCCGCGGACTTCCGGGATACCGGCCGATGGGGGGACTTCTTTCCATACGTGGGACCCTCTTTCGTTGGGACATTTCGCTTCTTTTGGGGGTCGTGCAGTGACGCGGAACTGCATTGACCCTTTGATTATGATAGAATTTTGGGGTGCTTGAAAATTGAAGTGCTACACGAAGTTGGGGATATGTGAACTTCGAGTTGAGTTGGGATACTGGAAATTTGAATCTGATAGCGTTGTATTTGAGGCAGTCGATTTCGACGGCATAATTTTTATTCTGAGCATATTACTGTGAATATAGACAGCAAATTCTTGATGCGGAATTAAGGAATAAGAAACTCACTGTTATTATTGAAGTTATAAAATTATTAAAGTATGTGGAAACTTTGTTTGGGTGGAAAAAGACCCGAAAAACAATTCTGAATGTGTTCTGATTCTGAAAGTGTCAAATTTGAGGGAGTTGAATCTGAAAATATCGAATTTGGGAAAATCGAACGAGGAAGCGTCGAATCTGCATAAGTCGAGTCTGAAATCGTTGAGAATTTGAGAGAGTCGATTTTGAAGGCATCAAATTTAAGGGCCTCGAATCTGAAAGCTTTAAATTTGAGATAGTTGAACCCGAAAGCTTTAAATTTGAAATAGTTAAACCTGAAAGCGTCGAATTTGAAGGAATCGAATCCCAAAGCGTCGAATTTGATGGAGTCGAATCCCAAAGCGTCGAATTTGATGGAGTCGAATTTGAAAGCGTTGAATTCGAGAAGATCAAATCCGAAAGTTTCGAATTTGAAGGAGTTAAATTTGAAAACATCGAATTTCATACCGTAGCATTTGTGGTAGCAGAATCTGAAAGCCTTGAATTTATGGGAGTCGAATATGAAAGAGTCGCATCTCAATGCGTTGGATTAAAATTTTTCTTAGATCCTTCTACCGTTGAAGATGTTAGGACTTAATCAGAAGCTGAACAATTCGATCATTCTGGAAGCAAGGACATAATCGAGCATAATGACTCCCGCACGGTACACTTGGAGATTTCCGAAATAGCAAGGAAGCAATTTCAGTGGCAGCAGCAGGAAACGATTTGAGGACGTTGAAAGAAGGTGAATGCAGCTAGGAAGAAACATGAGATAAGTTTTGGTCGAAGAAGGATACGATTGTAATCGCGATGGAATGCAATTCGCTGCTGCAATCGAAATCGCGTAAGTTTCCTATGGAGCGGTTTCCTTGACCATTCGCGGTCCGACGTACTTTTCCTGTTCCCCTGCGGGCGCTCACTTCGAAAGAAACACTTGACATTGATTGCGCTGGTGATTCACGTAACTGGGGCAAGCTACGGCTCTTTCTAATTAAAAATGGAGAAAGAAACGGTAATAAAGGAGAGTGTGTTACGGTGTATCGATGCGCTCGCGGCCGCCGCGGATACACTGACAATGAGGGTAACTTTGTTCTACTTTTGGAAACGTAAAGAATATAAAATTGCAGGTTTTTGTTATGAAGATGTAAAATAAAAATATGATAGTATTATTAAAAAGACAAAAATTATAAAGATATTTTATTACAACGATGGCCTCCACTCATTACTTCCACATAGTAAAATCCAAGCAATCAGTAACAACTAGGATAATTAGTTGCGGGTAGAAATAAAATTGTACCTCTACGTGAAACTAAAGGTATAACAATTTGCAATACTTCAACATCACATAAAAATAAGTACAATTCTACGTTTAAATAAATTCTTCTAAACTCCCTTTGCATTACAAATTTTCTCCCTCTCATCCAAAACAAATTTCCCAACTTCAACGCAAAATAGCTTCCAACTTAACGATACCAAACTCTCACCGATTAATGCCCCAACTATTTCGGGGCCCGTAGAAGGGCCAAGTTACAATTTCGTGCGTTCGAATCGAGTCCGTCAGGCGATGGGTCCGTTATCACAGCGCCGTGGAGCGGCGTCCGCGTGCTGGGCACGCCGAACCGCTGGCCCGTGAACGCGTACCAGCCGTGTACACGCTTATTATGTAACGATGTTAACTGTAAATATTTACCGGAGCGGCCCTCCTCCACCTCCAGCCGCGACGCGGTGAATAGGCACGATTGCGCGCGTCCGCACGGAAAGTAGACCGAAAGAAGTCGGCGCGTTGGAAGTGGGGTGGCTAGATGGCGGACCGGAAGGGCAGCGAGAGAGGAGGACCGTTTAAAAATACTAAAGTGGAGCACTCCGCTACGCTCCTGGAATCGATTAACGCCGGGGGCCTCGCCGTCGCCAACAACGCCAAGCGCCGCGTGATGCCCTTTCGAAATTTTTCAACAGCCTCGTTACGCGCCTCACTTTGATCGAAAATTGGATTTTTAAGCAGGGGAACTTAGTCCGTCCATTTTTCTCACTTTCGAATTTCTTTGGAGTTTTCTGGACTTACAGGCTTTCTGGGGACTTTCGGATTCTCTGGTTTTGGTGGAAGCGTTTTTTTTTTTTGGACCCTCTGGACAAAGTGTGAAAGCTTTTTTTAATGGAGCGTTTATTTAGTCGCTGATAAGGAGATGGCAAGAAATGATGGCAAACCTCGAATGATTTGGCTGCATACTTAAATACTTTAAATTGATGAGAAAAGTGTCTCAAAAGGATTTTGAGGATTTTTTTGTTTATTTATTTAAGGTCGTACAAATATCTTTGTTTATTACCCAATACTTTAGGGTTATACAGGATATTTGATATACAGAGATTTTCCTACTACTGAAGCTAATTTTTTTACTCTTTATGATTTGATTGTTTGTGTTTTCTGTAAAGGCCTTTGATTTTTTAAATTTATGTGTGGCTTCTATAATTCGTGTATGGTTATAGAAGCTTCTATCGAGTTGCTATTTAATATTTCCAGAGAGTATAAGGTGTAGAATTTAAGTGAGATAAAGAGAAGCCAGCAATGGAATTAACTCCGCTGGAACTCGATTTTTCTGCCCAGAACAAACGTGGAAAAGCCTCGTCGAGGACGTTCGCCTGAACGTGACTGTTTTCCGGAAGTTTCCCTCAATGCCACTGGCGTCTGAAGTTTCAAATGCCAGGGAATTACGACAGCGAGGACAGCTAACGATCAGAAAAACAAAATCGAGGAAACGGAAGAATGGATTACGCGGATGTTCGCCTTTGAACGTTTCTTTGTTCGCTGAAATAATTCCAAACGCTATTAATGCTTCTCTTTTCACTTAGAAACTCCAACTTCCACTACACTCGTTTCTCATTTAAGGAACAATTAACTCCGGAAATAACACTAAATATTTCGTATCGCCGATAATTACGAAATAAAACGACGTCGCTAAAACTTAGTCACAGCTTTGAAAAGATTTCCGAAACAAAGTAGCCAGTATTGCAAACACTGTTTCAATTCAACTCAGGTCCGCGTTGAAAAAAGAAGACACACAAGAGTGAGAAGCACAAAGTAGAACCACCCTCCGCAAACAAAAGCAACCCTCCCCTTAATCAAGTAACTAGCAACTCCAACCTCGTCCAACTGCCAAAGACTTCGTTAGCCATCTCCCAAACACAAGACACAAAAGAAGAAACAGAACCCGGAAATCGCACAAAACTTCCGCCACTGCGGACTCTAAAAAATTCGCGATTTCACCCCCGCGTCAAGGTCCATGATCAAAATTTATCGATCGCCGACCTTGAGCCAAATCGTAAGGATTGAGATCGCAGGTTTGGCCCGAGGCGGACCAGTGGCATTGACATTGACGAAAACTCGGCGCGTTGAACCTTTTAGCCGGGCCTGTACGTTACGCACGGAGCCCCCGGGGCTGTCATGTAAGTGTTACATGTGCACTTTCTTCGCGCAGGAGTGAAGGAAACGGCTGCGAGCAGAACGGAGAACGGTCGCGTGAAAGTTGCGGCTACGACGAGAATTATGGCGGTTGGCTGCGGCCACCTTCCTACGACCACTTCCTCCTCCTCGCATTGAACTTGCGCCTCGAGCCGCCGCGCGATCCGCTTCAAGGATCCTGACCCGGAATGCAGGGACCGCCAAAACACGATTTCACAATCGAAGTGTCGCTGAACTCCCCCCAAAGCAATCGCTGACTCATGGGGGGAGATGCTTTCGGTGGTATGGCGCTTCTTTTTTAATAACTACATTGCGGGTTTTATGGATTTATTGTGATACCGAGGATGCAAAAAATCTGCGGATCAAAGTACACAACATATGAAAAAAGTAATTCAAGTTGCAATGTTTAGAAGATACGATATATTACATACAATTCAAAAACGAGGATTTAGTTAAATTCAAGATCATCATGCAATATTGGTGATCAGAACTTTAAGCTTGCTACGTTCCTTCTGAAAATCTTAAATGGAATAATTTTTATCATTATCATGTTATTGTACAGTTAGATAAAAAGAATTCTCAATGGACTAAAAAAGATACGAAGATAGAAATAGAGTTAAACGCGCGAGTATTTGCTCAGATTTATAATAATAATAATAATAATAATTTATTTATTCATTTACAGGATGAACCCTTTGTTACAAAAGTGAAAACGTAGTCCACAAAATATAAGTAAGAAAAGGTAAAAGAAAAGAAGATATCGATACAGAGAGAGTAATAAAGACGTTAAAAAAAAACGCATTATGATATTACATAGTAAATGGATTAATAAAAACTAATACATTATTTATGAATTATTTATGAATTACGTATTCATGTTTGTAAACATTTTAGTTTGCATAAAAATTCACGGGTTATTAATTGGCTTTGGGCAGAAAGATTGAACTTGGAATTTATGAATTTATAATGGAGTTATGAAGATGTTTATCAGATGTTTGGGAGGATTTGTAGAGGATCTATGGCTTTATTTGTAAGATACTTTAACCAAATTATGCCGTACTTAGTTTATTAGTAGATGAAATGTTTGGAGGATCGAATATTAAAAACGTGACGCTGGTTTCTGAAATCTTAGGAATTTTCGTGTCTCAGGTTGTGAATATCTTTTTTTTGGGGCTTGACTGTGTTAGAGCATTGGGTTCCCTAAATTCTCAGGTGCTTGCGTACCTTCGTGAGTCGCTAATCGCTGACAGTTGGTGGCGGCGTGAACCGCTAGCCGTTTCAGTTACGAAACGAGGTACCGGGATTACGAAACGAGAGGACGTAATATCGCGGCAATGTAGGCGAGCTGATGCCGAGAGCTCTCTATACGTACCGTTAGATTTTCTCCGGTGCCACGATCGTTGTCACACTTCTAACGCTCCGCCCGTTAACCCTCCCCGTCCTCTCTTCGCCAGTATTCACCATTTTTCCGATTCGCGCGAATCCCCACGCATCGAATTTCCCATCTACCTTGGCGGAAATTTCGGAGATCCCTTTCAAATCAAAGCCCTGTCTTTCCCGTAAGGGAAACATCAGAGAACAGTGACACCGCGGTCTTCGAGATCGCAACGCAAAGGGGGATTTAAAAATAATTTAAAGAGCGTCGTTACAAGGGAACTCATAATTTACGGCTCGCGCTTCCGTCCACGTCGAGGTCTGTTTATTTTTCGATCGCGATTTTACGCTTCCTCCTTACCGAACGCGGCGCAGATTCTCACCGTTCATTTGTTTACTTATCCCCAGAACGAGAGCCACGGGATAATTCAACAAACCGGCGGAATGGCTGGATGCTCGGACTGCGTAGGTGGTCTAAGTTCAGAGGCCGTTGTCCTGATACGCCTGCGTGCCCGACATCTCGCGACAACCGATAGATCGATAGATCCTGGCTGCGATTTGCTGCCATTCCTGATGCCTTTAAAGGTGCCTAGCATGGAACACCTTTTTCTGGCCCTTGAGATATTTTCTTGGAGTCTTGAAATCCTCTCGATTTGGGGAATCGATCCTGGATCCGAGAATTAAGGATTGGAGATCGCTATGTAAATTGAAATTCGGATCGACAACTGGATTTGATATCTCTGGATAGCGAATATTAGGGTCATTCGGGGTAAACGGACGCACTTTTGCTGTTTTTGTTTCACTGAGCCGAAACTACTATGATATTAGGAACACTTTTTTGCGCTATCGGTAGCATATTTAATAGACTCATAAAATGTAACGAGTATTTGACGATAGGCCAAACAGTTTTTTTTAAATTAAGCAAAAGAGTGACTTGGTCAGACTGCGTAACTTTACCCCGACATGCGGGGTAAAAATACGCAGTCGTGCGAGTAAAAGTTCGCATGTAGAGTAAAAGTATGCATTCAGGTGTAGTAAAAGAAAATTAACAAATAATACACAGATGGAACATATTTTTATATTATTGTTAATAAATGAAGCTAAAGATGACAAAAACAATAGAAATTAGGAACTTCAAATTTAGGAAACTATCATGAAATTATAATTTTTCATAGATTCAACAAAACGAAATTATGCTCAAGCCTTTATCAGAGCAGATATGTTTTTGCTCCAAATATTATTAAGAACTCAAAAACAAGTGGACAGTAACCTAAGTACCAGTGCGTACTATTACCCCCGTCTTTTTACTCCATTTGACCGGTAACCAAAACAATTCGTACTAGTTCGAATTCCAATAAAGTTAGGTTAAAATGTTATTCTGGAAAAATCGTTCAATAACTATATAAAATCAATAAAAACAACTTACTTCTAAAAATACATAAATAATACTTCCGCAAACTTTTCCCTGGTACGAAAAAAATCGAAATTACACGTCAATTTTAAGTATTTACTTGTAATTCACATGCGTGACTCGCCCCGCTCAACAGGTGTTGACACAACATGGCGGACCACGCGCACCCAATCCCGACGAACCGGCATCCCCGTCCTCTCACCCCCCTCAGAGAAAACGGCACTTCGTACTTTTACCCACTGCGCGCGCTTACCCCGAATGACTGAATCACCGAATGAATGATTATTTTCTATTTCTATGATTCTGCGTTCTAATTATTCGGTCCGCTGATAATAAGAATACAGTAGAATTTTGAAGAACTTTGAGGAACTTTGAGTGCTAGCATACTAAAAATAAAGAAATTCTGCATAAAGAAATCTTCCAGTTTTTATTTTAATATTAAGCTTGTTAATAAAGATTCTAGTCTATTTATTTATTAGAGATTTGAAAGTAATTTGGAAATTTCTAGAGATTAGTAGCAATAGTTTCGTCTCCTCTTAAGAGAAGCCGCGTTGAATAAAATGGTTGCACACGCCCCACATGCGGCTAGAAGCCGAGCAATGGCAGCCAACTTTCACGTACTTATAGAGTAATAGCATCGCGTTAAATGTAATGCATCAGAGGCCAGTCTTACCTCACTCTATAATTTCACGACGTACTTTCCTTGCCCGTCGCTTACTTATTACCTTTCTAACCGCCACGCCGGATGAATTTCTTCGCGGAAGTTTGACCGTGACGGGGTTAAGATCCCCCGGCGCGCTTTTTCTGGATAGAAAGTATATCCATTCTCCTTGCATGAAAATTGTTTAAAGGCGCTCCAAAAAATTTCCACGCACAGATGAAATATTTTCTACGCCCTAGGGAAACGATTTATCTTGAATCCTAATACAGTTTCTCCTCGTCGTAGGAGAGTTAGACGAGATTCCGAGCAGAGATTGATTTCCAAGAGGCACCTGTAACGGAACAGCGTCCAGGCCGATGGAAAGACGAAATCGACATGGCATTTGCCGTCTAACGGTGCTCCCGGTTCCTAGGAAGTGCCGAATTGGGCGGTTCGGGTACTGTTATGTTTGCCCACGATCGTTAGATGCCGAAGGGGGCCATTTTCGACACGTACCGCGACCGGGAATTTATGGAAATCAATTTCTCTTAGACGAACTCCGCAGGAACGTTCAGGACATTCTAAATTCGTAGATGGAATTTTGTTAAGCAGGTCGAAGTGAGCTTTTAAAAGCTTGCAAGATATTTTCGCGTTGTCTTCGAGTTCGTAGGATATAAAAGATTTGCGGTGGAGGTGAAGGGGAAGAGCGGAGATAAAAATAACACGGAATGTCTAATTGGGCTTCACGTGCAGCGACCGAGGCAGTGGCCTTGATCTATCTCGTAACGTTACGTGGTGAAGAACGGTACGGAACCCGTTTCGGGCCTGTCCCGTTACGTCCACTGACGAGGAACCAGGTGTTTCACGTAACAACGGACCAGGTGGTGGGAGGCAAACGAAATCGCTTCTTCGATCCCTTTTCGCCGTGTAACTGTACCGAGCCGCGACTGCTACTGGCTTCCCAAACTGCTTCAGAAATTCCCGGTTTCATGTTCTGAACATGGAAATTATTATACTTTGATGCCTGGTGAGTGCGCTATAAATATCTCTGTTACTGATATGATGCGAAGATTTTACTTTAAAAAAAATTGTATTAATTTATAAGTGGAGAATGTGGATAATGTTACTAATTATTCTTAACACCTTTTAGATTGACATGACAATTATTGCAAATAATAATTGTAAACTTTTAAAATCTAAAACTTTGAAATACTAATTAAGGCTTTCGAATAGCGTAGAACCTTCAATTATTGAACTTCCTATTTATAATATAAAGTGTTAGAAATTAGTGAATTATTATTAAATCATAGTCCATGTTGTACTTGAAGTCCTATTTTTCTCTTATATCTACTTCATTAAATGATTGATACTTTGCATAATAAAATTCTGGGATAATTATTATTCGATTGAAGTTCCACTGTATTTGGAAACATGAGACTTTGAAAGACTAAAAGAAAAGAAACTGTAACAATAAGACTCTAAAAGATGGAGAATATGTGGAGCTCCTCGGATTTTAGAATATCTGAATACTAGAAATACCAAGGGACATGTAGACTTCCAGGTTCTACTGCTTCTAAGAGCCATTTTTTCTAATTTTCTAGGTTGAAAATTTAAACCTTAAACCTTGTGGGATTAACTTTAAACATTATTTATGCAGAAACACATGTATGATTAGAATAAAAATCAAAAAATGTAAAATGATGTTTCATATTTTCTGTAATGACGAAGACAAAATAAAGATCTACAGCATTGTAGAATTCTATTTACATCACACTTGCGGAACGTTGAACTTGAATTAAAGTTCTACGCATCTTGAAGGCATGATTTTTAAAAATAAATCTACCAATTTCGCTAATATTGGGTAACTAATCTCTTTGCCTAAATTAATAAACCTAATTATTAATATCATTTCAGTTTTTATAGTCAACAGAAGTTATTCACACTCCTTTCTGATCTCTTTAGAAAGTCCAAATACCTGAAGAAACCCAACTTAATCACCTTCTAAATAAAGATACACAAACTAAATTGCTACGAAGTGAGAAGAACTGAACTATACAATTACATATGATAAATGATCATAATTTCGCTAGCATTGGATCAGGTACCAATCTCATGATTCATCAAACTTAATTAATAAACTGCAGATTTTTATGCAAGATCAACTTCTTGGAAACAAAAACAAAGAATTTAAGTTTAAATAACAATGTGTCTTATATTCTAAATATTATTCCTTGTGATACATTTTTCTTTTATTTTATATATATATATTAGTCATATGTATAAATGTCTACCAATTAACTCAGCTATGATCTTCGAGTCTCTTTTGACCCAATCCTGCAATTTATTTCATTAAACAACTGTCCTCATTATTAAAAAATTACAAGAAAATTAGTATTAATATCTACATGAACTGTTCCTTGACATTCTATCAAAATTTCATTCTCCACGCTTATAATGAATTCTTAAAAATTCTATAGTAGTTCAGTTTTTTAAGAGGAACGTATCAGAATTAATAATTGTCTCTCGGCTTCTACCCTCCGCAAAAGATCAAAGCACCTACAGAAACCCAACTTAATCACTCGCTAACCAAGGTCTACGAATCCCCAAAAACATCCCTCAGCCTTCAAGACAAAAACTCATTTCTCCACATATCCAAAGAATCTCCACCGGTTCACTCCACCCACCCCGCCAAAAAACCGTGGCACTCAGTGTCCTTGCCGCGTCCGCGTTTTCCGTTGTCGCCTGGAAACGGTACGGAACCCGTTTCGAGGCTGTCCCGTTACGTCCGTCCGAGGAGGAACCAGCAAGGAGAGAGGCTCTCGGTGGCGGAGGATGAACGAAACCGATGGAGAGAAAGAGAGAATGGTTCGCGAGAGAGAAGGAGAGAAGCGGAGACGCGCAAACCAGACGGAGAGAGGGGCGGGGCGGTAAGGGGTGACGGAGCCAGTTTTCGAACGGTCCCGGAGAAAGTGGTGGCTATACATTTACTGACCTACATTACCCTCGTTTTGCCCCCTCCTCGGGCGACGCTGACACCCACCCGACCGCGTACCGCCAGCGCACAAATTGTCCCGTTACACACACCGGCCGCGTGGTACACGTCATCGCCGTGACCCACAAAATCGCGGCCCCCTCCCTTTTGATCCCCTCTCGCCACCCACCCGTTCGTCGTCGATCGGTTGTCTTTTCGGACTGAAATTATGTCACGCGACCGCGCGACCGAAACCGACGGATTCCTCTGGTTTGGGGGATCCAGAGCGACCGAGACTTCTGGTCGTTCGATTCTGGTACTGCGAGCCCTTTAGAGGGAGAATGGGGACCTTGAAGGGAAGGTCGAGGGCCTTTGAAAGGATGGGAGATCGGGCATTTGAGTTTCCTTGAAGGAAAGGTGGAAACGGAAGAAGAGGACGGTGGGTTTCTTTTGAGGTAGAGACTCAAAGACTTCCGATTTTTTTAGGACAGCGTTTGATGAGGATGAACTGATCTTTGACTGGGTGAAGAAGAATATTTTTATCAGATACAGTGAGCGATCAAGTTATTGGAGGCGTAGTATAAAAATAGGTAGGTTGGTGCAAGATGTGGGAAAGTCCAGATTTTAAAAGTTGTTAGAAATTGAACGAACCTGAATTAAACACGATTTTTTTTAATAATCACACTGATATTTTAGATTGAACAAGGTATTAATGTAACGAATAATATAAAAATAATATACTAAACTTAAGAAAATATAATGTTACTCAAAAGTGGATTTATTCCCTGTTTTCGCATCAAGGTCTTTAATTGTTTTAAATTATTACATTATTTCTCAGGGTAAATATTCAATCCGCGAACATCGTGAAAAGCTTGATAATAAAATTATAATAACTGTGTTATTAGGCCTTCATTGAATAATAAATTGTCTATGCATGCATGTGGCTCTAATAATTCGATCATCCAGTATATCGAAGGATATTAAATTCAATTCTCATTTCTTAGGGAAGAAAATTCATCTAATTCACTTTGTCGCTCATAATAATCTAAATTCTAATTTCTTGACCTCACTCAAAACACAAACTAAAATAGGACTTGCATCGTTTCACCTTGCAGCCAGAGAATTAAATCTGACCTAAAAATATAATCAAGCCGCATAATTTTTACGAAAATCTCTCCAGTATCGTATTTTCAAATATCAAAAGATCTATAATTAGATCGAATTAAAAGGAAATCGAAATGTCGAAAGACCGAAGGAAGCAAAGGATCGTTGATAACTTGATCGCGGAGTAAAACGCAGCCTGATTGATTTTAATAACCGTACAGAGGCTGTTATCTAGCTGTCTATCGCGGCAGCGATACGAAGAGCCTTGGCATTATTTTCTCGCTTGGCGGTAGGCGCGTTACTTAATCGAGTTATGAAACCCGTGCCATAGCGGTATCGACTAAACGGTCGATTAGAACGGCAACGGCGAGTCGGGGGAGCGAGCGATCGAAATATAGAGGCATCCCGTTCGCTCCTTTCTTTGGCATTTCTAATGAGTCTCGTTGTTCTATTCATCGGCTGGCAGATATCATCGGAACACCCGGCTCTCCTAGACGCAACCTTTCGCGAACGCTGCACGCTGCGTTAGACCGGAGCTATTGAGCCGCGAATCTCTCCAGAATGGAAGGGACTTCTATTGACGGCGGTGATCGAGTGGGCAGCCGTTGGTTCAGGTGCATCCCTTGGGCCATCGATGCCAGGCTATTCCGGCTGCCTTTTGCTCCGATTTCGAGGACGCGAAATGAAGGATGCATTTGTCGGTGGAAATTCTCGGCTTTGTATAATGTCCCGTATTAAATATAGAAGTTAATATACATGGGTCATTCCACCAAATAAAGTCATGCTTCCTGGGTGACCCCCGCGGATTTTTTTCCAATTTTGTGGAGTTATTCTCTGCATAAAAATGATGACTCACTGAAGAGTTCAGCTCTTAATATTAAGTACTTTCGTAGTAATGATTTTTTGAATTTTGACCATTTTTTTTTTTGAACTTTTTCGTTAATTTTTTTGAACTGGAAACAATTTTCGTAAAAATACGAACAGTACGGTGTTTATGTAAAAAATTCTCAGCTTTTCAATGGAGATATTCATTTTTCATTATAACTAAGAGAAGACCCGCAAAAATTCAATTAAAGTGAAAAAAGTGATTTTTCTGACATTGCGGCAAGTTTTATTTCAAATTTGATATTTTTTTCTGAAAGCTGAGAATTTTTTACACAAAATATGTCATTTTCGCGATGTGCTTATTTTTTGTTTAAGTACAATTAAATAATTGTCACTTTATGATTTTGTTTCAAACGGTAAAATAATTTCATGGTAATTTTCTAACAAGCGAACATACCGAACCCAGAAATTCAGAAAATTATGCAACTGCGGGTATATCTAGAGCATGTGTAGGTACGTATTACGCAATTTTTTTTGCTGCTCAAATTCACTCTAAGGGGTTGAAACTAACCTTCGAAAAATTTGACTATTTTTCGATTTTATTTTTTATTACTTCCATTTTATAACTATTAATAACATTTAACCAAACTTTTACCATTTGGTAGATATAATTGAAAGAAGTAACTTTTGTCTCAAAAGTTTTTTCCTATCTCACAAAGTAATAAAAAATAAAATCGAAAAATAGTCAAATTTTTCGAAGGTTAGTTTCAACCTCTTAGAGTCAATTTGAGCAGCAAAAAAAAATTTCATAATACGTACCTACACATGCTCTACATATACCCGAAGTTGCATAATTTTTTGAATTTCTGGGTTCGGTATGTTCGCTTGTTAGAAAATAACCATGGAATTATTTTACCGTTTGAAATAAAATCATAAAGTGACAATTATTTAATTGTACTTAAACAAAAAATAAGCACATCGCGAAAATGACATATTTTGTGTAAAAAATTCTCAGCTTTCAGAAAAAAATATCAAATTTGAAATAAAACTTGCCGCAATGTCAGAAAAATCACTTTTTTCACTTTAATTGAATTTTTGCGGGTCTTCTCTTAGTTATAATGAAAAATGAATATCTCCATTGAAAAGCTGAGAATTTTTTACATAAACACCGTACTGTTCGTATTTTTACGAAAATTGTTTCCAGTTCAAAAAAATTAACGAAAAAGTTCAAAAAAAAAAATGGTCAAAATTCAAAAAATCATTACTACGAAAGTACTTAATATTAAGAGCTGAACTCTTCAGTGAGTCATCATTTTTATGCAGAGAATAACTCCACAAAATTGGAAAAAAATCCGCGGGGGTCACCCAAGAAGCATGACTTTATTTGGTGGAATGACCCACATATAAAATAATTACCAGAATTTTTGCTCTCAGGAGTTGGAGCTATGTATTATTTTCGATAATGCTCTATTTTTCGTATACAAATCATAGTGTAAAATAATTTAACTTAAAGGCATTTAATTAGTTCTAATCCTTCTCAGCCATCGCGAATAGTTTTTACGAGATTCATAGAAAGGAATCCGCTGCCAACGCGAAATTTCTCTGCATACCAGACAGTTCAGAATGGCAGAAGAAGTGATAAAGGAAACGTCGAAGCCGAGATCTAGCTCTGTCGCAATGCCGTCTTTTGTCTAGCTCTTTCCCTCACCGTCTAGCATTTTTTTCCCTCGCGAAGAAGCCACCTCTCGATTATCGTCAGCATCGTCCTCGATGATGTAACGGTCCTGCATTCGCCCTTGACCACGTTCCTTTTTTCATATCGCGACGCCCGGTGCACCGGATACGACACACTTTTCCCGCCCCTTCTACTCGCCTATCGCGCGCTTTCTCCTTTTTTTATTTTCGATGCAAATAACTCCTTTGCCGCCCCTTCGAGCGTTCACGATCGGAGGGAAAGCGGCCTAGCGGCGTGAAACGGAACGGTTCAACCCTTTAACGGCCACATGACGACAGTGCAAGGGTTGGATAGGCTTTCTTTTGGTCCTTGTGCGGAGTTTTCAATCGTTTCTTTAGCCCTTTCATCGCGACAGTGGAAAGAATAATCAGATTTCTGCGAAGGATACAATTTGGAAGTCATAAAATGTTTCATCTACTACTAATATACTAACAATCATGGAACAATTTTGATAGAAGTTTCTCAAAGAAGAAGATTATACACTGACTCATAAGTTTATTAATAGCAATTAAATTACTAAATAAATACTCAGAACTTTGATGAACTATATTTTTCCCTCCATACAAACTCGTTTTCAGTTTTCATGTTCCATGTGGAAACCATGATTTATGAAAGTTCATTGATAAAAATAAAGCTATATTTATGGAGATAATACAGATTTTTAAATATTTTATGTAAAAATTATAAGTTTAATATAAGCTTTAAGTCACCGAAGACACAATAAAATTTTGGAAATTAGTGAATTTAAAATTTGAGTTCACGGTGAATGAAAGATTCACGAAAATTAATCAGGAAAACGTGGGAAAATCTTTCATAATTGTCAATATAGGAGGTTCAACGAGATGAGTTAGTAGCTATAAACAAATTCACGTGATAACCATTTATAAGAGACCATTGATCCAAGTCTGACTATGAATATCAATAAATGAGTTATGTCTGACAGCGAATGGCTGAAGCCACTTGCATCTGTCATGCGTTTAGCTCGTTGATACTTTATTTCTTCCTACTAGCTCTACTCACTCCACATATACACGATCCTTTCATTGTTTATCATTAGATGGCGGATTTTTATGCAAAATAAAATTTTTAGAATCGCGAATAAAGAATTGGAACTTGAAAAACAAGCTTCTAAACATTCTCACTTGACTAATATTGTTGATATTTTGTATATTCTCATTTTGCACACTTATCAAAACCATAAACGCATACAATCCGACTGTCTATTAATCATCATAAAGTTTTCCACTTATTTCCAAAATTGTATACCATAGCTACGCAATAATGACTAATCTAATTTCTCTATGTTTGAACATCGGTATAAGCTACAATCGACACGAAATTTTCGAAGTATTTTTTCTGCAAATATAAAAAATTTCTTGCTTTAAGGAACTTATCTAAACACATGAATTTTCATTGAATAACAAGTGGCACGAAGACAAACAGCAAAAAAAAAGTTATAATACAAAACACTAAGCTAGGAACAGAAACCTAAGAAGTTAAAATCCCCCTTAATACTCCGCGTAATCTCAGAATAAATCCCAATTAGGTAACAGAAAGATCATCAACTCGAGATACCAAATCAAAAGTCTAAAATTGGAACTCGAGTATCTTGTACTCCAACTACACGCGTAGAAGATAAGGTGTCCGAATTCTCAATCGAAGTAAAAGGAATTTCAGAGTTTCCCAGATTTTCCAGCAGACCTGTCCGTCTTTCCCTCGCAACGGAGGGACATTGAACCACGGCGCTATTCGAGGTCGGCTTAAGAAGAGAGTCGACGCAAAGCTAGAAGTTCTCGGCTACTCTCCCTGCCGCGACGCCGCGCCGTCGGATCGCCACTTTCTCCTGCGGTGAACGCAAACAGCTATCGAATCGATCCGCCTTCCTTCTCCTTCCTGTGTCCCTTTCTTTCCCTCTATTTTTTCGCGATCGCTCTGTTTTTCTTCCGGCGCCGTTCATTTCGATTCGTTACCGTATTGTTTACGATGAAAGGAATAACCCTTCGTCTGCGAGGCAACTGAGCGAACGGAACTTGAAAGATTCTCCACAAAACTCCAGGAAAATCGGTAGCTCCTATTTTTGGCTAGAAAAATTTAGGAAAGCAGCTCTTTTCTTTGCCAGAAGAGTTCAAGAAAAAGATTAAATCTCCTCTTTGTCAGAAACAAATTGAGCTTCTCGGCCATAAAAATTTCCTCCCACCGCGATTTTCGAAATCGCGCACCATAAAGTGTTTCAAGAACTTCCCACGAATTACCAGCATCAACCGCCTCCCACTTTTCCCTCTTATCTTACGAATCTCCATGTTATCGTCCCCCGTTGACCCGTCCATCCACGGTCACGATTATGTCACACAGCAGCGGCCCGTGCGTCGTTCGAGAAGATAGAAGCAAAGTGGGACACGAAACGAATTACCGTGACCCAGATTCAATAATCGGGGATGTTCGATAAAAACGTCGACGCGCCTCTGTCCGGCGGAGAACGCGAATCGCGGCCGATTCCGTCGCGGCACGATCCGCTTGTCTAATCCTGTGATTGGTCGAGCGTTACGCCGCGATCCTCTCGATCGCGATCACTATATTTACGGGGCGGGAGTGAGTGAAAGCACCGGCTGCGATATCTCGCAAGAAAATCCAGTTAGTCGTCGTCGTAGTAGTCGTTGCGCGCCTTTTTTCCACGGTGACCACATACTTTCCCCTCGTTTTCGCGACTCGAGTCGCTGCGGAAACGTTCGCCAATTACTCTGACGATCGCCGTCATTGTTGTCGGTGCTGATGGAGCAGTCGAGAAATCGACGAACGCACTGTGATGTTGATATGATTATACTGGACGACGCACAGTGTGACGAGTATATGGGCATTCGGGACAAAATTCATAACTTGTAAACTAATGGATTTTCGACCGAAGACCTTTAATACTTTTTTAAAGAGGACGTAAAGATGCAATGCTTAATAAAAATAAAAAAATAAAATTTCATTAAAAAACAATTTATAGCTTAATTTTTTTTTTAGATAAAAGGTTTTTCGCCTTTTTTCGGTTGCAATATATTATTGCTTGATTACCAATTAACTTTTGTTTGAAAATTTGTTTTGTTTATTCATCGAAAATGCGAGAAAAGTCGAAATGATCGATTAGAACGTACAGATTTTAGGGATAAAAAGTAAATACTCATTTAAACCTTTGTTTGAATATATATTCTAAATAAATTATAAAATTGAATATAAAACAATATCTGTATCCGAATTAAAAGTTGAATCGGTATTCGTAACTGATGATTCAAGTGATTCATCTATTATTATTCAGCCTTGACGCTGAGCACCTTAATACTGATTTTTATTATTTTCTTCATTTTGAGCAAATTTAAGCAGCTAAATTTAACGTAAATATGAAGTTTAGTGTGCCCCCAATGAATGTATCAAAACTTACGGAGGTACTTTTTTTAAAACTCAAGTCAAAGTTGATAAACATTCAAGCTAAAAAATTGAAATACATTGTAAATATTATGAAAAATTTATTCTGCAATTTAAGAGGTCTTATAATACTAAACATAACTTATCAAAATCATATTAATCGGATAAATATTCTACAAATGGCACATGTTTGAAAAAATGCACTAAAAATATGAGTAGATGTTAAGCATAAATTTTGCCAAATAATTAAAAAAATTTAGTGAAAATTCTGAGTAGTATTAGAATTTACGATCCATTATTAATATTTTAAGATATAAAAAACTATGAATTTTAAATTTCAGTTTTTCGACTTTTGTCCATTGCTCGTCACAATGTGCGACGGGGAGGATTAATCAGGACCTTTTCGCGAAGCGAAATTTGTCTTTCTTTCTCTTTGTTTTGCTTTGAGGCAGAAATTTTAGTGAGGAACATCACAAGGAACATCATAAAGGATATCACTTAATTTATACCCGTCGATTTTCATGAAACTTGGCATATATCTAGATAAAGTATTCGAAAATATTTAACACGTGTCTTTTTTTATTGACGGGGAAATATATTTGGAGGGGGTGAAACTACTTTTTGAAGTTGGGGATTGTATATTTTTTAATCTGAATAATTGAAAAGCATAGGAAAAGACATAAGAAAAAACGTTGATTGTGGCTCCTGTAGCTTTAGTTGTAACTAGACTGCGGATTTTTATACAAAATAAAATATTTACAAGTACAAATGAAGAGTATGTTCAATTTTGTAAACATTCTAACTTTGATTATATTTTTGATATTTTATAAATTTTGACATATGTTAACAGTCTTGTAGAATGTTTGCATACCTCGTATCTCCATAAATGCATAAAATCCGCAGTATATTTAGTTATAACTTTGCTTGAATTTTACCTTGTACCATATTATTTTTTTACCAAAATTCAAGCATTTGTCTCTGTAATTTTTTTCTATGTTTCTCCGGCTCAATTTTTCTTACTATGCAATTTTTTCTATGTTTCTAGTATTTTATAAGTAGATACGTCATCATCAAGACATCTAATCTACGTCTAATCCACAATCTTGACCAAATGTTGGGAATAAAATTAAAAAAAGATACTTTTAAAAAAATTCATAGCATAATTGTCCAAATGTCAGTCGTCCTTAGAGGGTTAAATTAAAATCTCTATCACAGAATCTTGAAACCCTGCCTCAGCACAGTTGCAACAAAAAAGTAATGAAAGAGGACTGCTTTTCACTTTCTGGAAAATCGTTGGAACAGGTTGACAAGAAACAAGATTTCCCGCGGCGACAACCCCGCCGGAGAATCCTCTTTTCGCGCTTGCATTCGCTTTCAACCGACAAAGAGGAACCAGGAGGTGATAATCCACCGCCCACGCGTTCCCAAACCGAGCAACGCTGACGAAACAAAGACCGAGGAGCGCGTTCGAGATCGAGGTCGAAGAGGACGTCTCGTTACCTAATCTTTATTCCCAGTGAAATTCGGTCGACCTTCGAGGACCCGATCGACGCGGACCTACATTCCGCGCGCTAAATTAGCGAGCCGGTATTGTTCCAGACCGTCGATACGTCGAAAACGGACCAAGGCGTGCTTCGCGCGGGTAAATCCCGCGGCGCGAGGAAAATCGAGCCTGAAAATAGACTGGTTCGCGGGGGAACAAAGAAGATCGAGGTTTCCACACGACAAAGAGACATTTCCGCGACGGGGGAAACAGAAATACGCTTTATTGCTCTTCGTCGCGGTGATCAACGCCTGCTGGTCGGTACGTGGCCGTGTAATGAGAATCAGAAGTATCCTTTGGGTTCGTAAAGACGTCTTCTTGGACGGGACTCGGTGACACAAGTGGGTCAGGCGTGGTCTTTTCTCTGAACGAGTTTTCCCCTGCTTCGAGTTTTCTGTCGCTTTGTTGAAGCTTTCTCAATTATTGTAGGCACACTGTTTGCGAATGCGAGGGACTGCGGTTGCCTTTTTTTTATGAAAGGAGGGACAAATTATTTATTCATGGGATAATTGTCCATACTCAATGGTTTAAATATTAAAAATGCAGTTGAGCACAGAATGGTTTTAAAGATTTTTAATGCAGACATTTGTATTAGTATGTACCTAAATTTTGTTAATTACGTTACTTCATTGTAAGTATATTATTTAGCCCGTAATTGAAACAAACGTTGAAAGTTCAGGATAAGTAAGTCATGCTTAATGAATGAACATCTTCACTTACTTCAGTCCCCGACTGTATATCTAGGGTAATGGTCCCTATTAATGAACCTGTACCTATTAGTGTGCCTCTACACTTAAATAAATTGTAAAGAAGAATATCTCTAAGAAATAAAAGACAAACATATTTTTAAATAAAGTCAAAGTATTAAATTTAATGAAAAAAAATCTTTTTCTTTCATTTCTAAAGGGATTCCTGTTTTATAACTTATTTTAATGTAAGGGCATACTGATAGGTTCAGGCTCACTAATAGGGACCAGCACCCTAACTACGAGTTGGACAAATCTTCCTCAAGGAAAATATAAATAAAGGAGCAATGTTTGTCACGGTGTGCAACACAAAATTTACAATCGCGATACATGATAGTGGCTGATAATGTCAACATGTTCGGAACCAATGGAACACCCGAAAGGAATTAAGAAATGATGTAATCGTTAGCGTGATGAGCAGATACAGATCCGAGAATCATGTGCCTCTCGAATGGATCTACTATCGCCGCTCTACTATCTGGAGAAGAGAAGAATACCGGACATCCTGTACCTTGATCCTTCTATCTAGATGCTCTGAAAAAGCGATACCTGAACTCGATTACCTAAAATAATGAATCGCAATCTCGAAATCCCGATCTCCGGAATGTAGGACCCACGTTAAGCTCGAATCTTTTCGAGGATCCAGGCTTGTTTCTTTTATCGCGCTTCGATCGAAATACCTACCGTGTCCCAAATTGCTTATTATCTAATCTGTTTAATGTAGTACGTCATTATGTAATACGGATTTCGTAATACCGCGGTGGGCGCCGCGTAAAAATTCGGGCGATCCACCTCGAACTGGATCGAACCCGATTCGGTTCGTAATCTCCTCGAACAAAGATACCGAGGAGAACAGTTATCCGGTTATCAGTTGATAGTTACGAATTGATCGTGGTGTATAGGGATTCCCTATGATCAAGCGGGCCAAATTCATCCTTCCTCGAATTACGTCATCCAATCGTTGATCGTGGACCTCCACCTTCTTCGTGCTTTTCAACGGGCGACTTGCGTCACTTTCTTTCCCGCTTTCGCTCGGGAGTAAACAACGCTGTAAAGTTCGCATGGCGCCCCGGGTGATTGGAAACGAACCAGCGAAATTCGGGGGAGTAACGGTGACCGAAAGAGGCGCCACGTAACACTTACGACGCGAACGAGGAGAATTCTGCCGACACGGCGAAATACAGGCCACGATTAGAAAGGCCCAACGCTGTGCCGGAGCGCGCACAACAACCATTGTGGCCCGGTTCGTTGCTGTTTCGCGCGTTGCTCGTTGCTCCGCCGACAGTCTAGTTTCAGCAAAGTAGGCCTCGTCGCTGCCTACTATCGTGCCACTTGACCCCGATACACCGTCGTGCCGGTTCTCTTTCACTGGCATCCTTCGTCCTTTCCACCGCTCTGTGCCTCCTCCTACCAACACCGGACCAGACATTCTCATCTGTATTAGTTAGGATTCAATCGCTTTGCTTCAGGAAATTTCGGGATGGCTTCTGGCAAGGTTTGTCTGGGGCCCAATGCACTGAGTTTTAAACCCTGAAGTACTTTAGGACTCTTGATTGGCTTTGGTTAGAGTAATCCATGTTGACGTATTTCAGGCTTTTATGATTAGTAAGAAGAGATGATAAGAAAGCTGTGTGTTGGATTACGGGGAGTCCTAGAAGTACTGGTTAATTAGAGGTTCTAGAAGTAATTTATTTATTTAACCGGATGGCACCCTTTGATACAATTGAAATAATAATAGCATTAAGATTCGCTGTACGATAAGGACTTACAACGATTGATATGTTAGCATCAATATCCTTTTTGCCGATTACGGGGATGAACGGCTTTGGGTCGTCCCATTGTCAAGGGTTTTATGACCAGGACTTAAGCTGCGAGGGACCATAAATGACTCTATACAACATTAATCGGTCTTGCTGGCAGTCGATGGCTGATGACCGCGTTGGGTCTCGCGGCTGTTGAGTGTTGATGGATTGATTGTTTATGTTTGGAGAGAGAGATAGTTTGGGAATGACAAGTGGCCCGACGCCATATTACTATAAATTAAAGATATTGTTCTAAAGGATCTGGCCACGGAGTGGGGAAGACTTTGCCTTTTGGTCAGAGGACTGTGATGAACCCCACGGCACTTACCCCAGAACCGTCGAAGGACACGTTTACTAACAGATAAAAGCTTCAATCGTACAGCCAAAGAAGTCGAATTGGTTGGCATGCATATTAGCCTGTCTACAACACCGTCTGATAAATTCGTTGGCGGAAACATTAGATCTACAAGAAGATTCATAGAATAACGGGTAGCTTCTGAGAGTCCTGTGCGGAGCATTAAACTGAATTAGACCTAAAATATCAAGACAGTGGGTATAATAATTTATAGATTATAGATTCATATTAAATCAGATCCTTGTCTACGTTGAGCAAGGGTAGGCAGTTTAAGAAAATTTAGAACTACATCGTAGTTATGACAGATTTTCGATATAGGCTTATGAATCTTATAAGAGACAAAACGTGAAAACTTGTGCTGAACTTTTTCGATGGAATATATGATTTTGGTTGTAAGGATTCCAGATGGGTGAATAATATTCGAGGTGAGGGCGAACTAGGGCAGAGTAGAGGATTTTGATGGTGGCGGCTTTTTTAAAATTAGAAGCTGTTCTCATGAGGAGACCAAGAGCTCTAGACACCGTTAGGGTTATAGGTTCAATGTGTTCAGCGAAGGAAAGATTTGAAGTAAACGTTATTCCGAGATCACGCACGGAGGTGATATTACATAGTTCAACATTATCAATAGTATAGTGATACTGAAAGGGTTTTATGCTTTCGATGGAATTGCATAACCTTACATTTAGATGTGTTCAGGTTCATAAGATTCGACACCACTAAGATCTACACCAGTTAGTTATGTTAGTCAAATCCTGTTGTGAGAGCAGCATATCATGAGCTGATCCAATCTTAAGAAAAATTTTCAAGTCGTCTGCATAAAGTAAAAATTGACAGTGTTCGATAACAGAGCCTATATCGTTAATGAATAGGTTGAATAATAGTGCACCGAGGTGAGAGCCTTGTGGTACTCCAGAGGAAACTTTAATCTTTCTAGAAAATTCATTGTCGAATCTGACTACTTGTAATGATTTACTTCAGAATGCATGCGGCAAGTTTTACAGTGATTAGCCGAGCGATTTCGTTCTCCTGTGTAGCTGAATTGATGCAGTCAGTCTTCGCCTAAACTCGTGCAGAACTTCCTGGAGAACAGATTCGACGGGAATCGCGTGGGCGAAGCCGACGTTGTCCAGCTGGAGGATACAGCAGGGTCCTGGGACCCCTCGCCTTTTATGCACTCGGTGCATAAGAACAATGCCGCGGAACCTGGGGTAGATTCGTTAGCCTTACTTGGAGGAAGCAGCAGCTCCTTCAAAGGACATGGTGGGTGGAATGAGGACGATCTATGATAAACAACCGAACCTCTTACCTATTACCCCCTTATTATTTAATCTGTATCTCAGAGGATCATGCGTATCATGTACATGCAATTCGAAAACTCAGAAACACGGAAACTCAGTCGCCAAACTCGGAACTTATCCTAGAAGAAACAGAAGCTTTGAACTATCTCATTTTCGATTCCCAGCACAATACTGACTCTGCCTGAAGAGTCTCAAATCGAATGCAAGGATTTCACAATCAAGATAAGTAAAAAGACTGAGAGAATGAGTGAAGATCTACCCGAAGGTCTTTCAGATTTAAATCTTCCAGGGTTATCAGAATTTTTTTTTCTGTGAACTCTGAGCTTTAAAAATGTGGCGGTGAAGGATGAACGATCAGAAAAAGAGTCGGTCGAGTGGTGAAGCGTCGATCAGGATCACCGAGGAAGGAGAAGGTCAGAAAGCGAGGCACCGCTGGCCCTGAACTTGAATTCGGCACAGTGTCTCGAACCGGGCCTCGAGTTCCACTCGCGATCCAGGGTTCAACGTCTTCGAAAGTTTTTCGAGAGAGTCCCTCCACGGCGCCAGAGCTCTCTCTCGAAATTCCACGACAACGATTGTATACATCATCCGGCGTTACACCGACGGAGGACGTGCGTGAATTACGCATCGCCGATTGCGATTTCGAAACCCGCCACGGCTCGACGGGAGTTCATTGCCACCTGGCTGCACGTTACACGCTCGCGCCTGCCTTCTATTTACACGGTTCACGCCTATCTGCCGTGAGATCTTTGCTTCGGTGCAATTCGCAACGAGGCCTTCCGAACCACCGCTGTCGAAATTGCGAAAAATTTGGGTGAATACCAAATTGACTTTGAGTTGAGCGATTTTAAGTCTTGGGGGTGTGGGTTATAAGTTTTGTGAGTTCCTTAGAGATTTAGAAATACTTAGGGGTTTTGATTATTATATTTTGAGCTGTGTATGAGATTTTTATGGTAGTTAGGGATTTTCTTTGTCTTGAGGTTTGAAGGATTTTCTGTTGGGAAAGTGTTGATTTGGTAAGATTTGTAGAGGAATGAATACTTTATTAGTTTTACAGGCACTGACTTAGTAGGAATTCCTGAAAAATTTAGTAATTTATTAAAAATTATAGAAATACTGAGTTATTGGGAGCTTTAGGCATATCTACAATTCTGGAAGTACTGATTCTTATAATTCTTAAAGAGATATTATACTCGAAAATTGGTGAATTGTAGAATTCATTATTAGTTAGAATTTATTGATTAGTATGAGTTGTAGAAGAACTGATTTTCTAGGAGGTTCAGAGGTACTAATTTGTTTGTAGTTCCAGAAGTACTTCTTGTCTTATTCAAAATTACAGAAGCATTGAATCATTAATCCTTTTAAATAACAGGTCCTAATACTATGTTCATAATATGTATTGATTTACTAAGAGTTATAGAACTATTCAAATATTAGAAATGCAAAAGTGATAGAATATTTCTTAGAATACTTCAAAACTCACTAACTCACTCGCTAAAAATTCTAAAACTGAATTAAAATACTGAAAGTAGAGAAGTAACAAGAAACTAGAATTCAAGGGCAAAATAGGTACTTCTGGGTTCTATGAGTTCTAAAAGTACTGAAAGACTAAAATGTCCAGATGCACTAGTTTATTGAGAGTCCCTAAAAGACTAAATATTCGAAGATCAAAGCTACTAAAACACTAGAACTATAGAAATAATACAAGACAAGAATTCAAATATAAATTCTAAAAGTTCTGAAAAACTTAAATTTCTAAATGAAATTAAAAATTCCCTACAAGACTAGAAGCCTGGAAGTCTAAAAGACTATAGAAGCCTAAAATCATTAAAAGTCCAAGAGCACAAAACCATGAAAAAATTCGAAAATCCTAAGAGCACTAAATGCCCACTGCACCAACTCCGAAAGTAAAACCAGAAAACAAATCAACCCTTATTATACTAATTTATTTATTATACTAATTATATTATTATACTAATACCACTTTCTCATAAACCCAACAAATCCATCAACAAAGGAAAAAGCAAGGATCTAAAGAAACCATCAGACACCTATGAAACCACCGTCGACCGCTTATCTATCCATCAGCGTCACCACAATTAGTGGTGCCATCGTGACAACGCAGCAAGAAATGGCGAAAGCCCCTGTCATTCGGCCCCCGATCGCAGTTTCACCGTGAACTTGAAAACACTGTCGCGAATCGACGGAATGACGGTTCTCCCTCCTCCGCCACCGATCGTTATAGAACCGAAAGGTTCGCTCGACTTTCTCCGTGCAGTCCGCGTCCCGCGGAATCCGGCGCAGCTCGCGCTTTTCACATTCTTTTTGCGAGCTGGGGACCCGGCTCGCGCCGAGCGATCGGATATGACGTGAAAATCCCGCCGCGGTTTCACGTTCGAGATCAAAACTTTCTCCTGGTGGCGAGCGGCTCGGGTGCATGCGCCGATAGAGCGGCGAGAAGTGGGTCGTCGCAGTGAAAACGTCTCCTCAATCGATTATTATCGACCACGTGGGCCAATTTCCTCCTTTGGTAACTGTGCCCCGCGCTGGGGATCGCTGAGGTTGCTGGGAAGAGATCCGAGAGCTCCTTTGTTGAGGATTTCTGCTGAGCAGAGATTTTGGGGAACGTTGAAGCTTCGATAGGTTTTGGATCCTAGAAATGGAAAATCTGCGATCGCTTTCGGAGCGAAAGAAATCGATTTCATTGATCTTCTCCGCGTGGAACTGGAGAATCTGCGACTCGTTGACAGTCTAGCCGATGAATTATGTTCGTGACGGCGAGAAGAAAGACGTTCGAGAACCCTGATTGTCGTTTGAGTTTCACCGCGAGGATCGGAGACAGTCTTCGCTCTCCATCCGAAAGGCTGGCGCGCCGGTGATCGTGGGTAAATCTAAATGGGATCTAACCTCGAAAATGTTACGCGATAATGGTACTTTTCCGCTGCTGGTCGATCCGCGACGGCATAGATTAGAAATCTCGAGGAGGAGGGGGCGGAACGATAGCCGGCTTCCCGTCACGAAAGCCAGCCAATCTAGTAGCGGGCGACGCGACGGAGAGGAGAGCGCAACCCGCCGCCAGTCGAAAGCGCAATTTTCCTTGGCCGTGGCACAGCCACCGCCGCCGATCATTTTCTCCTCGCGGAGATTGTCTCACACCGATTACCTAAATGATTATACATCCTGCCGCCACTTTCATCGCGTCTAATTCGCGCCGGTATTACCCGACAGTTACTCTTAAGCGCAAAAGGAGAGTTACCGACTCGGAGGAGAAACACCGGTGCCTCGGAGAAAGTCTTTTTTCCATTTCTCCAGGCGGCGGGAGCCGATTTTTACCGTGCGCGGTTGTCCCCGATCGACGGGCTTGTGCAAAATTAGATTCCTGTTCGAATGGAACTTGTTATTGAAGGGAACTCGACTGAACGAACCGGTCGAAAAATATGGTAAAGGTTTGATATGTCTAATTCGGTTTCTGGTAGGAGATCATTTTTAGGAGGGTTTTTATCAGAAGCGGAAAACGGAAGTTTTTCGGGAAATTATTGGAAGTGGATTTTTAATAAGAGAATTAAATTTTTTTGGAGGAAAAGATTCATGCGATGCACTAGATGATCTTTTACTGGTACTGCATCTTTCAATAAAATGACTGTTATTATTGGTGAAAAAACTTGAATGCCTTTGAATTTTTGTTAATAATCGCACAGTTTGGATTACGATGCTGACGATTATCTTCTTCAAAAATTTTCATAATTTGTCTTATTTTCAGGACATCAAACTTAGAAAATCTTTTCACTGTAAGATTTAATATCTCAATAATTTCCAACTCTTATTATTAGCATTGCAACTCTAAACAACATTGTTATTATTATTATTCAAACTCGAAGCTTGTAAAAATTTGAATGCCTTTTTGGAGGGTCAGTTAATAAGCATACAAAATTTGGAATTCTGATACTGAATACTTTCCTATTTAAAAAATGCCAAATAGTGTCTTGTTTTGAAAGCGTAAAATTTTTCTATGATTACCAACTCTTTTTCCTACTGCTGTAACTTTGTACAAAATTATTATTACTGTTAAAAAATTGAATGACTTCTCCGAATACCAATTAATTAACCTACAGAGTTGAAAATTATAATACCGAAACTTTTCCTTAAAAAAATTTTCAAAAATTGCCCAATTTTCAGGCGTCAAATACAAAAAAAACTACTTAAGGTAAGTGACCCCATTATCGGACAGTTAAGAAAGTAATCATTTAAAAATAATAATTTTTTACTAATACATGACAATATTTGAGTAAAGTATGAATGACCGTATTTATTAACGTTTCTAGTTTCTTAATGAAATCGATTTTGAAATATTATTTGACTGTTTACACAAAAATTATGATAAAAATTATATAAAAGATCGAATGTCCCCTTTATTGACCGGATTTTGCCATCTATATCCGTAAAAAAAAATAAATAATAAAAAAAAAGATAAAAATTGTTTTTATATTGTACGATTCTATGTATATTTCTCATGACTTTGAATAAATTACGTAGATCCATATATTTTATTCGTTGCTATAAACAACAAATAATTTGTAACCGGTCGGTAATGGGGGTACGGTCAGTAATGGGGTCACTTACCTTAATACAAACACTAATATCTATTGAAAAAAACTTATATCTACTTTCAACTTATATTGCAACGTATATACTACAACGCGAAATTAGTTACTGCTTATAATTACAATATTATTAATATTAATAATTTGATTTGCAGAATATTTTTAAAATGAATGGACTCAAAGATCGTCGAAACCAAAGTCCGAGTAAGAAGCGTGTCGATCCCATCGTCGAGCTAGGAGAAAGGAGAAGGTTCCTCTCACTCTTTCTCCTCTTTACAGGGTTACCTCGTCCCCTCTGCCCCCCATCGATTGACGTTTGCAGTAACTGCGAGTAATTCTCCGGTAACACCGGGCCGGTAAGCGATGAAAGTGCAGCGGACATATAACCACTTGGGTAATCGCGGCTAGAGATATCCGAAGTGAGAGGCCGTCGGATATCCGACTCGCTCCGTCGAATCGGGACCACTCGGTGAACGTTCGACGATTCGTTGGTCAGTTGCCAGCGAAACGGCGATTGGAAGCAGCGTGTTGCTTCTTGTTGCTCCTTCTGCTCGTAAAGATTCAGTCGTTTTCTGTAGCTCGGTTTAGCTTTCAGTTACTCTCAGGAAGCTGTTTTCGATAATCATTATGCGTTTGTTATGTCACATCGGTGGACTATCCTTGCTATTTACAACAGCTTCAAGGTTACGATTTTTGGTGGGAGAAATTATCAAAAATTTTGAGAGAAAGTTTCAAGAATTTCATGTTTCATTATCGATGAGTTTATGCATCTGGCAGATTCGAAGTGTTCATAAAAAGGAATTCCACTTATTGACACGGTTAAAGAAATATTAATTAATACTTTCAAAGCAGAAACTCTAAAGCTACTTCAAAATGCGAGACCAGAAGCAAAGAAGCGCAAAAGGAAAATAGAGTTTTTGGTTCTTCGAGTCCTGTTTCCAAAAATTTAGAAGAGAAACCGACTGAATGAACAGAAAAGTGCCAGGAGAGAGGAAACTGGCCAGGGTCCCCTTCCACCCCCATTTCCCCGCGTCCTCCGTGTCCCCAGAAGCGCGTAACGACCAGCACGCGATGCACTTTCATGCAACTTTCAGCTTTCCATCGACCGCGATACGAGCGGAATAGAAAAGAAACCGCGTCTCCCACGTCGTTCTCGGCCAGGTCCCGACGCCCGCGTCTCCCCGGGGCTGAAAATTAACGCGTCCCAAGTAAGGAGGCCGCGCCTAATCGTCCCCGGTGCGTTCATTGTTCGCCGCGGGAGAACAACCGAGTGAAAATTCCTCGAAAGTCCCGGTTACAAGCCTCTTTTCTCTCGGGTCTTAATCGACCGACCTTGGCGAAGTTTCTACTGCATTTCTCCCGCTGATTGAAATATCAATTACGCGAGTTTTGCCGTCGTCTCGAGGGGAACTAATTAAGAGGGGACAAAGATGAGAGTACTTTTCCTCTGGTGCTTTAACCTTGGGGAGGAGGAGAAACTTGGGGTTGAGGAAATCGCGACGAGAGTAAAAGAAAAATCTTTGCGCGTTGTCTAATTACAACTTCGAAGGCTCCAGGTGTAATTTTTTTGGGGCGTGTTGGGTGGATGTATGAAACATTTCTAGAAAGTTAAGAGAAGCTTCGCTACTTTGGAAGATAATTTGCGACCTTCTTCTGTCGTTTAGCGTATGTGGAATAGAATTTTTCTGAAGTTCAAGGAAACCGGTGATGAAGAGCTCTCTCCCAGGGGTCCCTTCTTTTTCCCTCCGCCTTTTCCATCGATTTCGAAACCCGATGGACTCGTTCGAGTGGACGTGACACCGCGAGTGTCGGAAGCGATCGGCTGAAAAGAAAGAGAAAGGTGAAGTGCACGCAGCGACTGCACCAGCGTGCACGTCCGGAGAAGAAAGTTGCAACGATGACGTCTGCACCCACTTCGTTCAGGTAGCGATGGGAACGATTCTCTCGTGGATTCTTCGAGGCTTCTAAATAAGCCTCGATACTATTTTATCATCGCTATTAAATGGTAGATCGATGTGTACTAGAAATATTCATTGCATTAGTGATAAAATTGTGTGGGATGCTGATTGATTGCCCAATCAATTTATTTTATATTTTTGTCACAGTCAGAAGAACTACCAAAAAAGATAAAAATTATGAAAATTAAATTTACTTATCCGAACTATGAAAATATCGAGTTAACCAGAAAATAATGTTGGATAAGTAGCACATATCTAGAAAGTCGTTGCAAATTATTCTCAAGGCTGGATTTTGATATTTCTAATACTTTAGAAATTTTTCGTGGCATAATGTGGATTATTTTTAATTAAACTGCAGATTTCATTGTTATCAATTTTTCTTCTGCGGAAAATATTGCTTTCGCTCAATCCAATAAATTAAAACATTTGCCTGTCGTAAATAAAGCGAACAATATAATGTGAAAGTTGAAAACAACCGCGACGAAAAAAAAAAACTGCAGTAATGATTTCACAATTAATTAACATTTGGAATGATCTGTGACCTCCGGATGCATACATTATTGCAGTCAGCACTTACTTCACAGATATTTTTCTAAAATTATCGCGACTGAAAGTGTCAACTGGGTCACTCGAGGAGAATCTCCACCGCATTGAAACGACTCGCAGTATTTCATTGTTGCGGCAAATAAAGCTGTTTTCCCCGCGCGAAGAAATCTCCATACGTCGAGTTAGTTGTCTGTTTAATACGTTAATATATCAACGGTGAGGATAACGCGTCGTGCGCCCGAGTGACGCAATAAATATTTCCACGCGTTCCTCGATTCCCGAAGAAAGTTTCTTTCTCGCAAATATTCTCGATGCTACCATTGAGCAGATCTGTTGGCACAGAATCGACGCCCGGGCAATTATGTAAATCCTCTGACATCTAAGCCTCGCAATTAGCATCAATGGCAATGCAATTTGTTTGTCGATAGCCATCGTGGTGATATAATAACACGCGGGAACGAGACGCGAGGTAATCTTGTAAACGCGTGTCTTGCAAATTACGACGATTTGTTCTGCGCTACTCGAAACCAGAGAACATTCATCGACGGCACAGTCAACCGTATTTGGGATTCGAGTGCCTGTACTCCAGGTGCTCGGAAAATGAATAACGCTTCGCGATTCATGTGACAGATATTTTGAAATATTATTTATCTGTAATCCGTGAGCGGTAAACAAAAGTATTCTCACGGGGTTGCGTCGAATTTCTTCGAGATGCAGTTAGATAAAAAATTAGGGATGCTTTCCATAATTTTTCAGGATTGGTAAAAGAACTTTTCTATAGATTTCAAAAAGGTTGACGAAGTTCTGTCGTATAAGGGACTTTCTTTGAATTCGATCTTCCGGAAGATCGATCCCATCGCTACTCGGAGCTTCCCATCTCCAACACCTTCGCGTGCCACCTCCCATCTGCCTCATCGAAACCCTGAAACCACGAGAGACCGGACCTACCTCAAGAAACTCGCGCGACCTGAATCGGCCGAGTCTTATGACGAGGCACTTTGCCTGTAGAAAATACGCGGAGCTTTACGCAACCGGCGACTCGTTGCTCGACGATTATTGCCGATGATGCTGCCGTTTTCCCTCGGTCCCTCCGCCGCGCCGCGTGGAAATAATTAGCCGTGAATCAGTTTTAATCGATGAGCCAGCGGAACCCGGAGTCTGAGAATCTGCGGGAGCTTTCTAAAGATTTTCTATTCCTTGGAGCGAATCAAGCGAATCAGACTTCACAAGCGGAAGGAAAAGCGAAGATATCAACTTCGGTTCAATCTACAGAATTCTAAGAAGCTGGATAGATCCACTTCTGTTCGAAGATCAAAGTCCATTAAAAATGATAATAGCGGACGTGCGGTAGGGATTCTTACTTTCGGAGCCTCGTTAGTTGAATGCTCTAGATCCCCGGATCGCGACAACCACCGAGGCGAAGTCGGTCCTCGCAGCGTCTTTCGAAGAACTTGAAGCGAACGCCGAAAGAGCCGATCGGATCGGCGATCGCGGTAACTGGAACGCGGCCGAGGCTCGTTTCGCTCGCAAATCGCTCGCGTCGGATTCAATTACCTCCCCCGGCGGTTTGCATTTCGCGGTTTTAGTGTGTCACGTGAAAGTCCCGACGCGCATCGGTTCGGTTCTCGCGCCCGTGCCCCTCTGTAACGGTTTCGAATCGACGAAACGAGGCTACCGGCGGAAAAATCGCAGCAACGCCTCGCCTAGAAAGTTGACCGCGGCCACGATCGACTCCTCTAACCTCGAGCCACTCCACGAGGTAGATCCTGCGATCGCTTCCATCTCGAGATATCCCCGCGACCCTAATTTCTCTCTTCCGAACGACCGCGTTTGGGAAAACATTGTCCGATCGATGAGAGATCAGACGGCAGGAGCAAAAGTTTCGGTGTAACTTAAACTTGTATAAAAAACATTGGCTTTCTTAAACGGTGCACAACGAAATTTACTGACCCCAATGCATTAAGATTATTGCACTGCGAGTTAGTCAGATCACAGGTAGAATATTCCTCAGTCCTATGGTCACTTCACAAAATACAAGCAAGAGATTGAAAAAGTACAACACAATTTTCTTAAGGTACAGATACACTAGCAAGTAACTTGCGACATTTCTGGCGAGAGGTACTTGCAGAAGTGTGTACACTTGTCTGTAAATATAGACGCAACTTACTGTCTGCAAAAATTCGTGACAGTGATCTCGGAACTTTTTGCTCAGTAAATGTCGGAAGTGTCTACATTATTCAAAGTGTAAAATACTGCAAGAGGAAATCGTAAGCTTAGTTCTGCTCGAAATGTCGGCCCAGCGGATGAGATATGCTGCTGTTGCAACCCTACGCCACTAATTTTTTACGTATGAGTTTAAGTGATTTTGAGTATCTTCTGAAACTTGTAGAACCTGTAATAACGAAAAAGAATACGCAAATGCGTCCTGCTATTTCAGCAAGAGAACGCTTGTGTGTAACATTAAGATTCTTGGCAACAGGTAGGTATAAAAATGAACAAACTAAGCAAGAATAAACGTATTTAAAAAAAATACAGTTATAGATATTGTATATATTTTTTGACCGGCTGTACGAGCTCTCGGCAAATATTTCAGACGCGGTTGGAAGTTGAATGTTACTGTCCGAAAGAAAAGAACCAAGCGTTTAGACAATACATTGATGCGCTATCCGAGGGCAGTTGTGGCAAGCTAGTTCAACTTGCCGACCATAATCTCAGACGCGTTTACACACGTTGTGAGAGCCGCTCTCGAAAGAAATGTCGCAAGTTACTTGCTAGTGTATCTGCACCTTTAGATATGTCGTGTTTAAGGGGGGAGCCTCGTGTAAAACGTCTGAAATTAGGGTTATATTCGGGAATTTTTTTTAAAGAAACGGTAAAATGAAAGTCTTTGAAGTTTTTACTACATATTTAGCAACATTTTTGAATGTATAAAAATATTTTTTTATTAATACTTTTCGGTACCGAAATCATTAAACGCGTTTTTTTCGAAACCATGGTTTTGAAATTGGCGTGCAGGATTACTCGAAAACTATTTGACCGATTGACTTGCCCTTTGGCATACATTTAGACAATAATATTCCCTCGTCTGTAAACCTAAAAAATTCATAATTTTTTTAAATTAAACTATTTTTATTGCATAATAAAGGCAACATTTTTAGCCATAAAATTAAAATTTCTTCTTCTAAGACGTGTAACACTTTTAATTTTGCATTTTTTTACTAAAGTAAGAGGTTTACAGACGAGGGGGGACTCTAATAAAAGTAACAATACCCGGTTTTCCTGTTTCAGTGGAGAATTGTAGGTGCAATCCTGCACGCCAATTATGATGTCCGGCGCGTTGGCCCTCCATAAAAAGCTCTGCTATGGCGCTAAGATGTAAACTTTTTGAATAAAAAAATATTTTTATACATTCAAAAATGTTGCTAAATATGTAGTAATAACTTCAAAGACTTTCATTTTTCCGTTCATTTAAAAAAAATTCCCGAATATAACCCAATTTCAGGCGTTTTATATGAGGCTCCCCTCTTAAGATAAGAGAAAAGATGCTAGTCACCGATCAAACTATCTTCCGGTTACGGAAAGGCTTAAACTCATGTCTTTAGAGAGTAGAAGAACAATTTCCGAATTGATGCCTCTGTTCAGAATCGTACACGGTTTCATTAAATGTCCCCAACTCCTTGAGCTCGTTAATTTATAAGCGTCAACACGTTCTTTAAGTCACAAACATTTCTCCCAGCAAACTATACCTCGAATTTCTTTAGATCAGACACTACTAACCGTCTGTGCATGACTGCAAATTTATATTTTATAATTTTTTTCTCTTTTTTTTAACTTTTGTTATGAATACTTTTGTAAATTTTTCTTTTGTTTCCTTTTCTATAATTTCTTTTACTCTGACATTGGTTAATGTACTGCAACTCATTCCTTGTGCACTAATGGAAATTCCTTACCGTAAATAAATAAATAAACTTTAATTTAATAATACTTAGTGTACTATAAATAATTTATTCTACATCAAGAAAGTTCTTCTGTTTTTACTCTAATATGAAACCAATTAATCGAGGTTCTGCAGTATTATCATGAAACTTGAAGGAAATATACTTCCTTGAACATACAATGTATTCAGCCAATTTTATACGTAACCCCAAAAAGGCTTGAAGTAACTTCATGCCCTCATTGCATCCATTACCCTAAATTAAATTTCCTATCCGATTATGGCACTTATTAGTTAAATTCAATATTAACTTTTGAAGAATGCCTTGATTGCACGACGGATTGTTACAAAGTGAAGTATTTAACACGAAAATATAGTAGAACATCAATAAGTGTCAATTTCGTATGAAAAATGTGATTGTTATGTTTATCTGAAACCTGTATTCAGAAATATATTTATGCTATACGTGGATTCATTTTTGCTATACATGTAGAACCAACATTTCTCCCCGGAATGAATAATTCGCCCAAAATCATCGCGAATCAGTAAACTGGCAATCAAAGTTGCTCGCGTTTTAGCTGCTGTTCCAATTTTACAGATCGAAGACGATCATAACCGGTAGTTGTCCAGATTATCGTACATCGGTTGATCCAAGGGAACGATAACGCGCATCACAGGTCCTCGAAACGAAGTTCGGTTATGCAACGCGCGGTCAGGAGATCCGTCGGTTCGTTCATAGGTTTCGTTCGGCGTGGCCTTCGGGGAAAATAGGTCGGCCGATACAAGAAGATAACAATTACGGTTGATACCAGTGTCTCGGGCGCGCACGGCCGACGAGAAACGGTCGTCACGTTGGAAACTGATACGTTTCACCGTGATCCCGGTTATTATATAACGGGGCGGGATTCAGATCGCAAGGTCTACCACGTGTCACAACCTCCGATCTCTTAAATCGAACGCGGGGACAATCGTTTCATACGAATGACACGGACGGGGCCGATCGCTGCCGCTAATGGACTCGAAACGAGATGGAATCGAGCACGCAATCGATGCAGGCACGCGGGAAAAAAAGCAGCCAGAAAATGCAGGAGCCGGTCAATTCTTTCTTTAAAGTTTCAAGATGACAATGTTTTTTAGAAAGCTTGTAAACCAATTTGTACTGAATTTCTCATTGTTTAGATGACTTACAATTAGTATTTCCTTTTATTTGGAACGCGCTGAGATTAATGTCAGTCCGTTTATGCTGAACTTAAAACGGAAAGCAAAGTTTGTCGCGCGCGGAATACAATGTCAATGGGAATCGACAGGCGATTCAAGCA
The DNA here is from genome assembly GCA_030770465.2 of Perdita meconis. Classification (NCBI taxonomy): domain Eukaryota; kingdom Metazoa; phylum Arthropoda; class Insecta; order Hymenoptera; family Andrenidae; genus Perdita; species Perdita meconis. Next base: position 7,065,819 of record JASKOS020000001.1, read on the forward strand.
AGAAAACACAGTAAAGTGAACACAGAATCGTACGTCCAAGTGTAACAAACTCCGGGAGGCCGCAAGAACGGCGAACGAGGCGTCGAATAATTTTTCAACGCGACCGCGGTGCGTGCCACGGACAATACGTAGGTTGAGGTTGAAATACGTTTCGGTCCGAAGTCCAAGGAGCTCCAGAACGTTCCCCGCGACGCGGATTTTAACGACAACTCGTAAACTTTCGCGAGAAGACGCGCGCAGATACGGTATCGTCGTTAACAAGCATTAATTATTTTAGTATTCGCCTTGTTTACGACGAGGTTCCTTTACATACAAACGCCGCGTAAAGGAGGGACGTTAAATAGGAACAATGGACACTAAACACAAATGAGGCGATAAAATCGATCGTGATGCTAAAAGCGTCTGCTTTCGCGATAAACAGCATCGGTCCCCGGCCGAACGATCGGCAATCTTATTAAATCGAGGTGCTTTGAAGCGAGTTATCAACGCGATTTCTGATCCTCTGTAATTTTTGTCTTCTTTATAAAGATATCGTTTTTATTTTTTTCAACGTTTTTGCAACTGTCTCTTCGGAGCCAATTAGCATAGATGCAGAAGATTATGTTGTGTCAATGCAACAGAATTTCACATTAGCAATTTTCTATTTCACCATCGAACACAGTTGCAAATTTTTTCATGCATACTTTATTCTTAGATCTTCGCGAAGAGTATTTAAAAAAAAAATCTCGGTCTAGTTTTCAGTTTTAAAGGTCTAATATTGAGAGTTCGCGAATTCGCAGAGACAAGACGTGCGTCGAGGCCTTAAAAACTGGCTACAACTGTCGAAGGTCGGCCAGCTGAATCGCAATAGGCCTCGGAGGTCAGGCCGATTCGAGCTTCGGCCATTTAATTCACTTACAGAACGATGAATCAACCGTGAACTGATAACTGGTGCACACGTAATCCACGGCTTATTGCGGATGCCGTTCGGCTGTTTCATCGACGGTGTCAGCTCGAAATGTTTTCTGTTATTGAAATTGCTCGGGCCTTTAATCACCCACTCGCGGCTCACCATGCGGAACGATAATAAACGAAGCTGCGCCTACGATTTCGTTAAGGGGATTGTTTATCGGCGATTCGACGAGTCCGAGATACACGATACTCAACACTCGGTTTATACGCGGTGGTCGATAAATCGCGAGGAAATTTTGCCTGAGAAAAGGACTGTACTCATTATTATTCTATTGTATTGCTGCATCGATTTGTGTGCGAAATTAACATGATTGTAATAATTAGAATTTTTAATCAGATTTCTATTTTGATTGACAAGATATTGAGAACTGAACATAAATAAAGATACATTAAATTTAATTGTTCTCACTTTGAATATATTTTCAACTTTGTACTAGAAATTTAGAATACCGTATAACAATTGAATGTGAAAGTTGTTGAAAACGATGCAGATGAAAGAGAAAATATGGTGCAGTAGTTTCACAGTTAATTAACTTTCTGAATACATGTGAATGAACTTGTGAGTCAGTGTAAACAATGACTCCGATAGTTAGTTTATTTGGAAAACGAAAAAGATCAGTATTTATAGTGCTCTTTAAATAGTGAAATGCTATATATTATTTTCTAACATTAAAAAAAGAAAATCTACAACAAAAAATTCGTAGTTACGATGAAATCATTCATTATTTAGGTCAGATATGTCCGAAGTTCAGATTAAATTTGAAGCAGACGAGTTTGACCTGATTCCATTAATGGGAATAAAAAGATCAGAGAAGAAGTATTATCTACTGAATGTTTTATCAAATATCACGTACACGAATGAGTAACAACGATATGTGAAAATAACTTCTATAGTAAAATAAAAAAAAACGATTCTTTTGTCTCAATAATCTTGTCGTAATAATCGCCTTAAAACTGATATTTGTTATTCTATTAACAAATGAATAATCTACTCCACAAAATATCAGACTAATCTTCTTATCGAATTGGAATTCACAACTTCTAAACAATCTCGTAAAACTACATTAAGAAACAAAATCTTTGTTGATATGTCGACACTAAACAATGGAATTGGCAAAGTAATAATAAGTTACTTATCTATACACCTAATACTTCAAATATAGACTCTTTCATCTGATTCACATTCCTATCTTACAAAGTACACATTGTATGCTCACTTTCTTCATTCTTTTATGTATCTTTAGCTCACGATAAGTGAGAGTAATAAAGACCCATTATAATTATTATCTACTTCCAATCAAAGCTCAGAAATGGATTCTGTTCTGCACTTGTGAGAAATTCTTTTTTATGGAACCTTGGTAGTTAATTAACTTCATCTAATCCTCATTAATCGTGCAACAAATAAGACATAAAATATTTTTTTTTGTCAGAACTTTCTTTTTTACACTTTTCTCTTCTTATGGACTCTCAACTATTTCCTGTTCCTAAAATATTTTTCTTTTTCCCCTCACGACATAGTTAATTAAAAACTCAACCCCTAAATTACGCTTACCGGATTCTAAGTAAGACGTAAACCAGTTCCTGCCACCAACTCGCAAGACTGCTATTAACGATAGTAGATACGACTAACTGCGCTCATCAACTACCCTGTCAGGATTTACCGACCACCCCGTGTAAAGCGGTGGTTTATCGTCGCATCCGGTGGTCGATTCAAGGGGGGAATCGTAACGCTCGCCTCCGTTGCGTCACCGATCCACGCATATGGAGCTCGCTCGCGCGCCCAAGGAGCCATGAAAATGATCTAATCGTCCGCTTAGCAAATAGAGGCGATAGCGGCTCCGACTTGCGTGCAGCAACTGCGTGATTTTTTGTAACGATCGGCCGACGGAGGCTCGCGCCGTTAATCGCCGATATTTCATAATCGTGAATCGGAGATAACAAAACTCCGGGGACCGTCGACGGTTTCGCAAGCGGAATCGAGGAGGACGCGTGGCCGTCCCGAGCGGTCTGCGAAACACTTCGTAGTATCCAGCCGCGGAAAACTTGCCGCGGCTTGTGCAATCGACTCTCGTGCAAACAGATGAATAATTTCGTCGTTTCGCATTATCTTTCCCGTGTTTGTCACGTGCTTTGTTCCCCGGGGCTAAATATAGAATCGATGCTGGGAAAATCGAGCCAGTGACTCGCGTTCGAATATCAAGGGTAAACCGCCGGGACACCTTGATTGATAGTCCGCGACTTCATATAATCGGCCCGACGATTTGGATATTGATTGGGAGGCTTAATTGGACGCGGTTGGTTTTGCCAGTTGATTGGTCGTTCGATTCGAGGATTCTTTGTGAGCTTTAGAGAGAAGACAGAAGCAAAGTTAAAGATGCAACTGGGTTTTGGAAAAGTGAAGGCAGGAGAAGTCAGGAAATTTAGAGAAACTAAAGCCCCTATTTTTTTAGAATTAACCCTCTTTTCTTTGTGAATCACAACATGCATAAAAAATCAGTACCATTTGCAGGATATGAATTGAAAACGAAGTAAGAATTTTTCAAATCCAGTTTTTCGATTAGGATAAATCTTAACACCACATATTTATAATAATACTGTTTTATTCTTTACTACGTGTAGACGTTATCCGCACAAAACGGGGTCTCCATCTTGTCTTCTTCCTTTTTTTTTTGTTTCGCCAACTTCAATCAAAACACACGCAACTCACCATAGCCAATTTTTAAGAAAATAAAATAACTGATTCTTACAGTGAATTGAAAGTTGACATTTTCCAGATTTACAAAGCCGAATCTTCCATCGACTTAAACACCTGAACTTAAAGGTGGAATAATGGGGTAGAAAGGCCAGGAAGTGTCTCCATCTGAGCGACGATTCGACCGTCGGAGCCGATCCAATGACGAACAAATCGAAACGCGACATACGGTCTGATTCACTTGGTCAAACAGAGGTCGAGTAGACGCGCGAGTGCACGTATAGGTGCATAAATATTACAGAGCGTTGATCGACGGTGTTGCGAGCTGATAACGGAGCTCGTGTGCGCATCAGACGATGATTATCGTCGCCGATAAGCCCTGTTTGAGGTGACATTAGACAGCGTCTGGCTTCCACGATCCCGTTAATTGCGCAACGAATTTTGTTTATCGGTCTGCTTGCGCGTCGTGTCGAAATCGGCTTTGTAATCCGAGCAAACATACCGCCTCACCGGGAAATACTGTTCCCCGGTTTCCTCGTAATTTGCGTCTGAACGGCAAACAGCCCGGTCGTGGCGCGGCGCGGCGTTGCCCTCCGCTTCGGCTCGACACACAACCGGGAACAAGACTGATTCTGAGATTTATATCTCTGACGAGATCGCGGAGAATTCCGCTCGGGCGGATGCAATCGTCTCATTTTTTCTGCGTAGCGGAGTTGACATGACCTTTCGGTAAGGATGCGGGGAAGGGAAAGTTAGTCTTGCTGGTGATGGACTGTTCCAGTTCTCTGTCAACCCTTGTTAGGATAGAACTCGGATGTCCTCCCAAATTTTTTTATTTTTATTAAGACAATATTCTGGATACTTGGTTCAACCTTTATACTGCAATCTATGTTTTACAAGATTTTCTAAGAATTTATCAAATAAATCTTATTGGCAGTCTACCGTTGAGAACATTTTTCTGTTTTTACAACAATAAGTGGATGTAACTAACAAATCCAAAAAAGTGGACGTTAAAGAATTTTTTATCCCAAAAATTAACACTTCTGGACATTTTTTTGCCTTTTTGGTTTTAGAGGAACTTCTACTATTACTGTAACAACAAAATTATTATTATTATTATTGCTCAAAACAAATTCAAGTATATTGTTTGAATGTTAAGTAATAATCGTACAGAGTTTGAAATTATTATACGAAGTACTTTTCAGTAAATGTTCACTTTAGGGTACACCTCACCGATTTTGATGAAATTTAGATATATTATAAAACTCGAAATTCTGAACAACTTTTTCCTATACATATATCCGCCGCTCGGCTTTTGTTTTCGAGTTATAGACAAAAACAGTTTTATTAATTATTCGAAATAGATGCGACCACACCGATTTTGATGACTATGAAATATGTTGTCAAGGTTATCATTTTCAACAACTTTTCTCTATACATGTTACCGCTGCTCGGCTTTAGCTTCCAAGATATTCGCAAAAAAAGTGATCGGAACTAGGTCTGGGTTAGATTCCTTTTGTGCGAATATCTAGGAAATTACAGCCGACCGCCTAGTATATGTGTAGGAAAAAGTTGTATAGAATGATGACCTTGACAACATATTTCATGGTCATCAAAATCGGTGTGGTCGCTTCTATTTAGAATAATTAACAAAACTGTTTTTGTGAATAACTCGAAAACGAAAGCCGAGCGGCAGTTATATGCATAGAAAAAAGTTGTTCAGAATTTCGAGTTTTATAACATAATTGAGTTTCATCAAAATCGGTGAGGTGTACCCTAAAGTGAACATTTACCTACTTTTCTTTTAAAAAATTTTTAAAGATCGCTTAACTTTTTGAATATCAAAATGAAAGGATCCCTTAATCCTCATTGATCCCTTGTATCAATATTTTTCTGAAATGGTATATTATTCAGACATTTTTGGAAACATTTGCTTGAAACTCTGTGATTTTTATTTTTTTTAATATAACAAAATTATCTATTTATCTTGTCATTTACCGATTTTTTATCATTGTATCAATTTCATGCTGAGAAATAAATCAAATTCGCAAAATGAGGGACGGCTGAAGGTTAATATAAAAACTACTATTTGTCTACTAATTGTCAACTTTTACTATTGTAACTGCAACTTTGAAAAAAATTACAATTATCACTAAAAAAAAAATGTGTAACTTCTTCTGGATGGAATTAATTAATAAATCTACTAAATTTGGAGTTATAATACTGACTACGTTTCCTTAAAAAAATTTCCAAAAATTATGTTATGTTCAGAGCGAAAATGTATCTACCCATAATTATCAACTCTTAGTATTACCAGAGTAACTTTGAACAGAATTATTATTATTGCTCACAAAAATTTGAGTAACCACTTTGAGGGTTGCTTACTAAACATATTAAACTTGAAGTAGTAATTTTGAATACTTTCCTTTAAAAATAAATCCTATGGTGTGTCTCATTTTCAGAGCATAAATTCCAACTTTAAACAATATTATTATTATAGCTCAATAGTCTCAAATCTGAAGTCTCAGAATTTTTTTTAATGCCAGAGCTACGTTTTGAATTTTCCGAAAGCTAGAACGGCAAAAAATTAGACCAGGAATTAAAAAAAAAAAAGGAAAAATATGTTAATTGCCAACCAGAGGCACGAAGGGATGAATTTTTCCCGAGAAAAATCGTCGCGAAAATCACGCGGACCTCCAAACGGTAATACGAGAGGCAGCGACGAAGAATCGAAGATCCAGAAGCAATCGGCAAGGTCGTAGGCCAACCGGCTCACCTATTTTTTCCTCCGACGGGATTGTCGTCGCGTCAAGGCGATGACGGTGTCGGGACAGGCTCGCGCGAAAGGAACGGAAAAGAAGCGCGACGATCCTCTCGACGCGATGGAATCGAGGATGTTTCGAGAGCCACGGGCTCGGCCCAATTACCGGGGGGCTGCAAAAATCGAGGAGCAAAAGGCACGCCGGGGGCCGGAAATAGGCATCGCGCGGCCGGCGCTCGACTTCCTTTTATGTCGTCGCGGCCATTGTCGTATTTATGTAACAATAGAATTAGCCGGTGAGTAGACCAGTGGGACATGGAATCGAAGGGAATCCGAAATAAAACGAGCGGACCTCGCGACGAATTCGCGCGACTGAAATAAACGTATCGAGTGCGATCGAGGCTTTCGAGGAAAGTGCATCGGCGTACTTTGCTCGCGGCGAGGAGAAAAACAGATAATGGGAACACGACAGGAAGTGTATCTCTGACGCTATCGCTGTTCTCGGAGACGCGACTCGTTTGGCCCGGGACTTGGGAAAGTGTTTTGGACGGATTCGTCGACGTGATTTTGGAATGGAATTTGAATAACGCGTGCAAGACCGAATGTTTTACGTAGCTGACTTAATGACTGATTTTTTTTTCAAGAAAATATCTGGTTTTTTAATGTGGATGCGATAAAAGCAGGAAAATTTAATTATTATTATTTATTATTTATTTGATTCCATCAACGGGGAGAATCCTTTGATACATAATTAATCCCTAACTACTGACACTTACAAGGGAAATTATTAGGAATAATAATAGGAGACTATTGGAGATATAATAATGGTGTAAACTGATAAAATTTCTGGTAAATGTTCACTTTAGGGGATACCTCACCGATTTTGATGAAATTTAGATATATTATAAAACTCGACATTCTGAACAACTTTTTCCTATACATATAACCGCCGCTCTGTTCTGGTTTTCGAGATATTCACGAAAAGCCGCCGCTACTACTACATTGTAGTTAAACTTGTAAAAACGCTATTTGCTCACCGATTTTGATGGGACTTTTTTTAATCACTTTGTTTGGTCATTCTGAACAACTTTTTCTTATATATGTAACCATCGGTCGGCCTCGGTTTTCGAATTATATACAAAAACAGTTTTATTAATTATTCGGAATTGCGATGACCTCACCGATTTTGATGACCTTGAAATATGTTATCAAGGTCATCATTCTGAACAACTTTTTCCTACACATATACTAGGCGGTCGGCTGTAATTTCCTAGATATTCGCAAAAAAGGAATCTAACCCAGACCTAGTTATATCTTGGAAACTAAAGCCGAGCGGCGGTAACATGTATAGAGAAAGGTTGTGCAGAATGATGATCTTGACAACATATTTCATTGTCATCAAAATCGGTGTGGTTGCTTCTATTTCGAATAATTAACAAAACTGTTTTTGTGTATAACTCGAAAACGAAAGCCGAGCGGCGGTTATATGTATAGGAAAAAGTTGTTCAGAATTTCGAGTTTCATAATATATCTAAATTTCATCAAAATCGTTGAGGTGTACCCTAATGTGAACATTTACCATAAAAAAAATACTTTTTTTTAAATTAATTTTCGGATTACATTTCAATGCATTTTCTTTTCAATTTATATGGAGATTTTATATAATTATATATAAAATACGGATAAATTGGAATTTTGATTTTTGCATCATAAAAAAAAGTTATTACATTTGACATTTTTTTTTTGTTTTCTGTGCAGTGCGAAGCTCCAGATCGCATAAAATATCAGATTCGTTACTTTTACTCTGACCTTGACTTTTTGCAAATCTGTGTACACAATTAAATTTGTCGTCCGAAAACAGGAATCAGTTTGCACCATTATTCTATCCCTAGTAATTCTGAAGATATCCACCAAAATAAGTTTGGCACCCTCAACTTCGGAGGCAGTTTTCACCCCTTCAACGTGGACGATGGCAGTTAAAAAAAAAAAAATACGTGTCAAATATTTTTATGAGAACTACGTTCTGGCAAAGTTACATAAAAATCGGTGGATTGACACTTCGGTATTTTCCCCTGTAAGAATTATTCTGTACAATCCTGAAAGCTAAAAAGGAATCCAAAAAACTAGAGCAGTACAGAATATTGCTAAAAATGAAATTTTATCTCCAGAAACTCTTAAGGGTAAAGTTTTCTTCGTTGTAAACGTTTTAATGCTAAAGTGCCAGTCATGAGTGACTCCCACTGCAGTTAAGATATAAATAAATAGTCAAGTCACGCCGCAAGTACATAATATCGTTTCTCAATCCTACATTTGATTCTATAAAAGCATTATTAACACACTCAATGCTGTGTGGGTTCATAATATACTGCAGAAGTTTGTCGTTCATCGAATTTGTAATTAAAAAACAAACTAAAAAAGGAAGAACTCAGGATAAATATTACTTTCCCAATATAGAATAATGCAGCTATATCCTTCAAGTAATTGTTAATCCTTGAATTCCATAACCAAACAAAGAATTCATCAATTACCCATATGACATTGCAGACGACCTAAACCAATAATAAAAAACAATCGTCACTCACATCGCGGATCACCTTCGATGACTCCGTCGTCCTCTAGACCACCTGAAATAAAAAAAAAAAAACAATGACTATTTATTTAGTTAAATTAGCCTCGGAATACGGGTCGCTTATAATACTAATAGGCATCCTTAATTGTTATCCTGAACGCGGAAAACCCAGTAAACACCCACCCCCAATTTCCCACAAATTTCCCCCACATATTCGCGTTTACGAGCAACGCACGAAAATTTCGACTACGATGCACCGGCGAACTTGGCCCCTTCCGTTCTGGAAGCGAGCCAAGCGACTCTCGAACACCGTGGCTTATCCACTCCACCGATATTCGGTGGCCCGTGTTCGCAGTGAATCACCCGTTGATCTCCGCGTCGAAATCTCTTGCACCGCCGAAATCGAGAAAAACAGCCGGGGGGAAACGCGTGGGCGTTTTCCTGTTGCGAGTCCGGCTGATCCAAGGATGTTAGGACGTCGATCGTTCGGTCGCACGGCAACCGTTCTTCCGGTTGACTCACGGCCGCGATAACGACACGCCGAATAATCGGCTTGCGTGTTCGCCGCCACGTAGGGAAACGAGTCGTTTTTCGAGGCGACGGCGCGCAGGCTGCCCCGTTTCCGGCGGCGATAGGCTCGCGATAAATTCCTCCCCCGCGAGGAAAAAAAAAGACGCGGACGGGAGGGAGATTTTTGTATCGGTGACGCAACGGGTTACCGCGACGATTACCCGCGGCAATTATCGTCGGTCGGTCGCGACGACGCCTCGGGAGGAGAGATCGCGACAACAATGGCGATTATTAATACGTAACTGGACGTTATCGAAGGGACTTCGCGTCGCTCTTGTGATATAACGCGTAAACATCGATCCGAGGCCGGGAGAACGCGCGGGAGATAATTCGTCTGTCGTCCCTCTTGGAATAAATCGTTGCACTCTGTTGTTGTCCGGTTATCGCTGATAGAGCTCTCCGAGTAATCGACACGCCGAGTGTTCCCGAGAAACGAGTTAGAAAGAGACGATATATTTAGTTCTGTATAAGTAGAACTCTCAAAATTCTTCGAGGTTCGATCACAGACTGTGTAACTCAATTTTCAGAATCGATATACCGATCTCAGAGATCTGGGAGTACGATGATTGAATTGCAAAGGATCGATCGCCTACGCTGTCTGCGGGTAGATCGTTAATCTCCATTATTCTCCAAGCAGACTATCGAATCGAAGCATCTTCGCGCATCGTTTTTCCTCCGTTTTCTTCGCGCGAAGCGTCCGACCTTCACTCGTCCGTGAGTACGATGATAGAATTTTCTTCGATCCACGTCAGCAGTCTTTACGGTCGGCCGTAATAGATACCACCTGCGCGATATTTCAATCTCGCGTTCAACACGGCAGGAACAAACCGATCGTCGCGGGGCTGGATTGTTTCCTTCTTCGAATAAGGCCTGCCGCGTCAGATTCTCAAGAACGCTCTGACACATTACGCGAGCCAAGTAGAAACGGTCCGGTTACTAGTCAGACGCCCAAGGGAATTATCTCCCGAGGGTGAATCTGTGATTACTGGGCCGAGGTGTTGGCTTTCAAAGTTTTTAGAGGTGATTTGGTTTAATGGAACCCTTGCCTTTCCTCTCGATTTTTTAACGAGATACACTGCCGGCCAACACATGGGAATCACTTGTTACAAACCATACTAATCGAGGAAGTATCTCTGGATCCAATATAATTAGTTACTGAGACTTGTTTGCGTAGATAAAAAAAAATCCCAATTTCCAATCATGAATTGTTTTATTTCGATGATATTTGCATGTTTTTCTGAATCAAAATTTAAAATTGTTCACTAAGACTAATTTTTTTAGATAATCCAGTATATTCAATGGACGATAGTTCTTAAATAAAATTTTTTTACGAACAAAAATAAAATTATACAGAGTTAAATTGCAATAAAGGGCATTCGAAAATGCAGGTTTTTGGATTATTCCTTTAAATACTTGTTATTGCAATTTAATCTTGTGTAATCCTGTAACAAAAATTTTAATAAAACATCACAAAGTTAGATAACAAATATCAATTTCTTTTCATTTGTCCTGAAACAATTCTGCATGTAATGTTTAATAAAATTTGTTAAAGTTCTGTGATCTCCATGAGCGAGTTCCACCTTACCGAGCAAAATATCTTACAAGTTTAGTTAAAATTTTAACAAAAAATATTAATCCTTTCTTAAGTTATGTGTAAAACTTTACTGTCTTGAAAAATATGGTTTTAAGAAACGCAATCTTCAGATTTTGAATACATTTTTTCTTAGATATCTTGGTTGTTGCTATTTACTATTTATGCTGTAGCTTCCATAATACTAAACATTTTTCAAGAATTCTTTTCCTTTTTATAATATATATTTCTAAGAAATGGGGTTTTCATAAACAATAAAAAGGAAAAATTCTGTTTTTTTAAACCTATTTATCCCATTGATTAGGTTTGTGGAAACAAGGAAATAGTCCAGAAGTTTTTCCGAGCAGTTTGTGCCGTAAAAATATTGAAACATGAATGGTTTTCTTTTTCATAAAAATCGGATACTCGCAGGAGGGTCAAGGAAGAACACGTACGTAATATAACTTAATTAGGTTAATCGAAAAACAAGAGTGCTATCGTGCAATCGACTGCGTAATTGAGGATCAACATATTGCATGAATGTTGTTTACATGCATAATATATTACGAAAGGAGTAAACAGGAGAAAAAAAGAACGCTCCTGTGCTCACAATTTAGCAAAATATGTCACGCGTAGCTCTGTCGACTGTCGTCATCGCTAACTTTTAATTAAACGGCACAGATTTCTGGTCGGTCTGTAAACAACTATGCAAAATATCTCTGGCTTACGAGGATACCAGAGATGTAATCGTAAAGCGGTTATCCGCGAAGTGTCATAACTAATTGTATAATACTGCACTCTGTTCTGCGATTGATACTCGTCATATTATTATGGCACCATTCTTTAAAATCTTTCAAGGAAGACGAAGTTTCCAAGCAATCTCTCTGCGATAACATTACGGATGAAACATAAACTCTAAAGTTTTATTATGAATATTGTATTACCCAAACGAACTGAACTATACAAAGCAGAGTACAGAAAATTGTTGCAACATTTCGCAAGATCGTCAAGCAACAATGATCACCAATCTGCAGTCCTTCGAGTCCCTAATTTGCATGCAACACGCGCAGACATAGATACAACCGGTTGATAAATAATTTAACAACAACAGAATTTATCCTCAAGTTTCGCAAACGTGTTTACTCAAAAGATTGACTCAAAATAGCGATCCAGGAAAATCAGCGAGTCGAGTGTACTCTCCGCTAATAGTCAGTGGTCGGGTCTGTGCTAATACACAGACCACTCACTCTCCTCGCGGATCATGAATATTAATCGCGGCTACTGATTTATTAGCAGTTTACTACCTTTTAGTAAAGACACAAAAGCAAGACTCTGATATCGCGGAGTGTGTTGGCGCAATAGAATGGACTAGTTCGCGCTATCAACCAGCGATTACGGTGTTTGCATAACCGGCGCGGCGAGCCGGACGAATTTTCGGCCACGAGACGAACAATCGCGGCCGAGGGTCAAAGGTCCCCGAGGGTGGGGCGACCGGTCGATTCCGCTCTTCCTGCTCCGAGGCTCAGCCTCCCAAAACTATCGACAGGGCGGGTTACGCAACCGATCCGCTCGGCACGAGCGGAACACGCACGATTGGAAATCGCCCCGGTGACGCGCGCGGTGGGTGTCGAGGAGGCGAAAGATAATCGCGAAACGCGAATTCCACGTCGTAACGCGCCGCCTTAGCTACACGAACGCGAGCAATGTCGAGCGATTGTGTCACAACACGCAGCACTGACCTCGCGCACTTCGACAGCCTTGTGCTCGAGCGCGCGCGCGCGCGTTCGCGCTCGTTGCTCGCTCTTTTTGCGAGGCTCGCGCGAGTCACGATCCCGACGCGTGCACCGAGAAATTTCTCGGTTGCACGCTTCGAATCCTTCCCTTTTTTTTTCCACCCCTCCCCCTTTTCTCTCTCCTTTTTTATTACGCTTTTCTATTTCTGCCTCCGTCGTCCTCTCGCCGCGCGATTTTACCGTTATCGACGACCAATTACGACAAGGTGACACGATCGACGCCGATAGCGCGCGACAGAAATGTCACCGATCTTATCTGACGCGCGTAAGATCACTGCTCACCTTCGATACTGTGCCTACATACGCGTAAGTGAAGCTGATTTATGGGCGCGAGGGAAAGGAAATTGTTGGGGAGGATGGGGGGAGGGTAAGTGGAGAGTTGGAGAGGAGAAGAGTGCGGAAGAAGATGTTTTGGCATGAAGGGAAATAATTTTTTCAACCTTTCCATTCTCTGCGTTAAAATATTGCAATATAGTGTCTATTACGAACTAAAATATTAATAGCATAGAGTTTCTTTTATACTCTTCAGTAGATAATAGTTGCTTTCAATTCCATGCACATTTGTATTCTTTGAGAATACATTTTTTTTTTTGTTTTCTTTGAGAAGCGCAAATACATTTTTCTTGGTCTGAATCTTACGATCTTAGAAGTCGTTGTTACATTTAGAACGCAATTAGAATACAAATCTTTAATGTTTAATATTATTTGTGACAGAAAATCAACACACGATGAATATTTGAAAAAAAAATCAGTATCAAGTTCATTAAAAATCTTGGGATCTACGGCAGTTTGTTACGTAACTTTCCGGACGATAACAGAAGCAAAGTTCTATTTAACATAATCAAAATATTGCAATCTTCTCATAAATCATTTACACGTCGTATAACACACATGCAAATATCATTAAATATTTTTTTCGTAATTGTAAAATGGAATAAAAAAGTTAAAATAGGTATTGAGAAACTGAGAGAAAAGAGGTGAAAGGTTGTAGAAAATGAGGAAAAATGTGTGGAGTTTCTAACAAAGTAGGGGAAGGTGGGGCAAGACGGGGTAGGCCCTGTACCACGTGATGTAAATGTGTCAATCACAATTAATCATGTGGATTCGATGTGTCGCTTCAATCGCAGACGTGCTTGCATGTTTGAATTAGACCACATTTTATCATATTGTACAATTCTATTATTTTTTCATCATAGTCTTTCATTTGTGAAATTACTGTTAAATTATGGAAGTTCCCCTATAAATGTGTATGTTTCTGAAAGAGAATTTCATAGGTAACAAGGTAAGTATTTTACTTTTTACTTTTGTAAATATTATTTACAGAATACGTTGGTATTACTGCATTTGGACGAGAAGGGGCAAGATGGGGTACCTTGTATTTCTTAATAACCAATCCGATGGACCGCTTGCAAATTCCCCAATCGCGATGTCAACACTAATTTCCCTGATTGAGAAATTAATTTCGCTTTTCAAATTTTGCACTATATTCGTATGACTCTATAACCACGCCTCCCTTTAACATTTCTTCGATATTATGTTATAAATTGCTTGCATACTGCATTTTATCTAGCCATTCCCTCATCCATTCATCCCTGATTTCACTGATTCCTTCATATATCCAAATGTGGTAGGTATGAATAAGTACCCCATCTTACTCACGGTGGGGCAAGATGGGGAGAAATGCCATTTTGTGAGTTTTCATTTGTATAATTTCAATACTGTGAAAACCTCGGTTTAACTGTAGTTAAATTGAAAGACTATTAATCAAAGAATTAGAAAAAAATAAAGTTCATTTTTTTACTAGAAAAACCTATGATTTATTCACTGTTGAACTTAAGTATCCCGCCTTACCCCACCTTCCCCTATTTGTCTTTTCTTTTTCTTCAGTAAACTATGTAAAATCTATCGGTTAAATTTATCACCATTTGAAGTATATTTATAGAATTTTATGAGAACATTAAATCTAATTTTAGTCCCCGACTTTCCTGAACTCTGTTTCTAAGTCCTTGGCGTCTGAACAATACGAAATTTTCTACTTTGAGAATAGTATCGAGGTCTAGGGGTGCTGACCAGTCAGTGGTCAGACAACGTCTTAAATTTAACCTTCTCAAGACAACAGATATCTGCTGAGTTATACTATCAATTTATTCAAACACATTGTTTTAAATTTATTTCAAGATTTTGCTAGTTTATTTCTCACCTCACTGCACTTTCTAAAACAATAAAAAATATAACATAATAATTATTATTAAATATAACTTCTGTATATTTAATTTTATCGAAGATGAAACATATTAAATATGCTCAAACGGTTAAACCGGCTAAAAGTAGACAAATTTTATCTCTCATACAACCTCTTCAGTATTAACAGACAGCAGATGTTTTTGTGCAAATTCATATGTTTAGGGGCACAGAAAAAAATTAAAAGTTTAATTACTAAGTGCCTCATTTTAATTTTGATATTTTATACATGTACATTCCTACACGTTTTCTGCGTCCATAAAATTTCCATAAATGCATAAACATCCGTTATTTAATTATTAGATTGCGAACTTTTATTGAAGTTTGGATAACAAACTGTCTTATTTCCTAAATAATGTAATTGGTATTATATTTTTTATATTTCACATATTTTGGCATCTGTTAATAGTCTCATAGCTTTTTGCATATTTAAAATTGTAATAAATGCATAAAAATCCGCAGTCTATTTATCAAAAAATATATATACAATAAAATACATGCTTTCGAGCTTGATTAATTCGCTAAAAGCTCACACTTTCCTCTTCAGAAACAAAATCAAATTAAATGCAAAATAAAACACACTTTCCTCAAACTACAGAAATCCAAAAAACATTTTTCAACTTTTTTCTCCCCTCAGAAATCTCCCAAAGCGGCAACTGGTGCCCTCGAAGAAAGTCTCAATGAATCCTCCTCCAAACTCCCGTCGCAAATCTCGACCCTGGAGTCGGATCAAAGTCATTGCCACTCGAATTCATTCCCGGACCGATTTTCAGCCGCCGAAGTCATGAATAAACTTATCAAGTCACGTTCTTATGAATAAAACGAGCAAACCTTGATACAACAGTTTTTGCAACCGGCCTCTCCTATCTCACCGGAGTCCGATTATGTTGTCTGGTGATAAACCGCGAGTAATCCCGCGCGTTAATCGCGGTCGTTCAAAAATAACTATTACTGAATGACCGGCGGCAAAGTTACTTAATTCCCGAAATTCGGTTCGCGATAAAAGTCGATTGTGCGAAATTTAAACAGAACACGCGTTGTTATGAAATGATCGCCGAGACACGCGCAGGAGACACGGGACAGACGCTGCGGGGAGACTCAAGGGGATCGCATCTTGGAGATATCGGGGCGCGTCTGATCGAGGACTGACCGATTCCCCTTTCGGCGTGAGGCCAAGGATCGCGAGGGATCAACGGTCAGATCGCGACTTCGCGGACTGCGGCTCGATCTCGCGGGGTTAGAATCTGGCTGCGGTGCCGATTGTCGCACGCCTTCGTCGCCATTACATAATGCCGATTATACAAGAGTTGCATGCTGCGGTCGGATCAGGGCCAGCGCGATATTACGTAGTAAATAAATATATAATTGGGTTGGCTACATATCGTAGGCTTAATCCAAGGCTGGGTCCATGACATAGAATTTCAGTGTTCTTACGTGCCGTCGTATTAGCCGATTATAACGGCCCTGTCATTACGAAACGCAGCGCGAAAGACCATCAGACGTCGAGCCAACCATGTACGATTGTCCCCGATCGATTTCTGAATTTTTTCATTACAATCTTACACCTTCGTAGATCTTGTGAAGCTGTTAGAAATCGTGCGGATTTCTCGGACAGACCGCAGAAAATTCATGTTGCGAAGATAATCGAGATTCAATCGCGAATTATATCATCGTTCCCAGAAGCGACCGCGTCCGATCGCGAAGATGAAAGACAATAATTGTCGTCGTAGATCTAGCGGTACGCAATCGAGGATCAACGGGACAAAGATGGATCCGCGTGGATCGGAGGCTGCTTAGAAGGGGTGACGTAATGAAAGCCAGGTGCGATTACCAAGGCGATTACGAGATTCTTGTACCGGCGAAACAATGGAATGTTTAATTGAATCGGCTATCTGAGAAACTGCTGGTATCAATTTTCCCAGAGGCGAGATTCGACATTCGACGAAATGGATTCATTCGACTATTGAATATCGAATCGGGTCACTCACGTGGAGTTGTGAACAACTTTCTCTGGATTTGACGGTTTACAGATCTCTAGATGAGAGATAAATACTAATGTTTATTTTATTTCTGGAATAACTTGCAGATCAGTTGATGATGGATTTTCTTTGGTTGTGCAAGGAGATATATTCTTGACAAATTTATACTGCCCGTGAAGACTTTAGTTTTCTTAATTTTATTGCATTTTTATCGACTCAACCGTGTTTTCTATTTTTTCCAACAATTTGTCTATAATAATTAAAAAAAATCTAAACATCTAAAAATCAGAGTTGAACTAAACTTTCGAAAAGAAACACCGTAAGAATTGTATGTTTCTTAACAAATGTCTTAAGGGGGGAGCCTAGTTTAGGGTGGCAAAACTAATTTGATTTTTTATGATTTTCTTTTGACGAAACTATTAAGCGAATCGTTTCGAAATTTTTAAGGTGTGTTATTTTATATTTAAACAATTAAAAGTTAGTTTTTGTCGTTAAAAATTGTCCGCATACATGGATGTACATAAATAAGTCCGTATCACCGGCGTATCAAATTTGTGGGAATCTTGAAACCTTTCATTCTTTTCTAAAATAAAAAAAAAAATAGGGATTTTCTTATTCCTCATATAATTACACTGTCGATGAACCTCCAACTTTTATAAAAAAAAATGAAATTAGACAATTACTTATGCATAAATAGTACAAAAATTTTTGGTTAAAATTATTACTTTCCACTTGAAGTCCCACCAATCAGTTAATTTTGTATTTTCTTATAGTTTTTGAGGTTCATCGACAATGTAATTTTCTGAGAAATAAAAAAATGCTTCGTTTTTTCATTTCAGAGAAAAATTAAAGACTCCAAAATTCCCGCAAATTTTATGCGAGATGCAAATTTGATAAAGAAAATTTTTTCATGAAAAAATTAACTTGTATTGTCTAAATATGAAGTAATACACCTTGAAAATTTCTGATTAATTCGCTTAATAGTTTCGTGAACAGAAAATTCTAAAAATTAATTTATGTTTACCCTCCTAAACTAGGCTCCCCCTTAAATAAAAACAAAAACGGCTCACAAATTTGTTCATAAAAGGTATGTTAATTTTTAACAACAAACGTGGAAGTTGAAACGACATAAAGTGAAGGAAAAAATATAATGTAGGTTTCACAGTCAATTAACATTTGGAATACGTATGGCAGGACCTATGAGTCACCATATACGAAAATTAACATATTCCCTGTTCCTCAAAGTTACCTTACAAAATTCTAAAAAATTGTCTACTTTTAGTATTTTTAAGAGGAACACATCAAGGTCAAGCAAAAGAACAAAGCTCCAATAACTCGATTAGCCCATTTGGGTCCGAAAACGGATGAAAGGGAGAGTCTCTAAATCTATCCAAACGGAACCTTCTGTTCCCCGAATGAAAGACGGATCTCGAAACGAAGAGATCCATCAAGAACGACAGGCGCGGAATAATTTCGCCAGTTCGGCGCGGAAAAGGCCGAGTTCTTTGGAGCGGACGTTACGTTCGATGAACCGCTGCCAAGTCACGTTCTCAGAATGGAATCGTCCACGTGTCGATGCAAGAGAAACGCTCGCGATCGACCAACGACTGCCGGCTCGGTTTTCAACCGGGACGAATGTTTCCTTATCGCCGATTTCCATAGTTCTCGGAATTCCCGGCGGATCTCGCTCGCCACGCGCGTCACCCGCTCTTTCGACGCCGCGAGCCAAAATAAGAGTGTCGCCAGGGATATTAATGAGCTCTTAATTCTGCATCCCGAGGAGCGAGAGGAAGGCCATCTTGAATATATTTTTGATGCGTTTCCAATCGCAGCACAGCGTGGCTCGAAATCGAAGCCGACAGGTTTGAAGTCTTTGAAGACTTTTGAAGTTCGGACAATTTTTTATTGCAAGAATCTTTTGCGCAGTACCGAGAAAATTTATTCGGAGATCAAAATAGTGGAAGATTTTGCAGATAAGAATTTTTCTGAGTGGGTAAATTTTGTATCATTCTTCTAGATAATTTTATGGTTGTAAGGCAAAATGACGTAAGTCATGACTAGACTGCGGATCTTTATGCAAAATAAGATTTTCACAAGCACAAATACACTGTGTTTAATGTTCTAAATATTCGAACTTGATTTATATTTTTGATATCTTGTATATTTTAGAAAATGTTAATAGTCTCATAGATGTTTCGCAACTTAACATTGCCATAAATGCATAAAATCCGCAGTTTGAACATCAATTTTATTATCCTCTTGTTTCTAAAAGAGAAATTCTTCTATTGTTCATTTCTTCTGACAAAAATATAAAGTTTACTCTCTAAATTCTAGTTAAGTTCTAAGTTAGAATTTTTTTTTTAATTCCGTACCGCCACAGAATGAAGCTAGTAAATGTTTCCTCATCGGCGGAAGTCTTTAGCCACCCCCATAAAAGTTTTCTCTCGGGCAAATTGAGGAAGCTTCGAAAATTCAGAGATATCGAAAGCTGGCGGATATCGAGGCCACGAGGCGGTCATAAAAATGTCTGTCGGAGCTCAACAGGCTGGCGATTCGCTCGGGGCATTGCGTCTGTTTCGGTCGCGTCGCGCGGAATTTATCTCGCGCAAAATACGAGACGCGCAACACGTTGCGACAGCGGAGCCCGATAATGTACGTCCGCGGCAAGAAAAACAAGTTGAACGCCCTTTTTATGGAATCTTCTCTGAAAACAGGCCTTGTTCCCTCGTCCACCCTCTTTCCTCCCCGCGCGTAACTGTTTGCAGAACTGGCGCGCACGTGCCGCGGCGGCCCCGCGGTAAAGGGAGGCCGCGCGCGCGCGCGCACGCAAGAGAGAGAGAGAGCCGTCCAGAAGGGAGGTCGGTCGGCTTTGTTCACCGTTTTCCCCGTTAGCCGTCGCGGCGTTCATATGCGACGCGGATCGCGGCGACGTCGCCTCACCCGGTGGGAACAAAGAACCGGGCTCGAGACGCGATTCACGGCACGCAGGCGTCGTTAATTAAACGCCGCGGAGCCGCGCGAGCGCGAACGCAAACGCAAACGTGCGTTTCCTTTTATACGAATTGCTGAAACGCTGTATATAGCGATACCGGAATCGACGACGGGGGACCTTGTTGCCCCGGTTGCGATCACGTATCGCGGAGGAAGGACGGCGCGAATGGGAGCCGACGGACCGAAGGATAAACGTCCGCGGCGATTAATATTAAAATTGGCGAGCCGTCCGGCCGGAAACGTGGAAACCGCGCGGCGACGGATTTTCTGGTCAATGGGAAGAACGCCCCGATCGTTGATCGCTTTGATTCCTTGTTTTAGGTAGTAAAAATTTAACGGGGGAAGATTTAATTGGGGATTACCATTCTTTGTGAATGTATCGCATTGAGATTTTTTTGAGCAACTGGAATGAATGATTGGAAAGTGTGATTATCTTGAATTATTCAAGCGGTTGATTCAATGATTAATTCGTCAAATATTGTGGTTGTCCGGAAAGTAATTTCATCGATTCAGTTTTTTTAACAATAAGAACAATGAATTTTATGAGCGTGGAGTCATTTTCTTATTAGAAAGGTTACGAAAAGTGTGAGAACAAAATGGTAAATAGATGACTGAATAAAATTGTGTCTTGCTGTAAAAAATCATTCTTTTTGATCGAAAACGAAATTACTTTCCACACTAGCCAATAGTAGGTCTCAATTAATGTGAGTAGTGAATTTCAGAAGTTTTTTTTCTAATTAAAATCACTTTTCATACATTAAACAGTATTCAAATAATACGAATTCGACGTTTTAGAGCAAATTGTTTATCCGCAATAAACAATCATAGCTAGGTATGATCTTAAGATTCTCCGGGATGATTTAACCCTTTAAATTTCACGGATACACACTTCCTTAAAAAAATCTTGAATGTCTGAATTTACGAATTCCTTATATTTTTGCATATTTTTTTAGGGCTCCGTATGGCAAGGGAACCCCTTAAAACGTAGATCACCTTGTCGATAATCGCCTGAGAGAAATTACGTTGCATGACCTTCTCTCCTCTCCTCTCCCCTTCCCCAGTTTATTTCTGTGTCTCTCGCTGCCTGCGATTGGGTGTGACTTCACGACAGTGCACTTTGTCCGCGAAATGACAAAGAAGAGCAACGTAATCGTAACGAAAACTGCAATAAACTATAATATCTTCAGTCATCACTTCTAACACACAATAAAACAATTAATCTACCTCTAAAATTATAATATTAAACATATTCCAAAATAATCATGGTAATCGCTAAAAACCGCCACGCACCTACTTAAATTTAATCGAAGTAACTCCAAAAATATGCATTCCACAATATTTTTAAAGAGACCAAGAGTGGAAGCTCGAGTATTTTAACCAGATGCAAAGCGAGTCCGTCGCGAGATTTTCGAAAACAATTCCCACCATAGATGAAAGAGCAGAATAGAGAAGCCGGAGGAAGAAAGAGAAGTCGACGGCGAAGTCGAGGGGTGCGGGGTTCGGGGCGGCGGCTGGGAGGGAGGGCAGGAGGGCCTTGGGCAGGCTGTCCTTGACTCAGCACAGTTACCCCGGCTCGAGGTGTGACGTCATTCTGCATAACTCGCCTAATTGCATCGTTGCTGCCGCTGCTGGCTGCTGCACTCGACCATCCCCCACTCCCGGCCGTCCCCCACCGCTCGGCGCTCCCCCGTTTCGTCGCCCCTGAACCCCACCACGAAAACCGCGAATCCCTTTCCGTACGAGGTCGGCTCCCTTCCAGGTCCCTACGAAGCCTTCTGATAGCGCTAACTAGTTCGTCGTTTCTTCTCCATCCCCCTTGTCGTCCGCCTTTCTTCTCCCCCCTCGGGCGTCCCCCGAGCACCCCTCGCCATTGAACCCGTCACTTTTCTTTCGCGTGGTCTTGTTGGGACGTTACGAAACCAAAGGTTGCCAGCGGTCTTAATTGGGAACGATATACCTGCGTTTTTCTCCTCCCTCCGGGTCGGATTAGACGCAGAAGGGGTGGAGACCGGGCGAAAGAGGCTCGATTTCCGTGGAATCGATGCCTCCGGGATCAACGAGCACCTAACTCTTAACAGCGCATCGATCAATAATACTTTGCATTGCTAGACGTCCGCCTAAACTATCGGTCATCTTCCCCAGGAAATTTACATTGACGCAAAACGATCTCAGGGTTGCACGCGCGTCCAGGCGATTTCAATCTCCCCGCAGACGACGGCCAATAAAACAGAAGCAAGCACGCGGAACCACGAATGGGAGGTTCAATCGCGGATATCGCCGTTCAAGTGCTCCCCTAAGTATCCTTCAAACGGTTACCAACCCCCCCGATTAAACATTCCGCTCTATTAGTAGTTCCGAGATTTATTTTCGATGCTCGAATGGGAGGAAGTCACGTTTCGCGCGACGTGTCGAACGACCGTGACCATGCACGCCTGTCGAAATGTCCTACCCGATCAGCTACCGTCGCGGCGAGATCAAATGCACTCTCGCCGCTTTTTCCTGGTGCGCGGTTGCACTCGCGTGCATCGCCACGTGCGGTTGCATCGTGAACTCGAGTCAGCGTTTCGGACGCGGCGAGTTCGAGTCGGGTCAAAACTAGGTAAAAATAGAATTGAATTGTATGGAGGAGTTGGACATCGATGCAACCTAGTCGATTCTTTTACTGGGACTCGGGGAAAAATGAGACATTTATTAGTTGATTGAACTATTCATTAAACTGTCAGGTTCGAGGATGTTTTGTCGACTTTGTGACCAGCTGGAAATTTGGAATTCGGTGGACTTTTCGCTCTTTCTTTGAAGGAAAAAACTTTCAAATTGCTTGAAATTACGTTTTCGAATTTTACAGCTGGTCGTTCAGAAATTCAGAGTCCAGTTACTTCAAACTATTTCGCAAATATGATCCATATAAATCTGATTTTCAGGACGAGAAAGCAACTTTTCTAAAAAAAAAAAACTGAATTCCTTATCTTTCATCGGAATAGAAAAGTCTGATAGACTATTTTCATATTTCATGAAGAGAAGAAATATCGTCCAACAGTCTTTTTCTCTGAATTGTTTTCTACAGATCTTAAAATATGAGTACTACATATAATAAAAGAAAATGATTAAAAACTTGTATTTTAAAGAAGTCGGTAAAAATTTTAATGCTCTTCCAATCGCACATGTTCTAAAATGATTCTATTCTGGTGAAGGTTAAGTTGACTCAGAATTCTGAGAAGATATCAGACCGGATTCCCATCCCTGAACACAGACAATTGCCCCAAATTAAAACCTGTCTACACTTGTAGACATTCTGCAGACAGTCGGCAAACATTTTATATATAAACTGTTATGTCATCTGTTCCACACGACGTCGTGTGTCCACATTTAGACCGATACGATAGCATCTTTTTTATTGCGGTTTTTATGCCCACCCATTTGATTGCAGATCTTCGATAACCAATAAAACTCTTTTATTAGCCCATAAGTTGATCGAACGGCTGCACGAAATTCCTGCCACGAGTCAGTCTGTAGACTTTGTTTGCAGACGCTGTCTACTGATTTGCATTTCAACGGAGGACAAAAGAATGAACCGTCTGCAAATGATCTGCAAAAGTCTGAAATTCCTGAAACTTTCACAGGTATTTGCAAGCGTGTCAGACCGTCGCGGCAGTGAACTAGAGTTCCTAGCGTTCCTAGTCCAAGCGATTAGTAGAATCAGTCGTGGTAGATCAGCCAGCGATCACGGGGAGTTCCAAAACTTTGCGACGCCAAGGCGCCCATAAAATCCTGAATTTAGGACAGTCGTCGGAGCTTCCGACAAGTTTCAGAGGCGATATTTTTCGGAGAGAGAAACATCGCGCCGGTTTTCCTTGGGTGATGCGCCCGGCGCATTCGGCGGCTCGATTTCTTCCCGATGGTTCGGCGCGTCCGTGAACCCGACTCTGATCCGCGGAGGCCGGTGTCAGAAAAAATCGAGGATGGTATCGTTCCGACCCTGGATCGACGCTGGTATGGCACGAGCGTCGAAGGCAGCTGGGCCCGCGAAAGAAAGGAGTCATCGACTCGCGTTTGACTTGGCCTTCGGTTATTAGCAACGCAAACTGCGCGCTCGCCAACTGCGGCGCTGCTGCCACCGCGCCGAGGCAGACAAAGTATCCTGGCGTTCATTGGGGAATGATTGCTCGTTTGCATCCCCTATTGTTGCTGTAGACTGACGGTTACAACCAACGAAGTCCTTTTAATTAGTCAATACGTTTTAACTAGTCTGGATTAGTTTGATTCAGGTCTAAACTAACCCTGCTGTTCTTCTTTTAAAAAAACTGATTTATTACTAACACATCATTGTAAATATGGTCAATGAGATCTTTGCACAATTTCGAGGAACAATAAACGTAAATATTAACCCTGACTTCCTCATATTTTTCTTATAATTTAAACAGTTATTTAGCTAAATAAAATGCAGGATTGGGTCAGATAGTCCCGATGTGAACAGCAAGGTTAAACTACAATTACGAACCATATTCTTATAATCCATTAACTTTACTATGTTCCTCTTAAAAATCCGAAATGGAAGTAACTTTTATTATTATAAATATCTGTTAAAAGAAATAGAATACTTAATTGGGTTAAAAAAGACCCAAAGTCTATGTCAGAGTTATGAATATTGGGTCCTAATGCCCAAAAATCTTCTCTTTCAATCGCCTTTTACAAGTAAAAGCACTGTAAGTGTATTTTGCTTCCCAACTACAGGGAAAATCTGAATCTAAAGCTGGGTTTGAATCATGAATGAGGATCTAAATTTACAGTTGGATTAGCTGTAGAATTCTGTTAATTATTTACTTGAAAGTAGAAGATTTTCTTTATTGTTAGAGAAGACTTTTTTTTACTGTTAGAGAGCCTTGCTGTGGCCATTAGGGGAATAAGTACTCGTTTGCATCCCCTATCGTCGCTGGAGACTGACTGTTATTGACAACACAATGTGTTTAACCACTATTTTTCTTGATTGTGAACTGTGGGTTAGATCAAACGTAAAAGGAGATCCAAGAAATATTAAAAGTAGATAGAATTGATAAATATATTTAGCCTAAATGACGAAACAATTTAATCGACGTGACAGGATGTATCTGTCTGTACGTCTGTCAATTTCGTGAATTTACAGCTGGATTAATCTAAATGTGGATTCCGGTCGAAACGACGTAATTGACGATAACAAGATGCAAATATTCTTGGGAATTACGTAGAATCAGTAATATCGATCTTAGCTCATAAATAGTACTGAATAGTGTTAATTGTTATACTTCCGTTTTATGTGCATCCGGGTGACATAATTATTTTTAACTATTGCAGCAACAATTGGTATTAAACGGGTTCTCACTGAATATTCAGTTGATCATAAAACTCTTCAAATGTAACATTTCCAAGAAATAATTCGTACAACACAATGACAGGAAGTGGTCAAGAAGTATTAGTAATGTATTATTTAATAGGAAGCACGAAGTTGACGCCAATTGTCTTTAAAATAGATGAAAACAGTTTTTGCTTAGCTCAATACTATTCCAAAAATTTTTATATGAAATCTTTAAACCTGAAAAAATAAATATAAAGTTCGTGATTAATACATTCGTTTCCCTAATTAAGAAAAACAGTAAAATCTCGATTAACCAGTTCCTAATTATTTTCTACATTCTTTTTATTATTCTGGGTTCAAACTACTTGAAACACCAGCAATTTTTAATAAAATTTGAGGCGTGATTTAATGATAACACATTAGAATTTAAAAGATTGTGCTTCCAAGACAAATAAAATTGACTTTGATATTAAACTAATTAATCGACGTTCTACTAAACTTAAAAAATTCTACAACTATCTCTAACCGAAATCCTCGCAATATATCTTCCCCAGGAGGCTTCCACCAAGAGTTCCACACGCTGCACCATCGATAATTACCCCAGAATTAATCGCCCTTTCCCTTCCCGCACCTCGATTCGATCCCGTATCGTCGAACCGCGAGCAACCGAACCGAGGTAAATAAGGCCGACAGAATTATTGAAATTGCGTTACACGCCGGCCGTGTAATCGACAAACGATACTGACGTCAGCCCCCGGCCGCTGGAATATAATTATCTTTATTACATCTCCTTTTCGAGGACAATCGGCGTGCCGTGGCGTGCGTAGCCGGTCGTCGGCGATTCCGATCGAAGCGCATTCGTGAAAAAATGCCCAAGGACGAGGCATGCGCTCAGGACTCCGAGACGCTAACAATAAGTGCAGCTCATCGATGACGGTGCTCCCGACGATCCGTGGATCCTATTGTCTGCGAAGCGCGTGTCCTCCCAGTGTTTTTCGATTCGCGACTTCGAGGTCCCTGCGAAGTTTCCCAAGGATACGGGAGTCCGGAACGATCGGGCGACCTGTGGAGGCTTCTAACCCCGGGTTCAACCGAGGTCTGTGGTCCTCGAAGCCGGGAAGGGAGCACGAGACTTTTTTACTAACGCTGTTCTCTAATCATGGCGCAATCAAAACGATGGCAGGATAAATGATGACGGGAGCAATAAAGTAGTTGAATTCGGTGGAACTGTTTTAGGGAGATGCTTACGAAAATTTCTTCGACGATATACAGTAGTAGGCAAAGAAATTGCATCACCTCAAAATATTAATACTTCGTTAAATAATTCATGCAGGATACAACAGATAAAATATTATGCAACTCTGTTGAAATAGTTTATGAAAAACTATTAGAAGATCATGTAACAATAATTTGATGCAGTTACAAAATTTTCAATGCAGAATTTAAAAAGTACATCTAAGATAGATATTCGATAAAATGGAGTGTCTAGGAGTGGTGCAATTTTATTTTATAAATTCGTGGAAAAAAATTATCTGCTATGATTCAGCTTTTACTTTTCTTAACTCGCCGTGCAATTTTTTCCCCGATTTCTAATTCCCTGATTTTTGCTAATTCCCAAGTGGATTTTACTTCGCTAGTCTGTATCGATGAGCGTTTTCGAAGAATTCTTTCGGAATTGATCGGTTGGACGACACGCGGGGATCGAGCAGATCGGGGCCGCGGATCGATCCGGCAGGAGGCGCGCAGAAGGAAGGGAAGAAGTGAACAGACTCAATAAGTGACCTTGACGGGGCAGAGAGTCCTTTAAGAGCCGAATGGTCAACGTTCCAGGGACCTTCGGAGTCTCGTAGTCACGGACGGCCAAACTGCAGCCGAGCCAGACGCTCCCAATAAAGCTCGCTCGCATCTGCTTCCACGGTGCACCAGCCTGATCGCCTCTCCTCTCTCCCTTCTCACTCTTTTCGTCGTCCCGTTCTCCTCGGCTCGTTCTCGGTTTTCGTTCTCTCTTTCTCTCTCTCTCTCCCCCTCGTTCGTCGAACCGACTTCCTCGTCTCCTCTGTCTCGCTCACACCCTGGCTAAACTAAATCCGGATCTTTCGCGGACCGAGGAATTCCTCCTGCCTCCTAATTCTCCCAGACGTTTCCCTACCGATCGAGGAATAATCTGGGACCCCGACCAGGGCCTAGACTTCGCAAGTCGAGCGTCGGATTGATCGAGGATCGTTTTTTGACGATCTTTTTAACAGGCACTATTTTCTGACTGCTTGGAACGTTTGGAATACTTTGTTAACAGCTATTTACGCGATGGCGGAAAACTTTGATTTATAGTATCATTAGGCTTGCGAATTTTTAGGCGAATTCGGGTTTTAAATGCATTTAAATAGGATTTGCGTTGCAAATAATGCATATAAATCTGAAGTTTAATTAGCATAAGTATCAACAAGAAAAGTTTTGTCTCGTTACAGGTATCATAATTCTCAAAATATTTGCGCTGTGAAATTTAACTGAAGCGAACAAATAATTTGAGGAGTATTTTCTTCAACAATTTCTATTATTATTCATTTTTGCAGTAGTAACATGAATATTAGACCGTCAGAATTTTCTTAGATCCCCGATTTAAAGTTTTAAAGTGATTCCAAAAGTTATTTAGAACATTTGAATTATTTTTCTCGGGTGACCCGATTTGTCCATGGATGAAAGACGAAACAGAATAATTCGAATGTCTTTTTGCATATTTTCGGGGGACGGGAAAAAATAGTTCGTCGCGAAACGATCGACTAGACGCGAACATGTCGCCGAGGCTCCGAGATTTATGCGGCTTTTAGGTTTCTTTGTGTCAAGCTCCGAGGTTCGAATCTCTGAAGAAGATTAATGGTGTCTGAAGGCGAAAGACAGGGAGGGGTTGCGATTAATTCGCTGCGTCAATTTGGGAACAAGTAGGATCCCAGGAATCTGGTGAAAATTCGGAAATGGACGACGCGGTGCTTCGAATTTTGAGATTTTGCGCGATTGATTAGAAGGTAATTTTTATTTGCGACGCGCGCTCAATTTTACGGCCAACGACAGTCTATCTCGCGGGTTTAATTATACGCGGCCGCGTTTCCGTTTGCATTTTCTTTGTTACTGCTCACTTGCCGCACGCAATAAGTCCTGTCACGTAAGTAACGGCTAAACACCGAGAAGTGAGAAGACAATGCAATCGTGTAATTGTTGCCTGTCACGCTGACGCGTGAACGTCCGAAGGATGGCTTTCGCAAATCGAAATTGCGATTTCGAGTTGGAGACACGATAATTGAAAGGAAATCGTGACAAGTGCAGGAGAAATCTTGCCCAGCGCTCGACAATTATGAGGAGCATTGAGTTGGTGCGAAAATAACAGAAGTACTGAAATTTCTTTAATCGAATTAGTTACCATTGTCACGCAGAATCAACAAGTTCAAAAAATGTTTCTGGATAAAAATAAACCATTTCTCATCTCCGAGTCCATCGCAATTTTCACGTTTATTTATTACCCCGTTTTCTCAATACTCCGCGTGAAAATTAGAATATCATTCAAATCTCAACAAGCAAATGTAATACACTGGTAATCGTTGAGAGCAAAATTCTTGACTCATCGCGAAAACATGAAACGTCAACTAAAATCTATAATCAGATCCTAAACCCATAAAAAACTAATAACTCATTCGGAAAACTGGGGCATAAATCTAACTAACCGAAGAACTCGTTTGAAAGAAGACAAAGCCATATTTTTTACGACTCTGATTAAGTCCAGACTGCGATTCTCGATATTCAATGACTGTCGGAAAATGTTATTTAAAGACTTTTCCGCCGGACGCTGTGACGGCAATAAAAAAAAACGCATTCCCGAAGAATCTGCATTCGCAGATTGAAACCGGCGGACAATTGTTTCCGAAACAGCGGAAGGGGGAAAAAAACGAGGGAAAAAGAGAGCGACGCGCGTTCGGCCCGCTAATTAATTTAATTGCACTTAAAATGCGGATACACATCCGCGAAGCGGACCGAGTAATTATGATAATAATATTTTATCGCTTCGGCCCCCACAGGGAAAATGTCACCCGGCGAATTATTAATTCCGTTATACAGTTCGTGCCGTCGACGGCCGAATTTAATACGCGTGATTAAACGGTACAATTCCGCGGGTGCAACACGCGTGACTCGCAAATTGCGACTCGCATTTCCTACGAGGGCGAACCCAGCGTCACCCGCGATCCCTTTTATAGATCGTTAATATGTAACTTCGTTAAATGCGAATCGCTGTTCTTTTTCTCTTTGTTCCGTCGATTGACGCGGAAACTCGAACGGGAGGCATTAAGCATGCTAATTTCGGCACCGACAAATTTATGGCTTCGTGATTTTTAATAAAGACAAACAACTTCCAGGCGATTCGGGTCGGTCGAAGACGGATGGTCAAAACAAAGCGATTGCGACACTCGCGAGAAGTTTAATTTTCGTCGGAATTGATTGCTCTTCGCATGTATAAACGATTTTCCTTCGCAATCCCAACCATTGATATCTCGAATCGTCACGTGATCGTCGTGTGACGATGACAGAACACGTGAGGATGATTTCATGTTTCACGCGATCCATTACGTGTCTTGTACTGCTTCGAGAGTGATTGGAAGAAAAGCTGGAATCGATTGAGAGATCGAGGTGCATTAAGTGGTTGAAGAATCGAGATGGGAGAGAAACTCAGCAGGAAGAGCTCAATTTTCTTCGTTTATGGTTGAGGTATTCTCGTCAGGCGATGGAGCGAAGGATAATATAATTTAGATCATGTGGGAGATTTTGTTTATATTTTCGATGAATGTTCATAAATATTCTTCGCCAGAAATTAATGATTGTCACATTTATATGTATTTCATAGATGTGTTTCCCAATTCGAAGTATAACATAAACTATTTTAGCGCTCAAAAAATGTTTATTATCTCAAAACACCCCTAGACTTAAAGTAACTGTGGTACAAGGAACCAAAAAAGTAGCGAATACATTCAAAGTCTGAGATTTATTTTTCCTCTCCCAGCAAAGCGAATCTCAGCTGCTTCCAATCATCCCAAGCAATGATCTCAAAATTTTAAAACCCCCAATTTCCAAAAATTCCCCGACGAAGCTCTTTCCACTCGGCCACAAATAAACCTAATCGATCCCCAAATCGATCGCTCAATCATTCCATCGCTGTCTATCGCCTCTATTTAATCGATCCTATTCATAACTCGCGATAAATCTCCAGGATCGCAAGAAATCCCAGCCACTCGCTGGGACTCTTACGTCACTGGCAAGAAGTTCCCTCGCAGCGGCGTCGATCGTTGTGCGCGTGCCTTTAAGCCCATGGAAGGTGTATCCCGTATCCGAGCGCGGAGGGAAGCCGTTAATTCTCGGTGCTTTGACATTAGCGACGTGCTCGCCTGCCTCCGCTGCGGTACTTTATTTCGCAGTCGGTAAATCGTAAAACGTTAAGGCGGCCCCCGGCCGAAGACATCGTTCCACCGGCTACTATACACCTATGTATCACGTTATTCCCGAGCTTGTACGTTGCGACGCCCCGCGCCGCTTCTGTTCGAGACCAGATTAATGGCTTTATCTCCGGGAACGCGCCTAAGGCCGTTTCCACCGCGATCATCGAACAACCGGGATATCGCAGCCGTGCTCGAGCTCTTCCCCGCGGACGTCCATCGAAAGACGTCCTCCGTTTATTGTTGCCGCGATATCGGCGTCGGAGTTTCGCTGCGTGCCGACGATAAAACTTTCTCTGCACCCTCGAATTTTATTCGGACTTGAACCTCTGGATGTATAAGGTGGTTCCGGTTGAATTTGGATTCTGTGCAACGGGGACGGGATAACTTTCAGAAGATGGTAAATAAATTTCTGTGGAGGATCAGGGAGAAATAGAATGCTAGGAAGTCGGAAAAGTTTCATCAGAGTTTTTCTAACAGTTACCTTAGGTTGTAGATTAGGTTGGCAAATGAGTTCGTTTGTTGTTTGTCATTCATTCCATTCTAAAGAACCGAACAAACTTATAAAAGAAAGATTCAAATTGACATTTGTAGATGTGAGTGTTAATCACTTTCCTGCTGCATGTTATGTATGATACTGATAATTTATTTTTTAATATTCTCGGATTTTGTATCATCACAGATACATTTTTATTTATAAAACCTGATTATCAAACTTGTATTTATAGTTTGTAAATTATGTTTTATAAGTAGATATATAAGTTTCATAAACATGCAGAATAAAGAATAAAATTGTAATAAGTACACTGCGGATTTTTAAATAAAATCAAATTTTCGCAAACATAAATAAAGAATCCAAGCTTGAATAAATATATTAGCTTAGGTTCTAATATTGTTACTCTTATTATGTTTTTCATATTTTGTACATTTTAGTATGATTCAACGATCTCATAAAAAATTTGGAGTCTACTAATGAGCATTGGTTCCCATATACTAAACAATACACATTCCATTTCCTAAATTCTGAAATACTGAAACCTGCTCTTCCCACAAATTTAAAAACATGGAACACTTAACCATAAACAGAGCTATGACGAGTGTTAATACCCATATAAAAGATATACGATTACTTCGTAAGGTACTGAGAACTCAGAGCTTTAATGCGTAAACTAATCCGTGGCGCCTTATACATATGTATTTTATATGTATTTACATCTACTTCTATCTGTTAACTAAAAGGAATTCCCGTAAATAAATATTATTAAATATTATTAAACACTTGATTGGCCCCAGCAATAAAATCGAAACAAATGTCCTAACGCCATTTTCAATATCCGCGATCGATCCACCCGATCTTCGATCCCCCAGCAACGTCCGTCCACTCCGACTGCGATCGTTCAGTGTGCGTAGGCCTTAATTCCGCGGCAAGATCCGGTATTACGGCGGATACGTTACGACACCCGGCCGCTCGTATCTTTGGCTGTCAAAGTCTGACGCGGAACGTTCCCCGCGTAACGGCCGCGAAAAAATTCGTTTATTACGCGATAGACAGTTGTGCAAGACGATCTAATCCGTTGCAATAATCTCCGCAGACATTTAGCTAACCTTTTCTTCAGCAGAAGGGAGGGTTGCGAAACGCGAGGCGAGTCGAAATATTGCGGTGCGTCGATCTCTCGCCGTTGGAGCTCCGAACAATGTTACATCCCGCGCGTCATTGTCCGTGTTATTATCCCCGGTTGCATGGTCGGAGATCGTTAAAGCGCCCCGCGATCGGCTCCGCTTTTTTCCGAGGGGAGCGGGCGATTTTTCTGCCCCGCGTCCGGTGCGAGCGAAAATAAAGTCGAGGCGCGGTTTCGCAAAGGAAAATTGCGCAAACGGATCGACGGGGTCTGCGCGGTGCACGTGGCCTCGACGGAGGTCGACGACTGAACGCGTTGCGCGAAATTTCGTGAAAAATGTCTGAACCGGCCGGAAACGATGCAGCCGTACCCAGGGCAATGAGTTAAGTTTAGCAGGGGCAACGGACTTTCGATTGAAATTTGAGATTTCGATTCTTTCTTTCGAACGTCGCATTCATAGAAATATTTTTCCATGCTTTGAGGAAAGCCAAAGCATCCTTCGATCGCCTTAGGACCTTTGTAAAATGCAAAAAGGTGGTTCGAACTGATGAAAACCCACGTTCCAGGGGCGATAAAGCTCCTTCGAAACTACGCTTTGGTTTTCGACGCGAGTAGAGAGAGGCGCGGCTTCATGGGATCGGCAAGGAGTTCGCGGGGCGAGCCGAGAACTCGGCGATATTTTCGGGTCCGTGCCGTGCTAAAAACGCTTGGCGAATTTCGCTTTCGTCCGCGACGGGGTCCCGCGACGATGCATCCCGGCCGCGGTTCAACGAGGGTCATTCCTGAGTCATAGACCGGACGAGCTCCGGGCCAACGCGCCGAGAGGAGGCCGCCTCTCCTCTCCGTCTCTTCCAGAAATTGCGATGACGAATTCGCCTGGGCGACCGGGCCGACCGGCGACGGGACGAAGCCACTCCTCCGCTCCGAGCGTCTTTTCTACTCGCCCGCGCCGCGGAGCCGTGAACTTGAAACCGCCCCCCCCCCCCCTCCCCCCACCCGCTCCGGGGACCGGGGGATTACGATTTCGACCTTCGACTAACCGCGTCGCCGCTCGAAATATTCTGCACCTTCGCCGAATGCCTCGATCCTCCGACCGACTCGGTTTTCGTCTATTTGTCGCGGAGGTGACTCGCGTCTCTCGATTATCGCCGCGATAACCGGAACGGTTCAGGGTCGGGATCGGGTTTCGTGGATTGAGTCGTTGATACTGACCTTTCGGGTTAATTGGATCGGTGAGACTGCTGTTTTGTTTGGGAAATCGGGCGAGGATTGGTTTGCATACCCGTTTGGTTTTGATGTGACAATTGAAGAGAAATTAAGAGAAAGGGTTTATAAAATTACTGCTTTGACCATTAAATAAATAGTATTGGCAATGGATTTAGAATATGAATAAACCATGTTGTGTTTGTTGTATGGCTATTATATCAAAACTTTTCGTCAGTTTTGACTTCTAATGCTATCAAAAATGATGCCTAATGAAAACATAATTGAGGGACTTGGATTTATTCAGTATCTCTATATGTTCTTTTAAAAAGAAGATTCACTATTCATTCACAGATTTATTATTGTTAGTCTACATATACTGTTATTTTCGTTGACGTGTCTTTTTTTTGTATATTCAGCTATACACATATTACATTAATTCCACTTGGCACTAGCGTTTACGTTCTCAGAATAATACTGTTTGTTATCATTCTACACTAATGGAAATTAGTTCTCGTTTAATTGAAATAAATAAATAAATAATTAATTTTCCAACCGAGACTAACAAAATTTAGTGCATTATCGCACTAAACAGATATCAGCACAAGTTTTTTCTTTCAATACAGTTTGTAACTTCCGAAATCTAATATTATTCAGTTCCCATGACTTTTAAAGGCGATTACCTTTCTCAAAGTTTAAACAAACTTAATATAGCCTTTATAAACAAATTTCTGAGTCAATGTAGGTAACTCTTCCTAATTGTCAGACTTCATATTTCAATATCGAAATGTCGCCATAACTTTAATATTTTATTATTTTTCTTGTTCTCAGTTTTCTTAGACCCGAAAATAACATCTTTAGGAATCCATGAACCACGTGCAGTTGAGCCACGTGATTCCAACCACGTCTTCGGAATTCAATTGATTCGAAAAACGATATCTAATAATGTCTCATTGATTAGATTCCTCTGCAGTTACTGATAAAGGATCACGTTACATCCAAAGTTCTATAAACAAAGCAGTTTCAATGAGTCTTCCCAGCAATCGGACAGCAAGTTCCAAGTACAAAGAGCGCGATCGAAACGGCTCGGGCCAAATAATCGTTCTATTTCGAGGCTCCACGCTGGAAACGTGAGTCGGCGACCCGGTGAAGAGCCTTTCGTTCCCGGTCACATTGCTGCAACGTGACAGAATCCCGATTTCGGCTTCTAACTACGTCATCCTGCCGAACGACGCAGTGGCACGCGTCCACCTAATCTCTGTGGAAAGCCACCGTGTGTTACAAAATTTCCTTTCAAAATGTTGACTCAGGCCTGACCTACTCGAGTGGCATGCTTCGTTTTGCAAGCAGAACTCTTTGGTAGAGCTTTCCACTTGATTCAGAAGCTGTGGATTAATTTTCTACATTTTTCGAATCTTTAGGGTCCTGAATACAAAATTCCTGAGTGTCCTACTCGATACATCCAATCACTATAAGACAATCTGTGGATCAATGTAAACGGGGCAAAGTCTAAAGTCCTGTGATGCTTCTATATCTCATTATTACCGGAGTTGAAAATGTCACAAATTTATGATGAAAGAGTTCCAAAATAAATTTCTAAGTACATAAATACCTGCCTTGACATTGAAAGTCTAGGTGACAAGGAAGATCCCCTTTTAATTGTTAAAAATATTACAAAATTTGACACGAACACGAAAAAATCGACGCAATACTTTTACATCTTAAGTCATAACCCTCAGACGCCCGCCTATTTTTTGACAATATCACAAAGTTTTGCCCTATCGCGGTTATCATAGAGTTAATGTTAGCGGAGCTCCTTGAGCTTCCACCGGGGGGAGTTTCAATTGCAAACGTAACGAAACGAGGATAGAAGGGAAGTCAGCGGAATCTTAGATTTCTTTCCCTCCTTCTCTCGGTATCCGCGCATTCCTCGCCTCGCGCGTAACCTTCGGCCAGATATACGCGTATTCTTTTCGGGGGCATCGGTCGCGGGCGAACGCGAAACGACGGGGGAGGAGGGACGGGGTTACGCACGTGCGAGTTTTCGCTGTATTACCTCGCCGGCCGGTGATGCGGCCGCGCTTTAATGACTCTCTACAGGCCGAGGCTATTTATACACGAGCGCATTCGGCCTGCCGAGCTTTCTATGCGAAACTACTGGCAGAGGGTCCTGAGTCGAGATGAAGCGCAGCAATCGTGAAGATACTCAAAGGGTTTGAAAATTGGGGAGACCACAAGCTCAGGAAGCTAAGAAACCCGAAGATCGGAGACTCAGTAGAACAGGAAACCAGAGGATCAATAGATCACAAAACCATAACTCAAAATCTACTCATAAACAGATTCAAGAGACGATGAAAGATCCAAAAACACCCCAAAACTGTTCCGAATAATTTTTCTACTGGGGGAAAAAATTCCTAAATATATATTAAAATATAGAGTGGAAGATCGAAGAATCAATAATAAAATAAAAAAATCATAACTATTTACATTAATTTTAGGAAATCTGATCGTGGATCAGAATAAGTATTTACAAATTCTGAAGAAGAATGTTAAGAAAAGGGTCCAAAAATTGAATATAGGCAATTGTTTTAGTTTTTTAAGAGAAGGAACCGAAACAAAACTTTAAATGTTCGATCGTGGTTGCTATAATTGCCCACATACATATAATCGATATGCCTGCTCAGTCTCCAGATTTAAACTTGAAGGAAACATTAAAAAATTATATTATATGTAACAAAAAGGATTTCGAAAACGCGTTAAAAATTAATGAGCAAGAATTGACCCATCTTTTTGTAAAAAATTAGTCCGTTCAATGTCGAATATATTAAAAGCTGTCAAACCAAATAAAAGGCTACCAACAAGGTATTAATGCCATAAGTAAATAAAATGCAAAGCACATTTCAAATCTAAGTTTTAGTTTGAGTTCAATTCCCATTATTTTCTTTATTTTCATTCTTTAAAATTAATGTAAACAACTTTTGCTTTTCGTTTTGTTAAATTCATATAAACTTGAATGTAACTTGATGAAAATAATTTTATATTTTATTAAAATATCATTCTTACATTATTAATCGCTTCATAAAAATGTGAGTGTCCGTGTTTTACTTTGAATCGCTGTAGATTAAAAGAGTATTAAACCAGAGGATCAGTAACTCACGAAACCCCAACTTAAAATCTACTCACTGATCAAAATCCCAGTAGGCCAGAGAATCAATAGATCACAAACCCACAATTCAAAACCTGCTCCCAGCAGTTTTTCCGAACAATCAAGGAAAATGCCCGAAAAATACCTCAACCGCGGTCAAAAAAATTTCTCCACGTAAACAAACCTGCCAAAAACCCCTAGCGCATAGAAAGCCCCCCGAATGCCATCCCTCGTGGTGCTCCGGATGGAAATGGGTCAAGCTCGAAGGTGGCGTGCCGCGGAGCGTGCAGGGCACCAAGGGCGGCGGAAAAAGGCGGAGGGAGCCGCGTCCGAAGGGACAAAGAGCGGGGGTCGCGCGCGGGCGGAGAGGGTCGTAGGGGCGAGAGAGCGGCGAAAACGAGGTAGCGAGAGAGAGACAGAGAGAGAGAGAGAGAAAGAGAGCCGCGATGCAGTGGTGCAGGAAGGTGACGAGAAGTGGGGTGAGGTTCGAGGTTCGAGGATAGAGTGTAACGTGCACTGGGGGCGACGCGGAGGGGGCAGGGGATCGCAGGGGGAGGGAGGCGGCGGCGGCGCGACGGCAACCGCCGCTCTGCCTTGAACCTCGCACGGTGCATTGCCCGTCGCTCAAGGGCGTCCGCCGCCCAACCCCTCCCGCCCGCCCCTGACAAGACCGAACGCCCCACTACTCGCACCCCACCGCCCGACGTCGACGAGCTCGATCGCTGCACCAGTAGTCACCGGCCGCCTCCGTCTACCCGCCGCCCGCGGTCCTCGGCCTCGGTTTCGGGGGCACTATGCTCCTCCGGGCCGTGAACCCGCTTCCACGTGGGTGGACGCCTTCGAACGGGGGTGGCTTTTCGAGCGGGGGGATGGAAGACCGGGAACCGCGGGGAGGACGAGCCCCGGGAACCGGGGAAACTTGGGAGCGAACCTTGGAGAGGTGACCGTGGTCGAGGGAATTATGTTGGCAGGGTTACGGTCGGAGCCGGTTCAAAACAAGAACGCAGCAGAATTATCGATGATTGATACGGAAGGACTTTGATTGACCGGGTTAAGTTCGGAGGAGGAATTCAAATATACACATGCGTGCGGTTCTTTTTTGTTTTTGATTATGAATTAGTGTTGAATTGCAGGCGAAGGTTTGATCGAAGCTGGTGCATCCAATGCAGGAAATTGGATGTGATTAACTTTTTGAGGCGCTGTTGTATCATTGTGATACCACTTGAATTTTATAATTGAGGCATTGTGAATGGGAGAAGGGCACATACGCCGAAATGCTAATCCAAGAAAATCGATTTCAAAGGTTTCGTTGCAGTAATGCAATTAAATTGGTTTTTATTCAATGAGTTTAAAAAATGTATTATGTGCCCTTTTTCCATGCAATACATTTTTCGACTATTTACACTTCTTTAATACTAAAATTTGATATACTATTCTTCATAAAATTGTCTACAATGATGTAACGTACGATTTTATTAATACCCCATTTTATGGGATTCTTATAAATATTCAAAGAAGAAATATTTTTTATGCATAACAATGATTTTCTCATTTTTCAAAATGAGTTACATTTGAAAAGTATATTTTTCTTCAAGATAACCTACAAAATTTTTATTTTTTACGTTCAATTACTTAACAATTCCACTATGTTACTTTATAATTATCTGACAAAAAAGAAGTTTTGCCCCCTCAATAACGATGGTATAGTTAAAATATAAAAAATTCAAGCAAGACTCTAATACTAAGCCTGGTAATCGAGATTCTATCGTAATTGCAACCCCAGATAATAGTAATTAGTTTAATAATAATTGAGAGCAGGGTAATTGAGTTTCCGCACGATACATTTTATTTAAACAATACACACTTCCATGAAAGTACTTTTTGCATGAATTATTTTCTGTCAAAGTAATTTTCTACACGCCATAATCAATCTAATAATTGAACTGACTTAGAACTTCGATGTTAAAAAAAAAATTGAAGGTGACTTTTAGATTTTTCAAACAGCTCCGCTAGAGATAAAGTTTTGCGCGCTACGCAGTGACTTTCTGAGAACCAAACAGCTTTTGTTTTGTAATTATTCTTACTGTGTTTGGAACTGCTGCAATTATTCAGGTGGCTTGTCTGAGGTGACTCAGATTTGATGTGTAGAGTTCGATAGAGTTGAAGAAGACATACTGACAACCATTTTCAAGCACACTTCGTTGAAATCGAGGTACTCTTTCGAGGAATTTAAAATTATATCTTAACCCTTTGAGGGCAGCTTCGATGCCACGTGTCGATTTTACGTTTTATGGAGCGAAGTGTGGAAAACCTATTTTTAGGGTAAATATTGATTCATGTATATATTTAAGCCTTCCATACAGCGATGTATACTTTCTGTTACACTGTAAAGGCAAACTTGGAACAATGTTTCTGAACTGACTAATACCATGACTAAGCAAATATTCATCCCCATTGGAGGGTTAATTCGGTACTCAGAGGTTTTCCTAATAATCAACACTCACTGCTATATCCACAAAAAGGAACAACAAAGCGAAAAAAAATGTCATGGAGCTACCGTAAAAAATTGCAAATTCTTTCGCAACACTTAACAAATTATTCCACATTGCAGCGTTATTTTTATACCCGAACTTTGTTGCAGCCAAGAGTCCCAAAGATTCCGAATTCCAGAAACTGCGAGCAATCGCCCGGAGCGTCCCTCTCCAGCCGCTCCCGTTTTACGAGCGCATTCCTCCCTCCCATGGGGAGCATTTGCATGGCCCTATCTCGCCGGCTACTGCTTCAAGATCGCATCGATCCTCCCTGAAAACGTCTCCCTCCAGAATCCGACAAGAACTCGGAGGCGACTCGGCCA
Organism: Perdita meconis; assembly: GCA_030770465.2. Classification (NCBI taxonomy): domain Eukaryota; kingdom Metazoa; phylum Arthropoda; class Insecta; order Hymenoptera; family Andrenidae; genus Perdita; species Perdita meconis. Next base: position 7,105,557 of record JASKOS020000001.1, read on the forward strand.
ATTTCCCGCGGACAAAGAGCCGCTCGGTGCTCTCGCGTGGGTGGACACGATCGCCGGCCAGAGTTACGAGAATATACCTGATCCGGGGGTCCTCGGTGTGGGTCATGTCCCCAGAGGCCCCTCCGATGACGAGGACGACACCACGACCGACGACTTCTTGCCATCAAGGTCGTCGGACCAAGAACGATTTCTACGGGGTCGGGGAAAAACACAACACAACAGATTCTGAGAGGGGAGAAATTAACCCCTTGACGTGGGGAACTTTTTAATTCAGTTGCTGTAATAATTCATTCAAAATATTATTTTATGTTCCCTGACTATATTTTACACAATGAAGATGTAGAATATGTGATGGCATACCTTGTATTTTATAAATATTACAGGGTGTAACAAAAATGTTACAGGTCTTTCAAAAAGGTGATTCCTGAGATGATTTTATTTATTTATTTACGGGAAGGAATTCCCATTAGTGTACAAATTAAGTGAATCGCATTTCATACATAGAGGACATATTAATGAAAATAAATAAAAGAAATACAAAAGTAATATAAGAGTGAAGAAGGAAAAAAGAACCATAAATAAAATATAAAATAACAAGAAAAATTTACAAATTAAATTAACTTGTAAATTTTAAACAATTTTAAACTTTTTCTTCAACGAAAATGTCTTTGGAGGTTTTTTAACGAGATATTAGCACCTGCAACATTTTTTTTACACTCTGTATAAGATTGATTTCCACCAAAGGAGAAAATTTTACTGGCATTAAACAGATGTATTAATGATACAATTTTATTTGGGGCGATTATTTTTGGTTACTATTAAGTTACCATATTCAGAAATTGAATATCCACCGAAAGAAACAATTTGAATGTCAACAAAAAAATAGATCAATGACAACAAATTTTGGATTGGTAAGTTTTGGTTACCATGAAGGGCGCTGAAAGATAAAAACTGTGAAGCTGTGTGGTTACTTTTCGCAGCGAAGAAATATGCGGATAACGAATAGAGAAATTGAGAACTGGTTTGCATTTGGCGACGAGGGATCTGGGTTTCACAGAGATCTTTGAATGAAGATTTGATAGAGATCCGAGGATCGATGATTACAGAACGAGACGCGAGGGGATCGTGACGCTTTCTAGAATCGACGTACAGAGGTAGAAATAAACGAGCAGCGTAAAGACGACACACGATATTACAGGTTTGCGTGAAATCGGGTGATTCACTGGTGGCCGGTTACGTGGCAGCGTGTGTGTCGGTGGTAGTTCCCCATGACAGCCGGCAACGAGTGACACGAAAGCCTAGAAACTGGTTACATCATTGCGGTATTCTCGACTAGCCGACGGAGATTCACGTGTGAGGAGCTACGAGTCCCGTGGACGAGCTCGTGCGCCAACCTTTTGACCCGATAACGAGGGGACGATTCTGCATTGATTTGTCAAATATTGCTGCTTCAAGTAGTTTGTGTCTCTAATATCTGGAGAGTCGAAGTTTCCATTTGTTTCAACTACTATTTTTTATGATAGGAAAAACCATTGGATGAAACAAGGATGTGTATTTTAATTGTCATTTAGGAGGTGGCGGCAGTTCGGAGATTTCAGTGTCAACTTTGCCTACTTTAGAAGTCATTCTATATAATATAAATGATTGGAAGTTCCAATACAATTTTTAACAAGAGTTACAGCAGTTTTTCAACGACTAAAAAGAACTATGGCTTTAAAAAAGAATCCGTATGATAAAAAGTAGATATTAATGTGACAAATATAAAATTCAAATGCAATCAGCAGGTTCTGAAATATCATTGACATCGAATATGAAAGACACGGTCTTGAGAAAACAGCGTTTAAAATTCACATTTTACTATTTGGGAAATTTAGAACGACTATTAATAGTTGTTATTTTGTTAATTTGGAGTTTTATTATAAAATTTTCATAGAATGCTAATGTTTGTAACATCAAATGTATTCAACGACTTTAAAGTTTTACATATGTCTAACTTCGTAAGTAGAATAGGCTGACCTATGAATCAGTAGAATGTGAACGCACTGAACTAGACAAGGGGAAGTAGTTTAAGTCAATTTTAAGTGAAGTCTTCAATGTTCAAATTTTACCTGACTGTTCAATTTTTTTAATAGAAATAAAAAATGCATGATATTGAGTTATAAACGACTTAAATCTTTGATGAGATAACTCACTATTTCAGAAATTTTTTAGTACTCGTGGTAGATTGAAGTATACAGGGTGTAACAAAAATGTTGCAGTTCCTTGAAAGGGGTGATTCCTGAGGTGATTTTAAACAACTTTTTTCTTAGCGAAAATGTTAGGTGAGGCTTTGTTAAGGAGTTATTAACGAAAAACACCGACCAATCAGGGAGCGAGTACAATGGATGAATATCAGCGCGGGCTCCAGCTGTGAGTCGTATTGGCCCGCCATCGTCCGCGTCATCATTAATCCGCTGTACGCGCTCCCCGATTGGACAGTGTTTTTCGTTAATAACTCGTTAACAAAGCCCCACCTAACATTTTCGTTAAGGAAAAAGTTGTTCAAAATCACCTCAGGAATCATCCCTTTCAAGGAACTGCAACATTTTTGTTACACCCTGTATTATGTCTAAGCCATAAAAACGTTATACCAAAACAAAGATTGAACTGAATAGTTTTCTAACCCTTCGACAGTATAATTTATGGAATGCAGATTTTTATGCTATTTATGGTAAATAAACAGTTTCGAATAAGCATAAGAATAATCAGAGATACAAAACGGTATAAAATATTACACCTTACATATGCTTCATAATATTAAGAAAGTGAAATACATTTCTTTTCAAATTTCGCTTCTCTGTAACTGCAAAAATATGGATTTATATAAAAATCTGAAGTCTAATCAAATTATTATAAAAACACAAACTCACTTGCCTCTCTGTAACTGTAAGAATATAAATTTGCATAAAAATCCGAAGTCTATTAATCAAACTTAATTGTAGAAACACAATTCGCCTTCTTAACCTCCCTTTACTTTTCGCTTTAAATCTAGCAGCAATTTCTCTATATGTAACTTCGATTTCTGTTCAACAAATACGAGCACCAGAAATGGTGAAGCTTCCTCGATCATCCGATATACGAACAACTTAATCCCACAATTTACTATCAAAAGTCAGTTCAATCATGCCTCAGGTGTCTTCCCCGATCTTCCGTCCTTCCCCCGGATTTCTTCGTTCCCGAGTTCCGTCGCCGACCACCCGGCCAACCAGAACGGCCCGGGGTCGGCGGGGTTCGGTGGGCATCGAACCACAAAACGCCGCGAAACGAGCGAAAGCAGGGCAAACGGCTCGGCTGAAAGGAAACCCTCGGAGCGTGAATCCGCGGATGTGCAGTAGGTTGGGTACGGGGCAGGTAGGGTGAGCACGTCCCTGTGACACAAGAAGAACCTAGCAGCGCAACTAGTTGCATAATCGGCTGCATTCCCGGGCGACTCGAGCGCAGGGCTCGCGAACGCTCGCGGTCGGAACGAGACTCGGGGAGGGAAAGAAGGAAGGAGGGCGAGGAGGGAGAGTAGGACTCGGTGAGGAAGGGATAAAAAGGGAAGCACGGGCGAGGAGGGGGGAAGGGCAGCGAGGGGGAGGGCGAGGGCGATGGGGGAGGCGGCGGGACACGTAGGCGGTTAGGGCGCATTCGCACACGCGAGCGAGAGAGCGAAGGCGGGGGAGACGGGACGAGGGGAGCGCGACGGAATAGAGGGGTGGCGAGAAGCGTGGGGGAGAAGGTTGAGGTTATAATACCAATGGAGCAGTGGCCGCATGACCTTGCGTATGCGTCTAGGTCGATGAGCCACGGTCATCAGGCGTCGCCCCGGCGATTCCTCGGCGAAATTCGGCGTGGACGGTGAATGGCAAGCAGCTGGCCCGCGTTACGTAACGGCGAGGCGCTCGCTCGCGCGTACACGCCTGGAAAAATAAAGCCGGACCTGCTCGCGGCCCGCCCAGATAGCCGGTTTGATTAATTGCTGCCGAATTAATCGACGCCGATACCCGGGCCCGTCGCTGTCTCACCCGACGCTCGCCACCAGACGCGCGCGGTGTCGACTTATTTTCGAGCCTCCGCCGCGGACACAGACGAAGCGCGGAGATGCCTATCGCGACGGCTCCGAAATTAGCGGACGCAGATATCGTTTATCAAACTGCAAATAAAAGCAACTCGCGACGAGAGCGAGTCGCGGGGATAGGAGAAGATCGAGGGGCGCGGAGGTCCCTGCGCCTGAAAATTTCGATGACTGGTGCAGTCGCGGGGACCATAAATCAACCCGCTTCGACTAGACGGGTTTCTTTGAACGGAGGCGGGATGGATTCGACTGCTTCGGGGGGGAGGGACTGCGAGATCTCTGCGCTCAGTCTTTGATTTTTCATTTTTGGAGACCGAGGCTGTCTCGGTGTGAGAGAAATGTAGGCGAAGTTGGATTAGAGGATTGTGGATAGAAGAACGTTGCATTGAGATTTTTTTTTAAACATTCTTGTAACTGTGAACAGTTTGGTGTTGAATTCTGATGGTACAAATAGTTTCTTTCTTACGTACTAAAAATCACTGCACGCACGAAATCTATATTTTAGCAGTAAATAGTTGATAAAGATTTGTTCAAATGAATGGCAATCTGAAATCTCATTGGAACTTACAATTAGAGGATTAATATCGGTGCAGTGTAGAAATAATTCAAGCAACACTTATGAGTTAATTAGAAGATTTGTTATCAAAAGGGAAAAATACGTATAAAGCATCTAGGCTTCAACAATGCACTAAGAATTTAACTAAGAATTCTTCTGTACGAATAGTTTAATGTAATTTTGTATAGAGTTATGCAAATTAAATGGCACATCTTACAACAAATGGAACTGCAAAACAATTTCATATATCCTCAATTTTTTTAAATATATGAATAATCCTATAGAACGTTTGCTACTTTATCCTGTGAATTTTTTTCTAGAAAGATTCAATCAAAAGTTTCAATTTCTGAAGGACTATTTTTTGGAATATTTCCAAACAGAAAATTAATTACCTTCTTTCAAAGGTCTTGATAACCTTGCAAAAGACTTCAAATACTGGTGAAAAACTTTTTAAATAAAAGTGTCTATTCGTCTGAATCTCCTACCATAATCAGCTACCATAATCTCCCAAATCATTGCATCACTGCAATTTCCCAAACCGTCGCGCGCTCCCCAAAGTCATCACAAGATCAAGCGATTAAAGTTCATCGAAACCCTCCGAATATCAGCCTCACCGATGACTTTGAAATCGCAGCAGATAGCCGACCTTGACATCGTTTCTCTTATCGTTCGCTCCCCCGTTTCGGCCAAACATCACAACTTTTTGCAAGTTCAAGAGCAAACCGATTAATTATCCACAGCGACGAAAGAACGCGTAAAATTCCAGAAGAAATGCCGTGATGGAGTCTCGTTGAGAATCGAAGGTTTAGTAGCCGGTAGCACGATGCACTGACAGCGGGCGCATCCTCTGATATAAGAGGCGGTGCAGCTAGTTGCATAATCGCATTCTCGTTGCTCGGCGGAGGGCCGAGGAGCGCACGTAGGTGGTTTAAGGGGCCAGAACGCGTCCAAGCGAGCGATGGGGGGGAGATAACTGAAGGGGGAACGACGAGAGGCAGAGGGACGTTCGGAGGAGGGAAGAGGAGAGCGCGTGGAACACGGCACAGGATGTTTCGATGGGGAGGAAGGCAGGGGTTCGGGTTAGTAGCATTGGATCGGTGACCGGATGGCCTTGTAAATATGCGCCAGGGGCGAGCCAGGCCCCGATGCAAGCGCTCGCCCGATATTTCTGGACGGCTGGCGAGTGTTAGTTCCAGTTAGGCGAGCGAGAACGAGATGCCCTCCTCTGCGCGGATAACTTCGATGAAACTGCGTTTCAATTATTTGGAAGTTAATCGCTAATGCTGGCGGAAATATTCTTTGAAAGAGATTTGGAGAACACTTTTTTATGTTGAAATGTGATACAGTCTAGTTATTATAAAAGAATGATTGTCGATGTTTCAACGTAGTATTTTCATAAAAAGTCATCATCTAATAGTCTACCAAGGTTCATTCTAAACCTCAAAGCTTCTACTCTTACAATCTTCAACTTCATTTTACTCAAAAATTATTTTATATTACAGAAAAGACGAAGGCAGCGAATCTCTTTTTTAAAGTTTTCCAAATTCAAGTGACTCTACAGAGTTCAAAAACTATTTTTTGGGTGTTTGTTTTAAGGTGATTTTGTACACGAAAGTCCTCCCTTTATAATGAGCTTTGAAAAATTGATCTATGATTTTTTTTTGTTGTTTTATGCCACTTTAAGTGGAAAGTGGATTACAGGCACTGATATAACCCAAAGTGTAGAAAGAGGAAAATTTAGAGTGGTACTACAAATGGTATAAAATGGTGAAAAAAAATCGCAAATCAATGTTTAAAAGTTCTTTGTAATGGGGAGACAATACCCTATAGATTAGTATCAATGCGATCCCCCAAAAAATTTTTTAAGCCCGGCAGAGATTTGCACAATTTCGAAAAACTTCCGTCAAAAGTCGACTAATTCGAGGTATTCTACGAAGTTCAAAAATTTTTTTTGGTGTTTGCTTTAGCACTGTTTTACAGAGGGAAGCCTCTCCTTTATAATGAGCTTTAAAAAATTGTTCTACGATTTTATGTCTCTGATTTATTGCGTTTTAAATGGAAAGTGCGAAAAATCGCAAAAAAATTTTTTGAACTCTAGAGTTATTTTTTATTCAATTTTAGGGGAATTTCGAATTTTTTTTAATAGTAACTCAGCTATATGAAAAACAGACTCAGGGTAAATAAACATTTTACTGATAATAAAACTGCTCAGTGTACCATTGTCTCAATTTAAATAAAAAGAGATTTTCCTGGTACTCGACTTGTGTTTATTTCATAACTGTAATACGAACAGAAAACGGAACAGTAATCCCAAAATAATGCGACCATAAATGAAAAAAAAATAATGAGGAACTTATAGAAAGTATAAAATTATCGCGATTTAAGGTTTCTCGTATTAACTCGTCCTCACTTTATGCTATCTAATTTTCCAGAATCTCCAACGCCCAATCAATCCATCAGATACCAGAAACCTCCCTATTCGACAAACATTCCAGTCTCTCCAACCCCAAACACCTTAAAATATCGTCTCGAACAAATATTCCAGTCTCTTCAACCCCAAACACCTTAAAATACCGTCTCGAAATCTGCACTCGAACCCCAAAGAGGGTCACCCAGCATCAAGGGGGCTCGTTCCCGCTCGCAGGCTTGCATCGTCTCGCTAGAGTGCTCCGATTGCGTAATCGCGTAAGAGGGCGTCGCGAGTGCGAGTGGCACAAGAACGATAAACAGGAAGGGCAATAAAAAAGATTGGTGCGCGGCGTGCAAGTAAAAAGGTTGCCGACTGGGGAGGGCGGGCGAGGGAACGGTGGCGCGCAGAATGCCGTTTCTGTTGACGAGGAGCCGAGGGACCCGAAGAGGGGGTCAGAGAGAGAGAGAGTGAGAGAGAGTGAGAGAGAGAGGGGCACGAAGGCAGCGGACGCCGGACGAGGTTAGTACCACTGCACTGGAGCGGTGGCCGGCTGACCTTGTATTCGTGAGCCTGGAATAAGTCTGGAACGAGGCGGCCGGCTCGCGCCTCCTTTTCATCCTGAAGCCGCTTCTTTCTGTCCGTCGTCGTTGTCGTCTTCGTCGCCGTCGAACAACACCGTCGCCCGGTGTGGCCTCCCTTCTTTCCCGAAGGTCCGTCCGACGGGGCACGAACCGGCGCGCGCGGCATATTTATAAATACCGCGCGATGCTCGCGTCGAACCCCCCCCCTTCCCTCTCGCCGGGGCGAAATGAACCCCGGGGGGAGAGAACGTCGTCGAAGAGAGACGTTACGAGGTCCATGGCTCCACCGCTAGGACTGTTGCTCCCGAAGGGGTGCGGAGGGGTGGCAGCAGCGACCGAAACGCGCGATCGGAGAAGAGAACGACCGCGGCTGCACGAGGTTACGGGCCCCCGGTTCAAAGCTCGCAGAGAAGGACGAGACTCTCTCGGTTCGTGGTAAATCTCAACGGCCACCGGCTCCGAGACCCAACCTTTTCCTTCCACACACCGGCCACGAAAAAATCCGAGCGGATGCCTGGCGATACACGACCCGCTAATTTCAACTGGCGCGGGTGCTTCAGGAGTCGCCGGCGACGCAGCCCTTCGATCCATGGATCCTCTGGATCCATCCTCCATTTGGGCTATGATACCTAGACGAATCTTGAATCGTTGATACAGCATATACAGAACCTTCATTGGCTCGCAATTGTCTCCGGTTTTACTTCTACAGAGTTTGAGTTACAACAGAACTTTTATTAACTGATTTGATGTTTATAATATAAAATGAAAATGGATTGCTTTCTTAGTCACACATTTTCTGTTTAATAATAATGATGATAAGAAGGTTTATTAACAGGATTCACCCTTTAGTACATCGAATACAAAAGAAACAGTGAAAAGCAGAACGAAATAAAGGAAATATAGAAGAGATACAGTATTCTCTTGCTATATGCTCGTCGTTTGCGTCGCTTCATCGGGCAATAGTATGTGTAAGGCATATGTTCATATGGTAATGGAATAATGGAATCGATAGCTTTTTGTACGTCGTCAATGATTACAGTGAAATTGAAGAATGGCTCGATGAAGCGACGAAAACGGCGAGTTTATAGCGAGAGAATACTGTAGAGGGTCAATAACATGTAGGTAATTTATCAAGAATATTAATCACAGTTTGTAATTAGCACCAACGTACCTTCAGTACTGTTACAGAATCATAAAAGATGTCAATTTCGTTACCAACTTTGTTGACCGATATTAAATTTATCATAAGATGCAAAATATATAAAATAAGAGAAATACACTATTAATTCAAATATTTTAAAATGAAGCTTCAATTAATTATTTGTGTTCGTATAAATTGTATTTTGGATAACAATTTGCACTGTAGTAGTCTAGACTAATCACATTTATTTATTGTCATCCTGTTATTACAAATGTAACCAAGAAGCTTTAAATAAAATACTAAAGTACAAAAACAATAAATATTATACATGTATAGTAAAATTATTAAACGTTTCTCAAAGTAAAATGCTATGTATAATCCTGCCTTTAATATCCACCCTCCAACCCCCAAAATCTTTAAACTCCTCAACAAAAAATTCGGTGATAGGAAGCAATCATATCTAATTAATCTTGCTACGATCTTCGGAACTTTCTTTACTCAATCATGTCCAGGGTGTTAAGAAATGTTTGGTCTTAGCAGTTACAGGCGTATTCTACATCTTCGGATCGATGAAGATCTGTAAAAAAAAAAGTGCCGCAAAATTGTCCTTGACCTTGAAAATCAAGGTCAAAATTTTGTTCATTGTATTGCATAATATTCACCAAGAGAAATAAAAGTCTCAAAGGAAGCATGGGCAAACAATTTTGACCTTGAAATTCCCATTTTTTTACTTTGGGAAATTCCCAAATTTACCCATATGAAAAAGAATTTTGACATCGAAATTCAAGGTCAAGGACAATTTTGCGGCACTTTTGTTTACAGATCTTCATCGATCCAAAGATGTAGAATATACGCCTATAACTGCCAAGACCAAACATTTCTTAACACCCTGTACTTTATTTATTTGAATATTCTAATCCCATTTAAAAAAATATATAAGAAATTTATTGTTGATATCTACACGTGTCGTTATTTAACATTCTATAAAAATTTCATTGTGCATATTATCTAATGATCTGTTAATAATTAAAGTTCTCAGAAGTCAGATTTTCAAGAGGCACGTAGCAGAATTAAAATCCTCAACCCACATTCAACTTCTCCGTATTAACTCATCATTCCACCGGCTTTGTTGCTGCACCAACTGGATTGCAACGCGACATCGGCACGATTTTGCAATACGTATCGCTGTTAATCCCCCGCGGAACGAGTCACCCCCCGCAACAACTCTAATCCCGGTTTTCTCTCTTTTGTTTTCTTTTTTTCCTCGCTGTGACCGCGCGCGGGCGAGCAATTTGTCTGGGCCGGTTGTTTTTCGCCGCGAGTCGCGTCGCGTTTGTCTTCCGCGTCGAAATCAGTTAAGCCGCTGATAAGAGGCGCGTCGCGAACTTATCGATCGTCAAGCGGTGCAACCCGCCCAATGCAACGGCGGTTTCTGTGAAAAACGTCCTGCTCTCCCGTCCGCCCACCGATAACGTTACCGGGAATCGTATCGGCGACGGTTGTGCGATGTTTTCGCGCGCTATCAGCCGCGATTATTCGTTGCATTAATTGAACGTGGCCGATGCCATAAGGCCGCGGCGCTCTGGCTAAAATTACGCGTCGCTCGCTCTGACAGAAGATGAATTGCGGTTTTGTCGCGTGAAAAACAGTCGGGCGGGTTCATCGCACCCCGATCACCGCGCGACACGCAATTTATGCTGTTGCTTATTCAACGGAGATTCGCGGAATCGAAGCTCCAGAGACTTTACACGTAACGGGCGATAAAGTCGAGGCTCGAAGATGAAATTCTTCTTTTGTTTGTTTTGTTTTTTTTTTTTTATTTGAATCTGAATGCGTGGGCGAGATGGACAAAGAAAATATTGCAACGTTGTGCAGAGTAGCTGCTCACGAGTGTTCCAGAGTGGAGAGAGGTTTAATCGAGGAGCACAGGGAGACCCTCGTCCACTGATAACGACGATTGGTTAACCGGTGAGAAGGCCGGAAAACAATTAACCCGACCGATGAAATCGAATCAGACGGCGAAGAAGCGGCGGATGAACTCGGAAGCCCGAGCGTGATCACGATTAATTGTCGAGCGATTGCGCAATCGTCTGCCCGACGACGTTTATTGTGACGGGGGAATCGAGAGATCGAGCACCGATGGAACCACCGGTTCGCCTGCACGCGATATGGCCATCGTTTCATCGATTTATTGCTCGCCTCGATTACCTCGTACCAGGAAAAGTCGTAACATCGGCGATATTCCTGCTTTTCACCTGGAAATGTCGCAGAACTTTGTGGTTCTTCGAATCGAGGGGAGCTTTGAATTCTGACGTATTATTGGAGTAAAAAATCTAATCGACTTAGAAATTTTTTCAGCTTTTCTTGTACAAATTTGTCTTTAATTTCTTATCGATTTTTGTGGATGAAAATGCTAAGATAATTGGAAGATTTGGGAGATTTTCCCTTTTGAAAGAAAGAAAGTATTAAGTAATTTATAACAGAATTTTCAATGAAATTATAGTAATAATCATAGAAACTACATTATCTTAGAAATAATTATTAATTATTTGGTAAAACAATTGATTCTTGATCTCATTAACGCAATATATCATAGTATAACATTGTTGCATCATGTTAAAATAATTTAATGCAGCTATAAAGTTTGCAATACATCCATATATTTAATAATATAGTGGAATTGTGTATAATTAAAAGTTATTTCTTTTTCAGATCCTAAGGTTACACAATGAATATTAGAAGATAATTGAAATTAACAACTTCATAAATGCATATCAAATTATGCTTTAAAAATTTTTTATGAAATCTCTGAAGCTACACTGTGGTACTCAAAGGTTAATAAACCTGTATTATTATTGCTTTCAATAATTTTAATATGTACTTTGAACTTCTAATAATAAATCCACAAAATAACAATTTTTTTTTCTTATTCAAAATTCACAAAAATCGCTTTACGTTGAAAGCCTAAAATTAAAGAGACTTTTCAACTCCCATTCAAGTAAAAAGGACTTTTCAATTGTTTTTTTTTTAATTCTCTAAAAATAAAGAACACTGAAGTGAGCTTCAAAGAGATTTCGCGAGAACCAAAGTTCCGAAAGCTTCGATCCCCAGAGCTTTCGTGCGATTCCAGGGAATTATTTCTCGACGAAGCGTGCCGCGCGTGTCGTTTGTTTTCGCACGCGTTCGCCGGCCGCGAAGATACGAGAGGTCGATACCGTCGTCGCGACAACGAACGATGCACTTTGGCGAAACGTCCGGACGGCATTCCCCGAAAGTGAGATCACCGGGTCCCGAAGGCTGGTCTGTCGTTAAGGGGTTCGCGATCTGTCTAAGTCTGGATCCAGAATACTCGCTCATTTTACATCTCCTGCCTCATACGCGATCCTATTTCCACCGAGAAATGTTTTCATGTCCTCCAAACGAATACAACAATATCTCTTACCAGACACACAAATTCCTTTGCGAGTCTAGTTTTGATAGCCGAAGAGGAACGAAAAAAGCTTTTGGAGGCAGACTTTTCAAGGGGTGAATTTTTGTCTTCATTTAGAGAATTCAGGAGGTTTGCTAGATAGGATTGAATTTTTATTTCTAAGCGTTAGAAATTGTAGATTCTTTTCTTCTGTAATTTTTATTAACCACCGTCGTGCAGATTTATTATTTACTCCGTAAACATTTTTTCGATTAATTCAAAATGTAAATGTAGAGTCATTAATTTGCATCCCGTTTTTCAGTGAATAATAATAAATATAACCTTTCAAATAAATGCAAAAAGTTCTTATGCTATCTTTAAACCTTCTAAACTGAGATCAGAATAATATATTCATGTAACAGTATATAATGATATTTATGGTAGAAAGAAGCTTTTCAAGTTTTCTAAGATTCACAAGACCTACGACCAGCAGAAGATTTAAAATTACACGCAGTAAGAGTTAATGCATCCTGTAGGCTCAACCCTCCACTCCCAAAAGGATCACAGAACTAATCAGAAGAGAAACTACCCTTAAATCTTCCAGGCATTAAGAAAAATGACCACCTACTGTAAGCTCCAAATTCAAAACAAGGCTCCACACTAAAAAATCAAGAACACGGTTCCTAACACCACTTTCAAAACCATCACAAAATTTCCTCCAATCACCGAGGACCAAGTCTCCGGAGTGCAAAGCTCCCTGGGCCCTAAAGAACATGAAACCCAAAAAAAAAGCGAACATCCTCCGGCGAATTCCGTTGCAAAGCCGCTGGCAGCGCATAGCCGGCGACCAGGGGCCCGGGCCGGCTGTGGGCCAGGCCAACGGCTGCATAGAAACCGGTCTAAGCAGAGGGCCCGGCCGGAGCTTAGGGGGGCCCGAATCTGGCCGATGATCCGGCGGGACGGAGGGAGACTCGGTCGGATCGTCCCGTAATCGAGAGTCCGCGTCGAGAGCTGCCCACGCCTGCTCGATAAACGCGTCGACCGTGGGAGGAGAGTCTAGCGGCGGAAGAGAGAAAGCGTCGATCTGGTGACCCCCGGAGGGACGGAGACGCCCTGCACCGGAGAGAGAGAGAGAGAGAGAGAGAGAGAGAGAGAGAGAGAGAGTGAGAGGGGATGCGGAGCGAGAGAAACGAAGAGCGGAGGCTGGGATAGAGAGAGCAGGACGGGGAGCGAGTCTCGCGCGATAGAGCAAGGTGCAATGCTCGAGCGGCGCTGCACAAACAGCGTCGGGCGTCGCGGTCCGCACCAGCCAAGGTCACCCGGGTAATGTCCCGATGCCCCCTATGCAGGACAAATTCTGCCGCTCGACGGCAGCGACGGCGGCGACGGAGGGCGAGGGGCGGCTCGGCGACGCGAGAAAGAGAGGGCGCCGAGGTTAGGCCGGCGAGCGTCACCCTGGCCATTGGAGTTCACAGAAACGGCCGGTGTTATGCAACGTCCCGTCGGGAATAATGACGAGACGCACGCCGCGCCGCGAACCGCCTTCCTTCGGCAGACCTCCGCCTCCCGACGTCCCCGCGCTCCCGCGACGCCGATTTAATATTCGTAATAATTGACCGTGCGAAGTCGCCCGCCGACGAGGACCACCGCCCGGCACCGGCTAATTTATTTGGGTGGACGAAGGCTGCCTCTCGTCGAACCAGAACACGCCCGCGGCCTTGAGCCGTGTTGTTCGACAGAAGGAAGCCTGTTATGCAAGATGAAGTCGCGAAACGGCCGCGACGCCTTTGTGCCGGTTCCTAGAACCGATACCGATTAACGAACCAACCGAGCGACGACTTTGGAAACTGTGTTCTCTCATGGAGGCTCAGTTGCAAATCGCCGTGTGCAAGAAACTGCATTTCCGGTTTTGGTAACTCTGATGAATTAGAGGGTTTGGGATTTTGAGTAGGTTACTGGTTCCTATTAGTGTGCCTTTACATTTAAATAAGTCGTAAAAAATATCGAAAAATGAATGAAGAATATTTTTTTTTTATTTAAGCTAAACTATCTCTATGTGTCTGTTGCAAAAGAATATATTGCATTTCAAAGCAATGAAAGTATAGGAAGCATTTTTTCAAAGATGTATATCATGATTTCGAGGGTTTTACTCAAATACCTATGTATAAATACAAATGTACCTATTTATATTTTAATTAAAAATTTATGAAAAATTAAAAATGCCTTTATACAAAAGAAACATTGAAAAACTAATATAAATTTTGAGTAGAAAAAATTAAAGTCAGGGTATTCAATGATAATGAATCCAGAAGTCGGCTTAATTAATAGGGACATTATAGGGACATTAATAGGAACATGTAGCCTATTTTAGAATTTGGGGACGAGCTTCGGGGAATCAGGAAGGCTGAGAGTAGCGATTCGATGGGAAGTATTCTGAAACTTAACTTCGAGCTCTCTAAATAGAATAATTCATCATTCCCTATCTCTTATCTACTGCTTTAGGTTACGGTTACAGTGGACGTCAATTTAAAACATTCATAATGATTAACACTACACTAAGATTAAATCTGCAGATAAAAAATAATAATACCCGTCAATTTAACCGGTTCCGTAAATCCAATATTAAGAGGAACGACACTGTAACAGCATGAAAAGCAAAGATATCTTTGAAAATTAATTAAAAGAAAACTGCTTAATCCATCAAAGACAAAAGCATTTGGATTTCATCTACACATTAAAATGTTGATCATACAATGCAACACTAGATCTTTAATGGGTTAATGCAACTTTTTAAAATTTGTTCGAATATTTTACTAGACATTAAAATCATATGAAAAATGTTTTACTTCCTTTCAAGCAGATTAACGAAGTCGAACAATATTAAAAGTTTTAAAATCTATATGCAAATGATTAAATCATAAGTTAGAAGTTGTAAATTTCTGCGGCTTCACTGAATTATCAACATGAAAAAATCGCGGTATGTATTAATTTTTCATACATCATTCATTGTCTGAACTTTGAGTAGATCACCCTACAAGTAGAAACAGTGCATATATGGTCAGCCCTAACTCTCCGCGACCTTTTCGGAAGGAAAACTCGACTTTCCCTCGGGAAAAAGCGATCCGATGTTTCAATATGAAACACTCCGTGGCTTATTTGAACAGGGCGTGCGCGGCGCGACGCGCTATCACCGTTTCGTGGAATATTTTGTTTTGCGGCGCATCCGTCCGCTGACGAAACCGGATGACGCTCCAGGGACTGAAAGTCAAGCGTGGCTCCAATGAAAGAGAGCGCGGCCGAGGAATAATAAAAGTGTGCACACGCTCGCGATGGGATGGGACGCCCGACGATTATCGGACTACGGGAAACGAGCGCAAATGTGCATTAACGAGGCCCGATTCACCGCATCGCTCGACTCCCGGTGCCATTGACTTTGACACTGAGACCGAGCGTGCCTGCTCATTCTCGCGGAGCCGATCGATCACGAAAGCGAACGAATTTTTAGGTGCCATTGTCCAGGGGTCATGGAATGAAGAGAATTATTACTTGTAGAGAGGCGGAAGAGAAGGGGAAATCATTAAATGTAGGTGCATCTTGTGGTTTAATTGCAAATTGCAATAGCAGTCATTTGCAATGAAGGCTTTCTAATTGCGGACTGAGATTGACTTCGTGAATTCACCTTATATTATTTTTCTTATTATGCTAAATATTTATATCTTGGAATTGATAATCGGTGACTAAATTATTAGAGCTGCTTGCAGATGTTGGCAATTTGTTAGTAGATGAAAACCTAGTTACACTGAATTCGCCGAATGATCTTTGTATAAATCTTTAATGCCCATAAATTAAAAATATATAATGTGCAACAACATGAAAAGTAGTTTTAAAGAATCACAAAACACATATTTTTGTACTATTTGACTTTGAGAATTTTTATTACCCTGAATTTATATTAGAAGACAAAAGAAATTTTTTTGTGAAACATTGAGAGAGGAAAAAAGAATATTTAAAAACTAAGTTTGAGCTGTCATGAAACTTAGTCTTATGGCATCGGGATACAAAATATGAATAATTAGAACAGAATGCAGTAAGAACGAAAAAGTACACACTAAAAGCCATAAAATAAAGTAAAAACAAAGAGGAAAATTAACGCAGCAAATATTGTGCAGCGTTGCAACAGAGATGACGCATTCATGGTTGAAGGTAGAACAGCAATTTCTCCTGATATTTATTTATCTGTGTGATTACCAAGAACTTCAGAATACTTTAATGATGATATCACTCAAGGTTGGTTAACTATGAGGTCAGATCTACGTCTTTCATATTTTTGTGGTTTCAAAGTAACATGCCAATGATTCACGCACTCCAGAAATTCGAGTCGCTACCTTCGAACGCAAAAAACAAAATTTGCAATCATTAGCAGAAGGAAATTTCTCCTCGCTGAGAAATTAATATTCATGACCTTGGACGTCGACGCGTCCTAAGATACAAGCGTCTGTACGATTCGAGTCTACATAGAATCGTCACCGATAAAGTATCGATAAACACAGACACGTGGTTCGGGAATCGATAAACGTTGTTAAGAAAGAAACAAAAGCAGCAGTCTTCGCGAGTCGATTTATCTCGACGGGATCACGTAGGTGTGCCGTGGATCGCGCAATGCACAACGAATGCTCCGAATGACGCAACGATCCAGGTGATCGATGCACGAATTTCAATTTTAACAACGATATTCTAGTTTCGCGGCTGCCAAACGCGCCAGTCCCCAGAATACGATTCGAGTACGAGATATTACGACAGACACGGGGGGGATCGGTATATGCGATTAGAGGAGCCTCGATAAGCGGGCTCGATTCGGTTGGAGCAGAAGCCGCACTCGCTGGTTCGCGAATCCAAAACACGAGGCGTCGGCGAATGTCATCGTTGGCCGGCACCCAATTAACCACTCTTTTTGCAATATCATTGCCCTCGCTCATGGCCTCCGGCTGAACGGCGATTCCGCGAATAAAATAGCGCGTAGATTTCACGGGCCAGGGGAATACCGTCGCGTGAAATCACGAGATACCTTAGAATATTAGAACGTCGACCGTCTCTATCGACCAGACTTCGTTTATCTGATTGACTCTAATTAATATTTAGATGGCGGGACGCGTGAAAGTGTGCGTTTAGAAAGGCATAGTGTTGCGAAGAAATCGCGAGGATGAATGTTAATTATTAGAAGCGAATACAGTTCCATTGCAACCTTTTTAAAAAAAAAGAAGGAATGCATAGAAATTTTGAAAACTGTTAAGACCTGTAAATTTGAAGGAACTGATAAGCAAAAAATGTACAATTTGGAAGAAAATTTGCAGCGCCGTGCGCTATGAAATATTTTAGGGAGTAGAGTAGTTTTGAATTGAGCAATTCGCCATTCACCCTGCGTTTTCGCACGTCTCAATCACGCTCGCAATCAGCGAGTATGCAAAGTGGCTTTATATAATTTTCAGCGCAACGCATGCATAATTTGTGTCACTTACGTAAAGGCTAATCCACAAGCGGGCTACCTTGTGCACCGTTGTAACGAGAAATAAATATGCGGCAAGTAAGGCGAGCCCGTTTACGAGCGAACGAAACACGCGGCTCGTTGTTATTCGAAAATTCGCGAAATCGCATACGAAAACCGACCGATTTGTGATATACTTTACCTTTCTTCCGTTCAGACGCGGCGCCTATCGATACGTAGAATTGCGATGGGGAATGAATGGAAACCATTTCGATCGAATGGAAAACAATCTGCAAGAGAGAGAGAGAAGGATTCGCGATTGCCTCGCGAGAGCGGAATGAAGTGCGTAGACGGGCGAGTAAACAACTTCAAGACAATCATTCGAAATGCAGACGCGCTAAAAATATTCGCGAAAAATAACTACGCCCGAAATTACGTCTCGTTCTCTGACCACTCGCGTCCACTTTCGCCTCGCGGCGGAATAACAACCGCGGGGACATGCGTCCGGCCGTTCCCATGGGCGTCGCGATTTTTCTGCAAAACGTTGCGTCAGCGCCTCGTCTGCGGCCCATCTGACGCGAGGTTACGCGTCGTGTTTCCTCGTTCGCGAATATTTCGCGCAGACCGAAACTTCTGATATAAGGCGATAGTTCGAGACCTAGAATTACTTTGGATTGAGGTGGAAAGTCTTCAATTATCAGAAAACTAGCTAGAAAATAGTATTCGCCTTAAATCGAGACAACATTCAAATTATTCATTGTGATTGTAAATTAATACATCAAACAACAACGCGAACGAATATAGCCAAAATTATGGTTACAAGGAATACCGAAATCCTCTTCCCTTCCAATATTTGTATCAAAAAGGTCGAAGGTCAAGATCGTGACACAGATAAATATATTTTCAGTACAGTTAGTCTCAAAATGAAGGGAAGGATGTTTTGGGATGAACAATTTTGGCAGAAAATAATTTTCTGCATTGTGTTTAAAGAAATTTTCTAAAAAAATCTTCAATAACACAGGAATTATAAATTTTAATTATTCCAAAATATTTTTTCATTTTGTGAGCACGATATTTCAAAATCTAATAGTCGGATTCGAATGAAATAAAAAACATCTGAATTATGAATGAATTCTTCATCATGCCTGTAATTATAAAAATTTATGTACAATTTCTATTTTCTTTGTTAGATGGAAACTAAAACTTTGTAAAGAAATAACCTACTATAATAAACTACTATATTTATCGTGTTGTCACATTTTTCCATGATTACAGACACATTTCAGAATTTAAAAGTAACACTATTTTTTACATCACATAAATATGAAAAATGAACCAAACCGCAATTACCGCAAACACGTTGATCTTTTTTGGTACTAAATTTTGTAAATGTTCTATCTAAAAGTCTATTAAAAACATTATAAAAATGTTGAGGTTATACAATATTTTGTTCTATTAAAAAAAAAGCAGGACAATTTTGGAAAGCGAATATCCAGGTTAATTCTTGGACACTAGAATCCTGGAACTTCACTAATTATCCTCAAAGAAGAATGCTTCGAATACAAAGGTCGTAGGTCACGCAACTTCATTATAGGAATATCACGTTTGGCGATGGTCCAATGGTTAAGCCACCTCCACGCGAAATAATTCCCCGCTATCAGCACCATTCCGCGAAATTCTCGCTGCGTGGTTTCAAATAAAGAGTGTTTACCGAAAACGACACGACGCGTGCACAAAAGACGCAGAGTCGATTGATAAATCGCTGCGTCCGCGGCATAAATTCCACCGTTGGACTCGCGATGATCGTATATATGTAGAAGTCGTAAAATCTGAAAATAGCGAACGTCACGATAAAAACACCGGACGCAGAAGAAGTGAACTCATTTAAATATTCCTCTAAACCGTCCTCGTGTTTTGAATTCGTACAAAACGTCGTAAACACGTTGTATAAATATTAAACGCGCTAACAGCCGTATAAAAATACGCCGGATCCCGCGGAACAATTTTCGGGGTCACCAAGATTGGCTGCACTCGACGAAACTTTCAACGTTCCTCGATAATTATGAATTAACGACTTGTTGTTCTCGACGACGCTACAAATATTCTTCGATAACAATAAAAACCAAAGACAAAAGAATAGAAGAGAGAGAAAGAGAGAGAGAGAGAGAGAGAGAGAGAGAGAGAGAGAGAGAGAGAGAGAGAGAGAGAAAAAGAGAGAGAACTCAGATCGAGATGCAGAGGGTCCGAGGATCGGTGGCAGATACACGATCGATCAGATTTCCCGTCGATCGTGAAAGTCAAGCGTCGCGAGTCAATCCAAAGCCCCCGCAGATTTATTCTCGCTGACGCACGAGCAGAATAATATTGCGCTGCACAACAGAGTTTATGAGCCGTGTTCCTTGAGTTATTTCCGTCCCGGCAATCCGACGATGCGTTCCTGAACGTGCAACGACCCCATTCGAACCGTTCATATCGACAGACATTCCGCCGTGATGTCAGTCGATTAAAACCGATTCGATCGTTACGTAACACCCTCCGCCGAAACCGAAGCGCTATTTTCTATCACCAAGGCGACGACGCCGAGGAGAGACTTCTTTCGAAACGACCTCGCGGAACGGCGCTTAAGATCCACGTGCCCTAACAAATTCATCCGATCGAACAGAACTTCGCTTCACTTTTATAATAGTTCAGAATACGCTATTTCAGCGATTTAGCATGAACAAATGAACCCTCAGTCATGCCTGTTTTTTCCAACTTAATTTGTCCCCTGGTGTGAAATTTACACAACGATAAGAAATCGATAAAAGACAAGATAAATGGATCGTGTTTTTATGTTAAAAAAATAAAAATCAGAAAATTTCATGTAAATGTCTGAATATCTGTGGTCGCATGGCAAAACACCGCATGTCACATGTTTTCATTTGCGAGATATTCGCGTTTAAAGTTTTAAACATCAATATTATCTATGTACTCAAAGTTTCTTATATTCTTATTTTTAATGGAAAACATTCTTTTAATGCATGGGACAAATGAGGGTTAATAATATTTTTTTTCAAATTTTCTTATCTTCGCATACAAAATAGTACAACGCGTTAAAAATTTAGTCGAAATTTAAAATAAAGATCATATCACCAGACTGCGGACTTTTATGCAAAACAAAATATTCAAGAACGAATATAACGATTGGAAACTTGACTAACGATGCGTCTGATTTTTTACATATTTCAAATCGATTTATATTTTTGATATTCTGCATATTTTGACGACTGTCAATAACCCCAAAGATTTTTAGAATACTGAGAATTGCCATAAACACATAAAGTCTACATATCACATATTGATTATTCAGAAGCCATAAGATATGTGAATAATTAAATTAAATGTCCTCGTAATTGCTGAAATATTGAAAGGTTCAAGCTATGCGGTCGGTTGTGGTTAAGATAGGACCAAAAAATAAAACGTCGGCTAGTTTTTTTCCAGCGAATCAAGGAGGTGGTCCACGAAATTTCGCCGAGCTCTCGGCCCTGTCACCGATCGAAATATATACACGACGCGATGCGCCGAAATCTTTTTTTCGCCTCGAGGCGAGAGGGACGGACGCTGCTCGCTTCCGAAGCACTTGACGTGACCTTGCTTTGTCACTGACCTGTCCTAGGCGGTGGCTGTGGGTTGCTGGCCACACAGCCACGCACACCCGTTCATCCTGCGTCGACGTATGCGCGCCATCTGCCTCCGTGATATACCGATATACCCACCCTTAAGCCGCGCGCATAACGGACCGCTGAAATTCGCTCAAGTGAACTTGACACTGTGACCATGGATCCTCGTAACTGCGCACGCATTACGTAGGATATTAAAAAAAATAGCTCACCTTCTATGGTACATTTAAAAAATTTTCATGCGTCAAAATAATTGAAGAATCTAACTGCTTTGACTCTAAAAAAATTTTTGGGATTTTTTTTTAAAGAAAAGTAGTGAGTATCAGACTTTTATACTTTGAGAGTTCATTAAGTGGAGTTCGGAGAATATACGTAAATTTTTTGAGGAAGTAATAATGATTCTGCATAATGTTATAGTGATAGGAGTTATAAAATAATAAAATATCGTAGTAAAAGTAATGAAGTCTTCGGTCGAAGTCCGTAAAGTTTCAAAAATTTGGAGCCTAAATTTTTTGAGCTTTCATAATTTTCCAGTTTCTCGGGATTTTTAACCCTCCGTCAGCAAAATGTTTTTTCACTAACGCGGTCGGCGTAAAGGGTGTTAAATTTCAGAGCATGATTATTTATTATTATAGGCTTTCGAATAATCTAAAACAATTTTATTTTATCTAATAAAGTTTATAATTTAATGCACAAGCGACAGTTAAGTGATATGATGAAACTTTTTGCAATAAAAATGAAAATCTGAGCAATAAAATTTTCGCCTGGAACTTAACAACCCGTTGTGCCGACAAAAGGTCGAGAGACTAATCGTAGATGAAGAATCCAATTGTGAACGCGGTTTAAAGACAGAGACAGCTTTCGCCCCGGTCGGGCCACCCACTTGCGACTTTGATTTCGTCTGCGGGCGTCGGCGTCTGGTGCAATGGCACTGTAAATTTTGACACGCAGAAATAGCGAGCTTGCGAAATAAAAGAGGCGAGCCGCGGCGCCACGCTCCGTTCCCTCAAAACACGGGAGCGCCAAGTTCCCGAGGGAACTCCGTTTCTCAAGACGTATCGCCAACGACGTTGGCAAAGATCATCGTTATGCAAAGACTGACAACGCGAATACCTTTGAGCGCGGCGATCTCCCATTCACTCGTTCTTTCTTTTCTCGTTTTTTCGCCTTTTGCTACCCGGGAGGAAAGTTCGCGAAATTTTCTGAGGATTCCTTCGGAGAAGACACTCCCCGTCGATAAGCGCGTCGAACGATTGCGATGTATTGCAACGGCGACTACATAATCTCCAGATTTAGATTCTCTGCTCACTGCCTTCGAACCTGAACGTTTGTAAACAACCGGCTTTGTAAACGCGACAGGGTTCGGAATTATTTTATTTCCTTTGAAAGCGTGTCGGGGATTCAAACACTTTCTGGCTTTGGGGGTGAGAAATGAATCCCGCTTAATCATTAGCGCCCCGCTTATCTGAACACTCATTTCAGGAACATTTAGCTCACCTTATAGAAATATGTAGACTGCGAATGTTTATGCAAAATGCAATTTTTACAAAAACAAATATAAAGTTCAAGGTTGAATATCAATGTGTTTCGTTCGCAAAAAATGATAACCTGTATTATATATTTTTCTTATTTGATATATTTTGACATTTATCAACAGCTGCGCAGAGTTTTTCGTATTTAGAATTTCTCATAAATGCATAAAAATCCGCAGGTCTAATGATAAGTATTTGGAGTATATATTTCGAGTTGTATTAATTTTCCAGAACTATATATTAATTTCTGGATAAATTTTGAATCCCTTTCTCAACAAATTTTTAATCTTCCGAGTTTAATTGCGATTTATACAACTAACATTTTGAAACACTGCCAACGTTTCTAAATAAATTATTCAGAAATGAGTGAATACTTTCTGGGAGTCAGAGTGTTTAAATAACGAAAGAATCAATCGTACTCTCGACGATATCCAAAATTAATTGATATCCAAAATTTAATTAATCGCGACGTCTCCTATTCGCGATAAATTCCCAAATGATTCCCAATCGTGCGATAAATCCATTAAACCATTCCCAGAAAAATTAAGCGGACCAAAACAGTCTGCCCCACCGATCGAGCCACGAAAAGACGGGCGCAGCTTTCGCAGACGTTTCCGGAGCATCGATTTTCCGCGAAAAGTTTACAAACCGCGGTGTTTTTCAGCGGGCCGCCGATGTTCGTATGCAGATTCCTTCCAAGAATCGTCCGCCTCGTTACGTCGCGATGTCCGAGGGGGCGAACTCGAAAGAAAGGAAGCATACTTGTGCGTCTTTCGCGGGATTAAAAATAGAGACGGGTATTGCGATTCCGTGCGAAACGTCGTATCGAAAATTCCCAAATTACGGCCGGGAAGCGATTAACTCTTTCGAACGAGAGAAATCCCCACAAAATAAACGAGAATCGCAGAATTCCAGAAAATTCGTCGCTGCAACGGAAAAAATAGTCTACATATATGTTTGTCTTCGAGCGAAGTCTGTAATCTGAGGCAATTACCTCTCCCGACGCGTGTTTTCACGGCGAAAGTCAAGCTCGTTGCATCGCGGCTATCAGTGTTTACCGAAATTTCTTCCGCGTGACGGATGTCGCGGAATAACAGCAATATTTTTCCCCGTGCGACGCGCGCGACGTTCGCGAGTTTTCAAACGCCGAGTCCACGAGCTTTTGCGTCACGCCGCGCGGAATTAATTATCGTGTCCCACATCTCGCGATCTCTCGATGCCGCGATCTTTTGTCTTTCCCCCGTTCGACGGCGCTCCACCTGACCGGCGCGATTTCGCCAATGGGACGGGACCTTTTCTCGAGCCTCGTGAAAGAAACACGGAATGTCGGTTGATAAGTAAACACAGTCGCGGAATTTGAGGAAAAATGCGACCGTATTTGCAACGAAATCGCCTTCGAAGATTTACGCGCCTAGGTCCGGAATAAAAATGCCGAATCGGCTTCTCGGGATCGTTGGAATCCTTGTTATTCTCGAGACACTCGAATCGAAAGAAAATTAAATGATCTTACAGCTACGTATAAATTTTGAGACGCCGCGCCGACAGCCGAATTCGACCGAAAAAGGTTTTAGTGAAATTTCGCCGAGCAGGTTCGAAGTTTCCTTCACGAAAATATAGGAATTCGGTAGAGGGGGACGCGCTCTCGGAGTTTTTTCAAGCTCGAGGGAGGGGATCCAGACGAGATAACAGGACTCCGGTCGCGTCTCTTTCCGGCGTGTTTTCAAGACTCGGTCGCGAAATTAAAACAATAATATTACGCCCGCAAAAGACGGATGTATATTGACAGAAGCGAAGGTCGAACGTTCCTCACGTGTTTTCCATTTCACCCGGCCCGCGAGCTGCAAAACACCGTGAATCACTCCGTATTTTCAAATCGCGCACACCCTTTCCGATCGATTATTTCTACCGAGCAAAAATCTACACGCGACTCGCGAACATCGCGCTCCAAGTTTTCCCGCCCCCCCCGACGGAAAATTTAGATCGAATCATAGAAATATCGAGGGATCGAGTTGCTCTCCTGGAATCGTTCGACTGCTCTCAAGGGAATTCGGAAGAACACCGAAAGATAAATGAAACGGAGCGAACGGAATTCTGTTCCTAACGCCCAATTGTTTATCGCCGGCGATAAAGCCAGTGGCGCGTGAACGCGGCGAACTCGATTTACGAAGTCGAGGCAACTTCGTCGGATGCGTTCGATATCCGTCGATTCTTTGGTGGGCAACTCCGCGCCGCTGGAAATTAATTAAGAAGGTAATTAACGGCGAATCGGGATGCGCGACTGGTAACTCAAAGCGCGTCAACCCTTCCGGAAATTTATTAATTGGAAGGGCTGCTTGGGAACGCGGCCCACGATTTCTGATAATTAACTTTTGTTGTGGAAACCGGGGATTCGGGGATTAATTGAGGGTTGATGAATTTAAGTCCCGAGGGGAGCGAAGTGGGAAGAAAAGCTTCAATTGATAAATAGAATTTTCAGAATAGCAACAGCAGATTATAATTATTATACTCAGGCTTTCATAGTGATTCAAAGACGTGTTCACAAATATTCAGAAGTTTAAATAATTAAGAATCACTGTATTAGAAAAAAAATTAGAAGTACAATCCAGGAAAATTTATCCCAAATTTTACTAATTAGAACTCTTCATTGCCTTCACTATCGAATAAAAAAAAGGAGTCCGGATAAAATGAAAGAACTCTTAATCCAAACAAATCGCAAGCACCAACAAAGCACAGCATGATCGCGATGAAACTCAAACGCAATTTCGGCATCGATTTGAAAAAGAAATTACTCGTAGGAATGGAAGTGAGGCAGCGTGCATGGGGAGATTGATCCCGGTTTTTACCGTGACAAAGACAAAGGCGGGGTTGATCGGTGGCATAGAGGGGACAACGACGACGACGCGTGCGGATGGCAAAATTCTGGTGCCGTAAAAGTACCGTTTTAGCTCTCGAAAGCTCACGTGGCCGAAACGCCTCACCACTCACGTGCACTCTGCACGAGGCTCGAAGGACAACGGGGACCGAGATCAGAATAAACCTAACGTAATTGTATTGCCTAACCGCTCCTTTATCCCTTCTCGCGCGAAGGAATTACGCGAACGATCCGCCCCTGATTCTTTCACTGTCGATCGGCAGAATGTCGATTATCGGCTGGACTCTCTTTTCTTTGTTATCCGTATGAGCTTCAATTCTTCCTGATTAGGGTGGCTTTGGCGATTTGGGCGAAAATTTCGGTCCATTGGAATTCGGAGGGAAATTAAGTCGCTTCGAGTTTTAGAGAATGTTCAGTGATTCTTTGCTTGTCTTGAAAATTTGAGAGTGAAGACTTGAAATGTTGGGTTGAAACAAAATTTCGTACCGTGAAAGGGTCTAACAGGATAAGGGGGCCAAAGTGCCCTTGAGCCGATTTTTGTCGGGAATGTAGCATTCGATAGGGTATCAAAAGAAAACAGTTTGTGCCAATTTGCAACCCCCTATCTCGATCGGGGGGGGGGGGGGGTAGTTATAGGAAAAATTAAAAATATCGGTTTTTGCCCAATTTTCCCTATTTAACAGAATGCGAAAATTCTATTAAAATTCTATAACCTGGATAATATGGTAATACATGTTGGAGAATTTTTTTAGATTTTTCGGTTGCGAATGTTAAGCATAAAAAATAAACTAAAAAAAAATATTGAAAAATGCAGATTTCGTAATGAAGTTTTAAAGTGACCACTTTTTTTATTTTTACAGTAATAGCATAATAGTACGACTATTATTCACAATTTTTTTCATATTTTTTGGCAAGGTGCGCCGTAGTTAAAAAAATAAATACCCCAAAAAATTCGGTTTTTTATTTTTTGAACTACGGGCACTCTGCCAAAAAATCTGAAAAAAATTGTGAATAATAGTCGTACTATTATGCTGTTACTGTAAAAATAAAAAAGTGCTCACATTAAAACTTCACTATGAAATCTACATTTTTCAATATTTTTTTTAGTTTTTCATTTTTTATGCTTAACATTCGCAACCGAAAAATCTATAAACATTCTTCAACATGTATTACCATATTATCCATGTTATAGAATTTTTGTAAAATTTTCGTATTCTGTTGAGTAGGGAAAATTGAGCAAAAATCGATATTTTTAATTTTTCCTACAACTACCCCCCCCCCCCCCCCCCGATCAAGATAGGGGGTTGTAAATTGGCACAAAATGTTTTCTTTTGATACCCTATCAAATGCCACATTCCCGACAAAAATCGGCTCAAGGGCACTTTTGACCCCCTTATCCTGCTAGACCCTTTAAATAAAAGTTGGAAGACAATGTTGAAAGACCTTTTTACTACTTTTCACGATCTTTGAGGTAGCTTAATGATTTCATTCTCCTGAGGTAGCTTCATGATTTCGTTTTTCGGAAGCAATCTATTGCAAAATACTACAAACTTTTGTTTCAATGGAATATTTATGGTTGTACGTATAAATTTATGAAGCAGGACCACAAAATAATATTATTCTAAGAAACAGTGTTACTTGAGCCTATTTTGTGTTCAATAGAATTTCATGTTTCTATATAGGAGAATAAAATTTGTAATATTTTAAATATTTTAAGCTTAGATCACTGAACATTCGTCTAGTAATGTTTGTATGCTATTCTTTAACTAATAAATACATCTGAAGGTTTAATACTTTTTATGTAATAAATAAAGAAGATATCAAAAATGTGTATGCATTAATTCATAATTTATAAATCAAATAATTAATGACAGAAGAAAAATTAAGACAAAAATAAACGAGTGCAGTCGCGATTTCTGCATCCGGTTCCTCAAATTTCGTCAAGAAGGATCATCTCACTACTTGTTTTGCTCCGAACCGAATCATGGGCTTGTCAATGACCTCTTCACGACGAAACTCTCACTTCGGCCACCCTTTCTCCGAGTCTTCGCGTGCTTCTCGCCACGTCACCTATGTCGCGAGCCCCTCTAACCTCGGTTACTAACGAAATTGCGCGAGAGGTGAGTCAACCAGTCGCGAGAAATGCAATTTCGAAATGCAACAGTAGCCGACGCGTGCAGCGAGCTTCTTTGTCGAAGAATATTCTTGGATCGTGGGCTTCGATACTGAAGTTTCAACGAAAGTCTGAAAAAGGGAACTGAAGACTTTCAACGATCAACGACCCTTGAAAAACATTGACTAAAGTCAATTCAGTTATAGTTGATAATAAAAAAAGTTTCAAGTCGCTAGATTCATCGCCTTTAGCTTTAGAACGACACCCTGGGGTTGCCGACGACCCCACAAACTTTTAATTCCGTCTACAGACGTAAAAATAAACATTTTTTTAAAGTCAAACGTTTTTATTGTCTCTCTTTTAACACAAATCACCGTCGTATTATCATTTCTCAACAAATCTGAAGAAGAACAGAAATGCAGAAATTAAAATGCCGAAATTTGTAATCATTTCTGACTCCCTCGACTGTATACTTTCATCTCTTTCCATTTTTTATATTCAGACCCATTTTTCGTATCTCTTAGACCTTTAAAAAAGTAGGAAAAATTCAAGGACACTTTTCAAGGTCTCCACTTCATGATCTAATAAATTGAACAGTTTTATCGAGATAATCCTTGCTTTACTCGAAATATTTAAATGCAAAATTTTTCTTATGCCACAAAAGATCCAGAAAAATCACGGAGGATTAAAAATAAGAAACTAAAAAGTAGAAGCGAGGAAAATTCGAAATCGCCTTTCCTTCCGCGAATTCAATCGCGAATTCCTTTTTGTCCCCAGTAAAAAAAAGCAAATATCAATTATTGCCGTTTTCAGTATTAAAATTAGCAACAGCAACCCTTCAAATAGAGGTCGCGAGTCCCCCGATTCCCCGCGAGCCAGATATCCACACGCTCAAGGTGATCGATTACCCGTGTATGACGTAAAAGGATTAAATCGAAAGCAGCCGACACCGGCTAACCGTGAAATTCAGCTCGTCACTGTTAATGACGAATTTCGACGGCCGGCGAATCAGGTCGCGGGGGTGGGGGTAAGGTTACCGGGGCTGATGCAACGTTACCGTCCCGCATAGTTTCCTTCGGATAAGAAAGTCGGAAGTGGTACGTTGACCCGGTGGAATTCGGCATTGGCAGTGTGCGCTCGAGAGCCGCGGGAAAGGCGGAACGGGCGGTAAAAGGCGCAAACAACGTTACGAGGTGGCCGGTTCAGGGAACTCGGAGTGAGAGTTTTCGATGTTCGGCCGAGAATTTCGTCGCGGATCGGGGTAATCGACCTCGCGACGCCGAAAGCAGATTTAACCTGGATACCCGTGGCTCACCGAGGTAAAAGTACCGCGGATCGAAATTTCGAAGAGTCTCGATATCGGAGGAGGAGCGATATCGAACGGCCGACGCCCGGATTCCTCGAATTTCCTCTCCCAATCTTTCGCGCGCAGGGAAAGTTTCTTTCTGCCGGGAGATCTCCGATTCGGAGGAAGGGAGAAACCAATTTAAGTTTGGGGTGTTTCGAGTAATGGGGAGGTTGAGAGGCTTGTTTCGGGGACGCTGTCAGTGACTCTGAAGACGTGGGAGTCAGATAAGTAGGTGAAACAGAATGATCGATGGATTTCAAGATTCTGATTTTCGAGGATTTCAGCTTTGCGTGTGCCTCGATAGTTGGAGAAGCTTTTAGAATCGTGGTTTTACTGTGATGGAGGGTTAGAAAATTCCAGGAGACTTGGTAATTACTAGATAGCAGACTTTATGTATTGGTGGTAAATTAAGTGTGCACAAAATCTACGAGACATCAAAAATATTATTGAAGTTAGAAAGTTTAGAACATTAAACATACTGTTTTTCAATTTCCAATTGTTTATTTGTGCTTGGAAAAATTTTATTTTGCATAAAGATTCGCTGTCTAATAATTATAGTAAAAGTCTGTTTATACGAATCTCTTGGGTCATATAATCAGGTTTTTTATATAATGCGAGTACATCTAATTATTCCTACTGGTTATGATTTCTTCGGTTAATCGCAGTAGTTATGTTTATGTAAGTGAATTCCGTGAAACATCTGTTTTTACGTACATAATAATATTGTTGTGAACCGCAGGAATTCGGAGACTAACTTGCGAGCATAATAATTGCGTAACACTTAATGAATTATTCCCTTAATCATTATTGTAATAAAAGATTAAGCGTATGGAATATTTTTGTATTAGGATATCATAATTCACTATCACAGCAGTTTGTAGATAAGAAACAAAATTTTAGCTACTTCAATATAATGTTGATTTTTAAATAATATGGAAAAATGTGATGTCAACGTTCATCTAAATGAAGTGGTTTCAACTATAGAAATTTAATAGAATTTTCTAATTGAAACTATGATTCTCTTTTATATTATTTACAATTACTAAAATTAAACTATTATGTAATAAATAACCCTTCATACGTCAATAATAAAATGTCATTTGATCCTTCTGTTTTACACAAATCAAGGAACATATATCTACCCCCTTTAATTAAACTGCATTCTAGACATTCTACTGCAGTCACTCATTACTTCATTCACAAGAATTCAGAACTTTAATTAATTGCGAAATCTACATACATATTTTTTCATTGATCTAAATTCTTACCAACTTTCATATTTATTTATTCTCCAATTTCCCTAATGTTCCACATGAAAATCATAATATTACCAGTATCTGAACAAACAAATTTAACCTTGGTGTGTTCCTTTTAAAATAATAATATAATAATATAACATAACAATTGATATAATAATTTTTATTATCAATATTTTACCGAAATTTCTCGTCTGTCCATACATTTCTCATTCTACTTATATTTTACTTGTACTTTTTGTATTTTTCTTTTAGCTCGTACTTTTTGTATCTTTATTTCTTTGTGCTAATGGGTTCTTTTCCCGTAAATAAATAAATAAATATACCTTTATCTACAACATACGAATATTTTTCTCAAACTTCATAGCCGAACAAAATTGTTCGCAAAAGTAAATAATTCTATCGATCCAAAAACATTTCATGAACACACTAGGATTAACATATCCTTCAATCCCATTTCAAGCTTTACGCGCCAAAGATAAAAACAAACGACTCACCACCATGGTCCACCCTCTTCCATCCCTCCAGTCCAATCCTCCATCGTCCCCGGATCCATTCGAGGTTCCATTCTGAAAACCAAAGAAAGAAACGCGATGACATTGATCGTCAGAGCAGCCAAGAGAGACTCGCAAACGCGGCAAGACGGTTTACTTGTTAGTGACATAACGCCAGTCACGGATGAGCGCACACGCGTCCGCGCATTTTCTCCCTGCAAATATTACGAGAGTAATTCGCGATCGGCCACGACGATGACTCTCGCGAGCGTAACGAACCGGAAGGGGGCGAAGGGAGGCAGGGAGAAAGAGAGAAAGGAGCCGCGGCCGAGGGAGGCCCCTTCGAATGGGGAAAAGAAAGAGGAAGAGAGAAGAGAAAAGAGAAGACTCTCTCGTGACTGCGGCCAGTGTCAGTGGCCTTGCTTTCTGCGACCCACTTTCTCGCTCGACGCTAACTTGCGCGAGCGCGAAAACCGATGCAGATCGACGATGGATCGATCTTTTTTACTCGCGATCCACCAGTGGGATCGCGATCCTTTCAAAGAAGAAAAAAGAAAGAAACGACGTTAAATTGCATTTTTTATGACTAGGGAATCTTTCTGGAACCCTTCTAGTGGCTGCATGATCGATAAATTAATACTTCGCGGCTTTCTCTTGATGAAGATTAATATTTTAACATTTTGACTGACATAAGAATCTCACTAAAATTTCATTAAGACATTCTGTGATTTTCTAAATACCTTCAAAATATTATTCACGATTATACATAAATTCATATCATTCATGATGCTGAAAATGGCTATGGTCTAAATTTAATATGGATGATATAGTATTCAAAGTGTTAAATATTCGATAGTGAAACCATCGCAGCCAATAAATAATTCTTGTATGCGATGTTACACTTAACCCGTTAACGCTCAGACCCTTAAATCGTAATCTCAAAAGTCTGTATCAAATTCACATTGCATTTTATTATTTTAAGGTCAACAGTATCGTATCGAGTTATTCGTCGTTTTCACTGTGTTGCATGCATACAACATTGGGCACTAAGGGTTACGATAGTAGAAAAGTAAAAGTAAAAGTAGTGCATTTAAAATGAATGATGCACCAGTACAGCATTGGGAGTTAAAGGATGAAGAAAAATGATTTCCGTCTCAGATGATTATGAAATAAATTTTCGAAAAATCTGCACGAAGAATCAAGAAAATTTTCAAGCCTAATGTAAGAGTGTTTGATCGCAGTGGTCGCAGAGGGATATCGAAAGCAAAATGATCGAACAAAGAAGAAGAAATAGAGCAAACCGTATCGAGCCATATCCTGTTCGAGGTCGTTGAAACCTGTCGGCGACAAGGTTGACGAGGGGGTGACGGCGATCATTAGAAACCGCGTCGACGCTAACTTGGCAGTCCCATTAGCATTTCTATACAAGCGTCGCTGCAACCAATGTCGTAATCGCATAAAGTTCGCGGCGGGACAATGGTCGTCGATTGAAGAGGGTCTTCGTCGATAACAATGGTCGTCTTAATCGGCCACTCGACCGACGACTGTTGCGACTTTAATCCTCTAATTTCTTATCTGCGATCCTGAGTAGCCTATTAATAGAGATTACTTTAATTGCGGATCAACTGGGACATCGTGATACCTGTTGCGAAATCTTTTCTGTTATTATTGGGACTCTCCCTTCGCGAAACTCTATCAGCATGTTACTCTATTACGATTATACATTGCAGAAACACTATGTCTAAAAAAATTTTAAAAGATTCAATCGCAAAATAACGTCATACAGGAGACTATACATACACCCCCGCTCAAAAGTATTGATATATTAGTTGTGATATATTATGTATACTGTTGTTGTTAGACGGTATTTATTGTTAAATTCTGTTACGTACATGTATGTAATGTATTCTAATAATATTCTATTGTTTCCAAGTAATTGTATCTAACGTATCAACTCAAAATCAATTCCAATTTTATATTATTAGTATCATCGAAAAAAATAAAATTCTATTGTTTCCAAGTAATTGTATCCAACGTATCAACTCAAAATCAATTCCAATTTTATATTATTAGTATCATCGAAAAAAATAAAATTCTATTGTTTCCAAGTAATTGTATCCAACGTATCAATCCAAAATCAGTTCCAATTTTATATTATTAGTATCATCGAAAAAAATAAAATTTTATTGTTTTCAAGTAGTTGTATACAATGTTCTAGTAATACATTACATACATGTACGTCACAGAATTTAACAATAAAAACCGTCTAACAACAACAGTATACAAATTTCATAAAAATGGTTAGTGTCCACATACTTTTGAGCGGGGGTGTATGTATCGAAACCACCCCCTAAGGATTCCATCGTCCCCAGGCATCTCAAAAATCAAACTCTTAATCTCCACAACTCAGAAGACTAATCAAACTTTATAAACTTTCTCCGCAGGGAGGTCCAAAAATAATGAAACCCTCAAAAACTATTTCAACTCTCATCGAACTCAATTCACCCTGCGGTTACCAAACCGAAATCTCTTTCTATCCAGACTCGATAAATTCCCCGAATCCTCCATAAATTCTCCTTTCAGAATCGCAAGATTTTCCCAGCATCCAACAGCAAAACTTTCTCCGCGAAATTTCGCTTTCCACGCGAGGACCCCCGGGGCTCCCTTTTCCCATGGCGAAACGACGTCGCGGACGCACCGGGGGCAACGTGTCAGCGCATTCCTGGGTCGCTCGTGCCTCGGAGAAGAGGAACGTGCGGCGAACACGCGCGTGCGCACGTGCGAGATAACCCGATCGCGCGATATCCGATCTAACGCGTGCCTGACCGCGTGTTTCCACACGCAAGCCGGCCCGCGGCGCGGCGGCCGGTCGCGCGATTAGCATGCGATTCGCCGGCGCGACGTCACGAGATGAAGCTGGTGAAGCTACCACGCGGACCGAGGAAAGCCGCTTTTCTTGGCAGCTAGGCTCGACCGGGAACTCCGTCGCGGAAGATTAATCCTGAGCCGCTTGGCAGACAACCTCGGCCGTATCGTTTCTTCGTTTGCTACAATGTTGGACAAGAGAGTGATGGGTCTGGAACGTTTCAAGAGCCCAGCCTTCACGTTTCGAGCCTCACTGGACTACTTTCAAATTCCATATTTTCTTTTTTTCTTAATTTAGGTGAAGGTATGTCAGACGACCGTAGAAAGTTGCAAGTTGCAAGCCTTTGTGAGTTATTTCCGAGAAATAAATTATTGGGCATGTAGAAATTTGTGTTGAAAACCATAGAATCTATTTTATTCCATCGTGAAGAATATTTATTTTTGTGTGTTACTGTTTCTACGACGCTGCGACCGCCTTGAAATATTTTTAATGTTATACAGTCCCTGGCCAGTTTATTAGACGCACTATAAAATATTTGTAATTGTATATGTTGCACTAGATTATATGCGATATTATTTACATTTACCCTTACAAATAATGATTTTTATATAGGAAATTTATGATACAGTTTTATTTCATATTTATTTTTTACATGTCGCCACATAATGTTAAGATATTGGCTATGGAACATAAGCAAGTATAAACTTGTTTCATTTGCGTTGTCGCGTGTTACAAGAACTGACGTGTTTATATGGTTTTGTTTAATGTATTTATTTGTCTTTCAGGATTAAACTACACGGTAGTTTGTTTATTGTGTGTGCAGCACGTTTGATAGCTAGAATTACTAGATTGGAACAATTTAACCATGGGTAAAAAGGGCGACCTTTCACCACGTAAAATAGCTGAAGTTAAGGCCCTCATTAATACTAAAATGTTTTCCAACCGCGAAATATCACGAAAGTTGATGGTGTCTGAAGCAACTGTGCGACGCATAAAGAAGAAAGTTGAAACAATTACAAATATTTTATAGTGCGTCTAATAAACTGGCCAGGGACTGTAGAAGGGTTGAGAAATGTATTGAAAATGGTCTTCAGAATAAGAAATGAGATGGGAGAATTATTAAAAGTTTGTATAACTGGTTGTGAAGCGCAGATTGAATAAAAAAATGAGAGCGACTGTATTTTCGATTAGTTTGCACTTGGCAATCAGAGCAAAGGAAACAGTCGCTCACTGACAATTGCAACGTTTGATACTAAGTAACATAGGTTCAATGATAGGTAACCTTGTTATTCAACCGTTCATCAAACCTTCTCCCCCTTCAGTTCTGCTCGTTTCCAACTAACTAAATAACAGACCGAACCGGAAGACTTGCCTGGTCGATTTAACGGTATGAGTTACAGGAAATACAAACACGCCGCGCCACGTCGATGAACGTGTTGGCGTATGCTACTGTGTAATAATTGCTAACGGCTAGAGTTGCATAAGACCGCAGGAAGTAAATATTAATAGCTCGGATCGACTTTGGAACTCGCCGTATTTGAACGTGCGATTACGGATACGCGTGAATCAAGTGTGTTATCGATTCTATGAATATCGACGACTTGGTACGTGCGGTCTGACCACTGCGTGGAAAAATCTACTGATTCTGTCGCGTGACTTTGGGTGGCATCAATTTAACCGTTATGTTGATATTAAATTTAATGGGGAAAATTAATTAGTAATGCTCGTCAAATTACCGTGTTGAATTTTTATATTAAAAATTATTCTCGAGCTTTATTATTTATAAATTCAACTTTTTGGTGTTTTAGCAGTAAAATTATAATAGCACTTCGAGTTGAACTTGGACTATGATAATTTTCTAATTATTGGAAGTTTGTTAATCGAGACACTATCATATTCAAGTGAACCCTTGCATGTTTTAGCTCCCTTGTTTACGAGGGGATATAATTTCCTCTTTCGAATATTTTGGAGTGGTAGCGAAGAGTGTAAAACAACCACACAAAGTTGCAGAGAACATCTTTTCCCCACTTTCAAGATATAAATTATTAAAAATGAGAAAATTTGTATTTATGACAGCTATTCCAAGAAGCAAAAATTTCCTCGTCTTTAATAATTCATTGCTCGGAAATGTAAGAACTTCCTGCGACTTTCTGGGATTACGTCATGCACCTTCATCTATTTTAAAAAACAATTTGTTTAACAAATTTCAAAGATATTTCAAAATGACTCCGAATTAATTCTGCCACGTATGTATTAAAAATGATGAATGTCGATGATGAATTTTTAACCTTTCGAGGACAATCATGTTCTTTGCGATTTATAAGTAAACAAGATTAATTTTAGAAAACTAGTTCTTTACTATTCCAGATTTTCATAGATCTCAGAAAAATTCTGAGAGATTCAACAAAGTCTCTATTAATATCATACAATTATTTATTACGTGAAGTGCTTGAAATATTTAAAAATAAAAGTACTAATTCAGAGAATTTTTTAATTTTCTAATAAATTAGAATAATATAATGTTAATAAGAAACAAAAATTCTAGATATGATTTAGACTGATTTCTTCCTATTTTTCTCAATATTAAAACAGTTATTTAAAAAAGAAAACTAAATTCCCAATTGGATTAAAAAAGACAGACTTATTGCATTTGTTTTTCTTCATTTTCCACGCCGCACGTGTTTAATGTACCGAGTATAAACAGAAAATTTCCACTTCTGCAAAAAATAAAAATCAAGAAGTCTTCCCACCTCAATCCAAGTCTCTCCTCCCCAAATCGTCTCGCATCGAAGCAAACTCGAAATCCACGACCCCATGGACCCTCTCCCAGCCTCCCACCGAAACTCTCCCGTCCCTTTTTCATCGGCATCGTCTTCGACAACGGTGGGGAAACGGCGCGTGCGGCGATTAGCTCGCACGGGCGTGACTCGTTAGCGTGTAACTCGCGGCGTAGGCGCGAGCGATGAAACGAGTTACATAAACGTCAAGTAGGAACTCGCAACGGTGGAAGGCCAATGTCCTGACCGGCGTACGAGTCTCGTAATAAAGAAAACGCGCGGCCCGCCTCCTCGGCCGAATGGTTTCTCTTGCCGATAACCGGCCGGTTCGTGGCGGGAACGCGAAGGGGAGCGAAAAACGGAGAAAGAAACCAGAGACCGCAATGTGAAAAACTTGGTGAAAAGAGTCTACTTTGTTGGCTGGTTAGATACCTGTCTCGGCGGAACGCGCTTTCATAAAAGTGCATCGTTTCCTGAAGCCTTTCTACTTTATCGAGGTCCGAGGAAAAAGGAGAACCGGGAGCGCTGCTCTGGGTGGATCCGACGAGCTGGATCGGTTCGTCGAGAACGAAAGTGTGCATCAGGTTCTAAATGATCGGGGGGAGAGTGGCTCTTCACTGGTGGGAATGTTGCAAGACGGGTATCTAAATACTGCAACATGTTGCAACGCCCACGAAGCTGCGTTATGGCCATCGGGAGGCTGTTGCACTTTGATTCGGTTTCATCGCGATTCGATCGACTTTATTTACGTTCCTTTCAGTTGACTTCATCTTTTCGGTGGAAATTGCTGCGATTCCAAAGA
This sequence comes from Perdita meconis, assembly GCA_030770465.2. Lineage (NCBI taxonomy): Eukaryota > Metazoa > Arthropoda > Insecta > Hymenoptera > Andrenidae > Perdita > Perdita meconis. Next base: position 7,142,951 of record JASKOS020000001.1, read on the forward strand.
TCACTGCGAATTGTTCGCAGCGATAGCAAATGTTTCACGACGACAAAATCGCGGATGTAGTAGAACATGAAAACCAACGTCCGTCGCTACGTCTGCCTTATGTTATGCTACGACGGACGTTGCGATGGATGGACATAGCCCTTAACTAAAAACCGGATCATTTCGGTCTACAGCTCAAATTTTATTTTACACATTTTAGAAATATAGTTTACGTATACAGGGTGTCTCAGGGTTTAAGGATCAAACTTTGTCAGTATATTCTATGGCACTAAATAAGAAAAAAATGTTATGTAAACATAGGTCACATAGAGCTTTATTAAAAAGTTATAACAAAATTACAGAATTCAAGTAATATAGGAATAGTAACCGACTTGCTGTTACCGCAAGCATTGACTCGAATAGATCAGCAATGTTTACGTTCATTATTTATTAACTCGAGACATTAATTAACTCTGGAAATAACAATGTCAAGTAGTAAATACATTGATCTATTCGAGTCAATGCTCGCAGTAACAGCAAGTCGGTTACTATTCCTATATTACTTGAATTCCGTAATTTTGTTATAACTTTTTAATAAATCTCTATGTGACCTATGTTTACATAACATTTTTTTGTTATTTAGTGCCATAGAATATACTGACAAAGTTTGATCCTTAAACCCCGGGGCACCTTGTATGTATTTTTCTGCTGCAAACATCTCGTTGCGAATTTTCGTGTTAATCTGTGGAATCTGTGAAGAAAATGGAAAAGGTCGTTTTTAACAAATTATTCCTGCAAAACGGGAGACAATTGCGCCCCGCAGTTGTCTAAAATTACAGCATACATTCTTTCCCACACATAAAAAAAAAATTTGATCCCACAAACTTCCTCACATTCCCAAGTCACAGATATGCTTCAAGCAGCAAAGAGAAACATCCACGGTACCCGAAACGTACACTGAATTCCAAGGTACCACTTAAACGTCAACCATATTTCGGCCGAGCTGCTATATAAGGTCATCAGCCCCCCCAGCCAACTAATTACCCCGCGACCGCCCCCGCGTTCGAAACTCGTCGGACGTGAGTAACGATCGAGGCAGCTCCGGCGCGAACATCGGAGCAATTTCGCAAGAAAAGGAGGACGGAAAGATCGGCGGGCGAAATCGTAAAAAGCCCCCGGTCTGGTAGCGGCCGGGGGACCCGCTAAGAAACTGCGTCTCCTTTTTGCTTCTCCTTCCAACGAGGTGGAGGGGAGGGGGGAGGTTTACGACGTCGTTTGCCCGCGGTCCGCGCCGTCGGACTATCGGGCTTTGTTTTCCACGGCGCCGAGGCACGTTAACGTAATTAGCCCGATAATTCCGTGCGCGGCGCATAAAAAAAAAAAGTCCGCGCGAGGAGTAAATAAGTGGAAATTAAATCCGGGCCTACAATGTCGGATCTCGGCGCCAGATCGCGCCGATAGCGGAGAAAACGCCGACGAAATCGCTTCCTTCTATCGGAAGTGTCTTTCACTTCGAACCGGCTCGTCTCCCGCGCACCGGGGAAACTTGCGTTTCGCCCACGTTTCGCCAGCGGCGCGAAGCAGAAAACTTCTCGAACCTGTTTGCGAAGTTCGCGATGGGAATGGAAGGACTTCGACGAAGGTGATCCGGCTCTGACTTCGGTTGGGGTCCAGTTTGGTGATCGGATTTGTTCCATAAGGAGCGCAATTCTATTGTGTAACTATCGTTTGGGCGGTGTTTCGGAGACAATTCGCGTGACAATCGACGGAGAATGAAAAATTGACGAGCCTCGCGATAAGAAGCCCGCATGCTCCGCGCAGTTAATAATACCGTTTAATAATACCGTTGTCAATGAATCTGGAGAAAATAAAAAAATTGCTTTGCCCTTCACAAATTTCGCTGTCATTCAGCGTCGGACGAAGCTGACGCGTAATTGATTATAATTATCAGAGTGGCTGCATCTCCCCGATAAGTGGAAGTCGCAGGACGCAGGCTGCCGTCCCGGCGACGACTTTCGCGCGACGAAAGACGATGAGGGATCCTCGAAAGAATCGTCTCCGCGATTCGAGAGCGTGCGGCGAAGAGGAGGCGAGACTTTCGAAAGTTCGAATGCACTTGCCGCGGAAACTTTCTTCGGGGACGGAACGGGGGCTCGAGAAAGCAACTTGCTCCGTCGCAGCCGCATTTCATAACTGCTCAACGTTCCGTAACGCCGACGAAGTAACTAACGTTCTGGCTAAATAACGCGAAGCCCTGCCGTTCCACGCCCCGACACGTCTGCCATCGTTTGCAGCGAGCAACAGGCTGCGCTTTACGTCATTGGGGTTGCGAATTTACTTCGGTTGGAGATTCGGGGGCTTTTGCTCCGACATGATTTAATCGGAGATCGGATTTAGTCGAGGGAGTCAAGATTTCATTTCGTTTGCTAAAGAATTTTTAGTCAAGTAACTGCATTATGTTGTATGGAACAGGAAAAGTTTACATCTTTTTTTTTTTTTTTTTTAAGGACAGAAATATATTTAGTTTGAGAGACATTTTGTGTAGTAATAATTTTATCAAGTATTACAATTTCTATATCATCCTGCATTGTTTCTTTAAGCAAAGAGAGAAAGAGAAAATAAAAAGGAGAAAGAATTTTGTTAGGCTAGCAAATATACATACAGTGTGTCCGGTTTAACTAGAAACGGTAGAATATCTCGATAGAGATTATAATTGTGGAAAAATAGTTGAAGCAAAATTTGTACGATATGGATGGGGACACTACTTGGTATAACAATTTTTACTACAAGTAAAAAAATGAAAGAGATTTCAAGGTCAACTTATATTTTTTAAATGGAATACTATATTTTTTTTATGCTTAAAACTGTAACGCTAGTTGCAACGAAACCAACGATATCCAACAATAGGTATTTCCGTTTTATGGAAGGTTGTCAAATCATAAAGTCGTTGCGGGTCAGGTCAACGCATGCTAACAGGAACCAGACTTCCAAATCTTTAGTCTAATGTTTTCTTTGTAAACGAGTTATTACCAACTGAAAATTAGTATATTGTTAACGGATACGTAAAATCCTTGGATATTATAAATTTATGGCTTTTATTTAAACTTACCAATACTTTTAATTTAGAATTTGATAATCCTTTATGTAAATTTCACCTCAACGTGTCCTCCGTCATTGAGAATACAATTTTCTCGTAGTTTTAAAAATTCTGCTTCAACGTTTTTTAGTGTTTGGTGTTTCACTTTCTGAAAGTGTTTACCAGAGTGAGTTTCCAGAAATTGTGGAAATCTCGTAAACTGCAATTTCGAGTGGGGCATCTGGCTAAAAATTTGGAAGTCTGGTTCTTCCTGTTAGCAGCGCGGTCAGGCAGGACCGCGAGCGGCAGGCATGGGACATGCGTTGACCTGACCCGCAACGACTTTATGATTTGACAACCTTCCATAAAACGGAAATACCTATTGTTGGATATCGTTGGTTTCGTTGCAACTAGCGCTACAGTTTTAAGGATAAAAAAATATAGTATTCCATTTAAAAAATATAAGTTGACCTTGAAATCTCTTTCATTTTATCACTTGTAGTAAAAATTGTTATACCAAGTAGTGCCCCCATCCATATCGTACAAATTTTGTTTCAACTATTTTTCCACAACCATAATCCCTATCGAGATATTCCACCGTTTCCAGTTAAACCGGACACACTGTATAAAATATCATTGTCAAAATTATATAAAATGTTGACAGTATGTAATTTAACTTTCAATTCATTATATACGTCTCTAAATATTTTAGTTTGCATAGAGATCCAAAGTCTAGCTATTTAAATAAATACAATGCATAATTGAGTGAAAAAAGACCTTAAAAAGTAGTAATATTAAATCCACTGTATTTGCAGAAAAAGTTACTTGTATTACTGCTACTCAAACAGGACGGAGAAATGCAAACTTGCAAAATAATAGGTGAATTCTGCTCACCGGTCAACGTGTTAAGGAACTATGTACTCTTACAGCTAGTCAACATGGGCGACCTTCCTGACCCAGAAAACATTCTCTTTCACAGTAAACACACATCCTTGAGTTTGCCTTGAACATACTGCCAAACAGTTAGAACGATTTACTTTTTAGAAGTTGACTGCGAACGAAAGTAAATGAAATATTTATTCAAAAACTTCTCACTGTAGAATAATTACACTTGGAAATACTTTTCTACTTAAAAGGCACTGCGATGTAAATGGTACTCTTAGCTTTCGTTTCTATGTTATAACACTATGTAACTTGAAAGTTATAAATGCATTTATTGCATGTTACGTTTCCTATTTCGTTTATTTAGCTCAGACTAACTGAAGGAATTAGTAGAATGTTGTATTACATCTTATATATCCTGATCCATTACAGTTTTATGTTAGGAAACTGCTGCATTTATTACATAATAAATAACAAATGCGAGGGAAAAAATTGGGTAAGTTTTTAGTTGAGGATTTAATCTACCTTTAATTTAATTTTTAATTTGCATAACGTGATTATTATTCACCATTTCACTGAACCCAAACCTTTCTCTTTGCATTTGAAGAAAAAATCGAATGTTACATGTCTACGAAGTTTCTTTCTAACTATTAGTTAACACTCAGTTATTCTTATTTTCCGTATTATGTAAATAATATATCAGCTAATAGCGCATACTATTTCCCGGATCTTGCGTTCTCCCAAACAAAAACAGATGAAAATGCAACTGCGCCCAAGTGCACGCACATAACACTATCCGCTATTCTGATTTCAGTGTCACCGGAGAAAGCAAATCCTATCACAATCTCCACCCCGTTCAGCAAACCAAACTCTCACCATTCTCCACGTCGGACATCCAATCACCCTATAAAATTCGCGAATCCACCGCGATTCCTAAAATTCGAATCGACTTCCCCGCAGTAAACTTTATTCAACCCTCTCCTACGATCTCCTCCCAGCGTTCGAGTAATCGAAACCCTGGCTCGAACTCTAAACGCTCGTTGCGAAAGATAGAAGAATGCTATATACCTGACCGAAGACAGGGTCGTTAAACGACGACGGCATCGTTTTCGTGTTTTCTGGTCGGCGCGCCGAGTCGCCAGGAATTTCGCCGATTCAGGGTCCTCCTCTGTCGCAAGTGCAGGCAGCTGGGAGCGCGGTGTTCGTCAGGTTACACGAACGGGGTCAACGACTTTCTCCGATTACCTGCGCGTGACACTGTCACTGAAACTGCCCGCCCGATTCGTAATTTTCAAGAGACGAGCGTCTTCCCCCCACCCGCCGCGCGGGAAATTACGCGCGCCGATCGAGAGGGAAAATCGTCGCGGCCGAGCCGGGAAGAAAGTGTTTCCGAGGAGGTAATTTGGTTAGAACGAGCAAGCGGAATGCGCTTCGGGCCATCTACCTAGCCTTCTTTTTCTTCCCCTCGCTTCCACGCGGACATTCCTTCTCTCTATTCCCCTTAAAGTGCGCCGAGACACGTTTTTCTGTCGGCACCGAAGTCGGTTGTTTGTTTGGAAAGTTTTGGTCCCAATGTTTTCGATCGTGGTCCCACTATTCCACTTTCGGTCCCGTTTTCGACACCGATAAAAGTTCCATTCACCCCTTTATGAATAGAATCATTTAATGGGAGAGCCTAGATTAGAAGGGTAACAAATAAATTGATTTTTCGAATTTTCTTTTTACAAAACTATTAAGTGAATAATCTCGAAATTTGCTAGATATGTTGTTTCATATTTAGACAATACAAGCTAATTTTTTCATTAAAAAATTGTCTTTAGCAACACACTTGTATTAATAAGTTTGTAGGACCTCATCGATTGTTCTCTAAAACGAAAAACCAAGGATTTTCTTATTTTTCATAAAATTACATTGTCTATGAACCTCAAAAACTGTAAGAAAATCCAAAATTGACTAATTGGTAGGATTTAAAAAGAAAAGTGATGAAATGATTTTAACCAAAAATTTTCATACTATTTATACACAAGATATTATCCAATTTCATTTTTTTTATCAAAGTTGGAGGTTCATCGACAATGTAATTGTATAAGCAATAAGAGAATTCCTGGTTTGTTTGTTTTAGAGAAGAATAAAAAGCTCCATGATACCCGCAAATTTGATACACTGGCGACATGGATTTATTTATGTACATCTACTTTTTTGTGCACAATTTGTTAACAATAAAATTAATTTGTACTGTTTAAACCTGAAATAACACACCATAAATCAATTTATTTTTAGCCTCTTAAACTAGATAAAGCTAAACTGTGTTAATATTCAGTAAAGTGCTTCGACGGTTCATAAATTCGATTCACGGCCGAAAAAAAGATCGCGGCGAACACGGCAAGGGATAAAATATGGAAGCGAATCTGCATATTCGCAATAATTGCGTAATTGGCAGAAATAAAATGCGCAAGGTGTCGACGCGCAGCGAGTGTAACGGGGCACGAGCCGGTAATTAGAGTTCGGAGCGAGCTGACCATATAATTCAATCTAAGCGTAATTAATTGCCTCCCGTCGCGTTGATATAATTCCATACACGCGTGTGCATCGAGATCCGACGTGTAGAAGAGAGACGCGTAACGGAGTTATTGGAATTCAGTGGCTCCGAAATTCGAAAAGTACCGTGACCCCGGTTGAAAACTCAATTTAGAGCAATTTAATCGACGTCGAAGGGTCCTTCGCCGTTTGCTAGGAAGACAGAGAGCCCCGACCGTGTTGCGGGACGAGCGAATTTGCATTTCCCCCGGCGCGGAAGTTCGCGTTGCTCTAGAAACCGTCAGTTGCAGAAGGTGGGAATGGCCCGGAAGGGTAAGAAAGCGGAACGGCGAGGAGCGGCGTTACACGTACTTGAAACTTGAACGTGGCTCGCGTCGCGTATTTTCTCGGGATCCCGATTGTTTTCTGCTTTCGTAACTGGCTTCCTGCTGCTCTGCCATTCAATCCTTGATTCTCGTTAAGAGATTATAATTGTCGGACAGGAGCGTAATTAATGGTTCGCAAGACGTGGAACATTTGACTAATGGAAAACTGTGCGAGCAAAGATTAGAAGCTTAGGTAAAACAGAAAGGAGATAAACGCTAAAGCGGTGTAAAAATTGAAGATAGTAAACTCTGTGTTTCTTATTTGATTTTCACTAAAGTATCACAAATCAATTTCTTGTGACTTATCCATGCAAATGATACCTAACATGGGAAACTTCGGATTATTCAGAGTTATTTATTTCTTACGTGGAAAAATTATTTATACAATTTATAAACAGACTTTCGGGGATACTTATTACAAGTTTTACATTCATTACATCAAATAAGAAGGCAAAGGATTTTTAATCTGAACTCCATAAACTGAAGTCTTTATGTTGTAGATCTTCCACTCTGTATTGTTGCAATAATAATATATTTAAACTTATTCTTTTTCAAATTCACTACTCTAATCTCTGTATCGAAGATTTAAAGGTGAATGAATTTTTTCAGATTTTTCCAAAGCCTTTTCCTCACAGAAAAAAATTACTTGATCCCTGAGTTTAATTTCCAAAATTTGCTTTTACTGTAGTATACAATCCATTTACATTTCTACAGTAATAACATATTTAAACAAATTGTTCATTCAATTCTTTATTCTAAACTTGATACGGAAGGCTTAAGATGTTTCCTGAATTTTTATCAGATTTTTCCAAAGCTTTTTTCTCACAGAATAAAATTCTAAAAATTGCCTATATATCTACATTCTTGCAATACTAATATATTTAAACAAATTCTTCTTCAACTCCTCTATTATAATTTTAGTGCAGAAGATTTGAGGATGCTCCCTGAATTTTTTCAGATTTTTCCAAGGTCTTGTTTTTACAGAAAAATTTCTTAAATAAGTAAAAAAATCTCTCTACTCATCTTTTTGGGGATCTTCACATTTAAAGTCTTCCACTTTTCATTTCTGCAATAATAATCGTATGTAACTTGTAATTTTGACAATAAAGACGTTAATATAAATAATAATAATAATAATAATAATAATATATTTTAACAAATTCTTCTATTCTAATCTTACAATTAGTGTGGAAGCTTTAAAAATGCTCCGCAAATTTTTTCAGATGTTTTCAAAGCTTCCCCAAAAACAAAATCCCTTGATTAAATTTCCAAACATCGTCGCCTTCACTGTATTTACCCGAAAGCACTCGTTTATTTTTTCCCTGCGAAAGCAGGAGGATTTACTCGCCACTTCCAAACTTTCTCATATTGAATTCCATCCATCCCAAGTTCCTCCAGCCATCCTTTTCTCCCTCCGCAGCTTTCCCTTATCGATCGAGGAACGTAACATCGGTCATTACACGAGCAAGCGGCGATAACGAAGACGATCACGAAAGCCGAGGTCGGGCGGAGAAAGTCGCGCAGGGTCCTCGAACGAGAACGATAACAACATCCACTGGGGTTCGAGAGTCTTCGAGCTGGCACGGTTATCACGCAATATTAATGGCGCGGCCATACGGAGGACTTTGTTTTCTCCCCGGAGACTGGGCGGTTCTCGGTATTTTTTATCGGGCGTTCCTCGAGGAACGCTCGGCGGCACGCCGAAACACGAGCGACGGCGCGCGTCGATTTCGCTCGCGTTTCCTTCGAAACGAGGAATAATTACTTGTCCCCGGCAGATGTTCAAAAATGCCAGCCCCCGGCCGCGGGACCCATTAGTTATTCTCGTCCCGTCGACATCGCCTCACCCCCGCGCGTTCCAACCCGTGGAAATTATGGAGCCGAGGGTCGGTCGCCGTTTCCGGCGACGGGATTTCGTTAATATCATTTTCACGCCCGCTCTCCCCGGTCGCGGAGTCGCGCGCTGGGTTTTCCTCCGCAACAGGAAACGGAAGGACGGGGGAAGCGGCGCGGGAATCGATCCTCCCGTCGCGAGTCTCAATCTTCAGTTCGTTTTTAATGAATGTGCGTGGAGAGCAGCGACGGATAATTGAAAGCATTGGCACGGAACCGCGTGTCCCTGATTGTTAACGACACTGTTTTCGCCGCGGTTCATTGACCACGAGACTTTTACGATCGAACGGACGCGAGGCGTGAAAGCGGGGTCCCGATTCTATCTCGCGTAATTATCCGGTGCGCGTTTGTTTGTTATCGGCGGCTGTGATTCATGTCGGGGAACGCGAACTGGAGGACGCAATTGTTCCTCGGGTCACGGGGGAGGAATATTCTTGGCCCGCGACGATCGCGGCCTCGATCGAAATTATGTAAGCCGAGATTTCGCTGCGACTATTTTCGAGTAATCTAATCGGCAGGAATCATTTTATCTATTGAGGCCCATTATAGTACGTCGGGTTATTGAAATCGATTTTTATACCTGCTACTTTGCTTAAGAATTTACTTAAGAATTTGGACCCGAAAGGTTCTCGGAATAATTGTTTTTGGACATGCTAATCGACTTTCGAAGCTGGTAATACTTGAAGCAATTACATTTACAATCTGACAGTTAATTGTAATTATATGATTGCAGTATTTTTAGCATTCTGTATGTATAATCCCCCTTTCAAGAATTATTTTTATACACATAAATAGATTGCAACATTAATATGTCAATTGGGAATCAATTTTTGGCTCGCAGAAATGAAATGAAATGAAGAGAATTTGTACCTCATTCCGTGTTCAGAAACCTGTCAAAAGAAATGAGTAAAAAGGTAAAAATAAATTACTAGCGTTGATAAATTTCTTCGCCTTTTACTTAAAAAATTTCCGGATAAATTCCAATCGCCGAAGAAAGTGCAAACAGTGCAAAAGGCGACGCAACGCGTTCCTGTTCCTACGCTGCAAAAGCGCCACATTGGACACGCTTTCCAGTGAAAGGATTAGAAGAAGAGGCGTCGATAGCGATTATCGATTCGAATGGCCGATGAACTCTCCGTTTCCGGGCTGTGTACGAGCTCCGTGGTCCTGCCCATTCGCAGTACCGTCTCCTATCAACGGTTATTACGTGATTACGAGGCGATTCGCCGACGCTTGCCAGAAGGAGATTCACTGCAGGCGCCATTGCAGCGTCTTCATCGAGCCGAGGGCCGGGTAAAAATAGTAGAAATACCTAGCGCGCCCGTTCTACGCACAGCTGTTACGCCACCGAGCGATCGGTAGCAGACGTCTGCGTAGATCGTTTGGATCTGGCAACAGGTACGACGACGCGATATTTTACGAGGGCATAAATGTTTTGTGTTGCGACTGTTTAATATTATATTGTTAGTCATCGCGAATGGCGTGAAAGAATGACCTGAAATCTCGGTGGCATTGTCACAATACTCGCGATGACGGTTAATAAGGGGATGAATATGTAATCGTGTGTAAGGTGGACTAACAAGTTGGAAATGCCAACGGGGGCGAAGTATGGATTCCGCGGAAACACGTCAGCGCCTACTTTGGGGCGAACATCGATGGATTCTGAAATAATTAACTTTCCAAGTATAATTCTTACTATTTCGAACTTCCAAGAAATTGAAAGAGATTGTGGAAGGCTTATTAAGGCTCGACTAATTGCTTCAGAAGTGAAGTCATCCGTGCTTTGGCATCTAGATCATAACTTCTCATTTTTGTATTCTTACATTCTTTACACTGTTTCATCGTCATCGTAGCTATGCTACATTTATTCACCACGGTGTTCAACCTCACTAATCACTGCGAATCACTGTAAAAAAGCGGGCCACCCCGTATATATTGAATAAATTAAATTAAATTAAAACATCTACTACTATATCTCGAACATTGAAGAGATTTAGACTTAGTAAATTATTCTACTCCAAATTAACGACCCACAGATCTACCTTCATTGATCTTATAAATAGAGCCATGATCGAAGCCAATATTCATATAAAACATGTTGATCTATATACAGTAGAACCTCGATTATCAGACCGAATATTTATAAAATAAAATACTTATAATTAACAGAACGTTATTAATTCATAGTTCAAGTTTTACTCTGAATTCACTGAACTCTTATACCTAATACAGTAATTAATTAAAACTCTAGATAATTATAAACCAGGGCAAGTGTGATCGGATAATCGAGATTCTACTATATTGTTTCAATTAATTCTGTTTATAAGTTGCTCAAATTACACAGGTTAGACTTTCATCGCTTATTGTCATTAACAATGCTATGTATACTAAAGAATTTTTTCTGTCAATAAATAAATTAACTTCCACAACAATTCTAAATTCCTTGGAACAGCTCGAAGCGAATTCCTTTAAAAAAATGAATAACGCTTCTCAGAAATTATTTCAATCGACTGTATAAAGCAAAACGAAAGGTGAACGACCCCTCGCCACCCCCACCGCGATTCGCGTTATCGTTGCATCATCGTCTTCGTGATAACTGGTCACCAGCGAGTTTCGCGTGTGTCCGATCAATTATGCCCCGCGAGGGGGACTCAAGGGAGGGAATTGAAATCACTTAGGGCAGCGGCCGAGGCAACGACACGCGAGAATAATTCGCGCAACGATTAGCGGACGAATTTATGGCTACTCGTAAAACGCACGGACATGAATGAGTTACAGTGGCTCGTAAACTGCACGTGCGCGCGCGAGCGCGGAGCAGACGAAGCCGTAATTAGTTGAAAAACGATTTACCGCGACGCTGGTGAACGTTCAGGTTCGATCCCAGTCATTGTTCCCGTCCCTCCCACGCTTCCCAATTTCCCTATCGACTGACTTTGGGTTATCGGTGTTAAATAATTGCCTCCGTTTATTGCTGACGCGAGTGATTTTCCTCGGCCCGTGTGACATCGACGCGTTGAACAGCGGGATGATTTAGTAATCGCGTTTGTTAACGACGAGGGATTGTTTGGTGAATTCGCGAGGTTTTTGACGACAATGGGATGGAAAATTGGTTTGGATATGCATTGGAAATTTTTTTTTTTTTTAGAGGGATTCGCACATTTTTGGATTGGAGTAGAAAGGGAAACATAAGGGAAAATTGTTCTACTAATCCTGCTACGTTCCTCTTAAAAGTCTAAATTTGTAAGAACATTAAGTACTGTCACATAATTATTAAAAAACAGAAATTTTGATAGTATGTTTAGTAACAGCAAACATTAATAGTAGCACTAATTTCTATACATTTTTGTTTAAATCAAACTTCGAATTCTTCAAATCGTTGAGAATTGGGAGCCCAAAGACAACGGTAACTCCAAACAAGACCCACTATCGCACAAGCTTCGAAATCCCCGAAACACCTTTTAACGGTTTCCCAAAGGAATGCCTGCTATCTCAACTTGTCCAGGTTGCGATCGCGTTATCGGTAATCTCGTTTCCCTGCCCCTTTTCCCCCAGAAGCATTTTTCCCGGCAGAGAGTCCCTCAAAGAGCGTCGCGGCAGCACGCAGGCATAAAGAAGGCGCGTGGTGACGCGAGTGCTCCACTTTCTTTAAACCGCGCGGCGGTGCATTAAAATCGCATCCCTGAACACGGCCCTTGGCGGAAATGTCTTCGAGCTTGTTGACGGCGATTGGATAAGACCTTGTCGAAGTGAGAACAATCGCAAGGAGACTGTCAATTGACTAATTAGCCCCGAAAAGTCGCGGCGATTTCGCATACTTATGCTTCTCACAAATATAAATAAATCGGATATTTTTCTCAGGTAACATCTCGTTGTTTAAGAGTGAACTTCTCAAGTTAGTTTAAGAATTTGTAAATACCACGTCTTATGTATTATTGTAATTAATATTTCATGTAAAGGGCTTCGCCCGTCTAATTCTTAAATAAAATAACAGTCTAATAATGTTTGAAGTGTTTATTTATTAATATCTGGCACTGCAAGTTAGAAACTTAAGACAAAAAAAATTCGAAATGATTGCGTTCACTTTTCTTACAAATAAGTAATGCATTAATCTGTATACTAAATAAAAACAATTTTTTAAACAGCTGTTAGAAATCGTCTATTTATATTTATTAACTTCCCGATTTATAGGGAAGTTATTGTATTTTTTAGATATTCAAGTTGACCGAAGTCTCTGTAGAAGTAAGTCAAAGAAGTCTTCCTTGAAAATTCGAGCGGAAACAAAGATTTTCCCGTTTCCCGAAGGAGTTGGTCGATCAACCAAGAATTTTACGAGCGCCTTGGTCGATTACGTATCGCGTTACTCAATTGAAAGTTCCGCGAGATGAGATATTGGCCGAGAAAGTGGCGAAAGAAACCTTGCTCGCCACGCTTCCTCGTTCGCGTCGATTATAAAGCGGCGCGGTAAAAATCGTCAGTCGCGCTCGAAGAAGAAGATCAATTAAAAGGAGGGACTCGCGGCTGTCGAACGGGAGCTCCGTTGCGCCCGAGGAAAAAATGTTACATAAAACAGAAGCCCTGGCAAGGAAATGGGCTCTCCTATTCGTGCCTGGTACGAGCCACGAAACGATTCCAGAATCGTCTCTTATTCAAATGACTGCCTTGTGCGGTGCGCGATACTTTACGAGCGAGGAAAATCGTTCTGAGGAGCCTGGCTGCATTGTACACTTTTGTGCTCTTGTGAAGATTATTAAAGACTAAGTGAGGAAAAGCGAGGAAAAATTTCTGATCAGAGAGCTTTTGAAAAAGAGAATATCTATTGATGTGGAGAAATCGTTGTGAAGAAAAGATAGCAAGAATTTATCTTCTCGATGAAGTGATTTCTCCCATAAAGCTCAAAACACTGCAAATACAAACAAAAAATACTGCAAAATTTTCAGTTAGAACCAAAGAATAGTTTTGACCAAAGTCTTGTCAAAGTCAAGGTATAAAATTTATCATCTCCTCTCATTAGATAAAAGAAAAAATTCAGTATCTATCAAGATTTCACTAGCCAAACGCGAAAATTTACAACGGCAGGGAATAATTGTTTTAAATTAGAAGTTAGCAGCACTATAATTTTTCAGTCTCAATTTGTTCACAGTGTAAATTAAACATTAAGCCGTCGCGTCTGCGAATTTTCCACCGCAAAACATTTACTGTAGCTGCGAAAAATTCACAGTGGTCTCTGTGATCTTTTATAATCAACACAAATTGATTTATACCGTCCAATCAAAGTCCAGAGTTCTAATTCCTGACTCGCTCTGAGGACCAAAGCTTTTCCAAACCTGGAAACGAAAGAAGTCCCGCGTCCTCCTATGCAAAACTCGATACTCGATCGTTAATCGTGAGTCCCGCGGGTTAGCCGCGAAAATGGCGCGTATAATTAGCACATAGGGGTTGAAAAAATGTCGGGAAACTTCGTCACGTCCGCGAGCTGTTGATCCTTTCCAGCGGAACGGTATTGAGGAAGGTTACGGAGAGACGAGGATGACGCAAACACGCAACGAACAAGGCATAACCAGGCGGAGGCACGGCATAACGGAAGAAGGGAGACAGCAACCCCGGTGGCGTAGGACGAACAGGGATGGGTAGATATCGAAGGGGAACCGTCAGGGAGGGAGGGACCCTCGAGCACAGGAAAGAGGGTGTCGGGGACAGAAATAGACGAGCGGGCTCGTGTAGAAGCCTCGTGAGGCTCAACCTTCGAAAACGCGATGTGAGCCGCGGATGCACGTGAATCTCCTCTCTCTCTTTTCCCCTTCGTAACCCTGTCTTTTTTTTCTATTTCCACTTTTAGACGCCCCGCCCTGTAACCGATTCTCCCTTATTCTTCGCGGCTCGTCTGCGTCGCTTCGATTTTGGGACGACCGGGTCGAAGAGGGATTCGGTTGGATGGAGGATTCGGTTTTGCACCTGCTCTTTGGGGTTAATTTTGGCTCTTGGAGACAGGGAATAGTGGAAATTGATTGAATTAGTTGGTCGAAAAGTGGAAACGTAAATGTGGCGAGAAAGGGAGAGAAGTTTGGGGCTGCGGCTATTGAGGGCAATGGGAACTTTAATTGGATATAGAGTTGGTCTTGCATGGAAAATAGTAGACCTTAAATTCTGCTAAGAAATTTTTTAACTCTGCTACATTATTCTTGAAAATCTCAATTTATAAAAATATTATAATACTAACATATTATTATTAATGTACACAGTGAAAATTTTTATAGAATTTTAAGCAGTAATTGAATCATTTGTTGAGTGTAGTAAAATACAGAATTCGATTAATAAATACCTGAAGACTGTAGCAGAGTTAATTAAATACTTAATAAATTATTTAAATAATGAAGATGTTACGTCTGTAATTTAGAAAAATACACAAACATCCCACGTCAATGATAATATTCTTTTAAGTATTAGTTAATTTTGTAAGCAATTTTCTGGTTTTTAATTTATTTTAGTTTCTCATTTCATCGACATAAAGTAGTAAAAAAATTTACTTTGATATTTTCATTATAGAAAAGTTATATTAAGCACAAAATATATATGTAATAATAAATATTCCCTGTTTTACAACAAAGTTGCCTTTAGTAAAATGATTTCTAAGATAACCTGAGATAGATACATGCATTATCTGAGGCTAGAAAAATTAACATAAATCAAACCCTACCTCATTTGATTCAGTAGTTATTCTTAGAAAAATTTTGGAAGCGTGCTCAAATGCTCTTCTGCCTTCAATTCCTTGGTCCACGATTTTTCTTAGTTTGGGAACATATATATCATTACCTTATCAGTTATCAAACATTAAATAGAATAACTGACTATTAATTACAAAGATAACTTCAAAAAATAATACAACATATCTTGCATTATTAAAGACTAATTCAACTTAATCAATTAGAGAGTCAACTTAAATATAACAAAAAAATTCTAAAAAAGATCATTCGATGACAAATCATAAATAAAAAAAATTGAGACGAAGAAGTTAGTCAATCGATCCTCGTATCAAACGCCTCTAGGCAAACATCAAAATCCGACGAGTGTCAGAATTATCCAATCCCCGGTTGGTTACTTCATCGAAACACAGTCGTCATCGGCGAGTCACAACCGTGACAGAGCTTCATGGCGCATTGTCATGTGTAACAGCCGGCCGTTGTAACAACGGGCGTAGCGATTTCTCCCGTCGGTTCGTTTTTGTTTTCTCCGGGCGACGTTCCGAGGAAAGAAGTGGCTCGGTTGAAAGACCCATTCGCGCGAACGTAACCGCACGCGCGTGCGTGCGCGCGCACACGCCAAGCGGAAACGCGAACTCAGTTAAGTAGCGTAATGTGTGACTGCCCCGACGTCGAAGGACCGGGTTCATCGACCACTTTCTCTGGCCCCGATCTTCTTTCCCAATGAAATCACCTCGGTCGTATTTTTCTGCGGTCCTTTTTCGCGACCAGAGGTCGCGGAATCGCCGCCCCGGCGCGGCGCGGCGCGGCGCGGCGTCGGAACGCACGCGTGACTTAACCTCTTGAGTCACCGACTCAAGTCACCGACTCACCGGGATTTCGTCACTCGAACGTGCTGCACGGAGTTTACTAGGCAATAATACACCGTTGCTCGTTATCGCCGATTCTTTCGCAAACGCGAATCGCGTTTTTATTGAAGCAGTTGTTAGGCTAACGTCTAACACTCTTATTGAAGCAATTATTACGCTGACGGCTAACACTCCGATAAATGAGTTCTCAGTGTACCGAGATTCGTGGAAAAGGTGACGTAATATTATTTCCGTCGCGTCCACCCACGTAATACGGATTCATTCACGCCCCAACGACGCGGTCCGAGGAGAGAAACGGTCCTCGATAACGCGATCGCCACGTGACCGTTTTAACGCCGAATATCGCGGGACAGTTCCGGTTATCGCGGACAGAAAAAGAAACACCTCGGCGATACGATTCGACAGCCTGCAGACCGACCAGGATACGATGGCGACGGTTTCTATCGCGTTGCGGACATCCTGGATGCGTCCGCGACAGCCTCCCGTGGACGCGTGTCGTTAACCTTAGCGACTTGCGTTGGACGGACCGATAACTATGTGCAACGTATCCAAAACTCAGGTTTTCGTGTTGAAACGCGGCAATGAAATTTGAAAAAGTCGTCAAACGCCGTCTGTGGTTTCGAGAATGAAAAGGAAGTCGGTTTTGTTGTTATACTATCTGTTTGTTCCGATGCGCAATACTTTAGCGTGCGCATTGCGCATAGACTGCGAATGTTTATGCAAATTCATATCCTCAAGAGCATAAAAAGAGAAACAACTTAAATAAAAGTATCTTTTACCTTCTGAATATTATAAATCTATTCAATTTTCGGTATGTTTTGTATTTTTGCAGCTATGCACATTCCTGTCCGTTTTGTCACGTTTAAAATCCTCATAAATGCATAAAAATCGGCAATTTAGTTATGTAGAATAGAGTTTATTTTGTTTAATACCGTAAAACGGAGTGTTTAAAACGAAACTTTAGATCAAAATAATATTGTTAAATAAACATTATAAATAGCAAAAATATTATTTACCATGATTTAATGATATTTACCAAAGAGTTATTTCTCTTGAAGTTTTGTTTCTATTCACTTCGTTTTGCGGTACTAGTAAAGTGTTTTGTCAAACATTGCGTCGAGCGATAAGAGTATTTTATAGCTCTTCATTTCTTTCATTGTTCCTGTAAAACTACGTCTCCCCTCTTTTTTTAAAAATTAGGCTGGTTGAATATGAAACGAAGATTATGCTATCTTGCACATAAGATTTTGTCCTCGCACTCGCCTTTCTATTCGTTCAAATTGATCCATACTCATTCCGTATTATCAACGCACTAAAAATAATAATAACTACGTTGTTTTCTTTCGATTTCATCCCAGAGATTCGCGAGAAGAAGTATAGTAATAATCATAGTAATAATCATAGGATCCCTGATTGATTGAGGAAATCAAAATAGTATCGCATCGTGCGTAAGAAAAATTCTATTTAGAAAGATCTAGACTCTCATAATTTCGAACCCCATCCACCGGCGATCCACCCACCGTTTTAAATTAGAGGAGGGCCACTCGACACGCTTTCCTTTGCCAGTGTTTTTCCATCCGTCGACGTTGAAAAGTAGAAAAAGGAAGAGGCGAAGGGCCTCTTGACCCGATGCCACCGTCGAATAGGATCCGTTCGTCTCGAGCTTATTGATATCGATACGCCGACCCGCGGCGATTTACTTGATAAGCGGGGAAGCTGCACTCTGAATGCATAACCGACGAACCGGGAATCGCATTACCATTAACCTAGAATATAATACCGCTTTTAAAAGATGATCGATGACGGCCGATCGGGCGCAGGGAGGACCGGCAACGGATTATTTTGATCGAGATCCTTTGAAACGTGACCCAGTTGCGGGACGAACCCGCGGACCTCTTCCCCCCTCTCGCGGAAGTCGTTGAAAGGGAAAGATGCCTCGCAGGAATATCGAAATAATTAATCGGTCCGTGCAGCCTCGCTTCGAGCCGTTCAATTATGAATCGAACGAGGATCAATGGGGCCCCTTCAACTGCCATTTCAACGCTCGTTATCGATAATAAGACGCTGCAGCGCGATGAATGGGGCGAAGACAATGAAACATAAAATTGCGGATGATTGTACGAATGTCGGAAGTGACGGTTTATTAAAATGCCTCCTTTGAAACGGCTGGGAAGAGCAGAGGGAACTTCGGTTGCCCGTTCGATTGCTATTTCGAAGACGTGGATGCTCGGTTGTATCTGACTCGTAATTGGGTCGATTTTTTATGTAGACAGGATTTTTGTCTCGGCGATAAAATAGCGGTTGTTAGTTCTTAGAATATAAAGTCTTTTTATGGTGATTGTAATAGTTTGGCGGAGTTTGGAGAACTGATAGGATTTAAAATTTAAAGGGTAGAATACCCTTTAGTGTATGTACAAAGACGATTGCAAATAATCGTAACGAGTCGCTATAGAATGATACGGTTAATTGAAAGACGAAAACTGGAAGAAGAACAAAATCAAGTATTTTGCCGAATTTTTCTACATTAATAAAGAAACGGTTTAAGCTATTATACTTATAGAAAGCTGATTCGATCTAAAGTGACGATGAGGTACCGAGTATCACATAGATTAAAACAACTGTATATTTAATTTTGTCTTTGCAAGAATCTCTATGGTTTCCTCTTGTGTCTTTCACCGAAAATAAATTCAGGACTAAACTGAGTGTTGCTGGACTTTAATTGAAAAGAGGTTGTGTATCGCCTCGATACAAGGTCTTTTTATAGTGATCGTAATAATTTTGAGGAGTCTGAGACTCATAAAATCGCCTCGATGCGAGGTGACGACGTAAAACCGACTATCGCCTCCGACCAAAACGACTCCGTAATTACTCTCTTTATGGGCAAAAAAATCTTCACCGTTTTCTTCTGCGTCTCTCGCAAAGAAAAAAATATTCCTTGCCAAAAAAATTAACAAGCCTTTATTCCCAATCCATTCATCGTCGACCTAATAAACCACATCCTCCCCAATTTAGTGAACCACAAAGCTTCGAACGGGCTAAACGCGCCCTCGGCACCCGTTTTCGGTTCCCCGCAGAAAAGAATTCCCGTTTACCCGTCCGACAGACGCGAAACGATCGAGCGACGCGGAAAGTGACAAGAGGCGGTCACGAATCGATCGGGCGAAGAGGAAGTCGCGGGGACAAGGAGCGGATCCGGCGGGATAACGTTGGAGAAGTAAGACGAGACGAGGCTGCGGAGTAAGTGTGTCGTGGTGAAGCGGTACACGCGACGGATCCTCTGTCATAATATGTAGTTTCACAATGGCGGCTATCGAGGGCAGAACACCGTTAGTTCCTTCGTTGCTGGTACCGTGTTACCCAGACCCCGGCCTCCGCGTTGCCTGCAACAAATCCTCCCTCCGCCTCCCGTGCCACGCGCCTTCTCTTTGCTCTTCTCCGCGGTAGCGTGTCACGTACAGCGGTAACGTTAGTGATATCAGCGAATCGCGACGACCCCCTCCCGCGCCCCTCTTTTGCAGAGGGTTTACCAGAGAAATTAGGGTGGTAACTCGAAAACGAAACCTTTTGGGGTGATTTAGGGGCTTTAGGGGATTAGGCGGAATTTATGGTCTGTCGTGCAAAAGCGTGGGTTGCTATGTTTTAGGATTGGTGGAAGTTGAAGTGGGTGTGTTTAAGACTTATTAGGAATTTATTTTATGGAGAATTCAATCGCTTTCATTAAGTATTCGCTTTCATCAAATATTTTTTTTATTTCTTTTGTTTGATGATCAACAATATTTAGAGTCAGAATCTATAATTTTTCAAAACACTTTTTCTGCACAAAGTGCCACTTATAAAGTTTGATTCGATGATGGTATTAATATAAAATGCTTCTCCTGGTTTTTGGGACTGTTCATGTTCGTTTCTCTTATAATTGAACAAAGACTTTTTTACACTTCGACCGAAGATAAGAATGCAACATGTATGTTTAACTTATTTATTTACTTATTAATTGCTTCAAACCGCGCATGCGGCTTCTACAGCAACTTGTATGTATATAGTTAATTTTTCAAAGCACAAATTAAATAGGGATTATCATATTTCAAACATGATGTACAAGAGATTTTAAAGAATTGATAACCAATTTTACATAGATTATTTCTGGAAAATGATAAGGATACTCAGCAGGAATTTATGTGATCGAAATACCGCTGACAATGTGATTAGGATCGTGATTTGCTTCTTGAATAATAAAGAAACATTTTTCGTGACCAAGTTCACAGTCCTATGACCTAAATATAGGTCAGAGTCCGGACTAATTACATTTCTATTAGATTTCGTTGAATTTTTAAATTTGCCCTTTTTTAGTACTTCGGTCTTTTTCGAGTTAATTTTCGTATTTCATCGCACAATTTTTCTAATTTTCTAAAAAAGTCTAACAAGGAACATTTACGTTTACATTTACGTTTTTTCCTTATAGGCAATCAGCCATACTGAAGGGGTGCAAATCACCCTCAATCTTAGGAATGAATAACATATTTTAGGAACAATGAGAGCTAAATAGACTAATGATTGAAATTGTAATTTGTGCTTTTTGTGCAAGTGATTTTTATTATATAAACAGATTTACAAAGATTGTATTTGTGTAAAAAAATTAGGAATTTTCATATTTTTGGCGAATTTCTTAAAATAAATGTTGAGCGGTTTCATCATTATTTGTACACACAAACTATATACAATATTTAGACAAGAAATGCGGATAAGAAAAAACTAAAAGTTCCAATTGAAATAAAAAAATCCAATTTACCCATATTTTTTGTCTACATAGTTTTCATGTGCAAATGGCGAAAAAAGCTCAACGTTTAATAAAAGAAATGTACCAAAAATATGAAAATTCTTGATTTTTTTAAAACAAGTACAATTTGTGTAAATCTCTTTATACATAAAAATACGTGTTAAATATTTTTTCGAGTTCTATATCATACTAAAAGTGCATTAAAATGTACGTGTATGGATTGGATAATATCCCTTGTAAGAAAATGATTACCAGTATTTATCTCGCTTCTTTCTGAACGCTGCACGAAACGTTTCCCAATAAAATGATACACAAATCAGGCTTTCCAAGAGTAACAAGTTGGAATCAATCTTCCGATTAATTTTTATCGATCGACTCGCAACACAGTGGATTCTTCGATTACCGAAGAATCGAGGTCCCCGCGACGAAACGCGGCGTTACGGTACCTCGTACCACATTCGGCGGTCCCGCCGTGCCGGTACGATTGTCAGAAAGCTCGGCCCGGCTTTAAAAAATGATTTAACAGTCGTCAATCTTTGTTTTACGCCGCGGTTTATATTCCCGTTCTTCCTTCCCGTGTTCCCCGGTCACGCTACGCCGCGCCGCAACCGCGCTTTGCATTCGGCCCGAAATCGCCGAAACGGGACACGGTCCCAGGCGTTACACTCGAAATAAACGGTTGGGCCTGTCCCCGCGAAACGAAACAACGGGTCTGGCCGCGACCGCAACCGCGTCGCTCGCATCACGTCCCTTTTTGTCCTTCTTTCCTCGGTCCGCGAATTTCGTGCGTCCCGCCGGAACCGCAGAACGAACTTCGCGTGCGACACCTGAGTCTCGCTCGGGGCTCGAGCGCAGAGTCCCCTTCCGAGAGTCGAATCCCAACGAAATTGAATTTCTACTCCGAGATCGTTGTTTTTCTCCGAGTTCGTCGATCCGATTACGAAATCCCAACATCGGGATCGCCCTCAGGAACGGACGTCATCGCGTCTCGAATCCACTGGAAAAGATTGCAACGCTCGCAGAATTTTCCTTTTGCGGCTTGCGCAACGAAGTCTTGAATCATCGGGGGGCAGAAATTTATAGGAAATCCGCGGCGGTTACGGCTTGCGACATTTCCGCGGCCACGATCGATATCAAGCCGAGACGGCCGAACGATAAGCATCAATAAATAAACCGATTGCGTCGAGTCGTTAGCGTGATCCGCGTAATTCGCATATAAAGGAACGTCGCTGCGATTGCGCAAACTTGGCGATAACGGGGGTACGACTATCGCGGTTTCTTAAGCGGATTTGCCTCGCGCCTTTCTTCATTCATAATCGTTTGTCACTGTAATGAATTATGCGCTCGCATGTTGACGCTGTCTAGAAAATAATTGCCTCTTCCATATTGTCGCCTGCTTTGATTAAATTAAAGCTGAGTTTACCATTAGCAATTTTTATCGACTGACCGAGTTCTTCGGATTCGAACTGTTCAAAGTTGTCTATGAAATGAGATTTCAGCTTAGCTATATATAATAATGCAAATGCAGTTTAATTGACCGAACATTTCTTGGTGTGTATCATTTGGAACAATTAAAATACTGATAATAACTTTCAAAAATTTTTTCTAAGCGGCTAAAATATTATCAAACACGTAAACAAAATTTTCAACATCATGTCACTGTTCATTTCTCCCCGAATAAATTTCCAAAGATGTAAAAGTAAAAATTGTCCATTTAGATAAAAATATCGTCCCCTAAAATGCAACTAACCCACCGGAAAGAGTTATGTATCACGATTGTTAGAGGGTGTTACAAAAATATAAGAAGTTTTTAGAGGGTCGTTTTGAACGGCGGCACGATGGGGCAGTTAGATAACGTTTATTTTTTTTATTCACGCAGATTGAAATAAAATCGAATGTCGAATGTCTATGTCAGACGCCCCACCCAAAAATCTGGATCTCCACGCGACGACGAACAATGGAAAGGATACGGTTCCCGTCTGAAAACGTAACGGGAGATCCGTAATGAACACCCGCAACATTATTTCGCGATTCACGAGGCTCGCACAAAGGGGGGCCTTCTCGAGGGCCCCACAAAGGGACAATGATCGAAGAACGCAGGAAATCGATCGGAAGACCACCGCTAGATCCTGCCTCCTGTAGGGGCGCGGATTTGATCGAGAATCCCGTTTTTTCCTGTTCATTATTCTCCCGATGAAGGGAAGGGAGCGTGTTACCCCGTGACCCCGATTCGCCCCTATTCTCCTTCCGCGTCCTTTCGTTTGCCCGGATCGAACATATGGGATCGCGAAGGTGGTTTTTCTTTTCCTCGATTACGGACAGAAAGAAGAGAAAAAGAACGCGAACGGTTTCAGCCTGGGTTATGTAAAGATCGGTCGGCTATTTCGAGTCGCGTTGCAAGTTGCAATATCGTCGGGGAATTAATTCGCGCGACGTTAGCGGATTTCGCGAGTCTTAACGGCGCGATGAAGCTCGCTAATCCGCAGCTGCGTGACCTATCTACTTGCACCGGACACTATTTCTGTACGGGACGATCCGGCGATTTACGATTAATCCTATTTTCGACGGCGATTTTCATTACCGATGCCACGTGCCCACCTGGGTCGTCGGCCGATCATTGTAACAGCTTATTCAATCGCCTCGGTCTTTTGCCATCTTCGACCGCTTGGCAAAGGCAACGAGCGTCTTCGCTCAAGATCCTGGCAATTATAGATGGATCGCTAATTGTCAAGGTATGCAGATTACCAAATTTCATTATCTTTGTTCAGGTTTTTCAAAATGAAAACTTTCGTAAAGTGCAATCGGCAAAAAAATGATCCAGCAATTGTACCAACTTCGCTCTCAACTTAGTAACTTCCGATCTCTTCCTACTCATAGATCCTTCAAAGCTGCCTGTAGCAAATTCATCCATACTCACTTTGCCTAATCTCTCTTTCTCCTTCTCTCCTTTTGTCCTAGACTTATGCATTAGCTCACTAATTCATTAGTTCTAGTTTAGTTTTAAGTTTTAAGTTTTAAGTAAATGTTCATTTCTGTTTACATTCGGGTTAGGTTGCAAAACAGTCTATGACTGAACCTCGCCTTTACCGCACGAATTGTACATGTTCTTGTCCTAACACAACACAATTATGGTAATAAAGACGTTAATAATAATAATAATAATAATAACTTCTTTCTGTGTACTGAAAAAACAATTGCCAGGGATTCGCGACTGCGACTAATCAGTGGATGCGTTTGAAACGAATCTGCGATTGCGGCGATCCGCGACGCAGAAGAGAATCGTGATCGACGGCCAGGGAAGACAAAAGGAGTCGATGTCGCTGTGATTTCGACAAACGCGTTGATCCGCGGCGCGCTAGTAAATCTCGCGGCAAGGTAAATGCATAACACATTGTTCGGTTTGAACGCGCCGTTGCGGCACGATATTTCGAGGCGGGACGAGTTTAAAGCCTGGCCCGGTACCAGAGCAACGTAAATAATAGCTAATATCCGTGTTATGTAATGGCCGACCTCGAACTCGGTCGAGTGTACTCCACGTGCTCCGTTGCCCTACTTTCCGAGGCCCGAAATCTCCTCCGTTTTCCGCTTGATGCACCGATGTCCTTTTCCGTCCGCGCTTCTATTAATACTGGCCTAGGAAGTCGATCCCTGAACCGCCACGCCAGGCTACGGTCAGTTCTTCGATTCGATTCGCGTGGGAATAAAAAATTGACCACTTCTGACCCGCGTTACGACCCGGGGAAATAAAAATGGACAAGAATGGAAAGGGGAGGATCAGGTCGCGCTGAAGTTTTACTTTCCTTCGATCAATCCCTCATTATCGTGACGAGGTGTCGCAGTATTTAATTTACGCGCAAATGGCAAACGTTAGCGCAATAAAGCCCGCAAAGAAACACAAAAACAGAAATAAATAAACAGCAAGTTACAACATTCAGCCGATAAGACACGCTTTCGGTTCTTTATCAGTGTTTGCAAAACGTGAAAATGCATAAACATCCGCAGTCAACACACGCGATAAGAAAATTCCAACCTACATCGTCCCGAACTCCCCTTCGAACCTCGGAGGAATCAACGTCGAAGATTGATGACCAACCCCCCCCCCCCCCCTTCCGCCGAGAAGAATTCCCCCGCGGACGGCAGAAGCACACGGAACCCGAGACTCCGGGACAGCGATACCGGCGGGACTTTATCGGCACCGCGAATCTGGCCACGGTTTCGCAACCGAGTTCGCGATTTTTATCGTCCCGATCGAGGACGCAGTTTCGCGCGGATCGCTAGATACCAACCGACCCTGACGCGCTCCGTAATTCATCCATTACGATCACGGCCGAACTGGGAGCCCAGCGCGAAGAAAACAGCCAGGGTTTTTTCTACCGGGTCCCTCCCCGACCTTGAGGGCCTTGCCCCTACGCCTGACCGTGATCGCCGACCCTCAAGGTCAACGGAGTCGCCCCGCGGGACCGAGGCGACAGGCGACTCGCGAATTCTGGAACGACACGGTGAATCAGCCACCGGCGAGGATGATTCAAAGACGGCGACGCGGTTCCCACGACCGACGCGACGGAGGAAATATTCTTCAGGAATTCGTCATAGAAAGCACGATCGCGCGAACCTGATTACCCGGCGCGGCGCGTTCGATGAAGCGAACCACCTTGGCTGGAACTCGTCTTTCGTGATTTACCGCCTTTCTCGAGACGATAAGTCGACGATTCTCGGAAACGAGGATAATTGGAACGTGACATTGTTCGGGGAATCGTAATGCGTATGATTCTTGGGCGCTTGGATACGCTTCTTGGCGAATATTCGCAGTTTTCGCGAATGTTGACTGTGTTTCAACTCGACGAATACATAATACAATTTTTAGATAAATAAGTTTATATTGCAACATAAGTTATTTGTTCGTATTTTTATTTTTAGTTTTACTGCATTTTAACAGATACGTTCAAACTTTCTTTTTTTAATGTTCAAAGAAAAAATTGAGAGAAACAATTTTACGTGGTTTTTTTTATTCTTTAGAGAAAGCAAAAAGATTTTCAAAGACTATTCTATTAGGATGAACGTTAAAACTGTACCTTAAAGCTTGAAACAGTAGAAAATAAATTACTATAACTTTTCTGAAGATACACACATCCATAGAACAGAAAAAAAATTGATTCACTAAGTGTTCCAAAGAACAATCATGTTCCAAGAATCCAGAAGACGAAGAAAAGACTCAACCATAATAAAGAAATTCGAGTTCGGAGAATCTTCAAGAAACTCTAATTGACTTTTCCACGATCCCCGCTTGGAACTAGATAACTCCTTTCGTGAGATCACTGGAACGAAATTAGTGTCCATAATGAAACTAAATTACGCTACCACCCGACACTCGAGCACCAATTATCTTCGATCTCCAGTTACTCGGCGGCGTAATCGGAGCGCGTGCTCCAAATAGGGGGTCCGGATAATCGAACGGAATCGAATTGGATCTCCTAGCGACACAATCGATCTGAACACCGATAACGCAGCATGTGATCGAAATTTTCCTCCGATCCAGAAGAAGAGTTCTTCCTTTTCCGAGAGAATTCTTCGCAGAGATTTCCTTCGGAGTATCCTTGGAAACGGAGACGTCGCGAGGGAAGAAAGCGGCTCGAGAGCGCGGAGAAAAAGCCGAAACGCGTTCGTGTTTGCATTCGCGTGGCCGCGATTGTGTACGTTGCGAGAAGATCGCGAAGGCTGCTTTCTCCATGGCGATCACCTAGGATTTCCTGCCTAGCCAGCACGTGATCTTGGCGTTATACGCTCTGCGGTTACGAGCGTGTTACGTGAACGGCTAACTTGACTTCGACCGACGGACATTCCATCTTCTTCCCCCATGTTGAACGAGAAACACCTTCGAAATCGCAGAAAATCTTGCTTGGATCAAAATATTGTACTTCGTCATCTGTTCAGAGTTGAGATACTGAAGTAACGGGAGTAAAAGCTTCCAAAAATTAAAAAAAAATCAGTAATCTATTTTGAAACAATTTTTCAACTCAACTTCGGGCTATTAATTACACATTCACTGTAGATTTTATTAGTAAAAAGGGTGTTTGGTGATATTCAAGAAAGTATTAGAAATGATCAAGATGGAAATTGACCTTTTCGAATCTGTTCTACCTCTGCAAAAGATCCTTCCGTCAGGTTTGATTCGTCTCGGACGATGGAATCATAAAACCGGATCAGAATCCGGGTATTAAGAGATTAAAGGAAAAATATACTCAGCGTTATCGATGGGAATTATTGGAGAAACATAAATTGGCTGGAAAGATGCAACAAATTGCATCTTGCTTCGCAAAAAGAGAATATTGGAGAGTAGAAACAGAATCTTCAGAAAGGTCTTATCGATATTAAATTTGCAAGCTTTATGCACTCTTTCCTTTGGATCTGTCAGAGATACTTCGTACAAAGTTTTTCGACGCATTTGATGAACCTTTTTATGCGATTTCATGTATTGTGATTGAGAAATATTTCTTGAAATACTACTTACAAAAATTTGTTTAGCGAATCTTTCTTAAAAAAGAATCTCAAAGAATTTCTTTAAAATCCCAAAGAAAAATACGTGCCTCCATACTAATTAGTAGTAAATTTTCCTGACTAAATTTCAGTAATAAAATTGTTTTTCCACTGAATCAAAAAAAAGTGATGACTTTGAATGTATACAAATTCGATTCCTGCACTTGCCACAATCATTTTGAAAAATGAAGACAAGGTGCAGTACACAAAGTCAACAGACTCAACGCCGATAAAACTTCCCTTATCCGCCTCCCTGAGATAACCGACGACCTCGTCGATGGTTCATGGAAATTGCATAATGGTTCGAAGCTGACCGAGAGCACAGGCGCGCGCAAAAGGCGGGAAAGAGAAAAACGGCACCGGGATGGGAGAAGGAGCCAGAGAAAAAATGTAACTTTCACTGCGAGTAGCTTCCGCGGCACTTTCTTCGATTGGCGAGGATCGATTTTTCCAGTGCTTCGATCGCGAGGGGGTGAAAATCCTCGCCGGGGGATAAAATTATCTCGCCCACCCCCTTGGAAAGAAGAAGCGTTTCTGAAATGATAGGAAGCTCAGTGGAGCGCTAAGTGCCGCCTCTCGCCAACCGTATTAGTAGTCGTTATCGTCGCCCCGTTAATTAATCGACGATTGGCGACTATTTATACGCGATCTGCCGAGGGTGTCGGGGATCGACACGACTGCAGATCATGCATTCAGGCCGCGCGGCACCTGCGGAATTAATGAGCGATCGACGGAATGGTAAACAACGACGGGCGAACGCGCCGGCTGGACGAATACGATCGCGTGGAAGCGACGACCCCTCTATCGAGACGATCACCGCGCGCCAACAACCTCTAATCGCGAGTTTTGTGCCAGATATGGTGCCCTGCGAATCCGCCGAGTGTTTTTTTCATGTTGCGCGGCTCTGACGCACGTCGGAAGACTTTCAATCTAAAACTTTTGTTCGAAAACGTTTGAGAGAGGGAGATTCGAAGGAGAGAAATTGGTTCTTCTGCTTTTGTTTTGGGGGAGGATAATTATTTTTGGTGTGTTTCAGTTTTAATATCTTTGCGGAGAATTTTTGAAAGTGTTTATACATAATCTTGTGTCGTTTATGGCTAAAAATCCTCCGAATTTGTATTTTGATGTGACCCTGTTACGATTCTCTTAAAAATTTGAATTTATGAAAATATTATTACCACAAGAAATGGATCGTTCGCAGGCCACAATAACTAACTTCACTTTTCGAGTTTCATTTAAATTTACTGTCAGCCCACTTGATTCGGTGTTTTAGTAATAAAATTTGTAAACGTTTAAAAAGTGGAATTAATCACTTTGGCTTCTGAACGAGTCAAATTTTAATGGAAAGATAAAATAAATGTTAATAGTAACACTAATTTTTTCATATTTTCTTTCAAATTGAAATATTTAGCAGACTTGAAAAAATATCAAACATTTCGCGTAAGAAACTTTTGAAATTTTCGTTCTTTTTAGTTTCTAAATGCTCCATCAAAACCAAGTTGTCTTCTGCATTGTGACTGATCATTAAATTGTAGATTTTTATAATTTCTGTGGCTTTTTGTGAATATTTTTATAACATAATTGAAGCGTGATAAGAGTCCTAAAATTTTTTGGAATAATCTAAAGACATAAAGCACTATTAAACTAGGCTTCAATTAATTTTGTCTAGAAGTTATAGTGTCTTAAATATTCTAATCTCATGAGTTGAATCCTTGGTCCACAGTGATAATACCACAATGATAATAACTGAACGTTGTACAATCTTTGCTCCTTTGTCAAGGCATATTTACTCGCGTACAATAATTATAATAAAGACTTCTCATGTAAATGCCAATTAATTACACTAAAAAAACTTGTTGGAATAAAATTAATAATATCCTGAAGATTCCAGAGAAATTGAGAACTGATGTGTGGTGGAGGAACGTCGGTGTCTCAAGGCCTGAAGCGGAAAATAAACGTGTCCAAATAAGTGTAACCCTGTATCGAATGGCAAAGAACGCATTTGACGGGCGTACCCTCAAGGGTATCGCTTTCCACGCCACTCGAGCGAGTCTCAAGTTCGTCGTAATGTCCCTGCAAGCCGCTACACATCGCGCCACGGTAATTGACTAAAATGCGATACTTTGTTGGCCGGTTTATTTCTTTGCTTGCTTTAATGTTGGCTCTTGCTTTAATGAAGAGCTCTTTCGCTCAACTTTGCCCCTAGAGGGATGATTTCTTTGTGGCAAAAGTTGCCTGATCTTCGCGGAATCCCTAATAACCCGCATCCACTCAAACTCTAATTAATGTGTCAATAATTCCTTCGTTCCAGCTTCTACAGTTTCCCACTTGCCTCATTTACAAGTAATTAAAATAATGATTTCCCTATTAACTTCGAACCACCCAAAGTCCACAACGTTTTCGAGTTAATATTTTCGAGGGATGAAGTGTTTCCGAATCATGAAACCAAGATCATCGTTTACGCCACGAAGATACTCAAAGCACTCGAATCGAACCGCGAGCCAAGGATAACGTCGCAGCGAAAATAACTGCGCGCATATAGAAAGAGACAGGTCAATCACCAGCCCCGAGCTGATCTAGCGCAACGACAGATGCGGAAAGCGAAGACCAAACCGCGACGCGACCTTTCGACCTCGAAAATCATCAAAACTCCGAATCCAACGCGCCACGACGATTCATCCACCGTCGATTCCTTCTCTGCGATCAACGCACCATTTTTTATCAAGAACAATGTGCCGTAAGTATAGTCTGATTACGCGTAACGAGCTCGCCGAAATTGAACCCGTTGAGAAAGGCCGACTCGATATCGGCGCTGATAGAAGGTCTCAAGGGGCAAACGCTCCTCGAAACGCTTCGCCACCAAGGTCATCGTTTTCGAAGTTATCAAGGTCGTTGGCATTTCTTTCTGCCCCGGATCGTGTGTTTGTTTTACGATGCAATGACTGATAGCAGCGGATACAATGACCCCAGATGCGACGATAGTTCCTTCGTTTTTGCTTTCTCTTTTCCGTCGTCGGGTAAAGTTCACGACGACAGTTTAAGGCTGCGGTATCTCGATAATGGGACAGTGTCTTCTCTTATCGCGGACACCTTGGGCAACGCCAATTTCGCAGGAGTTTCCATCGAAATTTCAAGGACGGACAACCTTGGACTCCAAGTATTATTGACTCGTATCAAGGTCAGGGGAGAAGTACGGAAAGTAAACAGAGAGATTTTTCAAACAGGAACGTCATGTAAATTTAAGTTCCAAGCAGGTTGTAAATATTAAGGAGACAGCCTCGTTTAATACGCTTAAATAATGGCTCTTTGCACAACTTTATGAGTGCTTTATCTTTCATTCAGACAATAAAACAAAACTTTTATGTTAGCATTAATTAATAGTATATTCACTTCTGACTTAAAAACACAAAAACCAATATTTCTCTTAATTTTCATGCAATTACATTCTCGTTGAACTAACCAAAACAAGAAAAAAGTATGAAACTGAAAAAATTAGACTACAAGAATGTCACAGAAAATGATTTTATCCATATTTTCAATTTCTCGACAATGTAATTACCTGAAAATAAATAAAAATAGTTTTTATATTTCAGGCAAGAATTGAATTAATAAAACAAAGTTTAAGTAACTATTTGTCAACAAGAAAAAAATTTTGTTAAACACTCCGCAAGTTTTGCAAAAGATTCGCTTCATCCTTGCTGAGAAAAAAATTCTTGAAAAACTACTGTTATTTTAGCATTCTAAACGAGGCTCCGCCTTTAACTCAGATTCAACTCAATTTCAAATTCTATTCAAACACGACATTGTGTCGATCCAAGGTGAGATCCACGCTTTTTCTGAGCCCGCTCTCACCCTCACTTTATATCGAGACGAGCCTATACCGCGTACTCACCTGACGAAGCAGCTGGTAAGAGACTCGCTAAGCGCATTATCGCAAACGACCCCAGAACCCGTTCAATATTGGCAAAAATCGCGCTTTCCAACAGAAGGCTTGCAAAGCGGGGACCGAGGGGCCGCGATTTATCGGAACATCTGGCGATGCACGCGAATCCCTATCGCGCGTAATTGCGGCGATCGATGCGCGCGAAAGTCGAGGCGAGCAAATCGAAGGCGACGCTCGATTCGCGTAACGAGCGCGCGCGCTGGAAAGGGCAGCGCGGCTCGGCAAAGATGAAACCAGTCGCGATATTACGCGATCCTCGCTCCCTGCGCCTTTTTCTAATATCTCTCTCTCTCTCTCTCTCTCTCTCTCTACACTAACGTCCTTCTTCGACTTCGCGTCTTCGTAGCTCCGCGAGCACGCGTCTTTATCTGGCGAAACTGCAAGAGTTATCGGCCCCCGGGCTGACCCGCGTCGAATGAAATATGTAACTCTCCTCCCCGTTACGATAATTCCATATCCAGGACCGATAACGCTTTATCTAGCAAACGCGCGCGCTCCTCCAATGTTACTACAATTTAGCAATTACACCCGAGCGGAGATACCGGACCCTCGGGCGTAATCTGCACTTCAAAATATTTATAGTTCGACCGTGAGCGTGCTTGCGCGCGTTCGCCTCGTGCACTCTGCTGCTTCCATGCGTCTTCCTTTAATTTCTATCCACGAACATGGAAATGGAAATTCGGGAAAAAATAGAAACTTTGGTCGATTGATTCTCCTTTTGCGTTTCTCGAAGCGACTTGAAAATTCAAGGGGACGGCGAAAAATTCATTTGAAAAGAGTTAAGTTTGCTTCGGTTGAAAAAATTCTTTTGCAAATTTCAAAATCAGTGCGAGTCTATTAAATAATTTCAGAAAGGACTAAGGATCCGTAATTCAGGCCTGAAGACGATTTCAGACTCTCTGCAAGTTTTCCTGCGATAAACTTTTCACAAATACGGAGCAACGAATCCTAAATCACCAAAGCGAAGCTAAATCTTCCCAAGATGGAACAAAAGTACGAAGAACGCAATCAATAGCAGAGAAGGAGCGAAGGCAATCGAAGTGAATCAAAACGGAAACGAGGAATTACGTGGAGGCTGTTACATAAGGGAACGGTTACACTACGAAAAAGAACGAGCCGAGCCGTCGGCACCGTTGACCTTAGCCACTAAAATCAAGGACCACGTACGACGCAAATGTTCGTCCCTCCCCTTTCTCCCCCGCGAGGTGTAATCGAGACAATCCTCCCTCCCGCGCTCCCTTTTGCGTTTCACGTTCGCCTCGCTCCTTTCTTTCATTCTCGTGCGCAACGTTCTTCAAATGGGTCGACCGCGGCACACACGCGCGTAACGCCGTTCGTCTTTTTATCGTACATTTCACCTTTCTACTTTGCAATCAAGCACTTTCATATTGCTTTCACTTGGCCGATGAAAGTACCGTCCGCGAGCCAAGTAGGCTCCTGTCCTTTATACGGGGTGAGCGAAAAGAAATTGCAGCAATGTCTTGCTGCAGATTGATTGCTTTGATAGCGGAATATTACCTTAGAAGGATTCTTTTTATTCGTGGCTGCGTTTGAAAGTTGAGAAAAATTGATTTCAGATTTTTTGTGGTTTCATTTTACGAGTAATTTTTATTTCTGTTTAAGCTACAAATTTGAGCTTAAAGAATTTTGGGAGCATCAGGAAGATCATTCGTAGTGCGTTTTATGGAGGAAAAAAACATTTTATAAAATGCACTCTGAATTTATTGATTAGGACAGATTGATTACTTTAATAATGAAGGATGAGATTAAATTTTGGTACATTTCTCGAGTCTTTATTATTATACCCATGCACTGTATATTTTCTTTTCTTTTTTTTAAATAATTTATATAATTTTGGGAGAAATTCTGCGTTTCTATCAAAAATTTTTTACTTGCAATTGCAATAACGTACCAACACTAAAAAATATTCCATGTATTGCCTCAATAGGAATGCACTAGAATTAAAGTGCTCTTCTAGAATAAAAAATTCATAATAGGAAATTTTTAAATAAATTAATAGGTAAAACCTCGATTAATCGACTTCATATTTGTAATACAAAATGTTAAAAATTAGTGAACCATTATTAAATCAGTTTAAGTTGTACTTGAACTGAAATAAAAAAAAAGTTGTACTTGAAGTCCTATTTTACTCTTACCTCTACTGTATTTAAATAATAGATACTTTAAATAATAAAATTCTATAATTAAGATAATTATGACTTCTATGAATTATAGAAAAGATGTGAAAAATTGCAAAAATTCTGCTATGCCTATACCTACAAACACAAACTACCTAAATTTTAATTTTATTGTACATGTAATTTCCAGAATATTCACCATTCCATTTCTAAATATATTCAAAAATTTGTGTTTCAAAAAAATTGAAATCCTCTGTATCACTAAAAGGGCGATTCTTTCACATCATCCCCCGCCCTAAAGATCCAAATTCCGATTTCCCAACAAATTGCTTTCATCCTAAATTCGTTTCCATTTATCGAGGCAAACTGTAGTTAGCGTCAGAAGTCATGTCGGTCTTGGAGATTCGGAATGGAGGGGCCAGTGAACCCGCACGAAACTGGACAAAGACCTCCGCACGCCCCTAGACATCGATCCCTCGACAGCTATTGCTCTTTCGCTCAGGGGCAGTGATAAATACAAGGGCAGATAAGGCCAAGGTAAATTAGGGAAACACGTATTGTGTAACACGTACCGTTTATCGATCGCGCGCGCGAGCGAGCGATTAAACCAACTAATCGTCTCTCGGCCCCGGCCCGTAGCCTTCGTTTCCTCGGACCTGTAATCTTGTAATTAACCCAAAATCAATATAACCCATTTGCGCGACGGGCATCCAGAACGAGAGCACGTCCCGGCTTAATTGCCGCGCGATTTTATTGTCGAATTATTTTTCGACGATCCACGGTTAATCGAGTTACTTTTCCACGGCGATATTCCAACGGAGCCCAGCCATTATCGAGGGAAACGATATTTCCCGTGTCACGCGAAACGACACGATTAAACGACTCGTTGAAACGTTGCGTATTTAACGCGATAACCAATGAGGTTTCGCGCGAATTAATTAATATAGCGCGATCGATCCGTCGGGGCATAATAAATGGCCGGTGTTACGGAGAAATTCGCGCGAAAATTGCATTAAATATCCGATCGCCGTCCACTAACCGCATCTATAATTAACTTCACGCTCGTACGCGTCCAACTTTTGCATTGGCATCGCGGATTCTTATCGCGGAAAAAATCGCTGCGTATCGCTCAGTCCTTTCTTTCCCTTCCGAAAATCGCAACTCGATTGACGTCGTCGATCCTTTATTCGCTCAGAGGCGCCGCGCCGTTTCCACGCACCGTTCGTTATCAATGACCGCCTAAGTTCACCCTAATGCGAGCGCGGTTATCTGCAAACCGCGGTGCTACGTCAGCTCTACGCTAGAATAGAGTTCGCGAACGTGGCTCGCTATTAATAATTTACTATGCCGGATTCACTGTGACGCAAGTATCGCTAGCTCGCAATTAATCGCGACACTTTGCGGCAATCGCGCGCTATTAAACGTGAATAGAGCAAATCAGACGGCCTTTTGCCGCGAGGAATGCGCTGTTGACAATGGGTTTTAGTAGCTGCGATTGTCTGATAACTCTGATACTGGTGACGCTGTAATGAGGCGCTGGTCACGAGACAGTTACTTCTGATTAACTCGCTTTTTATCTATTCTCTGTTAATTTTTTTATTTAATTATTTCATGACTTTTTCTTAATTGGTTTCCGAACATTATATTGTAATATTAGGAAAGTTAATTCTACTTTTGAATAATATTTATCATGAAATGCTAAACTGATAATTAAAATTGGCATGAATACTGTTTAGTAATAATAGCATTGATATTGACGATAGGGTAACTGTCCCTATTTGTGTGCCTATCGCTATTAGTGTGCCTTTATATTTAAATAACTTTCAGAGAAAAGCGAGTGAAAATTAGTGGATAAAGTATTTTTTTTATTGAAGTTAGGCTATGAGTATACAGGGTGGGGCAATAACTATTAGCACCTAAGATATCTCGGAAACTATAAGTTTCACAGAAATGTTTGCTGAAATAAAATTACACAGTACAAAGGGGGCTATCCGATGGCGATAATAGTTTTTTTGCAGGTGGAGGTACTTCGGACATTTGAAGGTCACCTTCATTTTTTTAAATGGATCGGTATGTTTTTGCTTCCGTATCATGATAGAGGATCTTAAAACGAGTTCAACGACCTATTACATAAGGTCATTGAAGGTCATAGAAAGTAGAGAAAGGCGATAATACTTACGGTTTTGGTAGTAAATGAATCGCCTTTCTCTACTTTCTATGACCTTCGTTTTAAGATCCTCTATCATAATACGGAAGCAAAAACATACCGATCCATTTAAAAAAATGGAGGTGACCTTCAAATGTCCGAAGTACCTCCAACTGCAAAAAAACTATTATCGCCGCCGGATGGCCCCCTTCGTACTGTGCAATTTTATTTCAGCAAATATTTCTGTGAAACTTATAGTTTCCGAGATATCTGAGGTGCTAATAGTTATTGCCCCACCCTGTATATTTGTAGAACACACATTTTGTATTTACAAATTGTTATAATACTATTAATATTTTTTAAAAATTCGTATCATGATTTCGGCAGCTTTATCGAATTTTTTTAACCAAAATGGTAAGGAATGGTCACTATTTGTAAGTAAATAAATGGACTATTAATATTACAGTTAATTACAGAAGAAAAGAGTTCGATACTATGAAAAAGCAGTATTCGAGGCACTTTTAAAACCTTTTAACAGTTTTAACAGCGTTTCCACAAATAGGGTCGAATTTTATGTCTTGTCTGTATTTATATACATCTATTGACTGTTAAACTTAACCTAATTTAACCTAATTTCTGAAGCAAAAGTGCAGTAGGTTAGAGTACGGAGAATTTCAGAGTGGTTGTAAATACATTGATATTTCGAAAATATAAGGTTTATAAACTACGTACGATGCTTAAAATTAGATGTTAATCAATAATTATAGGCAAGCACAGGAATTGAGGGGCACACAAATTGGGGGCTCATAATTTGGAACAGGCACACAAATTGGGGGCTCACAATTTAGGACAGGCACACAAATTGGGGGCACAGTTCAATGTCTATCGAAAAGGCACACAAATAGGGACAATAACTTCATCTCTAATTTTAATGAAAACTTAATTAAAACATAATATTTTTTATATTATAAAAATATCTTTACAAAAAAAGGATCAAAGAATCAATATAAATTTTGAACAAATGAATTTGAAACCAGATAACTGAATATTTACTTCATAAACAGAACGTGCTTGCTTAACAGCACACTAATAGGGACAGTCACCCTATTATACAAAACGTTAACTAAGCTGATACTGATATCTATAGTGATAGACCAGGAACGTGTAATTAGTAAATCTGACGTAATCTCCCCATGGATTTGCTTCCCCGAAAATGGTGAGTTATAAAAATATTTTTGGGTATTATTGGACCTCTCAAATCGAATATGAACGTTTCTCGAATAGATTAAGAACAGCGATAATGAGATGTTAGAAGTTCTACAGATAATAAAGTTTGAGTGAAGTTGCTGCCACGTGAAATCGTTTTCAAAGTCTAGAAATAGGCTAGATAGTCTTATCAACATCGGAATAGAATTCAGAAAAATAACCATCACGACAAGACTCATTAACAACGATAGTCTGATCCACTTAAGAAGTTCTCGTCTAAAGAAATTTATTCATCAAACTACAAACGATCGAAGTAATCAAGGCACCCTGTCAAATTCATTATTACAAAACCGACTTATTATTCAAACTATTATAATTTATTACTTAATCAGCCGACTTATCTCTTTGATTCGAGTACTAAAAGGGTGATCAATCAATGCCGACAGAAAAGTGTGACAGCATTTCCCAGTCGCAGCGAAAACTTGAAATCCGACGTTCACTGTAATTAGCAGTTATCTGTTCGCATTTCTCGCTTTTAATAGCCCCACTTTAATAAACTTCCACGCCTTTCCAGCGACAGAGAAAAGGTATGCCTCTTCGGTTTCAGCTTTGAAAATGTTTTCATCGAAGCGATCGGCAGGTTGAAAAATTTCCGTCGACGCCGTCGCGGCACTGAAAATTTCTATCGAAGCAAAGGGGACGGTGTCGGCGAGCGTGTGTAGCTCGCATTAGCGTTTAGCTCGCGTACCACAGGCTTACACGCGGCTCGTGTACGAGCGGAATTGAAATGCAGACACGCTATCTGAAACATTCGCACGCGCAATCCGGATTACACCTGCATCGTCACTATTACTTGAACAACAGTTACACTTTCTCCTTGACGTTTGCTCGACGCGAAGGAGAAGGGGGACCGTGGAAAGGTGGCGGCGTGAGGGGGAGAGGAAAGTGCCGCGGTGGAAAATGATTGTTAAACGAGCCGCTTGTTCGAAATGAACACTCTCTCTCGCTGCGATTCAGACGAAAATGTCAAGATGCATTCGCATTGACTGCATAAAGTAGATTTGTATTTGTAGCCGTCAGGTCAAGACTCAAGACATAAAGTATGTATTTTTAATATTTTTATTATAGTTGGTAGAATTTAGACCAAGGTAGCGACACCTTTCTTTTAATAAAGGTTTAAGTAGAGCACATAATCTTTTCAGTTCCTTTTCTCGCGTTGTATAATTTATGAGAGGCTGGCGATTTGCATATCGTTTCGTCATTATCTAAGGTTTCTAACAATACCAAAATCTGCATGATACGACGACCCCCCACTCGCAATGTTTCCTTGTTAGATAATACGGTTTCTCGCGGGTGCGACGCGACTCGGAACCAGTTACGAAAGCCACGCTGCAGAAACGATCGATCCAATTATCATTTATTAATCATTCCACAACTGAACCGGAGCGAATCGGGACCACGGGCGACCGCGTCCGGGGAGGCTGATTTCCCACGTACAAATTCAGCCAGATAGAAAGCACGTCAACGGTGCATAAACAAGAAAATCCGCGACTTTACTAAAAAGCTTCAGCGTTATAATCAGTATTATCAATGAACAATTTTTTGTGAGTAATCAAATAAAAATATGGAAATAGCACTCACAAAATCAGTTAATTTGCACGAAGAAACGAAGCATTTACTTCGCATTCAGATTTCTTAATACTCCACAACATTATCAGTGTTTGTACAAATAAATTTAATATATCCATCACGCATAAAATGAGTCACTGTATCGTCAAATGATGAATTGCAAATGCATAAGAATTACGTCTCAGAAACTTCCATAAATGTCGATAATCGTTATCAGCGTGCAATCATATCGCGACTGAATATAATGACGCAGAATAATAATCCCAAACAATAGCGACAACACGCAAACAAGAACAAAAGCGAAATCCCTATCAGAACAGGATTGCGAGAGCCGCAGAAAAGGATCCAGTTAATTACTAATCCCCTCCAAGCGGCGGCTATCAATCTCGCTGCCAGAAGATTCAGCAGCCGCGATACCGCGAGGCGCGTCGATTTTTCGAGTGGCAGAGTTCTCCCAGAGGTTCACGCTAATTGGGAGCGGATCGAAAGGCTTCTATCTGACCGCGGGCGATGCGCGGGGGTACCCGGTCGCAAAACCGGTCGTGCACCAAGATTTCGAAACGCCGAAGAAAGCTCGGTTCGATCGCGATATCGAGATCCCACCGCGGCCTTGCACGTTACACGGGCTTCGGCGATAAAACGGAGGTGACTGGCCGAGGAGCCGCCCGGCTCCCCGACTTTCTTTTGAGATCCCGCTCCGTCGTCGCGCGCAGCCTCCGGACGCGGTTTCGCGCGAAAAACAATGCGGAAATTTTCCCCCATTGTTCCCTGCGCGGCGATTGTGCCTCGCGGGGCGGAGAAAGGCGTCTGGGATTAATTATAACAGGCCTGCGCGCTTTCCGATCGTAAAACCGCGGACCCGACGCGAAATAAACAACTGAATCGGCCCCGTGGATTATGCCGATGAAAGTCCTGGTGAAACGCCTTCGACGCGCGCAAGGACGATGGGGGGGACCTACGGTGTGTCTTGTTCGATTAATCGCATCGCTACTGGCGCTTCACAGACGATTAATGTTTCGGACAGATGGGGTAATTAATTAACGCCAGTTTGGGTACACACGGTGCGGTTTGGTCGATGGAGTTCGCTGCTTGGTGCACGATTTTTCATTCCTGTAATTGGGACTTGTATCGAACGAGGAGACATTGCGAAGTGCCTCCCCGAAATTGAGGACCAAAAAATTTCGTTACGAAAGGCATTTAAATAAAAAAAAAAAACTGTATACTGTCTCAAATTATTTAAAGACCACTACATAACTGTCGACACATTGTCGATTTTTTAACTACTGTAACTTTTTTAAAAAATATCACAGAACAGAGTCTAATTCAGTTCATTTTAAAGCATAAAGCCTCTACTTTTCCAATATTAAATTCATTTTTTTAAAAAGCGCTTTTTGTTGTAGAACGAAGTAAAAACCTAGAATTGATGTTTTCATTAAAACAATTTTCTTTTATCATTTCAAACGCCTTTATGGAGTTTAATAAATTTTTTTCGTAATTGGCTTTACAATTCTCTTATAGAGCAATAGCTCCCCCTTTATAATGAGATGCATAGTAGTTCAAACATCGACAATTTTTTGGTGGAAATTAATTTTTACTCGTATTACAATAATACTAGTGTTCTTTGTATTACTTTTTGTTATTCTTAGTTTTAAAACTCTTGATCAAATCCAGATGGTCTTTCTGTGCTGTTCTCACAGTTGCATAACCTTCCCCATAAACAGTACAAATATTTCTTTGAGAGCTTTGTAAATGCGATTCAACTCACAAAGCAACCTTTGTTAGAGATTTTTGTTTTTATTTACTAGGCCCGCAATACTTTTTTATATACACAACAGTATCATTCCTAATACAAAATTAAAATTTCCAGTTTTGACAATTTTATATACATTATCGGCAGATAATCGTTATTAGATGAGATTCATTAGCAACCACAGAATATTTACTAGTTTAGTAATAATAATAATAATAGATAATAGTAAATAACAGAAAAATTTCATGCAGAGTCTTGAAATAAGATTTAAGTATTATGAACATTTTGTAAATGTAATTCTATTTAACAAAATAATTACCATTTACGACTGCAACTTTTTTCTAGCATCTTGTAAGCTTTTCTAGCAAAAGATCGCATGAACTTTTTGCAGTACCTAATGGTACGTATAAAATCTTACATTTTTAAATTGCGGTTTAAACAAACCAAATTCAGTATTCTGAACTCTATCAGCGATTCAATGGAAAATTTGAGGAAAGTTTGAAAAATCCAACAATTACCCTAAAGTCTAATAATTCACGACTTCGTTCTAGCTACGTTTATTCGAATGGAACTTCCCTCGACGAATAAATTCGCGAGTTCCTGTCGCATCGACGAAATGGACAGATGCAAGAGTGGCACCGTCCCCCTTCCGACAGGTGCAAGAATCCGCGTCACTGTTGCAGAAGCCCGTGGAACGGTTTCCACGAGCGCATCCACGTTATTTACTACCTGAGAGCCTGCCTGCAATTCCCTCCGTCGCGGCGAACTTGAACTAGTTTCGAGGATACACAAATCCTCGTGCGCGATGTCGCAATCCAAGGCAACCAACGTTCCCAAACGCGAAGTTTCCCCGGTTGCGTTTAGAAATAGTTATTGCGCAGGGGCTAGAATCCGCAGCCATAAACGTATTACGCCGTCCGTCGCGATAGAAATAACCGTCAAGCAGGACGGAGAACCGTGGACTTCAAGGCGTCCAAAAACCCGCAAAAGCATTAATTAGCCGCGTCCCCCATTGTCCGACGCGTCCCCTCTACTCGTCAATTACGTCGCGTTTTCCGGGTTTCGGTATATTGGCATCGATCCACGATCGATCCCCGTCCCCGTCGGCGAGGATCGACGCCGCGCCGCGAAGCGAAGGAGGACTGCATCGATCGAGCGATCGCGGAATATCGAGGCGACGCACGTCCCGTCGCGTCCTTGAAATTCCAAATTCGCCCGTCGGTCGATCATCATGCATGCATGCGATCTATGCAAATCAGATTGCCGAATGGCGGCTGCGACGCGGCCAATTCATCCGCGCTATTCGTGATTTATAGGATCCGTTCGTAACGACACGCGGCTCATTCGTTTCTCCGCGGCGTCGATCATATTTTCCCGGAAGCGTCCATTGTTTTTCTAGAAACCGACGATAGATAAATCGTCGCCGAAATCGTCGCGGACAGGTTTCGCGGCTCGTTAGCGGACGAGTTGGCGGATCGGATAGGGGAAGAGATCGTTAACGGAGGACGCGGCGCTTTTTCCTGGCTCGTTTCGCTCGATTTCCATCCAAACGGCCGCGATTGCCGCAACGCAAATTTCCGTATCGTATCGATCCTCTGCCGCGGCGCGCGGCCCGAGGCGAGGATTCGTTCAACCGGCCGGGTGAGAACGAACTTGCATAAAAAGTGAAGGTGACCGCCGGGTGATTCATGGGGGCTGATGCCCTCGTTGTCTGGCCTGGCACTCGGTTCGTGGACGACGGAGGCGGAGGGTCCTCGCGACCGGGCCTCTTTGTTTTTCGCGGATAAAGAGGTTTCTCCCCCCCTCTTCCTGCCGCCGACTCCGTAACCCTATCACCGCCAATTGCTATCTCGCCCGCCGAGATTAGGTTAGGATCCGCTCGAGTGGACGTCTCGAAGGTGGGTGGAATATAGCGAGGTGCAGCGGCCTCGGAAACGATTGTTGCCAAACACAGTGCTGCGATCGATAAATCTGGTTTGTTACTCTTGCAGCATTTCGGTGGATTCGTTAGATCGAGGCGGCCGTGGGACACGCGCCAAGTATTATATGCACACAATTTCTCTACTGGTTCATTATATTGGATTGTTCAATACGTTTGTAGGTTGTTTAATGTTTGATCGATTCTTGTTATCTAATGAATTTCGGGTAATTCCTTGGGAAATTGCAATTCCCTATCGGCGATATGTATATATCAGGTGATAAGGTAGGTGGTTATAAATTATTCTGTCATTCTGTAGATTTGGGTTTCTTGAATCAATATTGAAATTTTTTGAATGTTTTATTTTGTGTTAGGAATACAAGCAAATGTTGTAGGTTGAAATGTATGGAACAAAAAGTGAATAAAAGGGTATATCTCCGACA
Source organism: Perdita meconis (assembly GCA_030770465.2). NCBI lineage: Eukaryota > Metazoa > Arthropoda > Insecta > Hymenoptera > Andrenidae > Perdita > Perdita meconis. Next base: position 7,185,732 of record JASKOS020000001.1, read on the forward strand.
TGTGTTGCTTTATGAATTTAATCGCTGTCGCGAAGCTCACAAAGGAATATTTGTGTTGTTTATGAAGAAAGTTACGCTGCTGGAAGAAGGGAACAAAAATGGTTTGTAAGATTCGAGGACAATTTTTCTTTTAATGATGAGTCACGATTCAGAAGATCCTTTGGCTTTCATCAAGAATGTTTAAAAATTGAGAAAAACAATCAATAATAAGTAGAATAACAGTAATAGTGTAATACAAGTAAAAATAAGTAATGCACTACGCTAAAAATTACACAATCACTAAATTTCAATCGAAAAAGTGTGACTATTTGAACTATTGTATTTTTGCGAAAAAAAATCGTAGAACAATCTTTCAAAAATCTTTCAATCCTTACAAAATAATTTTAAAGCTAATCACAAAAAATTATTGAACTCCATAAGGTCTTTTGGATTTATAAGATCAAACTTAAAAAAAAAAAAAAATAGAAGTTAAAGATGGAGACTTGAAAAATTAAAATTGAGAACACAATATGAGTAATTTGATAAAAATTACTATACATTACAATATAATTTATTTACCACTCTTTCTAAAATTCTACTTTTATTAAAGAATCCTGCAGTAACTTGTACAATTTAATAAAGGCAGCAGAATTTTCTCTGAGAAAGAAACATGACTCTCCTTGACGGTAAATTCTCAGAAAAATCTTAAAAGGATCTCAAAACAATTCTTTAGAAATTGAATACAATAGAACTTCGACTGACCACCGTAATATCAGAACCAAAATTGTAATATTTTTTTGATCCAGAATTTGTTAAAAATATAATTAATAACCAGTTAATCAAGATTCCACTGTACTCTGGTTCGTAAAAAATCGCTGCCATGTTCCTTGTTTTAAAAACAAATTTCAAGAATAAATTCACAAATATTTCAATCTAAACCACAGAAAAATCAATATCTCTTGGATCAAATTCAGAAATTCGTCTCGCTATAAGATCATCCACAAATCGCAAACCTACACCAAGAAACCACTATAATCTCATTCCCTAAACCTCACCTTACGCTACCATCTCAGTCCCCAACGCAATGCAGTATTGTCTCGATCTAAGGACGACAAATTCCAACTCGAATCAAGGTGAACTCTTCTCTCCCACTTCAACTCCTTCCAAGACAACTGCCAACCCTCCACCCTCCCAAAACCCTCATCCCTAAATCAAAACACCCACAAACTCAACCCCAAAACCATTTCTCCCTCTGTTCCCAGTCTCTCCTATTACATCGCTCTCCAAAACAACTCCCAAAAATCTCAAAACAAAAGAGTATCGATATATATCCCTCGAAAAACATCCGCGATGCGCTCAGCGCCGCGTCGCGACGCAATCTAATCGCGCGTACGGCGAAGGCTTCGCGTTCGGGGTTCGGGGCCGAAAGATCTGACGCGGTGCACCTAGCCGCTGGTTGGTGGGGATGCGATCAGTGGCGGGAGGGGTGTCACGGTGGTAGACTCTGACGCAGAACGGGCTGTCGGTGACGCCGATGGTGGGGAGTGCACATAAACCGAGCATAAACTTCCCCCCGGCGGGCGGCCGGCCCCCACCAAACCGATCCTCGTTACGAACACGATCGAAGCGGCGGAACACGGATCACGTACGGGGCACGTACAGGGCGCGCACACAACCACGCGTCGCGCGTCGTCAGCCTTCTCGCATCAAACTCGAAGCCAGACGACATTGGGGCCAAGACGGCAGTCGCGAGTCTCGCGCAGCGTGCAGTCAGTTTGCAGGCGGACACCGTAGTGAACGGACGCGCGCGTTTTCCTCTTGCGCGGCAACAACCTCGTACCTACACGACGAATCTTGCTCGTTGGATACGCGCAGACCGAACGCATACACAACTACTGTCTGTCACCTGCGCCGCACGCAGTTCAAGTTCATCCTCCGGAGAGGTGTGGACATTCGGCGTCGAGTCCTCGGGATTTCGAGAATTTTTACGCGACAGTGATCTCCGGGTTTTTCAACCTTGTGCCTTGATCCTCCCGGCGGAGGAGAGAATCGCAAACCGGGATACTAGTTCGGACCTTGAAGTTCCATTTGGACGACTGTATTTTTTTTAACCGGAGTCTTTATTTTGGTGTGACCAACGCGGGACGATTGTTCTCTGGATTATTTACCTCGTGCAGGAGCACGGTCGACCACGTTGCCGACCGCCGTCACCGTCGGTTCGACGAACGGGATAGCCGCCAGCCAGTGACCACTGTGTCCCGCGCGGAAAACTCTTTCGTTCGTGTTCGCCAGTACGACGAGTGCGTTGCACCGTCCTCGGCAAACCTCGACGAGCCAAAGTGGATCGCTGTTCCGTACTACGGCCTTGCTCGACAGAATCTTTCAAAATTGGTGAGTCGAATTTCTCTTCCACCGGGAAAATAGAAAACCCTTTGTGGACCAGGGAAACGATTCCTCGAGTCAACGCGATGTACAATATTCGTGAACGATCGTTTTCTCTTCCAACGTTCCTCGCGATTACGACGCGGCCTTGTAATAATTCGTAGAGCAGACCGTTATCTAGCGCTGGTCACGCGCCAGGACTTTGAACCAAAACCCGTTGCTCCGTTTCCGATTTTTTCCGCAACATTCTCCGCGTCCTCTACCAATCCAAATTTTCGATCGTACCCAAAGTGCCTCCCAATATTTCGGCTCCGATTCGACGAGCCCGCGTGCGCGTATTGGTCGACCCTGAATCAACGGTCGGTAGACTCTGACCTTGGAGAGAGAGGTTCGAGTGACGCAATGTCTAGCAAGCGCAGTTGGCGCGCTCGAGAGCGCAATAAACTCCCATTGTTTTCGTCGCAACAGATTTCGAGTATCTTATCGCGTTATCGCCGCCGTCTGAATCACGGATCATCGGGCACCGGTCAAGCGGGGAAAGCGAATTAATCTGCGCGCGTCTTGTCAACTCATTAGCCACTTAGGATGTCGGGCTTTCTTTCGCTATCGACCTTATACAGCGACAAGGGGAATCGGAATTTCGTCGAGGTTTGAAGCCGTCGAGGCTTACGAAAGTCTCGTGCAGCGCGTGAGCAACGCGGGTTGCGTCACCCGTGACGAAGCGAAGAGGACTCTGATTCTTATCTCAGCGCGTCGCGTTTCTCGGCTCGTTTCCGTGGAAGACAGGGGAGGCAAATGCGGACGGTTTTCCGGGGAAACAGATAACGGGAACCTGGTGGTCAATCGGAAAACAAACTGAGCGAGATTAGATCGCGCCCCCCACGTGGACGGCGATTGGGATAGAACGCCGATCGATCGCGATCCTCGCTTTCGAATGATCTGTCCCCCCTTCGATCGCCCCCCGGACTCGAGTTTCGTGTGTCCCCCTGCCGGTCGATCGATCCCACTCTCCGCGGCGTCGCCACCTTCTGTCGTGTGGCTCTGAACTGGGCCACGGCCTGATTTGCAGAACTCTCAACCTCGCGTAAAAGCGCGGCGAGATTCACGGACCCGACGAAGGGCACCGCACGTGCAAGACGCTCCGCGTTGCCCCCTTCTACAGCTCCCGTTCGCCCATTTAAGAGACCCGCTTCTCGACACCCCGTGCACTTGAGGATAATTAAAGGGGGACCGGCTCGTTTTTACGTGTGGCGTAATTTAGTTCCCTCGGAACTGTGCAATTAGGAACTTTCGGGAGAGGGTAATTGCTCCGGAGTACATGTTTCTTTCTTTTTTTTTTTTTTGCTGGTAAACATTTTCATGTGGATCTTGTGTGAGCGTTTTATGCGATGGCAATTGGGAACGGTGAGTCATCGATTCGATTTGGGTGGAATATCGAAGCGAGGGAAATGAGGAATCAATTTTCTGTGAGTCATTGTATGATCAGTAAAAAATAGGAATATGTTTACAATGACACAGTCTGAATCCCTGCGTCGTATTCGATGTTAGTTATCTGACGATTATTGCAATAATTAAGCTATAAAACATATGAGGCAGTAACTTTCCATCTGAATCGTAGCATAGTCGAAATGTTCATTATATATTTAATAGCGAAGATAAAGATCCAGTTGTAAAAACGCTGTGATAATCCGCGTGTAACTATTAACAAAAACACAGTTCATACATAATCGCAGATATCATCTCTAATTATTGCAATACTTAAGGCGAGACTCTAGAAAAATTCACGATAATCGGCTTTTTAACGATTGAAACGCGTCACTGGGAAAAAGGTGGAAAAGCGAAGACGGGGGAAAACGGTCACTACATATTCCTTTTCGCGTATAAATATTCTCCTCTCTCATCGGTAATCACGCGATCGCTCGAACTTCGTTTCGCGGAAAATGTTTTGGAAGCTTCTGGAGAAAAACCGTGAGATGTTGCGTCAAACGCGCTGCTGATAAAAAGACCGCCGCGTAATCGAAATACATATGTCGGCGGAAATCGAGCACTCGTCGCATATTCGCGTGATCCCCGCGCACTGTGCGATATATCGTCTACTCGATATCTAGATCGTACCGTGTCGCATCAATTAGGATTAGCGATATCTCCGGGCCGCGGAATATCGTGATACTGCATACGAATCGTGGTTGTAATTCCTCCCGTGATAAATGTGCACTTTTTGTCTGTTTCTCGATCCGCCTCCCTCCCATTTCAAATCGAACTCTCAACTCTGGGGTTTGTGTATTCACAATTGATCACGGAAATTTATATTTTATTCGGGAATTGAAATACTTTGGGTAGTACACAATTTTGAGAATGCTGTAAGAGGTTCTTAAGCTGATTTATAAAAAAAAATAGTTATGGAAGTATAAGATTATATTTTATCAAATTCATTTGAAAATGTTGTAGAAAGTTGTAATAGTGTATTAAAATTTTGTTAGTTTTTCATGAAACAAATTTTTCTAGGAAAAGTATAACAAAATCGACTGACTCATTTTTAAAATTTTTGCTCTTCATAAAAAAAATTGAAACTTAGCGGAGAACAATTGTATTAAAAATTAGAAATACATAATTGAAAGCTGATTAATCAAACTTCTACTATGTAATACTTCTACTATATACTATTTTATTAATTCGGTATAAATGAATTCGGTGTTTCTTTAGCGATTTAAATATTACAGTTTCGTACAACTGTATAGTAACTATAATATTCAAGTACTGTAAACATAATATAATTGTGCCTCAAAGAGTTAAACATATCAAACTAAAATTTGCACTCTTAATCTTAGACAAATTTTAGATTTGAGGTTACTCGAAATTTTCGTCTCCTAATAAAAAGTTGAAGCTGAATCGAGGATAATGAAAGGAATTCGCGAGGAACTTGAACCCGTCGCTAGGTGCAGCGTCGTGAGACGGTTCCCCGGCGAGTCGCCGGATCGTCGTGATCCAGCCGCGGCGGTTTATCAATCATATTAGGAAATATCAGGGCCCGTTGTTCGCGATGACCTTTTCGTGCGAGTATTATGCAACGAAGGTGAACGGTCTCGCGTAAGACAGAGCGCGCACGTGTAGGAGTCACGTGGCGGCAAGGGGACAAGAGGCGCGAGGCTCGCGATCAGTTTTCTGTTGCCTCGTCGCGTATGCAACCGCGTCGGTTGCATCACGCGTCGTTATTTTCTCGGCTGTCGGGGTTCTTTCGCGCATTGTTTATCACGCGAAACCGCCCACTCGACCGCTCTGCTATCGGTCTGCTAACCGTGGACCGGCTTTCGCCCGGGGAACATTTTCGAACGTTCATCGTCTGCCGACTCTCTCTCTCTCTTTCTCTCTCCCCAGGTCTCCAAACTCGTTTTCCCGCGGTATCTTCCACGTGTTGCGTTACGTAACACCCGCTCGAGACGCGCGAGCGCGAGCCTCGACACGTTACCTCAGGTCACGTGTCGGCGGACGACAAACACGAGCAAGCAACACGCGAAGCTCGCGTGGAACGCGTGAGAATCCAGATAAGCAACAATCGAGAGCGCAATGGGTACACTTATAGTACTCTTTGTACTTTGCCATTGTCTGCCTTGCCGACAGGCTTATCGGATTCGTCTTCAGTTACCGATTCCCCCGGCGTAGACTCCGGGAGGACAGATAACCGGGGCGAGATGACGGCACGCGCGTTCCTTGAAATCCGCTCGCGGATCGCTGCGTTTCGGTCGAGGAAAATGGTTCAGGGTCGCGTGGAGTGTGCTCGAGAGAGAGAAAAGGGATTCGAGACGAATCGGAATGAGAGAATCTGTGGTTGGAGAGAGTATTGGAGAGGAGAGGATGTGTCGAGTGACCTAGAAGCGGTGGGAAAAGGAATCTTTGAACAATGGTGAAGGGCAACTCTTTACATAGTGAGGATGATACTGTAATTTGAGTGGAGAGTTTAATGAAAGGTGGTTTTGTTATTGGGGAAAATTAAATTACAAGTAGCGTTGCATGTGAGGAGAAATTTTCAATGGAACCAATTTTTAATTATAATTGCGGTGATGCAATGAAGACGACTTCTTGCTGTTATGATTATTGAAGGAATAGAAATGCGATAATCTTGGCATACCTATTGATGTAATATTATTCTATCCAAAACATTTTTACAATTTCTCTAACCCCTTACATTAGAAAAAATGCATGTTTTAACTAAATTTTTCTAAATTTTCTGAAACATTCTGAACTTTCTCCTTCCATCTACATAATCTTAAATTTTCATAAAAATTCTGCAGTATGAATAAACATTCTCAAATTAAACTATATTAAAGAAATAAAGATACTAAATTTAATTTATATTCTTCAAACTCAACGAATCAGCGTGATGAATCGCAAATAACTCCGGTTTCCATATTTGCGCAGTAATTAATTGTTCCCTGCGATTCGAGCGAGTCTCGTATGTCGCTGAGCCCGAATCCTTGATATTGTTACCCGAATTGTGCTCGTAGCTTTTTTCCGCCTACTTCGCGTCCATTTCGCAGCTTATCTCAGCATTGTATAATTCCCCGAGTCCCCCTTACGTCACGCTACGTACTGGGTGTGTGATTTAAAAGGGGACAAACAGACTTTATCGCTCGGTGAGCGTGGAAAGAAAGCAAGTCCCGAAAGCACACTCGCGCCATTCCGGACATTTAACTGTTCCCGTTTAAATGCCCCACCTTGTAGACGAGGTCACTAGCTCTCTCCCAAACCGTTAGAAAATCGTACCGTCGGCGCGTGGTTCTTAGGTCGCGTCCGCACTGTACGAAGCAAACGAATTTTATCGCGAATTCACCGCGACTCGATTTAGGAAACAAAATATGTCTACGAAATTTGTATTGCATTCGCTGTTGCATTGCACGTGTGGGATCGCAGCCTAAAGGCACTTTTTAGAGATCTTTAAACCGCGCTTTCATGGTCCGTGTGTCGCCAAATTGCGAACCGAATTTTCTGATCCACGAGAGTCGGTAGGAAGCGTTTAAAGTCGTCGGAGAAGAAATTTCAAAAAGACGTGATTTAAGATCGTCTAGTCTGCAGTCTAAAACCGATTTTCAACCTTCCAACGAAATCCTCCACGTTTGAGGCGATCTAAAAGCGAAGGAAGTTCGAGTTGAACGCTCTAGATCGGTTCTGCGAAGCGGAAAAATTCCAGGAGGGGATCGCAGGTGCGTAAGACGGATCGTCGGTCGTGTTTTTTTCGGTCGGCGGTCGTGTTATCGCGGGGGCCAATTGCATAATGAGCGGGAAACGAAATCGGAGACCGGTTCGAAACGCCTGGTGTCGGTACGATAACGGTATCAGCGGCGGCTGTTACGTGAGCGCTGACCGCAATCGTAACGCGCGCCACGGCCACCGCGCGGTTATGTATCGGCCGAGTCGCTGGCATTGTGCGCGTGTCTCTTAAAGCCGTACTTAAAGTTCGACGTACTCCGCGGCGTAACTATTTCAGGCCCGCGGCTTCTGTCCTCGTCGCCTTTTTGCCTAAATCGAGTTCACGCCGAAACCACGAAGAACGTCCGAAAGCCGTCGCCATCCTTCTTCTCTTCGAGGGAAACGGGAACGAGAAGGGGGATCGAGTCTAGGGGGACGGTCGGAATTCCTGGAATCGCTCGATGGCGTAGATAAACGGGGATTGCCGGTTCAAGGAGATTCGCCCGGAAGATAAGCGCGAGTGAATGAAGGGAATTCGCGACTCGCCGCGATCGTTGCATAATAATACGAGGCGGATCGCGCGCTCGGCGAGGACAATTCAAGAGAGACAGAGAGAGAGAGAGAGAACTCGCTTCGAGGGCAGTTATATCGAGATATCGACACGTCGCACTGAGCACGAGGAATTCGGTAACTCGCGTGGCCGGTTCCAGGCTAATGGGACGGATAACGGTCGCGTCCTCAAGATGCTGATAAGCGAGGGCGCGGCGGACCGGGACGACGGGAGGGGGCCTCGAAAAGCCGGATAGAGAACGAACTCAGGGGAACGCGGGCCGCGGGACGAGAGTAACGTTAGTCGGTACACACGAAGGCATGCTTTTGTCGTTACATAATCGTGCGTCACGCGGCCGAGTTGATACAATTTGGAGTGGCCGCGGGAGAAAAGAGGCACGCGGTCACGCGACGAACGATGCGTGACTCGGGAACTCGAGGGTCGATAACGCGTTTAAACCCTTCGATTCTTTTTCCTTTGCAATTCCATCCATTCAAAATTAAAGTGTATTGACATTTTTTTAAGAGAAACATTTGAGAAAAATTAGCGAAATTTGGGAGGGTTAAATTTGAAATGGAGCAGAATTGCTTTGTGCTGAAGTCTGAAGTTTGGGGGGGAGATTAGGACACTCTAAAATGGAGAAAAAAATATTGTGTAGCAAAATGGAAAAACTTTGGGGAAAATTAGAAAAGCCAAATGAAAGTCGAAGAACTTTTTTACAATTTTCTCCGATCTAATGAAATGAATACATAATATACACAATTTTTATTAAATTATTAAATAGTATTGCTTCTATTAAAAAATCACTAAACCAATCAATCAAATCAATCGCCATTCTACAGTATAATATGTGTAACAATTAAAAAAAAAAAAAATAATTTAACAAACTCAACAGAAAGGGAAGTGCAGCGTTTTCAAATCTATCTACAAAAAAATTCAATGTATCTCAGCTTCTCGCTCATTTAAAAATTCTCGTATTCCAAACCATAACTATCCTTATCGAAATCGAACACTTCCGGTAGCTTTATTTTTTCCACCGAGCATTTCCGCCCCGTTTCCCCGGTGTTTTGACTCTGGGATTTCGTATCGCCCTCTAGATCACTCGGCGCGGTGGCAGTAATGGGATCAACTTGTTGAATCATCGCGGTCGTCTTTCTGCGCGAGGGAACGGCCAGATGCGCGGGATTAATACCGAACAGGGCGATGATTCGCGGGTGCAGTCCGGTTCGGCGAAGAGTAATCCGGGTGGGCGACACCCTGAAATATCGCGGGAATAAATTTGACTCGAACGGCGCGGACGGTGCCGGTCGCTCGACATTGGTTGGCTACACGCGGAGCACGCGGCTCGCGTTCCCCGAAACGCTGGCGTCGGAAGGCAAACAAATGGTGGGTCGGCTTTTGGCGTCGGGTCAACGGGAATCGCCTCCCGCGTCACTCGGAATTTACGCTCCCACTGCCGTATATCGAGATTAGTAACCGCCGCGATATCCCGTGTATTCGCGAGGCGGGGGGGGGAGGACTCTTAAATTCTGAACGCGGACGTCGGGGAAACTTTCCGCGCGTGGGAAACGGCGAAGCGGAAAATTACGCAATCCTGTTTGGGGGAACTCGAAGCGGTTTGATCGAGATCGCGATGGATCGGATGGAACTTGGAAATATAGCGACGAAATTCGGGGAGTTGGAGAGAGTTGCGATCACGAGGGTTGCGATGTTCTCGGAAGAGGAAGGGGATTAGGGTGATCTACGAGAGGAGTAACGACGCATTGGACGGGGAACTCGAGCGGAGTCGTTGGCCACGTGCGCGACCCGACGGTATTGCGCAACTCCGCGGCCATCTAAACACGTGCACGCGTGACAACGAAACCCGTGTCTACGACTGGCATAATCTTCTCCCCGACACTTCGTAAGGAATTAGTCAGCTAGCCGTGAGATTACGACTGCCACGTAACAGCCTCCAGCTCCTCTCCGTCGCGAGCGGGAGATAAGTCGAACGCGCGTCGATGAAAATTCAGCTCGAAAAACACGTGCCCGGTCGGATCGTGCGCGTCCAATTGATGATAGTTCTATTTATAACGTTATCGGCGTGCACTCGTCGTCGCACCGTTGAAACTGCCGGTCCCGCCGCTCCCCGCGACCCCCGGGGACCGTTGTGTAACAATCAGAAATAGAAAATCGAACGCTCGCAGCGTTCCGGGGGTACGAAATAAAAAGAAAAGAAACAGGAAATTATGCAATTGCGTCGTAGGATCATTCATCGAAATGGGTTGCGCGCTCCGAGTCATCGCGCCCGAGAGACACGCGCGGTATTAATAGAGAGCCGCGGATTTTCCGACGAGCAATCACGGTTTCCCTCCCTTCGCCACCCCCCACCTCCGCCGGTCGGTGTCTACACGACGCGACGTTTCCGCGGTCGTCGCAAATTCTAGTGGCACAGATTTTCTGTTATCCGACTCGCGTAAAACGTGGGGGAGTGTTGTGTGCGTTGCGTGTGTCTGTGTGTGCGTCGCGTCGTTGCCGCGGAGTTGCGTCACGAGTCACTGGGCTAGTGTCACGTTGCGCAACCAGGCGACACGAACGAGCGTGCGCGCGCGATCGCGAGCCCCTCGATGCACGTGACGCACGCGAATCGATTTTAATCGCGATTAGGGGGGAAGAATCGCGAGCGAATTCTCGCGGCCCCGAGCGGTATTTTCATCGACACGCGAGCCGATAACGCGTGTTCGACGACGACGGTGCTCGAACCGACGAGAAACGTGATTTTCCCCGACATTGCGATCCAAACACGTGTGCGCGAACGCCCACGTTTCTCGCGTGTACTCGCGCACACGCGCGATACGACTACTACGGATCCAACGATCGCGATCCAGGCATATCGAATCCGTCGATCGTGCCGCGCGGTACGCGTCTCGGGAGATCCAACGATTGATGCATTTTTGGGAGAGACTTTTTTTTCTAATTGTTGAACGTCATTAGTGTGGGGTTTATTTTGTGGAAGACGTGCATTTGGTGCGAGATTGGCAAAGTTCCTGGCGATTGCGTCAGAAGTTTCGAGGAAGGATTTTCTGCAGGTAGATGTTGTAAAATGTAAATGATGAAGTTGGGTGTTGGGGAGCGAAGGATTTAAGGGAAGATGGAGATGATGAGTTGGGCTCTTCTGGAATTTTACTGTGTACAGTCGGTCACAAAAATAGATTTCGAGTTTATGATATTTTGGAGAGAATGACAATTGTGATATCCTACTTCATGTTTAGTTAATTAAGGTGTATTTCATGTTTACGTGATCTTAATTATCACGTGATGCAGTGTTATTCGTTATTTTAAAGCGTTTGTAGATAATATTGTCAATGCCAACAAATAGTATCAAGTTCCTTAAAATACAGGGTGTTTGGGATAGTATAGTAAAGGTTTGAAGGGGTGATAGATCACGTAAAAACAAACAAAAAACTTCTATAGGACTTGGGTCCAAAACTCAACCAAAAAAAACTGTCATGAACATTTAAGCTATAAACCACTATAATTCAAAATAGGAACGTTTTTCGTAAGCAATTTCTTCGCTAAAATAAAGATTACGATCTTGTTAATCCAACAAGTACAGTAACTATGATATAGGTACCTTGTATCGCGAAAAATAATATTTTTCTAATTCCCTAAATTATCGCGATTTTAAAGGGTAATTTAGGGGGTTAGAAAAATATTATTTTTTCGCGATACAAGGTAACAATATCACAGTTACTGTACTTATTGGATTAACAAGATCGTAATCTTTATTTTAGCGAAGAAATTGCTTACGAAAAACGTTCCTATTTTTAATTATAGTGGTTTATAGCTTAAATGTTTGAGTTTTTTTCAAAAATGGAGTTTTGGACCCAAGTCGTATAGAAGTTTTTTGTTTGTTTTTACGTGATCTATCACCCCTTCAAAGCTTTACTATACTATCCCAAAAACCCTGTATACAGAATTTTTAGAATTTATTCCTTGCTTGTTTCAGAAAATCTTTTAGACTATAATGTATTAGAATTTGCTTGTTAGAATTGCTCAAACCTGCATATAAATATTGACACTGTATTTTATTTTTAGCAACATTTTCCCACAAACAAAAATATTCTTGACATATCGTAAATTTATCCCATAAATAATTTAATATTTACTATTTACTATGTTATCATAAATTTCCCATTTTCTTTAAATATAATTTCTAAACAAGGGAAATGTAACCGAAGAAAAATTTGTTGTCTCGATAAATTTTGGTCCAAAGAAATTAAAGAAAGTTAAAAAGAGGATAAATTAATTTTGATGTAAGCTTAATTGTTACAATTAGCTCTATAGTACAATTGTAAGAAACACTAATTGCATCCAGAAATTCAGATTAGAGAATCTAATTATTTCCGTGAAATTGATTAATCAGTCGATTCCTTTTCTATGAATATTCATAATTAATTTGTTGACTACTTATTCTACCTATTGATATTCAATTCATTTCATCAATTAACACGCTCAATACAGCATGAGTCATCGATAGCCCATGATACATACCGGAAGTGTGATAGTTACTTAAAAAATGGCAACTCAAGCATGTGATATTCCCGTGTTATCGCCTTGAATAGGTTAGGTAAACGTTAGATACTCTATCAGCAAAAGTGTTAAAATAGGTCAATCTAATATGTTACAAAATAATATCAAAAGTAGTCATGCCTTTTATCGCTGATATTATTTAATTGAATACTCACGGAACATGAAAAATAAATTACAACTAAAATATTCTACAATTTCATCAAAATAAATTAGTTTTCTCGTATTTTCCGGAGAAATCAATTCTTTGACTTGCCTAAATTTTCTTAAATCCAAACTATAATCTCAAAAAAATGTCTAGAATTTTCATTCAAAAGTACAGAAAACACTAACATCTGAGTCTCCTCGGTCCCATTGCGTTCCTCAGCCATTTTTCACGGCAAGCGTGTCTCTTATAAATCTTCCCACAACTTTTTTAATCTCGAAAAAAATCTGAACAAGTTATTATTAACCCCGGAAAGGCAAACTGGACCCAGTTGGAAATTCATTCCACCCAGCAGAATTTCTACAACTAAATTAGATAAAAATTTCTTCAGAATCTTTCAACTAAAAATTCCTCCCATAATACAAAATTCTAGAATTCTAGACTGTATAAACATTATCTCCGAAGTTCATTATCTCCGTTAATAACAAGCCATCAGTAACAAAAGTTAGACACCGGGTTCCTCCCCGAGGGCAACGCAGCGGGGTTTCAAGTTTTCCGCAATAATTCTGAAACGCCGAGGCAACCGCGGGCCCCGCGCGTTACACGGTTCGTTTCGTTTACGATCGCGGTGTGGCAACGCGTTACCGTTCCGTGGAAGCGAGATCGTACCAGGAACGAAGAGAGGGGAGAGGTGTTGAACGCAACGCACTCCGTCCGGATCAATTCCAACGCTTGCCCAACGCCACGTAATTATTTCGTGTGTGCGTGACGCGCGCGCCAGCCAAGGGTCCGCTATTATTATCACCATGGAGAAATATTGGACCCCGAGACACGAAACCAAAAGCTATACGCCGCCGATCCCCTCGATACGATCTTCTCGCGTACGAGAGGCGTTTGCGCAACCCGAGCGCGGGTTTCGCCACTCGCGGGTTACTCGCGTTTATAATTACCGCTTTTCCCGCCGCCGCGCCGCTCTCGCCATTTTTATCGATCCTGTTCGAGGAAACCCGTTAACGTTGCAAAATTGCTCCCCTTTCCGATTCGTTTCGCGAGTCGAGCGTATTCCCGCGATCCGTGTTAGCCCCGAAGGCGAATTCAAGCCACGCGTTGGGAATTTGAATCGTAACGCGATAATATACCGACGAGATCGATTGATAAATGCTGCGATCGATCGATAGTCCGAGGGAGCGGAGACTTTGGGTGCTCAGAAATGGATACGATCGCTTTTCGAATCTAATAGTCGAGTCTGATTAATCTTTCAAATTAATCGGTTGCGTTTCGTTGAGTTTTCGAGTTCCCACCATTGAACTTGGATTATTTTTTGATCCCCCAGTCAATTTTCGTGTCTCGCGCGGGAAAGGGCGACAACCTCTTCCCTCGCTACGTGCCTGGTACGCGCGTGCGTGTGCAGTGTCCGCATCGCCGCGATACACGCACAAAGAAACGTGTAATGGCTAAATATGACTCACCGAGATCGCGTCGCGTAGTCGATCCATGCGATACCTCGATGCGCAACCATGGGGGGAATCATCCGTGATCCAGGGAGAAAATATCCTCGGTAATCTGTAACAGAATGGAACTATCGCTAGGGGGAAAGACGATGCGGTGTTTCCTCCGCGATATAAGCTCGTTACTTTCATCGTTTAATTACAGTTTATGAAGGCTTAATAAAGCCTCCATCGATCGCGTCGCGAAATTCGAATCCCCTTCGCAAACCGTACGCGTCGTTCGGTATTTATTTTGGTACAATGGAATTAGCGCGACACGTAAGATAGAATAACGCGTTCGGTCGCGATAGAAATTCGGCGTGGGCGCGCAGTTTTCTGCACCGGCAAAAATCGTCGGATCGATAGAGTACGACGACGACATGAGTCACGCGAGAACTCGTGTACGGTAACTCGCGACTGAAATTCCAGGTGATTGCTCAATTTCGCGCGGGCTTCGTGTCTCGATCGCGGCGTCACGGCAAATTAACAGGCGCATTAGCCGCGCTCGAAACCCTGTCTTTCTCAATTCCCGCGCGTCTTTCTTTCTGAAGTAACCCGAGAGCGAAGACGCGCCTAATGGGGAAACTGTTAGATCCCGTTGCGCGGACTTTGCTCAACCTTTCCCGATTTTTCTTTTTACTTCGCCCTCGCCTAATTTCACGTCACTGCAATCTCGTATTAAAGAAATGAACAAAACTCCGCGGCTTCTAAATCGTCACTGCTCTCTAAAAATCCGCCCACGCTTTCAAACGCAAGAACCGCGAAGAATTTCCCGCGGCGTCGAAATGTCGAAGGAAATTGCGTTTCCTGGGAAAGCGAGCGAATCAGCGCCAGTTCTATGATATCTAGGCGATGACGCAGCTTCCACGAAGATAATTTTTGAGGTACGCGATGCATAATCGATAGGACACACGCGTTGGCATCGTAAAACCGCGGCGGCGAATCGCGAGGTCGCGGAGGCACGTTGCTCGGTCGGCGAATGTGATTAGAGAGGCCTACGTCGCCGACGACGACGACGTATTTACCCAAATGGCTTCCGCGGTATAAGCGGCCTGACATTCGCGGGTCAACACGCGCGTATAACACGTGGACGTGGAAACGCACGCGCGAGCGCGATGCAACGAGACCGTTGCGTAACACACGCGCACCGCGTGCTCGACCGATTAATTCACCGGCTCGCTTTTTTATTCTCTCCCTTCTCGCTTTGTCGCTTTTAAGGGTTTGATAGTTGATTCGTTCCCCTTGTGTTAGAGTTAGATCATTGTGTCGATCGAGATTACTGTGATGCAACGAGGCGACGCAACGCGAATCTCACTGTGTGACGTCCTTGTCCTTCCGAGAAGACGCTGTTTGGAGAATTGTGTTGACTTTGGGGGGACGAACGCGGCAGAGAATTCTTGTCGCGTTGCGTATTTACGTATGGGCAGAGTTGGACCGTATTTGGATCGAATAAAGAATGAAATTTTAGAAGTTTGAACTCCTTTATGTTCATCATCCGTGGGCAAATATATTTTTTCTATTTATATTTCGTAGGTAAATCGAATTGAATTCTAATTTCTTACTGCTTTAGAATTTTAAGTAATTTGGAAAAATTCTAGATTTATCAAAGTCTATATTACATCATACAATTGTTTATTTCTTAAAATGCATGAAATTTTATTTAATCCTAGATAATTAAACATTCGTGTAATATAGTCGTACGATTTTCTGTTTTTTGTAGGAAATATAAGTATGTTTTTTTCGAAATCTATAAGTACAATAATTATTAACTTAGTTAATAATAATTATTAGTATTACTGACAGAGTGATACTAATTTAATAAAAATATAAATTAGAAAAATTTTTACGTTGCCCACGGAGAATTAATTTGAGAACTACAATTTTCCTTTTCGGAATTTTATTTTCTATTTTTATTAACTCGTTGAACCACAATATTTGACGAAATCAAAAGTTGTAACTTGTAATTAAATATTTGAAGTGCGATAATATCATTATACTGCTTAAATTTTATAATTACAAAAAAAAATTAGATACAGTTTTCGTGGACAACTAGAATTTTTTTGTGTTAAATTTTAATAATGTTTGCTATAAAATCAAAGTTTTTTGTTGCGACAATTTTTAAGGAGATTTATTAGTACATAATTGAAATTTTTCTTCTCCAATTTTGTTATTTTCGTACTTCAAAGAGTTCAGATAAACGAAACCAATTTAAAATTGAAACAGAAATTATTTTTCTATTATAATAAATAGTTCTATTATTTTTTATACAATTTTCAGTTCCCATCAAGAACCTTAAATTTCGTAACAGCAGTTATCGTGTTAAATAAGATCGTTTACAGTTATTTGGGTTATGGTTGAAGAAACTATAAAGGTACATAGCACAGTTCGTTGTAATCTCGTAATTAGTTCCTAGATATCACTGTCTTCTGAGAATTATTCTCATTTTCTAGTGTCATCATTCTATAGTCTCCTTGCTGATTAAGAGTCACAAGATAACAGTAACTCAAGTTTATACTCAAGTTTAGAGATTTATAATTTGAAGAAAGAAAAACTGAAAGAATTTAATCTACTTTTCCTTGAAGTCGGATATCAACGAACGGGAAATTAATTAATTGTACTCAGGAAATTACTCTCAGATTCTATTACTCATTTTTTCTTGAACAAAAGCGTATACATTTTTTAGGAATTTTTTAAATACATTCTAATTATTTAAATCAATAAGAAAAATTAGGAAAATATTTTTTGTTTCCTCGAACAACTTTGCCCACATACATATGACACATACATAATTGTATGGCAAGTTGACAAATTCGAAAAAATAGTCATCATTTTCGAGGAATACAAGCAGGAAACATGAATAATTGAGAAGAATAGAATGATACGTACCCACTTTGGATTCTCGACGACAGCGTCACTTGGCCAAGATCTTTTCCACTTATTTCGCACTATAACCAAAAACTACACATAACACTATCCAAATTTCACGCACTCACTAATAAACAATCGAAATCTAAACAATTCGAACGAGTTCTCTCGATTCTGACTACTTTTCTCGACGATTTTATCGAACTTTCACGGAGACGCTACCGTTAGAAGATCCTACCGGATTTTGCTTGCGATTCTCGAATTTCCGCTTGCGATTCTCGAACGATTGCTTGCGATTGTCGAAAGCTTGCGCGGACCGCCACGGGGCGGCGCCACCTACCCAGCATCGCAATTTTTTCCCGATTCTTCCGAAAACAAGGAAGATTCATTTCCTTTATTTCGGTCGTAAAACCCACGTCAAGGATGATGCAATTTATTCGACGCGTTGAATAAAATCATCACGTGTCCTTTCCCGATTGCTATTATCGTTCTCGGAACGAGACGCGTCTCACGTTTCCCATTCAACGTGTACACACGATTCGACATTTTTGCATTACAAATGCCGTCAGTTGAATAAACAAATATTTTCACGATCCGCAAGAGCGGGCAGATAGCGTCGGGGAAACAGCACGTGGCGCATTTTGTAAAAACACACGTGCTTCCTTATGTAACCCCGAGGCTTGTGCCTCGATTCGTCACGCGGTTTTTCTAACGAGCCGACGCGTTGGCAAAAACGAATCATTTCCAATTTTTCGCGAAAGCCGGCCGACACGCGGACTTCTGCCCCGTTCATCGGTAATCGCGATCGTATCGAGACGATTTCTAGATTTATCGGGAAAAAGTGCGGCGCGAGCAACAAAGTCGCTAAATCGAGCGTTATCGTTTATCGTCGGGGCAATTAACACACGTAACGAGAATCGGTCGCGTAACCCGCGAGCACACATGACCGATTTGCGGAAATGACTGCACGGGTACTTACATAATTATGCCGCGTGCTTCTTCTTCATGCCGTTGTAACATCTCGATGCCAGCGTAATTGTCACGCGGCAACGCAAAGTGGACTCGTTCCACCACTGTTCTAATCAAACGAACGTTTGGATATCAGGTTACTAACTAATGAAATAGACCTGGAGCTTCGTTTACTCTGAATTTATTCTTCTTTTCTAAAGAAAAGGAACCGGAATATTTTAGAAACCGAAAAAATGATTATAGATAGATGTATAAATATTTCAGATACTCATTTTAAGCGGTCGCTTGGACTGAGTGGTAAGCGCGCGAAAGTCGGCGCGATTTTCGTAAATTTAAACGCAGGGTAAAGGAGGGAAATCTTCTACGGCTCGGAAATATTCTATTATCTTAAAAAATGTAATACTCCATCGAAATTTCTTTACTATAATACAGGGTGTTTCCTATTTTTTTGGCAAAATCTTAAAAGTACAATATATAAGTGAAAATATGAAAGGAATACTGTAATATGAAATTTGGAAACAAAATTAAGAAAGCGCAAAATGGCAAAACCTGGTAGGATTTATGAAAATTAATTCCAGTCTCCAATTATTTTATTCATGAAGTTTTCCAAGAAAGAAATTTGTTTTTTGAGTTATCCGTTTCGATAATTACTGAAGAAATGAGAAAGTTTGCTTATTGAAATATTCAGGTGTCTAAAAAATTCGTAAAAGAATTTGGAAGTTCGATTCTGTACAAAACAAAGCATCTCTATGTATAATTAATTTACTTACGATCTATGGAAGCTTAAAAAATAATGAAGACTGCTGTAATTACTCATAATCATTCAACCGCGTGTCTTTAACTGAAAAAGTCTCCGTTTCACTTCCTTACAAAGAGATTCTAAATTTCTGAACGATACTGTATGTATTTAAAACGAAACCATGAGAAGTTAATTATACAACCCATCGCCCCCGCATGATTGACACGGTTAGTCGGCAAAACGGACAGTTTAACGAGGGTATAGCGTTTCCACTGGCACCGAGCAGCGGTTAGGTTCGCCGACTGCAGCCTTGAGCGTCGCGACCTTACCCAAGGCTATTTTGCGAGTTCCCGTCGGCGTTGCTGCGGCTGGGTATTGTTGGCAGTGCGAGCACGTCTCTCGATCTCTCGGAATTCTTCACCTTTGCCCGCGCAGTGGGTGCCACACACCCGCGCATAACGGTGATGGAAAGTTCTCGGTGTGGTTACCTGCCGAAATGCGCCGAGGTACACCGTCGGCATCGCAAATCGGCGTGCAAACGAGTCGTTTATCGTCGCAAACGCCGCGTTAAGGAGATCCCCAAGGCGCGTGCTCGAGGGATACGAATGGAATATCGATAGGCCCCGGCACCTTGGGGCTGGACGCGTGACCACCGCGCGACGACTGTTTTTCCTTCTTTAATATCGACGATAAGAATTCCTGCAACGAGATAGCACAGATAGATATCCTGCGGTCGACGGTAGAGGCTGCGCGTTATTTGCTCGCGATAAAACCGAGGCTTATTTCAATTCCCGTTGACCCCGATTGCCGGGTTTTCATTTGGCGGAGGCCGTTCCGCGGCTGGAACCGCTTTATCTAAGTATCCGCGCATTCTATTACGATAATCCCTTGATAAACGGACTCCTTATCTTTCTAAGCCGCCATCTGCACCTTGCAGCGGATAATTAACAAGGTGAACGAACATAATCGTTCCGGGAACTTGCAATTATCGTTGGAGTGTTTGACGTCGTATCAGATCTGACGCACGCGGAGTGCGTCACCGAGGCGATGGTTTGATAACGCGAGATGGACCGTGTTGTAATTGTTCCGCGGTCGTGTCATCGGGTAGCGATCATCACTGACTCACGCTCGAGGATCGAGGTAGTTTGGATTCAGCCCAGGTGATCGACGTTCGCGAATCGTAATGCGAAGCGATCGGTGAGGTCGACTGTCCGCGGAAACCGATTATTCCTTTTCTTCCTGATTCCGGCGCATGCGGCCTTCTTTCGTTAATGGTCAGTCGGCCGTCGCGTGACCGACGTCGTACAAGGCCCGCGTTTCGTTCGTGGCCGGTGTCGCGAATGAGCTGGAACTTCATTGTGTCGCTTTTGGACCGACAAACGCTCCGTTTACAGATTGTGTAAGAACCTTAACACCGAAACGGGAGACCAGTTCCGCGGCGGAACTGATTTACCAATTCTGGTGCGGTGACGTTGAATAAAACAAATAGGTATTAATGCGAGCGCACGTGGTTACTTCCGACACTTGCTGCCAGGAGAACGGGACACTTAGAACGTTCTCTCATCCCAAACTTCTTTAATCCTTTCAGTATTGAACCTGGACTCTCTTTATTCCACACATAGTTACCTCCAAACGTAGTTAACATCTGGTTTATTCGCGACGCATGGTTTGACATGTCACAAGCTCAGCAATCGTTTGGCACAGAGCTCGGCGCGTTGGTGAGCGCCGCTAATAAACCCGTTCCATCTGTTGACTCGAGGATCGTTCCACCCGACGTTTCAATCGGCGGGAGATAATATATAGTCCCATTAATTCCGTCGAATTAGCTCGCGTCTCTAAATCGCATGCAAATCGCCGAGCCAAGCTCATTGTCTTCTATCCGACGTCTTTGTTTCACCCCGCTGATCGTTGGTCTCCGTTTGATTGCAGATGTACTAAGAAGACAAATTATGGTGGCAGACCTTGTCGCCCGTCAGAGTGGATCGCCCATCAATGGTGAGACCGCGTGTCTGAACAGCAACATGCCGGCCACCCACTCCATGGCGCACGCTGGTCACGGTGCACACGGCGGTCACGACGCCCACGGGCCGTTGCCGCCGTTGACGCACCCGGCGCACCACGGGCCTCCGTCGCTGCAGCAACAACACCAGCACCAGCAACCGCCGCCGCTGCAGCAGCAGCAACCCCAGCACCACCACCACCACCACCACCCTCAGCAACCGCAGTCGCCGCCGCAGCAGCAGCAGCAACAGCAGCAGCAGCAGCAGCAGCAGCATCTTCACCACGACGCCCAACAGGTGACGACACACCCCGAAAATTTCCCCCCGAACTTCGACATCAGAAAAGAGCTATTTTCTCAGCGCAAGCAACGGGAGTTCATACCGGACAACAAGAAGGACGACAGCTACTGGGACCGCAGGAGGCGCAACAACGAGGCCGCCAAGCGGTCCCGGGAGAAGAGGCGATTCAACGACATGGTGCTCGAGCAGCGCGTGATGGAGCTCAGCAAGGAGAACCACATCCTCAAGGCGCAGCTCGAGGCGATACGGGACAAGTTCGGCATCTGCGGGGAGTCCGTAATCAGCACGGACCACGTGCTCGCGGCGTTCCCCGCGGAGCCGCCGATCAGCGCGAAGAGGGCGAAGCTGCCCGCCACCGCGGCTCTCCTCTACGCCAGGACGCCGAGTCCAGTGCACACGTCGGTAATCCACCAGCCGGTGAGCGGCGCCAGGTCGCCGAGGTCGCCGGCGCAGCTCTACGTGCCGGAGACCACGGCGTACCCCGAGGCGGAGAGTTTCCAATACCCCTACCCGCACCCCGCGATGCACCTGGACACGACGAGCGCCCTGAATCTTTCCCGCGGCCGTCGCGCCCAATCCCCCTTCGAGCTGTCCTCCGGGAGCGGCGACGAGGGCACGCAGATGGTGGTGAGCTCGCAGAACCTAGCGGCGAACAACAGCCTGCCCCACAAGCTGAGGCACAAGTCGCGCATCGGCGACAAAGACGCGGCGAGCGCGTTACTCGCGCTCCAGGGTATCAAACAGGAGCCGGGTCCAAGGGCGTCGCCGCCTTGGGACAACGAAGGGTCCAGCGACGAGCGCGACTCCGGCATCTCTCTCGGTGCCGAGTGGACCGGGCCCCCCGTCTCCGCCGTCCCCGAGAACGAAAGGGAGGTCAAGTCCAGGCTGGACCGCCTCGCCTCCGAGGTCGCCTCTCTGCAGTCGATACTCCGCCTTGGGAAGCCCGCCGACAGTCTGGTGACGGGTCATCCGTTGCCGACGAACGCCGGCGTCAGCGGGCCTTGAGGCCCACACAGACCACGTTTCTTCGTGGCCGAGCGGACGAACCGCGAAGAACCTCATCCTTGGCGCCGTACGCGGCCCTCTTTGTGATCCTCGTGCCGATCCAAAGGTCCTCGAGCTACGTTGGACGCGACGGCGACGGCTCCTCCAGGAGTCCCGGAAGACTCTTTCGACGCTGACTCGCGCGAACGTTTTCCAAGTGTGATGGTAGTTGGTAGGACAACGCCGGCGGTCGCGCGACCTGGCGCGGACCCTCCGGGAAGGACTGAGCTCGAAGCGATCGTCTTCCGGGGCGATCGTTGTCCGACTTTTTGCAGTATTGGGTCCGCGCGCGCGCGTTGGCGTCGGCCAACGCGTGACGAGTCGCGTGCGCGGCGTTCTTTATTCTTCTCTTTTTTAAGCGAGTAAGGTAGATCGACTAGACGTGACGCGCGATGCAAACGGCAAAGCTGCGCCGTTCGAGAGGGATCGATCGAATCGGGTTCACACTGTCCACGCTATCGTGTAACGATGATTCTAGATGATAAGCTGCGACTAGGACGTAAGTAACTTAACGCTGTAAGACTTTCTTAGGCTATTTCGTTGATACTATTACCATTATCGTCACTAGCGAGATCGTTTGTTAATTCAGGGCAGTCGTCTACAGGCGACTGATCCACTCGATCGTGATCATCCTGGCTAACGCACGCTAGACACCCGCGCAACGATTCGAAGAAGCTTCGGGACTCGGCCACGCGCGACGCCGAGGCGCGAATTCGAAGATCTTCGGACGATTCCGATTATTTATCCCCTCCGTGGCAAAGAAGTTTCAAAGACGCGAAAGACTACGAAGATCTTCGGATTCGCGGAGCGAATCCTCTCGGCGCGCGGTTCACCTGTCGATTCATGATTGGTCGCGCAACCGGCTATTTCACTACCGCCAGTTTATCCTTAACGATTTAATCCCCCTCTCTTCCCCCCCCCGTGTCGTTACCGAGCAAAGCAATAACGCCTTCTCTCATCGTTCGATCTCTCTTTCGATCGCGCCGCGTTCATCGACGCTCTCAATCGCGGCGGGAAAGCTTCCTGCGGAAGATCAGACTCCGGTTTCATTGGCCGATTTTTCTGTCACCTCGGTGTCCTTTCCTGGAAGTCGTCCTGAAAGCGTCGATCGACGGGGATAATCCTCCCCCTCACCCCGAATCGTTATTATATCTCGTCCTCCCTCGCGTCTCTGTCTATACCCTTCGTTTTTATACTTTTGCTATTGACGATTAATCGCGACCGCGTGTGTACATATTGTATGTAGGAAGCGAGAGGGATGCGTGTACATTATTTTTCGGGTTTCGCCTGGTGCTTCAAGACGCCGTCGACGACGGAGCACCGACGCGCGTTCGACGGCTGTTCCTCCTCTTGACCGGGACGGGGAACCGGACCGCGACGCTTGCGGGATTCATACCTGGAACGCGCGGAATCCAGAGTATTAAGCGAGAGCCTATAGGTGTATGTAATTGTATACATAGTGCACATATACGAGGAAACTATACATATTATATATATACGTATATATATATACATATACATACATATATATTTTTTTCAAATCAATGTATTTTTCGATATCGTGTGAGAGAGGAATCGAAGACGGTCTTTGCGTGAGCGTGTGCATGCGTAAGCGCTTCTGTGTCATAGGCGAAGAACGTGGACGTCCTTCTTGATCCGTTGTTCGCGAAACAGGACGAAGGTGAAACGGAAAGAAAAGTGAGAGCAATCTGTCGCGCGAGGCGAAGGGACTTTTTGAAAATTCTTCGACGGGACGGAAGCATCGATCGAGCGATCTTGTCAGAACCAAAGCGACGAGTCGCTCGCTCGATTCGTTGTTCAAGGAACGCGACGTCGTATTTATTAAAAAGAGGATCGAGAAAAGTTTGACCGTTCGATCGATGCGTCCGCGTCATCCGCTGTGTAACGTCAGTGTGATAAGCCACAAACGTTAATCTAAAGCCACTATATTTGTAAAACTTTATCTTTATTTATTAATGTTAATTGCCTACGCAGGGTCGCGCGAAATGGTGTTCCGAAGGCGGCGAAACCCACGGTGTAATAAGCCAAGGTGAACCATTGCGCATAATAGTGGCTGGACGATTTGGCCAACCAATAGTGGCCGACCCAAAACTTATCCCGCGTATTTCAAACGTAACTAACAATTTACTTTCAATTCTTCAGAAGGAATATGATTTAATTCAAGTTATCAAGTTTAAATATTAAATGATTCTTGCAAGTTCCAAATCAATTTATTAGCTAAAACCTGGAATTAATAGTCGTCATATTTATGCATTGTCTTGAAAAAACCTCTATATAACCTCAAAGTCCTGAAAAGTCACGTGATGCCACTTGGAGCCATATTGGATTTCCCAGTTTTGGGAAAACTCCCGCTATTTCTGAACCACTGCGCGCGCATATCGAGAATGGTTCACCATGACGAAACCCTCACCCGAAACTCTGAATACCATTTCTGACGCGGTTCCGCTTATGTCACGGGAAACAACTGCGTCAACGATGAATAATAGATTTGTGTTTCGCGACGATCGCACTACCTTCTGTGGCGTTTAAAATGTCGAGGGGAACAAGGTTCGACCAAGGTTCTGGCTGATCCACGACGTTCTGCGTTTGCTAGGATTTTCTATAAGACACATCACAAGACTGTTTTGTAATCGTTAATCGGCGTTTTTCGCGGAAGGATCTCGTTGCTCGTGTTTAACCTCCCTTCTTTTCACACCCCATTTTTTTTCTTACCGCTCTCGTTTGTATTTTTTACGTTACTCTACCCACCCGCGTGAATTTTCTATATTTTATACGGCATGTTTGTATTATTATCGTTATTATTAATGTTCTGCGAACGACGACCGACAGCGTCGACTCCTGCCGCCCGTCTCGAACGCTTCCCACGGCTCGCTCACGGCGAACGAAAGTCATTATAAAGGGTCGCACGTCGACTAACGGCGAGACTCGCACGATTACCTTTTGATTCATTGTAAACAAGCGTCTGTCGATTGCTGAACGCCCATTAATAACACACTCCAAACTATCTGTCCTTGGTTTTCTTTTTTTTTTTTTCTCTCTCACTCGCGCGCTCCAACGAAAGTCCGACCATCGTTCCGCAGTTGCTTTGCTGTAACATACCACGAGTGCCTATAACGACGAAGCTGAACGTGTATCCCGCAGTGAAAACCGAGCTACCAAGAGTTTTCCAGCAGAAGTTTGTATCGCGATTCGACGAAGGGAAATCGGAATACTTGTACATATGAAAATACGCGTGAAACTTGCGCTCGTGATCCAGAAAGAGAGATTTCGCGAACCGTGATCGTCGCAAGTTCTGTTCGCAACAATTCCAAATAATCTCTACTTCCCAATCGAGAGAGTAACTTTCGCCCCCGCGGGGAAAACGTCAAGGTGCGTCTACATATAGCGAACGCGCGCGAACGAACACGAACGATCGCGAACGAACAAGTGTGGACGGTATTCGCGTACGCAAACCCGTGCGAACGATCCCGTTCACACTTGTTCGTTCGCGATCGTTCGTCCGTGTTCGTTCGCGCGCGTTCGCTATATGTAGACGCACCTTTAGCCTCGAACGCGGCGACCGTGAATCATCTTGTATATAAACTGCACTTTTGCCAAAAAGCACGCTGCTCGTGCCGATGGAAGTGGCGCAAAACGATCGGAAATGGCGTAAAAAAGCATCGGCCGGAGAAGGAATTTTTTAATCTCTCATCGTTGACCACCTCGCGTCTCCTCGATACCCCCGTTGCCCAATGAAATAGCTTCTTTGAGGACGTTTCGAATACAGTTCCTATACGAGTAATGGTAATTGCGACTTATAGACGGTTGACCGTTGCCCACGATAAACAATGATTCCACTACGAGAGTTTCGATCCTCCTTTCTCCGGCTGTTTACGGAGATATAAGTATTTAGATCTAAGGGACATATCCACAGCGTGTAGTGTACTTGTATATGAATACCGAAATAAATATTTTCAATGTTTTTGACAATACTTCGACACCTTCGCATTCGTTAATCAACCCTATCTTCTTCCAAAAAAAATAATATCCTATGCTCAATTAGTCGCGTCTGAAGCAGAAAGGAAAAAATGTGTTCGAGTCGTATTTAAGAAATCATATATTTCATATGAAAACGTAATGGAGATAAATGTTACTAAAACGTACCCAAGAGAGCACAGAATGAGAGTCGCAACGACTATAAATAGAATGAGAATAGACACCATGCGTTAATATGAAAAAAATATATAAAAAATATATTCGTAAAAGTTAATTTGTACAATTTCAAAGTATAAGTTTCGATCGTGCGAGGGGTTCGAATTGGGAACGAAAAATCGTGTCGTCGTCTCAGATGACGAGACTACTTATTTAAAAAATTCCATCCGCCTCGAAAAGTAAAAGAAGTATGGATACTTCGGTGCTATCGATACGATACAAGCAAAGAGCGACACGATCGCACTCTCTTCGTTTTTGCGATCGTACGTCCTTTTTACAGGTTTATCGAACTTTTGTAAAACTATGCGCTCACCGCGATTTCGACATTTTGAATATTGACAATTCAATAGATGGGAACTCTAATTTTCATTTTAATTATCGGGATTATTTCCGTTTCTTGCACTTGGTTCTTCCTCGACGTCTACGCGAAGAATTTGGACGAGTGTCTGTCTTCTTCGAAGATCTGGAAATATTTGGAGCATCCGGTAACATATTGCAGTCATTTAAAAATTTAATCACTAATTATCCAATAAAATTACCTATGAACCCTATTCACCGACACAGAGGTGTGTTTCTTTAAAGTCAAGTGCTGTTGAACCAGCTCCGCCAATTTGCCTTGCTGAGCAAGCATCGAGAGGAAAGTGCAAATGAACTCGTCGTAGTTATGTGTCCTTCGACAATCGTCGATCTGAGAACAAGGCGATGTTTTAATAACTCCAAGATTAGATACTTCAAAGTCTGCTTACCTTGTATTTGTTCCTCTTGTCGTTCTCGTCTTTCAAACTGGTCTCGCAAATACTTATTTCGTGCTCTAAATTCTTCAATAACGCTAAGAGGTCTTTGGGCGCAAACGTGTGCGGCTCGAATAATTCTGGATACTTCGAGCACAGCTTAGGATCGATCTTTTCGACCTTCTTCTCTTCGGTGACAGTGTCCCCGTTACTAGTTTTCACTCTGGCGTGCGGTATCCTGACCTCTCCCGATAGGCACACCTTTTTATGCAAGTGTCCGCTGTCGGAAACTAATCTCTTCCCATTTATATTGATATTCCCAAGCGAACGACCTGCGTGTAGACAAACAGTTTAAACTTGACTTTAAACTTCGCAAAACACCGCAGGAAATAAGACACTGATACATACTGAGACCTGCCTCGTTCTTTTCGTCCCCAGCGACTCTGATTACGACGAACTTCTTGAAGTCCTTCGTCGACGTGGGACTACTTTGGCCAGAATTCCATCCCCAAGCTGCGAACAAAAATGCTTCAAAATGTACACCTTGAATTTATTCGAAACAATTTTTAACAGCGTCTCTGGTTTCATGACAAAAAGACAGGAGAGGTATACGCAGGTCAACTAACTGTACCTCCGAGGTGTCAAACAAAACGAAATGTAGGGGAATGTGTGAAAAGCAAATAGTGTCAACACGAGGCACCTGAACTTTAGTTTGCTACAAGACACTGCGCGCGACAGCACAGCATGAGGCTGATACTTGTTACATTCTGTTCTCTTTTAATGACGGTGGAATCGTCAAAATGTCCGGAACCAAAGAAACCTCATCCCACCAGTTGCACTGTATTTTACAGTTGCGTGAATTTGCCTGGCGGTGGTTACGTTTGGGTGCCCAGTAAATGTACCGAGGGCTTGGTAAGACGATCAACAGTTGCATGAATATCACCTGTTCTTATCGTATCATCGTTCCTAAAGCGCATTCGACTCTCAGATATTTCAGCCATATTTACGGACCTGCGTTCTACCTGGTGACTCCTGGACGTGCGATACGTTAACGACGGAATCGTCTGTTATAACGATGAGGTACGAGACACCTGAACTGATTAATCCAAACGAAACTAGTTATATAGGATCGACGGAAGACCCTCAGAATTTTTCGGAGTTTGTTGATTCGTCCTACACTACTGATAGCATTCCTGATGCGTTCGACCAAGAATTGGTAACTCCGTATCCTTTAATTGAAGTCGAAGACACGATGGAAAATATGGGAGAAATTGATAATACTCCTGCAAATAGTCATTCGCATTACGATTATTTACAAACGCAGGATCATAAAAAAGAATATATAATGTTGAATCAATTGTTGCATCACTTATTGGTTTACAAAGAAATTACTATTCCTCTAGAGTTTCTGGCATCGTTGTCAGTGCCTATGCCTTTAAGGATTCACGTAAATATAAGTAGAACCGCAGTTAATATCTCAAAGAATTCGAAACCCCAGCAACAGAATGTGTTAATGAATTATCTGATACAGAATTATGTTCAGCAGAATAACTTGCAGAATACTATTATAACTGACACGACGTTAAAAAATTATACAACTGATGCTAATAAAATTCCTGAAAAGGAAGAAGCGAATGAAGCAATGTTAAGCGTTGCTTTCAGTAATGTGTCGCAAATAGAACTCAACGATGCAGAGGCCGAAAATAATATCATTTTAATTACTGATAAATCGGGACACAAGCGCTACATAACTATTGAGAGGTATAAAGCGTTGGGTTATCATCCAGAATTGTATTCCATACAAGTAATTCCCTGTGTGAAAAACGTTCGAATGCCAAATACAACTGACTGTATTAAATATTACATGTGTGATCCAGAAAAGGTTTCTGTGATAGATTATATGTGTCCATTTTTCACAGCATTTAATAAATATTCTAGAGTTTGTGACAGAGAAGCTTATAAAAAATGTATGGAAAACAATCAAGAAAATATAAATCCATTGCAGGAATTTGTTGATAGTGAATCTCAAGTAAATGTATCAGAGAAAAATATATGCACGGAACAGGGGAAAACGAAAGATCCCGTTTCTGAACTGCATTATTACATATGTTACTCTCCCATGAATAAATTGCAGAGTTTCAAATCGATACGAATGATGTGTCCGAATGGTTTAGTATTTTGTCAAAGCAGGAAAGTTTGTACTACAAAACGTCTTTGCAAAGTGTGATGAATCTGTCCACTTACCTTGCGTTGGAGAATTAAACGCCGATCCAATTTCTGACGACGTGTCAGTACTGGACGAACTGTGCGCAGGGGAAGTTTGAATTCGCAGAGGGGTAGCATAATCTAATGCACACATTACTACTTTTTCCATACCACTGTAACGTTAAAAAGGAAAATTTTGTCAAATAAAATACTTAATAAATATGAACCTTTAATCTAAATTACTTTCTACTTGCTTTGATTCTGCCTTCCCGGAAGTTATACTCGAAGCCGATTCTTCAATATCAGC
This sequence comes from Perdita meconis, assembly GCA_030770465.2. Lineage (NCBI taxonomy): Eukaryota > Metazoa > Arthropoda > Insecta > Hymenoptera > Andrenidae > Perdita > Perdita meconis. The sequence goes on from JASKOS020000001.1 coordinate 7,215,400, forward strand.
TGCAGTATCGTTTGTTCTTTCAACAGTAATATTTGGTACAGAAGTTTCATCAATCTCAGATTTATTAGGCAAAACGCTGTCATCTTCGATTTTGGTCTTTTTTTCGTACTGTTTCTCCGATTTCTCGGAATCGTTCGCATTCTTCTCAGATCCATCTTGATGGCTCAACTTGACGAGTTGTTGCAATGCTTCTAACACTATTTGCCTATTGGTCTTCAGCATAGTTAACTTATGCGAAATAGCAAGTCGTCGATCAGGAACAACAGCCATTAAATTAAATCTTATATCCTGCAATTGCTCCCCCGTCGCCATTCCTAAGCGATCCGTAATTACACGCCTGAATTGTTCAGTCCACTCTTCGTGTTCCTTCCAGGGGCCATGATCCATGGGATACGGTTTCAAACCATCCAATTCAAACAGTCTACCATTGATTGGTACATAACTAACAAAGTGAAAAGCTTCTCCAGTGAATCTACCAGTAGAAACACCAGTATTCTTGTCCTGACGTCTTTTCGCTTGAGGCATTGCGTGGGAATTGTGCGCGCAAGCCAATTCAGGTGTATTTCCAATGGCCCAGCCTTTGTTCTCCGGACACATACCAGATGTGTGCATCTTCAATCTGGACAAAGTTGTACCCAAATGAATGTTTGGGCAATTAAGTAATACAGAAAGTAGCGCATGGGTTGCGCAACTGTTGGGCACAACCTATAAAAAACAAATCGTTTTAGGGTGCGTCCAGACGAGCGAACCAATGCGAACCGAACGTGCAACCGAACACGAATGCCTATGTCACACGGCAAGCGCTCATCGCGCGAATCCTGTTCGGGTCGCGTTCCATTTGCATGTTCGGTCCACTCGTTTGTTAAAGAATTGTGAACTACAAAACACCTGTTGCGCGAAGAATATATTGTTAACGATTTCCTCATCCTTCACAAAACTCTCATCTTGCTCTACAACTTTACGTCTGGATCTTCGCTCCTCTATCCAACGAAACAGGAATATAAAACCGTACACTGGGCCCTCCAGAGATTTTTGTAAGTCGTATATTTCTTCTACTTGCACGCCTTTTACTCCAAAATCTTCTAACAACAGCGTAAACAAACCTGTCAATGTGAAGTGAGAATTAATAAAGTTCTTGCGAATGTAACGTATTCCGATTACCATATAAGGGCATAAAGGTTTGCTCGATTTATGTGACTGACACTAGCGTGCAGTAAACATATGACAATTTCTTGCGAACGTATCGAAACGAGTCGACAGTCTCGGGACATTGTTTCTGCCGAATGCGTTTCGAATTTTGAAATTGTTTTCGATGGTGTTTTGTTTTTACGTCTCGATTCGAACTACTGTGCATTCGGTCACTTTAATATTAATCGCTGTTAAAATAGGACACTTCCGGGATTAATATTTCGTACCTGGGTCGCTTTCCAATTCTAACCAACCTTCAGTCAATCGATTTATGTCAACTGGCATTCTGTGTTGAGTTTCAAGTTCAACACACAGCAGAATTTCACATTCTTCAACAAATTTTATTACACTGTGACAATTAAAGGCGCCATGTTACATCAAAACAACACATATCATGTGACCAATCACGTGGTAAAAGAAGCTTAAAGAAGTCCTAAAACTATTTCCAATAATTTTACTCATTCTTTCATCAGAATTATTCTAATCAATATTTTTTCAATTTAATGAGCATCAAATGTTTTCGATAAGATAGTTTTTTAGAGCTTCTTTCATTCCGAGCGATTCCGAGAAAAATAACCAAAACGTATCGCACTTCATGTAAAACGAGCATAAAACTTGGCGCAGTTAGTAAAAATTAGTTGTTGATAGTGCGATAACATTTAGCAACATTTATTGATGAATGTATAAAGAGAAATACAATTTTAAAAATACTATTGTCGATATATGCATCAAGATTGACAGTAGCGCATTCTATTAACAATTCCGATAAAATCCTTTGAATGGTAGGTCGCCACGTAAGATAGCCGGAAATAATTTATGATTTCAATTAGTTGACAAAGAAACATATATTATGAACGTTTTTACGTTAATCATTGGCTTTTTGTTACTCGTTCAACTGTCGGAATGTACGCTGTCACCGCCGAAAGGAAAGTCTAACAAGAAAAATAAGGGGAAGATCGAGAGTAAGGTAGAGGAAACAGATGATAGAAATGTCTACGTCTAAAATACTCCAATACTGATTTCGTGTTTATTACTTTTACAGCAAGGATCGGTGGAACAAAATGTATTTGAACGATTGTTGGTGGTGAAAAATCCGAAGCCACATGAAATTATACGAGAATCGGGACTTCATTCTTCTAATACAACCTACAGACGATTTACCGGCGATGTTTTGGGATACATTACACCGGTAAATTCATCGATATGTATACTACAATTATTTAAAATTCATTATTCGAAATTTCGATTTCCGTCTTTTTTTTTCAGTGGAATAGCAATGGATTTGAGGTCGCAAAAATATTCCATGGAAAATTTACCATGGTGTCTCCAGTATGGTTAGCGTTTCCAGAAGGCAACAAAGATAAATATAAATTGTCTACTCACGACATACAGAAAAAATGGTTAAAAGAAATGAGGGCAGCGAACAATGAAAATCATCACGTAAAACGTATGTAAAACTCTAAATTACAATGTTATAAATATTTATACGCTTACCGTAATCAGTAAATATTATTTACAGTTGTACCAAGAGTATTATTCAATACTTGGTCAGCCGATGATTTCGTTGGACTATACATAGAAACGCATAAATTAGTCCAATTAATCTCTACGCTAGTTGATACGGCGAAGACTTACAACTTTAATGGCTACGTTTTGGAATTGTGGAATCAGTTTGTGCTGACCGGCGTGGATACGAATATTCTAGTGTCGTTGATCCAGTCCATTGCTCAGAGATTGAAGGAAAACAATTTGGATGTGATTCTGGCAGTTCCGCCGTCGAGGGGGTAAGTTATTTTCTTATTCAATGCTGATTTTAAACTGCTATCTTTGTGTATTTTCCGAAGCAACATGAAGCTATCTTAAGGAAAACAAATGGTACGGATATCTTTTAACAACATGTGTTCTCTGACCTTTCAGCACAAAGGTTCAGTTGTTTAACAAAGATCATTTCGATCAATTATCGCCATATATAAAAGCTTTCTCTTTAATGACTTACGATTATTCGAGCATCCAACGTCCTGGACCGAACAGTCCGATCGATTGGGCGAGGGAATGCGTGGAATTGTTAGTACCTGAGAAAGGTCCGAAAAGATCTCAGATATTGCTAGGTCTCAATTTTTACGGGTACAATTACACTCCTCAAGGCGGAGGAGCCATTTTAGGTTCAGACTATCTAAAAGCTCTTGAATCGTCCAAGGGAAAGATTCGATGGGACAGTGACAGCAAAGAACACTTTTACGAAGCAAAGTAAGATCTGGTTTCATTCATTCCGAGTTAAACGTCAGGAAAAATTAGTATTTTAGGCGAATACGAATCTAGTATAGGTTGAAATCTGGGGATGTATTTCAGGTCGTCAGGGGGCAGTGCGATTATCTTTTACCCCACATTATTTTCTATTCTGCAACGACTGGATCTTGCTGCAGAATTGGGTACAGGAATATCGATTTGGGAGCTTGGTCAGGGATTGCATTACTTTTACGATTTATTTTAAACATTGTTACAAATGATAATATATGTACATACCATTAAAAAAAATAAGATTATTGTTATCGGACTTAATTTAGATATACATTCAGTCTTGATAATAGTGAATAACGTTCCAATACATTTTTACATACTTATGTAACAGTTCCTGCCAAAGATAATTGCATTCGTTTCATACATGTTCTGCAATTAAAATCAGTTCCAAACGTATGCAAGACCATTTTGTTAACAGTCCACAATCAAATGCATGAATATTTCCACATTAGTGGACATATGTTTCTTTGGAAAGTGCAGTAATGTTGTTATTTCTCCATGTTTGATTTTCCTCTTTCTCCCTCAACGACATCATTGATTGAGGTGCACGAACTACATGATACATGAAAGCCCAATATAGCTTTGCTGGCAATAACCTAATGCAATCAGAAACAGTTTATTTAGTGAAACTGGGAATATTCACGATTAGATTAGATTCGAATTTCTTTACTTTACCATTTGAATGGCAAGAGATATCGAACTGATGCAGGGAGCAAAATATTAGCTTGATTCACCAATAATCCTGACACAACTTCCCTAGCCACGTAATCAGGCTCCAGCATCGAGATCAATCTAAGAATCATACGATTATTGAAAAAGTTGAAGAGATTTATAATAGATCTCCGATTATCCGACTCTGAATTTTTTTTCATTTTTAATATCTGGAGTTTCTGTTATTTAATACACTGCGTAATATTATGCAGTAGGATTTCAAGTCAAATTAAAATCACGAGAAGATTAATCTACTAATTGTTAGCATTTTCGCAAATACTAAGCCAGTTGGTCGAAGTCCTAGTGTTTTACTAGATTATTTACCTAGGTTTCATCCCTTGAAACATTCCAGTGTTGATAGCGTAAGGGTAAACTAGAGTCATGTTGATACCATCATACCCATGAGCCTACAAAAGCGTTTATTCATTCATAATTAGAAAAAGATAGACTGAAATACCAAAAGAAGAGGAATAAGGAAATGCGAGTTGAAAATATTCTCACTCTAAGTTCAGCAAAGAGGCTCTCGTGATACCCGATAGCAGCAAACTTGGTAGCCGAATAATCGGTGCAGTTATATGTTCCAAGAAGACCCGCGAGGCTAGCCACAGTCACTATGTGGCCGCGATTGTTCTTCATCATATCACGGATGAACGCTTTAGTGATCTGATGAATGCAAACATCCAGAACCGTCTTAGATATTATTCGTAATCGTTCATTGGCAAATCTTGCTTACCCAGTAATGCGACAAAACGTTGACTCTGTAAGTACGTTCAATCTCATCGTCAGGCAACTCCATCAGCGTTTTTCCATACACGTAGCCTGCGTTGTTTATCAAAAGTGTCACCTGAAGGCCAGCAATTATTCTAGAAGACTCTTTACACTCCGTTAGCCAAGACTCTAAAATACTCACAGAACCAACTTCGATCTGCACAGTCTTCGCCACCTTGTAAACTTCTTCCCTATTAGTGATATCGCAGACGTAACTCGAACACTTTCCTCCGTTCTCTCGAATCTTCTGAGCAGTGTTCTCCATGCCTGTAAATGCAATTCATAGAAATATTCACGGATATCTTTTCTCATGGCGTCAGAGATGCACACTCGCCCATTTTATTTATGTCCCATATGATAATGTGAGCTCCTAACGAAGCCAGTTTCTCGGCGATTAAACTTCCGATCCCGCTTGCTCCCCCAGTTACCAGGACGATCTCTCCTTTGATAGACTTCATTCGGTACCGTCGAGGAACGAACGTCAACACGATACTTTCGCTTATGTAGATCACTGCCATCCCCATGGACAGCAGCAGATCGTACATCAGGATGACCCACTCGGGAAGCTTCATTTGTGATCTTGAAAAATAAACAATTTATTTAAAACGTCGGGAAGGGGAAGGAAAATCTTATGAGGTTCGTGTTGCGAAGTGTCTCCTGCATTTTTCAATCAAATTTGTTTGATATATAGAGAACAATGTTCAAAACAACTTCTGAAAATTTTAAGGAGTACCTTTCTCTTATTTTGGAAAAATAAATTGTTGAAGAAGTGAACGTTTTTAGTATTGAATGGAATTTCTATTTTTTTCAATAATAGTAACTCGTTTGTATTCTTCATTTAACTTCCTTTTTATAACAAACCCTCTATTTTTTATGTATTTCTTTATAGAAGACTGTATAATTTCTGTCTTTATAGAAGACTATATAATTTTTTTCCTAATCATGTTAAAATATTAGACAACATTACAATACATTTTTAACACTTTATGGGCAATCATACTTATTAGCGATACATTAGCAAATTGAATACCAAATCAAAACCCAAGTTTTTACTGTTTTAAGCTTCCAAAAGATTTATAAAACTTCTGTGAAACTTATTAAAGTTTCTATAATTTGTAATTATAGTATAATAGTTTATATCATAAAATTCATATTTTAGGTTCAGTATCTGAAGAAATCTGTAACGACTAAAATAAGCTTTCTTAGAAAAGAATTTAGCAATTATTTTTTTATAGAAACGTTTTTAAAAAAGACGCATTTAAAGTTTTTACCGCTTATCGTTTCGCATTTTAGCTTGTCTTACAAAATAGGCTATAATCTTAATTTCAAATGTGGAGCGTAGAATATTGAAATACTGTACTTTTGATTTATATATAAACAAAAAATATATTTTTTTAAACCCGTTACACGAGAATCTCCACTTAATGCTCCAGGGTAGATAGTAACTAGTAACATGTTTCTCTAACTGGAGCAAAGAGTCACGGCTTATCCTAGGTCTCAGGCTCAGTTCAGACGAGCGGTTTGCGGCGATTTGCCGTCGCGGAAGTTTGCCGCTGTGTTTCTTGCGTCAAATTTATTTTGCAGTTTATACGAGCGATTTGCTGCCGAACGATCGCAAACGCAGTGCTAGACAAAATAGTATTTGAAATGGAAAATAGTAAATAATCTATTTCATTTTTAAAGTATGCCCATAATTATGGAAATAAAATATTTTATTTGTGAGAAAAAGTTTTTGAGATACTATTTTTAAATGGTATTTTATTTGAAGAATATTGAAAATAGTGAGGCGTATTTTGTAGAACTATGTAAAATAATATTTCAAATAGTAAATAGAAACTTATACTTATCTGATATTTTGTTGCGTGTCATGCTTTTATGACATTATCGTCTGCTTATGTAGGGAGATAATTTTTTTTCTTTCATGCAGAAGCTCGCAAATGAGATTGCTCAAAGTGATAGTAATATTCTAGAATTGAAGTTACTTCAATACTTAGATAAAAAGGATTCACGAATATAAAATCTTACAAAATACAAATATATGAAAGAGTTATTTTTAAAATATAACACGCCGCTTCCATTATCTGCTCCTATAGAGAGATTATTTAGCTTCGCTGGAATGATTGTGTCCTCGAAGTGTCCTCGAAGTGTCCTCGATTGTGTCCCCTAATTTATAATATTAACTCTTTGCTCAACTTATTTTCATTGTAAGGAAATATTTGAAATACAACATTAAAATATTTTATTTTATGTATCTGGTTATCAAAACAAAAATATTTTATATTTGCCGAAATTTTTCGTTCTATTTAAAATAGTATTTTATTTGAACCATATTAAAGTATACTATTTAAAATAGTATTTGAAATATTTTTTCTTGAAATTTTGCCCAGCTCTGCCGCCTAATTGTGGTTAGAATTTGCGATTTTGTGTGAACTGTTTTATACAAATCCGTGTTCTGCTAAAAGGCGACGGCGAATCGCAGCAAACCGTTCGTCCGAACCGAGCCTTAAATATATTCCATCTCGAGCACAAATGTCGAAATGTTACAAGTCCTTCGTTTTCGCAATTTTAAGAGTGTCACACATTCACTTGCAGCCCTAAATGGAAATCCGACCACTTGTTTTTATCATCAAGAGTAGAAAGTGGTGGACCATGGAGCGACCATGGATACTCGGTAATTGGCTAGAATGCGGTAAAGAATCGCGAACGGTGATGGTACCGGTCTGCGAGTTTCAGATTTGCGGTTAGCCGTCGCGATTACCTCGGGTCGATGCACCAAGAATCAAGGATGCATCGCGGTTCATCCCGACACCGTCGAGCATATCTTTTTGAATATTTATTGACTCGATTAACCGCGGAGAAGCGTCTGCGGACGCGAGACGTAAATATTTACAGTATCAGTGAGCTCGGACCCCGAAAAAGAAAGGAATCATTCCGGAACACGAATTAAAAGAATTTCATTTATAGATTTCATCTCGGAACGATTGCGTAGAAAGCATAGAGAGAATTTGTTAGTCTACTTTCAAAATTTTCGTTTATATCGATGTTTAACATCTAGTGAAAGTCTAGCAAAGAACGACGGGCTCGTGGAAGAGTAAAGGGAACTCGAAGAACCGCGAACGCGGAAGTTGATTTTGCAATTAAATTCGCGAGGCTCGCGCGTTGCCTTAAAGAAATCGGCGATCACCTGTGAACTGTTTGAGCAGGAACTGTCGAAATTGTTTCTAGGATGTTGCAATCAGCATTTGATGGTTTCTTCTTAAAAGGGACTCCGACTCCGTTTCACGTCAACACTGTCAGTCAACACACTTTTTCACTCAACAAAGTGAGACGATCGAACATTCCCGCGCGCTCTGTCTCGGGTCGCGATGAGGACTGTTACGTACACCGTTGCACTAACAAACTTACACGCGAGACCAACTTCTAAGGCGGTCTGTGGAACCGTTATCTCTTCGGGGAGGTACCTATGCCGGCGCGCGAATTCCCCCGAGGTTGACAGGAAGTTGATGAGAGGTTGACGCTCGCGCCTGCGTTTCGGTTGATCGGCAGCTCTTGACTGAGCCCCGAATCCGAGCGATGCATCCGAATGGCCCGTCGCACGCGGCGGTTTCTCCGCGTTCTTTTCTCTGTCGTGGAAAAATCCGGCGATCCAAATCGTTAACGTAGGACGAAAGTTCAACGACCAATCACGAGGGGCTGATCTATTCTAAGATCAGACACACGTGTTGACGGCGTAAAGTTATTAGGTTTATCCGTGGATTCGATCAAAACCTGGACTTTCCTTTTCATGAAAGTTTTAAGTTTATTTTTCTGGAAAACTATTAGGAAATTTGTTAGAATATATTTCCGTCGGGCTTTTGAGTTTCTTTCCCTTTTCAGAATTTTATAATAGCTTCTTGGATAATTGTGAATGAACCCGCCTTAGATACGACACTGGATTATCTATAGTCTATGGTGTGACTATTTGCAGGGTGCATAAACCATGCTGCAGATTCCAAATAAGTCTACAGAATACCGGTACCATGGATACGGTGAAAGTACCAATGCTTCTCTCTGCTTGCCTTTTACCTCGCGATACTATCACATTGCCTGGCTTGTCGCAGGACCACCAATCAAGGTTATATAGAGCATGAAGGAGCATAAATATTATGCTGATAGTTACGATGGTTCAATGACAATCCGTTTCTGGAGAAAATTATCTGCGACTTAATTCATACAGAAACTATTTTTAATTAAAATTTGGATACCTAATTCTCGAAAAAATAATCAAATGAAATCTTTTTTTTTCTGTAGAAGACTTCAGAAGTTTTCATTTGTAGAGGAAAAATCTAATTCAGGAAGGAATACTAAAACTTTGGTATTTTATAGTAAATTCTAACGAGCTAATTCATAGAGAAATAATGTATCGCAGTTTTTCTATTTTGGATTGAAGTCTGGAGACTTTATTTATAGAGGAATGATCTGCTGAAACTCCGCTAGTCTAGAAGTCTGTTGGTCTAGCGCAGAAAGGAATAATCTACTGATGGTCTGACCCATGTACGCACACTGCACTGCGAGGCTGCCTCGCGAAGCTTGGACCGCTACCTTATTGTAGATTGTAGAGTACGAAGAAAAAACGTTCGCAATTATCTATTTTGCGTTGTTTCACTTTTTTTCGTACACTGAAACAAGGTAGCGATGCGAGTCTCGCGAGGCAGCCTCGCAGTGTCCGTACACGGCTTGACATTTCAGAGCAGAACTGGTTAACTTCTTTTTCACCGTGAATCACATATCGCCACCATAGCCTCAGCTCCATGTACTTCCTTATAGGGTAACTGTCCCTATTAGTGTGCCTTTATATTTAAATAAGTTTCAGAGAGAAACGAGTGAAAATCAGTGGATAAAATATTTTTTTTATTAAAGTTAGGCTATGAATATATACTTATAAAACACACATTTTGTATTTACAAATTGTTATAATACTATCAGTATTTTGTAAAAATTCGTATCATGATTTCGGCAGCTTTACCGAATTTTCTTTATCAAAATGTTAAAGAATGGTCACTATTTGTAAGTAAATAAATGGGCTATTAATATGATTTACGACAATTGAAACGTTAATTACAGAAGAAAAGGGTTCGATACTATGAAAAAGCAGTATTCTGAACACTTTTAAAACCTTTTAACAGTTTTAAAAGCGTTTTATATACACATATGTGCACGTATTTTTAATTACATGTATAAAAGAATTTACCGCGGCGACAAACTGCCGCTAACCGTACAGTAAAGTTTGAAGTCTTCTTACGCTGGTATCTTATTGAATGGTGCTCTTAGTCTCGGTTCGGACGAACGGTTTTCGGCAATTTGCCGCTGCGTTTAAGCGAAACTCGAATTTGTATGAAGCAGTTCACACGAGCCGCAAATTTCAGCGGCAACGAACCCGGCGTGTTTGCGATCGTTCGGCGGCAAATCGCTCGTATGAACTGCAAAACAAAGACGCAAGAAACGCAGCGGCAAATTGCACACCGCTCGTATGATTCGAACTTTAGAAAACCAGTCGGAAATAAACTGTTGCCTGAAATTGTTTCTATGCGAATTTTAAATACATAGTATGCAGAACGTACATGTAGTCACTTCACTAAAAGAAATATTATATAAGATGTACGGCGTATTAAAACTGTGCTCCTTGCGCCATTCCAGCGCAAGAAGTTAATTCATACAGGAATAAATTACAGAAATTGTTCTATTTTATTGAAGACTGAAGACTTTATCTCTAGAGGAATAATCTACTGAAACTGTTTCTAATAGATTTTATATTTTTAGTGAAACAAATTTTGTAAACTTTAATGCTTGTATAATACCTGAGTATAAGTTCTCTACCAATTGATTTTTTAATAATTTTAACAAAATAGCGACACCGTCTTAACTTCTACTGATGGGTGAAGAGTTTGATATATTATCAAATATGTTGCAGTTTCTAAAATATGATTATTAGAAAGCATGTAAAGGTTTATAAGTGACTATGTATGTCTGTATAACATTTTAATAGTGAAGTAATTTTGTCATTAGTGTTTCAGACTTTTTAGTTTTATTAAAAATATGAAGCATAATAAATACTGAAGATTCTTAGTGGTCCTAATTTAAAGGCCACGCACTGTAGAATAATATTTAAAGACCTAATTCATAGTCAACCCAATAGTCTGATTCGTGGAGAAATAATCTACTGAAACTCTGATATTCTATGGTAATGTCTGACGACTGCATTCATAAAGGATTAATCTACTGAAATCTCGATCATCTGTAAACTTAAAATTTCAATAATAGTGGAATAATTTACTGAAACTCTTCAATTCTAGAGTAAAGTTTGACGGCTTTAATCATGAGAAATCTTACAAAATAAAGAATAATCTATAAAGATATCTACTAAAACTTTGGTGTTCTAGATTAAAGTCTGAACACTTAATTCATACAGGAATAATCTATTCAAATTTTCAAGAAACAATCCACCAAACTTTTCCCACTCTAAATTAAAGCGTAAAGAACGACGCAGGTATCTTATCGCACAGCGATTGGTTGAAATTGTCTAGTTTACAATTAAAGTCATTCAGGGAAATAATCCTCATTTCTCTTCCTCGGAGGCAATCGTCCATCCACCGCGATTGGATCTCATGCACAAGGATTGCGCGAAAAATTGCATGGAAAATTGCTCGAGGTGAATCGATGACCGCGCGGAAAGTTGCGAAATTCTGGGGGCCCTTGATGCAACGTACAATTGCGTTATTTCGGCCCCAGCGATTGTGGAAACGAGAAAACCGATTTGCCAAGCAACGTATGTGCGGATTCGCGTAATCGCGTCCGAAAAATTCGCAGTTCGCGTGATCCGCCGGATGGTCGTCGATGATTGCGACAGGTGATCCAGTCGATTTCCAAAGGGACGTACGAGTACGATCCGGGAAGGTTGATGGCAAGAATTATCGTGAGTTTGGTGAAAGGATGACGTTCAAGATCTAGGTCGTTGGCACTGTTTCTTGCGGAAAGGAGACAGGAGGTGCAGGAACAATGAGCGTTACTATTACACCAATACCCGTGCCTCGTGTTTGATTTCCACTTCATGGTGCGTCGAACACCTGGAGAAACTTCCTGCGCCTCGCAACTTGGCGACAGACAGCTCATATTCCCTCGACGTCTTGCCGAACACACAATAGTCTGATGGCGCTGGAAATGTGTCTTTCGTCGTTTCAGGGCGTTAACACATTGTCTAACAGACCTGGATTTTACTTTCAAGACGCGGACAAAGAACGTTCCATTCTTTGGCATTTTTACTATGCAAAAGTTACGCCGAATATTTTTTTTTTTTTTTCAGTATTTTCATATATTTTCTTACGTATTGCTTATTTCATTTTGAGTCGTCTTCCCACATTTTTTGTTTAATTGTCGAAGTGAAAGTTAAAGTGTTAATTGTTTTTCGAACGTTTGTCTCTTCGAAGACGATGCAAATTTCTTCGCCAAGGCGAAGCCTTAAAATTCCACGTCGAAAAAAGGAACTTTTATTAGAAGGCCTTCGTTGTTCGGCGCTCGTCGAAGGAATGAATCACTCGTGACAGGAAAAGAGACGCGTTACTTCATTGTCGATGCAACTCGACGCGCTTCGTAATGAGTCGCGCCGGATTCGATGAATAAATAAAAGGCACACGACGCTGCGAACAATCGTATGGTTTGTTGCGAATCTTTGAGTCGGACAGGACTAATAAATTTTGCGATCGTTTATGGCACTCAAGGATTCGCGAGCGTGTTAAAAAAAAAAAGAAACGTGATTTGACAGTGTAATTGACCGCACTGGAAGGTGACTTTCCGTAAGAAGTTTTATCACGTAGAAAAAATGATATTTTTCGTCATGTTTTCCTTTCTGAGGAAATCTTCAATCATTAAAATTACATCGTGGCATTTATAAGTAATATTCCATTTGCATTGGAAATGAAGAAAGATGAATTTGCATATGATCCAGCAGAACATTTTTTAAATTCAAATCTTTCGCGGGTCGGACTTGCGATTGTAACTGGCTCCACCTGGTGAAGGAACTCGCAATCTCGATATCGGTGTGACCGTATCGATAGTGGGTTCGAGTCCTCTCTACCTGAGGCAGGTGCTTGATTGGAATTAATACGTTTTTAATTTTACAGTGCGTCTTTATTGCAAATAATGGTGTTCCAATGGCCAGAATAAATATTTTTCTTCGAAGTAGCCTGATGTTGAGACGACTGTTGAAATTATAAATGCATAGTTTATTAAGCGAGTATCCTTCGAAAATGATCGATGACCATTAAGAATACGATTTTGCAATACGTTCATTGGCGACCGCGTAAAAGCGTGAATAGGCGAAGGAGGGCCTTCGAAGTACCAATATTTGTACATTTTCGTATTTGCATATTTAAGTAATCAACTAGTGGAGCAAAGAGACAAGCCCGATCATCAGGAACCATTCTACTCGTGTTTAGCCAATGCGAATTTCAGTGAAAGTACACGCGGACAATAATTTCGTAATTTTAATTCTTTTAGACACCTCCGAGTCACTGTTTCACCCGATCGAGTAGTTTCGATTGAATCTTCTGCACCGTCGTAAATCGCTATTCCGAGAATAAAACTATTGCAAATTTATTACACGTGCGAGGAACCGTGGCCCTGAGATTTTAAACACTCTTCACATTCGTGATGAGTCCATAAAGAAGCAAACAAAGAGTTTTCTGTGCTGTCAGCTAAGTTAAGAAGTTTCTACTAAAATTAAATGTAAATAATTGAAGTTTTGAGAGTTTAGTTAGAGTCGGAATAAAATTACTGCTGTCAGTTTAAGTTTTACAAATAAACATCAGCAATGCTAGGAGTCTGTTACCAAATAACGACCGTGACGGCAACACATAATGGCTAGTAAAAAGGGAAAACTTTCTAGGATGGTCATTGCGAAAACCTATCCGCTAATGATTTTTCAGCCGGCCACTCGACGTCAAAGTTCGAAATCGTTAGCGGGCGATTAGGATTTAACGCGGCCCGTGGAGATCGCCGAAATTATGTTAAGCTTGACCACTTTCTCTTACAGTTGCTCTGGAAAGCGATGATGGCATCGCGGAGCAAACTGTAGAGTTTTGCTAGGCTGCTCTGAAAGCGAAAGATTTTGTCGCGTTCAAGTTCACCGACTGGCATAACCGCGGAACTCATCTACATTTGCGATTGGATCGTCTTGTGAGTCTAAAGAAAGGGTAAGGTATAGCCGGATAAGGGGGTCAAAACTGCCCCTAAACCAAATTCGATGTGTAATGCGTCATTCGATAGCTTATCCAAACGGAAGCATTTTTACCAATTTTCAACCCTCTATCTCTCCTTGGGAGGTAGTAAAGGGTGAAAATAGAAAATCACGTTTTTCCCAATTTCTCTTACACTATTGGATGAAAAATTCTGAAAAAAATCAGGAACATGCTAGTTATCGAGGCACATGTTACAGAATTTTTTTAGATTTTTAAATCAATTATCCAAGTTGTAAAAAATAAAAAATGCAAAAAAAATGCCGAAAAATGCTGATTTCATATTGAACGAATCGCAGAACTACAATCATATAATTCTAGTAGGTTCACATCCTTTAATCCTGTATTTTTCTCAGATTTTTAAGTTTGGTGCGCCATAGTTAAAAAAAATGAAAACCACTTTTTTCGTAGTTCTTTTACGGATTAAAATGACTTATACGTCGAATTTTCGTACAATCTTTACGAAATAAGTATTTTGTAGGATTTCCAAAGATTCTATGCACCGAAAATAATGTAGAAGTTAAAGAAATTAAATAAACCCATTCAACTGAAACTACGCTACGCGCCTTATATTCCAAAGTACTCGCAGTATTTCCAACAGCGCCGGTGGTTCAACGGTGAAGTGTCAGGCTAATGGCATTTTCCCCACGTTAAATGTGCAATTTTTATTTTTTACTATAAATTAAAGTACAAATGTTTATTAGAATAACGTAGTCAGTAGAATTATATACTTATATATACTATTTTCTTTTGTGTGCCTCTATTCTTTGAGGACTTAGAATTTATTTAGATAGTAAAGTGTTTTTTCTTTTAAATTTATTTCGCACCTATGTAATAGGTTATTTTTCTTTGTAATGCCTTTTGAATAAACTTTAAAAAAAATGAAGTGTCAGGCTGCTAAATTGCTGCGTACTTTTTGAACGTAGGTTCGAGTCCCACTTAGAAAGATATTTATTTTTACACTAAGTGTATATTCTTCCTATCCCTACGCATATGAAAATGATTAATGTTTATTTACAAGTGTTTTAAGTAGAGTTTCTAAAGATTTCAATTTTTTTTTTAGAAACCCTACTTAAAACGCTTGTAAATAAGCATTAATCATTTTCATATGCGTAGAGATAGGAAAAATATACACTTACGATAGATAAGTCAGACTTGAACCTACGTTCAAAAAGTACGCAGCGGTTTACCAGCCTGACACTTTACCGCTGAGCCACCGGCGATGTTGGAAATACTGCGAGTACTTTGGAATATAAGGCGCGTAGCGTAGTTTCAGTTGAATGGGTTTATTTAATTTTTTTAATTTTTACATTATTTTCTGTGCATAGAATCTTTGGAAATCCTACAAAATACTTATTTCGTAAAGATTGTACGAAAATTTGACGTAAAAATCATTTTAATCCGTAAAAGAACTACGAAAAAAGTGGTTTTCATTTTTTTTAACTATGGCGCACCAAACTTGAAAATCTGAAAAAAATACAGGATAATAGTATTAAAGATGTGAACCTACTGGAATTATATGATTGTAGTTCTGCGATTCGTTCAATATGAAATCAGCATTTTTCGGCATTTTTTTGCGTTTTTTATTTTTTACAACTTGGATAATTGATTTAAAAATCTGAAAAAATTCTGTAACATGTGCCTCGATAACTAGCATGTTCCTGATTTTTTTCAGAATTTTTCATCCAATAGTGTAAGAGAAATTGGGAAAAAACGTGATTTTCTATTTTCACCCTTTACTACCCCCCAAGGAGAGATAGAGGGTTGAAAATTGGTAAAAATGCTCCCGTTTGGATAAGTATGACTCATTGCACATCGAATTTGGTTTAAGGGCACTTTTGACCCCCTTATCCGGCTATACCTTTAGCATTTTCGGAGACCTCTGAATTTTTTATGGGGCTGCAAATTCGAAATCGATAAAAAGATCTTCATGAAGAATTATTATATTACTCTAAAAAAAGTTTAAAATCACAGCAACTGGCATAAACTCATCCTAAAAATGAATAATATTTCGATATCAAGGCATAATTTTCATAGTCCTCAGCGCGAGCAACGATTCCAAAGAAAGTAACATTTCATGGCGAATAATTGCTGAAAAGTGAGTCGAGGTTATTACGAACCGGTTTCAGAGTTTTCTTGATCTCAATCGCCTTGCGATTCTGCCTCGCGCGCGGTGCCTTTGACCCTCGCGAACCTCTGAAGGACCCGCCGTTGACCCGCGCCCATAAATCCCGCGAAATTCGGTGAACATTCATCTTTCGCATGACAGCGGAAAATTTCTCCTTGGCCTCGCGGGCTGCATCATTCAGCGGCGACTCTACGCCGTTGCATAAAGCACCGGAAAATTATGGGAATGCATTGCGAAAAACGTAATAAATACTAATGGTTGCACGCGCACGTGATGCATTGCTCGGCGAATTAGAGTGCGCAGTCGTACAATTCGCGTACTGTTATTCATAAATTCGATGAGTTTTTGCGCGATTACCGGAGTTCAATCTCTTTACCAAGCAGAAGACCGATAATCGTGAGGTTGCGTCACGTGCTTGAGTGTTCGTTGCCTCGTTTGATGAATATTGCAAGACAAGTCGAGTGGAAAGGATGCGGAATTGAAGATCAGCGCTTTCGAGCAAATCGGACCGATTTGCTCGATTTTACGTCTCGAGGCGAATCGCACACCTCGCGTCTGATATGCTAATGGGATGTCTTCGTCAACCACACGCGTGTCGTTTAAAACTACTTAGGATTTAATGACTGAATGAGTTACAAAGTTACTCAATAAGTAAATAGTTTTTTGCTCTTATCGTTTCCGCGTGGGCATTAAAATTGAAGTGCTGAGTCTATAAGGCCACGAAACGCGGTGGATAAATGTTAAATCGTTTTTAGATTGTTTGCCGCCGGCACGAGATAATCGTGGTTCGCTTAAGAAATACCTCAACGATGTCCGAGGAAACAGGTTTTCCTGCGCGATCCAATTTCCCTCGAAAACTCTTTTCTCATCTTTCAATCTTCGATACCCATGTCGCCGATCTTCGAGACTCTTATCTCGACTCGCTAGGGAAACTTGTTCATCGGATGCTGACCCAGCACCCCGAAATCCACGAGGAAAGATTAAAACCAAAAGCGACACAACATTTTTGCGAAACAGTACACAATTTCCATATACCCGTTTCGCATTCGACGCTGGACGAACCACCATCTGAATCTCGCATTTCGTCTTCGCATATATCGACTGGATCTCCTTGACACAGTAAATCCCCCTGGTTCTTTTTCCCTCGATCGTTTGATAGCGTCGAACCTCCTTGATGCGCTCGTTGGCGAAAAATTGACACCATCGATATCTGTTTGCGGAGGATGAAAATGCGGAAGTAGAGTCGAGTTCATCGATGCATTAGCATTTTTGTTTTTTTGAATTTGGGAACCAGCGAATGGATCGATCTTATGAATGGTGTGATCTACATAGATCCAGGGATCAATCGTGGCACGTAGGATCCTCGTTAAACAAAAGCGGAACCGTCTATTTCTTTGGGGGCGGAGAAATTTATTTGGAAAGCTGTTTTTTGTTTCTAATGTCTCCACTGAAGTTGTGTTTGTAATTAGGGCATAAAATTATAGTCTTGATGTAACAATCAGAATGGAGTAAAAGGAGTAAACGAACTCTTGGAATTAAATATTTCTCACATAATATTAAATATTGCTTCTTCTTGTAAAATCAGAGGTTGTTTTCGAGAAAATTATATCAGTTTAATTTTTTCGTTTTAATACAAAATAATATTTTCGTTTTAATATAAAACAGTGACAAAATATGTCGATAACCTATCAATTTATTTATGAATCTGCTATCACTGCATAACATTTTGAGTGTATTGATATTGTGGAATTGGCATTGCCCTTTGAAACGCTATTGATAAGATATCCGCCAATCTTTAACCTTGATAGTTGTGTTTGAAATTATTTTTTATAGTATTCAATCTACGAGATTAAGAGCTCAAAATATTCTTGAAGGATTACGTCTGATTGGAAGTTTGAAAAAGGATTTTTTTTTCTATCAAATGTGGGTGTAAAGTAAATCGCATTTGTTCTGCAGAATGTTGTGTTTATTAATTCAGAATTCCTCGACAGATTTTTTGAGATTGTATGTAAAAAATATCACAAACGGTAGAAGATTGTACTCTTGACTCAAAGACGTTTTTAAGGATGCAAAACGTTAAACAGGTTTTAATAATGAAGGAAGTAGAAGTCCGATGATGATGTCAGTTTTATATTATTTTAATATCAAGTTTTTTGAAACAAATTATTTCTTTCACGGAAAATACCTGTTCATTATACGAATAAAAATATCGAAGATCAGAGTAACTTATTTGTAAAATATATAAATATTACTGTAGGTAACAAAAACTTAATGATTAGTATTGTTAAGAAATCGATAAAAATATCAAGTTAAAAAAAAAATCAATCAGATTTTCCTAGGCGTTTATCAGAAATTCAAAGTAATGTAATGGAAATATCCATTTGATTGGAAATCATCATGAATTACCCTGACCCACATACGGATCATGGGGCTATGAACCTATTACATTGCACTCGTTTCTCCTAAAAAAAAAAATATTAAGTATTTCTTTTCAAATCTCCAGATCAGGTAAGATCATACCTAAAAATTATTTATCATTAAAAAAAGTAATATCAATTTTTTATCCATGGTTAAATTCGACTTTCGCACCCTCAAGCATCGGATTCTCCCTGGAATCCATATAAAATTCCATCAAACGCCCACGCGATCGCAAAAAAAAAAAGAAGTTCAGCAGAAGGTCGAAAAGTCAAAGGAGGAACCAAAGGTCGTTCCTCCGTCACGGGGCATCTTCCGAGCGCACTTCGCATTCGCGATCGGCACTCGAGAAAACGGCGGGAAGTGGAAAAGCAGCCGCGGGAGCCTGTAGCGGCGAAGATTCGCCGGCGAATCGGGTGCACGTGCAATTCCTGCGCGTGCATTTAATCCGCTCGGCCGCGTTCGCCGGTTGATGCGCGCTGCTCGCCGCTCGAGATCGTCGAGAGGGTAAAGGCGTTCCCGAGCGGCGATTTCATTCAGTGTACCGACGACCGTAGTGCCGGCGAGACGAGGTTTCCGTTCCGCGGACTTTCGCACAGGTGTTCCTCGAGTACCGCGCCGCGCTCACCGAGATATTAGATTCAGAGCCGCGAGTGTTGCTCCTCGGACGTCCCAACGCTCAGCGAAGGCCCTTAAGGAAAAGGCCCTCGTCCCTCGGTAAGGCCCTTTTTTTGTACACTCTATAGAGAGGATATTAGAAAGTTTGACGGACAACCTTCACGGTTTTTAAGGGTCTTTACGAAGGGCGTGATCAATTTTACAAGGTCCAGCTTTGGAGGTTTAGGGTTGTTGACAGTTGCTCACAAACATATTCGGTCATCCGTAGGTCTAAAAAATTGCATACATTTAATTAGTATTAGCAATGGAGATGAATTAGGAGTCATACATATTTTTCTTTTTGGATTTAGTTGAAAATTTATGTATTATTTTTCTTTTTTGTGTTTTTTTAACCTTTGGGAGATTTGAGATTAATTTCTACATATGTTTCTTCAATTTTATACAGGTTTATTATATTGTTCAAGAAGCTTTGTATATTTGAATTAATAATTACAATGGGTGATCAAATTACTATGAACACTGAAATTATTATTTGCTTTAAGTTTTAACAAAAATAGAATCAAGAATTCAACTTTCAGTACCAGTAGAAAATATAATTGAAATCAAACTTTTTTTTGTTTTTAATGACGTATGACAAGAATATTAATATGGTCTAGGAATTAATTAAAATTTATTAAAAAACATACATATAGTTAGAACTGGGGAAGTTTATAAGAAAAGTATTTGAAACACTAGTTTGAAAAATAAGTTTTATGTGATTCAATTAAAATAATATTTCAAATAAAACGTACAATATTGAGAATATATATTTTCATTTTCACGAACTTTAATGTAAAATAAAGTAGTTGAACCTTTTATTACTAACAGTATTTAAAATATTTTTTTTAAGTCGGTTAAGGAAAGAGTTCAAAATATTTATATTGGATATACATAACACTTGTTTTAATAATAATAATTGTTTGTTAGAATCAAGGAAAAATGTTATCATTCAGATATAAGTTTCTGTATTTCCAATATCTTTAGGATAAAATAGTACTTTAAACACTATTTTCGTAAATGTTTTTTACAAATAAAATATATTTGTTTCAAAAGTACACGTATTATCTAATATAAAATAGATTATTTACTATTTACTGTTCAAGATATTTTATCCCGGACTTAGTATAGTTACTTGAATACGTCATGAAATAAAATATTGTGGAAGCATTCAAATGTACTCAAAGTCGCTATATGAATATTTCAATAAAAAATAGTGCATATTATCACTATTGAAACTATGATTTAGTTATTATTAGTAACATCAATTATTAACACCAAAAACATGAAATGTGTAATTTTCTCATCTTCCCATAATACTTTGATCACTAGACAGCGGATTTTATGCATTTACAGTAATGCTAAGTATGTGAAAAATCTACAAAACTGTTGTCATATAACAAAATATACAAAATTATGAACAATACTATTCAAGTTGGAATGTTAAGAACATTAAACATACTGTTTTTCAAATTCCAGTTCTTAATTTGTGTTTGTAAAAATTTTATTTTGCATAAAGATCCCCTGTCCATTGATCACCCATTGCAACTTCTCCAGTTAAGTCAGTAGCTATAATTAAAATTTCCTCAGCTTCTGAATTAAGTATCTACATTCTACATGGAATTCATTCTCCAAAAATGTCTCACAGATTTCACAACATCCTGCACGAACCATGCAATTTTCCCTTTCTGAAAATATAGTCGTCCTCGAAAGCAGTCCTTAAAAAATGAATATCGTAAAGAATCCCGAAGCTTTTACCACATTCAAGGTCACCCAGCAATATATCGCATTCCACGCTTCTTGTATCCTTTTTAAGAATTACATTTACCGCGTTCAAAATTTACCCTAACCCCTCACGATCTTTCCTTGTGAGGATCCTCTTCCCAGCGATGTTGGCGGGGATCCCCTCTAGTTCGCGAAACCTTTCGCGCGGGAAAGGAAGACCCGCCGCGGCCGCAAATTAAATAGCATTAATATCGACAGTCGTTCCGCGGCAGGACGCCACGAAAGTTGAGTTTCGATTGCGACTCGTCGAGAAAGTGGTGCGTAGACGACGCCGTTTCGATTTTTACCTGTTTTCGACGCCTGTTCGTGGAACCGTTTCACACGGGACACTTTGGTCGCACCTGGTATTGCCGTTTGCGGCGCGAGACACAAGACCGTGGCTCGCGAATTTGTTTAAGGAGAATATCGTTTTGTTATTAAATATTCGTAAACATTTATTCGTTCATAAATTAGGATTTTATTCTGAATATTTTGTGCGATTTATGGACTGAATACTGAAAGGGTTGAAATTTATCAGAGTGATTGTTTGCGTTGGTGAACATTATTTAAAACTGAAGACTAATTTTGTGAGAACGATAATAATGAATTACTGCGATTTTTTCCGCGTGCCGCGTGAAAAACGAACCTAAACACGACGTAAATTAGAATTTTAAAAGTGATCAATCACAAATTATTCCACGTACTAATCTGAGTAATTGTAATTAGTAAATTGCAGATTTGCATGCATTTATGACAGTTCTAGTTCTAATTATTTACGAAACTGTTTACAGATACCAAAATATATAAAATATCGAGAATATAAGTTACAATATTTAAAAAATAAAACACTGTTATTCAAGCTTTAGTTATTTATTTGCGTTTGTAAACATTTTATTTTACATAAGAATCTGCAGTGTAATTTATGTCGTATATGGGCTCATTTTCATCGACAGAATCTCAGGAATCCACTGACCACTAAATTTGCATTTTTCTTGCATAATTTTCAAAGCTTCCTGAAATAAGAAACGGTGCTCTGTTCACAAAAGTTTGAATACATAAACCGAACATTAAGTGCATCAGTAATTAAAAGAGACAATTTCGCGTTGCTACAGAAGTGCCCCACGTGTCTCTCAGAATCGTCTCCGCTTGTTTGCTCGAGCCGCAATTACAAAGAGATTAGATGACTGAATCGTGTAACGCGCGGCATACATTAAAACACCATTGGACAGAGCAATTTCGCAATCGATAGTCGTCGTGCTTAAGACACTTAATCAAGGGGATGAGTCGGATGGTTGCAATTATCGCGTCGCTAATGGCCGGTAGCCGAGCGTCGTTCATCGGCCGATTCCCCGAGTCGGAGATCGACTTGGCAAGGACGCGGCGCGGCTACGTAATGCAAACGTTCGTGAAAGACAGTGAAAGTCAATCAATTTTGCCATAGACACCGGGTGTAGCGTCGAGTCTAGTCATCGCCGGGCTTTCTAGACGCGCAAAAAATAGTCGGCTCCGCGTTTCAAGCGGGAAAATCGAAGTCGCTCCGAATCGAAACGCGAAATTACTAATAATCGTATGCAACAATATTCGCTGTGCAAACCCAGCTGTGCTAGCCTTCGTTTTGCATACTCAAGGTTCGTCGTTTTACCGGGAAGCAGCGATAATTAGCGAGCTTTTTACGAATTTTAATTCCAAGCGATTGCATAATTGGCGTACAATTAATAATCATTGGTCGTTGAATGTAAACGACGAATTGTACGCTGAAGGAAATTATCTGTTGAAAATTGAAAGTGAATTTCACGTCTCATTAGAAAGTGAATTACTGGTCTATCGGCATTCGTTGTTTGTTCGCGATCGGCGAACGGCCTTAAAATTCATTTGGAGATCTTGCAACGAGGAAATTGATTCATCTTTTGATAAACCTACATTTTTTTCTCTCGGATTCTATAAAAATTGTGCCGTCTTTGCGTAAAAAATTCATTTATACGTATTCTCGTTTTTTTGTGCTGGATGCAATTGCAAAGCATACCTTGTTTTATTCATTCAAAGTATTGCAATTCAACGGCGATAAACAATTTTTAGAAATAGTTTGCGTGTAAAAAATGATACAACTTTCTTGGTAACTCGATACTACGTATCATAACTGGTCTGTGTTTGTGTCTGCATAAGTACAAGCATGCAGAAATGATAAATAATTAAAAGGCCGTCATAAATGGATCCGATTCCCACCTTCTGCAAAGTCCTCGATCTTATTTCTCTTCGACCTCTTAGCAGCGCCTCCAGGTTCTGTTTCTCTTTGTTCCTCGGCGATCGTAGGGTCCTCGCTCGATTGTCTCCGCGTCCTCTTTTAAAGCGGCGAGAAGAAAGCGATACGAAATTCGGAGAAAGCGTACACTAGTTTTCTATACCAGACTCGTAAACCTGCGGCCACCAGTGGCCGACTAACGAGATTAGCGATTCGATAAATCCGCGAACGCAGTGCTTCCTAGTGTTCGAGGTGCTTGCGAATCTTCCATTTGCTTCCAAACATCTGTTTCATCCTATTTAATCTAATGTTATTCGATTGACGCACTGGAAGATAATGTATCTTTATTTGTCTCTCGTTTTCAAGAAATTTCTTCGAAGATCAATGAATCGAATGTGGGGCGCGTAATCTGGCTTCTGCGTTTGTTGATCTTCTCGTTTTTCTTGATCTGGAGTTAATTTGTTAACTATTGACATGTCGGACAAGCGTGTACTTATGATGCATTGCGTCGCTTTATGAATAAGGTGTTTGAAAGTTAATTTATTTGCTTAAGAATTATTGTTTCCAGGTGCAATTTAGCGTTGGTGTATTGACTATTTTTTCCTAAAATTATTGTCAATATTTTGAAAATTGTTTTTGAGTTCTTTGAAATATTTTCGTGAGATGATTTTTTATGGAGGAATTTGATATTATTGGAGCAATGGAAAAGAGAAATTAAAAAAAAAATAATATTCTAATATTGTCGGCTGTTATCTAGCGATATTCGAGTCAAATCTGTTCTTTACTTAGCACTGATATTATCAGATACTAATATAAGATAAGAGATATCCGATATTAATATATCACAAGTCATCCCCTGCGTAGCTATAGAGCAAATTTTGGTTATCAAACAGAGATCTGCTTATCAGACGTAAAGGTTTAGTGCATGAATAATCACGATCACCGGTAGAATATACAGTCTTTTAAAATTTTCTTTTATTTACACATGATATAAGCATTAGAAATTAATATTGGAAATATTTTTCCTCATTCCGTATTACTTATATAATATAATAAAATATGTTAAACGAACTGTACATTATGTCAACGGAAGTAATTATTAGACTGCGGATGTTTATGCAAATTCATATATTTTGAAATTTACTATGAATTATTTTAAATAGTAGATAAAAGCATAAAATATCTAACTATTAATTGCACAAGATAAAAAAATTATTGTAGTTCGATTTGTAGTTCGTGCGGTTTGCTTATGAAAGTAAAATTTATACTTTTGCTACATATTCTTATTTTTATTTTTTGCTCGCAAATGCTCTTCATCAAAGTCAAATAGTCTTCCGAATCGTGACTCATCATTGAATTGTAGATTTTTTTATGCTATTTATGGGATTAAAAACCTCTCGAATTCGTTGAATAACTTGTATTTGGTTCATCGAAAATCGCCATAAATGCACAAACATCTGCAGTATAATAATTATGCAGTATGAATGTTTGAAAAAAAGGCTAAAACTTTTGCATACATCTAGTGCAAGCAGACTTTATATAATTCCTTATGAAGCATTAAGAAAAAAATAAAGTACGAGTTATAACTTGATTTTCTAGACTCTGACTGTAACTTACATTTCTCGGAAAACTAAACTCTGTAGGAGAAAATGTTATACAACATTTTTTCTTATTTTTCATGAGAAATGATATAATGCCAACTAGACTGCGCATTTTGATGCATACCTGATAATTTTAAATATGCAAAAATATACGAAGCTGTTGTCAGGCGAATATACCAAATGTTACAAAGACAGTTAAAGCTACAATGATTAGAAGACAAGACACACTCTTATTCAATTTTCAATCCTTTGTTTATGCTTGCGAAAATTTGGTTTTGCACAAAAATCCACAATTTAAACATAACTATCAACTACACTCTGTATTTTCTACTTAATACCAAGTCCAATATTTTAATTCCCTCTTTCACAGTAAAATCCTTTCATAAAAAACCAGACGAATACAGATTTACCGAAATCTTCAACAATTTGATATACGAATGGATTAAAATTTGCCCAATCAAATCCATTGGATCCTTTACTATTAGCTTCCGGTAATCACCCATTAACCAAGGAATTCTCTGTCTTTCAGGCAACCCCATAAACCCCGCAGCTTGTCGACCAGCATCTCTACTTTCGCCCCATATCCGTTTCATCGAGTCACCCCGCCCTTTTCCCCGCGCGAAGCCCTGATCCACACCCTCCGTCTGAGACGAGCTATGATATCGTGATCGATCGACGTCCTCGAATCGCAAAAGATTCGCTAGACCGCGACGAACGTCCACCCATCGAGGATCGAAAGTCAAGTGTCCATCGGGGTAGCCGGCGACCATGTCGTTCCTAAGGTCCACCGGCGACGTGATCGGCTTCCTGCTGCTCACGGTGGTCGCCATCGTTGAGAGCTTCGTCAAGTTGTTCATCCCTATGAAGTACAAGATGAAGAGCATCGCCGGCGAGATCGCCCTGGTCACCGGAGGCGGGGGCGGCCTCGGGAAACTGATTGCCCTCAGGCTAGCCAATCTCGGCGCCATCGTCGTCATCTGGGACGTTAACAAGGCCGGTGAGTCTCTCAATTTATATCATTTTCGCGGGGAAAATTCTGGCTATAACGTTGTGTTTATGACCGGCAATTTTTGCATCATTAAGGGCATCGCTTGAGTCGTTTGTTTTTTACAGCCAGTAATTATTAGACTGCGGATTCTTGTGCAAAATAACATTTTTATAAGTATGAATAAAGAATAGAAACTTGAACAATAGTATTTTTAATTTTATAAATATTTTAACTTGAATTACATTTTTGATATTTTGTATATGTTGGCGTATCTTTACAGTCTCGTCGATTTTTTGCATAGGGTAAACATAGATGGACGTCACCCAGTAGATGGACAGATTGTAGATTAATCGATAATTATGGAAAAACTAGATTTTTAGTTTATATTGTAGTTTCTTTATTTTGTAGAGAAATTGTTTATTGCCTTAGAAATCTAATATTTTCAATAAGTGTTTTTTTTATATACGAAAAAATATTTCATAATACTGTCCATCTACTGGTGGTACAGGTTATGAGTAATTCTATTAGATACAACTAACATTTTCTTAAAATTCATACATTTGTTTTGTGCAAAGTGTTTGAATTTTGTTTATAAAACAAATATTTCTAAGCAAAACTTCAATACAAATGTCAGAATCAGCTAAGCCGTCCATCTACTGGCTTGTTCATCCTACTTAGTATTGCCATAAATGCATAAAATCCGCAGTCTAGTAATTATACTGTTGTTGCAAGAGGATATAAAAAAGTAGAATTTGAACGGAATAGTTTTTGTGTTGTAGAAGGCGATGAGATGAAAGTTTGTTTTTTTCCTGATTACGGAAGGTTGTCTATTTTTTTAGACGATGGACTAGATTCACTACCTGCTGGTGTCCAAAAATGGACACGTTTCGTTGCATCCTCGACTTCCGGATAAAGTTAGATAATAAACAAGTGACGGTCACATTGTTACATAAAACGCGAAAGTTTCTAGCGCTAACGATACTAATCCGTTAAGGTCCCAAGTTTTACCAGTGCGTCACGAGTTACGGGCTAACGTAACGTTAACGTTTCTCGCGCGTTGTACAAATCTTGCATCAAATGGTACTTAGAAATCCAGTTTGCGAGCATATCATTAAACCACAAGTTTAAAGCTGCGGCTTTAATCACGAGTCACGCGGATTCTATGCATAATTTATTAAGTTATTCCATGCATACTAACGTTTTTAATTTCACGGACGAGAAATCTGGAAAGATTAGAAATACTTTGCTTGCAATGGAATTCTTTTGGATTTTAAAAGATTGAATTTATGAAGTTGAATATCGTAGAAAGCGACAGCGATTAAACACTATTACGAATATCATTTTCTTCGCAAATGAAGCGTCCACTCTGTCCGGAAAACTTCCTCGAACCACCCACGGCGAGCCCACGTCAACCTCGAGCCGAAATCGAGTCGTCACGTACGTGATACTCGATCGTGGATCGCGGCACGAATCTCGCCGCGCCGGCTCGAATATCCAAATTTCAAGGTCGATCGAGGCGTGCGCGGATTGACAATGCGATTGTCATCGTCCCTCGAAGCCGAGTCTCGGTCCTCGAACGTGTCCTTCCTCTCTCAAGCCGTGAACCTCAAGAGTCATCGCCTTCGCTTCCTTCTGTCGACCACCGGGCGAAATCTTAAACTCCGATGACGCGATTCCTCTCGATAACGTCTTACCGCCTCGTGCATCGCTCGAATTACGTAATTAACGATGCAACGCAGAAACAGCGATGCGTTGACCTAGGCCTACGATGATACATACATACATCTCGAGTGTCTCGTAACTCCTTAAGTTATGCAACCGGCTTCGTCAACCGAAACGATCGGGTATTATGGAAACTGTCACTCGGTTGCTAACAAACCTTTGACAAATGACGCGCCTTTGACCGAGCTTTCGTCGACATGGAAATTGCTTGTCGCTATAAAGACGTCTGGGAAAGTGGTGCTTGATTGATTGCGGACTTTTGCGACAGACTTGGATCATCCGCGAGGACTTTCGATTTATTTATGGTTTCGAGGAATTTATGGCGTTGCTTGGTGTAAGGAACGTCTTTGACTTCGTTTTAAATTGTGGTTTTTCTAGGAGTATCGAACTTTGACCTGACCACATCTATACAGAAAAAAAATCTATTGAGCTGTCTAAATAGAAACTTCGTGCCATTTGAAAATTTATATTTTTCGAAAGTCTAGCTTTTCTGAGATAAGAATCACAAAATCGACTGGTAAATCGTTTATTTAGATCGCTTTTCACTTTTATGCAATTTCGCGATTAGAAGAAGTTAAGCGTACGAATAATGACGGGCATTTGCATGTAAACCTCGGAACGGTTCAAAATTTTTCAAGACTGGAAATTCGAACCATTTCGGACACGAAATCGATTCGAAGCTTGGAACTCTCGAAAGTCTTGAAAGTCTTGGAGGTCTTGGAAGTCCTGAAAGTGTTGATCTTCTTGAAAGTCTTGAAACTCTAGATGGGTTTGAAAATTTGATAAGTATTTGATATTTTACATGCTTCTTAATTGGTTTTTCGTGCAACCAGTATCATAAACATAAAATATTTCAAGATCAAGCTTTCAAGATGTTGAAGGATCCAAAATTTTCACGACTATCATCTTTCAAAAAATTCAAGAGTTCTAAATTTTAAGTCGCACTCGAGACAATTCGGATTTTTCGTCATATAATTCAAGGTAAATGTCGCAATTTCTGCTCATGTCCCGATTTCTAATCACTTCGTATTTTTCTTATTATTATAAATGTTACGTTTGTACCATAATTGTAAAAAAATAATTATAAGTTCTTTGATCATTCATGCGAGTGATGCACAGGTTTGTTAGAAAGAAAGTGCTACGTAAGCAACGAAAAAAAATTTTAGAACAAGGAACTTACTCGTTCTGATCTTATTCTTACTGCTTAGACTAAAGAACAGCAATTTCATTGTGATTCGATAATCGGACCGAATGTAGTGCAGAAATAAATCGTATTTAATACTAAAAACGTTTACTATATTTTACTCTGGATTTTTACTGGATTTTTTGTGAGTTATTTGTCGTGAGCAGAAATACGGACATTTAGAGTACTATATTGAATTAGCCATTATTAATAATTAAACGTCATATAACATCTTTTTAAAGTATTTTTGAATTAATTGATTCATTATCGAGGTATTAATCAATTACTTTGCAAATTTTTATTGCAAACAAATTTTTTAAATCTTTTTCATAAAGCGATTCGAAGCGATCGAAATCCCATCATTAGCTACGAACTTTTCACACAACCTAACACATCCTTTATCCGAACAGTTTTCGCACCTCACTATCAATCGCTGGACTTCTATGAGATACACATTTACATTAAACTGTTCATTAATTCAGATGCTTATCGTTAGTCAAATCAATTTATCATCCAAAGCATGATGCAATATGGAAATTCAATTCGCTCAGAGTCATAAATCAAAAATTAACGATTTAATCATCCACAATATGTTATACTTTGTATGGCAATCGTGTCCTGTTGCGCAACGCTCGACCTTTCGATGCACGGCGATTTTCTGAGGACATGTTAATGACCCTCTTTCGCGGGAAAATCATCGCCGATGACCTTCGCGAAATTCCGCTTCCTTCACGTTCAACATCATATTCACGTGATCCTCATAATGGACACCGCTAATTAATTATTCGCGTGTCGGAAAACAGGAAGAGGGAAATGACACACTGTTTGTTCACGTCCTCTCCGCTTCGGAACATGCATGATCGACAATGTATTATCATACTGACTGCACCGGCGAGCGATTACACGTCGAATAATCAACGATTACTAATCAACTCGACCCGGTGAGGCTGGAAACGTTTGCCTGACACTCGCGCCAGACGAGCAGCCGTGATTTTTCGCCGTCGGAGCCTGCCGACTTCTCGAGGCAAGGTGATTCGAGAAACGTTGGGCAATCGAACGGCGATCGGAATAGAGAAGGGAATAAATTCGACGCGGACGGCCGCTGGCGGGATTAATTGCGGAGAGAGGAAGGACCGCGGTTCGAGTTCACGGGCAGAGGAAGACCGCTCGCCCGATGAATTTCAAGCGTCGGTAATCGCGAGCTCGCGCTCGCGGACGGAATATTGATCGCGTGTGGCACACAGCCTCGACAAGTGGATTAGTATACTTTATTGTTTGCAAGCGGAACACGTGTCGCGCGGAAGCGAATCGCGGAATTATAAAAGATCCCGCGGGATGAGCCTCGAGCGTAAACACTGGTCGATTTTCCAAGTGGGTCTCTGGGTCCTAGGTTGGGAGGCAGAAACGATGGAAACGGAGGAAAGGGTATTTAACGATTACAAGTTTTTTTTTCTATTAAGGATGAACTTCAGTAACAATCTTAACTAAAAGTTAATAAATTTTTATGATAATAATAAGATCATCTTATGATGAAAACCAGTCAGAAATATTGATATTTTGTCATAAACTTGTTTGTTGGAATATACTTGAAATGCAACTGTCAGCAATCTCTGGTTCAATTTGTAAGTTGAACTTCAGTAACGTTAAAAATACGTTTTCACGTGACAGTGAATCGTGGCTTTTGGTGCCATGATACTAAAATTCTCATGACATTCGTAATCGTGAAAACTAAAATTTCTGTTGTTGTGACATTGAATTCAATAACATGCATTTTTAGTGTCAATGTCACGGCACCAAAAGTCGCAATTTACTATTACGTGGAAACGTACGTGTAACGCGATAACACTAAATATCAAGACTTTTGTGATCGTGAAAACTTGAAGTCGCGTTGTAATCACACTGAATTCATACCACGAATTTTCGGTATCATAGTGTCATAACATCAAAAATCGTGACTTTTAGTGTCACGTGAACTTAAAATCAGCGAAAATCTTTGAAAATTGGAGGAATCTTTATGCAATTGTAAAACCCCTTGCAAAATTAAAAAAAAAATTGATTTGGTAGTTTTTAAATTATTTAACTTTCAGTTTAACTTGTATTCTTATGAGAAAACGCAATATTGAGAAATATATTACAAAATTAAGAGTGAAGTTGTTAACAGGCATTTCAAGTGTATTTCAACCATTGAGCTATATGTATTACTACTGGAGAGCGAACGGCCAAAGGAAAGACAAGGTGGGAGGGAGGTAAGACAGAGATTTCTGAACGGATGTGTGTTCATCCTTGTTTTTCCTATTATCTCTCTCTCTTACTGTACCGATCCTGTAGCAAATTCATGTGTAGAGGGGATAGAGACCATTGAGCTATATTACTACTGAAGAGCGAACGCGGCGATCGTGACCGGTCAGATAGAGAGGTCCAAACGCATGTGTTGCTGTCACAGTCTCACTTCAAGCCTATAAATTTATATCAACTTCACCTTCCTCCTCCTTTACTCCTTCCCCTATTACATTCAATTTGAACTTCGCGCCCCTGAAGTTAGTCTCTGTCCCCTCTACACACGAATTTGCTACAGGATCGGTACAGTAAAAGAGAGAAATAATAGGAAAAACAAGGATGAACACACATCCATTCGGAAATCTCTGTCTTACCTCTCTCCCCCCTTTTCTTTCCTTTGGCCGTTTGCTCTTTACATATATCCATGGCTCTCCAGTAGTAACATAGCTCAATGATTTCAACAAACAAAGTTTATGATTAGACGGAATTGGAACTTGAAAAACAGTATGTTTAATATTCTAAACTTGAATAATTTTGTTGATATTTTGTATATTTTGGCATATGTTAACAGTTTCGTAAATTTTTTGCATACTTCTTATCGTCATCAATTGAGTTCTATCTTATCCGATAACGCATTACAGACGATATTGTTTCCAAAATATTTTTATGGTACAACAAGGCTACCATTAGGTATCTATTTTTAATTATAGTGATTATATATGAAGCTTCCCAATAAATATTTTACGATTTTGTTGTTTTACATTCACTTTGGAGTTACGTAAAATTTTCGATGACGATTCTGTCGTCTTCACGAAACTGCAGCAAGTAATTATAATAATTAAGGTTGATTCAGACACGATTAGTGATTTAGTCGAGTGGCAAGCATTTTAGTAATTTACTATGTATGAACACTAAAATTGAGTCGAGTAATTTAGCAAAACAGTGTAACTACTTGCCTTTAGTTCTGGCAAACAATTAGTAAAATGTTTTGCGCAAGTAATTCTAATAATGGCGCTAAACAGAAATAATTATATCAGAAAGACTAGCACAGTGGCGTAACCATGTTTTTTCAGTTTTGTTTTTACAAAAAACAAAATATGCATTTCATCAATTGATTTATACTTGGATTAGATAAACAGAAATAATTAGTCTTGTTACTGAAAAAAACCAGTAAAATATACTCAATAATTAAATCCTATTAAAATTGAATCTGTTCTGCTCTTGAATTTATAAAAATCAATCGATTGCAAAGGTTTTATAACAAACGAAACTATCGAAAGGGTAAAGAAACCAATCCAACAGCTTCAGAATCTTATTTGCTCATTATTAACCCTGAGATAGCATCATTTCAGAGATGCAAAGATCGTTAGTCATCTGTATACGAAACTGCTTATTTACTACTTGCTTATTTGCTCTGCATATTTTTTGCGTACTTGACGCCATAATTATCACAAAAAATGAAATATCAGAGAAGAAATATTCACTACTTGATAAATTAATGTTCCCCATCATCGAGTTCCTGAATATTATGAAAATAAAACTCAAAATTACCACGAAATACATTTAAGATAAGATACAATTCGTTGATTGTCACACTGTTGACGTGATCGATATTAGAATACAAAAATATACTACAATGTATACAAATAATCGAGGAAAAAACAAGAAGTTTAAAAATAAAATGGTTGCGTCAACATTTATAAGATCAGTATTTAAATTTTTTACCGTGACTAATTTAAATAGTAATAAGAAATGGAACTGGAAGGCTGCATTGTGGGCTTCCTTGAAATTCCCCGCATGCACTAATGAATTTATTTTTGATTTCCTATGTCAATGCAGACAAACCTTGCAGTTTCCTACTTTATCACGTCGTGTATTCACGCATTGCACCAGTCGAAAGGCCAGACACTCAAGGCTGGGACAGCAGATCTTATCGATCAGCTTCGCGAAACAGGTTGATCGTTATAAAAAATGGAATTTCACGCGGACAGCTTACCATTCACGACGCTTAACTTTTTGGTTTTCGCGCTCTCCGCGCTCACTTTTCCCTCGGCTTTAACTACCCTCGAGGCTGACCTTAACACTAAAACCACCGCTATGACCACCTAAAATGACCGCTTTGGATCCCATAAACTTTTACGCAACGCTTTCCTCTTTTATTCATGTACATTACATTTACGATAGGTACATCAAATTTTATGCCAGCAGAAAATTGTCCTTGGATTTCCTATAAATTCGACGTTCCAAATATTCTTTTATTTATACAGGTCTCAAAAATGTTTACGGCACTTGAAAATGGTGACTCGTAGCGTGATTGGAAACAACTTTTTCCTTAGCGCAAAATGTTCTCGGAGGATTTATTAACGAGTTGTTAATAAAAAGCATCGATCAGCCACAAAGCGAGTACAGTGAACGAATTTCGAAATACTCGTTCTGTGATTGGTCGATGCTTTTTGGTACAAAAAGATCATTTGATACATTTTCATTATGGAAAAAGTTGCTTCAAATTAACCCATGAGTCACCATTTTCAAGGGCCGCAAACAGTTTTGAGATCTGTATAAATAAAAGAATGTTTGGACCGTCGAATTTTTAGGAAATCCAAGGACAATTTTTTGTTGGCATAGAATTTGATGTACCTCAAACAATTTTCGAGATATTCTACCGCAAGCTTGTACAACTTGCGACACGCGGCCTACAAGCAGCCTTAGATATTTGGTAATGCGACTTCGAAAAACCGTAAACTTTTAACAATATTTTATTCTCCGCCTCATAATTATGACTTATTTAGGTCATCGCTTTTTATAATAATAATATTTATTCATTTATCTATGGTAGAAACCTTGTGTTACAAAAATAAGTAACAAGCAAAATTAAAATAAGAAGGTCAAATAAAAAATAGAAACTAGAGATAACAAAAATAGAACTAAAAAAAAGAATCTCAAATAACAAACCACAATACAAATAATGAGAATAATGATAAAGATAACATAATCAACACAAAGTACAGTAGATTCCAAATGAAACAGAACACACACTATTGAACAACTATTTTCAATGATGAAAAAAAAAACGTTAGACATCCATGTCCTACAGGGTGTAATACGTTTCTCCGCGTAAAATTGGTTCCCCTTCCAATTACGCCACCCCGTATAAATTGTCGATCGTTTGAGCGCTAATGAATCGATACGACCGGAGAAACCACGAAACCGAAGGAACGCCGGGACCGAGGAACAGGATGTATTTCGCGTTTTGTAATTATCTTTCATATTCCACGCGGGCACACGTGCCACTTGGCCAAGAAGCGAGACAGCCTGTTCCCGCCTCGACTTTCTATACGCAAAGTCGCGTTCGCTCGCACCTCGTCCGATTGTCCCGCGAGTGGAACCTAAATTGCCACCTCGACCCCTCGATCGCGTGGCGAGGAAAAACGCGCGATATACTAATTGCCAGCAACAGGTGGGTCACCGGTCGACCTAGTATTCGCTCCCGCGTCGACCCCCTTCCTGACCCCGACAGCCTCTATCTGCCCGCGATAACGTCGTTACACTCTGCACTCTGCACTCTGCACCGTTCTATTGACTGGAAAATTTTCACCCTCCTTTTAAGTGGCTTCATACACGACAAACGAGGATAGTGTAACGCGTCCGCGAATCGATAAACGGCTTTCGCATCAATTTTGCAGTTATACCTGGAAGTGGTGAGGGTGGACGAGCTCTGTTCTCTGTTGTTTTACACCCAACAGTTGTCCGTCTTCTTGTGATACAGCCTGTATATTCGATTTGGTGCCAGTTATATATGATATCAAGTCAAGAAAAAACTTTTTTCACTTGGTGAAACTATGGAAGCCATTGGTCTTTTATTAACTTCCCGATTTATAGGGAAGTTATTGTATTTGCCCCTAAAATGAAAAATCGATTTTTTAGCAGATCTCCATGTTTCAAGGTCATTGGAGTAATTTTAGGCTATTTTTAACAAATTGTTCGTGTGTGTGTGTGTGTGTGTGTGCGTACGTACGTACGTACGTACGTACGTACGTACGTACGTACGTATGTGATCAAATTTTTCGTTAACGTTTTCTAAAAAACTAATGGTCAGATCAAAATGGTCGATGATGCAATCGATGTGTATCAATGTAACTTAGAGCTGAATAGATTTTGTTCTAATTCGGTCCAGTAGTTTTTTAGTTTTTTTAAGAAAACCTAACAGAATAACGCAATCTAAATGGGAGAATATAAATTTATGAGAGAATAACTAAACTGAAATAATATATATACATACATTATTACTATTATTATATTTATATAACACACACACACACTCACATATATATATGCATATATACAGGGTGTCCCATTTTAATCCGCCACCACGGCTAACTTAAGAAATATGCATCGGATCAAAAAACATCCCGAACAAAAGTTTGATGGTTTGGAGGGGGACATCTGATCCTGTCAAAAAAATTTCACCCCTACCCCCCTGGGGGGGGGGTTACTTTAAAATTTTAAATAGGACCACCTACTTTTTATTGCAGATTCGGATTCCACGCCACAAAATATGTAGGTTTTATTTCAAACATTTTTTTTCATTCGCGATAGGTGGCGCTGTAATCGCGAAATTTCGATTTTTCGCCTATATATATATTACAATATATAATTATAATGATATAATTGTGATAAATACATATATATGAGTATATTTATACACGTATAAATATATATATACTCAATAACTACATATTGAAAACAAATGAATATACATAATATCCATATACACAGCACACACATACATACATATATACCCCAGGGGGGCAGGGATTAAAAATTTTTTAACAGGGTCAGATGTCCCCCTCCAAACCATCAAACTTTTATTCAGGATGTTTTTTGATCCAATGCATATTTCTTAAGTTGTCCGTAGTGGTGGATTAAAATGGGACACTCTCCCTATATATATAGATGTTCGTTTAATGCGACATCATATAGCAACAATGTTGATAAGTAGAAAACTATTAAATTTCTCCGAATACGAATAATTTTCTAATTAGTGACAATTAATAATGGTAATAATAAATTACAACTCGCAAATCGGGAAGTTCTTTGCGTGGCCCGTAAAGGGTCACACACAAAATAAACATGAATAGCTACAGGCATCACTACTCGTGAGCGAGTGTAGCGAGCGAGCTACAATAACTCCACTCGCGAGCTCGCGAAGCGAGCGAGCAACACGGACTCCACCCGCGAGCTCGCGAAGCGAGCGAGCACCACGGACTAGCTAGTTTTTTTATTGTTAGACTGCGGAGTTTTATACAGAATAAAATGATTTAGAAACACAGATAATGAATTGATATTTGTATAACAATTTTTTATTTTTTTAAATATTGTAACTGGAATTATACTTTTGATATTTGGTATATGTTTTGATATTGGCACTTGTCAACGACCTCGAAGATTTTTGGAATATCTAGAATTGACATAAATAGATGAAATATAATGACATAATGAATTAGAACTTGAATAACAATGTTTTATTTTTTAAATATTGTAACTTGAATGTTTTGATATTGGCATTTGTTAACAACCTCAAAGATTTTTAGTATATATATAGAATTGACATAAATAGATTAAATATAATGACATAATGAATTAAAACTTGAATAACAATGTTTTATTTTTTAAATATTGTAACTTGAATGTTTTGATATTGACACTTGTCAACAACCTCGAAGATTTTTAGAATATCTAGAATTGACATAAATATATAAAATCCGCAATCTGTTTATTGTATATTTCCTTCAATTCAGAACCAGTTTTTGTATATCATGCATTAAAATAGTACGAATTCGAATGATGCCATCAATATCTGAAACCTATTAGTCGCATGAATTAATACCAACCGGAATTTATTTAGAAGACGACCGAAACTTGGTTCGAAAATGTCCGAGATTTCAGTATTCCCAAGACATCTTTAATAAAATAATATCGATGCGTTGCTACGATTTCCTCAAATCAAAAATTAACTTCCTTGCAAAGCAAAAATTAATTTCCTTGCAAAGCGAAAATTCAACTATTTTTACTAAAACTTATTGCTTAAAAATTTCAATGCTTTTGGAGTTGGAGGTATCCTATTCGCCATCGAAACACCCGTATGTTACAATGTATTGCGAAACTAGTTCCAAGGGAAAATGGTTCTCTAGTTTCACTTAGCAGGTATCAAGATTCGAAACAAATACCGCGAATTCAATACTTCAAGATTTTTACCGAGTAACCGACATCTATTAGGTAATCCTTATGGTCGTCGCGGTCACTAAACACGCAAGTCCATCGTCTATTCTTTTCTTTTTTGCCACTATCCGCGGAATGACGCACGACTTGTCTTCTAATCCTCGCAGTCTCGTACCGCATCTTTGATATCTATGATACATTTAATAACCGTTTGCAAATCGAATTCCGGGAACGATTACGGAGGGGGCAAATCGAGGACTGAATTCGTTTGAAAGTTCGTTGCCACGGCGTTTCACTGATTCCGTCTTTCTTTCTTCCTTTCAGGCATGGAGGAAACCGTGAAGCTGGTACAGGCCGCTGGCGGAACCTGTTACGGTTACGTGTGCGATCTATGCGATCGAGAGGATGTTTACAAGAAAGCGGCAGTGGTTAAGGAGGAAGTAGGAAAGGTGAGCGATCGCGTAGATCGGGGATCGGTAACGCCGATAGTGAGAAACAATGAGGGAAAAAAGTAGTTATGTACAATACGAATGAAAAAGCGAGGCGTTTCAGCGTCATGGTGTATTCAGCGTTCAAGGCGATATCGAAGGACACGCGGATAAATCTACTTTTTTTTCTCATCTCGCGTTATACGATCGTCGTTCGCGGGTTCAGACGTTATTCTCGATACATGTAAATGGGATTCAAAAGGGCGACACCGAAGGCATGTCTAAGCGAAATGACTTCGCGGGTTCGAAGGTCGCAACAGCGGATACATGTTGGGACGCTTGAACGAGTGGCTTCTAGGCATTATGAAATCTTTGCGTTACGCCATGCGGTTGCAACAATACTGATATATGCTGCTTAATCTCTTTTAACACATTGTTGAGAGGCTGTTTTCAATTCCTGTTTCTTGCGATTCCCTATTAAACTCAGTTTAGGCAGTCCGGAAGAAAACCCTTATGTAGTTTAATTTTTACTATCTTCGCGTTTTTATAAATGTGGACGGTTATTTGTTGAGTTGCTAGAAACCAGAGGATTAAATGAAAGCAAGGATTTGATCAGTGTTTAGGATAACTCGTGGATGCTCAGCAATGTGTGAAGAGATCAGAGTAGTAACAGTAAAATTTCGTTCTGCATCTGGTAGTTCAATAACAGAGATACAAATTTTCAAGAATGAGACTCAAAGAGAATATTTCCTAGAATTTTATTTTTCTTTGGACTCGAAGTTCTATTCTTGGTATTTTAATAGCAAGGATGAACCACTTCAAGAAAGAGAATGCTGCAGTAGAATTTCATTAAGAGTTCCATTTTTAGTTCCTCAATAATAAAGATGAAAATTCTTAAGAAGTAGATTCCACAAAAATTTATTATTACTAATGTAAAATAAAAACTTACACAATATTTTTGACACTGAAAGTAAGAAGCTATTCAATGATCTGTTTAAAGTTTAAAGTACAACATCGACAGACAACTGTTGTTAGTTGACTGCGGATGTTTATGCAATTTACAATTTTTACAGACACAGATAAATGATTAGAGTTTGCATCGAAGCGCATCTTAGTTTCTAAATAGTCTAACATATACTCTGTTTTCTATATTTTCTGCAATTGTGCATCTATATACACATCCTTATACATTTTCACATAGGGTCATTCGGGGTAAAAGGACGCACTTTTGCTGTTTTTGCTTCACTGATATTAGGAACACTTTTTGCGCTATCGGTAGCATATTTAATAGACTCATAAAATGTAACGAGTATTTGACGATAGGCCCAACGGTTTTTTTTTAAATTAAGCAAAAGAGTGACTTGGTCAGACTGCGTACCTGTACCCCGACATGTGGGTAAAAATACGCAGTCGTGTGGGTAAAAGTTCGCATGTAGAGTAAAAGTATGCATTCAGGTGTAGTAAAAGAAAATGAACAAATAATACACAGATGGAACATATTTTTATATTATTTTTAATAAATGAAGCTAAAGATGACAAAAACATTAAAAATTAGGAACTTCAAATTTAGGAAACTATCATAAAATTATAATTTTTCATAGATTCAACAAAACGAAATTATGCTCTAGCCTTTATCAGAGCAGATATGTTTTTACTCCAAATATTATTAAGAGTTCAAAAACAAATAAACAGTAACCTAAATACCAGTGCGTACTATTACCCCCGTGCTTTTACCCCATTTGACCGGTAACCAAAAAAATTCGTACTAGTTCGAATTCCAATAAAGTTAGATTAAAGTGTTATTCTGGAAAAAATCGTTCAATAACTATATAAAATCGACAAAAACAATTTACCTCTAATAATACGTCCACAAACTTTTCCCTCGTACGAAAAAGATTGAAATAACATAACAATTTTTAATTTTTAAATTTGGCGGCCCACGCGCACTCATTTCTGACGAACCAGCGTCCCCGTTCTTTCCCCCCCCCCCCCTCGGAGAAAACGGCACTGCGTACTTTTACCCGCTGCGTCCTTTTACCCCGAATGACCCTACATAAATTTCTCATAAATGTATAAACATCCGCAATCTAGTCATCAAACAGAATTCATTAAGAAATAAAAACGACACAAACTAATTGGACAACCTAATAGAATTCCAAAGAATTCCTGGAAGTTCAATGATAAATATAAAAATATTCCAAAAAGAATATCAACTAATTGTTTCCCTTAATGTTGCAGGTGACTATATTGATAAACAACGCAGGCGTCGTGAGCGGTAAGAAGCTTCTAGAAACACCAGACAAGCTCATCATTCGCACGATGGATGTGAACGTCATGAGCCACTTTTGGGTAGGTCTGCATCTTCTCTGCTTTCCGTAGCGTCTAACCCTTCGAGTGCCAAGCCAAAACTAGAATCGCAAGGTATAAAAAAAGGCTTTTCAGCATCGCAGTATCTTCCTCAAAGATTATTTACGACAGAGGCCTGAAGAGTCCTGCGCGAATGGTTGAGGGTAGAAACAGAGTTGGACAGGAAGTTGTAAAGAAATACGAAAGTCAGAAGAGAAACGCCGTAGGAAAGGAAATTTAGCGAGAAACAGGAAACCGAGTGAGGAGAAACGAAAGAAAACAAGGACGTGGTTGCTGTGTCGTAGTCGCCGCACTTGTTGCGCCAGTCATTTGAGAATCGAAGGAAGCTATTAAAATCTTAAGTACCGCGAGATTTATAACCTATAGTCGGTTACAAAAAGTTCATGTGCATTACATGCGCTTGTAACGTCTTAGAAAAATATCGAAGAGTTGTAATATTGCATCATGTTTATCGATGTGTTATTCTAACTGATGACGGTTTGCGTATTGTATGTAGACGTCCATAATTGATTGTAATTGTTGAGTAAAGTTCAGAGCATTTCGAACTAAACACGACAAAATGTTGAACAAATTTCAGGGACTATAGCACTCGAAAAGTTGAAGCTACTCAAGCAATTAACTCCAATGTGTTCCTCTTCAAGCTCTACGACCGCAATTTTTCTAATTTTTGCACAAACCTAAAACTAGAAAATGTAGAAATAGGGTCCGAATGAACGCACTAGGATCAAACTTCATCATCATCCTCAACACCAAGGTTCTAATTAACACAAAATCTTTTCTTCAGAATTATATCATCGAATTCGCAAAGTTTGAAATTCAAAGAGCCCCAGGCTCCCTCTTCTCGGCGAACAGCGCGCGAGTGAGAGGCATTCCTGTCCCCATGTTCCCTCTGCTTAGGATTGTTGCTGTGGGTCAGGTGGGAAAACCGGTCGGATAGATGCAGCCACTCGGCCGTGCGGCGGTTGCAGTACACTCGTGTCTTGTAATTGCGACACAAGGGACATACTTGCCAAACGTGAATAGTTCCTCGCTTCGAATGCCTCGTGCTTTCGCTCGCCACTGGAACGAATCGTGGTACCAGACGAGGGAGAGACGTGTTTCGATGCTCCAAATCGTTCGAGATTCACCAAGGGCGACCGTCGAATTCCACCGTCTCCGGTGGCCCGAAACTGATGTAATACAAGCCTCCGTTCATGTTCTCCGCCACTTGTCGACAAGATCGACAGCCTCCGCTGTTTTCTCGTATTTATCTTCCGTCCAAGGTCCTCAGATACTCGTCGGATACTAGAGTATTCCAAAGTTCTAGTGCTCGAAAAGTATGCTGATTGGATCCCCGAGCGAGCGATTTGCCCGCGAGGCACTCGAGGATGCCATCGACTTCGACCCCTGCGGCTTCCACGGTTTCGCAACGCCGCCGAGTAACGGCTAACTCTTTTTTCATCCTTTTGTATAGACGCGGCGTCGAAAAGAAAAAAAAAAAAAAAGAGCGTTTTCGCGAGTCACGAAACTGTTCGTCGCTGTAACGAGATACAGAGTGAAAGTCGACGAGAGATCCGAGCCGAGAGCGTGTCGTCGCTAGCGATAGCGTTAGTCGAAAGAACGTCGTGCGGATTCGGAGCACGAAGAAGGAAAATTATACCGCGGCCAAGCGAGGAATACCGATTTTGCGACGCGGCGTTGCATCACGTTCGCGGCATTGGTTTTAATGGCAATCGAGATATTCGTCTTCGCTGATGGAAAAGAAAGAGACTCCGCTTGAAAACAAACGGCCGACCGTAGACCTTCCTCGCTCCTCGCAATCGCCTCCTTGATCAGATTCGACGCGCAATTATCGTCCCGTGTTTTCGTCAAAACGCTGCTGCCGAGATTCGACGAGATAATCTCGATGAGTCCTTAGATCATTCCTCTCCTCGCCTCTCGTCGCGTTTGTTGGCATTCGTTCTGAACTTTACGCGCGTCAAACGAGGCGTCACTGTTTTTACTTTCAAAAGGCTTAGAAAAAGATGGAGAAGTGGGTTAATTGCCACGCAAGGAGAGCGTCGCGTCGATCGTCGTACCTCTTACTGCATCCGATGTCACGGTCATTTCGGTATGATCTCCTGCGATCCAACTTTCCAATGCCCCTTTCCACCTCCGATTCGACTCCTTCGCGTGCCTTTTTTTATAATTTCTTAACTGGGAACGCTGGAATCTTGACGCGCGAAATTGCGTCTGTCGCTGAACTTCTTTTTTTCTGTATCACCTGGTTTTGTCCCGAAATTCTAGAAGGTTCGCAGTGGTGTAAATTCTTCTTGTGGAAAGATATCTGAGGTGGACTTGTTTAATTGATGATCGCATAATGTGTAGAGTTTTGTCTTCACGACATTAAAATTTCCTTTAAAGATTTCTTCGTCATGGATTATTAGTAAGAACTGAACGTGTTTGTAAAGGACGTGACGAAATTTCTTGAGAGTTGCTGATTGCAGTGGGCTTATCCGAAACGCGCATGTATCCCACATTATTTCTTGCGTCACGAGTGCTGAAATTATACCGGCGGAGTTATTTTTCAAGTACATATAATTGTACGAATGTATTGATATTAATACTGTTTGTACATTGTAACCAACAACTTTTAGGTAAACTTTCATCACTACATTCCTAAATACTACTAAAAGATAAATACTGAAATTATAACTTAATCGACTGTGAAAGTAAGCAGGTGGAGCCTTTAAGACTGCAAACTGTTATTAACTCAAGTTAGCAAAATCTAAACTTACAGTACCATGAATTTCACCTAATCGTATTTATCTTTCTACCAAGTTTTACGAATCTCCTATTGTTTCTCTGTGAAATTACAGCTCATCGAACATTATTTCTGTTTCAGACCGCGAAGGCGTTCCTACCTTCAATGATGGAGAACAACAAAGGTCACATCGTGAGTATAGCTAGTTTGGCAGGACACATAGGAGTCCCTTCATTGGTGGACTATTGCACCTCGAAGTTCGCAGCAGTCGGTTTCGAGGAAGCTCTTCACATGGAACTAACGGTAACAATATTTCCTTCTAAACTCCTGTCAGTTTCTCTGAAACTCGTTTCATCGGCTGGATATTTTTCAGGCGAGTGGATACAACATCAACACCACGGTCATATGTCCATTCTTCATCCGTAGCACCGGGATGTTCGACGACGTTGCGCCTAGGTATGA
The DNA here is from genome assembly GCA_030770465.2 of Perdita meconis. Classification (NCBI taxonomy): domain Eukaryota; kingdom Metazoa; phylum Arthropoda; class Insecta; order Hymenoptera; family Andrenidae; genus Perdita; species Perdita meconis. The sequence continues at coordinate 7,258,803 of JASKOS020000001.1, forward strand.
ATTTTCCTGCTAGATCTTGCACAACAACCTCAACTCTAACCCTTTGCAGTCAGAAGTCATCGCGCACGACTCAAAATAACGAGAATATTACAACTTTCGACTGCAAAAGGTTAAAGTTATTACCCATTTGCGGTTGCCACGGCGAAACGTGAAATGATCGTTGCACAAGACTTTGTAACACACGATATGTAATTCTTTTCCTCCAGATTCGTGCCAAAGCTTAGCCCAAACGAAGTGGCGGACCGAGTGGTGTCCGCAATGAGGTGTAATGAAAAGATTGCCGTTGTGCCCGGCTACCTTCACATTCTACTGGTCCTGAAATGGTAAATTGTGTTTAAAAGCAGTTCGTCATTAATGTTTATATTCTCGTATTAATACCGTTTGCTCGTAGGGCTTTCCCATGGGCCTGCGCTGGTATGTTCATTCGTGGCATAGTCCAGGACACGATCGAGAAAAAACCGTCGTGGGCATCGCCGACAACGAAGGAAAGCGCTCCCGCCGTACCGTCCAAGAACCAGAACGGCACCAACATTCAGGATCAATTTACCAGACACATCTCCAACTCCGAGAGGAAACCATAGTCGATCCTTTCGCCAGATATTCGATTCGTTGAAAACACGCGGTACTGTAATTCCAAACGCACTGATAAACGCTCGTGCAATTATAAAATAACGTTGCGAAACTCTCGTCGCGTACGTGCGTGAATTAGAGTTTAGCCGCGCGTCGAAGAACTTGTTCCCGTGCGAGCTGTTGCGCAAAATTCGGGCGAGTTTCGTCGCGGGACACAGAAAACTTGCCTCGCCGAGCGAGCGTCTTACGAGCGTCTGGGTTTCCGAAGGGACCAGTGTTTCATAAGAAAAGGAAGGTCGACTTCACGAAGTGCGCGTTTTTTTCGTAGCCGCGTTAAAAAAACAAAGGGGGGGAAAGAAAGACAATGGCACATTTAGGAGTGAAAGCGTTTTGGAAGCGAACGCGCGACGTTGATCGGCATCTCGTTCGCTTCGACGATTCGCCGTCGGACGTTGTTTTAATTTTTTTTTTTTTTTTGTTTCTTCGTACGCGTGTTCTATATGTCCGATAGTTACTTGTCTGTCTAGTGATGTTTTTACGAGGGAGAATTAAACTGGTCCAAACGACACGGGTACAATTTACATAATCGGCACGATGTGATACACTGAACACTGTACGTCAGTAATTAGCGTAAGAGTAGCGTTAAGACTTTTCTATCGATAATTTGTAACACTCCTGCGGTTGTAAAAGGGTCGAGCGAGGCGAATTATTTATCAGACTCATGTAACGATTCGAGGATCGAAGCAAACCTGAACATGTCAAGCACAGAGAAATAAAGTTTGTGTAATTTTCATTGGTCCACTTGAACTACCGATTTTGCGTAATGGAACTTGTAATATCGGATGGATGCATGACCGATAATATCTCGAACCGAGTGCCATATGTTATCCCCGATGTGCGAGTCATTGTTTTATACATGGTTACAGAGATTGTAATAAAATCGCAGTTTTCTATCCGTTCGCATTCTTTGTGAATTCTTAATGCACTTCTCCGAGAGAAGTGCGATTGTTTGACGGTGAGCTTTTGTTACAACTAGTTATTATTATTTTATCATAGATCCTCTTTCATTTTTATACAGGGTGTTTCGCAATTCGTAGGAAATCTCCGAGATACAGATACTAGACACGAAAATAATAAGAAATGTTTTCATGCGATATTTCTCGGAAATGGTTAGTTTATTACACGCGGCTTTATATTTCGTAAAGGCACATAACAAAGGCTCATCCCCCGTAAGGTTAATGACCGAGATTTGGGCCCCTGCATCGTGGAAAAGTATCAGATGTGTTATATTCGTCATCATTTCAATTTTTAATTACAAAATATGTGATTTTTCATTCGAAGAAACATCTCATTCCAACACACGTTGCGAGTCACCGGTAGTGATGGGATCTGAAGCGCTTCGAATTACTTCGAATCAGTACATATAGAGAAAAATTTGAAGCACTTCGAACATGATTCGAATCTTTTCGAAATCTTAAAAGTCTTGGAAGTTTTGGAAGTTTTGGAAGTCTTGGAAGTCTTGATCGTCTTGAAAGTCTTGATTGTCTTAAAAGTCTTGAAAATTACGATACTTTTTGAAAGCTTCATCGGAATTCAATATCTCATAAGCTTTTTGATTACTTTTGTTCAAATAGGCTCATTGACATAAAATATTAAAGGTTGTTTCGGTCTAGATATTTCAAGAAATTAATTCTTTTTTCAAAGATTTCAAAACCTTACATGTTCCAAGTCAAATCTTCCAAGGCGATCAAGACTTTCAAGACTTCTAAGATGATCAAGACTTTCAATACATTCAAACGTCCAAGACAATCGAGAATTCTAAGAGATTCGAATTTGTCGCTACATTCGTGCTAGATTCGAAGCGATGCGCGATGGGTCTGAGATCCCATCACTAGTCACCGGGGCTCACTTAGGCCCAGAGAGGCCTGGGCCTTTAAGCGCGGTCACTGGCTTTAAAGGGGATGAAGCAGTGTTACGTCGGCATTTTACGAAATGTAAAACCGCGTGTAACTAATAAACTAACCATTTCCGAGAATATTGCATAAGAACTTTGCTTATTAATTTCGTGTCTAGTATCTGTATCTCGGAGATTTCCCACGAATTGCGAAACACCCTGTATGTATTTGTATCCCTTTCACCAAAGTAAAGGAAGTGTACACAAAAGATTAAACGAAGACGATTTCCCGATTATGTCAGCAAGCGATAACACGCGCGCTTTACGCCACGCTGCAACTTATCTCTTTCGGTTACTATGTCAACGATATGCAATAATAATGCACACAGCTTAAGCTGCGTCTACACTATATAACAAAACACGTTATAAAACTTGTTAGAAAACGAAAAAGAAAAATGTTATATAACATATATGTATAATACTTATATGTTAGAAATTTTATGATTTCGTAACTTTGCCCTTGACGATTCTGGAGTAAATGTTGGGGGGTTTATTAAAACCGCTCCAAAAATTGTTTAAAGAAAAAGAGTTTAACCACAAAATTTATTTATTTTTTAACAACGAATCATGCTGTGCTATCTAAATATCCTCCACGTTTGAAATCATTAATGTGAGAAATGTTCTATAACTTGTTTTTGTAACAAATTAGAAAAATATGTTATACAACAAAGTTATAAAATAATTTGTTATATAACTGTTTTGTTACATAGTCTAGACGCAGCTTTAGATACTCGTTGGGCGTTTAGATGGCTAGAAAAAAAAATCACTGTCACAAATCACTTATTTTTATTTATTGCACTTATGTTTCTTGATGCTTACACTGAGAAAAATAAAGTTCTAAATTTTACTACATTTTATACTAAAGTAGCAGGATAGGACGTGGGGTGAAAATCTGAACAGAGTGTAGTAAAAATTCCAACACAGTGTAGCAAATATTCTTAGGAAAGGCTGAAATTTCAAATGCCTTTACTACACTGGGTTGCAATTTTTATTACACTGTATTAGGATTTTTATTATACGTGCACTTATCCTGTTACTTTAGTATAAAATGTAGTAAAATTTAGAACATTATTTTTCTCAGTGTAGAAAATCTAGGTAATAGTAAAAATCCTATTCTGAATTCGATTATTAGGTAATGTTTGCTGTACCCACAGGTTTATCAGAAACGCAAATGATGTTCGAAGCTCCTTTCAATCTTTTCTATTGGAATAATGGTATTCGAGCGATAGGCGCAGTCGACATGGCATAATAGAGATAGACTCGAGTGGGTGGACATACTTTTCCCACTATGATTATTAAATGTATATAGTGTGACAATGGGAACCGTTCTCAAACCTCTGTTTTATTAAACAGAAATCTGTTTCACATTTAATACGATTTTTGTTATAAATAATTGTCTATTTAGTCACACAAACAACTTCAATTTCCCAGACACTAAAATCACTGAGTAGATCCAATTGTTGGTCTGTCGTGTTTTCTCTAACTTGTCGAGGACACCCCGTACATTGGAGCATCGATATTGCCTATCTGTCACATGTGCGAAATACTAAGCATCGTTAGTTTACAACAGGAATCCACCGCGTCCACGGTAAAATAATTGCGACGTTAACTTAACAACAATGCATTTGCTGGCACCGTTTTTTTCGAACAATTTATCACCTAAGATCGCCGATCGCGAAGCTTAAACGCGTCGAATTCTGCTCTCAAAATATCAAAGCTCCCGGCAGCCGGCGATCGGCATAGATTCGCCGCGATAAAAAAAACCGTGATCGTAAATATTGCGGTGCGATATGAAACCGCTGATGCGCGCTATCAGTTTCTTTTTTTTCCAAACGCGCAAGCCGATTATCGTTATCATAGAACAGATAACGAACTCGGTGCTCTTAGTGCCGATTGCCCGAGTTCCGTTTTCGATTCGTTCTCGTGATCGCGAAAATAGAAAAACCGCAGCATGAACCGCCGATTTCCCTCGGCGGGCGCGTGATTCATTCATGGGAAGTCGAAGGATCGAAGGGCGAAGAAGACGTGCGAAGAATGTCTAGAAGAAAAAAATAGATCTCAGTGAATCTAAGTGAATATTCAGGATGAAATTTACAAAAGCGTTGTTGTTCGCGATTTTCCTGTGTCACCAGTGGAACAGATCGGAATCCGTGGACACCAAAATCTTTAGATTATGCGTTTCCCAGATCTCCTGCGAAAATTGTCTGGAAGCCAGTCCTAAATGCGCGTGGTGCAGCGACTGGGTAAATTTCTGAGATTTTTCTCTCGCGTTGAATTACAGTTTCCAAGACTTGCTAGATTCATTTTAATCGGTGTGTTAATTTTGATCCACGCGTGTCTTTAGCTCTACTCGAATTCAACCATCCGAAAACCACGATGCAACGTTCCGGAGAGACTGCAAGCTTTTGGCTGCCCCGTCGAAGAAATTCGCACAGCCCAAAACGAGTCGACGGAGCTTCTGCAGAACTTGGATCTCCAGGATATGGAAGACGCGGATCGAACACCGTTGCAACTGAAGCCGCAGAAGGTGAGAGTCAGACTTGGTCCACGATCCAAACGGGAGATCCGTCTTCGGTACCGACCGGCGAGGTAAGTTTCTTCATTCCTAAACTTCATTTCTGATTTTGTAAACAAGTGTAACACGCACGCAATTTGGTTTATAGAAATTATCCATTAGACTTATACTACTTGATGGATCTAACGTGGTCCATGAAGGACGACAAAGACACCCTGGTTAGTTTAGGATGGAATATGACAGCCAAGTTAGGCAAGTTTACCAGCAATTATCGCTTAGGCTTCGGCAGCTACGCAGACAAGCCCCTGATGCCCTTCGTTTTTCCTGGACACGAGGACAATCCCTGCAGAAGCGAGCACTCCGTTTGTTCGCCGGTTTACTCTTTTCGGCATCGTTTGGGGCTTAGCAATAACATTGAGCTGTTCGTTAAGGAAGTACGTATTAATTAAGAGCCTTAGAGCCATAATAAGAGTGAGTTCCTTGTTCTAAAATTTTTTTCGTTGCTTATGTAGCACTTTCTTTGCAACAAAACCGTGCATCACTCGCATAAATGATCACAGAACAAACGTAACATTTGTAATAATAAGAAAAATAGGAAGTGATTAGAAATCGGGGCACGAGCAGAAATTGGGACATTTACCTTACATTTATTTATTTATTGAACCAGAGTACATTGTATATGTCGCTGACATTGAATATATGTACAGCACATATTATATTCCATATAGACATACATCCTATACAGGGTGTTTGGGATAGTATAGTAAAGCTTTGAAAGGGTGATAGATCATGTAAAAACAAACAAAAAACTTCTATATGACTTGGGTCCAAAACTCAACCATTTTTAAAAAAAACTGTTATAAACATTTAAGTTATAAACCGCTATAATTCAAAATAGGAACGTTTTTCGGAAGCAATTTCTTCGCTAAAATGAAGATTACGATCTTGTTAATCCAATAAGTGCAGTAACTATGATATTGTTACCTTGTATCGCGAAGAAATAATATTTTTCTAAGTCCCTAAATTATCGCGATTTTAAAGAGTAATTTAAGGGGTTAGAAAAATATTATTTTTTCACGATACGAGGTAACAATATCATAGTTACTGTACTTATTGGATTAACAAGATCGTAATCTTCATTTTAGCGAAGAAATTGCTTTCGAAAAACGTTCCTATTTTGAATTATAGCGGTTAATAGCTGAAATGTTTATAACAGTTTTTTTCAAAAATGGTTGAGTTTTGGACTCAAGTCATATAGAAGTTTTTTGTTTGTTTCTACGTGATCTATCGCCGCTCCAAAGCTTTACTATACTATCCCAAACAGCCTGTAGAGGTACCTAAATGTACCTGTACATAGGTCTGGCATATAAACTAACTTAAAAACTGACATAAAGCTAATTTGGCACTTATAATTTCCGCCCCTTCAAATAGAAACATACATAAATACAAATCCGAAGTGTCAACATGGTTATACATTATCATAACAATAATAATAAATTATTTTAACGATTTTATCTAAATTTTCTCCAATTTTTTAATTTGGTTTGTATATTTTTTAGACTTGAAGATTCTTTTAATCGTTAGGCAATTTATTATAAGTCTTCAATGCTACAACCTTACTACTTTTAAAGATTATACTTTTTTTTGTTTTTGGTAATGCAATATTTTTACTTCTAGTATTGCTTCTGGAATTCATATACAGGGTGTTTTTCTACAGGTGGGAGAAAATGTAAGGTGTGATTCTAGACGTCAAAATAAGAGGAAAATCAAGAGTAACGAAATGGCGGTAGCAGCTTTGTTTTTTAGTTATTAGCATTTGAAAAATTGGGCGAAAACCGCTTGAAACATGGCAATCCCTATGGCATATGTCAAAATTTACGAAATAGTCAGTGTGTAGAGCTGTTTGTATTAAATGAAGATGTGTGTGTAACGTAAACCACAGCTGTTTTCGCGGATCGATATATTGATTATTTCAAAGAAGGACCGAATGAATGTAAGTTTGAGTGAGAGGGCCCGTGTTTTGAATTGGGGATGCCATACGGATTGCCATGTTTCAGGCGTTTTTCACCCACTTTTTAAAATGCTAATAACTAGAAAACAAAGCTGTTACCGCCATTTCGTTACTCTTGATTTTCCTCTTATATTGACGTCCAGAATCACACCTTACATTTTTTCCCACCTGTAGAAAAACACCCTGTATATACTTTTTAAGTTTTCATAGTGATATACTAGAGATTCCAGTTTAAAAGTTTGTTTTATCGACAAAAGACTATACAAATGTATTATCACTAGACTACGGATTTTTATGGAAAATAAAATCGTTGCAAGCACAAATGAAGAATTGCAACTTGAATAACAATATGTTCAATTTTTTAAACATTCTAACTTCGATTATATTTTTGATATTTTATATATTTTAACATATGTTAACAGCCTTGTAGATTTTCAGCATACCTCGTATCTTCATAAATGCATAAAATCCGCAGTCTAATTATCACTCTTTTATTTATTATCTTAACTAATCCGTTTTGCAATAGTTCCAATCTTTTTATAACATTGCCATAAGCACCACCCCAAGCAATTATCCCATATTCGTCTACTTACAATTAGGCTCGGTCTAGACGAGCGCTTTGCGGCGATTTGTCGTTACGTTTCTTGCGTCAAATATTGTTTTGCAGTTCAGACGAGCGTTTTGCCGCGATTTCCCGCACGAACGATCATAAATTCGCCGCTTCATTGCCGTCGAAATTTGCGGCTCGTGTGAATTGCTTCACACGAAGCCGTGTTCCGCTTAACTGCAGCGGCAAATCGCCACAAACCGCTCGTCCAAACTGAGCCTTACAAAGGGACGTTGCCAAGCAGTACCGCCTTAGCACCGAGCAAACAGGATGCCTTCTCTGGGCCCCAGGCCCTGAGCTTAAAGGGCCTCGCGCTTATTGTTAGTTACTTTCACATTTAATGTACATATCGTCCCTTTATCAGGGCTGGGCTTGCCCTGCGGCCAACAATCTTTAAGGGCGGTCCTTGTTTCCAAGTGTCCCCCGAATATGTTTCACCATATTCGCAAGCTTTAGGAGAATAAAGCGGAGAGAATTGAACACGATTTCTTTCAGGTGAACCAGAGCTCCGTCACTGGGAACGTGGATAATCTGGAAGGAGGACTGGATGGAATTGTTCAAGCAACCGTTTGCACGAAACAAGTTGGCTGGGCTCATCAAGCGCGGAAGATCATATTGATGGCTACTGATGGGTTCTTGCACTTCGCTGGCGATGGGAAGGTAACGCAAAGAAAGCTATTAATCCTTAATTAAAGGCACTGATGTTACGGATTCATTTTTTTTCAACTTTTTTTCAAATAGTTTTAATTCCTTCACTTTTATTCTGTGCGTATTAGAGTTGTTTATAAATATATAACTAATCATATATATTTATATATTTTTGAAATAGTATATCAACGTCTAAATTTAATATCGAATCTATTTTACATTCCTTGCAGTCATTTAAATTCTTTAAATTACTCATAGGAAATTTTTGTTTTTACATATATTTTTTAGATTATACATGTAGATTATATTATAGTTACTCGAAATTAAACTCGCTGCACATATCTTCAAATTTTTACAAAATTGAAATTATACAAATGTAATTATTTACAAAATTTGTTTATTTATTTATTTATGGAAAAAGAACCCATTAGCACAAAGAAAAATAAAGATACAAAAAGTACGAGCTAGAAAAAAAATACAAAGAGAGAAAAAAAAATAAAAAAATATAAGTAGAAAGAGAAATGTATGGACAGACGATAAATTACGGTAAAATATTACGTAGTGAAGATTTAAGCGCATGCGATGATTGTAGGAAAAGTTCTGAGTAAAATAATGCAAATAACTTTAGGATCATTAACATATTTATTGTATTAGGATTTACATTGCATGTCACTTTATTAATTGTTACTGTAACTTCACATTTTAATTGTTTATAAAAATTACACATTGGCGCAAAATATTCTACAGAATGTCATTATATGTATATCTTCTAGATTCATACACTCAAATTTCATTAAAATCCAACGAGTACACAATGCAGGATCTCCTTGTAAGATCTTGCCTAAGATTTTCGAAAGCACCTCGAATTAAGGGCCGCTACTACTTAAAAATTGCTAGGGCGTGTCTTAATCGGTACATCGGTACTTCCCTTTAGCTAGGCGGTGCCGTAGATCGTCAGGATTTCAAATGCCACCTCGACAATCAGGGAGAATACTCCCTCTCCACAAAATACGACTATCCTTCCCTAGCCGAAGTATCAAGGCTGCTGCAGGAGAACAAAATGAACGTAATATTCGCCGTGACGGAGGATCGGCGTGCGGAGTATGAACAGATCGCCGATCTCCTGAAGGAGAAGGCGAGAGTAGCTACATTGGCTAGCAACAGTTCGAACATCCTGGAGATCATCGAGAGCGCTTATCACGAGCTCGTCACGAAGGTGGTGTTACGAGACAATTCCTCGACTCCTCTTCGTTTAGAGTACTTCTCCAACTGTGGTGAAAAGTATGTCCCTGAATCCAGCACATCGGAGTGCGAAGGAATCCAAGAAGGCAAAGTGTACGACTTCAAGCTCGTTCTTTCCTTCGATCAGTGTCCTAGGAATGAGAGTCTCTGGGTATGCAAGAATTTAGGAACGATTTAACTCTGCGTTTGCTTTCAGATCCATTCTTTGTAATTGTTCGAATCCTGTAGAATCAGACGATCGTGATTGAAGACGCGTTAGCATCGAAAGCGTCTCAAACGGTGATCGAAGTGGAGCTGCTGTGCGGCTGCAACTGCAAAGATTCGGAGAGTTCTCATTGCGATCATGGAACGAACGAGTGCGGCTTGTGCAAGTGCGATTTTGGATGGTCTGGTAGGTAGATCATAGATTAAACCAGAGCTGCGGAGTCGATAGTCAAAATTCCAGACTCCGACTTCGATTCCCATTAAAGTCTTAAGAATATGGAACAGATAACTCTCATCGAACACAACGCGACTGTTACTCAATTTCAGGAAATATAGGGTGTAACAAAAATGTTACACGTCCTTGATAGGGGTGATTCGTGAGGTGATTTTAAACAACTTTTTCCTTAGCGATAATGTTAGGTGAGGCTTTGTTAACGAGTTATCAACGAAAAACATTAGCCAATCAGAGAGCGAGAACAGTGTATGAAATTCGGCACGGGCTACAGCTATGCGTAGCATTGGTCCGCAATCCCCCGCGCCAAGGTTCGTCTACTGTTCTCGCTCTCTGATTGGTCGGTGTTCTTCGTTAATAACTCGTTAACAAAGCCTTACCTAACATTTTCGCTAAGGAAAAAGTTGTTTAAAATCACCTCAGGAATCATCCCTTTCAAGGACGTGCAACATTTTTGTTACACCCCGTAGTTTGAAAATACATATCAATTTGAAGAAATACCCTTTTCATTCTTTGCAAGTGTAGCTGTAAATTTTTAATACTTATAATTAGATAGCGGATCTTTATGCAAAATAAAATTTTTACAAGCACATATAAAGAATTGCAACTTGAAAAACGGTATGTTCAATGTTCTAAACATTCTAACTTGAATAATACTGTCGATAATTTATATATTTTGGCATTTGTTAGTAGTCTAGTAGATTTTTTGCATGCTTAGCATTGCCATAAATGCATAAAATCCGCTGTCTACTTATAATACTATAATACTATAACATAGGTGTAAAAAAATGATAGGTTTGTTTATAAAAAATTCAAAGTGATCTTGAATATTCCTCAATAAAAGTTGACAAACAAATTTACTATAATCATTTTGAAGATCTCTCTAAACTGTGCTATACCTGGAAAAAAAACGTTGTTGATCGTCCAGCTAATAACAGAGTAATCTAAACTGATCACTAGACTGCGGATGTTTATGCATTTGTGGCAATTTAAAATGGACCAAAGTGTATATAAGGATGTCCATAGATACAAAAATGCATGAAACATCGAAAATAAAATACGTTTTGTAATATTTAAAAGGCAAAGGACACTTTTATTTAAGTTTCAGATCATTTTCTATGTCCTTGAAAATATGAATTTGCATAAACATCCGCAGTCTACTGATCACATTTCATGGTGCACCCTGCATAAAGTATTTACAGCGAAATAATGTATTCGCAGGGGAACACTGCGACTGCGACGAAAGCTCGCCAACGGAGAACAGACTGCAGTGCGTCGCTTCAAACGCGACGAATGCTTGTTCCAACAAAGGCGACTGCATCTGCGGCAGCTGCATCTGCGACGAGGGTTACAAAGGACAATTCTGCGAATGCTCTGCTTGCGACAAGGTAATACCGGCTCTGGTCATCAGAGGCGACCGTAGAATTAGTCCAAATGATTCTTGAACGGTTACTAGAAAATCACCATGAGGAAAAGTGCCCATTCCCACCAATTATACATAAAATACATAGTATGTACATTTGTACATACATTACATACACTGCAGAATATATTGTATAGGGTGTTAAGAAATGTTTGGTCTTGGCAGTTGTAGGCGTATTCTACATCTTCGGATCGATGAAGATCTGTAAAAAAAGTGCCGCAAAATTGTCCTTGACCTTGAAAATCAACGTCAAAATTCTTTTTCATATGGGTAAATTTGGGAATTTCCCCATGGGAAAAGTAAAAAAAAAAAAAAAAAAAACAAAAGATTTTCAAGGTCAACATTTTTTGCCCATGGTTCCTTTGAAACTTTTGTTCCTCTTGGTGAATATTATACAATACAATGAACAAAATTTTGACCTTGATTTTCAAAGTCAAGGACAATTTTCCGGCACCCTTTTATTTACAGATCTTCACCGATCCGAAGATGTAGAATACGCCTATAACTGCTAAGATCAAACATTTCTTAACACCCTGTATATATGTATATTTCAGTGGGAAATGAGCATTTTTCCTCATCCCATTTTTCCCTAGGGGTAAGAATCAATTGGATTGGGTGCACCTATGGAAGTTTCTTCTTGAAGAACTCAATGAAACCGAATTACTGTTTTCCAGGTCGATGGGATAGAATGTGCAGGCAGAGGAACCTGCGAGTGCGGCGTTTGTCAGTGTTTAGAAGAGTGGCAAGGCACCGCGTGTCAATGTCCATCCACTGACGACGTCTGTGTCGCTCCAGGAATCCAAGAAGTGTGCGCTGGTCATGGATACTGCGACTGTGGAGAATGTCGGTTAGTATCTCTGAATTCAGATCTCGAGTTTTCCATGAATAATCGCGATGCGTTGTCAGGTGCAACGTGACCGCGCCTGATGGCTTTTATTATCGGGGCACTTTTTGCGAATCTTCCGTCGGCGCTGGAGGAAGCAGCCTCTGTGTCCTTTACAACCCCTGCGTCAACGCTACCGTCGAGAATTCCCAGAAAGTTGACGAATATTGTCAGACGAATGTTACTACTTATTTGAGTCGGAATGTAGACTCTGTGGACATTGGTACAGATAACTATAGATCAACGATAAAGACATATAGATCGTGTTTTGGTAATAGTTACGTTTAGGGGAGGCAGCTCCGATGACCTTGACACATATTGTCAAGGTCACCCTTCTGAGTGACCTTTAGAAGGTTTTAACCGTCGCTCGTTTTTTGTCGAAAAGTTATTAGCAAAATAATTTTCATAAATATGCTACTTATGATAGCTATTTCTATAGATTTCCAATACAATATACAGGGTGTAACAAAAATATTGCAGTTCCTTGAAAGAGGTGATTCCTGGGGTGATTTTAAACAACATTTTCCTTAGGTTAGGTGGGGCTTTGTTAACGAGTTATTAACGAAAAACGCGGACCAATCGGAGAGCGAGTACAGTGACGACGCGGACGATGACGGACCAATACTACTCACAGCTGAAGCCCGCGTTGAAATTCATCCACAATATTCGCGCTTCTATTGGTCAGTGTTTTTCATTAATAACTCGTTAACAAAGCCCTACTTAACATTTTCGCTAAGGAAAAGGTTGTTCAAAGTCACTTCAGGAACTACCCCTTTCAAGGAACTGCAACATTTTTGTTACACCCTGTATGTCAATATCAAGGTTTTCGAGCTGCCTCCCCTAAACGTAACTATTATACCCATATTTTATTATTAAAACGCCTTTATAACACACTAAACTATACATAAAACAATTACATTTATATTGTAGGAAACGAGCATTACTGTTTCGTGAAAACAGTGATCGGCAGTGAGACCTGCATAATACCCTATGTATACGAATTCAAGAAAGATAAGGTCATCTTAAATATCGCGAAGAAGGTAAAATCTTGTACATATACAGGGTGAGGCACTAATTATTGCCACCTAGAATAACTCCGAAAGTATGATAGCAGTCGAACATTTCCCGAAACAAAAGTTGCATGGGACAACACGGACCATAGTATGGCGTTAATCTTCTGTTGCTAGGTGGAGTCGCTTCAGAGATATGAAGGTCACCTTTGTTTTTTTAAATGGAATGCTATATTTTGGTACTTGTTTTCTGATAGCGGCTATTGAGACGAATCCAATGAGGTGCAACATTAAGAACTACTAAGAAGAAATACTACTCAATCCATGATAAGAAGATGGCAGATGGCATTGATGCCAATGGCAATAACTTTGAACACCTGTAAAAGTAAGTTTATTTCGTTTTTTTTTGTCATAATAGACCTTTTTTGACCTTCAAAGACCTTAATGTCGCACCTCATTGGATTCGTCTCAATAGCCACTATCAGAAAACAAGTACCAAAATATAGCATTCCATTTAAAAAAACCAAGGTGACCTTCATATCTCTGAAGCGACTCCACCTAGCAACAAAAGATTAACGCCATACTATGGTCCGTGTTGTCCCATGCAACTTTTGTTTCGGGAAATTTTCGACTACTATCATACTTTCGGAGTTATTCTAGGTGGCAATAATTAGTGCCTCACCCTGTATATTTATTAAACAATCCTAGCAGTGTTTTCCCGAAATAACTTGATGATTCCAGACCTGCGCCAATCGGATTCAACCCGCAATGATTTCAGCTTTCATTTTCTTCGGCTTAGTATTGGTTATCGGAATCTTTGGCTTACTAATTTGGAAGTGAGTCTTCATAATTATAATTCAAATTTATTCAACAGAGATATTAAGTACATTATTTTTGTAGGTGTTGCACGTACATAAAGGACAAGAGGGAATACGAAAGGTTCGAACAGGAAAGGAAGAAAACGGTGTACAGTCTGAATGAAAATCCTCTGTTCAGGCCTCCTGTAAGCCGTTTCAGGGTTCCGTCATTGTACAAGGAGGATTAAGCAATGATTCTAAAATATATCTGGTTTTAAGTACTGAAAAGAAATCTTGAATATTTAGTAATAGTCCTTGATTTGACAGTCGGCATCGGTTCAGTTTGGTCCAAGGATTCAGTAGATTCGGTGTCATTCTGGTCAGACAATTCGTCCCAAAACTGGTTCCCACGGGAGAACGAGATTTTCTGTAATCGCAGTAATTTTTTAATCAAGAAGATTTCTTTACCCAGATAGTCAAACCTGTCGAGCAGATTTTTGCAGAATCTGCCATTACAGTATTTGTTGTTAGATTGGCAGCAAATTTGATGCAGAATCTGTTGACAGACCCGCCGCCAACTTGGTGGCAGATCGACAGTAAAATTCAAACAGATGCTGCTGCCAATTTTGCACCAAGTTTTTTTTAAGCAGGATCTGTTCGCTTTCTGACGCCAATCTGCATCCCGATTTGATAATACTGGCCCTGTTTTCAAAATGGCAGCCTAATACGAAAACAGATTGCTATGGTTTTGGTGACAAGACCTGTTAAATCTGCTGCCAATTTGATGTCAATTTGGCAACAAATGGCTATTACTTACATCTTCCGACTCGTTTTCAACTATCCACGTGTATCCCAGAGGTTCCCGGAAAGTAATATTCGTAGTCGGTTTGTTATCAAACCAAACTGCTTCGATACAGGATCCATCCGGAAACATATACGTCCCTGGGCCATTCATTGTTCCATTTGAATCGACTCTACCTTGATACTGTGCATCGTTATTGTATCTTCAATAACATAATTTTTTATTTATTTATTTAGATAAGAATTATTGTACGGAATTCTCAATGTATTTAACTCAAACATTAAATAAATGCTACCGAATGTGAATATCCCTATCAGCGAAAGCATCGTCATTCCATTCCGCGTCGTATACATCGAAATTATCGGTAGTATATACCCCTTTTCCTATGTAAAATGTACATTACAATAAACATATTGAAGACCCACTGAGATCAGTGTCAAGACCAAATTCGTTCCATTCAATATTAACCTTGTTTAACTAACAGAATTTTTTTACGATTAATCTTGTATCCTCCGCTATAAATATCGTTATTATCAAACGAAAATTGGGCATCATTGAATAGGAAAGCTACTTCTTTCTTTTTTCCCGCGCCTCGTTTCGAACTTCGTTTCATTTTGCCGAACTTAAACGACCCGACGACCCGTAGCTGTCCGTAGCCTTCTAACCTAATTTCTCATAGAAATCGATACCTCAGAAGTACCTTAACTTTGCGAAGCAAATATTCTATAATTGTATCGAAATTTTCATATTAAAAAACAGAGCGTCGATCAAAGAATAGATATAGATATAATAAGAGGCGACACTCCGGATTTAGAAACAGATGAAAGTACACAGCCAATTTAAAGGGCCGTTCGCCAATGATCGGCAAATTTCGGTAAAGTTGAAATATTCAAACGCTATGTATTTTCTATACTTCTAAACTTTTTAAATATATTTTCTAAATATATTCTCCATTTATGGAATCTCACTTTTAATATTGTTATGTTAATTTATTTATTTTTTAAGAAAATGGAAACTATGGAATATTTCAAATGTATTTTCTGCATATTAATTCTAGAAACAGAGAATCATCAGAGAATACATGCTTCTTTTTTCTTTTTTTTACAGCGTTTTATTTCAGGGCTTTTAATTGCAATGAGTTCCAAAAAGTGGAATGGACAATCATGTTCTTACAAGGGTTATAAGAATGCCTATAATAGAAAAGAAGGAACTCATTTTTTTAGATTTCCTAAGGATGAGAATTTGTAAGTATTGTAATATACAGGGTGTAACAAGTATACGCTTCAGTATTTGAAGGAGTGGCAGGGGAGATCATAAGGAACAAAAAATTTTGTGTAATACAACATCTGACCTGCAGTAATAATGTCTTAAAGTTAGCAATATGATTTTTAAACGAGGACTAACTCTGTTCGAGAAAGTATTAAGTGTTTCGGAAGGCCCTTAAGAATCTAATAGACAGTGCATCTGCGACTATAGTGAACAAGTCACATTACTACAGGTTGGAAGTTTTGCCGGCAGCCTTATAGGCCATATAGGCTATATGAAGACTTTTTTGTTCTATTGGCGCTCCCCAATGTATATGCAAAATTCCAAAATTCTTCAACTATTAATTTTGTGCATAGACATGTTAACTTTAAAGCATTCTTACTGTAAAATAGAAGCAGATCGGACACTATTATTTGACATATTTTGTTTCATTTGAACTCCTCTATTAAAACGTTGAAACGTATAGTTGTTACTCCCTGTATAATCTTTGTAGAACTTAGTATATATTTAATATTACATGATTTATTCATGAAAATGATAAAATAATATATTTCTAATACTTTTAGGTGTAAGACGTGGCTTCAAGCTTGCGACAGAGAGGACCTTTCAGCATTGGATTACTTACATCATTATAAAACCCGTCGCATATGCAGTAAACATTTTGAAAACAGGATGTATGGGTCCTTCGAAGACTAAGTTGTTACCGACCGCTGTTCCAAAGCATTTTCTAGGTGGTATGTTTATGATTTAAGTTTTAAAATATATTTTGTTTATTAAGACTAAATTGTAGTATCATTAAATTTCTTTAATTTTCTTATTACTTTGATAATCTTTCAAGGCTTTACATAATATGCAACTAGAAATTAAACAGGTATATGACATATTTAATAATATATGTTTATATATATGTATTAATGCTTTATATATTTAATAATATATTCGTTGCTATATCAAAAGGATTCAATTTCTGCTGTGATTTCAGATCAAAATATGAATATTGAAATTTTTCATCTTGATATGAGCCTCCATTAAAAAGGATCTGCATTGATATTATATCTGCTCTGATTATATATATTTGGTCTGTATTCGTTCCATCTCTTCTCTTCCTTCCAAAGATCTCAGCTTCGTATAATAAACTTTCTATCACTAGATAGTCAAACATATAAACATTCGAGTTTTAAAATCGTTGTTTAATAATCTTATTTGTATGTTAATAATGTAACAAAGAGATGTCAATAAATAAAATTAATTTTTGTAGCCTATTACTTTTTAGATAATGTAATTTAAGCTTTTATTTTATATTGTCAAGAGAGGTAAATGGAAATTTATTTCCATCGATCTCTCTGTGGGTCTCCATACGCAGCAACCTCCTCGTGGTGAAAAATACTGTATAGTGCAATTATATTAATTATATATAACAAATAAATCGGGCAAATTATGGCTACGATTTTCGTATTATAACACCTTTATAATAAGTAACATCGATCAGTGTTATCATTACATTTCAATGTTTTTATACTTATTAATGCAATTATTTATTATAATTATATTATTCCTATGACGCAATTCCTTTATTAAATACGTTTATAATTTAGATTTAACATATTTTTGTAATTTATTTATAGTGTACATATATCATACATTCACAACATATTTTTGTACTTAATGTGTTACAAATGTATCGTAATTTATTTCTAATAAATGTTGTGTTAATTTATTCATACTGTGTATTTTTTTATATTTGTATTATATAATACATGTTAATTATTATTAATACAATATATTATTAATACATTTATCAACTAATATTAACATGTTTGCGCTTAGAAATACATATTTAAAAATGCGCTAAATAAGATTTAAAAAATATCATAATCAGATGTAGAAAAGAAAGATTATACTTTCAATTGATTCAAATAGCCCGCCTTGCACCACAGCTAATTTAAAGGGACAGGGTAAATGAAGGATTTCAAAGGCGCCGCCCGGAGTGTCGCCTCTTATTATATCATGATTACATATCCTCTCCTCTTTGGTGTTGATAAGAAAATCGAATTCTTTTTATTGCCACTGTTATCGCGACAGCGTTGAATGAAGTGAAGTGTAAGTCAGGCT
This sequence comes from Perdita meconis, assembly GCA_030770465.2. Lineage (NCBI taxonomy): Eukaryota > Metazoa > Arthropoda > Insecta > Hymenoptera > Andrenidae > Perdita > Perdita meconis. The sequence goes on from JASKOS020000001.1 coordinate 7,277,079, forward strand.
AGCCTTGGCTAGCAGCAAATCATAGTAGTCTTTCAATTCTATCAATAACGCTGTTGGTCAGAAGCCAAAGGACCTTGACATAAATCATTTCAATTTTGTGGGGAAGGGAGATTTTGTACGTGCATTTATTCTTTTCCATTTTTGTAACCCGTACGTTCCCTGTCCATGGCGACTTCTTCCTGTTGAGAACCACCTTTAAACTCTATGCCACGTGACCTTGCGAACGACCTCTAAGTTCGTGTTCGCATCGTCTGTTCCTGCTGGTCGTGTTCTACGATAACCCTCTTGTATATCATTGACACGCTCGTGGACGTCGTCGTCCGAGGTGTTTGGATCGAACGTTTCCTCGTCGCATCGAATCCCCGTCGACTTGCTACTAATAATCGGTAGTAAAGGATCCACGAATCGTCCGAGATATGATACGAATGACGACAAGTCTACGTAATGAATTGGCACGAGCAATACTACGAAATTCCGTGCGGACGAACGCCGTAAGATTCATGGTCATACGGTGTCTTCACAGAAAACACCTACAGAGGTATTTGTTCTTCCGTCAAAATCACGTTTAATCGTCTCTTTCAATTTCCAACTTTCCTTCGGTTCCGACTTCTGTCTTCGTTCAGCGTTAAGGTTACTTTTCATCGCTGCTTTGTTTCACCTTTCGTAACATTTTTCAAATATAATCGTTCGATCTCCTTCCTTTGCTCCTTCCTCTATTCGTTATCCTTCAATGACGTTAATATCATGTATGTCGTGTCATCTCGAAAGTTCGTGTTTTCATTCAGTCCTCTTTTGTAATATCCAATTTGCTCATATCGATTACACAAACAGTTCCCGCGTCAGAAATATTTTTACCAACCTACATTGATATTAACGTCAAAGGTGAAAACGCGAAATTCATTTCACTGTGGTCCTTCACTTTTTAACGTTTTTTCGGAGTAAAACGGTGCTTTCTTTGGTGCATAGAATTCACCAGGTTCACAATAGTTTACGTGTCACGGTGACACCATGGAAACAACAATTAAGATTTTACGCCAGTTATCCAGACCATGTCAAAGTACAGTTACCAGCTTTGTCTCCTACCATGGAGACGGGAACTATCGTCACCTGGCAGAAAAAGGAAGGTGAGAAGACATCTTGAAAGGCAGGTGCATTCAGTACGACAAGATCGACGATGACTTTTCTTTTCTATGTTTCACTTCAGGCGACAAACTAAATGAAGGAGATCTGCTAGCAGAAATTGAAACCGATAAAGCGACAATGGGCTTTGAAACTCCGGAGGAGGGTTATTTAGCAAAAATATTGGTACCAGCAGGAACAAAAAATGTTCCTATTGGCAAACTCGTCTGTATAATTGTTTCGGAGGAAAGTAGTGTTGCCGCTTTCAAAGATTTTAAAGATGATTCGTCCGCAGATACAGCGGCTTCCCCACCCCCACCAGCTGCACCCACCCCATCCACTCCTCCTCCATCCCCCATAACACCACCAGCACCTGCAGCTGCCAAATCACTGCCTAGCGCACCCTCTGGGGATAGAGTTTATGCCAGTCCATTAGCTAAGAGACTAGCGGCTGAACAAGGCCTTAATTTACAGGTGATTTTTAGTCTTTGACGAACTTGATACCTTTAATGTCAGCGCTGTTGCTCTTAAACCATTCATTTGTTTCATTGAAAAGGGCTTAAAAGGTTCAGGATTGTTTGGGTCCATAACGTCCAAAGATCTAGCAGGTGCTCCTGCAGCAGCAGCTGCACAACCTGGAGCAGCAGCAGCTGCAGCAGTGACAGGCGTTCCAGGAGGAGTAGATGTTCCTGTGTCAAATATTCGATCAGTAATAGCCAAACGTCTGTTGGAAAGCAAGCAGACAATCCCTCACTTCTATTTATCGGTAGACGTGAGAATGGATGCGGTGCTGGAGTTGCGAGCAAAGTTTAACAAACTGCTAGAAAAGGATAAAGTAAAGCTTAGCGTAAATGACATCATCATCAAGGGAATGGCAATGGCTTGCAAGACAGTTCCCGAGGGTAATAGCTCCTGGTTGGGTGATACCATTAGACAGTAAGTTATTCCTCTGCGATTGCTGTTGTATACAGGGTGTCCCACGTAACACTTTTCACGATTTTTCAAGTACTTGCGATAATCTGACAAAAAAGTATTTTAAACAAAAGTTGATCAGTTTTCGATTGGCTATACATTGCAATGAAAAAAAAGTTCGAATTTTTTTTTTTTATTGTCAAAGCTATCTTCATTTTTTTAAATGGCACTTTGTATTTTTAACTAAACAGTATCATAGCCCGTATCAAGTATACCATGACCTTCGGATAACCTTGAAGGAAAAGAAATGAAAATTTCAACAAAAAAATGACAATCTGCTTGAATGGGTGATAATAACTTGTGTTTATTATTAAGCCTCGAAATTACATTCAATTCGTAAGATTAATCAATGCAAACTTACTACGTAGAGCGGAATTGTGCCTACAAGAACATGGACTTCAATTCGAACATTTGATGTGACTTTTTCACGAAATCGTTTGCGTTCATTTAGTCAAGGTTCCTGAATTAAATGTAATTTCGAGTCTTAATAATAAACACAAGTTATTATCACCCATTCAAGCAGATTGTCATTTTTTGTTGAAATTTTCACTTCTTTTCCTACTAGGTCGTTAAATTCGTCTTGATACGGGCTACAATACTGTTTAGTCAAAAATACAAAGTGTCATTTAAAAAAATGAAGGTGGCCTTGACAATAATAGTAAAAAAAAAAAATTTCGAACTTTTTTTTCATTGCAATGTATAGCCAATCGAAAACTGATCAACTTTCGTCTAAAATATTTTTTTGTCAGATTATCACAAGTACTTGAAAAATCGTGAAAAGTGTTACGTGGGACACCCTGTATAATCTGAACAGTATCTCGCATAATTGTATCTTTTTTTTCAGATACAACAGTGTGGACGTAAGCGTAGCAGTAAGTACGGATAATGGTTTGATCACGCCTATAGTTTTCGGCGCAGACACAAAAGGCCTAGTTCAGATTAGCAGAGACGTGAAAGCGTTAGCCGCGAAAGCGAGGGAAGGAAAATTGCAACCGCAAGAGTTCCAAGGCGGAACCATCACTGTGTCGAATCTAGGAATGTTTGGAATTAACAACTTCTCCGCGATTATAAATCCTCCCCAATCCATAATCTTGGCCGTAGGTACCACCGAAACTAGGCTAATACCAGCTAAAAACGAAAAAGGGTAAGTGGGTTCTTAATATTTCGGTGTTAAATGTTTTTCATTCAATCTGATCGACTTCTTTTATAGATACGAGGCTGCTCAGTATATGTCTGTAACTGCCAGCTGCGATCACCGCACCGTAGACGGTGCAGTCGGCGCACAATGGTTAGTCGCCCTCAAGAGCTTTTTGGAGAATCCATCCTCTATGCTGTTGTAGTAAGTTCAATCGTTGACACGTTCAGTGGTGTGGCACGAGAAGCGACGAACTATATACGAAAACGTTTTATTCAGGTACAAAAGATGACGATGAGTGTCCTGTAAATTTGTGTATAGTACGATATTAAATTGTATTATTTTACGCATTTTCAAGGCATCGATATTTGATAGTTCCGAATTTCATGCGATACAATATATTTCTTCTGTACGAGTAAGCACGTCATGCGTCGAAAATCAACAGTACCACTATTGCTAGTAGGTTGAACTTCCTAATTTAGAAATTTTATAAACGTGGTTTTCCTATGAATTTATAGCGAACGGTGAAAAAGTAAGTCGCGTACAAGGATAAATTAATTGTTTTAATCAAGTTTGGGAACATGACTTTAAATTTATTTGGAAAACCACCAACACCTGCAGCTCCTACCCCAGCAATACAATGGCCACATGTAAATATATGTATTTATGAAAAAATATTATGGCCGTTATTTATTGCGAGAAGTCGAATTATGAGTTAGGGGATCATATAGAAAATGTGTCAAAATGTTTATAGTAAATTAATAATACATGTACCTATACATGTGTATATCATGTTTAATAAATTCTGACTTATCTGTTCCGTAAAATTTTATTTTTAAATTGACGTTGATTATGAAAAATTGCCTAAGTTGATTAAAGTTTCGGAAAGTTGGTTCCATTAAATTTAGTTAAATAAAAATCTATTGTTTAATAAAAACTTCCATCGTTATTTTATGTTCCTATCGCTATCGACACAAATAAGAGGAAGATAAAGGTAAGTAGCAAACTTATTTACTGATAAATAAGTTTATTTATTGCTAAAAACGCAGCTGTCAAAGTTTGATCAATTTAGTTTATTAAAAAACAATTTGTCTATTTCGAGGAATTAGAAACTAGGAAAATATTCATTTAATAATGCTTAGAAGATGCATAAATTGTTTGTTTATTGCTAAATTATTCGTAAATGCAAAAAAAGTTCTAAAATTGTGATGCAACAAGTACATGTCAGGTGTTCGTGCCACCAACTTTCATTATGTGCTCCTGATATAATCTCGGAATTGGTATCAGGAGGTTAAGAATGCAGAGTAGAGGTATTTCATTTTTTGCTAGAAAACGAAGGTCGTACAGACAAAGTGCAACAAGGATAGAATATAGAATTACAGATTTATATAGTTCATGCCATCCGCAGATAGATAGCAATAGCCTTTCAATTTATTTTTAATACATTTTGGATAATAATAAATAAAAAAAATTTAATACATTTTTAGAATTATATTTTTAATAATAAATATACAATTGTTACAGGTTGAGTTAAAACCAACACAATTACTTTCTAAAATGTCATACAGTAGACTAAATGAAATTACTTTTTTATCACAACTCGTAACACCTATGCGAAATTACAAAGTGAACACGGGATGATCAAAATAATCCATTTTTCGTACGTTATTCGTAACTAGTAAACAAAAATAGAAAATAATCATTGGCGTTTGTCGTTCGGTATAGCACTCGGTCTCACTCGGGGCGACTCGGAAATTATTCGAAGTCTTCGAATAAAGATAAAGATACAAGTGGAAACTTTATTCGACGCCACGGATGAAACGCTCTACGAATAAGAAAATTATCTTCAGTCGTCGAATAAATTCTCATCGAATAAATTAATTTATTCGTAGCTTCGGATAAAAATCTGATTATTCGAGCCTTCGAGCAACGAATAAAGTTACATTATCTCTTATTCGTTATTTGAACTTTTATTTAGATAAAAATTTTGCCCATCTCTGTCTCGGAATTGGTATCAGGAATTCAGGATGCTCAGGAGAGGTAACTCAGTTCTTCAGAATTAGTTCAGAGTTACAACGCTAGATGGTGACAGCGTTTCGATTTATTTTTCATTGCAGGCAATATGTAGAAATCAGTAGAAATACAGAATACAGAGTCGGCGCACGGCCCTCTCTACTCTCTAGTAGGAGAAGGCCGTGGTCGGCGCCATCTAAGAAGTATGCACATTACACAGCTGTCACAAAAGTGTGTATTGTGTGTTATGTGTGTGTTTTCAAGTGAAGCTGAGTAAAGCGTTGTATGTAAATAGCGAAACACGCGTTCAAATAATTCACTATGCCGATTTTGGATAAACGTAAAGGGGATGATATCCTGGCATTAGTTCCTGCCTCGAAAAGGACGAAAAACGAAGTAGTTTTCAGTAGCAGAGAGAAAGCAGTCGTACAAAATGTAAGACTAACCTAAATTCGGCAACGATTGTTGAGTATTTTCGTAACAATGCGTTCTGTTATTAAATAGGGTCCACCGAGAACATCTTCTTTGTTGGCTCCGATTATGTTGCTCGAGGGCCACCAAGGCGATATATTTTCCCTTGAATTTCACCCGGAGGGTCAATACCTTGCTTCCACCGGTTTTGACAGGCAAATTTGTAAGCTATCCCAGTCTTAAATGCTAACTAAAAAAAAAAACGATGCTCAAGTCTAACGAATAATAATATCAATAATTTTAATATTTACAGTCATTTGGAACGTTTATGGGGAATGCGAAAATATTTCTGTAATGACTGGCCACAGTGGAGCAGTCATGGAATTACATTTTAGTCCAGACGGTAATCACTTGTATACTGCTAGTACGGATATGACGCTAGGTTTGTGGGACATAGTTGCTGGAACAAGGATTAAAAAGCTGAAAGGGCACACTTCGTTCGTTAACTCTGTCTCTGGCGCGCGAAGAGGTCTTACGCAACTTTGTTCTGGTAGCGATGACAGTACAATACGTGTTTGGGATCCCAGGAAAAGGGGACAGTGTTATACATTGAACAACACATATCAGGTACTAATTTAAATAACAGGTCTTCATTTTGTATGAGAAGAACACAGATCTATTCAGAGCTGCGGAGTCGGTAGTCAAACTTCACGACTTCGACTCCTTTTTTTCTTTTTTTTTTTTTTTACCTCCGAATCCGACTCCGATTCCGATTCCGACTCTCGAAATTGAATAAATAAGTACCCAAAATAATTAAAAGTTGTAATAAAACTGAATAAATGATTAAAAGATCGTAGTCTAAAGAATAGGAAACAGATAACTTACATGTAATACAACACAACAGTTACTTTCTTAATTTCAGGAAATAGTTAGAAAATACATATAAATTTGAAGAAATACTCCTTTCATTCTTTGTAAGTGTAGCTGTAAATTTTTAATACTAACGAAAATGTTTTCATTTTTGAAAATTGATATAATCTCTAATATTTCATAGAGATATTGCTTTTAGGGCTGTTTTTCATCTTCTTGGCACTGGATGAATTAATTCTCAAATATTAGAAATTTATTTACTTATCAACGTTTTATTATGCACAAAAGAGTCAGAGTTGAAGTCGATATATTTTTTTTCTGACTCCGACTCCGATTCCACGACTCCGACTCCGCAGCTGTGCAGCTCTTGATCTATTACCTTCTTTTTTTTATTATAGGTTACTGCTGTAACATTCAATGATACAGCGGAGCAAGTTATAAGTGGTGGAATAGACAATGATATAAAAGTATGGGATCTAAGAAAAAATTCTATTCTTTATAAACTTAAGGGTCATTCTGATACCATTACTGGACTGAGTTTAAGTCCTGATGGTTCTTACATACTTTCCAATGCTATGGACAACACACTGAGAATTTGGGACGTCAGGCCGTTTGCACCTTACGAACGTTGCGTTAAAATTCTTTCTGGGCATCAGCACAACTTCGAAAAAGTACGTTTTTAAATTTTTATTGTTTACGCAAAATGCAACAAAATTTTCACTACCTGAATGATTATTTCGTAGAATCTTCTGAGGTGTGCGTGGTCACCGGATGGCAGCAAAGTATCAGCTGGATCATCAGACAGGTTCCATTACATATGGGACACTACAAGTCGTAGGATATTGTACAAACTACCTGGTCACAATGGTTCTGTGAACGATATCGACTTTCATCCAAAGGAACCAATTGGTAATATACATTGAATTAGTTTCAGCAATTCTGCATTTAATTGGAATCAGTTTTAAAGCATATTTCTTTATTTCAGTTTGCTCTGGATCCAGTGATAAACAGATATATTTAGGAGAAATCGAAGCTTCACAATGAGACCATCGTAAATAATTTCAGGAACTTTTTTATTTAAGGACATGTACAAAAAAAAAATAGTTTAAGACCTGTCAGAAGTTTTATAATAATTCTAGAACTTAAAATAAAATTATATCAACGACATTTTATTTTCCGTATTTATTCTTAGACATCCGTGAAATATTTTCGATCCTGCTTCCTATATTTTTTATTTTTTTATTTGATCGAATGATCGAATTATTCGTGACGACCGAAGTGCCACCTTCTGACCAGCGTCAGCATTACAGCATTTGCAAAGTCGCTTTCATATTGTATTGTGTATGATCATTGTGTAAATTGTGTTCCTTTACTTGCCAGACGTGAATAAAAGCTTGTAATCATGTCTTCGGTACTGGTGCCTGAAATCTCTCCCCCTGGATTTTCATTCGATCTCTGTCAAAGGTAACGGAACATTAAAACACTTCGTCGTAAAAAGAATTTTGTAACGATGTCATTTACAATCGTTCCGGTGGAAAATAGCATGCCGCAGTGTATAACCTATCAAAGTTTGATATTGCTGTGTCATTTTTTAAAAGTACCCAATTTTCTGTATGATTTTTGCATGCAAATCGCCAGAGGTAACCGTAAAATTGCACAGAATCGAAGAATCAACTTATTTAGTTGAGTTATACGTTTCTTTCAGGAACAACATGTTAATAAAAAAAGGATTTCAAATGCCAAAGGCCGTTAAAACTGGAACAACAATTTGCGGAGTTGTTTACAAGGATGGTGTGATACTTGGTGGCGATACTAGAGCTACGGAGGGCACCATAGTTGCTGATAAAAATTGTAGCAAGATCCATTTTCTTGCCAAAAACATGTAGTACGTACATAATAATACAATTTCTTGTAGTAATATTCGTTAAGTAAAGGGTAATTAATTATTTCCTTAAAGTTGCTGCGGTGCTGGAACTGCTGCTGACACTGAAATGACAACTCAGATGATTTCGAGTCGTTTGGAGTTGCACCGTCTAAACACTGGCCGTTTGGTACCGGTTTGTACCGCAAATGCAATGATCAAACAGTTGCTCTTCCGCTACCAAGGCAACATTGGAGCAGCCTTAGTATTAGGAGGTGTGGATTTGGACGGGCCGCATTTGTATTGCATTTATCCTCATGGATCATCAGATAAGCACATGTACACCAGCATGGGCAGTGGTTCGTTGGCTGCAATGGCTGTGCTTGAAAGTAGATGGAAACCTTATATGACGGTGAGGACGTGATTATTATAATTTCTTTTTTATAAGCCGTGCTTATGTTTCATACAAAAATGTTTTATAGGAGGATGAAGCTAAAGAACTGGTAGCAGACGCCATTCGCGCTGGTGTATTTAACGATTTGGCTTCTGGTTCAAACGTAGATCTTTGCGTGATACGCGACAGTACCGTTGAATATCTACGACCTTACGATGTTGCTAATCTGAAAGGAGAACGTAATATGTCTTACCGATACAAGCACGGTACTACTGCCATACTTAGCAAAACAGTTCACCCTATAGTTGTCGAGGAGGAAACCATTCGTAGAATCGAAGCGGAACCGATGGATACATCGTCTTAAAATTGCATATAGAATATCTTTTAAATTTCGGTTCAAATGCTATGTGAATTTTTAATAAATAAAGTTTCAACAATGATACGTGAAATTATATTTTATTTTTATGTTCTTTCATTCAATAAATCTAACTCCAAACGCTGAAATATGAAGAAACATTCTTACGTTTTGATTAGATCGTAATAACTATCGTACAAACTTTATTATAGAAGGACGAAGACTTATATTTTAGAAAAGACCGGCCGATTGCTTCAACCTCTGCCTTTTCCAAGCAGGAAGTTTCACGAACTCGTCCGGCTCCATTTTAAAAATCGCAATGAAATTATCGAAAGTCAGGTGCATCTCTTTGCAAGCAACGTCCACACCGGCCGGTAAATTTTCTGGTTCGTTCTTTAACAGAGATAAAGGATATTTCACGTAAGTGTCGAAGTCGCTCGACGACTTCGGCGACGTTTGTATTTTTGTTAACGATTCTTTGTCCTGCAAAAGTGTGCAAAACGTGTCGAAAGATTTGTAGTCCCTCAGCAAATTGTAATTCCAATTGTCGAAGAGCCCTATGAATGTTGATGGTTCCATTCCTGAAACATAAGGTAAAAGAAATGTGTACTACTTTTGCATATAAAACGAAATCGTTTTATTAATAAACGGTTTACCGTACCTTGTTTGATCACAGAAATTGTCGTATTTCGATCTCGGCCAGCTGGATGCGTGTAAAGAAAAACCATCGCGTCGTGCACACATTCCCTCAAGGATCGAGGCGTCGAAAACTTGCCTATCCACACCCATATCACATTTCCAGTGTCTAGTAACCAAACTGCTTCTGGAAGAAGACTGTTCTGCCCGAAGCCAAGAATTTCCTCGCCGACGAACGTTTCATTCTTTGTTAAACATTGGTATAAATGTTTCTCTAGCTCTTCTCTCACGTCGACGGTTTCTGTGCCATATGAGCCTTTGCCTGAAGAGCAAAATTGATTAGATATTTCACAGGTTTTAACTCACTCTGCGTAAATCTTTACCTCCGAGTTCTGCCCAAAATTCATTGTCCTCTTTATTCTCAATCATCAAGGGTGCGTTTCTAGGTGCGAGTCGTCGAGACGCTTGTCTAGCATCACCGGTGCTCCTACCACCGCACCACACAACAGGCATATCAGAGAAAAGGATGAAAACTCCGCTGGAATCGAGGCTACTAGATCTCAGAGGCCGTTCAACAGCTTTTGATGTGTAAGGAGTGGATCCAAATACTCTAACGAGATACTTTTCCGGCGCTGGAATACAGATTAGTAATTAAGATCAAATGAGAGTTTCTTGGAGAGTTAGTATAAATTTTCTTGCATCTTACGAGAGTCCCGGTGCTTTCCAGCTAATATTTTCAATTTTCCGTCGTAAATTTGAAGCAGGTGAGGCGGCTCCCTACCCTGGCACGCTTTCACTAACTGGGCAGATGTATCCTCCGATAAACGGCAAGCTGCTTCCAAGGAGGCTTCTCGGTCCACCTTCACGGAATGAACACCTTCCCAACAATAAACCTGCAAGATTATTTTCGAAATTTGAAGATCAGAAAGCTTCTGCAAGTGCATAAGGAGCAGGGGTTGAAACGGTTTCGCAATTAACTGTTTCAAGTTGTTGTATTTTGGTTCTTACTGAAACGGTTATGGAGAACCGAAATGATGTTATAACTGTTATGGATATATCTGACCTATATCGGTTCTATAACTATTATTTTTTGGTTCTTTATACAGAACTGTTAAAAAACCAAAAAGTGTTATTTTTCGGTTCTTAATACAAAACTGATAAAGAATCGAAAAATAACAGTTATAGAACCGATATAATATCGGTTCTGGTTCTCCAATCGATATAGGCCAGAACCGATATATCCATAACAGTTATAACATCATTTCAGTTCTCCATAACTGTTTCGAGAACTAGAACCGATATCATAAGTGATTAAAACCCTGATAAGGAGTATGTCATCGTATTAGGTGACGGAAAAAATTCGTGCGGCTCTTTTGTTAACAATGAAGTCAGATCGAGATTTTTACAACTTTTTACAACGAGTTCTAGAACTATTGGGTTTACCAAGAACTAATGCCGGCTTTTCTACAAGAGAACGTTTCTGTTAAATCTTTTGTTTGCTTGAAAATAATTAATGTTATACCACACGAGAGATTAAAAATCGCTATTTTCCGGACAGCAAGGAATATTGCAGGAACATTGCATGAATATTTAAGGTTGCGCAATGTTCCCAATGTTACAGGAATATTTCTGCAATATTCCTGTGTCCGCTTTTTTGTAAGGAATATTCCTGCAATATTCCTTGGCTGTCCGGGTTGTTTCTAGTTGTTATTTCAGTATAGACTTAGGTTTAGATATTATTTGCAACATTTAGCAGCAAGAGGTGAGAAAAAGTTCCTCGTTGTTGCAGCAGCAAGACATGTCAAAAAGTTTCTCGTATTGCCTCAGTGAAGTCTCACGAGGGGAACACCCCAAGTGTAACGCTCATATTTTAATGAGCTTTTGTCAGTTTGTAGAACTCATCAAGCCGAGAACGTCAATACCCCTTTTGGGTGCAAATGACCAATAGTTTATAAGATATTAATAATTAAAGTCTCATAGTGACGCTTAAGTTGATAAGTAGAATACGCTCGATCGTCAGCCGCTTTACCGCAGTCGGTTAAAGCTCAGCTTTAGAATATATTTTGCCGCGAATACACGAGTTCAAATCCCCGCTGGGTGGATTTTTTTTTCATTACATTGCGTTTCTTACATTTTCGCACAATATTTATACTAACTTCTATACATTGGTTTTACATGTATTTTACAATTGATTACACTAATTTTTTTAAAACTAATCATACTAGCTTGTTTAAAATTAATAATAAGAATTGTTTGCAATAGTTAGCTAAGCTTTTACCAAAGCGGCTGACGACCGAGCGTATTTGAGACTTTAATTATTAATATCTTATAAACTATTGGCCATTTTCACCCAAAATGGGTATTGGCGTTCTCGGCTTGATGAGTTCTACAAACTAGCAAAAGCTCATTAAAATATGAGCGTTACACTTGGTGTGTTCCCCTCGTCAGAATCATTTGCAAAGTCTTGATATGGTTTCCAGATATTATGCTTTCGAACATCACTTATCGGACAATCCAACAAATAATATCCTTGATAAACAAAATAATCTTTCAAGCTAGTTAAAAATATTTGAACCTTCTTCCAAGAATCCGCACGTACTTTTTCCCTTACCAAATACGAAGCGCAACAGTGAAAGGTAAGACGTACAATGGTTCTACTTCTGCGACCTTGCCCGTATTTGTAGCACATGATATAACAAGCTTCCGCATAGTAAATCCCTTTGTCCACGATCTGAACCATTCCTTCCTTGCAGGTTACTCTCCACAGAGTCCTTTCGCCGGACCCGTCGTCCACCAGTTGGCACTCCGCGGCCATCCTGGGCCTCTCGTTCATGTAATCGGGTTCGAAGCTGGGTGGCAGAGTAAGCGGTCTAGTCTTGGAGAGCTCCCAGCCTCTGACGAGAGCCTTCATCTCCGTCGGCTCGTGCGCCTCGAGCGCCCTGCCCACGGACACGCCGCTGCTGTAGTTCTTCTTCTTGACGAATCCGCGCGCGTTGCGAACCGCTTCCAAATTCTCGCGAGCGTTCACGTTGCGTCCCACCCAGGCCCAAACGCCGGCCTCGCCGCGGTCGATCAGGTAGACGGACTCGGACGTGAGATCCGATCGGAGAATCGGTCCAGATTTCAGTTCCGCGACTTTGTACTTGCCGGATTGCTCGCTGCACCTGTATAATTTAACTGGACTCGGCGCGTTGATCCTGTAGGGACGGTCTGGCTGCACTACCCTGCTCGAAGGGTCCAGAACGCTGGCGAAGAGCTGTCTCTCGCCCTCCGGAAGCGTCTGCTCGTAGCCGTCCTCCACGATGACGACGCGACCATTGTTATTCTCTTTCTTCGTCTCCAGAATGCTAGCCGCGTGCCGTTTGTGCAGCGGGTCCGCCGACGAGCCTAGCCAGAGGAACACGACGCCCCTGTTTCAACAAGACATTGGTCACTTCGCGTTCATTAAATCCTTTCAAAGCTGCTTCATGATTCTTTGAACGCTCGGTACGCACTTGGATAGAAGGTCCACGACGATGACGTCCCGCGAACTGAACTGGTCCCAGTCGACCTTCTCGAGCTCTGTTAACACGGGAACCGCGATGCCGGTGACTCTGTGCAGCGTGCAGGACGGCGTTTCGAAATGAAAGTTCTCGATGACGAGGGGCTGCCGAAAGTACGCCAGAAATCTTAAACTTTCTCGACCTTGCGCCTCCCTCAGGAGGATCGTCGCGGATATTTGGGAGTCCAATTCGGCTGCTCGAAGAGCGGCTGCGCCGGAAATCGCCGAGTCGCATGTGGATCCGATCCAGAAGTGAATGACGCGGACTGTTGGAGCCGATTTTAGATCCTTTACCTGTTTTTTTTTTTTTTTTGTAAATAATGTAAGTACTGATTCGTTTCATAAAATGTGAAATCATTTTTTTTCTTCATCCTTACTTTGTGAACATTTTTTATAGTTGCAGCAGAATCTCGATTAACCAACTCAATATTTGTCATATAAACATAAAGATCATTGGATGATTGTTAGATCATCATCAAATCATGACTCAAATTTTACTCGAAGTTCCTTTGTATTCTTATGTTTAAGACATTAAATAATGTAAATCCTGGCTAATAAAATTTGGGGAGAATTTTTATTCGGATAATCGAGGTTCTATTGTATCTCAAACTGTAATTTTATTGAATAAAAATCTGTTTACATAAATTTGAAAAAATTTGTGCAACATATTCAAACCTTTTAAATTGAGATTAGAATAAAACAGAGACAACAAATTATTTGACTATATTATTACGACTGCGAATTTTATAATGAACGAAACTTGATTATCAGTATGTCTTATTTTCTAAATATTGTAACTTGAATTATATTTTCCATATTTTGTATATTTCGGCATCTATCAACAACCTCCAAGATTTTTAGAATATTTATAATTGTCATAATTGCATAAAATCCGCTGTCTATTAATTATTACAAAAATACGAAATGAAGAAACACAATTCTCAAATTTTCTCGGACAGGAAAAGTACCAGAAAAATTTACGGAGTAAGGGTGAATTCGTAGACTTTGAAAAGGGTCTCTTTTAAAAATGTTATTTTATTTTTCTTTCGCGAGGAATCGCTTAAACGAAATCGAATAGTTTCGAACATTTTATAACACTCCGTATGAAAGTGGTGAAACTGACAGTAGAAAGAAAGTAAAGATATCAGGGTAATTGAGAATAATTACCGGCATCCCAGGATAAGGAAGTGGACCGTCTTTCGCAGACACCGCGTAGATAATATATGCCAGCTCCGAGAGGAAATATCCCATATTGCTTCCGGTGACGGCTGTGACTCGCAAACCCTATTGCACGGACATTAAAAGGTGATTACGTCCTTCATGCTTTCACTCTTTCTGTTTCTCAATCCCGAAAAGAAATTCCGTGACGCGTTACATATACTTCTTTTCTTTTTTACGTATTGACGAAACGGTACCTCGATTTTCCAAATGCGAAACGTGCTACTGCTCTTCGGAACATTCTTGAAGATCTCGCCGTTAGAGTCGTCGGAACGGCAGCTCCTGTCGTCCTGCGATACACCAACACAATTTTTTATTAACACAACTTTTTACATAAAACTTAATTCAATGCATCAAACTATGCACCGTTAATAATTTCAATCCAGTTAAGTTTTCTTTCCTTTTCATAAATATTAAACAAACAGCGTCGTAAATGTTCGATATCGTGGAAACTTAATAGCACAGCTTAATCGTTCAAGACGCAAAACTGCTATTAAAACGCTCGGTATCAAACGAAAATTACAACAATCTCGATTGCTATAAACTCTAAACTGTGCCATACAGCTTTTATTACACGCAATAAAACACTATCGACGATCATTCTTCTACCTTTCCGAAAGATTTATCAAATTCCCGTTAGCGACCGTTCGCGGAAATTAGATCCTTCTCACACTTTCGCTCGCGTAATCACAATCCTCTATTATGTATTATTAATTACACACCGGCTCATCGATTCTTCCGAACAGCTCCGACATTTGCCACCTCCTGAATCAATTAATACTCGTTTCACGATCCTCGCACGAACGCCCCGACCGCTTCCGCGGATTCTCCGATCGATATTATTCCCCGTTTCGAATTGAACGGGCCACAGGTTCGATCCTTTCTGATCGGCGCGCTCGGTCTCTCGCGCGAGCACGAATTTCGCAACGGAGAAACGCGATCGGCGCTCGCACGCGACTGTTGCCGGCAGAAAACTAGGGTATGGGAACTCACGAGAGCCGAGGTCCTCGGGAGGCCTTAATCGCGCAGGTGATCCGCGGGATTTCCCCTGCGAGCGTGTGCACGCACTGCACGCACCCACACCAGTCCCATTATCATTCCACGCATTTACAATTAAACGCGTGCAAATAGGAGTTCGCGGAATGTAACAATCGCGTTTGATCCGAATTTAATTGCCGTGTCATTTTCACGGGCGGCGATGCTTGCCGCGAAGCCGGATGCCGGGGATAAGTGTTACAGAGAAACGGGCGTATACAGGGTGTAACAAAAATGTTGCAGTTCCTTGAAAGGGGTGATTCCTGAGGTGATTTTAAATAACTTTTTCCTTAGCGAAAATGTTAGATGGGGCTTCGTTAACGAGTTATTAACGAAAAACACCGACCAATCAGGGAGCGAGTACAGTGGATGAATATCAGCGCGGGCTCCAACTGTGAGTAGTATTGGCCCGCCATCGTCCGCGTCATCGTTAATCCGCTGTATACGCTCCCCGATTGGTCGGTGTTTTTCGTTAATAACTCGTTAACAAAACCCCGCCTAACATTTTCATTAAGGAAAAAGTTGTTCAAAATCACCTCAGGAACAGGGACTTAAACCGGTACCTATAATACCGGTATAATACCGGTATTTTTCGGTTATATCTCCAAAACCCTTATAGAAACCGAAATACGCAAATACCGGTATGACATCATACCGATATATGAAAATACCGGTATATTTACCTATATTTACCGGTAATTTGTTCGGTTTTCTTATTTTAAAATATATATTGTCATATCTACGTTATAATTTATCTGACACTATTCTTGATGATATTTTAGTTCTTAGAACTAACAACAAAAATATAAATGTGTAAATTATAATAAAGACAAACATTCATTGCAAATTGTTGTTTATTTTCATGTACTCTATATTTTTTTATTATTATCTAAACTTTGGTTTGATATGCATAAATAAAAATATCTTAGAAATATCGTAAAAATATAACTACCAATATCTTAAAAGTTTTAAATAATGAAATACGGAATTGAAAAAATTACCGGTAATGTATACTAATTACTAATATCTGCATTTTTATACATACAAAGATAAAATGTTGTGTCAATATTTTTATAGTTTCAATCAATAAAAGTTATTAACTTATCTTTAGTGACTAAACTTGTACCGATATTTTCAGTATCGGTATAAAATAAATTCCTGTCTACCCTTCCATGTTATTATTGAAAGAAAAACCGAAAAAATACCGGTATTTATTTTGGTTTCGGTAGTTTAATGATTTCGGTACGATAACGGTTTCGATATTCATCTATTTCGGTAGTATATCGGTTTCGGTATAGCTTTGTTGTCGTCATACCGGTATTAAGTCCCTGCTCAGGAATCACCCCTTTCAAGGAACTGCAACATTTTTGTTACACCCTGTATAATTATCAATACAGGGTGTAACAAAAATGTTGCAGTTCCTTGAAAGGGGTGATTCCTGAGGTGATTTTGAACAACTTTTTTCTTAGCGAAAATGTTAGGCGGGGCTTTGTTAACGAGTTATTAACGAAAAACACCGACCAATCAGGGAGCGAGTACAGTGGATGAATATCAGCGCGGGCTCCAGCTGTGAGTAGTATTGGCCCGCCATCGTCCGCGTTATCATTAATCCGCTGTACACGCTCCCCGATTGGTCGGTGTTTTTCGTTAATAACTCGTTAACAAAACCTCGCCTAACATTTTCGCTAAGGAAAAAGTTGTTCAGAATCACCTCAGGAATCACTCCTTTCAAGGAACTGCAACATTTTTGTTACACCCTGTATATTGTATTGGAAATCTTTCCTTCGACCAGTGTCCTAGGAATGAGAGTCTTTGGGTATGCAAGAATTTAGGAATGATTTAACTCTGCGTTTGCTTTCAGATCCATTCTTTGTAATTGTTCGAATTCTGTAGAATTAGACGATCGTGATTGAAGACGCGTTGGCATCGAAAGCGTCTCAAACGGTGATCGAAGTGGAGCCTCTGTGCGGCTGCAACTGCAAAGATTCGGAGAGTTCTCATTGCGATCATGGGACGAACGAGTGCGGCTTGTACAAATGCGATTTTGGATGGTCTGGTAGGTAGATCATAGATTAAACCAGAGCTGCGGAGTCGATAGTCAAAATTCCAGACTCCGACTTCGATTCCCATTAAAGTCTTAAGAATATGGAACAGATAACTCTCATCGAACACAACACGACAGTTACTCAATTTCAGGAAATACAGGGTGTAACAAAAATGTTGCACGTCCTTGATAGGGGTGATTCATGAGGTGATTTTAAACAACTTTTTCCTTAGCGATAATGTTAGGTGAGGCTTTGTTAACAAGTTATCAACGAAAAACATTACCCAATCAGAGAGCGAGAACAGTGTATGAAATTCGGCGCGGGCTACAGCTATGCGTAGCATTGGTCCGCAATCCTCCGCGCCAAGGTTCGTCTACTGTTCTCGCTCTGATTGGTCGGTGTTCTTTGTTAATAACTCGTTAACAAAACCCCGCCTAACATTTTCGCTAAGGAAAAAGTTGTTCAAAATCACCTCAGGAATCAACCCTTTCAAGGAACCGCAACATTTTTGTTACACCCTGTATCGTTTCGGTACCCGTAAAAATATGCGGTATGAACGCGACGGCACCGTTTAAAAGATTCGCGCGAGTTTCAGCGGGATAATTGGAACTGAAAGACGATCTGAACGATGCATCTTCCCCCTAAACGATACCCTCCAACGATTCCGAGCTAATTGTGTTCAAACTGACCCACAAAGTCGAGCCATTAGCATCCAAAGAACATGCATAATGCATACGCGCAGAGGATTCGTTCCTCGTCGCATTTTTCTTTCCTCGCGTGACCGTTTCGTTCCGATTCGACGTTTCCGTCCTGACGGACTACCCTAATTGCTATCACGCTTTCCCAAACCGTTGACCGTGTTCTTCTCTCAGATAGAAGAAATATTCCCAGTGACGTAACGTTATATATTACCCACCGGCTCTCCCGTCGATCGCCGTTAGCGCGCAAACAACACGCGCGAGTGCGGCGATTGCGCTCGCACCAATACACGCGCATATAGTTCGCGCGCATGCCATTGTCTTCGCGAACGCGTCTCCGCGTTCATTCATGCCCACGCCCGGTGCCCCGACACATGTGCACGTCGCGAACGGCACGCGTGTACACACAACCGTCCTCCGCGACGATCATTTGCCGCAGGAAGCGGTGACTGCACTTGCTGCACGCCCACTTCGCCGAGAGCGTTTCGCGGCGAGGTGAAAATTCGTGGCCGTTCGACCTCGCAGAGTTACGAAGCAACTCTTCGGCGCGAAACCTTTCTTTTCTTTGTCTCCCTCCTTTCCCTCGTTCTAATGTTTACCGATGCCGACGCGCTCCGCGAAAAAATTGTTGGGAAATCGGTTAACTCTGGAACCTCGCAGATTTGATCTCATCCAGAATTCTGATGGCGGTTATTTTGACTCCATTATACTGATTTGTTTGCCGTTTTTAAATAATTATTTTGTATTTTACTCATTTCTGCAGCAGTCATTTTGTGTACGCAGGATGGGTTGAATAATTTCCTGCAATACTTTGTAGGACGGTGCAGTGTAGACATAACTTAGGAATGACTTAAAAGTCGATTAGAAGAAACAAAAAACGTAACGTGTAAACATTTTGATCTCAAGAAGGCGTCACGAATCTGATCTGTTATACTTGTGTGTAACAATAATAATTTGTTAATATATTTCTAAGGATCTAATTCCTTTTTTGCAACAACCTGATGATTGGTTTTTGTAAAACCTATTACAATGAATGAGATATTCAAAATTAGCTTCTATAGGGTAAAAGCACTAGTAGTCAACCACTTATGGCGAAATTTAGACTCGAAGTATAAAAAAATAGTCTACATTGTAAAATATATAAAATACACAGAAGTACTTTTTTGTTTAATTTATCGCTAATACTTTTTATACAGATAAAAGTTCTAGGAAATAAGTAAATAATGTCAAAAATAAAGTGTCCAAGTAGCATCAGTAGTCGACCATGTAACTTAATTAATTAATTATCGCATTTAAAAATTTTTCAAATCCATAAGTAAGAAAGTTGATATTTTTTAAATAACATACAGCATCATTTTCTAGTGTGAAATGTATGTAAATGAATTACATTATTTTTTTAGGTTTCTAGGATTTGAAAATAGCAGTTGCACGTATAGAATCAAGATTTGTTTACAAATCATTTAGTTTATTTACTCTTGAAGACTGTTTCTTTATCGTATTTTGAAATTAGATATTTAAAATTATCATTTAATAAATTCTTCATTTAAATATTTATTTTTTTAAGCAAAATAATAAAAATAGTCGACTTCTAGTACCTCCACCTTACATATACCATATTCTTTTCCTATTATACATAAAAAATTTAATTACAAAAGAACCTAGAACCACAAATATCCCCATTCTTAATTAATTATTGCATTAGGTATGAATTCAATGGGACTCCGAGTAGAACTTGAACTATGAATTAATAACGTTTCACTAATTATCAGTATTTTACTTTATAAATATTAAGTCGGTTAATTGAGATTCTAGTATAGATACCCAAACGCGCAAGTAAATTAAAAAAAGATTAAATATAATAATCTTCATACATACTTAAAAAAACATTAAGAAAAATCATTATATTGTTTCGGTCTATCTAACTGTATATCTCCCCTCAAAAACTAAATAATAAACAAAATTTGGATGTGTAAAAGACGCAGGCAAAAGTGACCGGTTTCACTCTCGGTGGTCCACTTGCAGGATAAAGTCTATTCCAATAATTAATTACTTTTCCTCTCGAAACCACTGCAATGCTTAAAATAATAGTGTATAATTTATTTTTTTTTTTTTTAATACGAAGCTCGCGCCGATTCATATAATTCTATGTCCAAGTTTGCTCCCGTATCTATACAATTCTACGCGACTCACCCGTCTATTAAAATCCATGGCGTTCCTCCCGTGGCCCGTTGTATTTCCTTACGTCATTTAAAAAGAAACGATTCGAGGCAGCGATATGCGCGAAGGAGCAGCCGAAGGCGTTTTGCACGATGTAACACCGTCTAACTGTACGCGAACACAACTGATACCATGCGTTTCTGACTAAAATGAAACCGTAGCGGTGCGGACTCGTCCGGAAGTGGGCCCCCGGAACCCCGTGCGGCCACCCGTGACCGACCGGGAACCTCGTGAATACGCGCGTTGAGCCATGCGGGCATCGCATCTCGCTCGAGCGCACCTGTTCGCTCCGTACCTTTCTAACGTTATCCTGCGTCACTTTGGGCCTTCTATTCAATCTCGTTCCCTTTTTTTCTTTCTCTTCCTCTCCGATGCTCCGTCTTCGCTCGAATAACGGGCGTCGATCTAACGATCGCGATTACGGCCACTTACCATTCCTGCCGAAGATTACGAGCGTTACCGTATAGCGGCCACGACGCTATCGTTACGCTTCTTAAGTGCGAATAATGCACGCTCTTGCCGAGAGAACGGGAATGCATATTTTAATTCATCAATGTTCCTTTATATGGAGAAATAACGATGACTTTCAGGCGTCTTCAAAGTTATTGCAAACTCAGAAAATTGATTCCCTCGAAATGTGTGTCAATCAATTCAATTTTTTTCCATATCCAGTTGTGGAAGCTTATTTTCATTGTTACGGCTCGTTCCATCATTCGAAAGACGCTGTTCGATCCAACGCCACCTAATGTACCGACAGAGACGCGGAAACAGTTACACGAATGTTGTTCATTTATTATAAATACCGCTCGAGCGTTTGAAATGAAATTTGTATCTGTCAAAATCAGTTGACAGATACAAAGAATTTTTTACGTTAAATTTTATGACACAGCGGGAAAGCTGATGGATTGGAGAAACGACGAGTCTGATCACTCTAGCGGTTTGTAGCATACCTCTTACACGCATCGATAAACTGTTCCACTTAATATTATCTTTCCTTCGTTAGTCGAGAATTTTGCATGGGAGGAGAAAAATCATTTGACAAAAACCAAGAGCGATGTGAGTCTATCTGGAGCGATTGGATGTAACGTTTGTTCTCAAGGAGTGCAGGTTTAAATAATTGCTCATAGAACGTTTCGAAATTTGCCCCCGATCTCCTGTACAAAAATTTTAAATATTTAAAATAGGCGAATGTCGGTAATTGCAAGGAATCGAGAAGCTTTACTTCCGCTCTCGAACGTTTAGAACTAGAAGCGGAAATAGAGTCTAGAAACGATGAAATACCGCTTCGACGAACGAGCGACGCTCAGACCGAACCATCCGATGACATTGAACAAGAAATACTCGGTTACAATGCTAGAGAAATTCTACCTTGCCGACAAGTGCATCCGCATTCCGATATTTTGAATTTTCAAGTACGATTTTTATCTTTCGGTACTCCGTTTCGCAAATTGCATCGTCTAAGCGATTTTGTCGTCTCAGGGAGTTAGACATCCGCCGGAAGATATAGCTCGTTACTGGAAGAAAGATTCGCGAATGTGGCTATGGAAATCCGTGAGACTTATGCGAAGGAAAAGGAAGTCTATGTCTTCTAACAACGTGTGCGCGACAAATGACGAAAAGAAAGATACGCAGTAACTCTAGTATTATTTCAAATTTTTAGGCTTCTTGAGGTTCTTCGCATTTTGATCGATGTATTTATTGTTCGTATCGCTGCTTTAGATAGATTCTATTTTTCGATATATGTACATTGTATCGGACAATGAGTAAAGTCTAATACAACATTTTACTTTTAGTTTCATTTTTTATAACAGTAAACAGGCGAATCAAATACCTTTCGTACGGTACAAAAGCATCGGTGAACGATATCGTTACAGAATGAGTCTTGAGTGCGCATTGAGTAGCGAATGAAAGGCGATCTTTAACCACATGTTTCTACGGAATCCATCGTTTGATCCCTCTCTAGCGTTTCGCCCATTTCGAAGCGAGCGAAATCAACGATCTCGACTTGTTCGGATTTTAACAACTGCTGTATGGACATGCTTGGATCGAGCAAGAATTCTTGATACAGCATAACGGGTTCCTCGTCTACGTTGTCATAGGGTTCATCCACTTTGGGATCTCCTATTTTTACTGGATTCATACCTAATATCAAAGTCCACGTCATTGTTAAAAAAAAAAATTTACCTATAAAAATGTATTGCATCAAGCTAAAAGAAACTAATGCGATTACCAATAATGTGTTGGCACAGCTGTACTCCCATAACTGGTTTCGTTTCTTGAGATTTTAACGCTACGAGTACTCCGTATCGTCCGAACGACGATGGCACTGGATTCACGGGCGTAGGATGCGTACAACCATACAAAAACACACCTGGCTGTACGCTCATGCACAGAGCGCGTCGTATATTGATATTTTCTCCCACATTTCCAATAGCCAAGGCAGAATGGTCACCCACGCTTTTACCATCGTTGGCAGACAACGAGTTTATAGTTTCTGCGTATAACATAGTTTTATTAACCAGCGCATTCTGTTTTATCGTCATTCCATAATTTAACACAGCGGATAATATTGTTTCGGCCAGATCGTGAAACTTTTTATTCCTTGCAACGAAGTCTGTCTCGCAGTTTATCTCAACGAGAGCCCCATGGTTATTGTTCGTGATCACAGCTATGAGTCCCTGAGAAGTCACTCTGGTTTGCAGTTTCACTGCTTGATTCCAGCCTTGCGCCTGCGCCTGTTCTTCCAGCCATTGTTCAGCCTAATAAACATACAAAATTTATAACGATCTTGTACAGATTACAAAACAACGAGTTTCTTACTTTCTGTATATCATTGTCGTGTAGCTCTAACGCTTTCTTACAGTTCATAAACGTGTAACCGGTCTTCTTACGCAATTTGGCCAGCAACGTTTTCTTCGTCGAGCACAGTAGATAATTTGTGTGCAACGTACGAAGCAGTTGACGCGCAATCATCTGAAATGTACCACTCGTGTCACTTTATGGAAAGAAGCTACATGAATCATCTGGATCAGCTTACACATAGTTATCATAGACTTAACCTAAAAATCTCAGCGCGTTATGATAAGATTGTTAATTTTATAACAACAACGGTGCGGTGACGTTATTTTATCAGAAGCTCCTCGCCGAAAAATCTTACAAAATCGTACAGAAATCGATCAATTTCGTTGCCTAGAAACTGTAGTCAATTGCAACTGCTAGTATCATCACTATATTAGCAATTTAATGGTGGCTAATGCACAGAGATACAATTCCTAAATCGTCATTTTTCGGGAATATTTTATAATGTTCTCCTAATCGCGTACTCCGACGTTTCGGACAAGAGGTACTTTCATAAAACACTCACCTTGTACGCGGTTTCGAAAACGGAGTTCGTAACAATTGATAAACCAAGATCTACTCTGAAAGTGGCGCCTTCTATACCGAATGAGAAATTCGGTCGCGTGATAGTTCGATACCCATTGATATCTTTCGACCAGGATGTTCGTAAGTTTTATGTCCATGAATCTGGACTTTTAATCGTTCTTCAATGCATGGTTATTCGAACTCCAACCTGTCAGTTTAATAATGTCTTCATATTTCTTGCAGACGTTATTTTAAACGTGAAATAGTTCAACACCTGTCAGGAACCTCTCGTAATACGCGGTTCTAAGATGGAGTGCGACTGTCCGGAAGTGAGGTCATGCGAGGGCATTCCGCGACCCAAGATTCAAAAGAAGCCCGCGAGAAGAATCGTAGATCCTTCGAAATCGGTAGAATTCAGGATCGATTCGATGTTTTGTTTGCCTCCAGAGCTGCTGGAGTGCGGCAAGTCTAAGAAAAAAGTCGAAAAGCGGCAAAAAAGGCTACGCGAGGAAACTTATACTGGGAACCGTTTGAAAACGGAGAATTTTCGCAGGTCAGCAAAGGAGAAAGGTTTCCGCGTTATTAAAATTACATGGGAAATAGGTGAATTGATGGAAGGAACAGCGTGATTAATTTCGTATTCGTCTTTGCAGATTCATAGCCGGTTTGGTCACTAAACCAGAACTGCCGGATGTGGAGATAGATTTGGTGAAGGACCCGGACGTGAATCGATATTACAATTACATTTGCACTGGGGCGGACACGACCCACACGGTGGTGATTCAAGACGACGTCTTAAAGGCGATATTGAATCTGGTTCCGTACGGTTTGCGCGATCGATTCGACTATCGCACGGACAGCCTGTTGATCGAGATCAGAGAGTGTTTCAAGAGGAATATTAAGAAGGCGATATTGGAATTCGCGCTTCAAGATCCCCTGCAGGAATATTTATCGAAGGTTCGCGGATTATCAATGTCCTTCGTCGCGCGAATCCACCGCAATTCCTTTTTTTTTTTTTTCTACAAAAAGTCACTCCGTTTCAACAGGCCCAGGAGAGATTAACGTTCAATTTAGTCCACCAAATCCGCAAGTACCGCGAATATCTGGAAAACAATTTGTATCTGACCAATCCTTGCATGACGATGATGTTGGATATATCGGTCACCACGTTCCGCAATTTCCGACTCATCGACGTGAAAACAATTACGAATCGCCGTGAAAGCTGGGACCTCAAGGAGTTCCAAACCGTGATTCAACGTCAAATTATTTACGGGAGAAGAGTTCTCAAGAGGTCTTGGTACAGCGAGATACAGGACATATTTCTTGTAGTAAGATCGAACGTTGATTAATTTTAACGCTCGCATATTGTAACTCTTGCTTTGCTCGCAGAATAATAGGAAGAAACTTATCCCAAGTCCGAACAAACGGTCGCAGTTCCAGAAATTCTTTGGCTGCACAAGCAAAATCATGGAAACTCAGCTTTTATCGATCTGCAAACACAGTCTGATTGATTTCAGGGATCTGCTCGTCTACAGAAAGGTGAACTATTTTAGGAAAGCACCTGGAGGTGGAGTTTCAAGAATCGTAATTATTTGCAGCCTTCTAATTGCGAGTTCAACATCAATGTGGTCGTCGTTGATGGCCAACTCGAGTTCGAACCGTCTTTCGATGAGTTCAAGGACGTACTCTGCACCATCTTGGACTATATATGCAAGGCGGTCAGGAATCTGGACAAGCTGGAGTCGCAGCTTTACTTGGATTGGGCTGGACCCTTTGATACACTTAAAGTATTCAATAATTTTTAATGAATAATTTTCAGGAGTGGTAGGCGTGCCTTTTTATTGTATTACGAGTTTCTTGAACGCAGCCGAAAATAGATCAGAGCGTAGTGGAGGGGTTGAAAGAGGAAATCATCTGTCTGATCGATCGGGAGAAGATTAAACCGGAGAAGATGCTGAAAAAGTTGGAAATGTAATTATTGATCGGGTTTCTCAATATTTTTTCTAGAAGTTTTAGATTTTCTATGGAAATCGCAATGTTCTCGACGCTTTCTGTTCTTTGATTCCAGTATTATACAGGGTGTTCCAGTTAAATTATGCCACCATTTTTTAGGCATTTCCGGTAGTGCAATTAAAAAATGTTTCAGACAAAAATTTATCAGTACTCGGTCGACTACATGTTCGCATATTCTGAAATCTCAAGAAATGCTTTTTACGTAAAAAAGTCAAGGTCACCTTGAAATAATCTTTTATTAAAATTACGTTTGCACAAAATTTTCGAGTTCAAGGTTATTTCAAGGTTATAGTATAATACATTGTTGAATTCGTCTCAACGTCAGTAATAATCCTATGATATTAAAAACATATGGTGCTACTAAAAAAGTCAAGGTGACCTTGACTTTTTTACATAAAAAGCATTTCTTGATAGTTCAGAATATGCGAACATGTAGTCGACCGAGTACTGATAAATTTTTGTCTGAAACATTTTTCAATTGCACTACCGGAAATGCCTAAAAAATGGTGGCATAACATAACGGGAACACCCTGTATATTAATTTTTCAAAATCTTGCACCACATCTTCAAAATCGATAGGTTTTGGTAGTTCAGATTCAATTGCTAAACGCCCTAAAGATCGATCGTCTATTTTAACATCGTTGCTCTATACATATTCTTCGTTCCCTTTAAAAGAGAAAATGATTTTTCTGCCTCACAATTCACAATAGGCGCAGTTATTAATAATCTATATGCAAAACAAATACATTGGAAAAAACATCAGTTGTCTGTTTCATTTAGAATTTTCGTGAGATTAGACAATGAATTCTGACTCACTATGGTAGTGAATCGGTTTTAGTACGATTTCTAATCATTTCAAAAGACAAAAAGCAAAAAAAAATTCATTTGCTAATGTTTTGTCAAAACGAGGCCTTTTGGAAAATGGGGCCCGAGGCTACTGTCCCACCTAGCCCACCTTAGTTCGTCCCTGAGAATTAAATAGCTTTTTTCGTTTTATTGCCACAGCTACGAGCACTTCTACAACGACGTAGACTTGCTGCAGATGCAGCAGTTCGTGGCGAACAAGGAGGAGACACTGGAAAATTACGAGAAGAATATAAAGTGTTATGACAATATAATAAAGGAAATCCGTGTAAAAGTTCTAGGAACAGTTTTTACGGGATTTTTCAAGGTGTCTCGAAAAATTTTTGTCGACACAGTTCTCGAGAGCCTGGAGCGCGTGAAGCATCTGCTGACCAACACGTTAGTCTGGAGATACCAGGAAACGGCGATCAAGTGAGTGTTTTGTTACCGTAACAAGACCGCCGGTAATTGGTAATCGCGGGGGTGGTTTAGGGTCACCGGGGAATATCGAAAAATAGCGGAAAAAGCTCTGGCTGCGCCCGAGGACACGGCAGCCTTGATGGAGCTCATAAGTTTCGTTCGAACGACGATCGACGTCTCCCTGAAGAACCTGGAGAACAAACTTGACGAGATAGCCGAGCATATACTACTTCTGTCTCAGTATCGTCCTCTTTCCGACATCGAGATCAATACCAACAACCAGGCGTTTCAGTGGTACCAGAAGATGCCCCAAATTTTGGAGGAGAACGAGACCCTTGTCGCGAACAAGACTATAGAATTCCAGGAAGCGTTGAAAGGTGTCTAAAAATAATTATAGATATTGCTAAAAAGATCCCGAGGGAGACTAAAATGTTACCCTGTTTCTTCTAATATTCGCAAAATACTATTTTTCTTCTTGTAGTTAATTTCAGTTTAACAAAAGCGGTAATGAAATTTTGATTTGCGTTCGTAGTGAGATACATGAAATTCGAAGAGGAATTAGAGACTTACGCCAAGCAGGTCGATGAGATTCAGAACTGGGGGAATATTGATGAAGTGCATAAGTATCAGAAGCGGGCAGAGAACCTGGAGAATAAGCTGATCCTCGCCATGGAGAAGATCGATAAGTTCAACGAAGAGGAGAATTCGTTTGGCTGGGACATAACACAATATCCTCGGCGTAAGCAGATCGCGGATCAGTTGAGACCCTTCAAACAACTGTTCGATTCCATCTGCGAATTCTTGGACAAACATGACAAGTGGATGAACTCGATGATCGGCAGCTACAGCCCCGACGAGATCGAGAACGACGTGGGACAGGCGTACAGGTTGATATGTCTTACAGAAATTTTTCCGATATTTCATAAATAATTTTATAGTCTCACAATTAATAAAGTTCGTTCAAACGAACAGAACGGTCTACAAATTGGAGAGATCTTTCCAAGAGCCGGATCTGAGAAATCTGGCATCCAATGTTCGCGAGAAGATAGAAACATTTAGAGAACATATGCCCATCGTGAACACTTTGGGCAATCCGGGATTGAAAGCTCGTCATTGGCAGCAAATTTCGGACATCATCGGGGTTCCCATAAAGGTCGATGCTGATTTGACGTTGGCGAAGGTCTTGGAAATGGGTCTGGCCTCATTCGTCGACAAATTCGAAAGCATTTCGGACAACGCGTCGAAGGAGAGCACCTTGGAAAATGCTATCGATAAGATGCAAAAAGACTGGACTAACTTGTCCTTCACGGTGAACCCTTTCAAGGACACTGGCACTTACGTCATCGCCGGAGTCGATGAAATACAGCTCCTGCTGGACGATCACATCATTAAGGCTGTTACCATAAAGAATTCGCCGAATATAAAGCCGTTCGAGCAGAGAATACTGTAAGCAGAATGAAGGTAGACTTTGGAAGGTAGTTTGGGTTCGATAATTAATTTCAGGGCATGGGAGTACAAGTTGCACCTGTTGCAAGACATCCTGGACCAATGGCTGCGCGTCCAGGCAATCTGGATGTACCTGGAGCCGATCTTCACGTCGCCGGACATCCAGCAGCAGATGCCAGAGGAGGGCAGAAAGTTCGCGGCGGTGGACAAAACCTGGCGCGATATTATGAAGACGGTCCAAGCGGACCCCCGTGTCCTGGTCGTCGTTGACATCGACAAGATGTTGGACAGGCTGAAGAAGAGCTTTGGCTTTTTAGAGGATATCCAGAAGGGTCTGAACGAATACCTCGAAAGGAAGCAACTGTTCTTCCCGAGATTCTTCTTCCTCTCCAGCGACGAACTGCTGGAGATCCTCTCCGAAACCAAGGATCCCACTCGGTAATAGAAGGCTCGTCAGTTTTGTTGTTTCGAGTGAGTCGAATCGGAAACGAAAGAGTAAAATCTCGATGTTCCAGCGTTCAGCCGCATCTGAAGAAATGTTTCGAGGGCATAGACAAGCTGAAGTTCAACGAGGACCTGGAAGTACTCGCGATGAGATCGACGGAGGAGGAAGAGGTTCCTCTGGTGGACATAATATCTACTGCAAGCGCCAGGGGACAAGTGGAGAAGTGGCTTGTCGAACTGGAATCAATTATGCGTAAAAGTGTGCGGCATGTGGTGGAGCAGGCGATACAGGCGTTCCCTACCAAGCCGAGGAATGTTTGGGTGCTCGAGTGGCCCGGCCAAACAATACTCTGCGTTGGCAAAACCTATTGGACGTCACGCATAGAGGAGTCCATGCTAAAGGGCTTGGAAGGCCTGAAAGGATATTTCAACCAGTGTCAGAATGAACTGAACGATATCATATTGCTCGTTAGGAGCAAACTGTCTAAGCAGAATCGCATCACCTTAGGTAACCTTTCAGTTTTTGCTTTTTATAATCATTGAAATGATTGTACGCTTGTCCGAAACTCTAGAGGCTCTCGTCACGTTGGATGTCCATGGTAAGGACGTGCTGGCAAAGCTCTGTGAGGAAGGAGTGATTAAACGCACAGACTTTAAATGGCTCTGTCACCTGCGCTACTATTGGCTGGTTAGAGAGTCGCTCTTAATATCTGGTAATTAAGTGCAGGCAAGGTTAATGCGATTAAAATTGTTTTTCAGGAAGAAAACATGTGGGCCTACATGATAAACTCGTCCCAACGTTATGGGTACGAGTACCTGGGTAATTCTTCAAGGTTAGTCATCACTCCCTTGACCGACAGGTGTTATCGCACCCTTTTCGGCGCCCTGAGTCTTCATCTGGGCGGTGCGCCAGAGGGTCCAGCGGGAACTGGGAAGACGGAAACCACCAAAGACTTGGCCAAGGCTATAGCCAAGCAGTGCGTAGTCTTTAACTGTTCAGAGGGTTTGGATTATCGCGCCCTTGGGAAGTTCTTCAAGGGATTAGCATCCTGCGGAGCCTGGTCCTGCTTCGACGAGTTCAATCGAATAGATTTGGAGGTGTTATCAGTGGTAGCCCAGCAGATCTTGACAATTCAACGCGGGATCAACAGCGGCGCCGAGAAGATGGTCTTTGAGGGGACGGAGATCTACTTGGACCCAACCTGTGCTATTTTCATCACGATGAACCCTGGCTACGCTGGCAGGTCAGAGCTGCCTGATAACCTGAAGGCTCTGTTCAGGCCTGTCGCCATGATGGTGCCCGATTACGCGTTGATAGCGGAGAATACTCTGTACTCCTATGGCTTCTACAACGGCAGACCCCTTGCTGTGAAGATCGTTACAGCCTACAAGCTCTGCTCCGAGCAGCTGAGCAGTCAGCCCCACTACGATTACGGTATGAGAGCCGTGAAGTCTGTGTTGGTCGCTGCTGGAAACCTGAAGCTAAGGTATCCTGAGGAGTCCGAGGACATCCTGATGCTGAGAAGCATATTGGACGTCAATTGGCCCAAGTTCCTCGTTCATGATCTGCCACTATTTGAGGGTATTGCCTCGGATTTGTTTCCTGGAGTAGTCCTCCCAGTACCTGACTACACACACCTGAATGCCTGCACCATGGACGCCTGTGCCGCAGGGAATATTCAATGCACTCCCTTCTTCCTGGAGAAGATACAACAGATCTACGAGATGATGATCGTGAGGCACGGGTTCATGATAGTTGGGTTGCCCTTTGGCGGAAAGACATCGGCCTACAGAATGTTGGCTGGTTGTCTTGGGCTGATGGAGGACCGCGGATTAATGGATGAACATCGGGTGGAGATAACAGTTATTAATCCCAAGGCGATCACTATGGGACAATTGTACGGGCAGTTTGATCCAGCTTCGCATGAGTGGAGCGACGGTGTGCTGGCTGTTAGCTACAGGGCTTTTGCTAGTTCTACTAATAAGAACAGAAAGTGGTTGGTTTTTGATGGGCCTGTAGATGCTATTTGGATTGAGAATATGAACACTGTGTTGGATGATAACAAGAAGTTATGTTTGACATCGGGGGAGATCATTCAATTGGCTCCCACCACGAATTTGATCTTTGAGCCTATGGACTTGGAGGTAGTGTAACGTCTTTAAAATTTTTATAGGGGTCTAGAAAAGAGTTTAGGTTATACATAGTTAATTAAATTATTCGCCTAATATTAGGTCGCATCACCAGCTACAGTGTCGAGATGCGGTATGATCTATATGGAGCCAGTCAGCCTCGGCTGGTCACCGCTTTTGATCTCTTGGTTGAACACTTTACCGCCCTCTTTCACGGACCACATTAAACACCACTTGCGCGACATGTACTTGAGGTTCTGTCCACCCATTTTGCACCTCCTTCGGAGAGGGGGAGTGAAGGTTAAGGAGGTCCCTTTGGTTAACCAATTTTGCCGCAGCCGATAACATCTTTCACACGGTTCTCGAATTTTCCTTTTAGGAAATGATAACGATGCCTGATACAAATTTAGTTAGGTCTGTGATGTTTCTGTTCGACTGTTTCCTGGACGATTTTTATGACGAAAAGTACGTGTCAACTATGTCTGATCTGGACATGAGAGCGCAAGTGGAGGTATTCTTTTTAGAATCTTTAGCAATAGAAATAGTTTAACTTTTAAGTGTGACCATTTATTTTTAGGGGTGTTTCTATTTTTCTTGTATATGGGCCATGGGTGGCACCTTGACCGTGGAATTTAGAGACCCGTTCAGCGATCTTTTCAAGGCATTGGTGGAGAGGGAGTTCCCCGAGGATATCAGGGAGCGTTTCAACATCTCCGAGGAAACAACAGACCCACCGAAACCGTACGTGGTCAGTATGCCAATAACAGGGACAGTCTACGATTACAAGTACATCAAAGAAGGCAGAGGCAAATGGAAGTCCTGGTTAGAAGACCTTTACGACGTGCCGACGATTCCGAAAGACCTGCCAGTCAATCAGATAATCGTACCAACGATCGAGACAGTCCGTTACTTTCACTTATTGAATCTACTTATTTGCCACCATAAACCTACTTTCTTGGTTGGTCCCACGGGGACAGGAAAGTCCGTGTACATAATGGATTTTCTGCTAAAGAGAAACAACCCAGAGATCTTTAAGCCGCTTTTCGTCATATTCTCGGCGCAAACCACCGCTAATCAGACCCAGGACATCATCATGAGTAAATTAGACAGGAGGAAGAAGGGAGTCTACGGTGCTCCACCTGGAAAACATTGGGTAATCTTCGTCGACGATCTCTCTATGCCTCAGAAAGAGGAATACGGCGCCCAGCCACCTATAGAGCTACTGAGACAGTGGTTGGACCATTGGACATGGTACGATCTGAAGGAAGTCACTCCCATAGAGCTTGTGGATGTCCAACTGGTGTGCGCGATGGGCCCACCGTCAAGTGGGCTGGACGTCACTCCAAGATTCAAGAGGCACTTCGTCACGTTGACCATTTCCGAGTTCTCCGACGAAGTTTTGACAACCATTTTTACAACCATCGTCACGTGGCATTTCAACAACCAAGATTTCCCTGACTTCTTTTACCCATCCATCAATCATGTTGTCGACGGCACCTTGGACATCTACAAGCAAACCAGGAAGTTCCTTCTACCAACACCGGCCAAGTGCCATTACTTATTCAACTTGAGGGACTTCTCGAGGGTCATCCGGGGACTGCTACTCTCCCTGCCTGAAACTGTTAATAATCCTGTAGGCATTTATAAAGGAAGCTGAGCACAAGTTGCTAATTACGTGAAGCAACGCTACGATTTTTGCTTTTAGGTGGGCCTGAAGCGTCTATGGGTTCATGAAGTCCTCAGGGTCTATGGGGATCGGTTAGTTGATGATGGTGACACAAAGTGGCTGGTCGAGCAGATACGAAAAACCATTGCGACGCATATGGAAGATGACTTGAACGCTATGTTCCGTGATTTGCTCCCAGAGTCCAGTAATACGGTAAGTCTTGAGTTGAAAGTCTTCAAATTGAAAGTCTAAATTGAGAGTTTTTCTCAGGTGACAGAGGTTGAGCTTCGAAATTTAATTTACTGCGACTTCCAAGATCCCCTAGCTGATAAAAAGCTGTATGTAGAAGTGCATAACCTAGATTACCTTGCGATAATAGTTGAAGAATACCTAGGAGAGTATAACTCCATTTCGCGAACGCCTATGAATCTCGTCCTCTTCAGGTTTACCTTTTACGTTTCACTCATCTATATAGAACCTTCTATAATTTCGATCAAAGTGATCTCATATTCTCATTAGATTTGCTGTGGAACATCTTTCAAAAATCTGTCGAGTGATGATGCAGTCCCGGAGTCACGCGCTCCTTATCGGCGTGGGAGGATCAGGTCGCCAGTCCCTGACGAAACTAGCAGCTCACATTGTAGATTACGAGTTGTTCCAAGTAGAAATGTCTCAGCAGTACGGTCAGTACGAGTGGCACGAGGACCTGAAACGCATCCTGAGACAGAGCGCCGCTAGCGAGCTGCACACGGTCTTCCTTTTCATGGACTCTCAGATTAAAGAAGAGACATTCCTCGAGGACATCAGCAATTTACTGAACTCGGGAGAAGTCCCTAACATATTCGCCGCCGACGAGTTGACCGACATCTGCGAGAAGATGCGAGTGATCGATCGTCAGAGGGACAGGTCAATGCAAACTGATGGCAGTCCTGTAGCGCTCTTCAACTTCTTTGTGGAGACAGTCCGTGAACATTTACATATAGTTGTCACGATGTCGCCCATCGGTGACAGCTTTCGCTTGAGAATCAGGAAATTCCCAGCCCTCGTCAACTGCTGCACCATAGACTGGCTGCAGCCCTGGCCAGAAGACGCTTTGCTGGCGGTGGCCACCACGTTCCTCGGCGAGATCCATCTGACGGCTAACGAGCGTGAAGCCTGCATCGAGATGTGTCAGTTCTTTCACACCTCCACGCAAGACCTGACCAAGGAATTTCGCAGACGAACCAATAGGTACAACTACGTCACGCCCACGTCCTACCTAGAGCTCATCAACACCTTCAAGCACCTACTTGACAAGAAGAGGCAGGCGGCAGTCGACGGCAAGAAAAGGTACGAGGCGGGCTTGGAACGCTTGGACAGTACTCACAAGCAGGTGGAGAAGATGCAGGAGATTCTAGTCGCGCTGCAGCCGAAACTCCTCGTGGCTGCCAAAGACGTAGAAGCCATGTTCCTCGACGTTCAAAGTCAAAGCGACGAAGCTGCTGCTATAGAGCAGCTCGTGAAGAAGGACGAGGAAGCTGCCATGGTAAGATGTTGCCGGTTTGAAGATCAAAGTCCCGAGATTCCAGTCGGCGAGCCTCGGTTTCGTAAATGACACTCTACGGTTCTTCATGGTCGCTACTTCTTCTTCCCGACCACTTTCCTCGTTTCACCTCGTGTCAATCTTTGCTGAGATTTCGGTTTTTCAATAAGAGATGAACTTACGTAGACAGAGATTTAGTTTAATCTTTTTCGACTTCTTCAGATTGTCGCCAGCGAAGCA
The DNA here is from genome assembly GCA_030770465.2 of Perdita meconis. Taxonomy (NCBI): domain Eukaryota; kingdom Metazoa; phylum Arthropoda; class Insecta; order Hymenoptera; family Andrenidae; genus Perdita; species Perdita meconis. The sequence continues at coordinate 7,311,686 of JASKOS020000001.1, forward strand.
GACGCCATTCGCACAGAGTGCGACGCAGATCTCCAGGAAGTGATGCCTATACTCAACGCGGCGAATGCTGCTCTGAATACTTTGACTCCCCAGGATATGCAAGTAGTGAGATCCATGAAGCGGCCACCGGCAGGTGTTCGACTAGTCATGGAAGCAGTCTGCATACTGAAGGTATTCATTTCAAATTGATAATTGAAGAAGAAACTCTAATTAATACTGTGCCAATCAGGACGTGAAACCGGAGAGAGTCAAAACCGACGAGGGCATGGTCGACGACTACTGGAAGTCATCTCTTCGCATGCTAAGCGACATGAAATTCCTGGAGTCACTGTTACTCTTCGACAAAGACAATATACCGGAGAAGATCATGACCAAGATCCGCACCTCAATTTTAACCAATCCGAACTTCGATCCAGAGAGGATCAGATATGTGTCCACGGCCTGCGAGGGTCTTTGCAGATGGGTGTTCGCGTTGTCGGAGTACGATAAAGTCGCAAAGGTCGTGGCGCCGAAGAAGCAAGCCTTGGCTCAGGCAGAAGCGGTCTACGCTGAGGCGATGCGGAAGTTAGATCTGAAGAGGATGCAGCTTCAAGAGGTGCGCGATAGGTTACAGGAGTTAGAAGAATTATTGCGTCAGCGGAGAGTAGAGTACAAAGCGATGACGGACGAAGTCGACGAATGCGAAGCGAAGTTGAGGAGAGCCAAAGAGTTGATTGGCGGCTTGGGAGGGGAGTACACCAGGTGGTCGGAAACTGCTAAGGCATTAGGTGAACTGTATCACAAGTTGACAGGGGACATCCTGATAGGATCCGGTATCGTAGCCTACTTGGGCGTGTTCACGACGCAGTACAGGCAAGAACAGATCGAGAATTGGATCAAAATCTGCACTTCTTTAGATGTGTACTGCACCAAAGACTATCAGTTAACCCATGTCCTGGGTGACCCGGTTCTGATAAGGTCCTGGAACATCTTCGGTCTCCCCAGCGATCTATTCTCCATTGATAATGGTATAATCATTACGAACTCTCGACGATGGCCCCTCATGATCGATCCCCAGGGTCAGGCTAATAAATGGGTCAAGAACATGGAGAAGGGGGCCGGTATCCATATAATCAGGCTGGCGCAGAGCGATTACATGAGGGTGTTGGAGAACGCTGTTCAGTTCGGACAGCCCGTCTTATTGGAAAACGTTGGCCAGGAGCTTGATGCAGCCTTGGAGCCCCTTTTATTGAAGCAGACGTTCAAGTCTGGTGGTACCGACTGCATCAAGATTGGCGACTCCATTATCGAATATTCTGATAGCTTCCGGTGTGTCAGTAACGCTTCTGCGATATCTTCCTTGGCACAGGGCATTCTCAAACCTCCCGTTTGCTTCTAGCTTTTACATCACAACCAAGCTACGAAATCCTCACTATTTGCCGGAAGTGGCAGTTAAAGTGACTTTGATAAACTTCATGATTACTCCCACTGGTCTGGAGGATCAGCTTTTGGGTATAGTAGTCGCGAAAGAGAGACCGGACCTGGAAGCCGAGAAAAATCAGCTGATCGTCCAAGGAGCTGCAAATAAGAAGTACGTGATTTCCATTTCGTGAGTTTGCCCCGGGCTTCGGTAGTTATCTATTGTAGAATGCTGAAGGAAATCGAGGATAAAATCCTGGAAGTCCTTTCGACCTCCCAAGCGAACATCCTCGAGGACGAAACCGCGATCGGCGTTCTGAGCTCCTCGAAGGTCCTCTCCGACGAGATCCAGACTAAACAGGCTGCGGCTGAGATCACTGAGAAGTCCATCGACGCTGCCAGATTACAGTACACGCCTATCGCTGTTTACAGCGCTGTCCTCTTCTTCACAATCGGTATTTTTGTAGAAAAATGTAGAATGATAAAGTGTCAATTAAAAATTAATATTCAATAGCTGTCCTGGCGAACATCGACCCCATGTATCAATACTCTTTGGTCTGGTTCGTCAATCTCTTCAAGAACACCATTGACAACACAGAACCGGCTGAGGACATACAGCAACGTCTACAGGCCCTCACGAAACACTTCACCTTCTCGCTTTACGTGAACATATGCCGCTCCCTGTTCGAGAAGGACAAGCTCCTCTTCTCCCTGCTGCTCTCCGTGAACCTGCTGAACAAGCAGGGAAAAATTTCCATACCACAGTGGATGTTCCTTCTAACCGGCGGCGTTGGCCTAGAGAATCCTTTTCCGAATCCCACCCAGTGGCTCCCCTCCAAATCCTGGGACGAGCTCTGTCGCCTAGACGACGTTAACGACTTTGAGGTACGATCGAATTCTATTTCTTTCCTAGGTATACATGAAAAATTAGACACGAGACTGCGTAAGCTGCTTCCTTGGTTTTCTCTGGCATAAAGTTTCCCCGTTTTCATTTTTACCATGCAGGGCTTTAAAGATTCATTCACGAGTGACGTGAACGCTTGGAAGGTCATCTTTGATCACATGGAGCCACACATGTTACCGTTCCCGCCGCCTTACGACCACCTATCACCTTTTGAAAGAATGCTTGTGCTGCGATGCGTTCGTCCTGACAAACTGGTGCCGGCCGTTCAGCAATTTGTGGAAGGTGAGAAACCGATGTGGAAGGTGGGCCGTTTATTGTCTATCGACACGGTAATTTAACTTGTATGGCAACATTTCGTACGTGTGTTTTTGTAAACCTCCAGAATACATAATGGAGCAACTTTTATTGCGACAAAGGAATAATCACCGCAATTCTCATTCAGTTATTTATTTATTTATTCTTCGAACGAATGCTTTGAATGGATACAGAACAATTGGGACGACAATACATCGAGGCGCCGCCCTTCGACCTGGTCTCCTCCTTCGCCGACTCGTACTCCTGCATCCCCCTCATATTCGTCCTGACGCCTGGCGCGGATCCCATGGCGATTCTCCTGAAATTCGCCGAAGACCAGGGTTTCGGCACCAACCGACTCTTCACCCTGTCTTTGGGTCAAGGACAGGGAGTGATCGCCATGGGGCTTATCGACGAGGGGGTGAAGAACGGCACCTGGGTGGTGTTGCAGAATTGTCACCTTGCCAAGAGCTTTATGCCGGACTTGGAGAAGGTAGGAGGACGAGGTTTTTACTAGCTGGCGGTCACGTATTTCGGCGATAAAAGAGGGGAACCATGCGGAGAGATAAAAGGGGAAAGAAATTGAAACAGAGAGAGGAGATACTTGGCTATATTCGTGTCTCGGTTTCCTTTCAGATTTGCGAAAGCTTCACTCCGGAGACCGTGCATCCGGATTTCAGACTCTGGCTGACCAGCTACCCGGTGGATCACTTTCCGATCAGCGTTCTCCAAAATGGCGTCAAGATGACCAACGAGCCGCCCATGGGGCTGCGCGCGAATATCGTCAGAAGTTATCTACAGGTAATTCCAAAAAAGCACTGAGTTTCAGAAAGATTAAAACTACTTGAGGCGTTGCCTTGGAAGAAGGGCACATAGGCTGGAATGCCATTAGAAGAGAATCGATTTCAGAGTTTTCATTACGGTATTATCTAATGAAGAATAATGTAAATACATTAAATTATCATTAATGAATCTAATCACACTACTTTTTATTAAGGGAGAGCCTCGTTTAGAATGCTAAAATAATAGTAGTTTTTGACAATTTTTTTCTCAACAAAGGTAAGCCAAATCTTTGCAAAATTTTAGAAGTATTCTATCCTACATTCGGACTATAAAAAAAATTTTTTTGAATACTTGAAAAAAATTTTCTTGACATGGCATTTTAGTTTATCTGTTTTCTATCCATCCAATGCCTCAATTGTTTTCTGTCTTTAAACTGGGTTCCACGAGCCTTCGTTCATATTTCTAGGACCCGATTTGCGACGAGGAATTCTTCGAGACGTCAAAGCAGGGGATGGCGTTCAAGAAGCTGGTGTTTGCGCTGTGCTTCTTCCACGCGATCGTCCAGGAACGCAGGAAGTTCGGCCCCATCGGCTGGAACAATCAATACGAGTTCAACGAGACCGATCTTCGCATCAGCGCGCTGCAGCTCAAGGTCTTTCTGGACCAGTACGACGATGTGCAGTTCACCGCCTTGAAATATTTAACCGGTGTTTCTCTCAAATTTATCTCGACGTCTGTTAAAAAACTTTCGTTCTTGGAATTGGACGATGGTCCTCCGAAAAGAAAGATCACGCAATTGGTAATCGATTTGTCTTTCAGGCGAGTGCAATTACGGCGGTCGCGTGACGGACGAATGGGATAGGAGAACCCTGAACACCATCCTCGCCAGGTTCTATCGCCCGGAAGTGATCACGCACAATAAATACATGTTTGATTCCAGCGGCATATATTATGTGCCCAGGGTCACTAGTCACAGCGAATTTCTAGAGTATGTTAAGTCATTCCCGATGACTACGGCGCCCAGTGTCTTTGGGATGAACGAGAACGCCGACATTATCAAGGACCAGCAGCAGACGACCGTGATGTTGTCATCGATTTTGTCTACACAGGTAGAAACACTAATAACAACGAGAGTCAGAATTAGTATTTTTAGTAGAATTTGTAATACTGCTAACAGTATGACCAGCAAGATTGATTTCTTTGCAAGTAACAACAACTTTTTCCGATCTGTATTGCATAGAGTTGTTAAGACTAAAGCTAGTTATCAGAATGACTCATCGTCATTCCAATTTTTTGTTTACCATTTCCGTGTTGCTCTATTTTAATTTTATTTTCTACTTGTTTGTTTGTAGCTAGTGCAAAATAAGATGTTTTCTTTTCTTATTATAATCATTGTGTTCGAACCATAATAAACAAATAAAGTATAAGATATTATAAACAATTTTCCTGCCCTTGCGCAGACCTTCGAGGAGATCAAAGTAAGTAGCTAAAAAAATAATTCACGTAAAATTCAAACTAAATTAATACTGCTGGATATTTGCATTGCCCAGCTAAGGAAATTTAGGAAGAAGGTAAAGGAATACTTTTATTCATTGTTAATCACGAACTGAGAATCTCAGTACTTAAGCAAGTGTCTCCATTAGAAGGCAGTCTAAAGTTTACACATTCGGTGGTGTTCGGCTCATTCTCTGTTCATTAATTTCGGCACAATTAAGAGCAGCGTTTCGCGAAATAAATGCGTTCCGTGTGACGAATCGCTGAGGAGATTCCGCTAACGAGACACCGTCTCCAATTAGGACACCGGAGGGGCGGAAACAGACTCGGAGAAATCACCAGACGAGATCGTCTACGGGGTGGCCTCCGACATCCTGTTGATGCTGCCGGATGATTTCGACCAGGTCCTGGCTCTGGAGAAGTACCCGACGCTCTATAACCAGAGCATGAACACGGTGCTGGTCCAGGAGATGGGGAGATTCAACAAGCTTCTCAGGACGATTAGGGGCAGCTTGGTGAACGTTCGAAAAGCTATCAAAGGTAAAACTGCTCGTCGAATGTTCGTTCTATTTTTTATGGACTCGTGAATCTGATTCCAGGTCTGGTGACCATGAGCACGGACCTGGAGGAGGTCCACGTGTCGGTCATCACCGGCAGGATACCCAAGATCTGGATGCGGAGCTCCTATCCATCGTTGAAACCGCTTGGAAGCTATGTTCAGGACTTCCTGAGGAGACTGGCATTTCTCCAGGTGAAGATTAGTAGAAAAGCTACTCGGATTTAAAAAATTAATCATTCGGATATATTCTTTTAGCTCTGGTACGACGAAGGACCTCCCACGTCTTTCTGGATCTCCGGATTCTACTTCACGCAGGCCTTCCTCACAGGTGCACGTCAGAACTTCGCCAGGAAGTACTCGATCCCCATAGATCTCTTGATCTACGACTTCATGCCTTTGAAGGAGTCCAAGTTCTCAAATCCTCCGGACGACGGGGTGTACGTCTACGGTTTGTTCCTCGACGGAGCTCGCTTCGATATGATGAAGATGAAATTAAACGAATCTTTGCCGAAAATCCTGTACGACGTTGTTCCCTACGTGAGTGTTAATGAACGATTTAATTCAGTGAGCTTCGAAGTATTTGATGTACATTCAAGTCCGAATACGAGAAATTTATTTTTATACATATTTTGCTTTTCAGATTTGGATGATACCAGCGAAAAAGGACGATGTGAAAGAGGGGAACACGTACACGTGTCCCGTCTACAAAACCTCCGAGAGGAGAGGTATCCTATCGACGACAGGACACTCGACGAACTTCGTAATCGCCGTATGGCTCCCGACGGAGCATCCACCAGAGCACTGGATCCTGCGGGGCGTAGCTATGCTCTGTCAATTGTCCGATTAAACTATTTATTGGACACTCGTGTATCAACGATTATATTAATCTTACCTCAGATGCTGATTCTTCAACGTTGAACTAATTCTTTGACCATTTATTGTTACAAAGACTTTATTCGTCTCGTAACTTTGATCCTTCGCTAAAGTTATATCCGTCCGAAGGCTTAGCAACTTCGGAAGATGGATTTTGCCTCGGGCTGTTGCTTGGATTTTAACTTCTATAAACGGTTACAAGATTTATTTGTTATAAATTAACTCGGTGTTGACAGTGAGGAAAAATGGAAGGAGGAACGCCTCTACGATAAGTCGTTTCTGTCTTATCAAAAATTATAGCTCAAACGAACTTACCTAAGTGAAGTTCGATCGTAATTATACGATTGCCTCGTTCGAATTGATTACAATGTAGTACCGCCTTTATCCGCTAATCATCGTCACTTCAGAGCCCTAAAAAAAAAAACAAAAGCCTCCCCTTGTCCTGCTCCATGTTTCTTAAACAACACCGTCGAAATGATATAAATAAGGGAAGACTTTGTGGAATTAGTTTGTTTTAGTTATGGACCCGGAACTATTTAGAACAAACTAGTTTTATTTTGTCGTTCCTGTTTCTATTAAAACGAGGGATTGAGTATCAGAAATTATGCTTCACGCTGAGATTCACGATGGACAGAGATCTACCTACGAATTTCCATCAGGGGATACAGCCTCGATTTTGCTTACGTTCGCTCCACATCTGAAGGCCGCCGCATCAATAGATTCCAACGAACCTCTCATTAAACATCGATCACCCAGCCATGACATTAAACCGCACTCCACCCTTGACCCCTGCCTTTCCAAAAATACCGAACCCTCGGCCCCCCGAAATTCTCTGCTCCGCTCCCGGAGCAACACGTGAAGAATCCCCAAGAAACCTTCAGCCTCCGCTGTCTTTCCTCGCGAAGCAGCCACCATCGACCCGGCCCCGTCGGCCATAAAACCAGCGAAGGAATCCATCCCATCGCGAAGGTGGGCTACGAGGCACGTAGACGACCGTCTACAACAGGTGGCGGTGCATCCGGGTCAGACTGTGGTTTCGGCCCAAAATCAATCGACCGTTGGTCTTCCTCGCGAGAATATTAAAGACCACGGAGGCATTGACCGATCGACCGAGGCGTCGAACAAAATCGGAGTCGGAGCGCGAACCTCGGGGTCAGATTCGGACCGATCTCCTGCGGCAGAGTTTGTTCTCCCCGCTGGATGGACCGTCGTATCCGCCGCGGGATCGTGATTCCCGTGGAAACGGTTATCGTAAATATTGCAGGCGGTATCAGGAGCTCGCAGCCAGGTGCAGGAGAGATTTCGAAGGCAGCGTACGTCCGCAGGAGATAGCGCGGGGGAGGGCGGGAACGCGGCGGGATGAAAAACAGTAGGACGAGGAGGAGAGGTGAGCACACGGGGTATATTCAAAGGCAGGTCGGGGGACGGGCGCGGGGGCGGCTGGTGGGTGGCTTCAGGGGTTGGTGGCGGCACCCTGTCTACCCGGACCGAGATCGCCGGAGGCTCGTTGCCTAGCGACCTCGTATTGATCTCACCCCGTATCTCGGCTTTTCCCCTTTCCCACGCGATTCCCTCCCTCCGCCCCTCGCCCGGCTCCCCCTCCCCCAGAGCCCCTCATCTTTCTTTTCCTCTCTCGCCCCTTTTTTTGTCTTTCCTTCGCCCCCTTCCCCTCGCACGCTCCTCCTCTACCCACGGTTTCTTCTTCCTTCTCTTGGCTTCTATTAAGTTTCTTTCTGCTCCTCCTTCCGCCGCGAAGGGGCAGAGCAATGGTGTCGTTCGACGGGGATTAGGATCGAAGGATTTTTTGATGGAGCTCTCCCAGGTCGTCGCAAACGAGTTTCTAAAGACGCAGAGGCGTTGACAAGCGTCTTGAGTGTACTTTCTCATTTTTTTTTATTCATCGGTCGAGATAGAGAGACGCGAACTTGTGTCGGCGCAGTAAATTATGCAGCGCGAAGGTTTGCGATTCGCTGCGAGCCTCCGACACCGGAAGCGAGCGCGGGCGGAAACCGAGCGAGGGAAACGCGGTTACGGCGATAATTTGCGTAATTCGCGGCGCCCCGTGGAAGGACGCCGATCGAAGGAAGTTGAAGGACCCGGGGAGGGAAGGAGTCGGTAAACACCGCTCGTAGTCGCGTTACCAGTCGACGGGGGACTAGATTCCGAATGTGTTTAGACATGGGGTGGGAATGATAAATATTCATTTATCTCGATGGAGAGGACGCCTGTAACGCTCCAAAGGGTGTAATTAAAGCCTGCCCGGGACGCTCCTCCTCGAGCGCTGAAATCGCTGCCGTGTAATTACTCGACCATCGACGTTTTGGGTAATTTGATGCCTTAACTTTGATATTTTCCAAGTTCTTCGGAAGGGAGGACTCGGAGGGAGTCTGGAGCACCCTGAGGTGGCACTGTTCGGGGGAGGATTTCAAGTAGAGGCAGTTCTGCGGTCGTTACGAAATTATTCATTACCCTTTATGACGAAGAAACACGACGTTACCTTGTTGTGAGCTCGGAACTTCGAACTCTGAAATAGGAATAGATCGCGCAAGCCGTATACTAGCCTATAGGTGGCCGCGATAGAGGATTAGAAAGAGAACGCTGCATATAGACACTTCCTGTCCTTGTGTATTAACATCTGCATATATACACTAGTATGTGAAAATTGTTTGACAAAAAATTGTGGAAATTAAATTACACCTATTCTTACAAATGAAAACTACTATTGGAACAACAATTAGGTTCTTTCTGGCATATTTTTCATTCATTTTCTGTTATTTTTAATTATTCTGTACATAATAACCAATATTTTTTACGTCAAAGAAACGTCAAACGTCAAAGAAGCACAAACGTAAATAAATATCTGAGCTTGTGCGCATATGCGATTAGACGAGGCTACAAAGGGCCTGCAGTGTTCTCTTTCTAAGCCTATATCGTTTTTTCGGCCCTTTCACGCGCTCTATTCTCATATCTCTGTGGAAATGACACATTTCGGAGCTTGAGAAGATGCCTCGAAAGAAATGACGAAACAAATAAATAGTAATCAACTTCTCACAAAAAATAAAAAAAAGGGAATTCAGTGTAGAATCGAAAAGCGTTTAACGAAAAGCGGCAATATTAGTCACGGCGGCGATCCCGTCGAAAATATCGGAAATCCGATTTGTCAAATTTAGTATCGAATCGATGTTGCATTTGCTGCAGCGAAGTCCACCAATTTTGCAGCGCTACTCACGCATTCGATCCCCGTGAAATTGAGCCGCGTTATTTGGAAGCGGGAGCGAGATTGTGTCCATATCTCTTCCACCACGACGCCGCCTCGATAGGACATCTTCTCACCCTGGACCCATAATCGACGTCTATTCCACGAGTTGGGTCTCGTTATCTACATTTCACCCTCTGAAGAAAGATCCTTCGACTCCTCGGCATCTTTCATTTTTCATATTCACGGCTGTCCCTCGATCCGAATTTCCCCCTTTTCCCAAATACATCCAATTTTGTTCATCGGCATTCAAAAAAGGGAAGCGACCCCAGTAGCCACCCCTGTTCCATAAAATATCAGCTAATTCACGATCAAACGCGCGTCTGAGCGCAGCCACCTCACCTGAATGAAATTTATTCCTCGAGGGTGTGAAAGGTTCACCTGTCCCTTTTTCGTCGTCCCTTGTTCCAGCGTGCGTTCTCGTCAACCCCTTCCACCCCCGCTATCGGTAAAGTGACCTTCATCTGAATTTCTTTGTCGCGTCCACGCTCGTCGAGAGAGAGAGAGAGAGAGGATCCCGTCCAGGGATGCGATCCGAAATCCTCGTACCTTCTGCTTTTACCTTCGACGGCGTTTGTTCTCGGCATGTGGATCACCGTGCGGAATCGTCTCGCGCTTGACTTGATACGATAATGGTGCCTGGCCTCTGGGCGAGATAATGACAACGATCTCACCCCGTGTGAAAGGGATTATAGGGATCGATCCATGTGTCGCACAGTCCGCGATAGAATTTCGATGAGGAGCGCTGAATTAATGGCCTTTGTTTCATCGCAATTTGACTCGCTCTAAATTTCGATTCTCTCGGGTTTCTGTATCCCTTCGAAAAAAATTTGTTGCGCTTCCTGGATGCAGGAGAAATTTTATTTGACCGGGTGAACATGAATTTTTGATGCGCCGGATCTTCGGTTTTTATAGCGTGCTGATTGACGTAGAAATTTTTGAGAAGGTATTTGGATAAGTTGAGTAGAAAAAGTAGGAAATTGAATTTTTGTTTGAAGGGATTTAAATATTACACGAAGAGAGTGAAATATGTGCTAAAGGATTTCTCCACCCACATGAAAAAATTGATCTCTAAAGCTTCATTCTTAATTATTGAATTTTCGTTCAAAGATTTTTCTATAAATTTTTGTGATAGCAAAATATTGATTAAGCTACGATAATAATCTTTATCCACGTGAAAACCGAACTCTGGTATCTGAAAAAATTTGATAACCCAACTATTAAATCTGTTTCGACCGGGAGTAAAAATTTCCATAAACAAACTAAAAGTAGAAAACGCCTCCTTCCACATTTTTTCACGTCAGAAGGTATTCTAATTTCCAGTGTCCTTCACGGGACGAATATACACCCCTCCATTTGCCCGATGAGACTTCTCGCGACTGGGAAATCGATTGAGAAACGGCAGCCGGTGATCCCGAATAGAAATACTTTGCCGGCAGGACTCAGGGGACCGGGGCGGGCAAAAAGATTCTGGGGAAGGACGTCAGAGTTAACGGGCGTTCGCTCGGATTATCCTTTATTGCGTGATCAATCCGTCCGCCGTTTCTAATCTCGATCGCCGTTGCTACGTCCCCTCGGCGAGAGGAATCCGAAGGGAAACTGGAGGAAAAACGGCAGCGCAATAAAAGGGGAAGGTTTCCATTCGACGATTCGTTCAAGAACAGCGATAGAATGTTGCGTATATGGCATTTTATTCGAGTAACGGTTACATCATGCATTGTCGAAATATGCTCCGGCACGCTTTTATACAGTCGTCGTTTTACAAAATCACACATTGCACTCCCACGCAAAATTGTGTCACGCAAATTATTATACTGCTACGGTGAAAAAATATCAACTACGTATGTATTAATAAAAAGATTACTGTGCTAAGGTTACTTCTACTTGTATCTACGATCTAAGGTATACATTAGATTATTTTTTAAATTGTCCGACGACTGTGGAGTTGAAGGATGCAGCGAAAAGTGGCGTACAACTCACACTATAATATAATATAAACATTCCTTTGGACAATTAACCCTTTAATAGTGCAGACAAATTCAATTCTAAAATTTTGTTGTTAAATAATTGATAATCGGTCTTGAAATTCAAGTCAGGCATATGGTAGTTTTAAAGGGTTAATAATCCAAGTCCCTTCGAAAAGTCCCGCTCTCCAGAGCTCGGCCCTCGAAACCCACCCCTCGTCTGCGCAGGAACTCTAATCTACATTCCATACAGCAAATCCAATCCTCCGGCAAGCCACCCGCGTCCCCCGGGCAGAAAAAGAGCGCGAGGAGGGCTCTATCCACGCTAATTCCTTCCTGCGCGACGATCGTCAATAATCTACGGTCGGCCGCGAGCGGGGGTGGCTAATTCGCGTTCTCAGACATCCATTATCCCGGGAGGAGAGAAGTTCTCCGCAGCCCCCGATGCCGGTGAAAGCTGGAAGAGAAGAAAAACGCGGCTCCCGGAGGGCAGAGCGGGTGGAAGGGGCTGAGGGTGGATTCGCGGGAGGAGGGGTGCGACGGGATGGCGAAAAGGGACAGTGGTTGAGCATCGGAGGCCCTGAATAATGGAGGAAGCTGCGTGGAGTGTTGGACGGTGCGGGAGGAGGCAGAGGGCGCGAGAGGGTGGCGGGGGTGGGAAGGTATCGAGGGGGTTAGTGTTGGTAACGCGGCGTCGAGGCGGTCCGGGGGAGAGAAAGAGAGATGCTGCGAGAAGGGATGGGTTGCCAGGCAACGTACGTCCACCCTTAAATCACCCCCTCGGCCCCGACGACCCCCTCGCTTCCCCTCCGTGTTTGCCCGCGCCGCGAAGATGAGGACTCGGTCGATACAACCAGCCGTTTTCGTCGTACGCCCGGGAATTCCCCAATTTCCATTACGAGGGTTCTCCGACTTTAAGCTCGCGACCGCCGCCACCCCCACGGTTTCCATCACGCTGGGACACTTAAAACGATTGCCAGTCTGCGTCGATGTCTTGAGAACGCGCGCGCGTTTCGAGTGACGCGGGGAGGATCGCGGAGAATCGGATGAAATAGGGATGAGGGGGCGAGGGGGAGGCGAGTCTTCGCGGATCGTCCCCGTGTCCTTGAAAACCGGGAGGAGCTGTGACGCAGTTAACGGATTAAGGGGTGGAAACGGGGAACGCGGGAGTCGATAGAGTACTGGGGTACGAGGGGGTAAGCGCGAGGGGTGGTCGCCTTTCTTAGGAGGATCCATTCGCGCGAAGAGTCGAGGGTGTTCCTGATGACCGGAAGTTGATAAGGGGGTTCGGGGTTCTTTACCTGACGGAGAGGGAAGGACAATGCGTCGTGGTTAGATGTAGACTAGGGGTGGGTGGATGGATTAAAACAGTTGTTTTTATTGAAAAAGATTATATACACTTGGGGGAAGGTGAACTAATCCAGAAAGGGTGAAAGTTTCTAAAGAGGATAGAAAAAGTAATACAAAACACTACAAAACTTGTGACTATTGTTAATGTTGTATTACTACGGTAAATATTGTAATAATTGTTGAACTACATGGGTCTATTCAAAATCTACTGAATTACTATTACAAGTGTTCACAAAGCACTCGAGACAAAGCACTGCACTAACGCCGGCTGCACGCGTTCGGCATTCGCGGACGAATATTCGCTTATTCACATTAAAACGTAAGAACATACAAATGAATGTCTATACACTGAACGCATATGCGAATATTCGTACGAACGCCGAACGTATGGAGCCGGCGCAAGGGATGAGAGACAAAGTCGTTTCTACTGACCTGCCGCGTGAAAGTGCACCCACTGTCAAAGCTGCATCCCGTCGCACCCTCAAAGTATCCCAAGTTTCATGCAGTTTCGTGAAGGGAGAACGTTGAATTTGGTCCGCTCTTGGCATTCACCGCGTGCCTTATGAATTTTGAAAAGTTGGCACATGGAAGCCCGCAGTGAACGCAAGGAGCACAGACTCACGTATCTTCCTCGACGTCCCTCGTCCTGCAGGATAATCCACGAGAATCGATCTCTGAAAGCCGCACTATGTGACCGGGGCTTCGTTCCCCGTCGCGTCGAATCCCCACGAAATCGGCGAATAATCACAGTAATCGAGAAACGAAGCGTAGAAACGGAAAACAAAAAAAAATGTTTTAAAGTCCAACGTCGCGTCACAAGTATCACGTAGTATCAGCGTCGGTCTACGGAACGAGGGGGTAAGTCGGTCGTAGACCCGTCGAGGATCCCGCAACAATGTTCCACCATGTCGTTCACCGCTCGATTCGATTTCGCATTCGGCGTCCCGTTCGGTTGAACGTTCGATAATCGAGACAGAGAGAGAGAGAGAGAGATAGAGAGATAGAGAGAAAGAGAGAGAGAGGGAAGAAGAGAGGGAGAGAACGCGCTTGCGGGAGCGACGGGGGATGAAAAAAAGGGCACCACAGGGTGGAACGCGAGGGGCGCGCGTTGCACGTCGCGACGCGAACTGAGCTTGATGAGCGTCGAAACTGTACTATGGAACGATACCACTCATCCTATGGACCCATGATCAAGGTCTTGCCAGCGGGGAGAGCTGCGTGGCGCGCGGAGTGATGGCGAGGGGGAAACGCGGGGGGTTCGTCAGTCCCACCATAACTTATTGCTTATATCGCGGGAGGGTGTAGCGACCCCGTGATATCCAGGGCCGGGGAGCAGCTGACGTTGGGGTTCCATTGTCTGTAGATATTCGCATAATCAAGAAAGCCACCCCATTCCGGACTTTTTCGTCGCGCCGAAAGGGACATATGGGATGTTCAGGATGCCCTGACTAACATATATCGACGGCGATCTTGATGGATGCTCTGACCGAGGAAGACCCTGTCTTTCGCGCTGGAAATCTTCTCAACCCCCCGCCCCTTCGGCCGGGAATTCCGGGCTTCGATCGTTTGGGCTCGACGGGATTTGTTTCGCGGCGAGTGAAGCCACAGAAATTGGGGAAAGCGACGAAATGGAGGGGAGGAAAACGGGACTTTCGGATATTTCAAAACGAGGGGGCAGAAGCATTATTACCTGAAGCTGATTCTGTGATTTTAAGGGAAGTGGATTTCCTGGTGTCCTGGGGGTGAGTTTCTGGCAAGGCACAGAGAAATTAACTAAGGATAAGAGATCCGAGAGATGATTAATCCAAAGATAAGCTATTCTCAAGGATTTTGACCGATAAGGGTCCATTCACCCTCGATGAAGTTGTCCTCTCTCCTCGTTAAACGAGAAACGTGTATCGGTCCGGGACAATGGAAAGAGCGAACCGGAAGCCGGCAATTTTCGACGATCGAGTCGAGGTGATTGGCCGAGGGTGTCTGGCCAAGTGTCCCAGAAAAATGGCGGGGGGGCGCGGAGATCGACGACTCGTCCAGGAGCCGGCGGCCGAAAAAGGGTGTTGCTCGTTTTAAAGGGCGCGTGTCCCGGCGCGAGGGGGTTTCAGGCGCGTGCTCGAAAGCTACAGTCGCCCTAAAGGCCAATTCACATGCGTCGTCCGAGGAAGAAACGGGGGTTTCCTGTTGGCACAATGGGGCATTCCCTCGGTAGGGCTGGGACCTCGTCTGCCAGAACTGTGGGTCAGGGTTATACCAGGAGGGGAGGAGGGGGAGAGGTTCATCCATCGATTTAAACCCTTCTCTAAACCCCGTCTCCTCCGCCTCTCACCCTCTGCCCCGATATCTCAGCCTATTAATCCGTCCCCATCCCTCCTTTTCGTCCCTCGGAGACGAGGAATTTAATACGGAGTTATTTAAACGCTCTGACGTCTGGCAACGGGACGACGAAAGGACCATTAATTTTTCGGGGGAAATCGCCGCGCAAGAATCGCAGGAACAAGGGGAGATTTTCGGAGCTTCCAGGTGGAAACGATCGAATCGTTCTCCCCGTTAGGGCGGAATTCCGCTACCAAGGGGGATGGACGTTGGGGAGGAATTCTGCTGAGAAGGGCGCAGAGAGGATCGCGTTATTGTCTGCGGAGACGGTGGTTCATTTTTGGAGAAAAAGTTGGATACCGTGGTTTCGGGAAAGGATGACGGTGACGGTTTTAAGGAGGTCAAGGTGCGTGGGACGAGGGTGTGTAATCGGGCGTGGCGATTCCAGACTAATTACATGGCCGATAGAATCTCAAGGACGACAGTGGTATTTCTGGCGTCTTGGTGTTGGGCCCACAAAACTATGCGCTTGAAATTTCATGAGGAATTTGAGGCGGGAAAGTTACTCTTTGCTAACAAAATTTCTCTTTAGAATTCTGTTTTTGAGCTTTGATTTTGAGAAACTTTTACAGGGAAACTTCAAGCGCACGATCTACGACAGAGAAAAATAGAAAACTGTCTTTACTGTCCCCTCAAAATAAATTTCTCTACATCAAGAAAGAAGAGGAAGTTAATGACAAATTTTAAATTTACTCACTTCGTATGCAAGGGGATCAGAATTCTACCAAAGGAAATGTCTGAAGGAATCAAACGAAAGATACTCTCTCACAAAACTACCCTTCTCAAGGAAAACCAAACACCGTGAAATAGAGGCAGAATCGGAACCACCCTTACCACCTTCTCGTTATCGGCGCCGTGACAAGCAAAAGAGGATCGTCGGAGGCCCCCGTCGCGGCAGGATCACTGAATGGCTTTGGCCCCGAGGCCGTGTGTCCTCGTGACGTAATCGAGCACGTGCGCCCGGTTCGCGGCCTTCTCAGGTGGGGTTGAAAACGTCACGGATATCAATCCTTCCCTTGAAGGCACGCCCTCTTCATCGATCCTGGCGAACCCTCCTCCATTCATGAGAGGACTGGTACCGGGGCCGTCGAACCGCATGGTTCTACCTGGTATCTGGAACAAGAGAACAGTTTTCATGAGCGGGAACAGCGCAGCCGAGGGATGGAGGACAGGGGAGAGCCGCGGCAGGGGGTTGCGGAGTCTTCAGCCGTGGGCAGCTGTGTAGTCGTAGGTCAAGCAACAGTCTTTCATCGTGACTACAAATCCTCGCGGTCGATCCTCGTCCCGATAGATCGATCGAATCGAACGCGACGATGCGTGAAAAGCCGTGGCAAGCGATATGGGGGTTCGTGCCACGAAGTCCTCAGAAAGGGTAAAGAATTCTCGAGGGACTCGGTAGTGGATAACGTGGGGGTTGCGTCTCGGATCGGAGCTGAATTTTTCCAGCGCGATCGAGTCCTCGACGAGCTCCAACGATCGCCGGTTATAAATAGGAGGCCGCTGCGAAACCCTCCGCCCGGTTCGTCAGCTGATCACATATTGACAGTTCGATAAGTTGCCTCGACAGCTTTGTTCGACCTTCGGAATCGTTTTTCTCCTAATTGGGGGTATAATTCTTCACAGAAGCGTGATCAAAATGAATTCGGTCGTTTCGGGTCTTTGACCCTTCTACTGGGAATTTCAGATTGAAGGACAAAATTTGGGCATGGAGGATCCTTAAGAAGATCCTCTGCCAGGGGTGTTCGATGCCGAGAGTGTCTGGATTTTTCTCGGTCTTAGGGGGAGTTCGAGCGCGATCGACGGCGCACTTCGGATGGCTGAAAGTCAGGTTCGTGACAGAAAATTACGAAAATGGTAATTAGGCAGCTAGCGGCGACGTGCCGGGAACGGCTTATTCATACTTCGTAGCCATGGCGATCCTGCACTACTGATAAAACAACAGTACACACCGTAATGTACTTACGCGGAATAGGGGAACACCTTTGTCTACCGGGTGTTTAAGAAGTCGGGAGGTCATGGGGTTTAATGAGGGTTCACGGAGCAGGAAGGAGTCAAAGGGGTTACTTAATAGAGAATAGTATAACGATCTCTGATCTTATGGTGATTAAATATTGAATTCGGAAATAAAATTCTGCAGCGCCTGGGAAGGTTTATTTATTTTTTTAGAAGTATGTGTAATGAACGAGAATGAAGCTGTATGAACTTTCACCTTTAATAAAGGACGGTCTTTTCAAAACTAATTTTACGCTTTGAGCGTTCGTTAGACATATGGTAGCATATGGCGACACTCTACTAGGTAGATTCTATTTTTTGTCAAAACTTATAGTCGACCATATGCTATTCTAGTCATTGACTACGATGATGTAATTTCTTGTATTATAGAGTGAGAATGATTGTGAATTATTCACAATTTAGCAGTTACACTGATTGTTTTAGAAGTGAATTAATATTTCTGAAACTATAAGGATTATGATTTTTATATTAAAAAGGGAATGAAAAGGACAACGAAGCCGCAGCAAAAAATGCTTAATCTATCACTGATCGATAATTTCCACGAAAACTGTTTCAAGATATCGAAAAAAACTCGGAGCGCATCATCGATGACCCTGAACCCCCAAGAACGTCACTTGCTCTCCGCATAACCTTGAACCGTCGGACACAGATGCGAAACGAGAAATTACATATCCATGAAACCGTCCACCGACCGTCACTACCCAGGGAATCGTTTCCACGCTCGAAGATCATCCCAACCGTCAATCCCTGACCCCGAAACACTACCAAAAATCAAATCGGATTATTCTCTGCAAAGGTTGACCTTGAAACCATCAACAGAACAATCCTAAAAGCTATTACCTGCGAAGGAACTCCGTGGCTCGGTTGATCTTTGGATCCTCGTTCGAAGATCCCCTGGATCATCCACCCTGGATCACCGGTTCGGAGAATTGCGAAGATCGAATCGATGGGTTGGTCCAGAATCCTTTTGAAAGGACGTTCATCAGAAATCCATCGGCGGGTCGTGGGGATCGAGGACGTCGAGATCGGCGAAGCGGAGGACGTTGCCCACGAAGAAGAAGAAGCGGCGGCAGAAGAAGAAGAAGGGGGCGCAGCAGGATGCGCCGTTTTGTGTCGGTGGACGGTGTTGTTGGTTTGATGGTCGCGGGACCACTGCGCCCTCTCCGTCTTCGCCCACCTAGCTCTACCCCTCGATATCAACCCCCAATCCCCCTGCTGGTGCCACAGGGATCGGCTGCTCTCCCTCCCACCAAGTCGCCTCTCGCTTCAGCCCTCTCCGGGCGACCCCCACCAGCCGTCGACGCCAGCGGTTTCCACCCTGGAACGTGGGATGCCGGCTCTGGATCCTCCCCCCTTCGACGCGGCCCCCTCTATCAGGAGGGTGCGAGCCGCCGCGCCGGGGGGCTCGTCGCGGGATCGCCGCGCCGCGTCGTCTGTGCCCGAAAACCGTCCAGCCAGCCATCCGCCGGGGCGCGCGTTCCCTCGTCGTCGGCCCTTTTCCACCCCTGCCGCGCATTTTCCGCGACGAGACGCGGGGTTGGCGATGCTCGTGATCGCACTGATGGTGGTGCCAGGCCGTTTCTCTGCCAGTGGTTTCGCCGCCCGCCTCGAGGACGGCGGAGGTGGTGGGTCGTCGACGACCGGCGCGGCGGCCGGGTGGTGGTGGCACGTCCGGATGGCGCGAGCGCGCGCCCCGACGTCCGTCGCGCAAGCGTCACCCAGAAAATCGAGCCCCGTACCGCCACCACCCTCCGTCTCCTCGCGTCCCTCGCGACCACCCTCCTCACGGTATGCGTTCGTCTCTCTTCGCGGGATGCACGCGTTGTAACGCTCCTGTTGCCCGTCTTCGTTCAAGGGCGTGCAGCCGCCTTCCACCGCGCAACCTTCAGCGGGGTGGACTCAGCCGGTGGCCGTCTCTTTCGCGCCTCGCGTTCTTCCCTGCTTCCTTCCTTCCGAACTCTTTATCTCGCTTCTACCACCCCTCGCCACCCCTTCTCGCCAAGCCCACGCACCGACGTAATATGTTTCTACGTGTTCCTACGTTTCCGCGCCTCCCTCTCGCTTCGTCCCGCGCCGATATCTCGCGCCACGTCCCTCTTTCGTCCACGAGTCACCCAGAAACCGGAGGATCCTCTGGCCCCCCGGTGTGTTTTCCTCGGGTCTCTTCGCGATTCCGGTCGCGTCAGGGGTGAATTTTGGGGTGCAAGGTCTCCTCGGGCCACTCCTGAGCCGCCCTCCCATTGGGGCAGGACCTGGCCCGGCTTCGCAAGCCTCGCGGCCATCCACGAGATGGATGATCACGATGGTAATGCGTTTTTGGGAGCCCGGGTAATGAGAGAACTTTAGATGGCGGGAGGACGTTAGCCCTTTGGGGCTGGCGAGGGTATTCGTTGAGGCTCGTCGGTGCCGAAGATGGGGACGCGGATTTAGGACCTTTGGAGACTGGATTTTCGGGATGTTCGGCTTATTGGACACTTTTTCGTTCAGAAATTAATGCGATTCGGGGGTTTAAGAAGCATGAGGTCTTTAACTTTTACGCAGCGTGTCCACTTTTCAGGTTTGACTAGTTTTGTGGAAGATCTCATACCTTTTTATTATCCGAAAAGTTTGCACAGAAAGGTACCATTATTTTCACCCTCAGATTTAATGAAATGTTTTATTTGTTTTAAAAACTATTTTAATTCTGAGGAAAATTGATCTAAATTTCTTGTCTTTTGACAGTATATTAATAATTCGTTATTCGTATTCAGAGTAATAGGATAATAATAAAAGTTGTTGCAATTAAAATTTTTAAGAATATATTATAATATACATGTATATAATATATTTTTAAGGACTATATTAAGGATGTATTAAGTTTTTCTTTCAATTTTGATAATTTACTTCTATTGCTGTGAAGGCAAATATTTTCAGAACTGAAACAAATTTAAATGTAGTCTTCGTGAACAAATTTATGAGTCACTGTATATTATTTTAGAACACCGATTCGTTCATTATAATCGATGTTTGAAAAGAACAGCAACAATTATCCTACAAATACCTAAACCAAGGTTTGTTATTTAATTTGATGACATTAAATTTCTTTTTTAGATCATAACTTTATTTTATGGT
This sequence comes from Perdita meconis, assembly GCA_030770465.2. Taxonomy (NCBI): domain Eukaryota; kingdom Metazoa; phylum Arthropoda; class Insecta; order Hymenoptera; family Andrenidae; genus Perdita; species Perdita meconis. The sequence goes on from JASKOS020000001.1 coordinate 7,332,055, forward strand.
CGAAAATCAATTAATTCCTGACGACCTTAAGCTTCCCAAAATTCTGAAACTCGATACATTGGTAATTTTTCTCTACAAGAAACAAAGTTTAAATATTACTGAAAAGAAATTAATTTTCACACCTAACAATACTTAAAACGTAATATAAATTACGTAAAAAGTCCTTCCCCAATTTTTTTCAATCAAAGCTTCATAACAAAGACCTCCTACTAAAAAGCTTCCAATTTCTCCGCGCCAAAGAACGCGTTAAAGTGTTTCCCAAAAGAAACCCGGAAGATTCGTATTTCCCGTGCTTTATAAATTTTATACATTTTATAGCCGTCCCATTATTTGGCTTCCCATTTGCCCGAACAAAGGAGGCCGCTCCTCGATCGAAGTTTTTTCCGCCTTGATTGGAAGAAAAAACGGTCTTTGCGCGGGGCACGAGGCGAGATCCTTTGTCAAAGTTTTTGTTCAACGCGAGAAGCTTCCGCGTCTTGCGCTCCGCGCCGGCAAGTATCAAGAGGGAGGAGAGGCCTTTTACCGGATTATTTCTCCATTGGGCTCGGGGCGAAAAAAATTGACTTTGATCCCCTTCTCTCCCGCCCCCTCGCCGTCCCCTTTGTACGCGGGAAAGCGAAACGACTCGTTTACGTCGCGCTATTTCCGTTTCTTGCTCTCTCGGTATCCTCGCGCGAGCGCATTATTAGCGACCCTCTTCTTCCTCTTCCTCGCCGCAAAAAGCGCGGAGGAGTTTCGACCTGAGAGGGTGGGGGAAATTAAAATCCATTTCCGTGCCAACAGGTAATGGACACGTAAAGACCGATCGTTTAGATATTGGTCTCTTCGCGGCCCCGAGGGAAACTACCCTTGGAGACCGGAAGCTTGGAGGTTGACGGATTGATGAGCCATCGATCGATCTCGAGGTGACTCTAAAAATTCCTTGGAAAATAGAGTCACAAAATTTTGCGATAGAGTTTTTATTTTGTTTTTCATTTTCTGAAAAGGTTGATTGATCACTATGCATTTCCCATTTGCCTGTTTTTTTTATTTTTCTACGTTAATTATACAGGGTGAATCTCGCGACATGATCATTTCCCGTAACCGGTAAATCATTTGCTATATAAAAAATTGTGTTCAACAAAAGTTGCATGACTTCTTCGTTGCTTTTTGTCTGAAATATTTTTTTTATGCAGCAATTAACTTATCAGGTATGAGAATTGATTATGTTGCGAAACTCACCTTGTATATAGTAGCGGCCAAAAAAATTGCAGCACTCTTTGACAACACATTTTCTGGAATTTCTGTATACAAGGTGTTCCACGTAACACTTTTCACGAGTTTTTAAGTACTTGCGATAATCTGACATAAAAATATTTTAAACAAACGTTGATCAGTTTTCGATTGGCTATACATTGCAATACAAAAATTTGGAAAACAATTGTTTTTTTATTATTGTCAAGACCATATTCATTTTTTTAAATGGCATTTCGTATTTTTGACTTGACAGTATTATAGCCCGTATCAAGACGAATTTAACGACCTAGTATACCATGACCTTCGGATGACCTTGAAGTGCTATTTTAAAAAAATGAGGTGGCCTTGACAATAATAAAAAAAAAATTTTTTCCCAACTTTTTTTATTGCAACGTATAGCCAATCGAAAACTTATCAATTTTTGTTGAAAATATTTTTTTGTCAAATTATCGCAAGTTCTTGAAAAATCGTGAAAAGTGTTACGTGGAACACCCTGTATAGGATATTGTGACATGGGCTTCCAATAGTTTTTCAAAATCTGTTTTACTGGATTCTATCAATTGGATTCTACATGAATTACGTATTTCACAAACAATTGATATAATATTCTTGTAGTGGTACAATTTCTTTGTCCATTACTGTAGTCTGTTAAATGTTTACAAGTGGGTATAGCAAGTTTCACGATTTTCCTCGGTAGTCTAGTTGCTCAAGAGCGACCATTATTTTATATTTTCGGTTCATTTTTATGCACGGAATCATCATCCGCCGCGCCGCCCCATCTAGCGCAAAAATAGAGAGCGGCGAGCTTTCAGCGCGCACTTTTCAGCAAGCACGCAGAAAAGCCCCGGTACGTAGGTCGTACGTCATTGGAGCGCGAGGGGCTAACAACCGGAGGCGATTTTCATCGAGAACAAACAAGAGCCGACCGCCCCAAGTTTGCCATCCACTACATTTTTAACGGCTCGTTCCGCCCTACTTCCTCCCCGCCCTTTCCTCAACTTTCTAATATCAATTAAGCTCCACACGCGCTCCGCGGAGCCGAACGTCGACGGCAGAAAATCCAAGTTCCATCCAGCTTCCGTCGACCGCCATCCCCGTCCTCTAATAATCATCTCCACCCCCGCGGACGAGGGGACCGGCGGGAGCGCCGCCATCTTTCGAGTTCGAAAGTTCTTTTCCTGCTGGAGATGAAGTTGTCGGGCGAAGGGAAAGAGCTCCCGCTTTTCCCGCCCGCTGCCGTTCGCTTTCCCATCCCGGTCGTCGATCCTACGCGAGTATCAAACGGGCGCGGACCTTTGTCTCCGCGTAATAAGTCTGTTCCGAGTTCGTTTTTCACCCCCGCCTCCTCTCCCCGTCGTCGCGCGACAACGCCGCGGAAATTGGAAAATTGAACGGCAATTAGCGGGACGGACGATTGCGCGCGAGTGTCGAACCCCAGAACCGAAAGGGGTAATGAAATTAATGCCGCGACGCTGCGAGTTCCTGCGATTAATCGCGACAATGCCCGGCGATACGCTGCCTCCTTCGAGGGTTGTTTCATTGCGGGGGTGGGACGATGCTCCGGGAATTCCGAGTTTCTGTTGTTGACGCTTTGTTTGGGTAGACGTTGCTCCGTAACCATTCGAGGTGATTTGTTACGTGGAGATTTTTCTGCGTTGAACTGAATGGAAATTAAATTAGAAATCCGTATTAGTGTCAGGATTAATTGAAAGCAGAATTAATTTTATAGTGTATTGCAATTAGATAGGGGATGGAATTTATAGGGGGTGTACATTTTTTTTGTCTTGGGCAAAGTGAAATTATTTTTATGAATAATTAATTGTTTTTAGGGTACATTCGGAGATTTTGAGTTTTTTATAGGAATTATTTTAGCTAATTGGCTGCATTTTCTTCTTTCTTTTTTAACCATTGACCCTTTTTAGTATCGTTTTCTTTATAGTAAAGTTTTCTTCTCAGTCAATGGACCAAAAAGATTTGTATTATTTTTATTTAAGGAAAATTCAAATGCATTTAAAAACGTAACATTTTCTTCTTGTAGAGTAATGTAAAAGAAACTTTGAATTATTTTAATATTTTTATTTTGGAGAATTCTGGGGAATCAATTAATAAGAGATCAAGGGTCTAAAACTGAATTAAAACTTCAACTAAGTGTTATCACCTAAATATTTATAGTATTTGTTATTACATGAAAGAATTTCTATGAACAAAATTGAATTATTGCAAAGAGCAGATATTGTAGGGAAAAGAATTTTGTTGAAGGTCACTCTTTTGAGATTTCAAGGTCATAGATACATTTTAAAAATGTATTCTTGTAGAGCAAAAAAGAGAAATTCAACAACCTTATTGATCATTAACATGAATTCGTTAACAGCTTCGTAGATTTTTTATACTTAGAATTACGATAATTGCATAAATATCCGTAGTTTAATCACAACGTTTCGATTGTAATTATTTAATTTCGAGATACTTGTGTCTGAAGTTAAATAAAATTGCTTGCAGATTACAGATTTATGCGAATAATTCAGACATTCAGATCTGAATGTAAAAACTAGCTGTTATTACAAGTGATAACGTAGCAAATCTGTTCTCCTAACTTCTGATTTCTTTAGATCTATTCGAAGTAATAAAGCATTAAAATGAAAATGCGTTATTAAGTGCAAGCGAAAGCTAGCATTGGGATTATTTATAACGAAAATCATGACTGTTCTCTATAAGAAATTTTAATTATTTTCAGATACAGAGATCTCCGGATCAAATAATAAAAATCTTATGATTATTAAGGTCGTTGAATTTCTGTTTTACTATTCACAAAAATATAAGAAAAATTCAGGATTCTATTGAAAAAAAAACATGAGTAACATTAAAATCTCATAAAAAATTACTGTAAATAAATTCTTTCAATTATTCACTGCAAATTACAGTGCTCTTGAAATAGTTAAATTTTGTCCTAAGAAGTTTCTTCATATAATAATAAGTGAAAATTCCTGCCAAAGTTTCCACTAAAAAACGAAGCCACTGTGGTGCAATTAAAATACTTAAAAAACATTTCCCTGTAAAGTTTCCATATTGTAGCATATAAATTGCAATAATTTTCCAGTGAAATCCCCTTTATCAGCGGGTCACACAATTACTTCAACCACTCGCAATTAGCGATCGATCGCGTTAATTTTCGTCCCGAATCCGCTGCAATCAATGACCTTAAATGGGCACAATTATTTCTTGAACCCAAAGGGGTATTGTTTAGGTACACAGTAACACTTCGTTACCATAGAAGGGTCTGGTGACGGAGCTCTCTCGATGGTTTATTAATCACCGATGCGCGGAAAATTGCATCGTGCACACGCGTGCACTCGGAGACGCACGAGCGCGTCACCTGTCACGAATATACATGTGCCTGTTTGGCCGAGCACTACACTGGCCAACTAACTGCTAGTTGACATGACCACTGTGCAAACTCCGAGCCACGCGAGGGAGCGCATTCGATGCCGCAAGACGTGCCATTGAATATTCAAAACGGTATTCGAATTTTCGGGAAAGCGCTTTATGACCGTAGGGAAATTACTTCGGAAAGTGTTTCGAGTGTATCGTAAAATTGAAACGCGATTTTCCTCGTCGAATTCGGGAGGTAAAATCGCTCGGCGAGCCGGTGGGACGCGATAACGATTAATTATTTTTAATGATGCGGTCTAATGGGTTCCGGGGGATGGGATAATGGTCGCGTCGATATCGAAAGTGAACATTCGAATCCACGGTGCATGCTTTAATTGAGGGAGTAATCATTGTGTAGAGTCTCGAGGTTGTGTAACGTTACGTAAATTGGGCGTGGACCTCTTTCGTGGATGCGACAAAATTTAGTTATTTTTGGCTGATTCGTGGATTGAGGGCAAGTAGAATTAGACACTTGTTGGTCGGACATAGCTGTTCATAAACGAGAATTCTTCAGGTTTGTTAGTTATTTTTTTTTTTTGTATCTTCCTATGAAACTATTTATAATTATTATAATATGTAGAATTAAAGTGTGATCAATTTTTCTGAAACTGATCAATTTTCTAAACTACCGATAACAATAATCATGACTAATATTCTCTCAGAATTAAACCAATGTAATAGTATATTTACATAATTATTTACCTTTCCATCCATTTATGTTACTCAGTAGTTAAAAAATAAATATGGAATTCTATTAAAAAAATGACAGAATACTTCAAGGATTAAATATCAAAATTGAAGCAGTAAACAGATCAGTTAACCAGTTTCGATCGAACTGTATCAGGATCGCCAGGATGTCAGGGTCAATTCGAGGAAATCGAATCACTGGGAAAAAGAGCCTTGGGGAGCATAAAACTGCGCGTTGGAGGTCATCGGTGAACGAGTGTCCTCGGTGGCAGAGCTTCTAATAGCCGCCTGCTGTTAGAGAAGCGGAATTCTGACTCCTGCGGAGAGCCAGCGGGATTTGTGTGCCCCAAGGATCAGGGACGCGTTGGTGATAGGTCAACAAAGGTGCGGACGTCATCCTGCCTTCAGTATCCCTCTTTAGTGTTCACAGTTTTATGACCCGAGCACAGCACGTAGAACAACGATTACCAAAACTGAAAACGAGTAAAAAATTTGGGAATGAATTTTGGAATTAAAGTTATTACTGATAATTTCTATAATTTTTTAAGGCTATTTGTGAGTGTCTTAAGTTTCTGAAATGGCATCAGAAATCGTCAACTCGACTAGACGCTCGAGGTACTTTTATCGTCTGTGAAAAATCTGTGTAAAAATGGAAATTTTTCGAAATTTTCGGTCTATGCTGTGTAACATCGATACCAACTACCATCGACCTGATAGGGGTTGTTTTCCACCGCGGCCGCGGAAAAACAAATTTCTGGCCAAAGGTCTCGCGCAAAATGGAGATTGGTCACCGAGCAGGGCTCTTCGTGACCGCTGGCTCCGATCCAGCCGACCACCGCCTATCATCAAAGGGATTATTTTTTATGTTTGAATTAAATTGCCCGAAGCGACGAGCGTTATCGACGTTGGCAGAGGTGATGATTGCCATTCTAAAAGGGAATTGGCCGACGTTTCGGCCAATTTCGAACATCGACGCGGTCCCGTCGGGGTGCGTTACGTTCGCTACCCTCGCTCCCTCTCTTTTCCATTTTCCTTTTTTTTTTTTTTTCGTTTTCATCCATCCTTCTCTGCATCGGAAACACTGCTCCCGCGTTTTGAACAGCCATGACGTGAAAATGACCTGTCCGAAACGACCATTACCGGCTAATATCGGATGTCACGATTCATTATTAAAGGGCTCTGTGTATTTCATGCGCGACCAGAGTTGAATAAAATTTCATCCCTATCCCGGTTGCGTTGATACATCAATTGAATCTGCTTTATAATCGGAGACAACGGTTTCTGTAATTTTCGTGAAATCGGGAAATATTACCGCGTTTAAAGTCAGTCTGTGTGGTGTGATTGGGAAATGGTTTTGTGGAGGGAAGATATGAAGTGGAAAGTTATTTGGAACTCACTAGAAAAGCTATTAGGAATTTGAAGATTTTTTTTTCAGTGTGGGTAACTGTATTCTGTATTTGGGAATTTAAGATAAAGGTATTTAGGGAAAAAGTTATTTTTAGGCGGATGTGAAGCTATTTAGGGAAATTAATTTCAAGTTTTGTTGGGTATTTTTAATACTTGATATTTAAGAAATGTTTCCTGAAACTTGAGACGAAAATTTTTTGAAATGTCGAATTATTAGGTGCTGGAAAAAGTTCATACGGCTCTTTTGTTAATAATGAGTTCAAATCGAAATTTTTACAAGGAAGGAATATAACAGCTTATCGATTATTGGAAAGTGTTCTAGAAGTAAATAGTGATTACCTTGATAACCCTCTAAAATAGTTCAAAATATTTGAAGCTTGTTCTAAGAATTCGCACGAACTTTTTCCGATACTTAAGAAAAACGTATTATGTTCTTACAACGCGTTAATCGTTTAGAGTTTAGAATGTAGGATCTGCTAGTGTTTAGATTTGGAATTAGATTTCGATAAGGGTCTACATTTATAGCTTAAATTTCGTGTACAAAAGAAAAAATAACTAAAGAATCTAAGGTTATTCATAGCGAGATGAAAACTTTGTTCTGTATTGTTGTGTTATTTATTAATAAAGCAATGATATGTTTCCATTTTTCTTAAGGATTGAATGACTAGACTACGGATGATTATTCAAATTCAAATTTTTAGGGGCATAGAAAAGGAAAAGTATGCTTTACCTTCCAAATATTATAAAATGTATTAGGTGTAGAAATGTATGAATTCTTTCTATTATTTGAGTAAAATAAAAATTGTACAATGAAAAAAAAAATTGTTTAAGCATTGAAATACTTAAATTGTTACTATTATCAATGACCTTACGCAATTTTTGTCGCAAACAATTTTTTATTTTATATAGGATCAAATTACTATTCTAATTGCATGAACAAATTTATCTGAAAGAACTTCATCGCTAAGATAAAGATTGCGATCTTGTTAATCTAATGAGTACAGTAACTATGATATTGTTACCTTGGATTACGAAAAATACAATTTTTTCTTAGCGAAGAAATTGCTTACGAGAAGCGTTCCTACATTGAATTATAGGGGTTGGAAGCTTAAATGTTTATAACAGTTAAAAAAAAAAAAAATGGTTGAGTTTTGGACCCAAGTCATATAGAAGTTTTTACTTTGTTTTCACGTGATCCATCACCCCTCCACATCTTTGCAATACTATCCCAAACACCCTGTATATTAAAGATTACGTGATCGGAAACAAAGTATATAATTCCGTTTAGAAAATTAATCTAGACCTGCATATCTCTTAAAATAATAAGCTAAACAAAAAAAAAAAAATACATTACAGCCAACAAATTGATCCCTTTTTACCATGTAATTTGATATAAACATTTTCTTCGTATCTTCAATAGGTTAGGAAATAACAGACTGTATACATTTTCGTGGGACACCCCGTATATCACTCTTCACTCAAAAAAATATTGAGAGTTGTTCCGAAAGCCTCCCACATCCAAAACCACAAAATCCGCGGATCTTCATAGAAAGAATCGCATAGTACAAGTCATTTCGCGCAACACGATTTCATTACTCGCATCAATCGGCGATCTACAGACGATCCTGACCTCCCAAAGATCCAGAATCCTGCGATCGCGTGGATCGAACGCGTCGTAAGTCCGTAGTACCGCGGCTTATTCACGGAGATCAGAGGAAGCCGGGCAGCAGCGTCGCAAAAACAAAAACACGTGCCCGCGGGGTCTTCTGTGTGCGTACGCAATCTCTTAACCGGATCTTTTGGGCGGGTGAATGAAGCTGAAGGCTGTTGATAGTAGGTACACACCGTGGGTCGATAGAATTCGGGCCACGGCCTCCTTGCGAGAGGCGGCGGGGCTGGTTTCCGCCGCGGGGGAAGGCGCGGGTGATCCCTGGGGGTGGCGCGAGAGGAACGGCGAGAGCGGAGAAGAGGGAGGAGAGGCGGCAGCGGTGAGACGGGGAAAGGGTGTCTATTCCCGACTGTGGCGCGGAGCGAAAAGACACGGAAAACCGACGAGGAAGCTGCCACTCGTCGAAAGGAAGGGAGAGGCTCGCGAGGGGAGTGAAAAGGAAAAGAAGGGAAAACGGTCTCAGGGTTGCGCGGGAGGGGGGCGAGGGTGGACGATCGTTCGGGGGGGAGTGGAGATCGCGGAGGGAAGAGTCTACGGAAGAGTACTACGGAGCGTCGAATGGAAAAGAGATCAGGGAGAAAAAGAAACAACGGAGAAAAAAAGGGGTGTACGCGGTAACGGTGGTGGCGAGGGTGGCCGAGGCGGCGGTGGTGGTGGAAAACAGCGTAACGGGTGGTCGGGGGAGGGAGAGGGCATCGGTATTTCGAGAGACGGACACGCGAACGAGAAGGAACCCGGGGGAGGAGAGAAAGATGAACGAAGAATCGAGCCGGTCGGAGGAACGAGGACGCACCGTCAGTTGTGGGGGGAGAGGGGGGGACGAAAAGGGGGCAGGGGGAGGCGGCAGCACGAGCCAGTAAATAGGGGGATTGGGTAGGGAAAGAGAGGAACCCCGGTGGCGAGCAGAGGAAAGAGAGCAGGGATGCTGGGGTCGCTAGGCAACCCCCATGAGCCGCTCGAGGTGCACCCTCGGTACACCCTTATTGCCTTTCCAATTTTGGTGGTTCCCATGCACCTAGCCCCCTCCGCAGGCCTGGACAACCGATACCGACTGTCAAGGCTGCATTCGGAACCCGTCCTTCGACGGAATCGATAAAATTCTGAGGTCCCTTCGATCCCGCCGGCCCAACCACTCGGCATGGGAACGCGAGCAACTCGCGGACCGAGGCTAACGAGCCCGAAGAATCGCCCGACGCGAGTTCTATACCCGCTTCTTGAATAGTTTGGATTACGTCGTTAACGGGAAAGCGTTACGTTGTTCCACCACCCTCGGACAAATCGTTATTGGTCGACTATAAATCCTAGAATCGGGTATTGATTCCTGGGGGATCCTTATTGCTTCGCTCTGGAGAGAGAACTGAAATCCTTCAATCACACGTTTTGTTACCGAGTTATTGAAGTTTTATTCAGTGTTTAGGCTCGGGACAATTATTATTAAATGTTAGGTGGGTGATTAAATTAGAATCGCCTGCGGATGTCGATCATTTATTAGTAAATGAACACTTAATTACAAAAATGAATTTTAATTATCCTTTTATGAAGCTTATGTATTAAGTACTTTATTATGTACTGTATTATGAAGCTTTATGTATGTGAATTGAAAATATACACTGTAAAATAATCTAAGGAACAGGTCTAAACAAGCATAAGACGTGTGGTTTTATATTGTGGATTTAATCGTTTTATTACTCACTATAGAATAATTAAACCAATGCAAATATACAGAGATATGACACAATATTTTCTATAAATAATATACTTGAAGCAATTTCAAGGAATTAATATACACGTAAATACAAAAATCCCTCGCTTCTCCTTGAATATTACTAATATTATAAACAATATATAGTGCTTGTTCCTTTTAATGAACCTGAGCAAGTGTACCTTTACATTTAAATAAGTTTTAATAAGAATATCTCTAAGAATAACATAGAAACATTTTTTTTTCATTAAGTTTAATAGTTTCACTTAATTAAAAAAATATTTTTCTTGTATTTCTATAGAAGTATTCTTTTTTACAATTTATTCAAATGTGAAAACACACTGATAAGTACAAGCTAATTACCCTCACCAATGTAAATTAAATGTACACGAAATTGAATAATAACATTAAAAAACAAGGAATAAAAGAGTCGCAATAAACCACTGCATCAGATATTGGAGCATTTTGAACATTATTCGAACCGTTTCCCAGCTAATAAAAGTGTCAGCCTACGGGAGTGTGCGGGGGAGGTTGGAAGAAATTGGAAAAGCGGATCGAAAAATCCCAGTGGCGTGCTTCCGTTTCCTCGGTGGACGTGGTTTCTCGGTCACACTACGTACCCGCGATCAGCGATCTCGCAGTGGCGCGGGGTTCGCGGAGCGACGGAGGGGGATGAAAAGAGAGACAGAGAGGAACCGGCGGCGTAGAGAAGGAGGGTTCCGCGCAGTCGAGTTCGTTCCGAGGGTGAAAATCCGTCGGGACGACCGGCGTCACACTGTCTAGCTCTATCGTGTGCGGGACGCCGACCTCCTGATTGGTCACGGGGGGTGATAAAATTTGGGATCAGCTGTGGAACCCCTCGACGGGATCGGCAGGAGCCGGGTAGATCCTCGCGGTCTCTGTGTGGCAAAGAAAAACACTCGAGGAAACGGCGTCTCCCGGTGTGTTTCCTCTTTCTCCGTGAAACGCATGTAAACGCCGGAAGACGCCTCCCTGACCCCTTGGGTCTCGATCCGTCCACCCTTTCTCTCTGTCTCGATGTTTCGAAACAGGTGCAAGGGACGTTCAACCCTCGACGACTCAACGCCGCGCCGCTTCGCCGGGAGAAACTCGTACGATCTGATCTCGATTCGAGGAGATCTCAACCCCTTGACTACTCCCCCTGCTCTCACCCTCTTTCGACCACTGGCTATTTTTATGTTAACGTGTCGCGGATGTCGACCGTGAATTACTCATGTTTTTCGAATTCGGTCACGAGTACGAGTTATTATTACCCAAAGAGTTTCGCGTGAAAAGGGTTGCAAAGCGGAGACGCTTTCCGCGCGAGATTTTCCGAGCGCTGGGGTCGATGGCGACGATGCAAATACTATTTTCATGGAGAATCTGTGAGAAGCGACGGGTACGAGAAGGTTCCGCGGATATTTATCGCGCGTTTCGTCGTCTCGAGTCTCTTGGGAACGACACAAAAGACCCGAGGAGAGAAAAAATGGAAGAGGCCTCCGTCGTGTTCCATATAAATTGCACGCTTAACCGTGGATTCGATTAACGGGGCTATAAGCGGCGTAAAACGACGGAGAAGGACGCGACGAGTTTTTAATGAAATTGGAGAGAGCACGGTTGGAGGAATCATCAGCGACCTGGGGATGGCCGGCTTAATTCATTAGGTTTCCATTTGTTGGAGATCCTCTCGACGCGCACGCGGAATAATTAGCGGGAGAATGGATCAAAGCGAGGCCAATAAAAATCCGCCCGGGTTGCTCGAGGCTTTCACTCTTGTGCCATTGTCGAAATTTTGGGAAAACCGGTTCGATGAAAGGGAAGCCTTGGGGCACTTCCCGTTGCCTGAAGGTTGGATAAGCTCGTCAATTTTCATTTAAACTGGAACGTGGAACTAAGCCTCCTGATTAGAAACTAAATTTATGGTTGCGAGGCTGCATCGAGCATTTTTTCATAATTTTTTCATAATGAGTTGTACATTGTAATTAAAAAACTGAGTACCTTGCAGCTAGAGGGATGTAGCTGCATGTTTACCTTCAGAAAATTATTATTCTGAATTAAAATTGAAACGAAAACAGTAAATAGTATTGTATAATTAAAACATTGTCAAAAATTCAGTTGCACTCATTTTGCTGCAAGACTTTTAATTAGAAAATAATGAATTACATTATTACATGATGGGGTTAGCAAGTAAATTTATTATTAAACTGTGAATTTTACGCATTTATAACGGTTTTATATATTCAAAAATCTACGAAACTGTTGATGGGTATTAAAATGTACACAGAAGTAAAAAAAAATATAATACAAGTTACAGTTTCTAGAAAAATAAACATCCTATTTCTTACTCATTATACTTATTCATTGTACTTCACTATTTATTTTCCATAAGTAGAGTTAATACTGTTTTTGTATATATTGACTTCAAAGCGTTGGAATTTTTAAAATAAAAAATACTAAAATATATCTGTAAAATAAATAACGATTGCAGGAAATAAACATCTACTAATTGGTAATTAATCTTGCCAAACAAATTTCTACTTAGTTCCCTTGTTACAAAAAAGAGAGACTTTATTTTTCCAACACCTGCTTTAATTATTTATGAAGAACATGATAAAATTAGTGTTAATATCTAAGTTTGTTGTCCCTTAAAGTTATATTAAAAATTCATCACCTACATTACATTAACAACATGTGATAATTGTAAAAATTGCTCCAGTCAGACAATTAAAGAAAAAAGACGTAGCAATGTTAAATATCCCCCTAAAGAAATGTTATCTGAAACATCTCAAAACATCCTGCATAGACATCACTACTAAGCTCAACTTAATATAGGTATAAACTATTAATATTCTTCGCTTCAAAACAATTACAAAAATAAACACAGCGATCCAAAAACACTTGCCACAAAAGACACGTAACTGAAACGAATTATAATAAACATTCTCTCTTAATTTGATGAAAGATATTAATTCGCAATCGAAACTAACCCTAGAAGAGAAGAAAAGGTTCTCAAAGCTCTCTGAAACTTTTTCCCAGCAGCGCACCCTCGAGTGTAATTTCTTTCATCGATACGATCCGATAAGCAGGACCACCCTGCAACGAGTAGCGGTCCAGGGTGGCCACCCCTTCGATTCCTCGCGGCAAACGGAACCGTGGCGACACGAAGGCAAAATAAGTCGGCGCAACGACAATATCAATTACCGCGTTCCAGCGTGCCGCGTCCCGCTAATTTAATTCACCGGCGGAAAACATCCCCCGAGCCCCGCCACGTGTTTCCGCGCGGTTCTGAAGGCGAGCGCGCGCGAACCTCCCTCTTTTCGCCGCCGCGCTCGGATTTAATTAAACGGCCACGGGTTTCGGGGGCCGGGAATAAGAAATAAAATGAACAGTGTTGTCGGGGAAGATGGCCGGGATCCGCGGCTAGAGACGCGGCTAGAAGAGGAAGAGTCATCGATGGCGGAGAGCGCGGAAAAAGAGGAAGCGAAAAGAAGGAAGGGTGGTCCGGGAGGGAGGGAGCGTCGGAGCCCTTTGCCCCTTTCGCGCCCATCCATCGATCGATAATGCGATCCGGCGAAGGGTGCACCGGACGAATCGCAGAAATAAGGGCTGCTCTCTCTCTTTCTCTCTCTCTCTCTAGCTCGTTTGCTTTAGCCTCGTTGCAACCCCGCGGCTCTCCGCGTTCATCTTCGCGGCTCCACCCTCACCTGAGCGAAGGTAGACGAAAGGTGTACGCCAGCCAGCCAGGCAAGGTTACTCACTTTCCCCCAATGCGTACTACCCCGTGGCTGCTGCGTGAGTATCCGCTCGCACGCGCTCTTCTTGCGTGTGCACCGGCACACCCCCACCCTCTCCGCGTGTCTGTGTGTGTGCACCCTCGGCCAGAGGGGGCTCGCTGCCTGTGGACGTAGCGCGAGAGAAGAGCGTAAAGAGCCCCGGCACACGGACGGGGCGCGCAGCGGAGATCGGTCCTGGTGCGGCCGGTGTTGGTGATGGTATCGAGGATGGTGGTGGTGGGCGCGGAGTACGGTGGTGGCGATAACCATAGAGGGGTTGCAGATCGATGGAGCAGTGACGTCACGGGGAGCGGGAAGCTGCGTCGCCATGGTGACCGCCAACGGACCCGGCAACCTCTCTCTCTCTCTCTCTCTTTCTCTCTCTCTCTCTCTCTCTCTCTCTCTCTCTCTCTCTCTCTCTCTCTCTGTGTACGGTCCGACCAGCGGGCTTGAAATTTTATTAAATTTCATTTGTGCCGTTCTTCCTGCTCCTCTTGTTTCCCCACCCCCGCCCTCCCTCGCACCCTCGCCGCTCTGTTTCTTTCCGGCCGACTCTTTTGTCCTCGTTCCGCTCTCGAACGGCCACTGTTTCCATCCCCCTCCTCACCCATCCCCGCCGCCGCGACGCGATCCTTTTATTTTCGACACTTCTCGCCGCTTTCGCGCGCGCGGACCAAGGAAAAAACCTTTCGCTCGCGTAAAAAGAACGAGGATGACGGATCGGCCGGCCGCCGGATGAGGGATCGGCTTCTGTCCGCGCTGAAAGGATTCCCCGGGAACGGAGGGGGTTGGTTTTCGAAGAAACAAGGGAAGAAAGCGTGCTCGATCCTTGATTAACTTGCCCTGGTCTTTTCGACACTTGCAGTCGGCGCTTCGGCTTTGCTGAGTGATACTCGGTGTCGGTTGAAAGACGATTTTATTGGACGAGAGGGTGGGCACCCTTGTGGATAACTTTGTAATATTTTTTGGTCTTTTTTTATTATTTGGACAGGTTTGCTTGGAAAGCGGTTCTTCTTTGTTTTCCTGATCTCTCAGTTTTGTTTGTCTTTTCTCCTTCACTTATTAAATACTGTTGACTAAAATTTGGAGTCGCACTGTGTGGACTTGGAGGAGAATTATTAACCATACGTGGACCATTATTTAGAGGGATGAAAGTACTCTGAATTTTATTGACACATAATAATTTTATCTAGATATAATAATCTTGCAAACTAAATTTTGGTAACAAGGGATGAATTATTATTATAGTAAAAATTTGATTACTGGTTTTGAGTTTTGATATTTATAATATAAAATGGTAATAATTAGTAGGCTACTGTTAAATCAAAGGCTATTATTGAAGTTCAAATGACACTCCAAGTTCTGCTGTATTCATATATCTAGTACGCTAATTAATTGAAACTCTGGATAATAGCAATCGGGGATAATTGTTATTAGGATAATCGAAGTCCTACTGTATCCAATTTTGCTGAAGCGGTTAGAATTAATTCAAAACCTAAATTTTCCTCATTCTCTTACTTTTATTACAACGAAAACCATCATATTTGACAATATTTATTTATAATTTATGGATTCAGTAAAAAGCAGGCACATTTTACACATGCAAAAATTTCTGTTTTTCTCTGCTATTATTATTCATGTAAAGTACATTCCACCCTCTCCTAATTTAACACTGCTACGATCTTCGGTCTTTTTTATCCAATCATGTATTTTATTTCAGTCAACAAATGTTTCAATACTAAGAAAATATAAAGCAATTAGTGTTACTATAAACGTTTCCTGATGCTTAACATTCTATTCAAATTTCGCAGTGCTCCTCGATAATTATGTAGTAACAATGTTCTTATAAATTCAGATTGTGATATATAAGAATATAGCAGGGTTAACTACAAAAAAGTATGATATGTTTATTTTCCATTATTTCTCTAAATTGCGAAAATTCTGTCATCGATCAGCTTTTAAAATAAATGGAATAAAATTCTCAAACTCTAAAACTCGTCGACAACAGTATCAGAGGACCTCATTATCGAGCCACTGAATAAATAAATAAGTTACCCACGATAATCTCGATTTTTCCAATAATTTTCATCCCCCTCCAAGGCACCCTTTCGCAAGCTCATTTTAGCTGAGGCAGCCTCGCGCGGAAGCAGAACGATACAAGGGATTCCGATTAGCCTTTGATCCCGTTGGTCGCCATTATTTCTCCAGATGACACGGTCCTCGAGGCCCCTAGGCACGGGGGACGTAAGAAGAGGCTGCGGGGGTAAGAGGAGGACGGAGAAAAGCGTCAGTTAATCTTCCTCCTCTTCGTTAATCTTCGAGCCGAGCGAGAAGTTCTTTTTTGGCACCCGTGGCGAGTCCTCTTTCGCCCCCTTATACCTCGTTGAATTTACGAGCGAAATGATGGAGAGGGTGTCTCCTTGTGTTTTCCATGGCGAACTCGCGGAGGAGTTCCGCCGGTTACGCGGTTCGTCCTTTTTCGTCCCTCTCGGAGGCGAGGGATGGTCGTTGATCATAATCAAGGGACTTTCCAGGAGGCATTCGTTTTAATCGGCCTCTGAAATTTCGAATATAGCCGGTGGATCCTTTTATCCCGAGCAACGAGCTACGCGGGGGGGTTGTTTTCTACTCCGGTCGAACAAAGTTCAGGGGTGAAATAAACTCCGTCTTCGCCGGGGAGAGAGAGGGTCCTCCCACGGAGATGCGAATTAATCTAAGTTTCTACGCGGCGAGTTCCCGGCGTCGATGCGGTTTCGCGCTCCGGTTTCACGCAGTTATGATCCCGCCCAAAGTTTCCGTGGGAAATCGGGGGTCTGCACCGGCCAGCATCGGCCAGGAGTCATCAATTAACCCGCGCGACGTCCACGATGACCTTTTCCCTCGACCCCCGCGACGCTCGCCTCCCTCCGATCGCTCCACCTTTTTCCTCTCATTTATCGTCGCTCTAATTACTCTCGCTGCGTCCGCGAAATCGACGAACCCGGCGATTCCCGTTCCCGTAATTAAATTCCTGGAAACGAAGGAAACAAGAAGCGCCCCTGGACGTGACGAAATTATGGCAACGGAAAAGAAAGTGAAAATCAACCACCACCCGACTGTCTGTGCTCGGTCTCATTACCACTCCGCCCCTCTCCGACTTCCATTCACCGGTGACGTCACGTTAATTAAGTTCAAAACTCTAATTTTATAACCGCGCGACGAACGGTAGAAGAGATCCGGGGAAAGTTGGCGGACCTGTTTTGTTTCTTTCGTCGTCGGCTCTCCTCTCGATTCGCTCGCAGCGAGGTCGTCGATGACTCAGAGAGATAAAACGGGCGAAAATGAAGCGTCGAGCGTCCGCCTCGAGTGATTTAAGGTAAATGTACCAATGACTAGCCACGTCCCATTACCTGGCCACTGATGACATTTTATTTTTTAACAAGCTAAACTGACATAAAATATAAGAGAGTATTTGTACCAATTTATTATTTAAACATTCAGCCTTCTAAATTAAAAATTATATCCCTAAACTTTTTGTTTAAAATATTTAAAAATATTGTTTGAAATATCGTAGTCAAATGCACCATGAATCTTCATGGATTCCTTAAGATATGGCTAAGAAATGCGTAGTACTTACTAAGGTGATAAATATCATTATACTACATTTTTTCTATATAAAAAAGGCAGTTATAAAATCTTAAGAATATTTATAATAAATAGAAAACAAAGAATTACGCATGTAAATAGTTTTTAAGTCACAAATTTATGTGGTTGTGTACTAGTACGTAATAATCTTATTTGCCCAATAACTAACCGCGACACGTGTTTCACATTTTTCTTATTTTTTAGTTTCTGCATATAGTTAATTTAGGTAAGTTAATATTTATTATAAAGAATGAAGTTAGATTTTATAGGTTTTTTGTTGTTTTACATTTATTTATTTATTTTTACTTATATATGCTACACTTAACTTCAAATTATAGAACATACAATGGGCAAGGATAGAGAAAAGCAGAAGAGAAAGAAAATAAAAAGGCAATAGCTGAAGAAAGGAAAAAGTTGGACGAAGAGATCAAACGACTGACAACTATGAAAAAAGCATTAGAAAAAAAATTGATTAATAATAAAAATATATCATTTATTACACAGTAAAACCTTGTTTCACGATTTTACTTTTTAACCTTTTAATGGCCTCTTTATTAAGTATATTCATACTTTTTAACTTTTCTAATGCTTTCGATTTAGTTTATTTCTTATTTTCACTTTACAAAATAAAATTTCGTTCGCTAACATTATTTTTAATACTCTGTCAAAGTCATGGTCATTTATTGGGACCTCGAAATTTGGACACTGAGACAATCGCGTTTGGCTGGCCAGGTATTGGTACATCACGTCTCCTTACATTTTTAATTAATTTGTGTTTAATATCGTTAAAAATAATCGTTTCTTTTGCACTTATTTAATGTAAAATGTAATACCCTTCAAAATGCAATGTCTTTTTTTACTTTAAAGTTAATTTTATGTCTTAAATTTAAGATATTTGTTCTCCTTGTTCTTAGACGTCCAGTTATTGGTACATTTACCTTACATCCGTCGCGCGGCATAAAACGAGAAATGATCGGGTCCGATTGAATCTGCTCGGCGTTTTTCCGCGCGTCGCGGCAAGATGCGAGCCCGCGGACGTCGCGACGTCGCGATTCATCCGGTTCGACGTGTTCCGTAGGACGCGAGAGGAGTGGAACGACGCCGGACGATCTCGCGGGGACGTCGCGACGAATTTGAATAAACCACGAGTCGGAGTTTATTCTGCGAGACGGGGCCGACTGACGCGACGTGTACAAAAATAATTACACGCGAGGGGAGATGATATTTCAGGATGACGAGGCTGTCGATCGATCGAACCCCGCGATGTGAACGACCCAGACTCGCCACGCGGGTAGGGAAATATTTTTTTCGACCGGCGACGCGTCGTACCCGGCGATCCCGTCGATCCAGTTAATTCGGGATCCGTCTGGATCGATTCTGAACGCGAGGAGACTTCTTCCGGCGCTTAGGGACGACACTGGCGGGATCGTTGATCGTTGATCATCGCTGGATGCGTCGATGCTATCCGAATTCGACTGATCGAACCGCATCGACCCGCCCCGCGCCAGCTGCCGGGGAAAGAATGCTCTCCCCAATGTCGGCTGGCTTGATATTCCACAACTGTTCGAGGAAAGCTGTGAGAATGTTTCGGGCTCGGCAGGATGTTGATGGATTGGATAGAATGAATATCCTTTTGTGGAAAGAGAGGGACATGATTTTGGGTGGAATTTTTAGATGAAATATGAGGTTTGTGGCTTTGCGACTGTGTTGAGGGTTTTTTTATTCAGGAGATCTTCGGTTATTAGAACAAACATCAGGTGAATATTCAGCTGAAAATTAGTGATTTCGAAGCTAAAAGAATGTGGAACTCGTAAACTTTTATGCAATATGTGTTTCTTTCATTTATTTCTTTCAGTGCATCTATAATGTGTCAAGTTTGGGGGATGAAAATTATCGTTCTGCTATTTTAAATTTCAAATAGTATGAACATTTTAGTTTTCCTAATTTTTGGCTAAACAGACAATTAAAAGGAAAATCCCTTCCCTATTTTCGAAACTTCCCTTTTTTCCCAATAATATTAAAAATAGCGGAATCTCATTTTTATTTTCCATTCAATTTCTAATTTATAACAGTAATAATAATAATTTTATTTTACGGGCATTAGTCCACTTTTGTACACGAGTTTAAAATTATTAAAAAAATACTTAAAAATAAACAGTATCATAATTATAATGTTGATTGCCGAAAAGGTTTACGCAAAAGGCACTTGATCGAAGAAGTGCTAACAACAAAAAAGTCGAAGAAGTTGGCAAAACAGTTTGCAGAAATTTGTATATGATAGAACGGATCCCTAGAGTCACATTTTGAGCGTACATGTGTATTGACCATATCAAGCAACGCAGAGCAATCAATATCACCACATAAAACATTTTTAAGACAAAAAACAAGTTTTTGTAAAAAACACTCTTTTTTTTATATGTTATTATTTTTATTGGAGAGTGTGTACTGTATTAGTACAAAGAGAGAATATTGAAGAAAGTTGTATATCTTTAATAATTAATTTCACGAAAACATAGAAAAAGTGCTATCTGCAACAATCTGAGGTTGTTTCGCACATCTTCTCAACATCTGAAAAAAATGTAGTTAAGTGAAATTAGTTT
Source organism: Perdita meconis (assembly GCA_030770465.2). Classification (NCBI taxonomy): domain Eukaryota; kingdom Metazoa; phylum Arthropoda; class Insecta; order Hymenoptera; family Andrenidae; genus Perdita; species Perdita meconis. The sequence goes on from JASKOS020000001.1 coordinate 7,352,182, forward strand.
CAAACTTCCAGCTTTGCAGCGTTTAATTCATCAAAGTTGAGGTAACTAATTTATGTTGCAGGATTCCTCTATTTTCTTCTCGGTTCAATTTTCTTTGTTGCGGTCCATCCCAACCAACTGCTCGGCTCCCATTTTCATTAATTTCAATCAAGTTTATTCTCCATTTTGTCTTCTGCTCCACGGTCTAGAAGCCTTCTATTTTCCCTCCCCTGCAATATTCATCACATTGTGTCAAATTTGAAACAAAGAAAATCCCTTTCCCACTTTATTGATCTCCCCAAGTCTCTCCCCAGCGATTATCTTAAACCCCCATTACCCAATTTCTAAATATATTACCAGAGAATACTCCCAGTCCCAGTCACCCCCAAGAAACTCGATCTCGGCTCGCAACACTCATACGGGGCAAGGCGTCGAAAAAAACAAAAGAACGGGTTAACAAAGTGAGTCGGGCTCGAAACGTGGAAATCGTCGGGGGTCGTGATAACGGCGAAGCAAGAACACAGCGCCCCGACGAGTCCCGAAACCGGGAGGTTTTCTTCCTCCCGTCATTAAAAGCCCTAATTAACCGCGGCCGGCGGGTGCAAGCGAGTCGGCGATTGTTTTCGAGAATGACCCACCGAAAACGGCGCGATAATTTTTGCGATCGCTGTACCGGGAGTCCGCGCCGGACGGAAACAGGGTGGCCGTAGAGGGAGAGCCGCGAGGGGTGTGAGTACGCCCGAAAGGGGAGAGCGTACGCGGCGGATGAAGAAGGGGTGGGCGAAGGGTGGGATAGAACGAGAGAGGAACGTCGGCGGGGAAAAAGCTTCGGGGAGTCGGACGAAGAGGGAGAACGTGGGGTGGCTGGTCGGTGGGGGTGGCCGGGTGTCGAGGGGGTGTGTTTGGTCCGGGAACTCACGGTGATGCTGTATTGATCCGAGTGCACGAGCAGAGCTAAAGTAAGCCGAGGCTGGCAGAGCGTTGCCTTGGCAACCTCCTCTCCCTCATCCCTCAGGACTTTCCACCGGCGAACCAACCCCTCGCACCGAAAACCACCCCCGTACGAACCTGCCGTTTCTCTGCTTCTCTCTCTCTCTCTCTCTCTCTCTCTCTCTCTCTCTCTCTCTCTCTCTCTCTCTTCTCTCTATGCCGGGTTCCGTTCGTCTACCTTTCTCTGTCCTCGCCAGGTCGAGCTATAGGTGTTAAACGAAACTCTTTCTCTCTCTTCTCCCCGCGCAACCCCTCGCGGAACCACCCCGGGATCTCGCGCGGGGTTCTGCGTTCTACGTGGGCGTACGCGAGAGATCCTTTTTCCACTCGCGCGCACGTAGAATCGCTCCTTCCGGGGTCTTCGACACGTAGTTTTTCCTTTTGCCTTCACGGAAATAATCTCGTCTACCTAAGGCCACCCCCTCACCGCCGCCCCATTCGCTTCTTGCTGTTTGTTGTTGCCTCCGCGAATCCCCTGTCCGAGGACCGTGGAATCGGGGTATAATTGCCGGGGTAGGTGTTATGTAAGTCTGTGGACCGGTCGTTGGTTCTTCACGCGTGATTGCCTCGACTCGGGGAGAGAACGATAGGACACTGGGAAACGTGGAAGCTCGACGTGAAAATTCACCGTGGAAGCTCAATGAGAGAATCGAAACCGCGGATCTATCGATTATCTTTCTAGCTTTAAGACTTCTGAGCGATCGACGATGCGCAACTTGTAAAGAATGCATTTAGTTATTTCTTTTCTTTTTTTTTTTCTTCTCCTTTATTATAATTATAAAATTACATTATTGCATATATAATATTATACGTGTATATATTATATAATTATCTAATTATCATTTTTTATTTTTTCTTTTATACTTATGCTTATTTTTATACTTATATTGTATAGACCATTGTATATTATATTGTATAGTCACTTATGTAACAAAGGGTTCATCCCGTAGATTATATGAATAAATAATAATAATAAAAAAATAATTATCCGAGTCTCTGAAACTCAGAAATCGGAGTATTTAATTATTGCGAGGCGGAGGAGAATCGTAATCATTGTAGTTTGCAGTTTCGTCGCTCGATACGACGGAATCGAAGCACCGCGTCGCGTCGGAAGGTGGTTAGATATTATTGGACATCGAGATAAATGCCCGCCACTTTCCGACCGTCCCGAAATTCGAGACGCCGTCGAGCGTCGTTTCCCGGAGGGCGCTCGACCCAGAAAGATTCTGTATTTATTTTGCCACGCGAAATTTATCGAGTGCCAGGACATAAATTCTGCCGTCGTTGCAACCCTTCCGAATTTATGGGGAAACAATGCAAACCGCGGAAATCTTAATTTCGCTATTCCCGACAGCTTCTTCTTTTTCCCCCGCGGATGTCTGGTAAACTCGGTGGAAGTTCGGCGCGGGGTGCGACTTCTTAAACAATTCCAGTCTCCTCTGTATCACGGCGCCCGTTTCTGTGCCAAAGATTCGGCCACTTCGGGGTGCAGGAGGGGTTGGAAGTCTGCAACGTTATGCCGGATTGCGTACAGTAAACACTTCGGGCAGAAGTAAAACCAGCCCCTTCTTTCCCCCGGGCCGCTACTTCGAAAGGGACGGGGATCGCATGATTCAAACGCGGGGGATATCGCCGGGGCTCGATACTCCGGCGAACGTTGCTCTCGAAGGAATATTAAGTTCATAAAGATTCGAAAGAGAATTCATTCGATTTTTTTAAGGGTACCAAGGAACGCGAGTTACGCCCGAATTTCCCACTCCGGCGAATATAGACTCCATTTACACAAGAAGATCCCCAGTTTCGTGGATCTGCTTTGCATTATGGTCCGCTGCCAAGTGTGACGTCGGATCGGCTCCGATACTTTAAAATTCCGAATGCATTTCCGTCGAGAAGGTCCCTTTCATTACCGCGCAGAGAATCGCGTTGATTTTTCGCAGGCCGATTTCAATATCCCCTCAGGAGGCGGTTAAACAATAATCCATCAGCGGTCCAAAACCAGCGGGCTATAAGGACAATAAAATACGCGAGCGCATCGATTTCCGATGTTATTTTTAACGTCGAGGTGCGCAGGGGATGATTTTCAGGGGGTGGCGCGCGAAAAAATCCCGGGAAAGAACGAAAATCCTCCCCGTTCGGCGCGCGGCTGCACTCCGCGCTCTCCGGGCATTAATTAAAACGAAAACAAGACGAGGGCGAATCGAGGGGGGGTGGGGAATATTTTCGTCGGTGCGAAAAATTCCCATTGTTCACGGCGCAAAGGCCACCGATACAGAGTTTTCGTCGAAACGTGCTCGTTGCGAGTGACAACTCCCCGTGCGCGGCGTGCGCACGACAGATGCAGCGGACAATATGGCAGGACGATGCCGCCGCGTCGTCGACCGGTCGGTTTTGATTTCGCCCCCGTTATTATGCCCACGGTCAGGTATAACGCGCGGGATGGAACGTGTCAGCCCCCGTCGATCCGTCGTTATTTCGTACTCCATCGCCCCGTTCGCAAAATTGATCCGCAACGTTACGCGCGGAGCGTGCTCGTCGATGCACTCCGCGCTGCATTTCCGCCCACCGACCAACCTTCCCCCCCCCCCCCGATACCATTTATGAAATTTTCTGCAGCTCTTCTTTCCTTCCACCCTTTCGTCCCTCCTCGGCTTTCGATACCCCAGTCATCGACGACGAAATCGGGAGATGCATCTCTGCCTCAGACCTGATTGAGAGGAATGGGGGAACTTCTTTTCATGGGGGATGAGCGATAAGATGGGGTGGATTTTCTCGATGATGTTTCGAGCTGGATATATTCTGCATTTTGGGTCGATGTTCTCTGGGATAATAATGAGGCTATTTTGGTTAATTACGGTAAAAAATCCGATTACTGTCACTTTAGGGTTGATTCTGATATTATAGTGCAGCTTTTGTGTTTATTCATCGAAAGTACAAATTTTTATAGTTATTTAATATTGTTTAACCCTGCTACGTTTCTCTTGAAAGTTTAAATTTATGAGAACAGTAATTATTACCTCACAATTACTAATATATATAATAAAATGTGAAACAGCGACAAAAATTTAGTGTAACACTAATTTATTTACTTTTTTGTTTAACTGAAACATTTATTGAATAATACAAAGTACAATCAGTGGGTCAAAAAAAAGACTCAAAGACCCAAAGACTCAAACAAATATCTAATTGATGAGAAAAGGTTTTGTCATTTTTGGAATCTCTACTTTCGTTTTATAAATTCGTTAATTAAAAACATATTTTTTGGAAGTTACTGCCACCCTTTGTAGTAAGTGTTTTCTTTGAAATATTATTGTTATTTGATTGTGTTAATAGATTAAATGTGATGTTATATGTTATTCTACATTGAGTATTCCGGAGTCTTTCATGCCTCGGTCTAGTAAATTTAAAAAGTGTGTTTCCTCACTTTATATATTTGCAACAATAATATAGATAAACGAACTGTTGCCTAAATCTTTTACACCAATCTTAATTTAGAAGGTTTATGGATGCTGTATGAATTTTTTCGAACTTTTTCAAAGGTTTTTATCTACTTAAAAACGTATCGCATGTATTGTAGTGTTCTCTTCAGTTTCTTATTTCTTCTTCGTTAACAAAGAAGGGAGTTTTATAAAAATGAACAGTTAAACAATTTTATTTTTAATTTAAACATTATATATTATGGTTTCACTTGTATGCTCAATTTGTTTTAAAGTAATTTAACAAGCTTTCTTTGGTATTTCAAGTAGAATAGTTCAGGGTGACAGTAATTTAGTAAGTGACAGAAAATCAGTCTTTTATCCTCCTACTAATGTACGATTTTTTTTTATAGAGTTATTTTATAGATTCTGCATGTGGATTTATAAATTGAAAGTGGTTATATATGGCTGTCAAAAGAGGATTAAGGTATTGATAGATTGCTGCAGATGTATTTGCTCGATGTAAATAAATTATTTTACTTCCGCTTTGTTTAAAGGGATTTAATATCAAGTCATTTTATCAGTAATATCTATACAGACTATTTTACTTTGCAAGTAAAATGATTGACAGTTATATTTAACTCATCGCAAACCTCGTGGAATGAATACAATGAATGCAAAAGTGTTGTAAACTCCTATTTTATTTGGTCCTGTCATCATAAAAATATGAAGCAAAGTGCATTTTTATTCAAATTCTATATTTCTGATTGAATAATATTTATGATAAAATTAGTTCCACAAAGTTTAGGATATAATTTTTATTCACCTGATTCACGGAGGGTTAATTACTGGTTTATAAATTATTATGTTCTGCGATCACCTTCTATTATTCAAATAATTTTCGCGGTTCTCATCTGGAACATCCCAAAATTTTAAAATCAGAATCAAAACAAACATTTGCACGAAGTAATGGGATACCTCTTCCGAAATTAAATAAGCTTCCCGTAAAAATTAAAAAAAAAAATCCCTTGTAAGTCCCTATTCAAAAAAATAAGATTTAACACACGACTGCCACATTCTGCTTCTCAATGCTCAATTTTCGTAGGCATCAATCTTGCCTGAAACTTCTAAAATTTGCAGGATAGTTTATCTACTGTAAATGTATTAAGAAAATGGCAGCCAACGTGCTAATTAGACAGTCCTTAAGCCCTGAGGTGAGGGATCCTCTTAAGCTAAATTGACTTCACTGAAGTATTACCTTATCTCGAGAACTTCAACGATTCATAGACACATACAAGGTGTCTCAAAATTAATCCCCCTAGACTAAGCCACGGAACACAAATTATAAACCAGCCTCGAACCCACAGTTCCTAAAAAGGAGACTCAAGAATTCGAAAAGCAATTCAAACTGACGCGAATAATTTCGCGAAGCCCACATTAATCATCATAAATACCCGAGCGTAGCCAAGAAACCGTCGCAACTCGAGAACAAGCATCCCCGCCGGAAACTTTCTCGCTATCTTATCAAGTAAAATCGCTGTTAAAACCGAGGGACTGCCAAAAACGTCGTTCCGCGGTTAATGCCACGAAACGAAGCCACCCCAGGGAGAAGCGCGTCCGAGTCACGGAAGGGCGACAAACGGTGTTGCACCGTTACAGCGGGGACCCTTCCCGCCCCATCTGGGCATCGACCTATCCAGATGGTAAGAAGCAGATGCAGCATCCCTTCAGGAACTTTGTCCAGCCAACGCCAGGGTCCGCCAGCCGTTGGTCCACGCCAGCATCCCTCTCGACCCCGACACATCCTGTCGGAGCCGGCTGGAACTACATCTAAGGGTTGCTCGGGATGCACCCTCTGCGCAGGCCGTCCGCGAGGGACAGACGCGTGCGTGTTTCGCTCGTCGGTGTCCTTTCGGTTGCGCGATAATTTCATTAGGGCGCGATCGTGCATCGGCTCGTGCGATGACAAAAAAAGGCGGCGACTCGAATGCTCGGTGCGACGCGCGATCGGGTTGAGCGATCGGGGTGAAGAGAGAAGCCCGAGGGTTGAAGAACATGGACGAATGGCACCGTCGAATCGCTCGCGCGAACATGGCTGTGATTAGCGTCCGCCCTCGTAAACAGTGATTTATTTACGTCGATCGGGATCGGAAGGACACCGGCGCAGGTGGGAGAGATCGATCAAATAGAAATAGTCGCGGCGATTGTATCGCGGTCGGAGTTGAAAGCCGAGGGAGGATCTCGTTGGAGGGATGGCAAGTTACGCGGTGCGCAAAAAATTTTGCTGATCCTCGCTGCGTTCGCAGGATCCTGCGCCGTGCATGACAGGCGGCCGAAAGAAATTTTTGGGTAAGTGTCGCGGTCGCTATCGATTATTGTCTGTGAAGGATGACAGAATTTTTTTTTTTTATGCTTCGCGAAGTTACCTTCGGAGGGCTCGCGGAAGTGGGAAGCGAAGAGGGAAGCGGACACTCGAGATTTGAAAGGGAATCGCTTGAGACATGAGGTCCTACGACGGGGAGAGCAGCTCCACCGAGGATGACGACAGGAGAGAGGGACTTCCGGAGGCGCATTTGCAGCAAGGATCCTGGCAGCGGTCCGCCTCGCATCCCACATGGGCTTGGGAACATCGCGCCTCTGTGGGTATCAATATTTATTGGATTAAGTGTCATTCATAATTATTTTGAATTTGAAATACAGTAGAACCTCGGTTATCCGGATTAATAATAACGTTGAGACGGAAGCACACTTTTGATGGAGAATTTTTATTATTTTTAACCCTTAGTAGGCGAATGTTTGGTAAAAATTCACCCGGCATCTACCTGCCACTGTGACTGTTATTTATTGTCTGCTGTCTGATGGTTAATAAACCTTTATTAATCTTTTATGGCACCATGTTACTTGTGAGTTACACACCTAATTATTACATTTTTGATAAACTATTCAGGATATTTTATGCGTTGCTATATTAATTCAAAATGCAACTCAAATATTGCTGTCTGTTGTGATATTCCAGTTGGCAACTACAATATTTACACAGCAGTGCTGGGTACAATTCAAATAAAAAGTATTGGAAATAGTAATTACAATACTTTTCTTCAAATAAAGTAGTATTTCAGCATTTATTTTATTTCTTAGTTCTACATAGAAGAATTTTACTATTTATTACACATGTATAGGAACTATTAATTGAAGTAATATTTGCTGTGCGATATTTTAGAAATAATTATTTGAAATAATAATTTTCGTAGAATGTATTACGAATAAATATTTGAAATAATATTGTTTTAAGGATATATGAAAATTAATTATTTCAACTAGTATTTCATAGTATTTTACTTACATCTTTCTCTTACTCTGTAATGTATAAGCATAGTTATGAATGTCTAGATATATCCATAGCTTATTTCGGAGAAAGGTAGTGCTGAAGTTTCATTCCACTAATAATAGCAGAAATATTTATTTCAAGTAACTATTTTAAGTTCGTGCTGCGAAACACATAATTGAAATACATATTTCATATACTTGAGAGATTAAATAAATATTTCAAATAGTATTTCCACTAATACAAAAATAAATAGATATTTCAAATTATTCAAAATAACATAGTTTTGAAAATAATCTCTGAAAATATTTTTATTTTTTATTTCAAATACTATTTTACCCAGCCCTGTTACACAGTACGATTTTGTTATTAATTTTCATTCAATAATTAATGTTTGTAATTTCGTTATTGCAAATTTTTGTTTTCTTTAACAAAAAATCGAAGAGTAATAGTACAACAATACCAATTTTAAAGAAAATTGGTATTCAACCAGGTATTACAGAAAATCTGGAAAAGATTCGCAGAACTTAATGAATGACCTAATTACCTACTTCTTTGCTAAATGATTGCAAAACTTTTCTTACCACGAACCAAACTACAAACAATTTTTCTTTGCTCAAACAAATCTACCTTCTTCTCGAGTAGCTCTATTACAAAATATCTGAAATCTAAATAAGGAATAACTAACCGAAAAAGATTCCAAGTACTCTAATCAGAAGTATAATTAACATGCTTGCCTTTGCAGCACCCTCTGCCACCCCAATCGACGGCATCGCTGGAATCCATGTACTCGGTGCCAGGAGCGTCCCATCCAAGTGTTTCAGCCCCTCCAGCTGGCTACTCCTCGGAGCACCCCCAAAGTGCACCTGGAAGAAGGACTCCCTTGGGTGCAGTTGGCCTCGGTGGCTTCTATTTCCAACAGCAGCCGCAGCCGCACGCTTCCTCGAGCGCCCTATCCGACGAGAACCGACCTGATCATGAAAGGTGCGATTAATAATCACATTTTCTTGCGAACCGATGAACCTTCAACGTTTTCCCTGGAGGCGGTAACACTTAAACATCGTGGATGTTATTATTTGCAGACCCGGGGCATCGAGGCTGAACTGTCCGCCGAAGTCGAAATCCACGAGGCAAGGGAAGAGCATGCGGTTGAATATAAACGCGAGGGAACGCAGGAGGATGCATGATTTGAATGACGCTCTTGACGAACTTCGGTCTGTCATTCCATACGCTCATAGTCCGTCCGTGAGGAAATTGTCGAAGATCGCCACGCTTCTTCTGGCGAAGAATTACATCCTCATGCAAGGTATTTGTGATGTAGATTGACGAGAGTGAAAAGGGGACAGAACTGGGGTTCGAATCTCATTTTTGAGTTCTTGAAACTCGAATCGGGAATTTTGTAAGATTTCGAGGCTTTTGAAATTTTTAAAGCCCGAAAATTGAAGTGCTGTTTTTGTGTTGTAACAAGACTATTTCGTTTTAAAGATTAAAGTCAGCAAAATTTTTGCATAAATCTTTATTGGCCGTAATCTAATATAATACAAAACTAGTAGGTTTCGATTAGCGTAAGGAATGAATCCCAGAAAGTGACTGTATGAAAAGAAATATATAATAATTTTTATTCTGTATTTCTTTTAAAATCAGACCGCTTCTAATAGATACAGTGACTCACAGATTCGTTCCAATTTATGTCATTCCAGCTTCCATGGTTAATAGTTTCTCAGTTTCAATCACTTTTATACTGCACAAGCATATACCTATGTTTTTAAAATTTCAAGAAACATACTTCTTGTGAAAAAATGTATGAGTCACTGTATATAAAATCTTTAAATAAAGTGATGTGTATGTAGGACTTGTTACTCGCACCAATTGGGGCCTAAAGTATAACAATATATAAAAATATCAAGAATCTTACATTTCAACTCTTTCTGGGTCTAATTTACTTCTTTCTTCACCAACTGGATACAATTCTTCTACTTAGTTATTTTTGCTTTATAACCCGGATTGCGAGAGTTTCGAATCGCGAAACAAATGCAGAGTTTCGAATTCAAGAGTATTGAAACTTTCTTGGCTTTCGAGGTTTCGAAGTGTTGAGGAACTCATCCCTAAAGGAAACTTCTAGGTTCCTTGATTTCGCCAATAATATCAATTGACAGCTGAAATATTCTATTGATAAAGTCAAGCGAGAGTTAAGCTCAAAGGTAGTTCTACTTTTCAGGAGAAAAAAACCTCCATGCTTTGTATCACTTTAGTATCTTTGGATTATAGATTCTCCTTCACCAGACATTAACTGTGTACCTACAACGGCTTCTGTAATTGATTTCGACTTAAGTTGATGATTATAGCTTCTTTTACGACCAAAATTAGGCTGCGTTTAGACGTCTAGGATAATGGTCCCTATTAATGTGCCTGAACCTATTAGTGTGCCCTTACATTTAAATAAGTTATAAAAAAGGAATCCCTTTAGAAATGAAAGAAAAATATTTTTTTTCATTAAGTTTAATACCTTTGACTTTATTTAAAAAAATGTTTTTCTTTTATTTCTTAGAGATATTTTTTTTTACAATTTATATTAGTATAGAGGCACACTAATAGGTACAGGCACATTAATAGGGACCATTACCCTATAATATACACAAAGCTCCCCATGCCATGCTTGTCCTTCCCAGTTGAAGGATCCCTGTGATCTGTAAATTTCTTCCACAAATCAAATTCGATGCTCCGAAACTCGTGTCGCGTTACCATTAGTGAACTTCCCAGTATTTTCAATAGTTTAATTTATAAATCTACCGTGAATTGAACTTTCAATCCTTTCTTAACGAATCCTTGCACTCAGGAAACGCCCTGGAGGAGCTGAGAAGAGTGATAGCGGTGCTGCAGTCGCCACACGCCCACACCACAGCCTTGCCGCCCACGCCGGTCTCCTACGACCTCCTGCACGGGTTCCCGGGCAAACTGTTCCAAGGTGTTCAGGACATGCCAGGACTCCCCGCGACCGATCATCAGAGCGTCACGGCGGGAGGGCCGCCGACAGACGGCGCTGTGACCAGCGGAGAATCGAATTAAGGGACACCGAGCCTTTTCTTCGGTTGATCAAAGATTTCGAGAATCAAAATCGGGGATGGGAGGGATTCCTTATCGAGGCTATAACGCTACACGATAGAACGAAAACGAAGGAAAGTAATATTATATAGGAGAGAGTGTACGGGAGATTGATATTCCAAAGATTTTAACATAACCTAGATTAGGAGGAGGTTGTTAGTTCGTAAGTGTCGAACTTGTTGACGAACCAGAGAGGTGCGGAGGGGAGGATTAACATGTTCGATAAATAATGAGTCAATACGCGATTTCGCGCTCCTACGATGAAAGTTTATGAAAGTATTAACGATTAAAGATAAAGTTAAACGATCTACTGATACAGCAATAAGGTGACAGCGCGTTTCTGTCTCTGGTGTGCGGTTGATTCCTTTGGAACTCGAAGGTTTCTAAGATGTTCACTCTTTTTTTTTTATTTGTAATACGAATTGCCAGAGAGAGAAACGACGCAAGGATGAGGAATGAACTTTCCAAGTCCCGTCCGGCAACGCGATAGTCAATATAGCATGTGATACATGTCGAGATATTATATATATATGATATATTCTAGTCATACAGATCTTAAATATTCATATACATAATATATATATAGATTATATATATATATATTTAATAATTCGAAGTGAGCCATCGATGATTGTATAACTTATTTATATACATAACGCGTTTATTAAGAGTTTACTACGACGTGCCACGGATTTGTCCGCGTTTTCTTCGTTCGAATAGGAGGATACAGTTGTCGAAGGACGAGGTTCCATGAAATTGATTAGATCGATAAAATCGAACTTTGCTCCAGGAACCCTCGCCCTTCGACGCAACTCCACGAAGGGACACCGTTCCGGCAAGCAATAACGACTCTTATTTCTATGGGATTTCTAAAGGCGGCGGTGGTTAAATAACAATAACAGACGGGAATGTTTGTTGTAGAGTGTAGACATCACTGTTTAGTGCTCGAATAAAATCTATTTAAGAAACTCACGGACCGAACGGAAGCTCTGAGAGAAAATTACAATTGTATCCATATTTGTTTATACATTCTGAGCCCTTATCGGTTCTCATACGAGCAAAGTGTAAACATAGTGTTAAATAATTGATATTCCTTCAGAGCATTCGCGCTGCACAATTTTAACGCCGATAAAGCTTCTCTTAATTACATATAATAATGTTTCACTATTACCGAGCGTATCGCACGGAACTTTCGATTTCTTTGCGAAAAAGCTCGTTGTTTGTTCCCTTGCAACGAGGTGCGAGTTTGTCAGAAAAGTCTTATGCCTCTTGCACCTAATCAACGAAGATCTCAAAAGCGTGAATCCACGGAAATTTTGTAAGCCATTGAAGTTCGTAGAGTCCAATGCAATCGCTTTCATATTACCGCCATAATTCTCGAAGCGGATCGAATCAGAGCGATCAATCGTCCACATCGAGGACGCAGTCATCGTCAAGTATGAAATAGTTCCGTGCTTGCGAATCACTTGCGCGATCGTGCCACTGTTCTGGGTTTCCCCTTTATAAAAAGCGTACCAATTTCTAAAACAAAAAGTTAACAATTTCCATTCGAATTAGCTCGTCGCACCGATCAGTGGCGCCATCGCGGCGACCGCGCGACGAACCACCGATTCGATTTCCCCTCTGCGGGAATTCCCTCTCCTCGTTCCCGAATCGGTTGGAAATTCACCTGGAAACCCGAATCCGCGGGCAGAAGGCCTCGCAAAGGACAGGGCACGATCCCCGTCGCCGTTCCATCCATCGAACGGGCGGGTCGGGGGGATTCGAGCGGTAAAACTCGTTTTCCCCCGGACTCGGCGGCGCTTCGGCGTTCGACCAGTGGCGCCATCATGGCCGCCGCACGGACGGAGCATTCACTCGATCGTCTTCCGTCCTGCTGGGAGGACCTTACGCCGTTTGTGCCTGATTCTCGACGGGGTTTGTTGTGTGCGTGCCTCGTCGGTGGCTTCAAGATGGCCAGGCAGACTGCTGCTACGCGCCATGGTGTGATCGTTTGACTTGACGGTGATTTTTCGTGACCCGTACGCGAAACAGTTTCGTGGCGAGAAGTTGGTTGAGCGACAGGACAACGACAACGACGTGCCTCGACCGGCTGGTATCTCGGGGCAACTTGGAAATGTGACGATCGACTGGAAACCGGTAAGTTGTGCCGTATCCGCGCGTATCTTCTGTCCGCTGGCACGAAACGGTCATCGGGTTTCTCCGCTCCGTTTGGTTTCCCAGTGGGGAAGGACCCACGCGAGGAGAAAGCGGCAGGGGGAAGAGAGAGAGAGAGAGGGAGCGAGAGAGAATAGAGAGAGAGAAGGCAGGGGTTAACCTGTGACAGGCCAGGCTGCACGCCAGACGGTGACGAAGATTCCTTTATCGTCGAGTACGCCGTAGCGCGATAAAACCGCCTGGCCCCCAGACTGTTTTTCGCGTCGAGCCTCGTTGATAGGTTATGATGTCATAATCATGTCGACGAGTCGCATACTCTCTTTGTCTCGATAGCGATCCTCGCATCGTCGCGTACGTTCGTTAACCTTGTCTTCTTCCGCGCGGTGGGGAAAATAGAACGAGAACCGAGAGAAGGCAGGGCCGATCACGAGGAAATAGAAATTCGTCGCGCAGCTCCGACGCGGAGGGATTCCTCCGATGCAGCGTATTACCGTTCACGCCGTGAAATATTTTTCGCCTCCGCGAGTGGGAGAACTAACCTTACCTCGCTCGATTGGCTCGAAAGACGCACGTCGCTATTGGTAGTCCTTTCTACGTGCCTGACGCGCAAAAGGTACCTGCGTTCTCGGTCAAACTTCCGTCGTTTTTTTACTCCGAAACTTTCCTCTACCTTCTTTCTCCCTTTTTCTTGCTATTTCGCGCGGCGAATTCCCTTCGCGAAGGGCGCGCGCCTCGAAACGCTCGACGCCAAAAATATCGATGCGTGTAAATATGTGGAAGGACGAGGCCCACGATTGGTCCATTTAAATCGTGCGTGCCACGGTGTCGGGAAGAGTGGATCGGAGCTCAGAGAAAAGTGCAGATTCCTACACGCGACGGATAAATATTTATTCGCGCGAGCAGCTTCAGTGCGCCGAGCTTAGCTCGTGCACTGATCATTGGCCGGCCTGTGCTTATTTGTCTGTTGACGTCAATTAAGGTCGAAACACCTTGAAACGTTTGTTTCATTGCATCGTGATATGCTCCTCGATGAAGGATTAACCGCGATAGAGCGAGGAACGCGTTGTTGGTAATAAACCATGCACGAATGGTACTCGGATGGCTTCTGAGGTAAATAATGTTTCAAAGCTGTTCCTTGTGTTGCGACTGCATGTATATTGAGCGTGGCATCGTGACATACTAGCTTTCGAGTCGACTTCCGGTGTACTCCGCTTGCACGATGAAATATTTGCGGTTATTTCTAGGAGTCTCGTTTCGCTAATATCGCCGCCATAAATTGCATGGTTTTCGAGTTTTTTCAAGTAAGAGACGAAGATAACGGCGATCGAAATCGGAATACATATTACACAGAAAATGGCGGCAGCTTGTAAATGGTAGATTACCAATGGTAGAGGACGGTAAATTACCGTCGTACATGGTTTGATGCACTACGTAATACAAGTCGATGTCCTAGAAAGTTAACCAAATTTTTCTGGTTACATCCAGACGGCAAGAAAATCAATTCCAACACTTTAAGCGTCTTCATATAATTTATGAAACTATTCGCCAAGTTCGAAACTCAGAAATTTTCCAATTTTCGTTTGGATTGTTTACATAAAAGTACTTCAATATCTCCGAAAGGATAACGATAATGCGCTCGACGTATTTTCGAAATTCCATTAGGCGGAAAAGAACTCAAGTTCGATAACCGAGCGCGAAAAAGAATTTCCATCGTTATCTTTTTCGTTCGGTTTGACCTATGTAGGAAAAAAAGTCGTACATGACGCACTTCCGGCGAACTTATCTCAGGTGTATATGAAGCAATTACCACGGGTGATGTAAAATTTATGATAAAAAGCACGTGCAACTACACGCGAAATATCGAACCAATAATGTTGCAGCACCTACGAAACGAATTGCAAATCGTCCACATATGCGAAAATCGATTTACGGGTTCGTTGGAAAAATTGACGATTGCACAGGAATTCCGCAAATATAACGCATCGTCAATAAACTATTACAATATATTAAGTTCCCGGTAGAGAAGAATGAAAACGATAACGAATATAATTCCTTAGATTGAATTAGACGATGCGTCTCTATAATTGAGGGATATGAGTCACACTGTGGGAATGAAAGAAGCATTATGCATTTCAAACATACCGAGTGTCGCGAAATTGAGGATATCAGATATTCGAGAATTCTCAGTCCAAGTTTTTCAAGCACATTGTAGATGCGATAAAATTGTAGTTTCCTCGACGACGCTACGAACCAAAAGTGTCATTGGGTCAAGGATAACTCTTTGATTGACTTATCTGAGCTCACTTTTGTTTTACGCGCGAAGGAGGATAATGGGAGCACACTAGATGCTATTGAATGTAGCAAAACATTAAAAAAAAAAAAAAGCGTTTCGAATCGGTCTGCTGCGAGGAACTTTGTTGGCTTATCGCCGCAAATTGATGCTCGCCGAGTGACGAGACTCCGTTATCGATATCACGTCGACTGTCGTCACTATTTGCGCACGTGACGCTGCCTGCTTGAAAATACGTAGGATTCTAAAATCGAATTTTATCTGTGAACGTTTCGGCCGTATATTTTTGCAATTTAATTTTCAAGCAATGACTGATACCCTTTATCGACGCAAAAATATATGCAGAGTTCGAAAAGGATGGAAAATTTTTTGGAGTAAAAGACGTCATGATTTTCCTTTTGACGGATGTCAAAGATTGAAGGACATATAGAATTCATACGAATCCCGTTACGAAAAAGGGATAAGAAGAGACACGGAGGAGAATGAGCGATATGCATGGCGGAAGGCAGATATCTCGTTATCATACAGAGATATCTCGCGCAGACATTCTTTCGCGTGGCAATGAATACGGTTACTCCGCGGAAAACTTTCTAATACCATTCCCGATGCCCCCGCGGCTCCCCCCGCAGTGACGACGAATATTTGATTGCGCTGCATTTCTGGAAAATGTCAAGCGCCTCCCTGAATGACGGAGGCGTCGCATTTCTGTGCGATTCAACTCTCGCATTGTGGTCTGTAGGAACGGCTAATGCGGGATATCGCATAGGGTGACTTGTGTAACTCGGCGACCTTAAAATCGTCTAAAGTCTAAACGAAAGTCGCTCGCCGGGCGATAATTAGTTCCGCAAACTCGCTCTTTCACTAAGAGACTCGCAGAGTACCAACCATCCTCGTGTCTGCGAAACGTCTATGCGTCCACGTCGAAATCAAATATTCATAAAGATGAATTCTTGGAATATTGAATTCATGGACACCCAGTATGTAGGTCAGCTGCGACCGCAAGATTTTTCCCTCCTCTCCTTTCAATACTCTTAAATATCACAAATACTGAATCATGGACCATACTTCCGCGGTAACTAATCGGAAGAAAAAGTATAGATGTCGCTGGTGTAGTTCGAGCAGATAGTTTCGGATTGATCATTTTTCGTCAACGAAGGGATAAAAGCATCGCGCGGACGAGGCCGGTGAGTGAAAAATGGTGAAACGAGAGAGCAGACGAGAGTCTGTGCAAAGTGGTGGGAGAGAGAGAGGCTGGCAGGGAAGGGGGAGAGAAGGAGAGACGAAAACAAAGCGGTCGCAGCCGTCGGGGCCAACAATGGCGCATCGACCCGCCAAAACTCGCGCTGGATGCGCAGAAACGCGCGTGGTTACCGCGTCTGCTTCGACCGAGAAACATTCTAAACCAGTCTTCTGTTTTCCTCGTTCGTCGGCTGTTTCGCCGGTTCGCTCGATTTTCTGGCGTGCACCGTTGATCGAGATAAATTGATCTCGCTGCGGACGGAATATCGCCTGGCTGCGAGAGGGAAAAAAAGGAGTCCGCTCGCTTGATGCGCAAAAGCATGCGCGATCGAGCTTCTGGAAATACAGAGTTCTTGACTAGCGTAGTGGCTTCTTTGTGGAGCTCTTTCAAACCGATCGAGGAGACGATTTTTTCTTGCAGTCTGGAGGGAAAGACTTGTTTAATGTTACTGTAATTTGTCTTTGTTGAAAATTTAATTAGTGGATAGAGGATTTTTTTCGAGCTTGATTTATATCGGAGAGGGAATGAAGATTCTTGCAGTCTGGATGGTATCAAGGCTTAGTCTGATCACCATCATCGGTAATTCTGGAGTCTGCGTCGATACGCCCTCGCTGTTCTGTTATTGCTACCCACCCACATGGTAGACTTTTTGCCTCCATAATCGGGAGTAAAAATAACGCTGCTATCATTGGAGTAAGGCGCGATCTGCTGAGGCCGGGGAGAGAGGATTCACCTAGATGTCGCCACTGCGGCAGGTTGCGACGAACCTGAAAACATCGGCTCCCACAAGGCACGCATTCTAAGCCACCACTGGATCCATGTTTTTCATCGAATCTCTTTCCGTGGGCCGGATGTCTCTATTAATTACAAATTAATCGTGATTCGAAGCAAATATCGCAGTGCTCTGAAAGCTGAGACTAAGCTACACCGAAGCGTCTTAGTTCCGAGTTCCATTTCAGTCCCCTACGTAGCGTATCATCTTCCAGGAGCCACTACAGGTATCCTGAAGGACCCCCCAATCGTCCCAGTTCGCTCCTATGCAGGATTGAGAAGCGTGGTTCAGGATGGATGAAGATCAGGTGCCGTGGTTGCCCTGGCAACCGGCATTGATCCCTCCCCTCTTGTTCTACCGTCCTTTTCGTCTCTCCTCCGCCACACATTATTGGTCTCTCTCTCCCCCTGATTCTCTCTGCGCTCCTCGCAGCCACGGATGCGTACGCGGGTTCAGGAACTGGGGGAGAAACAGCAGAGAAAAGGAAAATCCTTGCCTGGTCCTACCCACTCAGCCTACAGTCTCCGCTAAAGCACAGTGTCGATCCTTCGTCGCATCCCCGAATCGCGAGGGGGTCAGGCGCTCCATAAAGTCGTGGCGCAGGGGGCGGAAGGGAAGAAAGCGCTCGGGAAAGAGGACGACCGTGTTTAGCGTGGAAAAGGTGGTTTCTTGAGGGACGCACGGCGAAATTGAAGAAAGCAGAGAGGAGGAAGGCGAAAGTAGAATGCGGTCTCTTAACCGAGTGCTGCTTAGCAACGGATATTGTTTCCATTGTTGCCGGCTGACGTAAATATTTGAGCCTGCGATATTCCACTTCGCGGCTTGCTTTTCTCATTTCCCTCTTCGCGGAGGTGACGAAGCTACGGCTTCCGTGTTTTGCTAGATCCTTCTTCAGCAATATTCCGATGGAAGTTATTAAATCGATAGTTATCGTAGATCGCAAAGTGGGGAAGATATTGGCACTGATTGATTGAGCTAACCACCTAGAGTTTAGTAATCGTGCGTTCAGTAGGATAAATTCCACCCCCTTTCTCATCGGGGTAAATTGACCCCGTGCCTTCGCAGTTGGGTAACAGGTATCCCACCCTACGGAAGATAAAAGTGGGGTCAGGGTTAAAGACCAGTCGTTAGCCCTGAGCCATGCCTCCAGAATTAGGATAGAGAACTCCAACCTTTATTTAATAAATTACCAAGTTCTTCGTGTATTATTTAACAGGATCTGGTTCAGGGTGGATTGTATATCACCTTATATATCATCTGTAACTTGATCGAACTTCATAGACTCTGTAATTCGATAGAAGTTCGAGCTGTGTCCCAGTGTAGAAACCAAAGTATCAGAACCAGTTCTTCATTGAAAATCTATCCCTTTCACCCCATCCTCGTTGCCACTTTCTCTCCCAGTTTTTTTTCGCGAACCGCGAAATCGTGAGCTCTGGGTTTGTTTACCGTCGTCCGTTCCTTCGATCCCACCGGGATGTAAACGAACGGCGGCCAGTGCTGACCTCGCGGTCAGGGGTTTACCTCCCCGCGGTTGTGGTGGATTAGGATAGGTTAGGGTCATGGACCAGTGGATTAGCATGAGCGGAGGGTCTCTCGCACGCCGCTACGGGTCCTTCCGATTCGTCTCCGATTCCGGAGAGGATTGACAGGGGGATGAAGCAGTGGATTTGCATCCGAAACGTGGATCTCGATTTTATTGCACAAGCATTGATTAATCCCCACACTTACCCGCGGTTCAAGGCTACGTCGTAAAATGGTACATACTTCATTTGCGAACGACTTTTCGCAAGATGACTTGTTTTTAAGACTTTTCCTGAAGAATTTTAATCACTCATTTTCACCCCCGACGAATTTGTGCAGTCCCCGATTTTTCAACCTTCCGCGGTTAAACGCTTCGTTCAGTTAATTTAACTCGGATCGAACGGAAACGTTGAATATTCAATCCGCTCGGTTATTCACCGTCCCCACCGCAGTTTGAATGAACGGTCATTAGCGAATTCCACGAGTGGAGTTCCATCGTTTATTCTTTGGATCGATCGGGTTTAATTGAACTCGAGGGCCACTTGAGCGCGGCGATCGCGGAGAGTGGGAGAAAGTGAAGTCTCGACGGAGATTAACCCGCGATCCGCGGTAAAAGTTAGGAATTAGGGATGGTCAGTTACACGGGAAATCAAATCCGATTCCCCTCTACTTGCCCCGAGGTGTTCCTCGCGTGCGTGGCGACGTCCACCACTGGGACGCTATTGACGCGCGGCATCGGAACGCCTCGTGAGCTCTCGGCACTCTGTCCTCCTCTTGCCCTCCCATTTCCCATCCTTTCACCGAAATTGGTTGATAGGTTTTCGGTCCCCTCCAGCACAAATACTGCGGGGCGAAGAAGAATGAACTCTCTCGATGATTGGATTAAAAAGCTTCCTTCTGGAACCTGTCTTTTATAAATTAAGAGATCGATATTAACGCGGGAAAGATACTGACAATTTCTTGGTAGATCGAATCGCGTGAAAATCGGTGTGACCCTGTAATAGAAAGGGTTAAAGATGTAGGAGAGAGTTGGATAAAACGGGGTGGATCTACAGAAAAAGTATACAAGTCTACATTGGAGTATTTTATTTTCTTTAACAACTGTTTTATTCCTGTGAAAAATGTGAGAAATTTAGATTTTGTATTTAGGTTTCTTATTCTTTAACGCTATACAGAGTTTGATTTTATGTAAAATACAATAACTTCCGTATAAATCGGGAAGTTAAAAAAAAAATAAGAAAAAAATTTAATCTCGCATTTTTCGTCCGCTACGATTTCAAGAAAATCATTTTTCCATTTTTCGAGCACTAAGAATTTTTCATTTCCAATACCTAATATTTTAATTAGCAACCTAATTGAGATTTTGTTCTGTTATATGAATAATTTGATAAGAATTACTGAAGAATTACTAAAATTAGTATGCAATACAATGTCTATCGTAAATGTCTTATGTAAGTGAAAATTTAAGGAGATGAAATTATTGATTTAAAGGTTTGAAGTTGAACATTTCAAGAGTTTAATTGTGAAATTTTAAACTATTTATGATTTCAGGTCAGGAATTTGAAGATTTCAAATCGTATGTTTTTAGAATTGAAATTAGGGATACGGAATTTAATTAAATTTAATAAAAATTCTATGTTGGAGGATTGAAAATTTAAAATTGAAGATTAAAAAAGCTTGGAGTTGAAGATCTAAAGAATTGAAGTTAGAGATTGGAAGGTTTGAAGCGGAAAATTTGCAGAGTTAAAATTGAAGATTTGAAGGTATGCTACACAAAATTTTGAGAGTTAAATTTAAAATGTGAAGGTTTCAAGTTAGAGATTCGAAGGTATATAATTGAAGATTCAAGAATTTAAAGATGGAAATTCTAGAAGTTGAAGTTAGTGATTGAATAGTTTAAATGGAAAATTTGAAGGTCACAAGTTGGAGATTTGAAGATTTCAGGTTGGAAGTTCAAGAATGTCATGTTTCAGAAATTTACAGAAAAAATATTGGAAATTTAAAAATTGAAAGTTGGAAATTTTAAGATTTTAGTAATTGAATTATTGTATTCTACAGAGTTTTAAACAAATTATAGAGAGACTGCAAGTACTTAATTTGGATAATTTTTAATTCACTTGTGGTGAAAAATAATTTTCAAACTTGATTTTCCCAAAAACGGAGCTCAAACAAAGAAATGTTATGTCACTTTGTCTTCTCATTTTTTTTATAACGTATCACCCTATCATCGTTTGTGCATGTCATTCAGTCAGACTTGAGTGGTCCTGGTGCCTCGGTCGGAGCTAAGGATTTCTATCAAATTTCGCCAGACGGTTTCGAAGGTCGATGCACCAGGTGTGGGAGTCGCTCGGGGGAGTCGTCTTCCATTTCGTCCTCGTTGCCTCTAAAATTGATGCGGTTTCGACACCGTTCCATCTAACAATGGCCGTTGTGAAACGGCTCGCAATGCTCGGGCAGCCAGCCGGTCGGGGCCGAGCGATCTCAGGATGATTTTGCAACAGGCGCGCGCGTTCGTGCGTTCGTTCCACTTGCATTCTGCCCGACTGGTCCAGTCTAGGATACTTTCACGCCCGGGCAAAAAAGCGTCATCCTAATTGGCCTGGTTATTGATAATTCCGCTTTGTTCCCGTTCCGTGGAGCGATTAAGCAACTGCGCGCGCAGGTGTCGCTGTAATTCAATCTCCGACGCGGGAAAAGCCTTTTCGCCGAGATTCCAGGCGATCCCCGCGGCTCGATCATTAATCTTCGCGGAGCTCCGATTCTCTCCGCGCGACGCGATTAAGTGAACGAAACCTTGCCGAGTTCAACGAGAGAATCGCGACGCGTCTAAGAAGTTCGGATCGCTCGGAGAAAAGACACGGAAAAGTGGAAGGATTTGAGTTTGTAGGAGGCGCGTGAAGGATAAGTTATTACGAGTTGTTGTTTCGCGTGGCGCGCGGAGCAAACCTCACCGGGTGGAAGTGGGTCAAGCCCGTTCCCTTTGATCTCCGGAGGTTTCTGCTGGGCAGGATCATTTTTTCCTCTCGCGTTTGCCGATCCGTCGTTCCCGATAATGACGTCACAATGACGCGTAACGAGACCGCCAAGTTTAATTGGGTTTTTCCTCCCTGCCCTCCGGGTCGCTCGTCCTCGCCAATCGTTCCCGGGATTATCCGACGCCGGCGGGAAAGTTTACGGTCGAACCCACTTGTAGCGTTTTATTGCGCAGAAATTACTTTTCCAACTCCATCTGCAGTAAATTCGGCGCCGTGCGGGAGACGTTCCATCGGAACTTTGGTAAAGGAAACGCGTTCCGGCAACGGAGACGCTTTTCCGTGTCGGAGAATTGTGCAGCGCTAGAAAATTCATTGTCTTTTTGTTAACAAAGAGGTTACTAAATACGGTTCTCCCGGGATCACTAAAAAAATAAATTTCAAGGATCTCCCCTCCCCAGGATCCTCGTCCTAGAGAAGACGCCCCCGCATACCTGTAGCTCGACACAGTTCTTCGTCACCAGGTCAAAGCGCATTGCGTTAACCAGGTGCGACGAACAATGCGCCCCGAGGTTAACCGCGAAAGTTCCTCCCGTTTGTTTTGGCGGTCGATCCCGCGGGGGTTTTTGCCCCCGAAAAACACGTCAGCGCGCGTGCCCCGCAAAAATGACGTCATTCCGGTGGCTACGTGACGGAGGACACACGGACGCGCCGTGCCATGCAAATCGGGCGAGTACATGCGCGTGGTTCGCGAATTGTATGCGCCGGAGGCCTGTAACACGAGCTGACGGAGCCGCCACGGTATTTTCAACGCTTGTCATCCGTACTGCGTAGTCCTTACGTCTACATGACGTCAGACGCGACGCTATTCTGGTCCGCGGGACGTTCTACGACGACCTCGGATCGTCGCGGATCGACGCGATCGTTCGACCGACGCCGATCGATCGAGAATATTTAGAGCGGATGAAAAACATCTTTGGATTAGATCCTGAAGCATGAGATTCTAAGAACACGGACCGGTTGGACATTAGGGAGTCCGTGGAATCTAGGACAGGAGCTGCACCACCCTCCGTCGCCCTCGCAGGGTGTGTTTCGCTTGTGCGAAGGGGTTGCGACCGTCTTCCGGAGATCAAGGCATATCGCATTCCCCTAAATCCCCAGTTGTACGCGCGGTAATTAAACGGTTCGAGGGTGTCGGTAAGTGGAGAATGCCAGGCCGCCGCAAGTTGTTGCTGAATCCGTGAGCGCGTAATTTACTCGACAATCGATCCGTCGCTGCACTTGACGCTTATCGATCTCTCGGAATCGCGGCACTCCAAATTTTCCTCGCGCAATCGTATCGCGGTTGACGCCGAAACAACTTCCGTCCGCGGGGGTAGCGCACCCTCGAGCACCGATATAAATCGAGGGTGGACTTAACGAACTTCTCGGGTATCGACCGGATGCACGTTTCCGTACTTCAAACGCGGCGGGACCCATTGAAAATGAAAATTGCTGTTCGTTTTAAAATTCTTGAAGGAAAAATGATAACAGGCCCTTAAAAGCGGCGCGACTGGAATATTCTAGGATGTTTGCCCTCCTCCGCGGTGGAACTCGCAACATTCCAGCGTTATTGTATCGTTATCGCGGCATGAATAAGAAATCGGCGAACCGGGGGACGCGGTATAATGAGGCAAAAATTACGAGTTGAAGCTTGGCGAACGATTCGACGGGGGTAGTTTAATTAGACGGGAGGAAGTCTTCGGGTGACGACAAACGAAGACGAAGTGTTTTTTTTTTTATCGAATAATAAAGCCGTTCTTTCCGCCCCCCTAGGGTCGGTCGATTTTATGTAAGCTCTAGACATCGGAAATTCTGCGAGCGGCTTCGACCCTGAAGAAGACCCTCGAGGGACGATCGACACGGGTAAGGCGGTGACGGACAAGTGGATACGGGAGGATAGTTACTTCTGTGTGCGATGAATATAACGGTGCTTCGCGTGCTTCCGTCGGAGAAACGATATTTTCGCAAGAAACACTCGCCCGATACCTCCTTCAGCCTTCTCGCGTGTCTCATTACATCCTTTCGCAAAGAATAAATCGTGACGCCTTCTGAGAATACTAATCCTACTGCGAAAACACGCTTTATGCACTTATTAAGGGCTCAATTATTCATCCTCGGTCAGAGGGAGTGATATACTAGGTCCACTAAATATAGTAGATCTATGCAGGCAGGAATTCTGTTTGTAGAAAAAAAATTGTGCAATCAGTTTTCGGTTTTATCTTTGATCTACCATTATTTTTGGTAGCCTCAGGAACGCGTTTCGTAGCTCATGATTAGACTGCGGATGTTTATGCATTTTTGGCAATTATCATTGTGCAAATACCTGCAAGAATATGGATAAATGCAAAAACATATGAAATATCAAAAATAAAATACATTCTATAATATTTAGAAGATATGAAGTATTTTTATTAAAGATTCATTTCTTTTTCTGCGACTGTAAAAATTTGAATTTGCATAAACATCCACAGTCTACTCATGATGTAGGAAAAATTCAATATGGTTGTCATACTTACTGTACAGACAGAGTAAATGCCCCAGAAATGGAAATTGCCCAGTAGTAGACATTTTGAACGTGAAATGCTGAAAATAAAAATTGTAGGAACTGCTTCAAAGTAACAGTAATTAATCTTAATCTTCTGTATAATATCCATGGAAACAATTTTTTTTATAAAGTCAGATTCTTTAAGTAGTCATAATCTGTTAAAAAAAACCAGAATAGAAAATTGTGACGACAACCATACCGAGTTTTCCGTGCCATGAAATTCAAAAGAGAAATCGTTAGAGAAGATTCCACGCCCTACTTTCAAGACTCGCTGGTAAATAGTTCCAGCAACGATCGCCGACGAAAGGTGCAAGCAACATTATTCTAACAAAGCAGATCGCAAGAGCAGGCTACATTTGACAAGGAAAACTAGGAAAACTGGGGACAACCGCACCGGGCAGAGGCAAAGAGACTCGGCTGACCTCGCCGCAGCGATCCCGTTACCCAGGAGTTCGTTTCATGGGCCGGCTCTCTCGACCGGAGGGATGTTACATACTTCTTTCGGGATTGCAGACGGTTCGTCTAGCCGAGAAAGGATTAAGCCGAACGAATAACAAAGGAATTTCGGGACAAAAGAGAGAGAGAGAGAGAGAGGATGCATGATACAGTGATCGATGTCCATGTATTTTTAATGGGTCGATAATGTTACTAATATTTTCCCTTCCCCCCTCTGACGTGCTCGCTATATTTGTCCGGCGTGCAATTAACGTTTCTCTTTCACCTGTAGGTTTAACCAATTACGGCTGCGAAACTGTGTGCAATTCTACACGGTCTCTCTCGCAACGGTGTGCACGCGCGGCTCTGTGTACACGATTCTGCTCGTGGCGCAATTACAGAAGGAATCGTTTCGTTTGTGGTAACTCACGGTTGTCTATTTGACGCAGACGGAAATATTTGGTTAACACGAGCGCTGTGTCTGCTTGCAAATACGCAGACCTGGTCAAACGGGCCTTTTTAAGGATTATGGGTGTCTATTCTTCGCTGTATTATATGCTTTTCGTTGCAAGCTCGTTATTCTGCAGCGGCGATGAGGGAAAAAAAAAATGAGTGACGAAGTTTTTGAAAATACAGAATGGAGCGGAAGTTGTGGAACGCCTGGATAAGGGATGATTCGAAGGAAAAAGTATGGGAGAAATTTAGGCTGATCTATTTTTATTTAAAAAGCTGTAAATACACAATTTAAAATTTTCATCCCTCTGACCTGGTATCTTCAATTTTAACTTTTCAAATTTTCTTTTTTAACACTTTCAAATCAAATTTTAAATGTTACTTCTAAAAATCTTTAACGACGCAATTTGAAGTTTTCATTTCTCTAACCTAAATTCTTCAATTTTAACTTTTCAAATTTTTCCAAATTTAAATCTTTAAATATCTGACTGTAAGCCTTTAAATTTCAAACTTTTCTTCTAAAAATCTTTAAGTATGCAATTTGAAATTTTCATCTCTCTACCCTTAAATCTTAAAATGTCCAACTCAAAATCTCCAATTTTGATTTTTCTTCAAACTTGAAATTTTATTCTTTTAACTTTCAAGTTTCTAACTTCAACTCTTAAAATCCCTAAATCGGTAGAAAATTGACAATAAACATTGCATTGTATGGTAATTTTAGTAATTTTTTAGTAATTCGAACAACACAGTTTAATTCAATTGTGAAATCGATCACTCTTCGACGTCGATCATCTCAAAAACAATATTTCAAACGAAAAAATATTATCTTAACTTTCCTCCACCCTGTATATTTCCTTTCGGACTAAAAAATAATCTCAATTTATTTAAACGATCAAACCAGCTTTTTCTCCCCAATCAAGCCGACCTTTTCTACAAATCACATTCCAAGTATTTTTTTATCGTCCCCCGCACCTCCCACACCCCTTAAATACTTTGTGTTCCACCTCCGTTCCAACTCCAATTTTCCTCCTACGATGCCTTATTCTTTTCCTCTCAACTCCCACGCCTTCCCATCCTTTGCCTTCATCCCCGTCGCTCCGACCCTCGCTCTGATTTTCATTTTCGTATCTCCTGTCCGCCCCCTCAACCATTCCTCTCATCCCCTAACAGGTAAAGTTGTCTTGCAACCAACAGGTCATGAATAAATACGTGGAAGGCGTCTTCAGTCGCTTCTTCCGGCCATTCTCGTGCCGTCTCTGCTTCACCTCGGTTCGCAGAGCGCATCTGCACACAGCCAGGCGTCGATCGACCTGCACGCGCGTGCATCGGCGTGTATGCTCGCCCACGCTCCGCGTACACGCCCACGCGCGAGCCGACAGGCGAGAGCAGGGTGCATCGCTTCTCGGTCATCTTGCCGTACCCGGTCGCGAAGTCGATTTACGTATAATTGCTTCGCCAGCGTGTTTTCGGTGTCTTCGAAGCTCGATTTACCTCGCGACTTGTTTCGCCGTTGCCTCGTACACGATCCACGATAAAATCATGACAGCTTAGATCAATTTTTCCCGGCAAAGGTGACGCGTCGAGGTTGATTCGAAAATGCGACTGAAGCGCTCGCGGCTCATTACGCGAACCGCTATCAAAACCGATGTCGCTATTTGAAGGGGGTGAAATTCGGTCGCGGAAGAGAACCGCGAAGCTCCCGGGTTACCGGCGCACGTCGAACTCGTAAATTGCTCCGCAGTTAAATGTGAACGAAAGCTTCCATATAACGCGTAATGCTTTCAAACGCGGACGCGCACGACACGTTGCATGCATGGCGCACACAGTGCCAGGAGAAACCTATAGTCCCGTCTATTGAACCGAGTACAATGAGCGACGGTTATGGCCGCCTGTACCAGCTAGCGCACCGCGAGCTTCGTATTTATGCTTGTGTTAACGTTCCATATAATCCGTGGGAGCGTGGCTTTACGGGGAAATATGAACGCATGAACGCTAATTGGGATGACGACTGTGGACTTCGGTCTTAAGTGCTCGTCGAATGTGTTGCATCTTTCGTCTTTGAGGTAACAGCGGTTCTCAAGTTTTATCGGGATAATTAGTGCGATTAGTGGCAGGATTTTCTTCAATGCTCTTTTTTCAGTTTTATTGAGTTATGTACAATCAATTTATTTATTTATTTATTTATTTATTTATTTATTTATTAACGGGGTGGCCCCCTTTGATACACTTAAAATAAAAATAACATTAAGATTCGCTGTTAGAGACGTATTTACATTGATCAGAAAAGCATTCAGTCGAACAACCAAAGAAGTCAAGTTGGTTTGCAAACATATTAGCTTGTCTACGGCAAAGTCTGATACATTCGTTGGCAGAGATGTTGGATCTACAATAAGATTCATGGAATAACGGGTAATTTCTGAGAGTTCTAAGCGGAGCATTAAATTGTATTAGACGTAAAAGGTCGGGACAGTCAATATAATGATTTAAAGTCTTAAAAATTAGTGATAAGTCAAATCTAAGCCTACGTTGAGCAAGGGTAGGAAGTTTGAGGAGATTAAGATAAGCATCATAATTATGGCAGGTTTTTGGTATGGGCTCATGTATTTTGTAAAATATAAAGCGCAAAAACTTGTGCTGAATTTTTTCGATGGAATATATTTTTGTGGAGAATTGTAAGTACATTGTGTTAGTTTGTTTATTATTTATTCAGTGACATGAGGATGAGAACGATTTTATATAAGTTTGGTTTCTAAATTTAAGTTTCATCTTCCGCCGATAAATCAATAAAATTTATTGATTCTTTATTTCAGAAGTGCAGATTTAGTTTTGCTATGTTCTTTCGATGTCAGTCTTCTATGCAGTATTATACTTAGGTTTTTAACTAATTGTAAATTGTAAGAATTGTGTTGATTTTTAAGAATCCTACATACCAACGCAAATTTTTCGCGAACGAAAATCGTAGAGAATGGTGATTTAATGAATTCCTTCATAGCAGCGCAGAAATTTTTGCTATGAATTTATAGCTACAAAGTTCTCATCGCGAAAAATATTCCTTAGTGCAGCGAAGTTTTGCGTCGGTCTTTGGGATGCTTTGAATCCTATTAAATGAATACAATTTTTGTTCAATTTTCAATTTTATTAGAAGAGAAATAAAACAACTTCACGATAACTTAATTAGAACTCCTAGTCCCTACATAAAGTGGGTGATCAAATTATTACGAACGGATGAACAAATTACACATTTTATATCGTCAATGATATCATAACTCCAACACTGCAGTGGGTAATCAAATTATTAGAGCCACCTGCATGCATTGACAATTTATTATTCATGTGGGCCTAATTACACAAAGTTCTTATAATTTTTTTTACGAAGTCTTGATGTTCTGAAATTGAAAATATAAACTGAGAGAAAATTTCAACCAATTATACCTACTTTTTTACCCTGGTTCCAATAATTTGACCACCCACTGTAAAATGAACAGTAGGTATCTCTTTTTTAGAGAATCGGATGCATTTTTTAGGCCGACCCCACAAAAGCCTCACGTCTCAACTCTCCAAATTTTATTTACCATGAGCTTCTCTTTTTTTTTTTGTTTTGGAGTGCTCGATTCGTTGAACACTTCAAATCCCCGTTTGATATAGTTTTCCTCAGGAAAAACAGTCCTTTTTTCCATCGACGATTCGTACCCCCGATAAATTGTGGGCTACAACGCGTGTCCCGCCCACCGAGGCCGGAATGTGTGCGTCGATTGTGTACCACGACACACGTAATAATACTCCGTGCCCGTTATCTTCCCACACCGCCCCGTGGCCCTCCACCCCCACTCTCACGCGTTCGATTCGCAGCGACCCGATATAGTATAGCCGCATTCTGTGACTGCAGTCGCATCGGCCGGTGCTACGAGTAGTACGCACTACGAATTGAATGAACGCGTCGGTAATCCTCGTACAGGGTATCCAATCAGCGCACGAGGATACAGCGTCGTGGTCCCTACACATATCGATTAATAATAACACTCTTTCGCGCGATATTGTTCCGTTTTCGCGTTCGCTGGTCGTTTGACCTCTAGCCATTGAAATTCTCGGGGATCGATCAGTTGGGGTTCGCAAAAGGTTCAGCGGTACCGAATCAACGCGAAATGCGGGGGCGGTAACAAGAAATGCTGGGAATCGAGAGGAATTGGGGGGGGGGGGGTGGAGAGTTTTGATTAATGAATCAATAAAGTGTCAGGATTTCAGAATTATTTCAAATTTTTATGACGAAGTTCCTGAATGTTTCTACGCCTTTTCCTTCGCCTAATGCTGCACTCCATATGCGTGCAGTTGCTTCGACAATTCCGTCAGCATTGAAATATCCGAAAATCAACCCCAAAGACTGGCTATAGTCTCTTCTGTATTCAGGAAAATGCAGAAACCTAAAGGTAGAGATCTCCGAAGTTCTTCAGGGATGAGCAAGAACCCCATAAAAGTGGACATAGACAGGTGAACGCGCGTTGCGGAACACACTTGAAATGGTCGAAAAGGATGAATTCTTAGGGTGCGTATACACTTGAGCACGAACACGAACGAGGCAGCGCCGAGGCCGAACAGAATACCGTATGATGGACAATTGCGACTTTTGGATAGGCGAGTACGAAGCGAGCCGAGCAATCAACAAACACGTTGTTAGGCACAAATTCGCGATCCGCGGTCGCGAAGCTAGCCTCTTCTAGATTCTAGAATATTCTTTTACTCGAAACAATTTTGTCAATGTTTCGCGAAGCTAGCTGCTTCTAGAATCGAGGCTGAGCTCGCCCCGATCCACAATAGTTGGCTCGGTCCGAGGCTGAGCGGCGAACGAGCCAAATGTCTTCAAACGACGTTTACATGCACCGCGAGTCCTTTTTTTTTTTTTAATCGATAACGTTCTGTATCAGTTGAAATCTGAGTAGCGAACGGCCCGAAACTGGCCGAGGCAAGTTCGAGCACGCTCCGCATGCCTCGAAACGATGCCCCCACTCCCATTTTATGCTGCCTCGGCGCTGCCTCGTTCGTGTTCGTGCTCAAGTGTATACGCACCCTTATGGGTTGACGCGCAACTTACTATGAATTACTATGGACTTCAGCCCGCCATACACGACCGAACCGCTCGACACATTTTCATTTCTGATGTGTAGATGCGCCTGTGTGATGGCTCGGCAAGCTGTTCGGCCGAGCGGTTCGGTCGTGTATGGCGGGCTTTCACGTTCGTTCGCGCTTGTTCGCTATATGAAGACGCACCTTTCGATGTTGCACGTGTTTATACCTGCCTTAACCTCACAGTGGTAAGGCGAATCCACAAGCATCTATGAGCACCCACGAGCACCCCGTCCTACATGTTTCACCCCCAGCCCCCAATGGCCCACATCGCAAGCGGCTGATTCGAGTCTGGGGGGTAAAAGTCTACGAGCATATGGAGAAACGTCGCCGCATTAATCACGATCATTAAAAAATTTCATTCAGAATCGGGAGAGTCGGTTGCAGTCTCCGGCGCAGCTGCGCTGGTTTGTTACGGTGTGAAGTGCCATAGACGGGAGTACGGGAGAAAATACAGAGAGAGAGAGAGAGAGAGAGAGAGAGAGAGAGAGAGAGAGGGAAGAAGGGGGAGAGAGAGAGGGTGTGGAAGGGGTGAGAGGAGAGGAACGCAGAGAGAGGAGAGAGTTCATGGTATGTATGCACGTGGACTGCTATAGTGCTACACTGCGGTGGGATCGATTCGGTCGGAGGTGGAACCCCCACCCCCATTTACAAGCCCCAATATACACCCCCGCAGCTCGTCCTTCGTCTCTTTCGCACTCTCGCGAAATGTCTGTAGGTTCGTTCCCCCGACCACCCCTTTTTCCACCCTTGTCCTTTAGCATCCTCGTGGTCTCGTCAGATTTTCCCCCTTTTCGTCCCTTCGAGTCTTTTTGCATCCCTTAGAAATATATTTTTCCCTGCGATCGTCGTTTTCCTTGGCGTATGAATGTTTCTGGCGACAATTACTCGAGACGCGACGCGATTCCGAAGTCTTTCACGATACCGGATTTCGATCGGTTTCCCTGGAATCGCGGGGATTGTAGACGGTTGTTAAGAGTAAAGGGGTTTCTTTTTTGGACGGCGATCGATACGCTTTGTCACGGACGAATTTGAATTCCGTGGGAATCGGAATTTCCGAGGTAGAAAACATTCGACCGCGGTGAAAGAAAAGTCGACGGCGGGGGTTTAAAAATAATCGCAAGGTGACGAGCGCCTCGATGGTCTATAAAAGTCCGATTAATCGCCCCCGCGACTCTCCCTCTTCTTCGATCCCCAGATTTTCGGTATTCATGGCCCCGAGGAGTGTTTACAAGCAGAGCCTCGTCGCGCGTCTTCTTTCGGCCGTGCGCACGGGGCTGGGTGGGTGGCACATTCCACGGCTTCCAGGGAGGCCACTGAGATCGCAGGAGGCTGCATTATATTCCGCTCCCTCGCTCTTATTATGCCAAAGCGACCTACACCACCGCTCAGCCGTGTGGTGGTGTCCGTGCGAGGATACCAACTACCAACCCTCTTCACGCACACGTCGAATACGACGCGATGGGCACAGTGGGTGTACATTTCTGCGAACACGCGTTCACTTGGGTGCAAGGACTGGTCTCTGAAATATACCGGCTGTTCCAGAACTGATGAATCAAGAAATGAGTAGTGGGAGAGATTTTAGGAATCTTTGTCCTAGAAGAATGAGTCACGCTATAAGCAAACTATATAAACTATTATAAACTACGAAAAAGAAAAAGATATAGTTGTATTGGAAAGTCAAAGGTAAATTGTATTATCTTTAGAAATTATACAATTAATAATCACTAATTTTAGGATTTTATGTACTACTCATAGCAACTTACATATCCACAAAATAAAAAAAAAAAGCGTAGTGCAAGAGATTAATTAAATATTAGGGATCAGTTTTTGCACCAGGGATTTGAAATTTTATCCTTATTTAGAAGGTTTGGAGATTCAAAATTAAATCACTTTTTAATGCATTATTTTTTTGTAGATGACATTCATTGCAATCTTTATCATGACTTTATTGAAATCTTTTGAAGAATGTATTCCTTGAGTAGAATATTCTTTGGTTGTGTTTTATGTGCTGTATACTATTAACCATAAATGTATGAACAGCTTAAATTGTAACAGTTAGTCAAAACAGAAATTAGGAAATCGTGAAGAAATTGTAAGAAATTTTTGTGTATTTAAGGTATTATGTTCAAAAATATATTTTATCAACGATGTCTTTAATACCTAATGAATAATAATAAAAAAAGAAATAAGCATTCCTTGTTTGCATATTTTTATTCACCGTATACTCTTATATTTACTTATACTAAATAGTCATTGCTGATCTTACATCATCCTGGATATAATTTTTCATTACCTCATAGTTGATAATAATTATTTTTGCATTCAGCTTAAATAACTCCCAATAAATATTTTTCTGATTTTAGATTCTGGTTTCGAATTTATTTATCCGAATGATCTAAATAAATTTGATTATCTGTAGACTGCGGATTTTTATGCAAATTAAAATGCTTGCAAGCACAAATAAATAATTAAAATTGGAATAACAGTGTGACTAACTTGTTAAAGATTTTTATTTGAATTATATTTGATATTTTGTATATTTTAGTGTATTTCAACCACCTCGTAGATTTTTATGTATTTAAAATTGTCATAAATGCATAAAAATCTGCAGTTTGATAATGTAAAACAATAAACAAATACATTCACCTCACTGAATTCAACGTTGGAGTCATATTGATCCGAACGATACCAGCGTAGAAAATTCTATAGTGACGACACAATTTCTATACTGGGACAAGCTCCAATAAGTCTGTAGATTCTAGATTCTAGACAATATATCCACAGACTGGCCGTGACAGATTTTGACAATGACTGACAATAAGTTTAATTTCATTCCGACAATAGTTCCATAACAAGTGATACAATTGAAGACAAAAAGGGGAAGGGATTCGGGAACCCCTTGACTTAATTTCGAATACCTAATTGCTTAGCTTACATAATAAACAATGGAACACTAAGTATCCCCGAGCACCCATAAACGTGACTCGCGAGTATTTTTCCGAGGGACGACGCGCAAACGTGCCGGGAATGGGTGTTCCAGCAGGTGGATGTCCAAAAGATTCGTTTTCCGGCGAGAGTCGGGGCGCAGTAGTACGGCACGATAAATAGGTAGGCGCGGTAGAGACTCCGATATATCGATCGCTGAAAAATTCATGAAACCTCGTTCGAAAGAAACCCTAAAACCCGAGGAAAAATGGACGCCGTGTCAACTTCCCAAAGAGCCTAAAATCTCTTCTCCAAAGATGCCTACATCACCTCATTCGGGGAATGTGTCATCAAACCATCTCCTTCGCCACAAATGGTTCCGTGTAGTCATCGCCATCCCCGTTTACCCGACAAACAAATTCCAGGTGCAACATTATGCCTTCCGAACTGTCATAATGGAAATCGGTCGCGCGTAGAACCGTTTTCACGTGCGCTCTCCCCCGTCGGGCTTGCCTCCTGGTGTGCGCGTTGCGGCATAGAGGGGACTATAGTCGATCGGGCTGGGTATAGTCGCGGTTGGTTATAGTGGCTCGTGTTATAGCGAGCGGGAATGGTGGCCTGTGCAGAGGCGATATGAGAAAGGCAGCGGCTGGAAAGCTGCGTGGAAACGGAGATAGAGCAGGCGATGCAGCTAGAGAGAGCGACTGGAGGGTAGGAGAGGAGGGCCTGGGAGGTGAAGGGGCTGGAGAGAGAGAGAGAGAGAGAGAGAGAGAGAGAGAAGGGGTTGGGGAGAAATACTAGCGTGAGTGCGAGAGAAAAGGCGAGGCTGGAGCCGACTGGGAGATCGACTGAGACGCGGATGGAAGCGGAGGATTTGTGTGTAAGTAGTGGGTGAGAGGAGCAGCGTGGCCGCGGAGAGGGACGGAGAGGGGGGAGAAAAATACTACTGATGAGAATGGGCCGGCGAGGGAGAGGGAGAGAGGAGAGAAAGAGCGTGTGCCACGGGTGGAAAGACGGAGAGAGAGGGGGTGCGTTCGTGTAGCTTCTGTTCAAAGTTCCTCGCCTCTGTGTGGGTGAAAGAGCGACGGGGAAGGTGGGTAAGGGGAGGAGAAAATGAGAGAGAGAGAGAGAGAGGCGGGGGAGAGAGAGAGCTGGGGGAGAGAGAGAGAGAGAGAGCGGTCCGGACCTTTCCCAGAAAGCAGAAAGCACGACGGAGCAATATCGCAGCGTCTGCCGGTGTTGTAAAACTGCTTTGATCTCGTCACTCGCTCGCTCCTACAACGCTTCAATATTCTCCTCTCTTTTCCGCCGCTCTCTTTCTCTCTAGTCTTCTTCCTCTCTCTCTCTCTCCCCCCCTTCTAGCACTCCCCCGCTCTCTCTCCTCGGAGTTTAGAAAAGCCGACCGGCACCCGGGGCCAAGCCTTGCTTCGGTTCTTTTTGATGAAAATTCGTATCAAGGCCCGATCAAACTGTCCCTTTTACCACGTCTTCCCCAGAATTCCGCGCGCTGACGATGCCAACCGGCGGATGTTAGGCTCGGGGAAACTTGGAAAATCGGACGGGGAAGGTAGAGTGGGACTCTAGGGGAAGGGTGACGTTGCTGCCGATTTCGGGGGAATTGGTGCGCAGGCTTGCCAACCAGTTTCGATGAGGTCGGTTTTTTATTTTCCCAGGAGCGAATGTGCGAAAAAAATGAGAGTTGCTTCGCGAAGATGGCTAAGAATGCAACAGTATACAGTTAGCCGGAATGTATTTCAGTAGTAGTAGTATTTCAGAAGTATAATTTTTAGTTAGCTGATTTTCTGGGGCCTGAGTTTCACTTTGTATGGATAGAATTGTATGAGGTGAGTGCCAATTTTGTAGATTTAAAGCAGCGAAAACATTGCAACGAACTTGGGATGAGATATTGCGAAGAGTTACTTAAATTTCATAACCAAACTTTTTTTAAATAAAGGGAAGGGTGTACGAAACGACCACATAAAGTTGCAAGAAGAACCACCCCTTCGTTTTAGGGGAATAATTTATTGAAACTATTGCAATTTCCCCGGGATAAAAGTTTGCTTGGTTCGGGTAGCGTCAGCAGAAATTTTTCCAACTTTTGGAAATTTATTTTTCGAAACCGGGAAAAGGTTGATCCCTGCAACTTTCCAGGGTTGTTGAACATACCCTTCTCTATGTAGCTACGTCCTTAATAAATTTGATTAACCCTTAATCACTAACATGGTCTCCGATAGTTTCCTAAATTGGATTTTAATGAAAATTAAAATAGGGATGGGGATTCCTTTTTCTGTAGTTTTTACAGTTTTCTAATATTATTAATATGTGGTACATTTTATTTCTAATATTTTATATCCCATTTTTGTATAACAATTAATCTAACTGTTTGATATCAGTAGTTAACACTTTGGCTGCTAAATTAGTTAAACTAAAATTCTTTCAATACCGCGATTTTAATTCTAAATCAATATTTTTCATTCGTTTTCACATTCATTTTACAATACTCTGTTTCTTCTAATAATATACAATACAAAATTCCTGATAATATAATTTAGAACCACATAAATGAATATTATTCATAATTCTATAAATAGCTGTTATCCCTCCATTAATAACATGTCAGTCAAGGTGTTAAGGGTTAAAATACTTCCCTCGTGTAATATTTGTTAGAAGACCATAGAAGATTAGCCAGGAGAGAGAGAGAAAGTGAAAGAAATCTTGACCCCGATTCCCAGCCCCCAGAATCATCCAATCTTAACCACTTATCCGGGGAATTCGAACCTCGTCCTCCCAGGCTCCGCGAGCTCTGACAGAGGCTTCGTCTTTTTCACTGACATTTCGAAAATTCCCCCAGTGGAAGGAATTATTAAATGGCAACTACGGGGTTAAACCGTAAATTGGGTCTCGGAAAGTAGGTGGATTAACGGCGACGTCGATCTCTCGAGACGCACGCACCTGTTCGCGTGCAGGTTTATATGCACATACGAGTGGGGTAAATGCCACTCCAGGGGTATGAGAGACGTGCAAAATTTCGCGATGTCGCTCAAGAACGCGACCTTGATATTCAGTCGAAACGACATACGCGGGAGGAAATGAAACCGAACGCCAACTTCAACGCATCGTATTCTTCGATTACGCAACGAATCGCGTTCGTCTCGTCGAAAGCTTCGTGATGCAGCTTCGATCTCGAATCGAATTTCGTCCTCGAATCGAACCCGCCTCGATTCGAAACCATTTTTCCGTCACCTAGTGAAACGAGGCGTCGACGCGGGGAAAGTCGAGACCGCTTTCATTTGCATTCTCCACGTGGCCCTCGACCCATGAACCACCCTGTACCGCGATCTGGCCTCGGATTCCGACGCGAATATTCGACACGGTTTGAAGTAATTAGAAAATAGCCCGGCCAAGTGACTCTATTGCTCCAATAGTGTCTCCTGTTCCATTTTCCTCGGGTACTCCAGAAACACAATCTCCTACGCCGCGAGGAAATCTCTCGCCCCCCTCGGAGCGAAGATTAACGGGTTGCGGGGGATAAACTCACCCCTCCAATATTCCCCGCGCAACCAGTAGACTCAAGTTTACCGGAGATCGTGTTAACCGGGGACCGGTAGATTTCCACCGTTCGCGTACCTTGAAAAATGGAAGCGCGAGAATCGTGGAGTGACACTGGGAGCAGGGGGCGGGCCAAGCTCGGCTCGTTTTGATATTTCGCCGGGGCGGTACGTGCCCGTTGCTTTCTTGGCTGAAAAAAGAAAACAAAAAAGTCTGATGGAGAGGGAGAAAAGATTGAAAGGAGACGAGCACGGGCACAGCAGGGTTGCGGCGTTGGTACGCCTTCTACTTTCGCAGCGTAGCGACAATTACGTCGGGCAGCCCGGCGCAAGCGCCGCGCTCTCTCGTTCGTTGAACCGTCCGTGAGAGAGACTGTGTGTGTGCGAGCGACAAAGAGAAAGAAAAATATAAATGCGAGAAACGGGGGAGAGCGGGAGAGAGGACTCGGTAGACAATGCCGCGCCGATTCCGCCGGCAGCGCCGCCGAATGCGGACCGAAGTTTCCACTTTTTCGAACGCGCCGAGTCCCTCGAATTTCCTAGAAACCCGCGAAAATTCCGCGGTTCCCGCAAAATTCCCGGAAAACGATTTCGCCCCCGGTGAGGCTTCAAGGGTTCAAGGTTGAACCTTTTGCCCCTGTCCCTTTCCCTCAGAGGCGGACAATGCCTCGCAGGGAAAGCACAATGTCGATTCTGGATCGTCGAAATCGCTGAAGCGGATCCGCGCAAAAGTCGACTGCGAGGGTAATGATAAGAGCGATACAGCTCGGCGTATGCTTGCTTATGTAACGACGGAAACCTGTTTGGTATACTGTGAATATATCGTTTGTATCCAGTGGCTTTCATGGTCTCCTCGAACTCTCCGGGCCCCGGCGTCGAGGATCGTCGCTTTATCGATACTCTTTGGACGTTATCGCGCAGCCGGCGCGCCAGGGAAACGAAGTTTATCACGGAGCTCCGGAGGCTGGTCAATCGCCGGGATCGATGATACGCAGCGATTCTCTGCGGTCATCCTCGATTTTCGATTCCTCTCGGAGGATTCAGCTTCCCGGTGATAATCGTCCGCTTCGCGGTATAACGAGGTTCATTTAAATAACTCGACCGGGATCTGATCATCGAGTCCCGGCTGATTGTTTGCCCACAGTTTTATCCTGTTCCGGATTAATCGCGCCGCGGAAACCCGGTCGAAGGATTAAAGAACGATTATATTTTAATCGGATAATGTGTTTGGGTCAGGCTCTGCGGCTGAGAACGAGTGTAACGGGAGATTTAAGGCTGAGATGGTTGAGTAACTGTTGGAGGCGAGAAGCTTTGCTCATGCGGCTCCCTTTGAGCTTCTGGGGGATTTTCGTGGATGCGGGGAAGTCACTCGAGGGTTTAGTAGAATGTCACTAGAAGGTAGGCACTGGGAGATTAAAATATGTAGCGTGGGAAAAACTCAGAAATTTCGCCTACTGTTTTTTTAGACTTAACCAAGCTATTTTCCGGCGTGTTCGATTTCTGCTTCGATGGGTCATCGCCTCGCGTTAGAAGAATCTGCTATAGAAATCGGTGCTCCGGGTGTCCGACGTCATCGATTCCCAATTCCGCGACCTACCACATCCCGACCATTATCATCGTCCGATCGCGATGCGTCGCGCAATTCCCTCCGCACGACTTTCCTTATAAAGAGCACTTTGAGGTTCCAGTTAGGGAAAAAAGTGGTGTGATGCTCCAATCCGGGAAGGTTAATTTTACCCACGCGTGTCCGCGTAGGCGTGGGCCACGGCGCGGGCCGCGAGCGCGCGCGTGCAGAAAATAGAATTACTCGCGAAAGGCCGCAGAATTTCAGCCGGTGGGCAATCGATGTCGAGATCCCGTCTCTCTCTCTCTCTGCTGTCTCTCGGCGAGTAGCCGCGACGAATTCGGTGCGTTTCGGGGAAAAAGCTCTTTCTCCCTCCGAAGGGAGGGATTGATCGGCAAGAATGCCGCGTTCGATCCACACACCGAGAACCCGTTGAGAACCACGGCCGTGCTTCGTGGCTCCCCCGTACACACAGTGTATTACACATTCACCACGAGCGCACACGCGCGTAGGCCGTATGTACGTATGTACAAAGTACGCGTGTACCCTTCACTAGCGCGGAGGAAAGCCGAGGCGAGCCGAAGCCGCACGAGAAACGACGCCGAGCGGGTCGTCATCGACGCGGCGTCGACCCGCTCGGCTCACTCCGCTCCGAGCTGTCGAACGCGCCGCACGCGCCTCCGCTTCGCCTCCCCATTTTCTCATCGCCGAGTACCACGTCGCTACTCCACTTAGAAGCGTCATCATTTCCCTCGCTTTCCCGAGAGTACCGTGGACTAGAGTCAGTCTCTTCGCGATCGTCTTCAGCCCGGAGCGGCTCTTCCTCTCGGCTCCGCACAGACACGCGCGAACGCTCCTCCGTCTTGTCTCCGCGTCGCTCTCTCTCTTCGGCCACGATGCCTCTTAGGACGCTCCATGTTTGATATCGCTCGTCAGACTCTTCGATCCTCGGATCCTCTTCGAGGAGCTCGCTGCGCTCTAGGAGCCGCCTGCACCGAGTTCGACTTTCTTCCCGACTTCGTTTCTTCTTCTATTTCTTCCTCGACGAAGACCTTCGTCTTGCAATCGGGCTTCTCTTCGCTTTCGTGCGTGACTGTTAGAACGCGCGCCTCTCTTCGGGACACCGTCACGACCTCGCGACGTCTTTTTGCCCGTCGACGCGCTCC
This sequence comes from Perdita meconis, assembly GCA_030770465.2. Classification (NCBI taxonomy): domain Eukaryota; kingdom Metazoa; phylum Arthropoda; class Insecta; order Hymenoptera; family Andrenidae; genus Perdita; species Perdita meconis. Next base: position 7,391,742 of record JASKOS020000001.1, read on the forward strand.
GTTCGGGGGACTTCTTTCGAGGCGAACTCCCCGAGAAGGTTGTCGCATGCTGCCCGGCTCGAGGTTCGCGCGGTCCTCCTCGATGGGGGACGCCGATCGCGGTCGAGACCTCGGGGACAGGCTTGCTCGCGAGCAAAATGGAGGCAGCTGGAGCTGCGAGACGACCTAAAGGCTCCGCGATAAGGGATCGTCGAGGCCGGGCCCTCGGAGGAGGCTACGCGAGGGGACAGAGTGGTGCGGACGTTGGTGGTGGAGGGAGGGAGTAGAAGATCGTGGTGCGGTGAGAAGGTAAAAACGACGAGCGTGAGAGAGAGCGAGAGAGAAAGAGAGCGTGAGTAGCGAAAAGAAAGAGGAGCAAAAGGAAAGAGAAACAGAAGGCAAGAACTCTTTTACACCTGGCTCTTCGTCGGAGTTCTCCTCGGGGTATAGAAGGGGTACAAGGTGCGCATGGTAACCGAAGGCAGACAGAAACCTCCCCCTCCCTCCCGCTGCACCCCCTCCTCTCCTTGCCTGCCAGCTTTGAATCAATAATCTCCGACCAGGATTACATGCAGACCAAACCCCCCCCCCTTGTTTTATTCGGTGGCGTGATAAGAAGAGATATCGGCGGATCGAGGAGCTCACCTGGGCGAGACGCATGAAACGTCCGAATCGAGGGGACAACCTTCGGACGCACTGTTTCGCGCGCTCGCTCTTATCGGGGTTCCTCCGTCTGGTTCACCGGTGCGCGCGGTATCAGCGAGCCGGATTATTGATCCCCTCCGTCCTCCCTGCTTATGATATTTCGAGGGAAAAAGGCAATGCGGAGGGAATATGATTACCTTGAAAGGGGGTCGTGGCGACGGGGACCGTTCGACGGTCCCGGTTGATACAAGGACGCAGCGACGAAGTACTCTAAGCGTCGCGTAAATGCCTACACATACACACGTTGAACCATCCGTGGGTTCACCCCCGAGAAACCCTTTTTCCACCCACAACCTCGTTAACGCATCTCTTTGTTTTGTTCGCCCGCAGATCGGACACTCTAGATGGAATCGCCTTCGGCTCAAGAGCGCGTTGTCGCGGGTCAAGAAATTCCCAGTTCGATAGAATCGCCGGGAATCGCTACCCCATCGGCAACGACAACCGGAGAGCTCGGGCTCGAAGATGGGAACGACGCACCGCCCGCGGCTGCCGCTGAAGGAACGCATGATGCCGTGGACTCCGGCCGCGAGTCCAACGATGGCCAGGAACTCGCCAGTTTAGGGTCCGCACAATCTCCAATTTCTTCTGAGGTCTCCAGCGAGTTCGACCCTGTTATGGGCTCGAACCCAAACAAGGAAACCCATCAGTCAGCCGAGGCTGCGGAGTCAGAAGCTAAAGCGTGCAATCAGGATAGGGAGGAGAATCTAACCAGTTGCTCAAACTCATGCGGAGACTATCCCGTGACGGTGTCGACGCTGGTGCCTAGTGACAAAGGGGAGGAAAGGGTGGTCGGGGGATCGGGGGTGTCGTCGTTATCCAGGAAGAGGCCGGCCAGCGATTTCCTGCCGATCAACGCGGAGATCAAAAGGATCGGCGTTCAGGTGCCGAAAACACAGGCGAACGAGCCGCGAAACGACGCCAGGAGGATCTCCCCGGTGCTGGTGAGCCTCCGCGAGAGGACTCTAGGCGAGATCTCCCTGTCCCCGGACCTCTTCGACGACGACGTCAGCGGCCGGTGCATCGCCAGGAATAGTAGAATATTCGACAGTTCGTTTAGCAGCGCCTGCAAGCTGAAAACGAGTACGAGTCTAGATAGTTCGGCGCAGAGAAGCGATGCGACTGAGACGGACGCGAAACAAAGAATTCCCAGGGTGGTTTCCCAGGAGGAGGATGTCGCGAACGGTGTCGAGAGCAGGAGAGACATCTGCAGGAAGCTCGATTTCACTGAGAATGTGTTCATAAATGAGGATTCTTGTTGTTCGCTGCCGCGCGAGAGTCCTGATAGGGACTTGCAGCCTTGTCAGGAGAAGCAGTGCGAGGAGCCGATCGACCCGAGCGCGTACGAAAGCGTGCCGCTAACGAGTGATAGCGTTTGCTCGCCTGAGAAGAAGTCCCAGCAGCCGGATAGCGCGACGAAGACTTCAGTTACGTGTCCGCATGCGGTTGTCATGCTGGAACGCATTAACGTGTCCAGCTGGATGAGTCCGGATAGAAAAGATAAGGAAAGGTCAAAGAAAGTCGCTTGCGAAGACGGTGCCAACAGCGCGGATTCGAGGACGGAGTCTAAAGATTCGCCGAAGGAATCGCGCGTTGTTCTAACGTGCGTTTCTGAGAAACAGGAGGATAAGGACGCCCAGAAGATAGATGAGGGTCAGTCGAAGCAGCCAGCAGCTTCTCCTGTGGAATCCAGGCCGGGAACTGATAATTCTAACTCGGAGCAGTGCGATGTGCACTCTATGACGGATTGCAAAGTGATATTGGAGAGGGTGGTGTCTCCTAAACTGACGAGATTGCCGGTCGCAGAGTGGAACAAGGAAGATACGTCGCCCAAGACATGTTTAGAGAAAGTCGATGTTGCGTTGTCCCCGTCAACCGCGAAGAGCGATCAGCCATTGCATAACGTGGCTGAGGCGACGCCGAACTTGCCAGAAGAGGTGCTAGAACCTTCCACGGACGTCTCAGAAGCCATCGATACTGAGACGGAGACTGAGACAGGCTCTGATAGCTCTGAAGTGTCGATGACTAATGTTCGCCTCCGCGGCTCCGACGACGACACCGTCTCAGACCAGGTGTCCTGCCCGGAAAGCGAATCCATGTGTTGCGTGGATATCAACCCGGAGATCATCACCAGGTTGGAGGCTGAGAGGCCCGAGGCTTTCACCGAGGACTCGGCGGAGAGTCTAGCGCTTGCGACTGGTGCTAGGGACGAGGTCAGGTCGGATGGCAGCGATTCTGGACTGGGAAGCGAGATTCCTGGGGATCCTGGGCCTGCGCCGGCTCCGGAAAGCGATTCTGAGACTTCTTTCTTGGACAGGATACCTGATGATATTCTTTCTGACAAGGAGAAAGGTAATTATCGATCTTTGTCTATAGGGATGTAGATTCATCAGCTTTGGTTTTTACGTGTTACTAATTTTTTACTTCAGCTGTGAATCAACTGGACTCCTTCGTGCCCAATCCCGTCGTTCCTGGTACACCACAGACACCCTTGACGAATTTCCGTTCGCCCCCGAAAAGCAATCTGAAGAGGAGATTAACCGATTGCATGGAAGGTACTCCTAATCCGAAAAGAAGCAACACGGATGAACCGATGAAGAAGAAACGCAATATTCATTTCGACGCCGTCACAGTTTACTATTTCCCTAGGGCTCAAGGTTTCACCTGCGTGCCTTCCCAGGTAACTAGCACAATTTTTTGCCTGAAACTAGAATCACCACTCAGTGGATACAACCAGATCGGTTATTTTTTGTCCGCAGGGTGGTAGTACATTGGGCATGAGCGCGACGCACACACACGCCGAAAGGTTCTCGTTGTCCGAACACGCAGCCGAGCAGAGAAGAATTCATCGCGCCAGATTAGCTCAGTTACGCTCCGAAAGAGCCGCGAACTGCGTGACCGAGGCGGCTTCCAGCTCGGAGGATCCCAGCGACGACACCGACGAGGAGCCGAGTGACAACGAGGACCTGGACATCGACAGCTACTACTTCCTGCAGCCGGTGCCCACGTGGCAACGACGAGCTCTGCTCCGAGCAGCAGGGGTGCGTAGAATCGACGCCGTGGAGAAGGACGAGTGCCGTGACATTCGAGCCAGCAGGGAGCACTGCGGCTGTGGGTGTAAAGGTTACTGCGATCCTGAGAGTTGTCCTTGCAGTCGGGCGAACGTAAAGTGCCAGGTTGGTATGCTAATGAGCGGCGCGAGGCAGTAATTACTCAAGGCTGGTATATACTTTAACGAGGTATGTTCGAACAGGTCGACCGAGCAGGTTTCCCGTGCGGTTGCACCAGAGACGGCTGCGCGAACAGTTCGGGGAGGATTGAGTTTAATCCGGTGCGCGTCAGGACGCACTTTATTCACACGTTGATGCGGTTGGAGCTGGAGAAGAAGCAGCGGGAAGAGGACGGCGCGGATCACGAGGCTTCTGACAATCAGAATGGTAGAAGTCCCTTGAGGGAGATCAGTTTAGGGTCTGTGATGGAGAATAGGAATAACGCGGAGTCGTGCCTGAACGGCGGCGGATTTACGACGCTACACTATGAGAATCACGACGCGACAGACGGCGGGAATTGCCAGCCGGAAGTGCCGGGAACCAGAGAAGACAGCCTAGATCTGTACGCGATCAGAGACGATTGTTATCCTAGCGAAGACACTGTTGACGGTACGCAGGGACCTCAGAGGAAACTCCATCCCGAGTTTAGCCAAGCGTTTCAAACGTTCTCCGCGCAAACTAGCGCCGGGGTGAACTTCCAACAGCCCGCGTATCAGGATTACCAACCTTATGCCAATCTTCCTTCTACGTCCAGAGTGCAATTCCCGCCACAGTTCCAGCCAGTCCCAGGAAATCCAGGGTTCTCGCATTACTCGCCTTATGGACAGGATGCTGCGTCTCTTCAAGGGAACTGCCAAGTACATCCCGGGCAACATTCTTCTGGCTACGAGACCAACTTTGCTCAGGACGATGCTGCCGGATCCCAATACACGAATCTGAACTCGGTACAACCGATGAACCCGGTCCAGCAGATAGGTAAATTGGAACCATTTTCGGAACTTCTGTCTGGCAGATACTCGTATTACGGCGAGATGGAGCCGCAGGCGCACGGTACTTATCACGGGAACGGGACGAAGGTCGACGTGGAGAAGGGCCAAGGGAACGAGCAACAGTCGGAGAGCACGGAGGAGTGCGACGAAAATTTTGGTGAGATTATAAAGAAATCGATGGTTGAGACGGTGTCCGCTTAGGTTGAACTCCTCTGGAACTGAGGAACCTCCTCCGCCGCATGAGTCGAGATGATTCGTCGTGGAAGAGGGCAGAAATATAGCAATTTCGATGGGCAGAAGCCCTGTCGAGTCTCGCGAAGGAAACGAGTCGGGGGACTAAAGGAAGGTACTGGAGCTCTCTGATCGGAGTCGTCCTTCCTGCACATTAGATAAATCCGAGTTAATTGTTCCGCATGCTTTTCGAGAAGAACGAGTCAGTTTTTCTCGAAAATCACTCGCGGTTAAAGGTACGACGAGTCTCGTGGATACGTCGTTAAAGAAAGAAAAGAAAGAAGACAAACGAATTATGTGCGTCCGCCCGGGATGGAACCTCGAGGCATCGTTCTTGTCCCTTTGATGGAGGGATCGTCGACGGTGTTTAACGTCGATCAGTTGGATGAGACGATGCTCCGGAGAGGAAGAATCTGTGTGGAGAGAATCCAGGGCAGCGATGTTCGGCGAAGGATTTTCCGGTGGAAAAGAGGTCTTCGTCGGAAATCTCGATGAAGGAAACGGTCTCTTTGAAATGGCCGATGGGTTCTGTAACGGAATTTACGGAAGAAATTCAACGAGGTTGTGACCAAGAAACAACATGGGATCAGCTTTAGATTGCAGTTTATAATACCTAACTTTAATACTTTAATCGTAGGACCGCGGGTCACGCGTCTTTTTAAAAAAAAACGAATTCGGCGACGGCGGCGTGGAACAACGTTATTTATTGCGACAGCGCGCGAGACTGAAAGCGTTCGCTTGGCTGATCGAAAACGGGGGAAGCAATGCAGGAAATGATTCGATGAATTAACACACGAGAACAAACCATAAAAACAATTTGTACACGACCACGAAACGTGAGCGATTTGTGATACTTGTGTATATTATACGATGAAAAAAAACGCAGTTTGCCAGGCTAAAAAAAATAGGTTTAAGGTATAAATTATGGGACTTTTTTATGCCAGTTAGTAGGGGGTCGACTTTCGAATGGTTTTTTTTCCAATCAACGGTTGATGGTAACACGCTGAAGACGGTAGTGAATAGCGATTTTTCCTCTCGTGTCGTAATTAACGACACGCTGCGAACGCGGCGCGCACGCGTTTCCGAATGTCATGGGGGGAGTCATGGTTGACTGGTAATACCAAACGCACGCTGTCTAACAGAGAGAACACGTAACGTTAAGCCCTTGTACATCTCCTTTTCTCGTTTCTGTACACGGCACCTTGAAATTGCAATTCCCTTTTTAGTACCGTCACGCACACCGGTTAGGAACGTTACTACGACGCGCGCGAACTTTTCGACAAGTCAATCGCAATTTCAAGGTAAACGTCGACGCGAAGGATCAAGAAAAGGAACCCGCGCGAAAAACTTTTGTTATAATCCGAACGAAGCTCGAATGCAGACGTTCTTTTTGCACGCCCATTGTTATTCACCTTGTAGATTTTCAGACACAGACCTGTTTAGCATCCCGGGACGTTGATCGCTGTACCCACGATTAATTGAAATAACTATTGTATAAGGAAGCAACAATGATAACGACGATAGTATTAAATTTATACATACTTACTGGACGTGTCAGCTCCCGAGCACCGTCGACTTTGTACGGTCTTCTATTTCCGCGTTTCTACACTGTGTGTTCATCGTCGCTGATTGGTGCCTAAAAAATCGTTGCGTCTGTTGTCAGTTGTACATCGAGTAGTAACGAGAAATCTCGCGTTCGAAAATAGAAGAAACGACAAACGGGAGTGTCGGAAGTATCGTAGAGGTCGGGGAGTCGTCGACAGGGTCGCGAGGGATGTGACACATCCGTACGACATAAATATACATATAAACTACACACGTATGTAAGTAACTTTTAGAGTATTTGAGTAAAAAAAAAAGGCATAGATAGTTGATAGCGTTTTATTAAATGTTGTGAAAAAGTCTCTTGTCTGTCGTGTAATGTGTTGTCTCATTGTGTACACGTCTTTTTAACCACGTTATTATTTCAATCCCGCATCGTTCCAGTAACTGACCTACTCCCGCATTCCTTCCTCCGAAAATATTTAAGATGCATCCTTAATTATATTGTAATTACATGTAAAAATCTTTCGAGGGCTCCTTAAAACTGTATTTCTATCCAGTTACAATGTCCCACATCATAATTTATCCGTAAAGTATTTTAAAGGAAAACTGCGGTTCTTGCAAGCAATCCGTTGCAGAGTGGAACATTTGATTCGAAAAGTCGGAAAAAACTGTTTTTGCGTTTTTTATAGGTTCAAGGTTATAATATAGTGGGTCGTTGAAATCATGTTAATATTAGATACAGCGATATGAAATTAAAAATGCACATTAATATTTGAAAAATCAAAATGACCTTGATTTTTTTGGAAGAAAAATATTTTCAACGAATTTTATATATTTAACTTTACAGATGTCTGAATACTGCTCAACTTCTGTTCAAAACATTTCCTCAGGTTATCATGAACTCGTGGAAAATTACCTTGATACTGTATCATGATACATATGCTGCCTTCGTGACAGCTAATACATAGCAAACAATTTTTTCTTTATTTTAAATGCAATGGTTTACTTTTTCAAGTGTGACCACAATGGACATTGAACTTTACTCAGTTCATAATCATAATTAAAGAACATAATACAAATGCAACCGGGTCAACACTACTAAAGGAATATAATTTTGCAAAATATTAAAATTTATTTGCCTCAAATGAACAATGATTTAGATTTTCTTCAATTTTGAGACGACCTGGCTGAAAACACTATCCACCTTGAGAACTAATGCGTATAAAAGCAAACTATACTAATTTATAGTCTAAAAGGTTAACTAACGATGGCTATATAATTTCCCATTACAGAGATACTGTTACAAAAAGACTTTCCCGCTTTTCTTATTCAAATAAACACTGTGCGTTGGTTGCTCGTTCAAATTCAGTAGCGTCTGGCGCGACTGCGCGCGCATCGCTCATTCAAGATGGTGTCAGTAGCGGGAACCTTTTGCGCATCGCGTCTCCAAATTTTCCTAACATTTCTCCATATTTCCATCGTTTCCGAGTCCGCGATCTCTTGAAATACGTAGTATTCGCGTCGTCCGACACGATCGCGTGAAAAATTGTACCCGAAAATCGGAAAATTTCCGCGAAAACTGGCAATTTGTCCGGTCAACGGTTCGTATAAGTTCCTTGGGGTGGGGGCGACGCGATGGAAGGGAATGGCATTAGCGAACGGACGCGTCGAGTGCCGCTGGAAGTCAGCGCCTGTCCGTGATCCTGTGCGGAGGTTAGTTCAGTTCGCGGAAAGTTCGCGGCCGTTTCTGCCCGATCGGTCGGTGAGAGACGCGTCCGAGGGACAGAGAGTACCGAAATCGGACTGGCGTGGCGTGTGTGTTCGCGATCCCGGGTGGTTTTTTCGAACAGTGCAGGGAACGGTTTCCGTGGGAACGGTCGAAAACGCCGTACGGCGTGTGCTGGTGTCGTTGACGTTTCGTGTGTCAGTGTCCTCTCTCTCTCGCTCCCTCTCTCTCTTGTACCTCGTCCTTTCTCGAGACCCTCTGTCTCACTCCGTCGCTCCCCTCGACCCCGTCTCGCCTTGTGGTTCCTCCTTGAACGCGTTTACCCGTCGCCGTTGTGTGTGCCGTACCACAGTGCCGCGCCGCGTCGTTCGCTGCAATGCCAGATGACAGGTGCGAGGCGGTGCCACCGGTGTCTGCTAACGAGCCGTCCGAGTGTCCTGCGGATTTAGGATACACCGCAGAATGACGAGCGCAAGGTTGCTGGACCGGAAGGGCAGCGAAAAGGACCCTAGACGACGACGGCGACGACGACGATCTCGAATTCCCTCGCGCTAGCGGTGGGCTATGAGCGCTGACAATGGGGACGACTCCTTGGTAATTATCATACCTTTCTCTTTTTTATTGCTGTCTTTTTCTCTCTCTCGCGCTCTCTCCCCCCGTTTCTCGCTCTGCGTTTGATACCTCGTGCCTGGTATTGCGGGCAACGAGGCTGGCTGGTTGACAGCACGCCGACTGCGGATATTATCGTGGATTTGAAAGCTCTTTCTCTGATGTAACGCGGTCACGGAGGAAGTTCCTCCTCCTGGCGGGAACTCGTATTTAGGCTTTGGCGCGCGTGGAACGTCGATTTTCATTACCGTTCAATTGTTTTACTCATTTCAATTGTATTGAACTTTTTAAAGGGAAAAAGCCTTAGTACTTTAATCTGTTTTATTGTGTTTGTTGACGCCTATGGGCGGCTGCGCAGTCATCCGATCACCTGAACACATGTTTGCCTGAATGTAGCGTGTTCAGTGTTGACTATCTGTATGATAGTGTTAACTATCGGGTTATTGATTTTTTTTTATTTCGTGGCGGACATAGACGAAATTTATTCGATGTAGGAACATGTATCACTGTTTGCCTGGTTATACTGACTTCTGTTTATTATTTTTTCAGTATGTCTGAAACTATAAGAAATGTTTATAAACAGTCAGTCATGGATAGGATTGTCACATTTTTTAAAAAGAAATATAGTATTTTTGTTTAATCCTGAATAAAATACAGTATTTTCAGAGAAATAAAACAAGTAGTACAAATATATTTTTCTGTTTCACTTATTTCTCCGAATACTTTTGTTGTCATTTTGCATTTTTAGTATCAAGGATTTATTTTTTATAAACTAACTAAACAACTTCCGCTATTCCATGTTCATATTAATATAAATTCATAGTTAATTTTTTATTAATACGCCTTTAACATTCATAATTGAACAAATTTTTTAAGTTCAGTTTTAAGTAATTATGAATAGACAATATTGTATACTACAATTTTGTTAGAACAATACAGTACTACAATTTACTAAAATATATGATATACAATTCTTAAATATGAGTCACAATACCACATAAAAAATTCTGTATTTCCTGAAATTTCGTACAGTTATATAACTATACTGTACGTAGAGACTTTAATGACTTACCGTGGCTGTATTTATTACACTGTTTTTCTAGTTATACTGATTTCGTAACTGTTTATTATTTTTGCTATGTCTGAAAAGGCAAAAATGTTAGTATATTTATAATGTTAGCAATTTCCCGTGCTGAATTCTATTATTTGAAAATCTTGGGAGGAAGTAGTCATAGAAAAAACTGTGGTACTCAATGCATATTTGCTTAGGCATAGTGATGAATAAAATTAACGGTTTTTCTACACCTATAACCGCAATTATAGTGGGTAGAATAATAGTAAGAAAAATGAATAATTATTTTAGAGAATTGACTAGAATTGTTTACTTAAATCAGGACTCGTTCTTCAAAAAGTTCAGCGCTGAAAGGTCAACATATGGCGAACGTAAATATCTGAAGGATTAAAGTACAATGCCAGAACAACAAACAGAATGCTATATATAGGATTAGGTTGCAAAGCAATGACTGAATGTTTCATTTTTCCTATAATTATATTATGCAATCAGAACGTTATAATAATATAATAGTTACTGAAATATGTGAATTGAGTTTTTCAATCTAGTTTCTTCAAATAAAATAACACAGTTGTATGTAGCTATAATTTCAAAGATGTTTTTCTCTATTGCATAATAATATAATATAAGGTTACATAATAATATAATAGAAGAATAAAATAAAATAAATCAGGAAACAGATAAGTAAGAGCATTATGGAATAGAATCACGTGCTTCTGTGAAAAATTCTTGTTTGAGTCAAATGACATTCTGAAGTTACCTTCAACTTCAGATCAATACTATACTAAATATTAGCAACAAATGCTCTATTTCACAGTCCACAATACATTCCTCTAGCTTTAACATATGTACATTTTGCTGCTAAACAAATTTCAATGCAAAGATAATTCTTTATAGAAACAAAATTTTCGCAAATCGACGTTTCACGCGCATCATCCTGATAACGACCGTGTTTTATTTTCCCGGGAATGGAGGAACGAGTTAATTGCATAGATAATTGCGAAAAGCCTAAGACAGTTGTCAGTTATCGTACCGTGCGTAATAACGGAACAGGAAATACGCTAGTCGAGGCGAAAGAATCACGAAGTTTCGCGATCGCGTCGGCTCCGCACGAATCGATTTCGATTCACCTTGTACCATAACAAGCTTCGACCTTTTGACAATTACTAACAAGGATGACTAATCGCGCTGTACGGCATTCCGAACACGAGTATTGCGCTTGATTTCGGTGCTTTCTGTCGGCCAACAAATTTAATGGGACCTTCTGTCATGATTAATTTATGAGTCCCGTGTACTTGGACCATCTGTTGTCCTTTGATCCTGCATAAATCAGTAATTTTCATACATTACGGAAGGTGAATCCTACTATGCTTATCTAATTTTTTCCTTGTGTCTCGTAATCCCATAAATGATGTTGTTGTTATGAGCAGAAAAATTAATATTTATGATTGTTCGACTATCTCGCTTTTTGAATAGTTTTTACATCGGATAGCTAAGGCATTTATTTTCTTTGAGTTTAAATAGTGAGACAGTAAATCTTATTTATGGGATAATTCAAGACACGATGTTTTACTTTTCGTTTTTAATTGTTGTGTTTAAGTTGGTTGAAACTCGTTTACAGTGTTTTATAGGAAGCCTAAGTTTTTTGTATGTTTGGAGTTAGCAGTCCTTAGTATCTTCATTTTAAGTTGTTATTCTAAGGAAAGAGATTTAGTTGGTATAAAAAATTATTGAATTGGTTACTCATTCGTGAACAAAGAATAATCTTGATAATTTCGTCTTTTGTATTCGCCACGGTGTCGTCGTTTAAATAATCTCCGACATCTACGAGATGTCCTTTGTCCTCCCGTTTTGTTCCACGGCCTGAAAAACTTAATCAGCTTAGGAAATTATCTCATCGGGTTATTTCAAGCCCGTCGCGACGAATGAGTCGCACATTATATCCCCATTACACCATCCGTACAGCGTTAATTGCTAATAACTGGGACCTCGTCACGTGGTTGGACTGGACAGTTGGACTCATCTGTCCCGAGTAAAAGTAATTTTCAGAGCTCTGGCGATATTTCGTGCTCGATTACTGAAGTTGCGAAATCCACGACGATCCACGAGTTCCATGGGAGTTAGAACTAGTACGGATTAAAATTTTCACTCGAAATCTGAAAACTTTTGTAGGTCTAACTTTCAATCTGGAGGACGCTGTACGTATATAAAATTGGCAATTTAATTCTACTGTACTCCGAATTATTTTCCATTTTTGTTACCCTAACTGTGCATTAAAAAGTTGTGGTATACTTTTAAGAATTTCGATGGATTTAAAAGCCTTGCGAGCTTTAGAATTCTTAAATGTTCAAATCTATAGTCCTAGAACCTCGCGAAGATAATTATCTGTCGATTATGTAGCTGATAACTGGACTAATCGATAACAACAAACGACCTTCCCAAAATTTCAAAGACTCCAGATTTAAATATTCAAGATTTCCAAGCCTCGCGAGTCTCCAAAAAAATGTCAAGACTCTTGAAATATGAATCTAATCTTCTGTGTAACTTTCAAAATTAAAATTTCAAAGATTCTCGAACAAAGTAAGAAATCTTTAATCTCTGAATTTCGGAGCAAGACAAAGTTTGTGCAAAACAAAGTGCTACATATTCCTTTCCACTATTTTATTGAGTGATTGTTAGAGATTTCTGGTCCCAGATCGGGTACATCTCATTGACCTCTGTGCTCGAGGCTCGTGTAAGCGATCGTAACCCAGCGGGTAGCTGTAGTTCGATGGAACACGTTCAATAACTCGGGAGTCAATGGAACTCGCGCACGCGAAGGTATGCCAGCTATTAAGGGACCATGTTCTGTTTACGTTCCAGATGTCTGGTGGGGGACATTATTCTCATGCATTGTGCGCCATCGTTCTAGCACCTACATTTTAAAATGGGAAATTTAGGTAACATCGTTGTAAAATTACCGAGGCTTCATTGTTAAGATCGTTATTATTCATATTTCTTCCGCAATTAACTTTCCGACTTCTATGGACGTAAAGACGAAATTAGGCTAGTTCTTTGCCTCTGTTATTCATTAACAAATACAATGGGACCTCGATTATCCACGGTCTCTGTTATCCAAGGCTTCGGTTATTTCGGGAATTAATAAAAGTAGAACGTGCAAGAGAATTTCATAATTATTATTCAACCCTTTCGCAACCCCGTTTTTCATTATAAAATTTTGTTCTTGTGTACTTTTTAACATTTTCACGTTGCCTGTTCCAATTAAAAAGTAGAAAACTGATAGAGTCGAATTTCCTGAAAGCTTGAAGCTTCTTTGCATTTTACCCAGTGGAACATTTATTTTGATTGCTTCGATAGAAAGAAGCACCGGCTCATACTCGCTCTTCCCACTCCATTTTCTTCGAGCCCGGTTCCGCCGCTGGTAAGTTTTTTCCCCGATTGGAAACTCCTCGATCGCTCCCGATTCCTTCGAGTCTCGTTGAGAAAGGCAGGGCGTTATAACGCTTATGAGAATGCAAAGTAATACGTGTCAAGTCTAACGAGGCGCGTCGCGGTATGCAGCAGGCGAGAAAGAAGCGTCGAGCTTCGCGAACGCAGGAACGCGTGGAAATATACTTTTGTACAGGATACTTCAAAACACACGATTCAAACCGGGATTCCTCCGTCCGAGGAGAATCGAAAAGTTGCAGTAAAGTTTCTTCATCCGTGGCTCCGTTTTCGTTGAAAATCGACTTCAAAGAAACGCGAAGTTGCTTTGCTGTTTTGAGAAGTACGGGGCGGAAACAAAGAAGGACTTCGTTCGAGAAACTCGAACGATAAAACGAGTCGATCCGGCGTGTTCGATAGATACTGTTACTTCTAGTTATTCGACGCGTGGCGAGGAGAAAATCCACCGTTTCAAAGGAAAGAAGCTGGTTGAACAGTTTCGATTTTCTACGTTCTGAATGAACAAAAAAGAAACGAAGTTTAGATAGGATTGCCATTTGTACTTGGAAGAAAATCACCCAGAAATTTCAATTGAAATTATTAGGAATCTCTTATTGTTTATTGATAAAAGTGTAACTTGTGTATTTTACTAATTGATTTGACTTCGACTCAACAAATTTTCTGCACCATTTCTTTAATTTGGGCACAAACATTGAATTTCAAAAATTTGGAAACATCCTGGAATCATTCAATCTGGTAGATAAGTAAAAAGTTAATGTTCGCAACTTATTTTTTGAGCTTAGGTATACTGTTGAACAAAATTCTTGAAATAGCAAGAGAAAACTTAGATTTTGAACCCAAAATTATCTGTGATAAATAGCAAATCCTTTTTTAACAATACGTTTAATTTATGTAACATTCTTAAAAATTGTTCCTTTTTTAAAATTGTGAACTACAATTAGGTTAATAAAAAATAGGCTATTAATTTATATCAGTATGATGACAGAACGCTGGAATTTTTATGTAGCTACTTTATAAAAAAATAATTTCTCAGTACTAAAAGCATAAATTAACGGAAAACATACTTTGAAAAATAAGGAAAATAAAAAAATAAATCTGTACTCTATATTGCACTTTAAGTCTTCCTGAAAATACTACATTTTTTTGGAGATTCTACAAAAAGAATTTCTTCTCCAATAAAATGGCAATTCCAGCTCTAGATAAACAAAAAAGAAGAAAATTTTTATCAGAAGCAAAGCAAAAATATCTAAATTCTTACAATTTTATTAAAATTTTCAATCGAAGGAACATTTCCAACCCAAAATTAGTCTCTACAGAATTAATTAGTCTTCTCCGCCGAAAGATCTAAATTATCGCGAGTCGAAAGGAAATGATTCGGAAAACGAGTCTACCAAGAAATAACTTTCCCTCGTAAAAGCCGGATAGTTCCATTCAACCCAACCTTCCCGATTCTCTGCTCCTCACGCGATAAGCTCATCTCGAAAATCCGTCGCAATATCGTTCCAAAGCACGCTCGCGCTTTTTTCCGCGCGCACTTTCACGCTTCCGCGGTGCCTCGCGAAATACAGACCGGTGAAAGGGGGAAAGGAAGCAGAAGGGTGGAGGGGAACCCTCTCGTCTCGTGCTGAATCCTGAATGGACATCCGCCTTTCTCACGATCGAAGTCGACTCGTGAGAAGATCGATCCCGTGCGAAGACAGTGGATGCGTAACTGGAGCATCGGTGCAACGTGCACACGTGTGTTTCCCTCCTCTCCTCTTCCCACCCCTCGCAGTGTCAATATTTGAAACGGACCGTGCGAGTGTTTGGCCAGCGTGGAGGATTGCACTGAGAACTGCGGTAACGCCGCTGAAAAGCCTTTCGTTTGAGGAGAAAATGATACTCGAGGGACTTCGTGGTCGCGTCGGGGAAACTGAATTTATGCTGTTGATCTGTTTCGAGTTTATGGCGCCTCTGATTTATGGAATTCTGAAAATTCTTTGCAAACTGAGGAAATTTTGATTCGTTCCTCTTGAGAACATTTTATTTGTTATAGTGGTTAAGGATGAATTTCAGTAACAATCTTAGCCAAAAGTTAATCAGTTTTCAAGATGTTAATGAGATTAATAAGATTTTTTCCTATGATGAAGACCAATCAGAAATAGCAATGATATATTTTTGTCACAAAATCGGTTGAATTCGCTCTTACTTTTTATTTTATTTGTCAATGTGTCGAATATTAATTTGATCTTTCATCATAAACTTGTTTGTTGGAATGGATTTGAAATGCAAGTGTGAGAATACATGTTAAATTGAACATTAGTTTATTTAAAAACTAGAGAATCAATTTTTCTGAAATTCCTAGAATGGTTTTACTATTGCATACAGATTGATTTCTCAAATTTTCAAATATTTTCGCTTATTTTTAAGGCTATTAAAGTAATTTTGAATTTAGATCATGAAATTTTGATGCAACCTCAAGATGCAGGAAATTAAAATATTGATACTGATTTTCTTCCATTTTTTTCAACCTTGAACATATTTTTTCGAGGAGAATGAAGTATAGAGCAGGTTAAAGGAGTGTTAAGTGGGAGTTCAGGTGTTTCTCAGGCTTTCAGTAGGATTTAAGAAAGAGCTTAAAGCGATTTGATGCGCAAGAAGATGCAGCAACTTGATGAGAACGCGTGTCTTGCACGATCTTCTTATAATCGTTCAGTCGCATGACTGGCGTAGAATTTAGCCGGCACCAGGATTGAGATATTAGATCCACTTAAAGCGTTTAACGCGATTTTCCGTCTCGACGAAGGACACAACAGTTCACCGACGAAGGTTATAATATTTAAACGGATGTCGTACGGTTGCAGTCGAGATTGCGAGCGATCGTCAACATTGGAAGAGTTTATTAAAACGCGAATCAATCTATAAGCGTTCTTGACTTATCTTAAATTTTCATAAATCGGAGCCTAAAAATTTGTAGTTCGTGTCCTCCGGAAATGATCTCGACAATCGAATTAATTTTAATGAAACCCAAGCCAACATTTCTTGGGAACTTTCTGCAGTTTTCTTCGCGGATTCTTATCGCGGTTTCTAGACACCGCGATAAATTCCCCTGGGAAAAGTATGAGGCGCGATTGTTTCGTTCCAAATAAAAGGATCTGGTTGAAGTCGAGAAAAAGGCAGGTCTGCAGCTGCCTCGTTGTCGATCGGTTTCTTATTGACACAATGAAACTGCTACCATTTGCGTGAGTTAAACGTTTGTACAAATGGATAGACTTGATTGCAGCCATTAAAACGTGTCTGCTTTGTAGAACGCTGCCTTATTGCGGAGATAAACGGTACCTGTTACTCAAACACAGTAGGAAAACCACCTGTGAAATAATTATTTGTAGTCTTTCTCATTCTTATTGCGATTCATTTTCCTTCCTTTATTCCTATTATTCTTACGCATACTGCGTTTCTTTTTCCTTATCTTTCGTTTACGCAAATATATCATTCACTTAAATATAAAAAGTTATGTGCTTAAAAGTTAGGAGCATTAATTTCGTAGATGGAATTCAGGCGTTGGATGGAAAAAGAGCACGTAGGCTAAAGTGCCATTTTGAGAGAATCGATTTCACAGTTTTTATTGCGGTGATATTTAATAAAAAATAATGTAATTCCCTACTTTTAACTTATTTTTAATTAAGCAATACTGCGATGGAAGCTTCGAAAATGATTTTCTTGCCATGGTATTTATTTACCTACTTTTCCTGGATTTTTTGGGGGGTTGATAGTCTCTTCTATTTAGAGCAATAATTTTTATGAATTATTTTAGGAAGGAAAGATCACTCGAATTTTTTTCGACATGCAAGGGAGTAAATAAAAATCAACTATAAAAACCAGCCTAAAAAGTTGTAAATAGTAGCTTTCCCCCGTTTTTGAGAAATAAATGATTGAAAACATCAAATTGAGTTCCGATATATGAATCTTCTCTTTCAGTGCATTCTTAATAATTCGGCTGCGGATTTTATGCATTTATGGCAATACAAAGTATGCAAAACATCTACGAGATTATCAACATTTTCCAAAATATGCAAAATATCAAAAATATAAATCAAGTTAGAATATTTAGAATATTAAACACACTGTTTTTTAAGTTCCCGTTTTTTATTTGTGCTGGTACAAATCTTATTTTGCATAAAGATCCGCAGTGTATTAATAATATATTTCTCGAAAACTGACCAGAAATATTTTTCGCAACTTTGTACAGTCATTCCATGTTTCTTTTCCTATCTTAACAACATTTAAACGACAGTTTCCAGTATCCCAGTGTCGTAAAGCCCACCGATTGTTAACCTTTGACCCCGTAACTGTTCGTCGTAAACATCGATCTCTCGAAATATTCCACCATTGACAGAACTCGACCCATAACTGTCTCTCCTCTGTATCAAATTAGGATCTCATCAGACAACTCGATCAACTCGCAAGCGCCTAACTGTTTCGACAGATTCGACCTTGATTGCAATATCGAATTCGCGAGGTTCACAGCTTCTGTAGTCTTCCTTGAATCGATTCCGTTCGTCGACGTTATCCATCTTTGGAGAGCGACACTTGGTTACAGTTTTTCGTGCACCGTGAAAATTGTTCTGGTTGTGGGTCACGCGTGGCCCACGCGTCTCCGTGACTCACCGCGCTCCTCCCACGCGAACACCTCAAGGTTTCCTTGTGCAATCTCGAAGCAGGCGAATTTCGCGCGTTTCCCCTCTTTTCCGTCGAACGAAAGCGAGAATTCGAGCCGCGGATCGAGCGCCACCCGATCAAAGACGCGGAATAAACGAAATGCATCGCGTAATGCGGTAATGAGTTTTTCGCGGACGAGTTAATCGGCGTTAATTAGATGCTCGACGCGCGGCGAACGTCTGTTCGCGTTAATGACTGGGAACGTCGGTTGGCTACCACTGGTGAACACGTGTTTCCACCGTCGTCGTTCTCGTGTGAAAGTGGAGAAAACATTTCGCGACCGACCAGGATCTAATCGCCGCATTCTGAATGCTTTTGCCGGAGACTTTTTGGAGAAACTTCTCGCTCGTTTCTGAACGCTTGGGCGTTTCGTCGCACCTTTCATGAAGAATCTAGGACACTAAATACGTGATCGTAAATTTTGGTAATTAGATCTCGAATAGATTCCTCTTGTAGGTTTCTATAGATTTTAATTTTATTCCAAGAGATAGTCAAATTTTATGAAAACGCATTTATTATTTATTTGCACGTGTTCCTGGGTAACTGATTAGCCAATAAATCAAAGTTTCTTAGATCTAAAATTAGAATTGCACAGTTTCTTAGATTTTATATTCAGATCCACGGAAGTAGGTCAAATCTGTCTCTAACATTGCTGTAGTAGGACCTTGATTATCGGACTCTCGATTGTTCTCGATTTTTATTATTCACGGTTCCAATTATTTGATGCACTAAGCATTGAGAGTGCAGCAAGACTTCGAGCAGAACTTGAACTATGATTTAATAATGATGCGCTAATCGAGGCCACACTATGTTGGTCTGTTTAAAGTTAGCTGTCTGTGAAGGTCATTTTAATTGCTAAAAATTGAGGTTCACGATTATAGTTTACCATTGATAAATTAGATAATTATTCTTGTTTGTACCACATAAATTTTGAGTTCCTTTTACGAAGCATTATATAAAAAATCAAGCTTCAGAAAGGAACTTTTCAGTACAGAAACGTCCATTTCGAGGAACCCATTTGACCGGAGCCCCCTCTCGCCGAAAAAGGAACGGGGACAGAATAATATCAGCCCAGTGGGGCAACAACCTCGTTATTCATAGCCGTGCTTTCGTACCCGGGGGACTGCCACAAGTAATTACAATCCAGCCAGTGTGCTTGTCAGTGGTAAGGTCGTTTACTTTCGGCGGCACTTCTCCCGTGCGTGTGCACCAACACCAACGAAAAACTAGAAAGCCTGGAGTAGTCGCGAGGCCGATCAAATTTTCGCCCTAGGCAAGACGATGTTGTTCATTAACCTCTTGCTCGGTCGTCGCTCGTGAATTTATCCTCCTAGCCATGATATCTCCCCGATTCACTCGCCAAATGCCACCTCCGTCTGAATGCCGTCGCTTCGGATCGATGAACCTCGACACCTTCCCTTCTTTCGCGCGGTTAACGAACGGAGAATATGAGAATCTCAAACGGATTGCGAAGGGAACGATTGCGATTAAGGATTAGTTGAAATAATTGCGATCCTAATTACTGGTGGATAGGAAGAAACTTTATGAGGAGAATTTTTGTGAGGGGGAAAATTATTTCACAAAATTTCCCTTGCATCGGGGAAAAAAAGAGTGAAATGAAATTTTATTTAATAGTTATGGATAATTTAATCTGCAATGAAAAACATTCTCCAATTACTTATTGTTAATTACAGTCACTCACAAATTTGTTCACGAAGACTACATTCAATTTGTTTATATTCTAAAGAAAATATTTGTCTTTAAATAATAAAAGTAGTTTAATATAAAGTATAAAGGATCCAAAATGAAAGAAAAAAATTGATACTTTGCATTTTAGTGTTAATTAATCTTTGGAATTCATGCGAACAAACCTGTGAGTCACCGTATAACCAAAAATATTTTAGTCACAGGACTAAATACATATTATTCCATCACATTTTCTCATTTTAGTCATAACAATGATGGTCTCCGCTTCAAACATCCCTCAAGCTTTCCCAAAACCGGCAAAACTCCATCCGAAACATTTTGCATAGTTTCGAGCAGTTCGTAGGCAGGGAATCAGCAAGCGCGAATTCTCGTTTCGCGTACACAAAGTTGGCGGCATGTTTGCGCGCGACGCGAATCGCGTACGTGACTTTATGCACCGCGCAGCGGCACGTTTCGTTTCCGTTTCTCGGCACGGCACCGTGCAATTCAACTAGCAGTAAATCTTGTTAGCTGGTGCACGTACTCTCGACGAGAGTGTGCCGTCGCCGCCGGACCACTCGTGTGTCAGTCTGCGCGCGAGACCGGCACCCGACGTAAAATCGATACGAAGCTTCTCACCCCCGGGTCTCGGGGGGGACCAACCCCCGGTCCTCCGCGGTTCTGGGAACTACTCGAAATATTCTCGATCTTTTCGTTCAAACACCTTTTACCCCTCCGTCCGCGCTTCGTCGGGGTGGAAGTTCGCGACGGGGCTCGGGGAAATTTATTGCGAGGCTTGGGACACGCGATTTTTGTTGCCGTTTTCTTGACACGTTTGGGAATATTTTGATATAGGGTTATTTTTAGGGGAATGGATTATTTTTAGAGTATTTTTTATAGATGGGGGATTTTAAGATTGTTTTTGGAACAATGAAAGTATTTAAACGGATTTATCAGCTCTTTTTGGCCTGAATTATTATTTATTTTTTATAAAAAATTTGTTTAAATTTAACATGAAAATTTAAAAACTGTAAGGAAAATTCAGTGTAAAAAATCCTAACTTACTTCAGTTGAAGTTATTAGGATTTTGAAAATAATATAGAAGACGATATATAATATGTAACAACAAAAAATGAATTATAGGATACGATTTCATTCAGAATATTCAGGTTTTATATTTGAAGTATATACATTTTTGTATTTGAATCGTTCAAAATTCGGGAGAAAGTTAGTATTTTTATTTTCAAGAGGTTTAAGTATTTTTAGTCATGTTTTCAGAGTCGATTATTTAATATTTCCAGAATATCAGATTGTCAAGGGTTAATTAACTTAAAAGGTTGGTTCGTCATCTCTGGAGTTATTTAATGAAGAAAAAAATTTTGAAGTAAATGAAACGATTATTCTACAGAGAATCTGATTATCCTGCTTTCTTTACTGGGTGGAATTTTTTTACACAGATTTTTATTGAAGCTTTAAGTTAACATAATTTGCGGCAATGTAAAGTACGTCACTGCTCATGATTATGCAAATTCTCAATTTATAAGCAAGCTGGTAGCTGAAGTGTTAATATTTAATACTACAACCACATTTAACACTTCTTTCCTTTCTGCATGTATAATAGTTCCAAGAACATTTTTTATGCATCGTATAATCAAGATACAGTAAATGAATTAAACAAAGGTTTCTTACTTTATTATTATCTTACGATTATTATAATTATTATAATGAAGCATGCATTTATGGAACTTTCTAATCTACTTAACAAATAACACAAAATCGAGTGTATCTATCACTGTACATGAAAAAATCGTGAAAAAGAGTAACTAGATTGAGTGCAAAATTTTTAATTAACCATTCAAGAAACTGTGACGATAATTTCAATTAGTATTCCCAGGAAATGCGTTAGGGATGTTGGAAGGTGGAATTCTGTCTTTCGATAGTAATAATTAATCTTTGAATGGAACGCGCTCTCATTCACACTTTACATCGTCGGTGAATTAAAACGCGCATCGCTTGGCGAGTGCAATTGCGTGGCTGCATATAGAATAACGGAGTCGATGACGTAGGTTCGCCGATTGCGTCACATTCGCGACGTCATGACACCGTATATCACGTTGAGCGGTCTGATTCCGCTAGTCGTTGTCTGATAACGTCCTGAAATATAACTGTTCACTGGCGGTTGCAACTGTTTATCGATCGGCGAGGTTGTAACTCGTTCAAGTTCGTACCATGCCGTTTTCCAATATAGGTCCATGAATCCGAATATTGTCTTAAAATACAGTGTCCATACAAGAACATACAGAAGCTTGTGGAAAATTATAGAGGATAATAGAAAGCGAAGAAAATTACAGAAATTATGGAAGACTGCAAAAACGATAATGATAAAAATTTCTTCGTTTTTTCGTTCAAAATCGTAATTTTCATCCCCCCTTCCCTGCAATCTCCAATACCCATCGAAATGACCACCGTTTTAAGCGTTATTACTCGGAACACGATCCTCTCGACGCGACGTCGGGTCCATTTCATCAAGAAGCGTTTCTTCTCGCGGGACAGTCGTCGCGTCGTAAAGGAAAGTGGCGATCCACTTACATAACTGTTGGTGTGATAATACTCAGACGCGCAAAAATCACCGTGCTCGTAATCCCACGGTCTCGTTCCGCGAACGACAGAGTGCTACACTCCAGCCACCCCTTGAATACGCCGTCCCCTCGCGCTCCAGTCCGGCGCAGGGTGAATTTGATGACTCAGGACGCTTTATGGGGGAATGAAATTACGCCCCCATCACCGCGGCAAGGGAGCATTGCTGGGTAGCAGACGAGCAAACATCTTGACGCTGTAGTAGCGAGTGTAGCGAGTTTGCTCGAGGGCCTCTGAGAAGCGGAAAACCTTTTCGATTGCGTCGTGTGCATCATTTGTGCCTTTTTTAGAAGCTTATTATTTTTGCAGAGTTCATTTCTCTGGAATTTATAAGATGGACGAAGCTTGTGGGATTTTTTTTTTATAGGTTTGTTTTAGAGTGGTCGAATTAACAACGAAGTCATTAGCGACTTTAATTTATATACTTTGGGGCACATTATTGATTTATTTGTTTCTTTCAAGAATGTATTTCCAGATTGGGATTTTATATCGGTGATTCTAAAGGAATTGAAGTCGTTCTTATTGTTGCTTAAAAATTTTCTGAAACTTAATTCTCAAAAATTCTCTTTCCGTGGACAATAAAAATTTTGTTTCTTAGATTGTAATCGGATTACATACTTACAAAATGTTTCTGGCAGTAGAATTCATTGTTGTTTTCTCTCACAGCTAAACATTTGAAGTATCAGACGTTATGATTACAGTACAATTACAGTAAAAATTGAAACACACTTTCCCCCGCGAGTTATCCTTGCAAACATTATGAAACAAAAGCCTCAACAGTTGCATCATTTCCACAACGCTTTACAAACATATATCGAAACATTTGCCAATACCTCAATGCCATTTCTCGCGTCCCAGAAATTTTAAATGGAAGGAGTAAGACCTTCAAACAAACCTGACCAAATTTTTCCTCGTAGAATTCTATATCTACAGTCAAATATTTGCAGTCTTTGATTCGTCTTTTACGGGTTCTTCGCTTGGCTTATCTAGATTACGTTCCGATTACGCGTAATCGTGGGAGACAAAGTGTCGGGTTTCCAGGATTCGTGAAGAAAGCGTGACCGAAACGAAATCCGGTGATTCGAAGGCGACTGAGCGCGCCACGGTAGAGACACGCATAAATTCTGCGCGATTAGAGTAATGGATCCAGATAATTACGGTATTATCGTCACGCGGGCCGCGGTCGTGCAAAAATGCCCGAAGAAGTGGTCGAGATTTAGGTAAATTCGGGCATCAACGTTTATTGCGCGCTTTTTGGGATAATTGGTGGATCCACGTTCCATTTTCATAATCGTTTTGATGGACAACGATGTTTGTTATTACTAGTATTTGATATTCTTGATCTACTTTTGTGCATAACTGTATTCCATGTTGAAAACTCATACAAAAATTAATCTTGTACAAAGCTGACGTTCAAACGGAATAACGTATAAATTTATATTTAGACTTTTGAATGAGAATTTTATTTTATTTCATTTGTTCCATTCATATCGGAGCAATTTCTAAGGAATCTTCTGCTCCTCCTTTCATTCACCTAACTCAATATTCATTATCGGACACCTACGCGATTCACGTTATGATACCCTACGCTTCGGAAAATTGACGCACGATTTTGTTTTTGCAACGCAGAATCCCACGTCAGTCATTCCCTCCCTCGCGTTGACGCATAAACTTTTATCGATCCCTGTAATCGAATCCCCATCGTCAGTGAACATTTAACGCAAGTTGTACGCTCGTTCTTCTTTATGAATGGGCGCAAGGTGTAGTTTCGTTTTCATTGGATATATAATTCAATCCTTGGAACAATACAATGAGTTTATTCTTCTTCGCCGCGTGCGCGTATCCGTGTAGGTTGTCCCTGAAGAAATCGAGTTTATCGATCGCGCGTGGACGCTGGCTCCTTCTGATGGTAATGTCATGGATCGACTTTATCCGTTGTGTGCGACGGAACTCAGGGCCGTACATAAACGATTCAATCTACTTCTGCTAGAGTGATTATTATTTCTGCCAATTGCGATGGACGCTTGCAGACCAAAATGATTCACTCCATTTTTTGGGTTTTTTAAAAATTTTATTAGGAAAATACGAGATCAAATGCATTGGTAGTAAAAATTTAACAAAATTCAGGCAGAGGAGTTGGACAATTTATTCAGGTCTGTTTAAAAAATTGCTTGTAAATTCTTTTAATGAGAATTTTGTAATTTAGAATTTTATTTTAGTTACATTTTTTATAATACAGAGACCATTTTATAGACTATCAGTTCTAAGTTCACGCGAAAATAATAATAAAAATAATAACGATAATACAAAAAAAGAGATAAGAAAGGGTATTGCACTTCCACCAGTCCTGTATTTTTTTTTTTTTTTTTAATTGACAATTGCATTTGCGTTAAAACGGCAGATATTTGCTAATCACTCGCATAAAATACAAAATAACATCAACTATAAAAATAAAGAAAAAGTGGAAAAAATACAGTAACATAAGAGACAAAAATTGATTACAAATTCGACTGAATAATTTAAGCAACATGGAACAAAATCTATGAAAATAAAATAACCAAAGTATATTAGTCTAAAAATTCATCCATCAATAACAAATTTTTTTTTGTTTTGCAACGATCGTTCTCATTTTTCCTACGTTTTTAAGTTGTTTATATAGTTCTACATGTTTTCTACATTTAAACTGTGTTCAACTATTGAAATTACGATCTCTTTACATAAGGGGATATTCTACCTTTTGGGCCGAAAATTCGTTCAATATTCGCTGTAGGATTTTTGTATTAAAATAAACACTTAACGTTTTCAAAATTTTTTTAGATATTCAGATTTTATTACGTATTCAGAATTTTACGTCCTGTTGCTGACGTCCATGTACGCTGATAGTCGAAAAAGTCGAGTTGTCGCTTACGCTACAAATTCCTAGAATATCTAAAATACAGCGAATTTCACTTAAAAAATTTAGGAGGATATTTGAGATGTTCTATTCTTTCCATTAAGAAAAAAAATCTATTTTTTGAAACCGAAAGGGTAGAATGTCCCCATAATTTAAAGTGTAGTGAGATTACAATTATTTACATTGAGTTATAGTGAAATTACAATTTTTTTTAGTTCACATCTAGTAAACCGACAACATTTCTAAAAAAATAGAAGTAATCTCCAATAACTCGCATCTAATATGCTTCTCGTACAAGTAGAATAATGCTAATGAATCTATCTTTTGCCTGCAATGACTATGCAATTAGAGAATGAACAATACGTAAAACCTAATAAACGACTTTCTATGTTCACACGAATATTGTACTTAAAATTAAATTATAAAAAGTTAAGAGTACATCAGCGACCAAAGGGATCTAAAGAGATCCAAATTCCATCAACAAAGGCCCTTGAGAGTAGAGTCACTGATCTCGCCTCCCCCCCTCCGGCATCCCCAAAATTTCCAAAGTTTGACGACGATACTCGTTTCTCCGTTACGCAGATTTGCGTCAGTGTGCGGCCCACGCCGTGATAACAGAAACGCGAGTCGCGGACGTAAGAGCGTGGTCAGTTCGATTGCACTGAGCCGGCTCGTCGGAATCGCGCGTGTTTAGCGGAGTCAGTCGTAGTCCGGACGGCGAGCGGCGCGGTTCCATCGCGCTGACAATACTCTCAGAAACTCCTCGCGTGTTTCTCTCCTTTTTTTCCATTTTTCTTTCTTTTTTTCTTCTGCTTCTGCGTGCACCACCTGTGCCCCGCGACTGTGCCTCGGGTTTCAACGACATTGTTTGCGGCCGCGTGTGCAGCGTGATCAAGTGGATCGGGAGGGAGAAGCTAAGGGAGCAGGTGTTGGAGCCCCTCGGAGGATGGGATCATTCTGTCCGATGGGCATCTCGTGATACGGTGTTCCCTTCGCCTGGTGGCTCGCAAGTAATCTTCGGTTTTTGAGAAAATTGCGGGACGTTGAAGGGAACCGAGTGATAGTTTAACTTTTGTGATGATTTTTTGAGGATGGGGTATTTTGTGTTTTGGTCTCCGAAAATCGAGCCGTCACGTTTCTGCCTTTGCTTGAGGGGTTTTTAAATTATTGGGAGCTCTGAGGAAGAATTTGCGAAGATTTTGTGATGCCAAGTGACTGAGTTTTGTGTTGATTTTGGGTAGGTTGAATTTTAATATTATTGTTTCTAGTTTTCGAGAAGAAATTGAGAATATTGTGATATTTGAAACAGTAGGATTTTATGCTTGGAAGAGTCTCGAGGTTCGAGCTGCTCCGTTCACTTCTCTGTCTCAATCAAAACTTGGAATTCTGATTAACGTTGCGTGTTTTTCTGAAGTTATCGACGGGATTCTGTTTCCGTGGGAAGACTCCGCAACGAAGTGATAACTGCTTTAACAGTGTTTTAATTGTTCGGCTAGTTAGGTAGTTTTTCTGTTTCTTCGCTTCGCCTTGGCACAGATTTCCTCGATCATCGTGAAAGAATGCAGCAGGTACAATTATCGAAGACCGGAGTAGAAACCTGGCTACAAAAAACTCGTTTCAATCGGAACAGAAAGATGTCTCGGATATATTTGGATAGAATCTTGAAGAAAAGGTATTACATTCGCCTTCTCGCGAAACGCGAAGGAAATTCGATGCTTCTTCCTTCTTCCCTTCGTCCTTCGCGACATTATTGTACGAGGTAAAAAGGTTAGCAGTACTCTCGGGAAATGTTTTGCCAGCGCAAACTTTATTATGAAAGTGTTTACTGTATGTGACTAGTTAACTGGACCTGGTCAATTGGTACGTTGATTGCCTCCCACGCATATTGGCGCCTCATGCAACCGAGTCTCTAATATTAATCATTATTTCCCTCTATTATTAAAACTTCCAATGATAACCATCGTTAAGTGATAGCGATATACCACAATTAAAAGATAAGGATTCTTGTCAGGCAAGAATTTATTCTTCATCTCTCAAAGAATTGAATATCTGATATCTAGAGACATTTATAATCTTCAATTTCTCACGCACCAAATGTCCACGATCACAGACCTCCACTAATTATACCGGTTCTCCAATTTAATCTCAGCTCCGTCGAATCCTGCTCCACGATCTCAAAGAGTTCCTCGATCCGTGAACCGATGCTCCGTATTTCCCCGAAAATAAAAGGGAAACAGGATTCGAGGCCACAGATTGTTCCCCGCCCATCGCTTCTCTCTCTCTCCACCAAAGAATCCCAAGCGAAAGGTCCACGCAGAGTGGAACGACCACCGGGCCAAGTCCCGAGGAATTCGACAAACAAAAGCGACGATCGAAGCGAATAACGGCCGATTTCCGCGGTTGAACGCGACTTTCCACGCTCGAACGGACTCCGGCCTCGGCGCACGTGCGAATGCCAGCGCCGTGGCGTGTCCAACTCGCGGAAGAATAAAGCGATTTCGTCTGGTACCCCCGTCTTGGCACGGATCCCCGAGACAGATAATTTTCGTGGATCTGGATCGATGCTGCCGCGCGTGGCGTCGCGGGCCATCGTCCAAAATTCGGCGCCCGGTGATCACAAGACCGCCGCGCCGCGTCCCCAGTCTCTTCGTCTTTTTTTCGGTGGGAATGGAAAGGCGGCGGGCCAAGGTCGGGCGTATTTTCGAAACCGGATCGGACCATGCAAATGTAACCGTGACATCCCCCGCGCCCGGAACTCTCGCTGGCTTCCCTTTCGTTCGGCTTATCAGCGCGTTATCTGGCTCGCCGGGTTTAAATATAGCGCCGCGAATTTATTTGCGACGCGGGGATCCCTGCGTCTCGGGGGACCGCCAACAGGAGAGGATTTCCTGGAGTTTTGGGGCAGATATACTTTTAAATAAAGGCGTTTGTTGAGTTCATTCAGGAAATTATGTTTATGTATTCAATTTTAAGAAGTACGAAACTGCTTTCGCACTTTCTATTCAATTTTCTTCAGATATTAAAAGACTAGGGTAAATGTCCCAATTACTGTCACATTAAGGTTATAGCGTGGCTTCCTTTAATTATTTTACGTGTTGTATAGCCTAAACATCGTCTCAATATGAAACATAATATTGTTTAACATCTCATTCATAAAAAAAAAAAAAAAAAAAATAGTTCTATACATTAAATATGAAGAATTAATTAATAAGTAATTAAATTATCCCGTATGTATGACTGCAACCCGATAGCTATCAATCCTAATAACTAGACTGCGGATTTTTATGCAAAATAAAATATTTAGGAACGCATAGAATGAATTTAAATATCATTAACGGTATGTCGTATTTTATAAATATTGTAACTTCAACTATATTTTTTATATTTTGCAGATTTTGATATCTGTCAACAAGCTAAAAGATTTTTATAATGGATAAAATCCGCAGTCTACTAATAACTATGCCAGTTTTAATAATTGTTAAGTCGGGAATCCACCAGAAAGCAAAGCTAAACTATGCTATGCTTTGCTATGTTTAAATAGTACATTTTTATTAACTTAGCTTAGCTCTTGGTGGAAACAGATCCATAAAAATATATTGAAGCTAATTTTTTTTAAACATAGCATAGCATAGCATAGTTTAGCTTAGCTTTCTGGTGGATTCCCGGCTTTAGTCCTATTTATGGAAACTTTTGGAATCACTTTCAATTTACATAATCATGTTTTTGACGTTCAAATGGCTACTTTGATTCTTCAACATCAATTTTTAAATACCACGTGCACATAAGTACGTTTATATCTTTGTTTTAATGTAAATCAGAGTCTCAGTTTAATAATACAATTTTTTGTAACTTGGGTTTCTATAACAAAGTGGCAGTATTTGGGACATCTACCCTATTCTATAAAATTTTCTTCTTCCATATATTTTTCCTTGAGGGTGTAAGGGAACTTTTGGAAGGTCCTGCACACCCCTCCAGCTGTTTCCAGCAATTTGAGTAGCCGAGTATTGGTACGAAATCCGAGAAAGAAACTCGAAACACCTGGCAGCATTTTTCCGCTCGACGAACCCATTGCTCCCCCCATTTTCCTAACAACCGAGTTCGCGTTCTGCGTTCTTCTGCGATCCTTGCTCCCCAAACAGCTTCTGCTAGCGGCGTGGAAATTATTCGCAGCCGTAAATCCAGTCGCATATATTTCCCCAGGGTTGGGTGTTTACTATAAATAGCAAGGGTCCTGGCGTGGCTTTCTTTTTACGGTCTGTGTTCCGCGAAGTATAGTCGCAAACCGATGCCGACTATGCGAAATTCGACGTGATTCGTGGACGGACAACTGATATCCTTCCGGTTTCTCTTTAGCGCCGTCTTTTCTTAGCTATGCCGAGGAATCTCTTTTTTTTCGATTGCGAAAAATTGCTAATTGAGTAGGAAAGTAGTAACAGTTCTGTGCGAAATTTCGCGAACAGGTGCCTCCGAGAAATTTCACCTCTTCCACGAAATATGAAGGGAAGTTTAATCTCACGCGACGAAATTTAGCAAAGAAGTTTTTCACGAATTAGAGTGAAATTATCGCGAACTTAGACCTCTGCACGAACAAGTTTCACGGAGAAATAGTTGTAAGTTTAGTGGCAACGTTTTATCTCGCTAGGTAAACATATTTAAATCCCCCGATGTTGACACGGTTTGGAACCTGTTGCCAGCCCGACGTCCGACACAGAAGTTGTGTACAAACATCCCTGTCATGTTCATGTTCCCTGTGGCGAGCGTCGTGACGTATTAACACCGTGACCTCATACTAGGTGTTTATCGAGCGAGTCTGCTCTTTGTATGGAGCCTGGAACAAGCTCAGACCACCAGTCCACTTATTTGTTTCAGATACACCCGTAATTACTTGTTAAAGTCACGATACACAATTACCTTGATAACATCTGTGGCTGGGACATCCTATCAGATGAAACTGAAACACGTTTCGCTATAATACTCGCCGCTTACTATTATTCAAAAATTCTTAGGTAATTCGCGTTATTTCGCGGTAGGATAAGAGATTCGGATCTGTGGAATAATGCTCGGAAATTAATTTTCACGCTATCTAAACTATCAATTTCAAGGGAATTTGATGTTAAACTTGCGATTACAAATTCTGAGCTCCACTATATCGATTTTCCTCTGTCGATTTCACCACTTTTCCTGCATTTTTTTTCTTCTATTGGCTAAATTGAAATGCACGATGTTTAAATACAATTTTTACTGCCGTTTTTCCGCCACGCTCTGTCATACAGATATTAATTAATGAAACAGATAATATTTACCACCAACTACTATAAATAAAAATAATTACACTGTACAAGAATCTTTTGAATCCATTTCTCCAAGTAACCATATGTTTATGAACAGTAGTCTACTTCAGAAAAACTTGAAGTTATTTCATAATCACAAATTCGTCATCGTTTCAGTGTCAATATTTTCTTTTCCGCTGCTCCCCTGTCCTACTTTTTCAATGTTTAGGTTCCCCGTGGTTTCAATTTTACTCGAAGACGAGAGCGCTCAAATATCGCTACCTTCGCAGGAGCGGCAATTGAATGGAAGTCGGTAGAGGTTGTCACGCATTGCCGCGCGTTAAATAAGAAAATAACGTAACAGTCGAGTCATTCGAGCCGCCAAATGATTCATGCTCGCATGAAACGCGCAGGCAGCTTAAAGCACGCTTCCTGCTGCAGACTGGTCCACCAGATCTCTCCTGGACAATAGCTCCGTTGCATAATGCATTCGAATTGCCAGGGTTTCTTGAGCAGCCTCGAGGCGGGGGAGCAATTTTCGGAGCAATTGGCAGGTTCTCCTATTTCGAGCTGCTTTTTAGACTAATCGTTCTGCAGTCGCTTTTACTGCAATCCTTGGAAGCTAGATTTTTAGCGTTCGTAATAGATTTCAGTGCCTATTCAGTACTTGAAGTGTACAGTTCTAGCGTAGAAATTTATCTTCTGGTTATCAGTTTACTAAAGAATTTAATGAATTGTGGAATTTGTTTCTTTGCTCGATAAGTTTTCTTGAAACCAATTTGGACTTTCCACAGTTTAATCGTGAATCAGATGGTTAATGCTGAGATACAGTTTCTGGTGGCAAGCGGTGACAGGGCGTTCGCTTTATCGGAACGAGGCGTCCACGGGCCATCGACTCTTTTATCGAGCCACGAGGATTTCGTTAAATCGTTTCCACGTTTTAAGACCCCTGCTATCGAGCCAGTTTTCAACTTTGCGATCGTCTAGATCCGCTTGTTTATCACTCGGAGTATGATAGCTTCGGTTTATCTCGAGAAATTTGTACTGCGGGCAATCGGAGATTGCGGCGGGCCATTCGGAGTCGTGTAACAATCACGAAACGTCAAAACAAATGATATTTGTGCGGAGTATTTAATTTCTATGGCGTATCACATTTTCAAAAATACTGCGAACTTAATGAAACTGTAGAATCGGTTGGGAAGCACTCTAATTATTTTGGGCAGCCAGAATTTGTCCGTCTTCTCTGTTAAATTGTTTGCAGCATTAAATATGGCAAATATTCCAATTATCAGGTATCAGTTTCTTTCGTTGTAGAAAATAATTTTCATGGAAAGATATGACCGATATCAATTTCTCGGAAATGGGAAAATACTATTTTTTTTGTTAGATTGATTATGATTCTAAGAAACTTGTCGGAGTATCGTTGTTGCTATTTCATTTTTAATATCCAAGCGGAGCTTATTAAAGGCTCACTGTTTACAATTCATAGAAATCATTCTGTCATCCGCGTGACAATATTGCGTTTCCACTGCGTGATAAATCGGCACGTGGGAAATCGTGGACACGTATAATAGTCTAGTCGTCATGCATCTCGAATCAGTTTGATAAATTCAGAAAAACGTTTTTCATCATCACACACAGCTTCAACTCGAAGTTTTAAAAACAATCTCTCGCCAAAATTTTTTCCAAAAATATTAAGCATGGCTAAATACATCGATGTAAAAATTAAATTTACCATTTCAGTCTACTTCTAAAATTGACTTTCTCCCAGTTGTCCAATTTTCAACACGAACCGCTCTAAGTCGTTGCGTTGGTGGAAAAAATTTGTTCGCGATGTTCCACAATTCGCTGCGAATATTGCAAATATCGCACGTTCGTTGGAGAAACTCGAGCATTCACTTCTATTCACATTATATCGATATCTACTGCCGGAATCTCGAAAAAAACCCCTGTGAGTCATGTCACGGTGTTACAAGCCATCTAAATTGGAGTAATGAAAGTGTTTTTGCTCTACGAGCATAGGTAATTGAAATGGCAAATATTTCTTCAATTAGTCGAGTTATTCGCAGGGAAATTTGATATTCGAAAGGTCGAGGAGTCACGAGTCATCCGACATTTAGGAAACATGCAACGCAGGACATTAATGGTCGGAAGTGTAATTCCGCCTACGATGGAGTCGCATCCTCTTTAACGAAACCATTTTCCGTCGTTCTGCTCCTTCGACCTTTTCGCGGCGACCAATCGATTGCGCGGGGCGTTGAGATCCTGTCTTTGATCTCCTTTTGAAAATTTGTCGCCGTGGGTGGATATGAATATTGTTTCGTCGATCGAGGAATAGTTTGATTTCATTTATTTTAGATAAACTGGAGAAGCTATATTTAAAACTTCAGTTATCTTAACTGAAAAATGAATCTCCAAGAATTCTTTTTTAAGATATCTGTAGTAAACGGAGCAGCTCATTGCATCGACACGCAGTTACCACCAGGGACTTATACCGAAACCGAAATAACCGGTACAATACCGGTATTTTTCGGTTATTTTGGAGATATTTGGGAGATACATCCAAAATAACCGAAAAATACCGGTATTATACCGGTTATTTCGGTTTCGGTATAAGTCCCTGGTTACCACAGATCCGAGAAGAATCGTTACGGAAATGGCAAAAATATTTTGTTTAGTCTTCTGCAGATTCCGTGACGCAGTTTCCACGATTTCTGAATCCGATTTCGATATCATGCGATTTCGAAGCGCCACGGATGTCAACAATAATTCAGCTTCTGGTCGACGATGCCTCTGAAACTCTGAACTCGAATCGCGATCGCGTGTCAATCAATTTTGAAGCACCGCTGCGACAAACAGCGCAAAAATCATCGAAATTAAACCGCGTCACTCAATTATCGAGCATCTCTCGCATTCGATCGTTGAAATTTCGGTGTCTCGCGGCTTCTACATGTCGATTCGTCATCGTTGATTCCTCGATTTCGTGGGAACTCGGATATTAACGAAACAATGGGAAGCGGAACGGTGTGCGTCAATCGAATAGTTAGAGAAGTTCGAAGGACGATGAATTAACATTTTTCAGCGCGTCGCGTGCGGGTTTTATACGTGTTGATGTGTTTCAATTCTCATCGTTTCGGCATTTCGCAGAGCTTTGAAAAAGTCTGGAATGTGTGGAAGGGAAATGAAAAAGTTTGAAAAATTTGTCATTTTAATTTGGCGTCGCTTTTGACTCTTTTGGCTGAGGAGAAATGTGCGGCTCGAATCACTCAGAGAATTTGAAATATCGATTTCTTTGGGATGTGTAAAGGGTTAAATTGAGGATTCAGAATTTTTAAAATATATTCAGGACTCCCAAGTTAAATTAGAATCTTTTTTAATTAATGTTGAGACTTTGAATCAATTTTTATCCATAAGCCAATGGTTAAATTAGTTGAATTTTTCTTTTGTTTTTTCTTCCTTTTGGTTTTGTTAAGGATCCTTGAAAAATATAATTCGTTTCACTCAAATTTAAGGGACTTCCACTTGGTCCATTTTTCTTCGTTTACAGATTAACATTTTGACAATCATAATATTCATTAAATATTTTAACTTTTATGGAAAAGAGAAATATAAACATGAGTGAAGAAAATTCGGAATTACGAAATTTATACGACTACCAACTTCTTATTCCTAATTTTCTTCAGCCAAATAAATAATTCTGAATGTTTTTCTTTTTAAAAAATGCGTAGTCTTCTGAATTAAAAAATCTAGACTTCTTTTTCCTGGATTTCGGTTTGAAAGTTCTCAATGAAATTCTTTTTCATACTAACGTAGGAAAATAAAAATGAATAAGTTCACAGTCAAAGTGTTAAAACTGAAACAGTTCTCCTTCACGAAAGCTTCGCGCCCCTTTTCGCACCCCGCGTCCCGAGGGGTTGCGAGATTCGAGACAAAAGCCTCCCTTTAGTCCTTAATTTCGCGGCGGGCTCGATGGAAGGGCAGACCAATCACCATAGAACTTGCACAGGCAGAATCGAAGTGACGGCAGACGGGGAAGTTCCGCTGACATCCAGACGTGGATGCTGTGGCCCGTGTTGGGGGATGACGGGCTGAGCCCAACGTCGCCCCCGGCCTCGGCCAGCGTCAAGGGGGTTAACAAACTGGCGCCCCTGCTCCTCTGCGCCCCCTGCAAGCCCAGCGGCCGCAGGAAGAACCAGAATTCCACGCAGTGGTACGTGCAGCAGGTAAACAGACTCTCCCAAGAGATTCATCATCGTCCGTTTTGTTTCCTCGTCGCCGTTAGCTCTTCTTTTCTTCACCCCGTTTCACGGTTTTGCTTTTCTTTTCTTCCTCCCCTTTTATCTTTCATTTTTTTAGTCGCCCGCTGAAATTGAGTTCTCTTTGTGTTGCTGCCTGCCGTTCGACTTTGCGTTCGAACAGTCTCGTTCTCTTTCTCTCTCTCTCTTTGTTTGTGTAGTCGGAGAATGCTGCACACTGCATGGGATTTTGTGCAACGAATATTATAGTGTTTAGTGTCTTGTTTTATTATTTTTTTTTTATTTACGTTTGTGTGTTGAACAGTTTCGTGGACTTCGGCCTCGGAGTCGTAGAAGGATTAAGCACTGTGTTTTTGAGCAGAGGAAGCTGATCGTTGGATCTTGTTAAAGTCGTTTAAGTAATGTTTGACGAAGTCTTAATTGCACGCGTGGATGTCAAATTAGTTGTTGAGAATCTGAATGCAGATTCTTATGACTGAGGAAAATTTGCCTCCTTGAGTTGAGGATGAGACGATTGGATTGTAAAAAATTGGAGCAGAGTTTTACTGCTTTCTGAAAAAAATATTGAGATGATTCACAGATAATAGAATTTAAAATTCAAATCTATTTAAATTGTAGAAATTCTCTTCAATCTGTATAAATATTTTATTCTTTCTTCTGTGGTCTGACTTCACACTTAGATATCAGAAGTATCGAGTACTTAAACCTCGAATTCATTACGGGAAATTCAATTCTGCTCTGTTCAAAGTGTCGACACCGAAATCCATTCTATATCTATGTTTACGTAGCAAAATATTCGATAAATCTCGAAGATCTCTCGAAGACTTTATCACACTCGAATTCCGAATACCAGAACAAGAATTCCACTCGACATTTCGCGCAGAATAAAAATTCTTATTTTTGGAAATGCAAGATTCATTAATTTTCGTAATCTGTGAACGGTATATTATGTACTCTGCGGCTTCGATGCAACGAGATTACGTGACGCTCCGATAAGCTATCAATCCACCATACAAATCGCTTTCGCACGCGAGAATTTGTTTAGCCTTTTTCTGGTGAGTTGTAAGTGTGTCACGCTCCGTTAGTGTGCATGTCTTCAGTCGTAGCACGCTTTCTCTGTGCATGTGAAAAGTATCGAGTGTCGTTGCCATTGACGCCGCGACAGACTCGGCATTATCAAGGCGATATTTGTGCTGCGACGATTTACAGAGAATCTGATAAACAGTCCTTCGTTTGAATTCGATTTCTCTATGCTGCGGGGAATTTCCAGATCCGACGGTTTTCCTTGCGACATTGAATTAAAAAATATTTATTTCATCTCATCTTGGGATTTCTAAGTCATTCGTTTATAATCCGATTAACGGGGAAATTATTAGATGTATAAATAGGTTTCTAATATTTTTAAAACGTTTTTTTATATAGCAAATAACTTATCAGTTATTAGAAGTGATCATGCTGTAAGACTCACCTTGTATATTTTAAATAAAGCCGCGAGAAACTATTTATACATCTAATATTATATTGAAACTTGAAAATATTCCAGCAAAATCTGTTTACCCCGTAATAAACGATGATTCAAAGGTGTTCCATCATTTTGCGATTTAAGGACTAATTTTCCAGATGCGAAGATCCGAAGTTTGGAGGGTCATCGACTTCCGGCGTCTGTCGAGCGCGTGCCGGAAGTTAATGGCCCTCAAGAACTTCAATACCTCGTGTCTCGTAAAGAAAGCCTCGGATCGTAAACTGATAAAGGACTCTTTACCTCCATGTGCTCCGAAAAATTGGTATTTCTAGTTCCGAAATTTATTTAAATTACTCTTCTAATACTTGTAGTGTTTTTCGTCGTCTTCAAGAACTCTGAATGACTATCTTCGTGTCTTAGAGCAAATTTTTCCACTATTTCGATGGCCTCTGAATGCCCCCCGTTATCGAGCGTTTCTCCTCGCAACATCAATCGTACATTACTCCTGTTTTTTCTGCAGAAGATTCATCACACTTTGTTTCCTCCTCCGGAACGATACCACATGTTCTCCCCGGGGGGCGTGGGTAAACAGACATGTTCCCCCGAAATTCCAAGTTTTTCGGGAGCATCTGCTCACCTGAACGAACATTTTTAGAGCACTATAAATATTCTAAGAAATAAAGTGTCAACTCTGGAATTAGGAATTCGCGAGTAGATTTAGTTTTCAAGACGCGTAACTCTAGTGGCCGTCGAGCGGCGCGGGGAAGCCGTTTAATCGAGCAATCAGGGTCATAGTGTCATCGGAACTATCGTTGTCATTAACGACGCAGGACCACTGTGTAAATAGAAAATGAAATACGGTCACATTGACCCAGTTGTCGGGATGACGCAGAACGGAGCGTAATTGCTCGTTAATTGAACACAAATGATTGAGAAAATTAGTTTTATCCAGCGTATCATTACAATTGCCGTTTCGAATGATTATCTTTTAACATTCGTATTGATAACTGCCATTCACTGTGTTTAAATCCAGCGATGAGTGATCGCGTTACCCTGCAAAATTTACCACTCCACGAAGTAGACTTTTCCGTGAAGCACGATCGATGGATCGTCCAGGAAATAAACGCATAGGCATAGCAGCGCAGGTGACTCAGAGTTATTGTCGCTGCACCTGACTCGAGACAGATCGAATCGAAGTTCACCCACGGAGCAGAGTCTCGTTTGACACCTTCTCCAACGGCGCCGTGAGTCATCGGCGATTCCCCCGCCACCGGCTTCGTTTAATTACTTATCTGGAATCGTACTTTGTGTACCGACCTACGGAGCCGTGTAATTATGCGTCGGCTGACCGGAAGCTCCCGTCTAATAGGACTCCCTCGAGAGGCGAGGAAATTCCTTTGTTCGCGGTACTTAGACACTCTGTCCACGAGACGCACACTGTCCACGTGTTTACAAAACATTCGCTGCTTACTTTGCAATCCGTCAGCCTTTCGCGGGAACTCTCTCTCTCTTTCTTCTCTTATTAACACGATTTTTAATCGTGTCATTAGTTCACTTATCACTGTTCAGGCGCGAATCACTTCTCTTCTCGTTGCTTGAAAAATTTCGTTGAAAAACTTGGGTGAAAGGACTTTGTGATCTCTTCGCATTAGATTTTATTAATCATTCATCGATTTTCTAGTAAATGATATCATTGAACTATAAATAATGTCAGAAAAACATTGTTGCTGAGGTATAAATACCATTTTTATAGTCGATTTAATGAAGAGCAGTGAACTTTATCGGTTAGCAATCATTAAAAATCAGGAATCATAATTCATTTTCTTTTTTTTTTTTTTTTTATTAAAGCTCACTTTTAATAGGGTATAAAATGTTTTGTGAATTAATTTTGTAACACTGCTATAGTTTTTAAATCTTTTTATACTCAATTATGCATTTTGTTTTTAAGAAAAATTTAAGAAAGAAAGTCAGAAGTTTTTCTACAAAAATTTCATTGTCTGCATCTATATGTAGTTAGACTGCAGATTTTCATACAAACTTATATTTTCATTGTAATAGAAAAACAAGAGAAATTTGAATAAAAATGTGTCCTGTCTTCTAAATATTGTAAACAAAACATATAGAAAGCTTTAAAAAATTTTATATATTTTTGTGTCATTATGCATAAATGCATAAAAATCTGCAATCTATTCATAATAATGGCCTAATAATTAAATTCCCAATAAATCGAAGTTTTAAACAGAAATTTGAAAAATTAATTTATTATTAATTTCGTGATTTTTATACCTGTCTAACAAGTTTAAATACAGTGACTCACAAGTTTGTTTACTTATGTTCCCAATATTAATTAACTGTGAAATTCACAGTATTAATTCTTTCTTTCAATTTGCTTCGGTTTCAGTTTCCACGTGTTGCTCAATTTGCATGATTTGTATCGTATAAAAGCAAATATCCTTTGGAGAGTTTAGACGAATTACCTCTTATGAACAAATTTGTGAGTCACTGTGTATACTTGGGTATATAGAAAGTCAAAAACATTTGAAACATAGATGCACAAGCTAAATAATAAGAAGCCTTTTTATCCAAACTTCAATCCATCCTTCACAGCAACAAAAATCTGAATCTGCATATAAATGCAGAACCTAATTATCATAAATCATCTCCGAAGATTCATCATTCTCATCAAGAGACCAGTGCATGAATGAAAGGGACCTGATTCCATCGGAACAAGTGCCCAGGTGCATCCACAGGGCATTCGAGCGTCTCGAGTACAAAGCCCACGTGTCCTTCGGATTCGATGAAGAAAGAAAAGAATCATTGACCCTGACTCCTCCCTCCCTGTGAAGGGTTTCGGCAGTGTTAACACGTTTGGCGCATTGTGTCCGAGGTGTCTTCGAGTGCGGGCTATACGCGAGTGGCTTTCATGCCCGGCATCAACAAAGGTCCGCTTTATCAGCGTTCGTTCTTTGAACTTCCGGTGTCTCCTGGTACCCACGCGACCTTTTCGCTCTCGTCACACCACGTGCGTCGCCTTTCTTTCTCCCTCTTTGCCCTCCGCCACGATAATTGCGACTATTATAGTTTACCTGGGACCCCTTATGAATTTTTCATAGGCTGAGTCACTCGGAATTAAGTGGTAGCTTCTCTTATCCAAGGGAAGGTGTTTTTTTTTTTTTTTTTTTTAATGGACTATGTGACTTTATTCTGTGTTTTATGTTTGAAAATTTTTATTGATTTTCTGGAGATAAGGCGAGGATATCAGGGAATGCTTGGTGTAGTATATTGGCTTTGTGCATTATCGTTTTCCTAATATTGAACTTGGGGGCTGTGGCTATTCGTGAGTAGAAATTAAATAACGCGGGGATTAGAGTTTGTTTGACAATGGAATTGAAAAGATGAAGGATACTTAAATTCTTTAACTTTTTCAAAAATTCTTATTGTAAAATATTTTCTTATTTCTTTTTGTTTTATAAAATTATCTTTGATTAAATATCTTTCATCGAATATTCTTCATGAATTATTCCCATTCAACAAAGACCCTTTCTCTGGCCTCCGAAAAGCTGCAATCGTCCGCGTTTTCGTCGGTCGAAAATAAAGTATCGGACGCGAGCAAAAATGCAAGGAACGCAGAGTCCACTGGTTCTTCCGTGACGTTAATACGATCTCGAGCGCACCTCTCAGAAAGTGGGATTAGATCACCGCGCGGATTTATCTAACAGGCTTCGGAAAATTGTTGCTCGGGGCCGCAGCGAGACTCTTTCATAGAGCGACGGCTACGCGCCGACTCCTCCCTTCTCTCGATCCTTTATTGCACCGCGAATCTCCGATACTCGCTGCTCAATAATTACCAGATCTTATTTATAGCAGCGGATTTCTACTTCCTCGTCGATCCCTCCGATCGTTTATCGTCTATCGTCATCCCCTGCAGCTCGGTGTTTCACTTTCCGCGAGCGATAAGGGGGCCATTTGTTCGGTGCTCGAGGTAATAAAATAATGGCGACCTCTTGGAAGCGAGGTGAACGTCTGGGACAGAAGCGATTTAAATGTAGAAGCTTCCTCTAGGATTTAAAGCCTGGATGATAAATTCTTACTGTAGTTTCGTAGGCGTTCGATTGGATTTTTATGAAAAATTCTATATTATCGAAAGCTTATTATTATTAAAGTCTAGAGAAAAGAACAGAACAAGCGATTCTGCATTGAACGAACGCCGTAACTGTGTCGTGGAGGATCAGCCAGCGTTCGAATCGCGTCGGTAGCCTTGGTCCGCGTATTACCGAAGCATTTTACCGTTATCAATTGAGTCGCGTCTAGTTGCGCTATCTGGAACTGCTGTTAACATTTCTAGAACATGAAAAAGGCTATTTTCTAGACATAACATATTATCTAAGCCATTTCGCAACTTCTCCGACGCAATACAAATTCTTAAAAGGATTTCAACCCAAGAGGAAGGAAATCCTTGAAAATCTCCGACTCGACAGGAATCCTCCTTCCAAGGACTCTCAGGATCAATCAGATACCATTCCTAGGAACTTTATTGCAGAAATCGATGCCAGACTGTCCTCTCGCTGGAATATTCCACGTGTATCTGCAATCGCGACTTTACATCGACGTTTCCACGGGGTTGGGAGGGGGACAGACGGATTGATAGTTGGATGTGTTTCCATGTGTATCGATCGCGCGACTCTCCTCGAGTAATCCGATGTTAAGCTTTTTATAGGCCGACGTGGAATGATAGAGACGATAACATTTTGTACACACGTCGGTTTCGGTGACTTCTTACGACCGACAGTTCACTTTCCCTGGCGAAGAGATCAAAGTTGACCCCGACGATATCCTTTCACGAACAGCACTATGCATCGCCTCCACTTGGAGTAATCAGCGTCTCCAAATGGGCCAATCACTCCAAATCACTCGCAATAACAACTCCTTTGAAGCTGATTCCATTCAAAGTCCCTCGAACAATTTGAGTTCCTAATGAATCGCGGCCCTGAAGGAACCCTTCAGCTCCAAACCCTTAAGGCTCAAACGATCGGCAATCTTCCTCTCGGATGTTCCGCGATCGAGGAGGTCCGAAAATCTCCTTTCAATCCACTTCGGACCGTCGAAACGTTTGCCTTCGACGTTCCTCGTGTTTCTATCCACCGCGGGCGTTTCTCGTAGAACAATGGACAAGTTGACGTGTTCCAAGGACCCGTCTCGAAGGACGAAGGGGTACGAGGACCTCGAGTCACGCTCGGCTTCTGTCCGTAAGCCTCTAATTGCCAGTTCGTTCCGGAGGTCGCCTTTTCCAACGTCTAGACTCCGCCATAGTACTCGTCATCGTCGACCTGGCTGGTTTCCCTCGGGAAAGTAATTCCAGACTTTTTGCGAGAGATTCGGGTCTTCTCCGTGTTTTCCCGGAGTCCTGAGGATCCTTCTAATGGCCCTGTTGTTCTGCGAGGACCCTGAAAGGATTATCTGCGAACGAGTGTTTGGCATGGACAAAATGGGGGATTAAGCTTAGAGCTAAGGAGCTTAGGCAACGGTGAAAGCTTCTGACTTCAGGGGAATCTTAGTGGGAGTTTTTGGTAAATTAGGGCTGATAGTTTTTCTTCTGAGGGTTTTCGTTTTGGAAGACTTTGAAATCGGAGTAAAAGTAGCTTTGTTTTCTTTGCATAGTGTGAAACCTAATGGGTCGGAAGGGTCGATAAATTTATCCATGATTTAGTCCAAACGAGTAACAATTTGACAAATTTAATGTTGATCAAGTTACAGTCTTCCTATTTGGATTCTCTTTGTATTTTTCACTATTTTCCATGCAAAGACATTTTCTTGTCGCGGTTGATCGATCGAACAGCATTGTGTTCAACTCGAGCGACGACGTGGGTAAATGTTGCATATTAGAAAAGGAAACGTCGAACGGTAATAACGCTATTCTTTTCTTTCTGCGTCGATTCCGACGAGGACCTTGGGGAAATCTTGCCTAGACTCCTATGTTCTCCGTGTATACTCTCTTTCTTTTCTTCCTTTTTCAAACATATCGTACCTCTCTGCCAGATAACTTTGTCGACGTTTTTAGCGTTGAAAATAAAGCATTGCATCGCGCTGTGTCTGCTCCCCGCAGAGGACTATTTTTAGGGGTCCCTGTTCCTTTGAGGGTCCCTGAATTCATTCCCTTTGGGCAGATTTTGAAATCATAATTAACACGCTGTCTTCGAGAAAGGAGACGACTCAGACATTAATTAAACTTAATCACTTTTTTTTTCTTTACACTTAATCATATACAACTTGAAAAAGAGACAAGCTACTGTCTCCAAAAAAAATTTTAGAAACCCATGACTCTCAAGTATTCAAGTATTCCATGGATACTTTTCAATTGTTTCAATAATTTACAGTTTCACTTATCTAAAATAAAAATTTGCTCTACCAGCTTTCAATAAACTCAAAGTAGAAACGATCGTACACAAGTCACGACTTCCTCAATTTCCTCGTTCAATTAGGGATCTCGAATCGGGCGATTCATAGTTCAGATATCGTGGAGGAAACACCATGGATAAGGATCTCTGGTGTTCGAGCAGCGGGCGGTTTATTCCACGGTTGATATTACGGGTGTCCCGGAAGTAAACTGAGTAGACACAAACCCAGGCTGTTTATTTGTCGTGAAATCTATTCGCGTTTGCACGGAAGAAGAGCCGCGCGGAGGCCGGGAGAATCGCTTTTGTGCAATTCCTTTTGTCCGTTTTCGTCGAGTTCCGTTTCTGCGCGAACGAGGAAACGAGGATTCCGCCTTGTTTCCCTGCTCGCATCGGTATTAAAACGGAGGAAAAGCAGAGGCACGTAGCGTCTCTCGCTTCGGGATCGTAAATACGCTGCTCGAAATAATTGGAGGATCGGGCGAGTTTATCCCTGCTGCCTGTGTAAGCAGGAAACTCGAAACTGACCGAAAACAAATTTCGTTAAACAAATAGCAATTTTCGTGCGATCTTTCACCGCTATTGTTCGCCTCTCTTTTCAGTCCGCTGACCGCTGGCAGATGAGTTAATCAAGCACTAACCCAGTTAATGGGTTCGAATTTCGAGCTCGTGTTCCATCCTGCCTTCGTGGTGAATCAGCTTCAGGAACTCCTGTAGAATTGATGCATGCAGAAGAGTTATTAGTCGACAAAGAATCACCATTTAAATGATAATCAGATTCACGGGGGACAGCAGAACGCTCTGCATAGAGATTGAAGCTTGAAAGCCCGGTGGGCCTACGGAGTTTCTCCATCGAGAATTATCACTCTCCTCCATCTCTCTCCGATCCTCAACCCTCTCTCCAATAACCTTTAACGAACCTACGTTCCCCTATCTCGTAATTGAAATATTCGCGTCCCCTTTTAATCATGGGCCCGAGGAAAAATGCGAAACGTTCCGAAAGGAATCGCGGTCAGGCGATCGGCTCGGAAGTATCCAGGAGGTCGCAGCGCGAAGATAAAACGCCGCCATCCGGCTAATCGCGATTCGAGCCGTGAAATGGACGGTCGAGGTCAATCTCGAGCTGGGAAGTCAATTATTTCAATAAATCTACCGACTGCACGGCCGTCCATTGATTAGCTCGTCCTCCCCATTAGCGGAGCCCGTGACAGGGAGGGTAGCCGGTGAAGTTAGCGGCGTAAATCACCCCCCGGCGCGCCGCTTTTGCTCTTCCCTTGTCTTTGTCGCCCACCAGACTCTCCGTCAGCGTCTGCGTCTTTCCCGCTCCGTAACCTCGTCGTCTGCTTTCACTTTGCAGCCCACGTGGCGCTTATGGGGCGAGGAACGGGGCGACGGCGTCATATACACGGTGTACCTGAAGAAGGTGCGGTACCACAGGCCCACCAGGAGCCTTTCTGCATCGGTGAGTACTCTGGACCTAGAATATAACAAAACTAAAATTTACTGAGAGCTGGAGGAGTGTTAAAGCAGCCTATTGGGGTGGATAAACCTCTAGACTTGAATAGTTTTCAGGAAAAATCGAT
This sequence comes from Perdita meconis, assembly GCA_030770465.2. Classification (NCBI taxonomy): domain Eukaryota; kingdom Metazoa; phylum Arthropoda; class Insecta; order Hymenoptera; family Andrenidae; genus Perdita; species Perdita meconis. The sequence continues at coordinate 7,435,969 of JASKOS020000001.1, forward strand.
CCCTTCTGTTATTAAACACTCCATCAGCCTTTTGCGATCACCAACAACAGTTTCTAATTATTGATTATGTCGGCGTTTTAGGACTCGGACGACGAGATCTCGCATCTAGAATGGGAGACGGTGCGAGTGCGTTTCCTGAAGGCCGGTACCGTGCAGCGTTTGGTCGAGAGTCTGGCGAACGACGACGGGGAGCTGGAGTCGACGTACATCAACGTCTTCCTGGCGACGTACCGCGCCTTCACGACGCCGCGCGAAGTCCTCGAGCTGTTGCTGGCGAGGTACGACGCCCTGGACGAAGGCCCCAGCGCCCTGACAGGTGAGCAGCACCGAAAGACCTTGGTGCAGGCTCTCCATGTCTGGCTGGACGCATACCCCAGCGACTGGAAGTCGCCGCCGAGTCATCCTCTCCTCACCAGGCTCCTGGACTTCACCCACCGACGGCTTCCTGGCTCGGAGCTCGAGCTCAAAGCGAAGCATCGGCTGCACAGGTTCCAGCGTGAGGATCAGATAGGTGAGATTCTAGAATTCTTGAGGACCACCTTGGTTGAGAAGCTTCCTGTTTCACAATCTCGCTGTTTTGGTATATCAAGTTCACCGAGTCAAACGGACGAATACACCGAGCTGCTTATCACGCTTTCGTGTGTCCCTCCTGATAAGCTCGCTGCGATTCATGCGTCTGACTCATTAACGCGTTATTCAGAGTATGTATGACTCGTTCGCTATTCCGCGTTACTTTCTCCTGCGCAGACTCTTGCATGGTGTACGACAACGGTCGCCTGCCGCGCGGCTCCCCGGACCCCATCGACCACTGGGTGAGCTACAACATCCTGGAGGTCCCACACCGTCACTTCGCAGAGCAGCTGACTCGCATGGACGCGGAGGTGTTCAAGAAACTCGTGGCTCACCAGTGTCTGGGCGCTGTCTGGTCCAGGAGGGATCGTTCGAGGAGCCACGACGCGGCTACCGTTTTGGCGACCGTGAACCAGTTCAACGCGGTCTCCCTACGGGTAATCTCGACGATCCTGATGGACCCCTCGACGAAGCCTCAGGAACGAGCTAGGATTCTCGAAACGTGGATCGATATCGCCCAGGAGCTACGCGTACTAAAGAATTTCAGTAGCCTGAAGGCTATCGTTTCTGGTCTTCAAAGCAATCCGGTGTATAGGCTAGAGAAGTGCTGGCAATGTATGCCTAGGGAGAAACACGAGTTGTTTAGGGAGCTGGAGAGGATCTTCTCGGAGGAGAACAACGCCTGGACGCAGAGGGAGCTTCTAATCAAGGAAGGCACTGCCAAGTTCGCGGACACTGCCGGTAGGAGCGACAGGCATCTGCAGAAACTGTTTCAGAAACAGAATACTCATGCTGGTGTAAGTGGATTGATAGTATCTAGTAGCGTAGCCTTAAGGTGTTGGTAATTCTAATGGGGAACCGTTTTTGTTTGTTTAGAATATCAGTTACGGAACTATACCATATCTAGGAACCTTCCTGACGGACCTCACGATGATAGACACGGCGATACCAGACACCATAGCCGACGGTTTGATCAACTTCGACAAGAGAAGGAAGGAGTTCGAGGTGCTCGCCAGGATACGACTGCTCCAGGGCGCGGCGAACGCGTACAACTTCAGCACGGATCCTCTGTTTGATCGCTGGTTCTACTCCGTGGTGGTGCTGGATGATCGAGAAGCGTACAAGCTGAGTTGCCAGATCGAGCCGCCGCCTCCTGGAAACACTCTCAACAATCGAGGGAAGAAGAAACAGGTCAGTATTCTCTCATCCATCTTATTCATCCATGAACTGGGTCATTCTTCACCCAGAAACAGAAAATCCTTTGTTTTGTTTCGTTAATCTGGAGCTGTATGACTCAATCCTCGAAGGACTTTTGTGCTAACACATTCCGAAGCAACAAACTGACTCATCCTCTAAACAGATTACTCAGTTCCTCGCGCATAACTCACATCATTATCAATCACTAGCTTCCAGAAGACTGAATCTGAACATGTATTACAGAATCATCAAGGACACCGCAAGAACGACTCGATCGCCTCCACGTCGAGTTCCAGCAGCTCTCAGTTCTACTGCGACCTGGATTCTCTTCCCAGCTCGCCGCACAATTCTCTGGACCGTCGAACCTCACCGTCCCAGATGTCCAGCTCTTCGTCCAGCTCCTCCCTGCCGTCTTTAGACGTATCCCTGAGCTCCGGAGGTACGGGGAACCAGCAGAATCGACTGGCGCCGCCAAATGTCACCACGAACGGGAACAGTCCGAGTTTCGTGGGTCTGTCCAGTCCGAGTCACTCGCATAAAAGCTCGCCGGACTTCTACATCATCAAGGTGACCATGGAGAGCGACAACGTCGAAACTGACGGCGTGGTGCTGTACAAGTCCATCATGCTCTCTAACAATGAAAGAACGCCGCAGGTGATACGGAACGCGATGCTCAAGCTGGGGATCGAGGGCAGCCCTGACCAGTACACGCTAGCCCAGGTGCTGCCGGACCGTGAGATGGTTTTGCCGAACTCCGCGAACGTTTATTACGCCGTCAACACCGCGCACAATCTTAATTTCATCCTCCGGCCTAGAAGGGAGCCTAACGACGCCGCCACGGACAGCCCGAAGAGCAAATCGAGTCATTGCAAGCGGTAGTGTTGAATCCCGTAGAGACTGGGACTTAAGTATGTCGATGGAAGTTCTTCGTGTCCTCCTGGACAGGGAGGATATCGTCGCGAAGGACGGTTTTGGGTAGAATCTCGTTGAAACGTTCCGCCACGGTTCGTTTTAATAACCATGACAGTTAAGGATCTGTTTAGTGCAAAACGTTGACGCCGATGCAGCAGTTCGAGACACCGTGAAGCAAAGTCCCGTTCGTCCGAGGTTTCGTTATGCTCGGCACGCGGTGGAGTATCGCGGAAACGTTAGTACCGCGATTCGTGGACTAATGTAGCGTTTAGGTGTGTTTAGCGCGAGTTATAGGTCAGAAGAGTGGGACGAGCGACGAAGGAAATAGCAGCTAGGCGAGGTGCGCGAATTGTAGCGATTCGTATGTTAGTCAGGCGTATTTATGTGTGCATTTTGTGGGTTCCACAGGAGATTACGAAGAAGGGAAAAACTAACCGACACGTGCGAGGACCATTGTGATTTTGTACATAACTTTTTAGTTCCGTAGCGCGGCTTCGAGCGTGATTAATCGAGAGCGGACCAAGCGGACCCAATGATGAATCCAAGTCAATTACTTTTTCCTCTTCGTTGCTGATTATATATACACCGGTCGGGAAGATTGTTCAAACGATCGTTCGTCCGTTCCGCGGTTCGTTTTTTTTCTATCGCGCGACGCTGAGAAATTACAAATTCTGTGATATATACATTGGAATCTCTCATCTCGGCTTTCGGGGGGGATGCGGAACAAGAAATCGAAATCGAAGGCAAACGCGGGCGAAGAGAATGTTCGAATACTCGTTCCGATGTCGAAGCTTAGGGACACGTTAGAACGTGTGTACGTACGGTACGTTGATATATTTTTTACAAGGACCTCTCTGCATGCGTTTCGTAAATAGGGGCAAAACAGAAGCACAGAATTAATGATTACACGATGGGATCCAAACTCGACGGGAGACGGTGTGTCCTCTTGATCCGCGGCGTCGCCGAGTTTGGATCCACGACGCATCGATTAGCTTAGGCAATTTTGTACTTACCTCTCTGTCCGAACCTGATTTCCCCTTCAGCCGTCTAAAAGTAGCGTGTCCTGTTCGCGTACATGTCAATTCCTTGCTGAGAATTCGCGCAACTTGTGTGTATTACGAGTCGAGAAAAATGACAATAGATGGCCTACGATTTTACTCGGCGTTTCGATCCTAGCGATAGTTCTCCTTTCAGATCCCCGCTGATCCCGAATCACCCAGATAGCACGATGTCTCACCAGTAGGTCCATCGAGATTGCCCTAAACCATTCTCCAAGTTACAACCACTTCTCCAGCCATATTTGTCCACAGGTAACGTCCCAACTCTCTTCCCTCCAGATCTCAATCTCGAAATCGACTGGCTTATCGAATCCTCATCTCCGTTCTAATCCTTTTTCTTACCCATCAAAAGAAACCTCCAGAAAACCATCTCCCAGCACGTCACCGTCGTTTATCCAGGCCGTCGAGGCCAACACTTTTACGAGGCTCCTGCTAGCTCGTCGTGAAGGATGATCAGATCGTAGCCGAGCCCGCGCGGCTTCGCTGATGACTTCCGGTACGCCAGCACATCCGGCACGCGAACCTGTTGATCCCTGTTCCACGAGGGTGCAAACACCCCGAGCCAGGTAGGTGCACCGCGCCGAAGGAAACTCTCCGGGGGCGGAGGGTGGAGCCTGGTTAACAGTTTCCACCGGCGGCTGGCGATCATTCAGTAAAAGGGCGATATATCCACCTCCTCGGCGCCGAAGGGCGATATATCCACTCCCCCTCTCTTTGATCGATGCGATAAGGGCGAGCTTCCTCGAGCGAAACCTAGCCACGCGCCGCTGATAACGTGCCTCTGGTCCGCCGAACTGGCTCAAGGTCGTGCTTGCGTCAGACTCGACGAACCCGAGGAATTCGAGCGTGCATGTCGACCGAACCGTAATTGAGCCTGAGTAGCAGTTCCTGGACCGCGTGTTGGCGGTTGATGGGAAGCGTAACTGGGTTATTGGGAATATTCTGTGGGCGCTTCGAGAAGGAAGTATTCGGGTAATGTTGGGGGATGTCGATATTAACCTTGTCGGTTGGGCTTTGGGGAATAGTTGCTGCAGTTTCGCGTTGACTACCGCGGTGGAAATTGAAGTGTAATCAATTCGTGTAATATTAAATAATAGGGGTTGAAAGGGGTTAAAAGGTGTTACGTGTGCTTAGAAGTTTTTCAAGAATTTTTCGTTCGCTGAATAATTTTTTAAATGGAATTACAGTACCGTCGATATTTTATTTTCATCGTATTACCGCAGTGGGGTTAAAAGCGCAATAGAGTTGTTGAAGGGGCTTCGATTTTTTTCGACTGAGTTAATTAATAAAGTAATTAATTAACGATTCGTTCGGAAAGTGTGTGTGTATAAGAAAATAAAGGAAGGTTTCGATCGAGAAAGTGTTTGCACCAGAGCTTTTTCAATTGTCCGTCCTGCGTCGGGTGCCGCGTCACACTTTTAATTTAGAGAGTTGCTGCAGGCATCGCGTGTCTGGCCATGATCGACAGCTTCTACTGCGTCACGGGATTAACGTCTACTGCGTGACTACATCCGAGTAGACGTAGTCGCTAAACAAACAGTTTTCCAATAATGGGATCCTTCCATAGAAAGTTCGTTTGAGCATCGACGATCGTCTATAATTTATAGTGACTTATACAGTTTCCGCCAGCAGTCGTAGTGCTTCGCTATGTGCGTATCGCGGGGAACCCCTTGCGTGCACATAACGAGGGCACCTAGAGATCGTAGATTACTTCGCGTTTAGATTTATCAGTCGGGAAGAAAGTTGCGAAAGTTCTAAACTCTAACGATTTCATAGGTTCATAGTTCATGAAAAATATATTTATTTAGATTTTGGAAGCAGCGGACATTTTATAGAATTTTTGAAAATGTGAAATGGAAAAGACTGAAGAGAACATGTTAGTAATCTGCATATATTCTTTTGTGAGAATTCGTTAAGATTAGATGGTAACGTTTGCAATAAACTGTGGACATTGATGCAAAATTTATATTTTTATTAAAACTTTAAGATTTAAAAAATTGAAATTTTAAAAAGAATGAAAGTGTGTTTCACATCTTAGGAATTGTTATAGTTACTTCATTTTTTATATTTTAAATAATTCTGTATTTGGGCATTGGTATTTCTGTTTGTGTGCCTTTTTGATGGATTGTAACTGTATAAACACTCGCAGTATAGTCGTAAAAAGTAAGTACTCTTAGTTTCACCTTCAGAGACAGTACTTCGTTAGTTATAGTATCTCTAGGGCTGTTTTACACGCATATAACGAGGCAAACTAGAAATTTTATTCTAAATCATTTTATTTTCAAACTAATAAATCAGTCGTAAGTTTGCAAATATAGTGATTCACGTAGTTTCATCCATAAAGTTGTTATGAAACCTCGTTATGTATCCATCTTTAGGAACCACTAACGCGCACATAACGAGGTTAGGTAGAAATCTCACTCAAAATCACTTTTTTTCTTAAATCATTCCAAAATCTACAAATAAAATATGACTTTCCAAAGACTATAATAATTCATGTAGCTTTCCTTATGAGTAGTTATAGTGTCTCGTTATTTATATCATTCTGGTAAACCCCAATCTCATTCTAAATCACTTTACTTCTAAATATACAAACTAATTACGAATTTCTAATGATTATAGTAACTCATATAGCTGCCTCTGTAAATAATTACAGTGCCTTCTTACGTATATTTTTCTACCAACCCCTAACATGCATACAACAAGGCTATACATACATTCCTCTTAAAGTAACTTCAATTTCAAACCTATCACATAAAACAAAAAGTAATTTTAAATTCAAAATATGCAATGCTATGATATTAATCTTTATTAAATCGTTGTTTTTAAAAGAAAATTTCGTTTCGTAGACTTTCCCTCTGATAATAATATAAATTTTGCTTTCTGGATTTGAATTAAGGCACGAACACAATTTTTTTTAAATACGACTTGCGTCGTTTTTCCCAACAACCACAGATATAATCTCTACAATTTCCCAAATCAAAAACCTCCCGCGTTGCATCAACCCCCCACTCGTTATCTCATCGAGCTTGCGCCTTGGCGATAACGTATCTTCGAGGGTAGCCAGCAGAAGGCGTTGTTGTCGTAGCAGCAGCGCGCCCCCAGCCACCCCTATCCCCGCGATTGAACCGGTGAACCGGAGTCGAAGCAACCCCCAGCTAGGCCCTCGGTCGAGAGAGAGGCAGTCGTGAGTTTGGAGCCGAGCTGGGGCGATGCTCGTCGCTCGTCGCGTGTGCCTCGCGATTGCACCGAGTGCTCGCCATTCTGTGTTGCGCGTGCCGTTCGCCTGTCGTCGACACCCCCGCGGTCGATCGTCCTTGTCGTCGTCGTCGCCAGCACCGTCGTCGTCCTCCTCACGGTTGTTCCCGTCGTCGTCGTCGTCGTCGTCGCGTCGAACGCTGCCGCAGCGACCAGCGACGGTGCAACGACCGTGCGACGAGCGGACGGCCGCACGTGAGCACGTCGCCTCTTGGACCGCGAGATGAGAAACGTGAGTTGTCGATTGCACACGGGTCTCTCGGGTCCCGCCGATTTCCCCGAACCCCGACCCTCGGCCCAAGGACGCGGCGAGGAGCCGCGGCCCTCGTAGGCCGAGAGAGCGCGCGGAGCCGCGGTGGCGCGAGATGGCAGAGAACCTTCTTTTTTCCGCCACGCGAGTTTCGCATCCGCTGCTTGCTCCCAGCGCGCACGTTTTCATCCCTTTCGGCCCGATTCCCTGGCTTTCCCGTCGCGGCGATGTTGTCGGGTTTCGGTTTGCCGACGGAACGCTCGGGTATCAAGCGCCTGGGAAGCTTGGTCGAAGGGTTCCCGATGGTCTTCGCGCTCGGATCCCGGGGAATTTTCGAAACCGCGATTGTGTTTGACGTGGGCAACTAACATTCGAAGCCCGGAGCTTGCGTTCTCGGCCCGAATGTCAGTAGAATCCTGAGAGTAACCCAACTCCTGGTGATTCCAGTCTTTTGTAAAGCGGGAAGATCATTCGAGGTTCGCCTGATGAAATTTCAACTCACTTTCTATAGAAAAACTGAAAATCTAAAACCTGAGGTGTTTCATGCAGTATTAGTGCAAAATTTGTGAATCCTTAGCGTCAGTTCGCGTTCTAATATCCTCCGCAATCTAAGTTTGAGTCCTAAACTATGGTAGTCCTAAACTTCATGAAGTGTAAGTATAGAAGCAGGGACCCAACCGCGTGTCTCGGTTATGACGGGTCGCTTGAAGCCTCAGGTTGATCAGGTTGACTATCCCGACAGGATTTGCCATTGAGTAGCTTGTGTTCTCGAAAGATAAGTCCTCGGCTAAACGGCCGCCGAAAATGGGAGCCCGTTGAACGCAGGCTTTCAATGAAATTTCAAGTGCTTTGCTGGGTTGAAGCAACTTTAAGTACCTTCGTACTCAAGACCACGCTGTTGGCAGTCTTTGCTTCGTGTTTAACGACCTGTTTGACCGAAATTATGATTCAGTGCGTTGGATAAGCGGCGTTCGATGCGGGGGACACCTTCAACTATTACCTCCTACGAGTTTTCGCGGAACAATTGTTTCGCACTGGCTGCCGCAGTTTCTTTTAAAAAGGTCGCACGCAACCCACGTTATTTACTAGCGCTTGGGAAAAATTGCATCACGCTCTTGCGATCGATAATAATCCTGCTGGTGTTTTGCTAATATTTAGAAACATACCGTATCCATTAATAAATAGTGTAACCACTGTTTACACCATTTCTCAAAAACAAATTCCGACGAGTTTGCTCGCGTTGATCCGTGGAAAGATCACGAAGCAATCACGTGCGCCGTGCCAAACATAGTTTCCGCTCGACTGCGTACTTAATTTCCTGATATCGAAGCGAGCCACCCCTCGACTCTTGGAAAATCACCCTCTGACCGAGGGTTCCACCTGCTATTTCCATCGAATTTCGCTGTCTTCGTCCAGCGGCCTCTTTGTCTCCTCGTCTCTAGGCCACTTCCGCCTAGCCAAGGGTTGCTCGGTCCAAAGTCAAGTGGCGTCCCTCAACCCTCCGCGTTTCTTTCTTTTTTTTTTATATTTCACGTGTTTGTCACGTACTGACCACGGGTTCAATTTCTCTTCCTACCTGACATTTTATTTCCCTCGCCCTTTCCTCCATTCGCACTCCCTCGCCCCTTTTCCCAAGGCCTTTTCCCTTTTCCGTCCTCGTTTCCCGTTGTTTCACCTTTTATTTTTACCTCCAGCTTTTCGTTCCTCCCATTCGCTCTCTTTTTTTCGGGGACGGGTGTTCGTTCATTATCCGACGCTAATATTTCTCTAACAATCGCCGCGTTTTCCACTCCTCAGTTGGCACTTTCTCCACTCGTTTTTGCCCACCCTCTTTCCTTCATTCGATCGCGCTTGAAACTCGGTTTTGTTTTTACCTCGGCCATTGTTTCCTTCGCTCCTTTCATCCTTGCATCTGGTTTGCTCGTTCTTTTTTGCATACAGTCGAGTGTCCTTAGTTTATTCGCTGTTTATTTTCTCTGCTTCCTGATCTACATCGCGACTGATCATCCCCTCTTTCAAGATCCTCGGTTCATCTTTGTTTGCCTCTTGGCTTTTTACCTCGTGTTCCTTGCAGACTATTCAAAAAGCCGATTCTATTCTTTTCTACTTGCCTTTGTCATCAGGAGGAAAATCACAACATCGTACGCCTCTGGAAGGCGAAATTCGCTTTCTAATTTTCTTCTAAGCGAGATAACCCGAGACTTTCCTCCGTTCTCTGCAATTCACGAAATTAAAATTTTCAATTTTTCCTCCTTTTATCAAACCCTCGTTGGAGAGAATTCTATTGTACTCAATTACCTAGCATTGATAGGGATTACCTAGGGAATTGATTTTCCCCGAAAAAATCCAATCAACTCAATAATCGTGATAACCATGGCGCTACACCGATTTTCTCCACGCTTGGTTCTCCATTTTCAGCTTCCGTTCTCCCCATCAACTTCACCGTCCGCATATCGCTGTCCGTTATCACTGTTATCACTGGCTATTGTCTCCTTGTCCATCACAGTTTGCGACGCAGGTCCGCGGCATACAGGAAATACTTTTTCACGTTTATTATTAGCCACCCGCGCCTGCACCACCGCCGCAGCCTCCCGTCGGTCCTCTTTTCTCACCCTCCGGTCACATGCTCGCATCCCGTATCCCGTTCCCTCGATACGGCACAGCGCGATCGATCTATCGCGCACGGGCAACGACGCGAAGGCGACGCGACCGGTTTCCGTTTTAATGAATTTTCGAGGCAGGAATTTCGCGGGCGGAAATTCGATATCATGGTCGTGTCCCGGTAATTAAGCTCGGAAACTGACACGTAGAACCGTGGGTTCACGTTTGATAGATTTATCAACGGCCCCTGATAGCTTTTTTGTCGAATTCCCGCGACGGAAAAATGTATAACAAAGACCCATCGAAAAATATAAAAGTCCACTTTGCCAGCGGAAATTTTTTGACGAGACTGTTTCTCGCGATCGATCTCGAAAGAGGGAAGGAATATTCCGCTGAGAATTCAATAAACTTTCGGACGCAATAAAGCGTCGCCATACTGTCGTTTACGGTAAACACGCGCGGAACTGATTTCTTCGTTTATCAGACGGGTCAATAGCGAATAACTCATTCATCGTTTCGGATGAACAGGATAAACCGAACGATTTGCGCAGCCATTTAAATTGCAGATCAGCTTGCCGGGTAAAATTAAACGGATTTTCGGACTTGGTTCGATCCGCCCCCACGAATTCCCGACTCCGACGACCGCGTTTCGCGACGCGGACTGATAAAACTTCCTCCGAAATTGCTTTCCGCGTCGATCGCGACGCGATTACGTATTCATGATCCTCGCCTGAAATGGCAGCGACTTCTTTGCGCCTGGTTTACGGCGTCGACGCTCCCCGAAGCGCTACTTTGTCCTCGTAAATCGCTCCGATGTATCAATCACGAGCTTTTCTAATGGTCATTGGATTGTACCGCACCTGGAATTATCTCCGATCATTTCGCAATCGAAATGGGAGCATTTTGTATCACCTCCGAGGTAATAATGCGTTTGAGGGAGATTGCGATGACCTGAGGAAAATTTATACTACGCGTTGATGTCTTCAGGATTGAGATAGTTAGGGGAATCGGCAAAGTTTGAAATTTGTAGGAAATTTCTTGGTGAACTGGTTCACTGAGTGCTGAGTCAGCAGAGAATTTTTATTTCAGTTGTTACCTTCGCTAAGAAGTAAATTAGAGTTCAGAGTTAGTGAAAAGTCTCGTGCAGTATGTTTTTTCATTAACTATGTCTTCCACCTTTGAAAATCGTGAAGCTGATCTTAAAAATTGACAACAACTTCAGCTTATTATTTAATTTCCGATACCAGTCGCTAATATTTTCAACAATTTCATCAAATTTTCTGCTGCATATATCAATCCAACTAAATGAGATATTAAACTGGGAAAGCGTTTTTAATCGGATATTGCTGCATTATTCGCTGCAAAGTGAAAAGAAAATGAGCTCTTTTGAAGTAATCCTGCTCAATGCAGATAAAAAGAAAAGAAAGTTGAATCACAAACGAGTTAACAACGACGCCAATAAATCTCCGGATAAGGCAAACTCCTCGAAATTAATTTACTCCGTCGGAAGCGCGAAACGAAGGAAAAAAAATAGCTTGTATTTCCCAGGAGTTGACACAGACGCGGACTAATCCCAGTCGAAAAAGAATTTTCTTCGAAGTGTCCTCGAAAGAGGGGGTCGAACAGTTCGGAGCACGGGGAAAAGTTTCGCAGCCATCATTTCAAAATCGATACCGTTCCTCCTGAGTTCTCTCTTTTTTTTTTTTTTTTCATCGCTGAAACACAAAGGTCCGTCGAAGTCGGACGTTTCTGCATTCGTCGAACGAGCGCAGCCAATGGGCTCGTTTGTTCCCCGTTTTCGAATAGAAAGATTGCGAATGCATCCCTCTGGACTGCTCGCTCGATCTTTCATAGCGATTTGTCGACTCGTCGAAGGACGGAGATTTTCTGTTGGAAAGGAGAGAAGTGGACCTCGTTTGGCGAGGAAGTCACGTAACTGGGGATCTGATTTTATTTATTTAGGACATGCATTTTATTGTGATACGTAAAAATGTGTGTAGGAGTTTTTTTATATCGTTAAATTTAAGAGAGTGTAAAAGTTTTTATGGATAGATAAAATTCTGACTGATAAAATCCTTGAATCATGTAAATCATGAATAGTTGAACCTTCAATTATCTTCGATTTTTCTTGTTCACTATTTCAATTATTTGCGGTAGTAACAATCAGAATATATTAGAATTTTATGTAAAATTTGAAGAATGATATAATAATGGTTTTACAGACATTAAAAGATTCTCAAATAAATAGAAGCTCCAATTTCGAATTTCACATTAGGTCAATCGATTAATCCAGGTTCTACTGTACTGAAAAAATTGTCATCTATTTTTCAATTAAGTATTGATAGAGAATTTATCATTGTTAACAAAAAAAGGGTATCTTAAAGGGGTAGAAAAATTTTTCTCCAGGCGTCAATATTTGAAATCCTCAAACTTGCAATTTCGAAACTCTGATAATAAGGAACTTCAAAAAGTGAACACGAAAAAAAATTAGAGTTGTGCGAACAAATTTTCTCCTCAACGATTTATGTAGTTCAAGATCCCGTAAGTGCGCTGTGTATGATGATCAATTAGCGCCAGCAGATAAGGAACGTAAGTCGATGATGCACGGAAGAGTAGAAGGTGTAAGGCACGTGTAGAAAAGAGCAACGCTCCAGCGATCCCAAATTAAGAGACCCCTCGATTTCGAGCGTTATCGCTTACGAAATCTTTCTCCCGAGTAAATTGGGTTAGAGGTATTTGCATGCTCGTGTAACCGCGTGTGCACAATATTTCAAGGCTTAATTGGTGTCACGGTAGCCGAGTAGATGGTGCTGAATCGTTCTGTTTTCTTTCGCCGAGAGTCGTGTTTCCTTCTCGCAATCTCTTACAATAACCACTGTGACGATGGTTAACCGACGTGTGTTGTCCTCCTGCACAATCGAGGGCGTCTCAATAAATCATCGTTGCTCCGATCAATTTGTCGCATGATTCCGGAGGAAGTTTCAACGATGCATTTTATTTTTTTTTACATAGGTCTTCAAATTACAATTGTTACAAGTTGATTTATATAGTAAATTGATTGGTGAAATTAATTCTGAAATTTGTATTATATGCTGGCGTGCAAAATTACATAAAGTTCAATGAAAAATTGACCCTATTTAAACTGTTATAACTAGATTGCGGATTTTATGCATTCATGATAATTGTAAATATTTTCTAAATCGTTTAAGTTGTTGACAGATATCAAAATATACAAAATATCGAAAATGTAATTCGAGTAACAATATTTAGAAAATAAGACATACTGTTGTTCGAGTTTCAATTCATTGTTTGCATTTCGAAATACTTTGCACAAAAATCCGCAGTCTGGTTATAACTTTGTGAAAAAGTCTCAAGTTTCATAATAGTGAATTCAGTTTGTTTCAAAAATATTTTTACATTATGTACTGATAATGAGTACGAAAATGAAGATACTTTTTTCGTTGTATAAATTCAAACGTTTCTACAAACATTACAAATTTTTTTTCGTGACTAAAATCATCATAGGTTTTGAAATTGAAACTTTTTCTTTATAACAACACTTTAAAAATTGATGTACGATTTTTTTTTGACCGAGTTATAACAGTTTAAATATTTTACAGTAATAGTTTTTCAAAGGAAGACAATTTATCGTCGAAAATTTAGTAATCCTTTAATTTTGCATGGCTGCGTACTTTTAAAAATACAAGATTCCTAATTTTTTCCATTCTACTCTTCCAGATAAAAATTTTGTTACATTTATTTTGTCACCCCTCGCAAATTTCGCTTAAAAAAAAAGAAAAATTCGGTCGAAATTCTGAGTTCCCTTTCCAATTTTCCTCTCAAAACGCAAAATTCTTATATTCTCCCCAACACAGAATTTCATCAGCGTCTTTCTAACCCGCTCTGATCCACCCCTCATCCACCTCTGATCATCCACGCGTCCAAAGTCTAAGACGATCCATCGATACGCGTTCTCCAGCACGTGTCCCGGTGACCTTTCACCGGAGCGTCTCGAAAGATGCTCCGAGAGCTGAATTTTTCTAAGAACCCGCCACCCTGCCCCCATCCCCGATTCGACGCTCCTCCAGCCCTTGTAACGGCTAATAAGCGACGCGGACGAGCCTCTGGCGGTGAATCGGCTCGTTTCCTCCGGCTAGGCAGAAGACTAGCGGTGCTCTCCTCTCGTAACACTTTCCAGCCCTCGACCTCGTGGCCGAGGATCGATCTCCGGTGACGTGGTGCGTGAGCGCGCCTTGCTGGAAAAAAACGGTGGGGGGGTGGGACAGGGGGTGAGAAAGATATAGAGGCGCGTTAATAACTAATAGCAATGCTCTTCGCGACGTGTGTGCGCGCACGTGTACAGGCGGCGGCAAGTGTTACGTCCGCGACAACAACCACATTCGTCGGGGTTGTTGTCGCGTCCTACTCCGTAAACGGAGTAGAAACTATAGAAACTTTCAACCGATCGAATTTTCTCCGCGTCACGAAACAACTCGAGGAAAACGATGGCAGTTCGAGGGATTAACCTCGTCAAGGGTTGAACGCTCGCCTCGATTCGGGCGCCGCGATTCCGCTCCAACCCTCTCGCGATCGCTCCGGTGATTTATGGCTCGACCGGGTGAGAACGACGCCCGTGAAATTGCCGGGCGGCGCGCGGCGCTTGCAACCCCTCGCGCCTGAATCAACTCCGATTCTTTCCCTTTTGAGGGCGCCTCGCCGGGACGAGAGGGCCTCCCGTTTGTCGGCGAGTCTCGCGCTCTCGAGGTGCTAACGTGGACTAGAACGCTGTTGCTTGATAGCTCTAATGCCTGTTTGTTACGGCCACGCTCGTGCTAGGTTGTCCGTGGCGCGCGGTAATTGAAGGGTGGAGGGTTTTGTTGCTTTCGGGAACGCGATTTTTTTTATGTCGCCTCGAGTGCTGACTTTCTTTCTTATCTTAATTCGCGTCGACCGTTTGTGTCGTGCGCTGTGAGCCACAGGCATACTGCGATTTCAATTGCACGCGAAAACCGAGATAAGGGATGGAATCGCGAGGGGGTTAATTTAGCCGTTTTCTGAGATTGAACGTTCGCTAGTTGGTTTTGACTGCCACTTATTTGACGCGATAAGAATTATTATGTAGTGGGACTTTTATTAGGATTTATTATTCAGGGATTAATTATTCATTTATCTTGTGTAGTATTAATCAAAATAGAGTAAGACTTTGTGTAAAACTTGATATCTTCGTCGCTTGAAAATTATACAAATTTGATTTTAGGTGCAGGAAGAAGTTTTTTTCATTTGGTGTCTGAAGGAAATTTTTCATTCAGGCGTTAAAAAATTTGACTTAATTTCAAATGGGGGGCAGATTTATTTCCGCGAGAGTAAAAAATTTTGGACTCTTATTAAAAGGAAACACTTTTCATTCAGAAGTCCTAAAATTTTATTTGTAAGGGTTAAAAAATTGAAAGTTGTATTAACTTTTGCAAGCTGAATGGTCATTTTTATCTATAGGAGTTCAAATTTTGTTTTACATATTTTAGAAATGTATTTTAGACTAAATCGCGGTGTTATTATTTTTCGTACTCCTTTTTTGTACTAGTTTTTATATATAACACAATACTGAAGAATAAATATTAAAACCTCCAAGTATAGAAGCGCAAACGCGAATTCTAAATATTTTAAAAATCTTCAAGGTTGTTGATAAATGCCAAACTATACAAAATATCAAAACCATAATTGAAGTTACAATGTTTAAAAAATAAGACATATTGTTATACAAGTTTGAATTCATGTATTATTTTTAAAACATTTTACTCTACATAAAAATTCGCAGTTTATTAATAACGTTTTACTGAAAGTAAAAATAGTTTTTCATTTTGAGAGGATTTTCAGTTTTAACGCTAGTTAATCGTGTTCCTTTATATTTTTTTGTATACAAAATATATTCTGTCCCTGCTAAAGAGACTGCATATTTTTATGCGAATTTATGTTTTCATAGACGTAAATAAAAAATTAAAACTTCAATAAAAGTGTATTGTACCTTCTAAGTATTATGAAATGTACTTTGTTATACATACTTTTATACGCTTTTGCGTGTTTAAAATGGCAACACATGCGTAAAAATTCACAGTCCTCAAAAGTTCCTCAAAGCTTATTCTACTATCTGAACTATAAACATCGTATAAGTAGAATCAGCCGGTATTAAACAGACACTATTATACGTACTGAATCTCTCTAAGAACATTATTATTATTATATTTCATTATTTATTTGAATTAAAGTACTTTTAACAAACATACAACAAAAATATTATAAATTAACGACGTATAAAAATTCAATCCAAAAATATAGTAATTCTTTAAAATGATCGAAAAATTTCGTATGGAATTATAATGAAAGAAAAGTTTGTCTCACCTGATTCTATTTTCCAAAAAAAATTTGTTGCTAACTTACACCACACCATGCAAAAGATTTTCTTTCTCTACATGCACTTCATATAATAATTGAAAACCCTGTCAAAAACGGATCTGCCTCCTGTTGCATCAGGTGCTCAATTATTTTTAACGACCGAAAAGCCAGAATAAAAATCTTGACCCCCTTTTTGAGACACGCTGTACGAATCGCGTTCACCTGTGCACACTAGCAAGTCGGATGCCTCCATGAAAGCGCGCCACGACGCGACGCGACGTCGTTCGTTATACCTAGTTTTCTGGCTGCAACATGGTGAGTCGTTTGCACGCTCACATCCGCGCACACGTGCCAGGTGAATAACAGGAACGATACATGTCTTTGGCGAGCAGTCACGGCGAAAGTATTGTTCCGGTTCGCGTGTTTTTCGCGCTCCGAACATTGTTGAACCAGCGCGAACATTTCCCCCTGCGAGCATTCTTTTGTTCTTGCTGGGCTTTTTCTCGTGCCGCGCTCGATAGTTCGATCGATTTAGCTTTTATATTTCTTCTGGGTGCTCTTCGATTCTCCTTGCTCTTTGATGTTGCATTATTCCCATTTGTTTTATGGGACTTTCTGTTTCTTTTGTTTCCTGCTTAGATCGAAGACATTTGGGAAGGGTTTTGAATTTTGTGAAAACTCAAGGGAAAATATATCAAACAATGTTTAAAAACTTGAAACGAGTCGCTCTTCTTCATTTTCGGGAAATCAATTAATTTTCCATTTCCTGATCGGTAAACGAAAATATGATAATTAATGATCGATGTGTTAAAACTGACGCTTTTGTGGTAGAAATACGGAAATGTTGCGCTGTTTGCACGGAGCCAATATTTTGCTTGCTCCGTCCATCTCGAATATTTGGAATGTTAATTTAGAGTATATGATTCGTTAAGCACTTTCGCGGTCGCAACGGCCCCTCACACCAGGGAATTAAAATATTCACGCGCAATCTCTCAACCTAAATCTCGGGATCGCTCGAGAGCTCGATGTTTGAACTAAATGTGTCAATCTTAGCCTCTTGGAAATCACGAGCGGAAGGTAGGAACTTGGTCGAAATACGGAAAAAAACGCCGAATATATGTTTACGTCACACTATATCGAAAGAGCCCGGAGGGCTCGCGTGGGTTCCCCACGAACTTCGCGCGATTAGGGTTGATTTATGTCTCCGGCCGACGAAAGATCTACTTCCGTCGCGATAACTGATTGTTGGAAATAAATAACTGCATAACTTTTTCTATTTCTCAATTCCCTCCAAAGCATTTAATCTTCCCTAACTTTCGAATCCATCCCCTTGAATTCCAGTATAATTCTTAATAAAGGAGCAGCAAGAAAAGAAAACAGTCGCATAGGGGCGTTGCGAGCAAAAAGAGGGCAAAGGGGGCACAATTAGCCCTATCTTCGCCATCGGCGTTCGTGCAACAGGCGTTCTGCGATCTCGAGAAGGCGAATCGTTTACCTGGAAAACGGCGCGTGCAAAAAAAAAAAATCGCCAAGGTCCTTTTCGGAATGCGGTTGACCGCGCTCGCGATAACGTCGCATAATTTCTTTCCACGCGTATCGCCCCATCGATCCGCCGCGAAGTGGCCCTCTCACGGAAAGCCACGCTCCTCTTTTTTTTCTTCCTCTCCCGCGATTTCGTGTCTCGCCCCCGACAAAGAGGGCCGCTGCTTTCGCCAACAGTGGCGCAGGTAAACGCCATCGACGGGATCGGAACTGTCCCATTGATCGGGACACACACGTTAAACAGCCTGGATACACGTGAAGTCACGCTAACCGACACGGGAAATTGGATTCGATCCTTCTGTTCCGTTCAAAGCTCGGCCCCCGCGCGCGCGCGCGCCAGATGCGACAGAACTTTTTTTCACCCTTCCCACTCTCGCTCTTGTAACAACCGCTGTCCGACAAGGCTTTCGAGAAACCGGGACAATTCGCCGGATTCCCGTTTCGATCTACCGTCATCCGCCATCCGCGGAATGCTTGGACGTCTGTCCCGGCTTCCGGGGATTTCGCGGCTCTTTGGGGCGCGGATTAATTTCGACGGTCCCTTTGAGGGTAATTTCGGAACGCAGGTGCTGCTGGCATCCGAACGGACGGAGTTCAGGTTCCCCTCGCGGGTCTTTTTGGGTCAAGCGGGTTAGGTTTGTGGCATATTTAGGGGCTGGATTTGGTGTGGATTTGGGGAAGAAGGTTTGCGAATTTTTGATCCTGGATTACGGGTGTGATATGGATTAATTTTTCGGGGGTTGGATTGGTCTTTTGTTGCGGTTTTGGGGGAAGATTAAAGGCGGAAATTAGTTGAATGTGTTCTTTGTTGACGGCTAATTTTGTATTGATTTGATTTTTTACGGTTTTCTGATGTGGGAATTATTTCACCTTGCTACGTTACTCTTAAAAATCTGATTCATTAGAACTTGAATTTTTGGCATATCATTATGAATGTGCACAATGAAATTTGTACAGAATGTTGAGGAATAACAAATGTAGATATTAGCACTGATTTTCTTATATTTTTTTTCAATTGAAAATTTTTTTTTAAGAAATAAAATGCATGGTTTGGTCAAAATAGACCTGAAGGCAATAACAGCAGGATTAAATGTTGTACTAATTTTTTAAGGACTTTTAGTATCGTGATAGAGATAAGGATGAAGATTACTTTTGGAAGCATACAACTTAAAAATTGTACGAGTGATTATTTATTTCAGCGCGAAGACTGAATATCAATTCACTTAGCCTGTAACTCTTAAAAAAATAATAGATAAGAAATTACAAAACTGACTTCAATATTTAACCTGAATTCACCTGTAAATGTTTCGGAAATTCTGCTACACTCTGAATAATTAATGCCTCAGAATATTAATATTTAGGGATCAATATTCAACGTTAAATATTTAATAAGCCATTAGTGATGTGTTTTAAAAAAAATATATAATGTATTTTACATTTATACTTCAATTTTTTTATTACTTTATTATTAATTCAAGAATATGATGCTTAAAATAATGCCCTTTGAATTATTCCCAGTACCTAAAGAAGATTTCCAATACTGTTTTAACCCTATTACGATCTTTGAGTCTTTTTTCTCCTATTAAGGTATTTTATTTCCTTTAACAACTTTTCGATTTTTAGAAAGAATGTGAGAAATTTTATGTTAATATATAGGTTTCTTACTTCTTGAAATTATATTAATAATTCATGATTCATATTCTTAAGAACACAGTAATAAGAACGATTTCATTCAGAATTTTACACAGGCAAGTAGCAGAAGTAAATAACAAATCAAATTAGCAAAAATGAAATATTTTTATTTTCACAATCTCATTCATAAAATTAAATAATTAGTGTCTGTATTATAAGTATAGTATTTAAAACATTTCTTATTTGAAATAATATAATTAATTATGGAGAGAGTTTAATTTTGTGAGTAAATATTTGCATTAGATCCAGAGTGATTCGTTTAGTTCCACATCGTTAAACATTTCGACATAGCAGACTGATATTTCAGAAGCAATAATATTTGCTCATTGAGCGCAAAGAAAAATAAATTAAAATACATACAGTGTTTCAAATATAAGCCTAACAGGATTTTCGATATCCTGAGAATAAAATACTACTTTAAATATTATTTTGAATCTTCTTTTTTACCAATAAAATACTTTATTGTGAAAAGTACACATATAACCTGAAATAAAGTAGATTATTGACTATGTACTACTTGAAATACTTTATTGTCCAGCTTTGGAAAATATGTATTCTTTGCGAAAAGCTTTATAATAATTCTACATCTATTAATTAATAGCTTAAATCAATCAAGTTGCTAAGAATACTAGAAACACTTGTTACGATAGAAATAATACACAAACTTCAATTAGCAAAGGTTGTTTGACATTTCAGAATAATAAAAAAATGTTATAACTAACCCAATTGCATAATAATAAATCCTAAAAGCACCGAAAGTAGTAAAGGTACAATCCATAACAAACATCACAGACAATACTTGAAACATCGAAAATATTTGAAATTCTAAAGTCAGAAGCTACAATACCAATATCAAACGAACATTATACTCAACCCAAACGCATATAAATTCCAAAACCTCAAAAATAATACAAACCCAATCAGTAACAACTGCTACAATACCAAATACCAACTTCCTAAGGAATCTTTCATAAAAAATATTTCACATACTAAACCTACTCAGCATTCCAAAGACATCAAGTTACAATAAATTCCAGCCAACTGCCACAAAGACTAAAGATACTGAAAGCGGAATAGAGATGCCAGAAACCATAGACAAACAGCGTACACCAAATACTCTTCAAATTCCTGGCGTACCGGGCATTCCGAGGACACCTCGCGCAGAAATTTCGCGGACAGAATGAATACTAAAGATCACCTGGAGTGCCGGGGATAGCAGAGCCCCGAAAACCGCTTCGAGAAAGAAACAACGTCCATTCGGAGCACGCGTTCTCTGCATTGCATGTACGCAGCTCGCGACGGCCGAGGGCTAATCGTTCGGGGTGCATTCGCCGCGCGTGCGATGCAGTTTCGCGTATGCAACATTGCGATGGACGCGGACCACGCAATGCAGAGGCGAGCAGCCGGTCACGTCAGAGTGACTTTCTTAATGCGACGGTGCACGAATCGCTGGACGAGGGTTGGAAAGAAGCGTGCGAGGAAAGGAGCGAAGGCCGAGGGGCAGGAATTTCGCATACTGAATCTTCGACGCCGCCCTTTGATCCCTTCGCCCTAACCGCGAACCTCTCTAGGTTTATTTGGTGCAGAAGCCTCGGGAATTTCGCGAAGGAAATTAATTTCGACGAGTAAGCGGCCGCCACTTGACGAGAATTGCTTCTCGACGCGGCGGAAACCGTGCTCGGAAAAATACGTACGCGAGTGGAACCGGAAACGCGGGCTGCGACTCTCGTCACCACCGATCCGCGGACCTCGTTTTTCCGCGACGTTTCTCGGCCAGTTGGCTGGAAACCTACTGATAAGCTAATCGGCACTCTCTATTATTATTTTCTGGTTCGTTATACCGACTCGAGGGCTCGTTCATCGATCCGCAATTTTCCTTCGATTGCCTCCGAGTTATTGGCGTCTGCTTTTTCCACGAACTTTCTTCCTTGATCTTATCGGACTTGCAGGAAGGATCCAGAACCCGGAAATTTTCTAAATTATGAAACTCGGAACATATGTTCATAATTTTTAAATTTACGAAACATTGAACAGGTATTCATAATTTTCGAATTTATAAAACTCTGAAGATAAGCTCGTAATTTTTAAATTTATGAAAGTAATTTACGAAAGTCACTTAATTATTTTAAAAATACGTGGATGTTTCTATTAGAATTGGAAATATACATATTTCATAAGGAAAGAAAAATATTTGATTCTGTGATTTAGTTCTGCAATTGAATCTTCGCGTTCCGCTATTCAGTTACTTTAGCTTCCATAAAACTTTATGGTAAGTTTAGTAAGCTACGTTAGTAAATATATTTGATTGAAGATTTAGATTAAACAGAATTTTTAGTTCACTATTAAAATAGATATAGGAGAAAGATAATTGAGCCTCCTTAAGCAATTTAGAATTTATAATGGTTCTAGCTTGTAAAAAAATGTTAAAAATCCTGTAAATTTTGTATTCATTCAACAAACTTTCAAGTATTTCCCATGATATTTCCCATGATTTTTTAATATGATAAATACTTCAGTATTCATTAACTTACGTAATAACATTATTAGTATTTCAATTTCTAATAAAAATGAAATCTTTAAACAACACAAATGAAGAATTTTATTTTCTAAACATTCTGTGTATTTTGCCTCATAGATTTTTGCATATTGGGAATTATTATAAATACATAAAAATGCGCAGCCTAGTAATGATGTTTCATTCACATAATTAATTAAAAACCAAATACTGAAAAATATTAGCTTATGAGCTTCGATATTTTCTACGGTTTCTGAAGGAAAAATTGAAATTTTTCCAGAATAAATGGGCCAATAATTTCCCCATTTATGCTACTAATGCACCATTTTCCTCATTAGTTCGCATAATCGTCGTACCACTATATTTAGTTACCATTAAGGATTACATATTATGAAACCGTGGCTCGTCTCGAAGGAATTAGTCTGACAACTGTTCAGCGAAACGCTAATTTCGCAACCTGTTTCCTGGCTTAACGACGACTTGATTTGTGCAACGAAGCTGGGTGCAACGCGCATTGCGCAACGCTTCCCCGATGCTATCTCTAGACAGTTTCCGTTTTACAGTATTTACGTGGAAGACGTCCGCGTTTATTAATTAACTGCTGCATTAAATTGCAATAATTCGTCGTTA
Organism: Perdita meconis; assembly: GCA_030770465.2. Classification (NCBI taxonomy): domain Eukaryota; kingdom Metazoa; phylum Arthropoda; class Insecta; order Hymenoptera; family Andrenidae; genus Perdita; species Perdita meconis. The sequence continues at coordinate 7,458,584 of JASKOS020000001.1, forward strand.
TCGTTCCCCCGGCGCGACGATCTGTTTCCGCGCCGGAAGCCGCGTCTCGCGGAAACGAGGTTGACAAGCCTTGACGAGGGATTGGACGTCGAGCAGGTCGCTGTCATTTCTTCTTCGACTATCCTTTAACGAGGCAGTTTCTTACCGCGCTGAGAAAAACTCCAATTATGCTTTTAATAAGGAGGAACGCCGCTGTTCTGTACCGAGTTTAATCTCATGTTCGAACTCCTTTAAATTGCGAGAAGTTTCGAGCGGCTTCCCTTTACCACTTTTTATCAGTTTTGGTATTCGCTAAGGGGAGATAATGGAATTGGGTGATAAGCGAAAAGGCTCGGGGGTGTAGAAAAGAAATTAGAAATTCAGGAAAGTAAATTTCGTGGATATTAATATTAATAGACTTCGGAGAATTTTAAGGACCCCAAAAAACGACTGCTAAATCACCTACATATCAAACTTTTTATATCCCGAACAAAAATGCATTGTTCTCTTTCATTGTAATGCCTTCTTTCTCGAAAATCCCGAATGCAATAATTCCTATTATTATCACCACTGGATTTGAAAAATCGAGAAGAATCGCGGAAGAATAATCATAGACTGACGTTTGCTCATAAATTTCCTCCCCGATAATTAAACTATTCTTCCTTTCAAATGAAATCCTACAACACGCAATGAATCAAAACCCGCCGAACAATGTATCGTCGTTCAAAAATCCGTCGCTCCGAACGCCGCGGCTAATAACCATCCACCCTTAAAGCGAATAATGCACGAAATGAGTTTCTCTTTCCCCCCGTTGCCAGCGATTCGCGCGAACGCAGCACTTTTATTCACCGCGAAACTCGCGGCGTTATCCATTTCATTTCGCCCATAAACCGACAGAGCGATGGACGCGCGCGCGCGCGCGCTTGGGGAACACCTACACAAGGGATTTGCATCGAGTGTTTCCCCCATTTCCACGTACCGTTTTGCCTCGGAAGTCGATGCATCTAGGGCAGCGTAGCCTGCGGGCGAACGCACGCTCGTCACGCCGCTTCCGGTTACGCTTTTCCTCGAGAGGCTCGCCGCTTTTAAAAGCCACGCCGCGCCGGGACTTGTTCGCAGCCTGTCGGAGATAACAACGCTCGGAAAGCGTTAAAGCGCCGGCTCGCGAGCACGTTCGCGCGTTTAGACACTCCGCCACCCCTCGCCCCCTATCGAAATATAGTTTCCCTGGCGAGCATAAATTTCGACCGCCACCTACTTCCGGGGCAAAGCGCGCAACTTCGTACGTGGTGCACGTTTCCCACCTTCGATATCCATGCGCTTCTGTCGCTCTTTCCGATGAAATTCCGAATTTCACGGCAGAAACCGGGTCACTGGGAAATTGTGAAATTTCGGGGAATTTATTGGGGGTTGCCAGCGTCGAGTTTTTCGGGGCGAAATTCTTCGAATGGTTTTGGGCAAGGGTGAAATTCGGAGGCGAATTGGGGGGTGAGGTTGACGTTCGTGGTTCGGGTTTCCATTTTTGAGGAATAATTAGGCGGTTTTGATGTGAGTCGTGGAGGGAAAAATTACTGATAATTGCGGAATTGTGCGGATTTTGTAAAGAAAGGCTCTGAAGAGAAGGGAAATTGTTTGTGGAAGGAGAGAAGGATTCTTTCATTTCGGAGTTTGGAAATTTAAATTACAGTGAAGAGGGGAGATCACCATCTCTCAGGAAGTTAAAAACTTCGAATTTTCAATGTAAAAGCAAGGTTTTTTGACATTATTCAGGCTTGAAAATAATAAAAATTTGATTTTCAATGCAGGATGAAGATCCTCTTTTATTCAGTGGGTGAAAAGAGGAATTAGGATATTTTTTTCTTTGTGTTCCAGAAATTTTAGTCGACCTCCAATGAAAAGGCAGATTTATCTCATCCAGGGGCCAAAATTTTTGATTCTAATTAAAAGGGAATGCTTCCCATAAAGAAATCCTAAAATTTAACTTTTAAGGCTTGCAAAATTGAAAGTTCTAATAACTTTTGTAAACTGAATAGTTATTGGTAGACTGCGGATGTTTATGTAAATTCATATTCTTATAGACATAGAACAGCAACTGAATCTTAAATAAATGTGTGTTTTATTTTCTAAATATTATGAAACGTATTATGGTTTTATTCATCCTTATAGATTTTTGCAATTTTAAAATGTCCATAAATGCATAAACAGATGCGGTCTAGTTATTAGGGTTTACAGTTCAAATATTGTTTCACACATGTAGAAATATAAAAATATATTTTAGACTGAATCGCGATTCTATTACTTTTCCTTTTTTACTCTTAGTGACGTAATAATAAAAAAAATGGATAGTTTAATGCAAAAGTGGAGAAAATCAATTTATGGTCATTTGATTGAAAACCACATTTTAAAATTTTAGTATTCATTCTATTTTATATGTATAGAAGTGGATAAAGTAGTGTTAGTATATTTCTATCCATAACTCAGTAGATTACAGAATAAGTGAAAAATGTTACCAGGAAAAGTCAATGCAAAAATGCTGTATATCAATAGAATATTCAATAAAATCATTATACATATAACTTAACTTTCATTGGAAAACAGAATTATCATTTTAGAATATAACTTTACAGTGATTCATACAAAGCAGAGTGTAACATTATTAACATTTTCTTTAATCCTATCATTAATCATATTATTTAATCCTATTCCATTTTACAGACCTTTTACTCTATCCTTCATTATCTACTAATCACATATTTTATTTTACACCACTTTTGCATTAAAAAGGCTCAAATAATGAAAAGTAAATATTGAAAATCCAGCATTGGACTTTCGAAGTTTAAAGGAAAATTCCCTTCCATATTTCAACATTTGAATTATACTACTAAAGATAAAGAGTGGAATGTTTGTAATTAATTAAACCTGCTACGGTCTTCGAATGTGTTTGACCCAATTATGTATTTTATTTCATTCGTCACATTATTCAATTTTAAGAAAAATGTGCAGTTAGCATTATCACCGTTGATTGTTGTTTAATATTCCATCAAAATTTCAGTGTGTACATTAATAATTAGGTTACTATAATTAACTTATTCAAACCTATCGTCACATATTCAGTAATGTCCATTAAATAAAATATACAATTACCCATTCAAATTTCTTATTATCGATACAACTTGAATTTTTTTCGTATTTTTCAGATAATTTTCAAAACTACTGAATTTATTTAATGTTGTAAATTTCATACAATTCCGACAAAATCGATTACCAGCCCAAATTTTTCAAAGAGGAACGCAGCAAAGTCAAAAATAATTACACTAGGACCACAATACAAAATCTAAATTAAGTATAAATGAAAGTAAATTTTCATTTGAACATTACCCAATAAAAAGTTGATATTTTCCACAGGTTGTTTCAAAAGTCCAGCAACCTTTTAGCTTTCAATATATACAAAAAGCATTACATAAATATTTTCTCGTTCTTCTGTGTTTCTTTATCCAACGTCACACACTGGTCGCAACATTATTATATTATTCTGTCGGTGTCAGCGATACACGAAATCCATTTACGAATCTCGATGCCGTCCTTCACCGAGCATTCCCGGTGTCCACCTGCAACGGCCCTCGAAACTCGCCTCGTTCAATATTTACAAACCCTGACTTTATTCGTCTCCGAACGGCGAGAGGCTCGCAGAGACACCTGAGCCACGGTACACGTCCTACGTGCTCCTCCAGGTGCACCTGAGAGTGCACTAAGGTCAGGCATGCCCCTTTCCGAGGGGCTCGTGAAATATTGTTACTGCATTTGCCGCAGCGTTGTTCGAAGGGCCGTGTTCCTGGCTACCCAGGAAAACTCCTGTGCACAGTGGTGTTCAAGAGTCCGGTTCAATGGCAAAAATATCGAGATTTCAACGGACGAAACTCCGTTATCAGCCCTGTTGCAGAGGGTTCCGGGGTTCTCCAAAGTAGAACAGGCGTGTAGAAGCAGCGAAGGAAGTGAATAAGTAAATTGACGATTATATCGCGAGTAGAACATGGAGTTTGTGTGTTTCCGTTGACCACCACTGCGCATCGCGGCGATGGGGGATGCTCCAGACCATCGACTGGATGCTTTCCACGTTTTACGACCCTCTTTACGCGCTTTACCGCGTGCCCTTTCGCCTGACCTTCTTCCCTGCCTCCTCCTCCGCTGCTTTTTGTTTTTTCTTGCACCTCCTCCCACCGTATTATCGCCTTCGATTGGCAAGCCTGCCGGAGGAGCTCGATGGTTTACCGAGCCTCGCTTCGACTTTTATCGCGGGAAGAGTTACTATCATTCGGGGAATTGGACGGGCGAGATTTAAGCTGTTCTTAATCGCGTCGTTTATTTATTTAACGAACTACAAAACGGTTCGAACGAGGGAATAAATTCTGGATGACGAAGACATATTGATTTCAGCACGGAGAATTTTAATTTCAAGTCCTGTAACATTTGATCGCGCATCTACTCAATGGTTGAATAAAACCCATCCTCGACGCGAAGAAATAAAACTCCGACGAGCTCATTCATTAACCAGCCCCGTTAATAAACATGATCGATGGACGCGAAGATGACCGAGGCTGGCGGTTCTCGAGCGTCGTGCCTGTGAACCGAGGATTATATTTAGCCCGCGCTCGATAGAGTCGCCACCACCATGGCTGCAGAGGTGATAATCGTTAATCGACGCGAAAAACGCAACCCCTGCGTGTCGATCCCCCGTATAAATCCAGCGGTCATTCGACAAGCGACGCCGCGATTCCGCGGCGTGCGATCCGCGTCTCGATACTTTCTACCCCTCCAGCTAATTTTTCGCCCGCCCCTTGCACCTCCCGAGGGGCTTGCAGAAGACCGCAGAGCTAACCAGAGTCAACGAGAGCAGTCGGTTATCGAACAGCTTGTCGAGCAACCGCAGCGTTGTTCCGCGAACGCCGAGGATTCCCGGATTCACGCGACGCGCACCTGTGTCGCTCTTTGTCCACCCCTTTCCACCCCAGCGGGCGGTAGAATGCCTCTGGATTTCCCGAACGGGCAGCGGCGTTCGGCTGTCCGCGCCGAGACGGCAATCAAACCAGTTTCCTCATCCGCGAGTCGGCCTGACCCAACCTTGACACTGAGAGGCAGAGGGGGTGGCTTGTTTGCCGGCGGGGGTGATCGCGGTGGAAGTTGCCCCTGGACGTTCCTGTGGCTGGGGGCGTGGAGAGGAGTTTGGATAGGGCGAAAAAGGAAACGGAAGATGCGAGAGAAGATAGGGATGACGGGGAGGGCGAGAGGGAGGACAGAATGAAAGTGACGGAAAGAAAAGAGCGCGAGGGGATGACGGGGACGGGATCGGAGGGAGGGGTGGATGTGGAAAGGCAGTGTCCGTTCGGTGGAGAAAGTGACGGAACGAGGGGGGCGAGGGGCAGACGGCGCGGCGGGGGGTCGAGGATGAGAGAGATGAAGTTATAGTAGGCGACGAAGCGGCCCGATGGTAGGGGGTGGAGGTTGAGGAAAAGGAAAGGAGGGACGCTGTGTGTCCCGTGGCGCGAGGGTGGGGCGATCAATACTGCAGGAACACCCCCTGAAGCCGGCTTCATTCAGCAGCTCCCTTTCTACCGGATTCTCGTGCCTCCGACGGCGCTACTATAGCCGACTATACTCTCTGCCCCCGCTAAGAGCACGAGGGACAACCGCCGCGCCGATTGTTTCGAGATAATCGCGCCTTTCGATGTAATCGGGTTAAAGGGATGAAAGGACTCGCCAGGGAAATGCCTCGGCCGCGATCAACGAAGATTTCCTTTCTAATCGAAGGAAGCTGCCTTTTAGCTGCCGATCCTTCCCTCCCCCCCCCCCCCCCGTGTCATCCTTGTCACGGGCGCGAACCGATATTCAGTTATCTCGACGGGGTTGTTTCTGGCTCTTTAATTATTCCCCGGGGGGTGAGTTTCTCTCGGGAGACTAAATTCTTATCCGTTAAAGAATTACGGGAAGAATTGTACAGGGTGTCACTCTGCATTTTGATGTCATCATTTTTCCCCTGTTATTGCCCATACAATAAGAATTTTTCATATGAAAGATGAATGATATTTTAGGGGACATATTCTGCTGTTTTTAGTTCATTCGTTAGTTTGTGCATAAAAGTCATGTGAAGGACAACTTTGCTTTTTGTCTTAACCTCTTAACGGCGGAATTATTTTTTTATTTATAAAAACAACTAAATTAAGGTAATAGATTTCTACAATTAGTGTAAAAAATAAAAATATCTGATTGTAGGTTATGCATAGACATACCATAAATATAATACAGTTATTAATAATCATTCAAGATTACAAAAGGGTGTAATAAAAAGAAAATATTTGGTATGTATCATATGCGTTACGGGAGACGTTAAGAGGTTAATAAAATCATATATTTTTCAATATATATAGTTATTTTAATCACTTCAAAATAATTGGAATAGGTTAGCTTCAAACTTTTAATTAGCACAATATAAAAAATCTAAATAGTTTTCATGATTTTCAAGTTATATTTATGCTTAATTTGTAAACATGATTATTATTGTTATTATTATACATTAATGACTTATGAGATAAAAAAAACTCTTATATTAAAGTGTTCTTTATGAAATATAATTCTGGACCTCTTTGGCTACTTTGATAAACTTTTAGTATTTTATAAGCACACTTAAAATACCCTGTATGCGTGTATCTACTTATTCTAGTTAATAAACTAATGGGGAAACTTATGAAACACAACTTGATAGCTAATTACTAGACTGCGGAAGTTTATGCAAATACACATTTTCTAGACTCTAGACCATAGAAGGAGATAATCAGCTTAAAGTATCTTGTACCTTCTAAATATTATAACCTGTGTTTTGTTTTCTATATTTCATGTATTTTTGCATCTATGCACATCGGGATACGTTTTAGCACCTTCAAAATCGTTATAAATATAAATAAATAAAATTTCCTCAATTTTTTAAAGCAAAATAAATATAGTTATTCCACAAATAAAAAGAAACGAAAAAATGATAAAACTGATAAATATTATAAAAAAGTTATAAAAATTTAACGAAAACTCGCTTGAAAATTGATGATAAAATAAACAGTCTCTTCCAGTCTGTTTCTGAGTAACTAGTTGATTTTCTAAAAACTAGTTAGCTACTTCTTTAAAAGTAACTATTTTATCCCTACTCTGAATAACCAAAATTTCGACCAATAGAATGAAGACTACAGCGTTTGAAAATAAAGAAAAACATGTTGCATAAATACCTGTGAATTGTGTGTCTGTTCATTCTTCAAATCCCATAAATTTTTGATGCCAGAATTTTCAATTGACTGAACCTACTGAAAATTAATCCTGAAATACCCGGGAATCGTACCGTAATGCTTTTTACAATTTTCCTTAATCACTTTCCGCTTTCCAAACAATTTCCCAGTCCACCATCTAAAAAATTCGCACCCTTCCGAGCAAAATTCCGCGAGACGAAAAGCGTTACTTAAGAAACTTTGTAACATCTTCCAAACGAGTGCGCTCTCAAGTGCACGTGCACTCGACGAGCATCTGAACCCACTTCCCTCAAAAACACCTCGTACAACCCTACGCCTCCTCCCATCCTCCTCCATTAATCTGACCATCAAAAAAAGCTTATCAGTATCAGAAGTCTTTAACAAAAAGTTCACCGAAAGTCAGAAACACTGAACGGCAAATAATTCACTTGGATGGTCTCGCAAGTTGTTCGCGGAGAGCGTGCAACCCCGTTCCGGAAGGGGAAAGGGTGAAATTCCCCAAGACCGACCGCGTCCACGGGAAACGTTCGTTTAGCAGGCAAACAGCGAATCGATCGTCAACTTGGGGGGCCGAGTATGAATTAAATAGGGGCTGTCGATTTGGCGGAGGCGGCCGATCGATGGGCGAAGCACCGCGGTTCAAGTTTGCATACTGTGCATTTACCGCGAACCGGATGACTCCGAAATTTCTTCCGGCGGTAACAGGAGGCTTCCTAACGCTATTAGAACCTCAACGCGCTGGTAATGCCGTGGTTGTTCTAGAAAATCGAGCCGCGGACGGGAGTCGAAGCGTTCCACGCTCCCGCCCCGCCGAAGGGAGATTGATATTCCGTGCGCCACGAATTTCACCCCCTGATTTCGCGGCTCCGGAACACCCTTGTGTTTAGTCGGAGCAGTCACGAACCCCCGGCGATGCGATTGTTATTCCTCCGGGTTTCGCGTGGCCCCGCGGTACACCGGTTCGTTTAATAACGAAAATGTTTAATATTTCGCGGGGCGTTCGGCGCGCGCGGCTGGGGTTGAAACTGGGCGGCGCTGAAATCAGCGTGACAGCGCGCGACGGGGGAGGGAAAATTTATTTTGCGGCACGTCTGAGCGGATAAATGAAAATCGATGGGAGGCTAGACGACGGAAGCGGCGTTGGGACATTCTCGATCAAAACAAGGTCGACGGGGAGTATAAAAGGGGTGGCGTGGAGGTACCAGCGCATCATTTGCGATTCAATTGTGTCGGGATCGTCTTCGGGTTAATAGCGACATTAGCTTTAGTATTTTTTATAGATAGACGTGAGCTGACTTTAGACTTTAAAGTTTCCTGGGAAACTGAATTCAATTACGGGGTGCGACAGAAAAATTTTCCTTGTTTTAAAGGTCCATAAAACAAGCAGAATAAATGCATTTTGAAATAGTCTAAAAGTAAATGGAATAATTCGTTTTTATGTTGTTCTAAATACGATGTCTTCAAGATAGTGGATTTCATTTGCGATACACATTTGGAGTTGATTTCTAAAACTTTAGTATCAACAAATTTTGATGTAGTTGCAATTTGTTTATGTATAGCAGCCTTTAAATTTTAGATTGCCAACAGTTTTATTTAGATCATCTATAGCTTTGATCGATGTTTGTGCGTCTCAGTTTTTAAATAGCCCTACAAAAAGAAATCGTAAAGGTCCAGAAAATTATTACGGAAGTTTTCCCATTTGCTATTGCAATTTCTTTCTCCAAAGCTGAGATCTACAAACCCTTTACTGAAAGCTATTAATAAAAAGGGCTAACCGCCAAGAAATTGTAATTGTACCGCAAATAACTCGTTAAACGATGTAAAGTTTCAAAATTAACTTCAAACGTGAAGAAGCTGCGAAAATTGCATGAAAACTTCTTATTAATTTTTGAAATACATGTTTTTTTTGCCGCATTTTTTATTTACAGTAAAAAAATGTTTTCTTCCACCTCTAAATTTTCTTTCGTATTCCAGCGTCGCATCAAATTTACGCGCGTCTTTCGAATAAAACTTTCCTTCCCGCTGCTGGAATATTTTTTGCTAGAATTCGCGTCTAGAATTCTAAAACGACGAATCAAATTTGCGTCTCGAAGGCTCTCAGCTTCTTCTTCCGGAATTTCGAAAAGCTGTTTACGCTCGCTGTTGGTGTGTGCCCTACAAATTTCAACTTCCGCCGTGAATCTCTATTTGCACGGAATCGAGCAGTATCGTTTGCTCGGAGTGTCGAGCTCCTTTGAGGCATCAATTATTCACCGTATATTACTCCGCGAGGCACAGACGCGATTACGTACGCTGTGCGAGTTAACATCGTGAACTTCTTATTTTGTTTGACCCTTTAAGCAGCAAAGACGGACTTACCTCGTACTCCTTTTTACTGCTTATCTTCATTGGCAGGGACGAGCTAAGCCCCCCTCAACCTTATTTGTTTCGTAATAGCCAGCGGTCACAATAGCCAACAAGATAGCTTTATCAACCGGTAAGCTTTCTTGTCTCCTTTGGTTAATACATTTAGGAGCCTATACCGCGCCATTGGTTCATTTCGATCCGCGTTATACAGGGTTTTTCAAAAATTGTGGTACAACCGACAGGAAGGCGATTCTATACATAAAATTTCTTTAGTTTAGATACTAAATTTTAAATTCACATCGGTAAAGATTTTTCCATTTTTTCAAATTTATAATTAATTCGAATTTAAAAATAATTTGGAAAAAGTAGATTGAATCTTCTGCTATCTTTTTCCCCCGCGAACAGCGTTTTTTTTTTTTTTTTTATAAGAATTTTTTCACGGTTATTAGATGCCATATCGAAGAGTAAGCCAACAATATTATGCAGAAAGTGTCCATGCCATATTCTCTGAAATGGCATACAGAATATCGATATTGTATCGAGGCAACGAATTCCGCCGTAAAATATGAAATGCATTTGAGACGCGACACGGTGTTTTATAATGCACGAAACGTTACCGTGCGCGGCTTGTAGAATCAATGGAACGTTTTAATAACCAAATACGGAATATTATTTTACATCGAATACTATTTCAATGTCCATAATGAAAATATGAAAAAATATGAAAGTCGTAAAATATGAAAATCGATAGGACCGCGACAAGGTATTTCATAAAGCGCGAAACGATGTGAAAAAGGTAGAATATAGAATATTTTAATAGACGTCTACCATCGTACATTCATTGCCGAACTTTATTTCGATTAATATCGCGCAATATTGCTAAAGGTCGAGGTTGATATTCCCCGCTGTTAAATAGAAATACTGCGAAATGGAAACAATAGGGGGGGGGGTCTTTAAATAATAAAATAAAGTGGACGGAAATAATCAAGAATTATTATACACAGAGGGATTTAAAAATGTAGTTGCTTCTCTCGAAGATATAAAACATTTTACGACCATACCTTTTAAAGCGTCCTGTTAAAACGTTGTTCCAGTCATAAAGCGAAACAACTTTGAAACAATTCTGACCTGAAACTTTTAACCCGGGCTTCGAAGGTAAAATCTACGTCTTCGTCAACAAAAAAAAAAAAAAAAGGATAACTATTCTTGAAAGATAAAAATATTGTAAGACACAACTCGGTAACTCAGAAACGAAAACACATGGCTCGTTTCGCATGCGAGATCCAACAAAAGCGAAACGTTAAAATAACCATATCTTTCTGGCCGAATAAATCCTCGTGAACGCCCGCCCCCTCGACGCGGTCGAGCGTCGCCAAGACGTAGCGTTCCCCGGGGAGGAATTCACCCCCGGGGGGGCAAGTAAATCGGCGAGAGGAAACGTGGGCGGGTTTGCACGAGGCTTAATGCCACGAACAGAGGGGAACTTTCAAATTTCTTCCGGCGATAATGACCGGTTTCCTGGCGGGATTATGACATCGCCACGCTACTGAAAATCGCTCGGTTGCCAGGTATCACGCGGAGATGTTATCGGGGACAAGCGAGCGCGCGCGATAAGGAAATTTCACCCCCCGATGAATTTCATTATTTCGTCGTTCGCGCGTGTTGGAACGGATCGATAGCGCGATCGCTCGATCAGCCGACCGGTGTAACGATGAAAGCGGCGTATCGATCGTTTTCAATCAGTTTTCGGACGTTATTGGCTCGATTTGCGGCGATTGCGAGATCAGCGCTGAACCGGTGAGCTTTATAGCGATTAGTTATTGAACGGTTTTCGGAATTATTTATCTGCACCGTTGAATGGGAATTTTTAGGAGATATGGAAAGTTTTTTGACGACGGCGGAAGCATTTTGTTTGAGTTGGTTTGGTAGAATTTTTGGGAAATAGAACTCGCTGAGTTTATTAACTTTTGATAAGTTTTCAATTGAATTCGCAGTGTTTGATAATATTTTCCTATGAAGTTTTCGGTTCCATTTTAGGACTATCCACCTCGGGAAATTTTGCTCTTGCGTGTTCGTTTCGAATTTGGTGGAGAAGTAATCATTCTGAAGTATGCAAATGGACAGGTACGTCGCTCAAAGAGGTTTTCCTACAGATAAAGTTAGTTCAATGCGACCTTTTAATGTCTCTGAGACTGAATATTACATGCATACGACATCACAGTGTCTCCGCGATCTCCTGAGAGCCTCACGTCTCAGCTAATTTATGAGATTTTGGATCGACGTTGCCGTCGCGTCGCTGGAAATTCAGGTCGTGTCCTCCGCAAAGTCTCCCTTTATCCCCTGCCAAGTTGCTTCGATTATTAGCGATCCTCCCCTGGCGCGACACCTGCTAATTGCATTCTCAGAATCTTGAAAGTCGCGCCCTTTGACGGCGGACTTCAAATAAAATCAAGAAGACTGAATATTCTGGAGCTTTGAATCTTCATCTTCATCTTTTGAAGCTCTTTCGTCGGTTTTATTCAACAGGGTATTAATATCGACGTGAAAAATTTAAAAAGGAAAGAAAATCTGAGCAACACAAATTTTTATGATTTCATGATCTCCAAGAAATCGGAAAGAAATTAGATTTCGAAGAAATCTAACCCCTCCATATTTATTTCCCAAGGCGCAGTTATCAACCCCTTCGAGACCCAAATTTGTATGGTTTCGTTATTCAACAATTGAATTCTCTCCATCGACAATATAAAAATTTCATAAAAAAAGAAATTGTTTTCAGCTGTTTTGAGACAAGCACCGTTTTCCGAATCAAATTTTTCCAACCCTCTACATCCCCGATTCCCAAATTGCTGAAAGCTCAACTTCACCATCGCAAAATTGTTGCTCGACTAAGTTATCGAATGCCTTTCGAGCCCCCTGAAGGGAAGACTTACCCCCAATCGCAATTGCTTCAAGCTTCAAGGTCTTGTTAAGTTTCTAACCATCCGCGATTCGTTTCTCCAGGTCTGACAAAACGGATCCCAGAGGCATGGCCAGCAGCACAGAGGATTACGGCTCGGAATTGCAGGAGTTGCAGTGGGGCGGCGGTAGCGGGTCGCACTTCCTGCGCAGCGGCTCTCACTTCCTGAGAAGCGGCGGGGGCGGTTGCTACGAAGCCGAGGATTTAGAGCCGACCAGTAGACACCATGGCGGTCAGCACAGGGGATATTACAGTCCTCCGGGCACGAGTTACACGATCGTCGAGAGACCGCCAAGCGCTCCTCATCATCATTCCTCGCACACCACCCCTTATAGGCACAGGGGACACACGACCGGGGGCGGCGGTGCCATTTCGCCGGAGCAGGTTCTCAGGTACGTTCCTCTCCCTTTATATCGAGGCTCTTTAGCACGCGGAATGCGAGAAGAGGAGGGTAAGCGGTGCAGACTCTCGGGAGATATGAAATTTGTGACGATGACGCGGGAAGAAATATTTAGAATAGAAGATAAAATTGAACGTATTTGGATGACATAGTGATAGTTATCATTGAGGATGAACTTTAGTAATATTAAAAATAATAATAATAATAATACTTTATTCAACGGGTGAAACAACCCTTTGGTACAATAGATTATACAAATACAATGACAGTCTATGCAGTTATATTTATAAACAAAAGGAAATAATGACAGATCATTGTCACAAAAATAGATCATTGCCATTTCTGATTGGTTTTCATCACAGAAAAAAGCTTTGTTAATACCTCAGAAATTGTTACAAAAATTCATCCTTAAACTGCAGATGTTTACGCAAATTCATAATTTCATGAAAATAAAAACCATTGAAACTTAAATATAATTGCATTTTCTATTTTAAATACTATAAAATGTATAATGTTTTCAATATTTTATATAATCTTGCATATATAAACATTATTATAAATTTTCAGATATTTAAAATTACCATAAATGCATAAAGATCCGGAATCTAGTTATTATAGTAGTTTAGTGGGAAATATTAGGTTCACCAACAAATTCGTGCGGCTTTTTAGCTCATAGAAATCATAAAAATTCGTAATCTACTGATTGAGTCACGATTCGGAAGACTACTTAATTCTGCTAAAAAACATTTAGCTAAACATAACATAAAATAGTAAAAAAAAAATAATAAGCCCTACGAACTTATTGGACAACCTAAAATTAATTAAATTACATTGATTGCAGTGATTGCATAGTGAATTGTTCAGAAACCACATATTTTTTTTATATAGTTATAATAATTTAGAAAATTAGTAATATAGTTTAGAAAATAATAAAGCTACCATTTCTACCACATTTTTAAAAATATTTCAACCCTTTAGGGGTTCCATAGACTTTCAGCAGAGACGAATCCAGCTTTCAGCTGGAAACGAATAATGGGGGATGCAAAATTAAAGCCTCGAACGGTACACAGTCCTTTTAATTTTGCTCGTAACAAAAAGTTAATTGAAATTGCAAAACCCTGTATATAAACAGAAGAAATGATCCTAGAATTTTCCGGGCGACGTGCGAAAACGGAATCAGATGTAAGCATTCGTGGAAACTGCCTCGCGTCTACCGCTTCGTCAGAAATAAGCAAATAGACACGCAATAACAGAAAGCTTCCACCTGGAGCCTCACCATCGTTACTCCCAAGCCGTCATAAAGTTTTTGCTCGCTGCGAATCTCGAGGCAAACACTAACTGTCCTTTGAAAGTCGAAACGTATCTCCGAGCAGCCCAGTATTATTACGGCAGCACGAGTGTAAAGACCTCTCTGCGAACATCCCGTTTCTTGCGAATCGTTCTTGCCGCGCGGAGTTGAAGTTTCAGTGGAGCACGGTGAAGCGAAGCGAAGTTTGTTTCGAGCGGTTACACGATACTACTTGAGATTAGAATTAGAAGACACCTAAGGTAACTTTAACTCATTCCATTAAATAGATTTAGATAATCATTACTTCGTTATTTTATATCAAGAGACTTACGATTAGAAAATTATTTTAGCCCTGTTTCGGTATTTTTGAGAAGTTAAATCAAAGTGACAATAAAACAGTAAACATTTAGTACTACCATAGTCTCAACCCTTGGGCATTCCTCTCAAAAATCCCTGATGTGTAATAATTTTTATTGTCAGTATATCATTATAAATATAGACAACTAATTGCTGAATTAATAAATAATAATAGTTTCTTTAGATTTTTTTCAAAATTGGAAAAACTGGTAAAGAAAACAAAAAATAGAACTCAAAGACCGCCTGAGGGTTAATTTATGCTTGTATATTTAATGCTAAATTAGCATCATATTAAGAACCATAGAATTTCTGTGAAAAAACACATACAGCAATAATTTCTTAAGCACTGTAGTGTCTTGTTATCTAAGATTAATTTCCAAATGAAAAATTTAGAAGCTCTGCGACAATATTCTAAAACTAAAGAACCTACAGAAAAAGTTACCCAAAGACACAAAGTTATTATAACATTTCATGAGACGGATTTCTACAGAACAGGGAAACACTTTGTTTCAGACTTTTTGGGAATGGCGTCTCGGAGCGTCGTCAGGGCGACAGAAGGACGCCAGCCTCCTCGCCGGCGAGCGTCGCGGCGGTCAGAACGACGTCGTCCTCGTCGTCGCAGCAGCAGCAGCAGCAGCAACAGCAACAGTCGCAGCAGTCGCAGAATACGTCGAATCCTCCGACGTCGCCCAGCTCGCAGCCGCTCAGTCTGCAGGAGCTCACCGTAAGGACAATCACCATGACGAGAGATCCGCCGGACTCTCACCATGGCTTTGGGATCTGCGTGAAGGGTGGCAAGGACGCAGGTGAGATCCGAAGTACCTTCAGGCTACCCCCGTCGCCGCACTTCGCGCCTCAAGAACGAGGTATCTCCCGACAGCTGTGACTTTCATTGCCGTTTCTCGCCGTTCATCTGGCGTTCATGACCAGGGACCATCGACTGCGATTGGTAGAAACACAGATTAAACGACGATCCTAGAGTAAACAATGATTCAGATTTGAGAGTAATTAGAACTTCGAGGAACTCGTTTCGGAGTACCGAATTTTCTTTGCGTAGGTTCGGAATCGCTTTCAATTTTCTTTCAGCTAGGATTTTTGATTCGTTGGGCAGACATTGAGTTGCTTGAATTTTTGTTGCGGCTGGAGGGTAGTTTATTTAATTGCAGAAGTAGCTTTCTTTTGATCGCGGAAGAATTTTTTAGTCGTTGGTTAAGCGGAGGTAGAATTTTTTATTTTTAGATGTGAGCTTAGATCTGCAATTTTTTTCAGTTTTATTTCCTGATGAATGGAGTAGATTTCTATGAGGGTAAAATGTAAAATTGTACATTTCTTTGAAGATTCGAATCGTTTTGCAATGCTTGATTTCGCAGCGCTTGTTTGGTTCAGATAATGCGACAATCGCAGTCGATATCTTTGCATCATGACGCCCATAGCGATCTTCTCTCTCGTATTTCTACCAGGTTCACTCTTTCTCGTTGGTAATCGCCGCGTCACCAACACCCTGTGCTTCCTGTGTTTCAGCACAGCTGCTGTAGTATTCCTGACTTCCGGTGTCACCATCCCCGTTAACATTCTTCCACGTAGAGGGGAAAAATTGATATATTTCTACTATGAATTTTTCCAGCTAAGGAGATCATTTTAAAAAATGAAAAATATTTCTGTACTTAATTGTTGTCAAGAAATTGAGCACACAATTTTTATTCGATTTTGTTGCTTTTTAAATTTGATTCCCTGTAATCAAAACATCGCTTTTCTTTGGATTTTATTGAAAAGGTGATTGACGAAGCGGGGATGGAAACCGGAATGCAAGGAAATGGCGGGAGAAAACATATTTTCGATCATTAAGCATCACTTCCATTGCAGCTACGGTTCTCCCCTTGACCGGATTTGAAAGATGGAACATTCTGATCGCGTCTCGACTCGATTTTCTCCCCTCTTTTTGTTTTCTCTGCGCGGAAGGAATTCGCGTTTGATTCGCGTTTCTATGGCCAGAACGATGATGAAAGGAAAATAATTGAATCCCGCGGGTTCTCTCTCTTTTTGTAATCGATACTGACTTGTCCGCGTCGAATTTCTCTGGAAAACATTACGTATTCTACCTTTTAACATTTCAGAATTCAAAAAATTCTCTCGTTATAATATTTAAGATGTGAAGTGTGTATGTAAAAAATGGCCCCTTTAGGTCGCACAAATTATCACCCAAAGACATTCGCAAGAAGATTCTTAAAAGTTACTTTTTCCAAGGTTCCTACACTAAGAAAAATAATGGAGGAAAAATTACTACATTGCGGAGTAAAAAAACAGGATTTAGTAAAATGCGTTCCTTTCTACCACATTACAAGGAAAAATTAGCACATCTGTTTCAAAATTTAATAGACCAGTGTAGTAAAATTTACGGAATGCTGTGATACACAGCGACATCTACGCTTCGAAAAGAAGTGGCGTCTCGTGACATAACCTCAATTTGTTTGGATTTTAGCATTGTCTTTTCAATGCCTTTCAATGAATATCGCGTAAACGTCCAAAAAATGGTATAGTTAATATTGGGAAAAACTTATTGTCTGACATAGGTATTTGTTACGGGCGGTTAGCAGTTACTGAGCATAGGCCTAGTTTCATAGGGCTTCCGCTAGAGTGTCCTCGTAATAATCGTCATTCTCGCTAGTGCTTTGATTCTAGCCCTGTTCATATACAGGGTGTTTGGGATAGTATAGTAGAGGCTTGAAGGGGTGACAGATCACGTAAAAACAAACAAAAAACTTCTATATGACTTGGATCCAAAACTCAACCATTTTTGAAAAAAACTGTCATGAACAGTTAAGCTATAAACCGCTATAATTCAAAATAGGAACGCTTTTCGTAAGCAATTTCTTCACTAAAATAAAGATTACAATCTTGTTAATCCAATAAGTACAGCAACTGTGATATTGTTACCTTGTATCGCGAAAAAACAATATTTTTCTAACCCCCTAAATTACCCTTTAAAATCGCGATAATTTAGGGGGTTAGAAAAATATTATTTTTTCGCGATACAAGGTAACAATATCACATTTACTGTACTTATTGGATTAACAAGATCGTAATCTTTATTTTATAGCGGAATTATAGCGGTTTATAGCTTAAATGTTCATGACAGTTTTTTTCAAAAATGGTTGAGTTTTTGACCCAAGTCATATAGAAGTTTCTTCTTTATTTTTACGTGATTTATCATCCCTCCAAAGCTTTACTATACTATCCCAAACACCCTGTATAAGACGAGTTCCGAAATAATTTTCCACTGCTCAAGCGCGGGTCCGTCAGCATAAGTCTACTGAGATAATAAAGCAAGATCATCAGTTGATCTGATGGTCCAAAACGAAAATCGCCGTGGCCCCCTTCTCTTCTTCCATCCCAAAGTTTTCCTCCTCCTCGTCGCCAAGCATCATTACCCCACAGTATTTCCATAAAGAAAAACTCTTTTTAGTCTGCGCGAAAGTTCCAATTTTGCTACATTCGTGTAGTAAAAATCAGCACACGAGGTTGTATTTTTTATCAAGTCTTCAGAACCAAGTATTACTACACTGGTGTAGTAAAAACCTAACCACTTCCACCAATCCTGCCGTTTTAGTAGAAAATCTAGTAAAATTTCTCTCACTTTTTCTCTCAGTGTAAAAATACCAAACTTTCATAAATTTATCAAGTCTCTCCTGAAGACTCCACAAAATTCTTAGGACAATTTTGACCGCTTTTCTCATCAGTCCTCCGAAATAGCCAATTGTTTTCTTTCTCCCACTCAGCAGCACTTAGTTAACCACCCAATTAAAAGAAGACGAACGCCAGCATCCTATTCTCGCGATCTCTCCACGTACCTGATCATTCTAAAACGATTCCTGCAACAGATTACTCTCAGCACACAAAGCGCAATCATGTTTTGGTCCGATCCGTTTCACCAGCCGCGGAATAAAAATTAACGCGACTGCCCGACGGCAATTAGAGGCGCGTCGTTAAACGCGCGCCATCCTATTGCCGGTCAATTAGCTGGTATCGCTAATTACCCCGGCGAACAGGCTCCTCATTGTAAATACACTGTCCGAACGTTTCACGCCAGTATCTCCACCCTACTCCACCACTCCCGCACGCTTTTTGCTAATCAGCGATAGAATCCTCCGGGTCAGAGGATTTAATCGCGACCCTTAAAATACAATTTGCCGGTGATTGGGTGCAATTAGCGGTTCCAGACGGGGGGACAAAAATGGGGTACGTGTCCAAACGTCCCTCGTCTTTGTAATATCTCGGAGTGGGAGATAAGTAAATGGATCTTCTTGCGAGTGAAAAGGGAAAGGTGAGAAATTAGCGCGTGAAAAAGGAGAGATTCTCCTTCCCTTGAATCGAGGAAAGGAATCTGAAAAATTCTCGGTTCGAGGAAACTAAGATGAAGTTGTCTTCCAGAGAAGTTCCTCGCGCTCGTCGAAGATAAATAGAAATGTCCCCCGTACAGGATCCACGTTCCGCGAATACCGACCTGCGAAACGTCCTCTGGATCGTGCTCGACATCCTTGGGGTCCGGTTTCATGATTTCGAGACTCGTAAACTTCACGCTTGATCGCGGCGACCGCGCGCACGCTAACGATCTCTCGATTCACGCCTCGGCCTCGAGATTTCTCTGGCGTGAAGCGCGGGGAAATTACCTTGCGGCGTGGATCCTATGCCGGGGGACGTTCTGCGACCGGAAACGACGCGGTGTCTTTGGGGTCTCTTCGAAAATAACTACGGAAGCTGTGACGAACGATCGAAAATTCAGGATTTGTAGCTGAGTAATGATGAGCAGTTTTAGGTATTTTTATTTCTGGGTGATCGTCAAGAAATTTTATTATTCATCTTTGAAGTTGTGTATTCATTTGAAATTTCGTATCAATACGGAAATTAATTTTGAAGTATTGCAGATTGGGAGTTCTGTAATTTTATGTGAGAAAGTGCATTCATATTTCTCTTTGGGTTTGAATTTTTGTAAAGCCTGGGAATTTTTTTTCGATTTGAATTATTGTCGAAGAAGCGTCTTTCACTTGGGTTTTCGGTATTGTAACTGGCATTAGCGTCGGGAAAGTTTCTGTCCGAGCGGAGCTAGAAAGGTAGCGGTCACTCGGGAAATATAGAAAAGGGAGGCGTTCCCGGAGCACTCGATCCATAAAGGGACGCGAACCCATTTGAAGAATAAACGTTTGAGCGTGCGGGAAAGTAGGACAGGCGATCGTCACGCTCGAATGATCGATTTCTTATTTTCGAAGAAACCCTTTCGCCGACACCGTGGCGTCGCGTCGTTTCGAACGGGCCGAAGCCGAAATAAGCCAACTGGCGGTGTGTCTTTCTTGTTTTCTGTTTCGCTGTACCAGAAGCGCAGTCAGGTAACTCATCGACAGTAACGAACAGAAAGGCAGAGAGAATGTAAGAAAGATGTGGAGGAGAGAGAGAGAGGGAGGGGGAGAGAGGGAAATTAGCATACATAATGGAGACCACAGGAAAGATTGGATGGACCGTGCAAAAGTTTGAACGAACGGGAACCTCGCCTGGCTCTTCGAGCATAAAAAAAAAGAATTGAATTATGAGTCTGGACCTGGTTCCTCGAAAACTTTGACTTCTCAAATCTCCTGCGAACGAGGCGCAATTTGGTCCTCTGTTTCATAACTTTGCCGAGAAGTTTTGCAAAAAGATGAAGTTAAAAACAAATGATGAAATCGACTCTATCGTCGATAATTTAAATTAGGTGGAGGTTCAAGGATCCAATGGAACTTCCGAGAAGTCGTGCCAGTGATTCGGTGAATGGGTCACTGGAACCACCGTGAGCACAGCATCCCATATCGTTCGAAATTTGTGGCCATTCCAATCTCCCCAAGTGGTTTTCGAATATTCATATACACATACGTACAGACACACATACACACACACACATTGAGTACGATCGATGTCGCATGAAGGTGTTATGCGCAGATCGGCCGGGCTTGGGACTAGAGGGCGACTAGAAGCACGGGGGAAAGAAAGTGGAGGAGCCAGTTTTTATTTCTGTGACCGATGGAAAATTCTCCTTCGTGTCGTCAAAAAGAATTATAATGTTTCAACTATTTCACGAAATTTATTAACGGTTTTCTGGATGTTCCTACTGTAGATTCATTAGATTTAAGTAGATTTAGTTAATTGAGAGATCCATGTTACTTATATCCGTAGAAAAACTCAAATTTTTCACCACTTTCAATATTTTTAATCTTCCTCCTTATCGAACGCTGTAAGGATCACCTGGGTGACCAGCAGCGTTGCCAGACGTTCCGATTTTAGAAATTTTAGAAATTTTATTTATTTATTTATTTATATACGGGAAGCAATTCCCATTAGTATACAAGTAGTTAATTACAGTTCAATAGATGACGAACAACAAATATAAAGAAAATAATAACTTTAAATTATAAATTGCAAATTATATATAGCGAGATTAAGTAGAAAGAGAAAAATGAAAAGAAATCAAAAATTTGTTTTCTGAATATCGAAATTGAGCCACAAAACATGTCCAAGTTATGGTCAAATGCATTTGCCGTAATGCACAGACGGTTAATAGTATCAGTTTTGGCGTAATTGGAGGTATAGTTTGCTGGTAGAAACGTTTGCGATTTTCTGAGAGATCGTGTAGGCGCATATAAATTAATGAGCTCTAGAAGTTGAGAACAATTGATGCATCAATGTAGAACTTTGAAAAGAAACATCAACTCTGAAGTTGTTCTTCTACTCTCTAAGGACATAAGTTTCAGCCTTTCCATAGCAGGAAGATAATTATGATCAGAGAAGTGCATTTTTTCTCCAATCTTAAACGCTACATACCTAAGAAATTTTCATCTGAGAAATTAGTATCCCATGTAGGATGCTAAAAATCCCGGTATTCTACCAAATAATCCATCTGACGCTACTAACACTGATGCCATTTTATTGATAAATCAGTTTAAAAGAAAATATATTTACTATTTTACTTGTATTTTTTGTTTTGCATGTCCCGATTTTTCTATTGAAACTGATCTGGCAACGCTAGTGACCAACCACCCAGAGACACTTTTTTAAACTAAAAGTTTGGAAAAAGAATAAAGAGCAAGGTTCTGGGTTAGGTATTCAAGTATTCAATGCACATGCAACCAAATCATTCGAGAATTCGCAGTTCTTGCTATCTCCTTGTTAGTCTGTTTGCATCGGTTGCTTTAATAAAAATCAAATATCACGCGCAATATTAAAGTTGTCCTTAGAGGATTAAAATATTTATCCTTGAAAATGAGTTTATCCCAATTTGCAAGTAATGCAAGTCTGAAAATCTTATAATATGATTTCTGGAAGTAGTAAAGGTCAACCAATTTTCCACCAACTTTCCCCCATCATTTTACCACATAAATCCCTTCCAATTCTACTGCGAACTTTTATAATTAAAATACTTCATAAATTCTCTCACATAATTAAAAAATAAAATTCCCATTGGATTTTTATCAAAAATAGAGACAGATGGAATTATTAAAAGAAGAATTAGGAGTAACTTTAAATTCATTTCTAATATCATATAATTCCCCATTGTTCCCTTTTCTCTCTTTGAAAGAGAGAGAGAGAGAAACTGCTACGAGAAATGTGCTCAATTATTTTAGATCTCTCAGTTATGGTCAGTTTAACCCAAATCTCCAGCGAGTCAAATTTTCCGCATTTAAATATTTTCCAGCGACTCGGGCACGATTCGCTTGCGGTTATCGGAATTTCTTTTTTTCAAAGACTTTCAAAGCTTTCACGAGCAGACTCTCGCGGACGTGGAAAGGGGGAACAGGTGGTCGAGGTGACCTCGCGTGACCGATTCTTCGGGGATCGGAACGCCACGGGTTCGAATGTTGTCCCGATTTCGACACTGTCGGTCGATTCGTTCCCGAGGAATCGAGTCGACGATTTCTTCAAATCCTGCTCTTCGCGTTCCCGTTGCTTTTGGCAACGTCGAGTTCTTTCTCGGGGACGAACGGCAAGCGATAAAGAGAGATTAGCCTCGAAACGTCGATCGAATTCCTCTGGGTTCGACTGCGGGGAGCTTAGAAAGTGGTAAAAAATTTGATTTAGTTATTTGGCAAGAATATGAAGTAGAATTAGATTAAATAATGGAACATCAAGGTAGACTTATTAAAAATAGTGAGAAGTGGTAGTAGTGAAATTTTTCAGAGATTTCAGGATTTTTAAATAGACTTTATGGCCCAATATTCTTTTTTACGTAGGTACGAAACCAGAAAACGCAAAAAGAATGTTATTAAGATTCTTTCTCTCGTGCTCCATTCTTCCAACAATTTATCGTCAGAATCTCGCAATTATGGCAACCGAGAATTCCTCTAGGCTTAGCACGCCGGCATTTCGTTGCATGACAGTGTATGATGCATATGTGCATAGTTTATGAATTTATAGAAGAAAATTCACATGGACACACGGCACACACACTCACAGATTCACCTCGGTGTAGACGTGTACCGCCTAATTTGCATTATATTCAAGCAGGTCGTGAAAATATGGAATATTAAAATATTCACACTGAACCCATTTATGGACGGTTAATCGATTAATAAAGGTAACAAAAGCAGTAAAAATCACTGGGGAAAAACTTCATCAGTAGACGGAAAACTGATAAATATTTTAACCTACTTTTCTAGTGAATTAATTAATTGCTTTATTAATTTTTAAGAGTTTCCTTTGTTTTATGTGACTCTTTTAGAAATTCCTCTTTAATTTAACTTATCATTTTCTAATTTAGTTCCCAGAGATATTCATTAAATTATATTGTTTAACCCTGCTATCATCTTCGGGTCTTTTGGACCCAATCATGTGTTTTATTTCAGTCAACGAATGCTTTGATTTTTTAAACAATATACACAAATGAGTACTCCTATTAACGTTTCTTGTTAGTGCACATTCCATCAAAATTTCTCTGTCTACATTAATAATTGAATCGATCTTAAGCTAAAATGAGCAACTCCACTCTTTGAGTTTTATTCAAGTTCACTATCAGCGCACTTAATTGGGTGTTTTAATAATGAAATTGGTAACAATTTGAAAAGTGTAGTTAATCACTTTGAATTTTTAACGATTCAATTATGTGGCAATAGTTAATGTTCCTATAAATTTAGAATTCTGAGGGAAACGTAGCAGAATTAAATAAATGTATTCAGATATTCAAAGTAGCAAAATTTCAAAAATCTAAAAATTCAGCTCACAGAACTTTCGTACAATATTCGAATTAGGAGAAAGCATACAGTTTGCATTTCATTAAATCCTTTTCGGAGATGAAATCCGACGACTTGTTAATCTTCGAAACAGATTTTCTAGAAATCAGTTTCCCCGCGCCGGAGCCAAATAAAGTAGCTATTCCAGGGATAAAGATCAGTCCTTAAATGGGCTCGAAACACGAGCGACTTTTATTAACCCATGGCGATGACACGAGTTCGAGCGGAGGCGATGCGATCCTCGCATAACGAGCTCATTGTTCTTCTTATCTCTTTTATCAGCCGGATTAATCCTTGCTCCCGACTCGGCCTGTCGGCGAGGAAGGAGATCAATTACAGAGGACTCCTGGGGTCGAATCGAGACACACACACACACACACACACACACAGACACAAACAGGCGCAGCTCCTGGTTTCACCTCGTTTGGACGTCCACCGCAGTTCGAGCGTGAAAATTTTTTGACCCCCCCCCCCGAACCTTATCGATTACATCCGCCTTCTTGTCGTGTAATTCGTTTGTGTTTCGTGTCGGGGACAAATATCTGGTCGAATTAATAATTCACGGTGTCGCGCGTTTTGCAAGTCTAATTCGTAAAACCTTCCTGCAGACACATTTTGTGGCTTTTCGTGGGCGCATGTCGCTGATATCGAGATGACCGATTAGCAGGTCAATTTCGCTCGTGCAAAATGCTGAGTCAGGGCGGTTGGGGGTGGTTTGCTGCGTTGATTGGGGAAATTGGGAATTTTTTTGGCAGGATTCGTAGTTGGCTCGCGTTGTCCGTCTTCTCTATGCCAAGATGAAATATAGTGGCGATCAGAAATTTTAAAATTCATAGAAGGAAGGCGCAGAAAATATGGGGAAGAAGAAATATAGAGTTCAATTATATTCCGAAACACGTTCCATTGTGGTTGAGTTATGAGTTCGGATAATTTAACTGACAAGCTGATTTACTTCGTCTCGCGTTGCATCGGAGGTGATTAAAAGGCTGTATAAAGTTCATTTATATGACCTGTAGTTTAATCGAGTACACGCAACGCAATTCTTTCTGCCTAATTAGCTCGCGTTAAGGAAGACTAGCCACATTTTTCACCCTCGTGATCCTCGGGGAGTAGAAAATTTATCTTTGCAAAATCAATAGTTTAAATTTTCATTTTCCTCGATGAACAATATTTTTCATCCCATAGAAAAGATGCGATGATATTAGAGTTCCAAGCAAGTGAATAAAGATAAAATGATTTCTAGAAATCTCTCGTAGAAGCGATTTTTCATCATCAGTGGACGCGATTTCGCGTGAAAAATTGCTACGCCATACGCGAAACAAAATAATAATACAGCGCGATTTTTCGCGCGAAATCCTGACCACTGTAATCGTAGCCTAATGACGGGAAATTCGGATATTTGTCTCCCGATCCGAGCAAACCAGCGCAACGGGCAAAAACTAATACGTCCGCCGTGGCGATTGAACGACAAAGAACAGGTTCGCCAGGGGAAGGGAAATCTTCTCGCTCGGGAGCAATTTGTCGCGCGGCGCAATGAAATATTCGCGCGATTCGACCTCCGTGGACGTCCATCCGCTCTGACGTTCATTGCGAATTCATGACGATTTTCGACCAAATACTTTCGCCGAAAATTAATTGGATGGCGCGTTATTCGCTCGATTAACGCGACGTGGATGCCCGTTTGTTAGCGTTTCACGGATTCTCGCCACGCGAATGGCAGCAAACATCCACGACAGTCGGTGGCTCATGAACATTACATTGCGTCCACTGTTTCTGCGGAAACGAATGAAAAAGAATTAAATACGCCCGCGATACTCGCATTTTCCACGGCCGGGAATTTTACGCTGGAACTGCCAATGAGTAACACAATAATGAATTTCTATTTTTTATGTATTCACAGTTGTGATCAAAGCAAAGAGGAGAAATGAATTTGTGAAATTAATTATTACCGAAGCTGGAATCGCTTTGTGAATCGAGGGAAGTCGGAAATGAGTTGCTAGTCAAATTGAGAGAAGCATTTATGAATATTTAGTGACTTAATTAATTCTGGCGAAATTAATGAAGTCCCAAGGATCTAGTGAAACTGATTATAATTATTTTCGTCAATTCAGCAGTTTCAGCGTCAGGTTTCTGTTCTCTAGAAAGTTGAAATCATGAAATTTGAAATCGTAGTTGGGAATCGAGTTTCTGATCAGATGAATTGAGCACAATTTTTTTTTTTTCTTACTTTCCGCAGAAATGGTGAATCTCTGCATGCGCGAGAGACACGAACACGCACCGGCACAGAATCGTACTTTCTGTTCGAACAGTTTCACTTTATGCATCCGCATTTATTATCCTTCTTTTCACTCGTTTCTCTTTTCATTTTTGACACACGACGATTTCCACCCATGGCGTTTCCATCGGGATAATTCCTCGACGTCGATAAAAATGGAAGCCTTTTGCGTCGTCACGTTTCACGACCGAGCCGCCTCCTCGCATTCCAAGTGGATCAATTTCCTGACCGTGATTTATGGAGTCTTAAAAGCGGTTCATGTCGCCAGCTTGACTTTCCAGGATCATGACCACCTCTGGAATTGAAACGAGGATGACTCTGACCGCCCACTTTTACCCTAATCGATTTTTAAAACGTCTGGAAATGTCGCAGCGGTTGCAATAATTAAAAACACATTTGGACCTTGTCCCTTTTTTTCACTGAAACTCTTTAGCATTTTCTTTTACTCGTTTAGGTCTTCAAATTCAGCTTCCGCTCGAGAAATTTCCGCGGCATTGTGAATTGAAAATTTCCAAGAAATAAAAATTGAAGAGGCGATCATAGTTTATCAAATAATAGCGCAACATCCTCATTGTGACGTAAACGATTCAATTAATTCTAGGTTCCCGTTTTTAATCGCGATCGCTCGCGTGTCAGCTGCGCAAGAGCGGATCCCAATCGAATTTCCGGAAATGAAAGAGCGCGCAGCGGGCGAAACGAAAGAAGCATGTAGTTGGGAAAGATGCGCCCTGGGTGGAAATGTGTTAGTCAGCACTGGTCGTGGACCAGTCGCCAGGCAGCTTCCGGCCTGATGGAAAGTCTGTGAATTGTTCTCAGGGGTGGGTGTCTACATTTCGAGGGTGGAGGAAGGTTCGGTGGCCGAGCGGGCTGGACTCAGGCCAGGAGACACCATCTTGGAGGTGAACGGCACACCCTTCCGGGCGGTGACCCACGAGGAGGCCCTCAAAGTGAGTTTCTACTTTCATTTTCCAAACCAGGAGAAATTTCACGCTTCGCAAATCTCATCCATTGCTCTTTGCATCTTTTACCTCCCGCCGTTACTATGCAGATTCGCTACTGTCACAATTCTCCTTCGAGAGATAGGAATTCAAAATTACATATTTTGTAGAGAAGCATTTGCAGAATGCATTCCAAATTGTGAGAAGTAATTTTGTCGAGTAACTAAATTTGGGGGAAATGTATTCTTTTTTTCTTGGTGGTGAAACAAAATATAATCACAGTATTTTACTTGACTAATTTTAATAATAATTTCATTTTCCCTGTGCGGTCTTTGGATCTTTCTTGATTCAATCGGGCATTTTATTTTTTTATTTAACTGTTGTAATTTTAAGAAAAATAATGAGAAAATTAATATCGGGGTTTATTGTTCCTTGATATAGTATACAATTTTTATTGACCACGTTTATAACGATGTGCTAATAATTAAAATTCTAATAAATCAGATTTTGAAGGGGAACGTAGCAGGGTTAAGACTTTGACTGCTATGTCATTCATAAATAGATGACAACAATTTACAACATCATGAATAGATAGCGAATTTTATGCAGAATTCAATAAATTATTTACTGAGATCCTAAGATATGTAAAATATTAGGAGTTACAATACTTAGAAAGTAAGACTACACTGTTATTCAAGCTTGACCTATTTATTTATGATTGTGAAAATTTGATTTTGCATAAAAATCCACAGTCTAATCATGAATAATATTAACCTATACGATTGAGAATGATATTGTTAGGATTTCTTATTGTAGTCTGTTAGAAGAAGAAAAGTACTATAAAATAAATTTATAACTAAATTGAGAACAATTTCGTTAGGAATTTCGTTAGGACAAATTGTAGTATAATTATTTTTGTTTTAATCAAAGTGTCATGTTCTGCGGATTACTGATTGTTTAGTCACTTCGTCAATGGAGATGAAGAATAAATTTATCACAGTGATTCTAACCAGAAAAGAAGATAGTTAAATTGAGAATTATTAGGAAGAAAATAAAAATTGAATAAGGAAGAAGAAAGAAATTGGAGAAAGAGCTTAATATAATTGGTTATGTAGTCTGTGAGGAATGAATACACAAAGATCCATTTTCAATAAGGGTAGTTTAAAAAATTCTTTTAATAAACAGCCTAATACAAATGATTATGTAAACTTTAAGAAATGAATACACAAAGGTCCATTTTCAATTAAGGCAATTAAAAAAAATTCTTTCTTTAACAAGCAGCCTAATATACAAATGATTATGTAGGCTTTGAGGAATAAATGCACAAGGGTCCATCTTCAATGAAGGCAATTAAAAAGAATTCTTTCTTCTCATTTATCACAGACACTTGGCAAAAGTTTTTCGCAAATAATTTACCAAAATTCCATAATGATTATAAAAAATTCAGAAGGAGGTTGACATCGCAAGTGATACAAATCAATAGCAGCGACCTAGAATCATAGGCGTCGTTTTCTGCAACTCTCAACTCGTGGAAGCGGCCAGCCTCGACTCACCTGTTTCAGGGTCGTTGCTATAGACTTCTGGCAGATAGGAAGATCGGCGATAATCGAACGCGACGACCTTGGATTCTCTAGAAGCTTCTTTAGCCCCGTTATCGATCTCGACACCAACCGGAGTCGTCGTTATCGATCGGAGTCTCGGATGCGCTAGCACGGCTACTCTAGATAGCCGGGGGAGATAAACAATTCCGCGAAGATGGAAAATCGACGGTTGATAAATCAAGGAGAGGGAGATAACTGATGGTTATTGTCTTGGGCGTCTGCACTGCATTCGTTACGTCCGAACCAGCCCTTCGGCGTTCCCTGTATCGAGGCCTTCGATTTTGGAACGTTTCCCCAAACACGAACGGCTGGCTACGTGCCTAATCGCGATTAAAAATCGCCGTCAAATTATCCCCCCGTCGGATGGCAATTGGCGGGCGATCGATCGAAGTCGTCTCGTATTTATTGGTGACCTTAGCGGCCACGGAAACCCTCGTCGATCGCGGGGCTCTAAACTAAATTACAGGGGATGAGTCGCACGATTTCCTTCGGAGGGAAGTATCTGGAGAACGGCTGCGGCTCCTTTCCGCTCGAAATCTCCTCTTCTTCCTGCTTTTGTCTTTTCCATTACATTTGATTCCGATTGAACATGCTAGGAGAAAGCACAGAATAGAGTTTCTGCGGGTCTTTTTCCTGCACGCTGTGGATAGGATTGCTTAGGAATATTTTCCACTTCTAGATATCAATGTTTAAGAAAATTTTTAACTCGATATTTCAGCTTATTTTCTTACGGCTGATTTGGATGTAAAATCCTCTCTAAACTCAATCTTTCATCTTCTTTCTCAATTATTCGAAGAGTCCTTCGTCACTCATCGTCCTTCACATGTTCCATGTCGGCTTCTTCGAGGGGCTCCTCTACTTTCGAGTGCCTAATTTCGAACGTTGCAACCTGCACTCGGAACCAGTATTTTTTTTCCCTCATCCCCTTCTTCCAACTGCTTTGACGGCGCCTCCTTCGAGGAAAGTAGCCTCCGATATTTTCCTCCGTATTTAATTTAACTTCTGAGCAGCCCGACGAAATTATAGAAAATTGGAGGGCGTGCGAAACTGCTTATGGAGAAAGTTTCAGTGATATTGCCGGCTTTCAAGCCCCTCTTTGTTAGGAAATTTTATTATACCATCGTCTTCCTCAAAAATATCTGTTCACCCTCTCGGCTATTCCCAAATATTGACTTTTAACCGCTTCATAGCTCATATTTTTAATCTGATTTTCTTAGATTATCGTCTTCCCAAAATCGGGTTTAACTACTTAGGAATCATTTAACCCTTTGTTTTCCCTCAAATCGCCGTAACGTGCTTCAATATAGTATATATTTTTTAATGACAAAATTCTCAAGTACTATCCAATGCATGCAGATTAAAATTTCTAATCAGTAACATTTCTACAAAATATGTGTCTTAAAAATAATTTATAAAAAACACTTTTTTCCGGATGTCAAAGTGTTGTTCTGGGAATTTCTTATACTGTTATCCTCCTTAAAAATCTATTTTTACTTTTCAACACAATATTTTCAAGCCACTGTCTCCTCAAAATTGGACTTTATCACTTGAAAATAGTCTCACCCCTTTTTCTCTTCCCAAATCTTTGCCGCAGGAATCCGAATATTTTTCTCCAGAAACTTTTCTCATATATCCCCCCCCCCAAATCTTCCATTCCATACTCCTTCACGTCCCCAAAAACAAATCCTCTCCGGAGTGGAACACGTTCTAGAAGTGTTGAGTGACAATTCAACCAGGATCCGCGTATTCCCGACGATTCCTCAACAATGGCCCCGCGACAGAAGACACGGATTCGCGTCGTTCAATACCCACGCGGTTTGCTCGTCATCGAGGCCAGAAATTCCGTGGCTTTCGGCGGAAAAAAATCGTGGTTGGGTAGAGAGTTGGTGGGGGAGAGGGGACTATCGACTGGCCGGATGGAAAGAAGCGTCGCTCGGAGCCACGCCGCGAGTAATCTCTGGTGTAAACGCTTCTAATGGGTATCTCTGGATCCGGTGACTCGTCATACTCTCACAGTGGCTGCTCGGGAGCTTTCTAGACAAAAGCCCGTCGACAATGGGCCATCAGGGTATCAGGTTCACTCTCGGTAAAGAGGTACGTAGCCGGGTGAAAACTGCCTGGGAATTTGGAATGTACAGGACGCTTCTTCGACAGGACCCATTTCAGTCCAATCCTCCCCATTGGAAATGGTTAAGGGAACGTCACTTCATCCTTCGAATGCGGCTTCTTTGGCTTTTCAACTCCCCTGCGAAGGGAAGCCACACCCCCTGACCAGAGTTGGGCATTATTTGATCAAGTTTTTATTCGAATAAGTATTCAGATAAATTTGTACGAATAAATTTTTATTCGAATAATGTTCGAATAAAAAGTTCGAATAAAATGAAATTATTCGATAATACCGAATAATTTTTTATTCGAATACATTTTCATTCGGATAATTTCTTATTCGAATAAATCATTTAGTTGACTCACATCGAATAAAATGGTCACGTGGTTTCTACGATAGCCACCTGATAGCTAGTAGTATGACAGTAACATTTTAGGTTAAGTAACTCCTGTCATGACTGACTACGATACATACTTCCTTCCTTCCTATTTAATTTCCTTCAGAAGTTATAGACTTTCACCTATAGATGGCGGAATCACATTTATTCGTCATTCAGTCTGACCGAATAACGAATAAAATTTTATTCGAATAAATCTGGTTCGAATAATGAATACACTTTTATTTACGAATAACGAATAATTTTTCATCGAATAAAATCGTTATTCGTCATTCACGAATAAATCTTCAATTTTATTCGTTATTTCTTATTCGTTATTCCAAATAAAATTTGCCCAACTCTGCCCCTGACTGTGTTTAAAAAATTTGCCCTGCATCGACTTCGTTTTTAAATGGAACGTTTCATTTTGATGAGCCTGTAGAGTTTATTTTCATACTCAACTGCGCGAATTGTTCCTCCGTGGACAATATTTCTATTGTAAATATTTGCACAAATATTTTTCAACTCTTGTGTCCATATCTAAAGTCCCTATAAATCGCCTATGGAAAGAATATTTTATTGTGCAATTTGTTTCGTTCATTCTTAGCATCTTCACAAACCACGTAACAAAAGCTATTATAAAAATCATTTTAATACAAGTATTAAACGTGGAATAATGTCGCAATAGAATAAGAAAATTCCTTTTGCTGCTTTTTCTCAGGAGACAAAAACTTTGAAGAAATTGTTCTGGATATCAAATATTTCTTCTTTAAATAAAAAAGAGATTTTCTGATTAAAGAAAAAAAAACTGTAAACCCTGAAAATAATTTTGCAATCATTTGTAAATTCTAAATTTGAAATCTCTGAATATCTAGATCCACCATCTATATTTAACATTTAATTATCGAGTCGTAGATTCGCGGTATTGGCACAAGGAGTTGGAATATAAAATCTGTCTACCTCTGAAACGTTAAATTCATCCCCCCAACAGTTATCGATTACCACACAAACATCGTGACTTATCGAAAAGCATCTATTAAAGCGTACTTTCCGCGAACATGACGTGAGTTTAAGCTAACATCAAAATCCCCTGAAATCGACAGTTTGATGTTCCCTCAAGGCAATCCCCCTCAGTTGTTGTTTGGTATCTTTCGCCCGATATTGCTTCCACCGTTTTCGCGCGACTTCACTCGAGCCGACTGCGACGTTTCCTCCCTGGGAAAACTTATTGTATTTCTGAAAAGTTGAGGAAATTCAGTCTCCAGAGATTCTACGCGACCTTGAAAACTTGTCTCCCGAAGTGGACGCTTGGGGAGCGAATCGAGCGGAACAAACGCGATACAAAGAAACGACGAAAATCGATGCGTTAAAAAATCCGGCGATTCATGGCCGTCAATCTTTTTTTCCTTCCATTCGCCCGAATACAGCCTCAGCGACCGAGCGCGATACGTTGGATAATGAGCGTCGGGATGAAGCGTCCAATCATCAGAGATTTGTTAATTAAAAGACGACGCGATCTTGACCCAGGTGTACACGGAAATTCAGGAGCTTTTCCGAACGATGGGTCGGATGGTTGACCCAGTTTGTCGGATCCATGGACTAAGTTTCCGGTCTGCTCTGTGCATGGATAAACGTGGGTGACAAATCTACTCGTTACCGTAATCGAAACGACGTTTCGTTGATTCAGAATCCTTCAGAGTGCCTCGGTTTTCGTCCTTGTGGCTCTTGCGTGAAATTTCAACATTTTCCAGACAGCCTCTCGGGGCGACGGATCTGGCGTTTGCTCCTTTTGACCCAGAAGCTATGGAATTATTCTCAAAAGTATTGGATCGATGCGGGAGAACTTCGATATTTCACTTTTAGCCTTTGTATTTTCATAGGTGAATGAAACAAAAGAGAC
Source organism: Perdita meconis (assembly GCA_030770465.2). Classification (NCBI taxonomy): domain Eukaryota; kingdom Metazoa; phylum Arthropoda; class Insecta; order Hymenoptera; family Andrenidae; genus Perdita; species Perdita meconis. Next base: position 7,491,638 of record JASKOS020000001.1, read on the forward strand.
GATCCTTAGAAATTTTTTGCGGAGAAGATATAGAGATGAACAGTTCGAAATTTTATTATGAATTTATGTTATATGGTTACTATTTTTTTAAATTTTGTTTGCTTTTGAAAATATAGGTACAATTGGTTAGTAACGGACTTCAAAGCATGGGTTGTTGAAAAATATTGAATTTTAATATTCGTACAGAATATCGCATCTCTACTCAATTTGAAAACAGATTCAATTAAATGGTTGTTTAATAGAAGAGTTCTTGTTTAGTAGAATAATTTTTTTTCGAAAATTAAATTTTTCTGGAAAAAGAATCGTCAAATCGATCGACTCCATTATTGTTTGTTTAACCCTTAAATTATATACAGGGATCTTGATGCTACATTAAATTAATTTCTTAACTTTGATATAACATTTTGGGGAAATCTTGTAGAAATTAATAAAGGAGAGTATTATGAAATATTCATATATTAATCCATTGTATACTAGTTAAAGGTTAAATCATTTTTTTCGATCATAATTTTACAATTTTTTTCCCAGAAAAACTTAGCGTTTGAAAAGTATAAACTTGCAAGTACTATGAATTTTCTGAATTATTTAATAGAAGATCTGGTACTAAAATAAATATTACAGGACAAAAATATGGGAAATGTAAACTGTAAGATACAATGTTAATTAAAAGATACAGTAATGAATAAACTTATTAGAGCCACAGTACAAAAGTATATGTTATGGAATTGTTTGAGAAAAATCCTTAGAGTGGTTTACAGTGTATATTTTTAATTCATAGATATGAAAGTTTATAAAATATCATTTCCACCAACTTGCAAATTGCTAATTCAAGAAAATTTATTTAAAAATTTGAAGTGTACATCTGCTGATTATGAATGTAAACAATTTTTAGTATTTGCAGCTAATTGTCTATTTCCGAATTTTACATACACTTAATCTTCAATTTCTTCATAAACACCGTGCTCTGCAGCCTGCAAAATATGATAACAGTCTCTTATAAAAAAAAAACCCTTTAATCCCAATTTTCGTCTCCCGCTTGTAGCCCCGGAAAAATGTCTTCCTCGGTAAAAGGCGGAATATTCTGGCCAATAGAATTTCCAATTGTAACAAATCACCCGACAGAACCGTTCCGCTCCCAAAATTAGCCGAAACGCCGACCTCCTCGTCCCCGGAATGCACTCCAATTTCGGTTTAGAATATTCAAAGGGTCCGTCGGGGCGGAATCGATTCCATTCATCTCGAAAAGTGCCAGACGCGGACTCGGAACCCTCTCCGAAACGTCTGAGATTAACCTAACCGTAGGTCAGGGGTACCGGTAGCACATGCGAGGCTGTTTGCTATTCCGGACAAGCCAGTTCCCGGAGACTGGTATCCTCGCCCGAGTCTACGTCTTGTCTGACATCGATCGGACATAAACGTTTGGACGGACTGGTCGGATTAAATTGCACGGCTGTCGTAAAGCGTAACGGTGGCGGCAGCTCGTTATTTCGTAATGGCTCGCAGACGCGGGACCGGGAAGTGTGAGCAAACACGAACACACTCGTTGCACGGGAAACAGGAACGCGAGATGCGCGACGAGGGTTGGAAAGCAGGGTCGCGGGAAAAGTTTGTCGGATTTATGGCGCGTTTTTCTCCTGAATTCATTAGGACAACGGCGATTTTAAAAGGGAGGGAAGTCTCGAGTACATTTTCCGTGTTATGCTCGTTTCAGGCAATTACTGTTGTTGCGGGAAACTGCCATTCAACTTACCGTCGAAATGGGGGGCGTAAGTTTTTCCGGGGAAGTTTGGAGATAGTTTTTCGATTGCATGACTGAAGGAAAATACCTGAGAGTATTTATTGGGAACTTTGGAAAGTTGTTTTGAAATGCGCTGGCGGTGTCTTTTATTGTGGAACTAGTGGAATAGCCTGCACTGAGTCGAACAGTGAAATAACTACTCCAGTCGGCTTCATAAACTATTATTTATGGATGGAGTTCGATAAAAATTTGTCTGGATTTAATTTTCTGAGGTCAACTTTTTCCTGAAATAATACTAGAGGCACATATTTTTCATAGACTCACTGCAATTTTCTTTTCAACTTTCCATAGAGGCTCTGAGAATATTAAAAAATTATGCCTTCAAAGTTTCTCTGTTCCCAACATGAACACTAAATTCCCAGGACACAAAGCGACTTTCAATTACCCCAAAAAAACTCAATTTCCAAGATTCCATTAAGCAATCCTTGTGTTCCGAATTTCTAAAGCTCACGTTTCCCGGTCGATATTTCCAACTTCCCCGGAGAACCGAGTCAGCCCATTCAGTAAAAGAAAGCCGAGGCGAATCCGTGCTGTTTCCCTGAACACGCGCGAACAAACAAAGTCACCATTAGCCTTCGTCCGAGCGTCTCATTTTTTCCTCGGCCCCGACGTCTCTGGTTCGCGGCGCCAGGCGTCCCGGCGTCCTCGGGCGAATCCCTCCGTCGTCTATTTTCCCTACATAATGCACGAAGCCACCGCGGAAGCTGCTTTAGAATTCCCGTCGTAGCCGAGAATCGCGGCTAGGAAGGCGCGCTTCGAAGGCTCGTCGTCGACGGGAGGGGAGAGAGAGAGAGAGAGAGAGAGAGAGAGAGAGAGAGAGAGAGAGAGAGTTCACGCACACATTGACGTCGATAGATCGATCTGAAATTGCTTCTACCCCCGCTTCGGTGGAAAGACTGTTTGTCGACGTAGTATCGAGCCCATCCTTTTCTATTTCCCGAAGCGGCCGCCTTCTTTTCGGATCCTTTCTCGTGACCGACCGATTATTCCTCGACGCCCCCGCACGCTCTAATTTATTCGCCGCCTTTGTTTTCCACCCGAGCGTGGAGCTCTTCTTTCTTTTTTTTTTCGCCCGCTGGGAATTCGTTCGTCGGGGCTTCTTTGTCATTCGTTGCTTTTGATTTTGACACGTGTTTCGGGTTGTTGACCTCCGGCGAGATGAAACGCTGGGTCTGACCAGACGCGGTCCACTTTCACTGCAGCCTAAGAATATTTTTGTTCTCTTCGCGTGGGTTTATAGTAATTTTTTAATCTATTAAACTATTTCAATTTTAATTGTTTTGGGACTAAAATATTTCAGCAAAAGTTCACTGGTAGATTTTTTTTTTACAAGATTGTGTTGGACATATCGAAAATGTTTATGGCGAAGAAGTGAAACGAAGGAGGAAATGTAGTTGAGATATTCGGAGAATAAAGGTCGCCCACTAAAAGATAGAAGTGACTTTTTTCGCGTTTCATTGCTTTCTGCCGTGGAAGCTCGTAAGCCTTCCGATGGAGCAGAGTTACTCGCGCCATTGGGAATCGGAAAGTGTTACTTTATCGGTCGATTGAGGCCCGTAGATCAGAAGAGTTCTTTCCATTACATTTGCGAAATTGCGATTCGGCTCGACGAATGCGCGGAGGGAAACGAGGATACATTACTGATCTTTCTCAGACCTGCGAGCTTCTTTTATCTCTAAATTGAATACTGTGTACATCCCTGGCGAATTGTCTTCACACGTCTCTTGCAAAATATTTTATAAACAGTAAAACCATGCGGTATGTACGAACTTGTTAGAAACAATTATCCAAACTTGACAGTTTATTTTTTCATAAAACTGTCAACTCACAAATAATTTAGGGAGGACTTGTACAAAATCATATACTATACTGATTTTTATAATTAATCTAAACAATCTTACAACCATTTGGTCATTTCTTTTCTGCTATTTAAATGTTCGTCAGCAAGTAGTAGATGAGTTACGTGAAAATATTTACAGCAAATTTCTGTATAATACGATCATTAGATTCCTAGCGAATGCCCTGTTATATTATATACCCTGTTATGTACTAATTTCATTTTCTAACTATTACTGATATTCCAATTCTCAAATATCCCAATTATCGAACTATGTTGGAGCGAAACCGTGTTGTAGGAATATCGTATTATACGAGGATTGCCTGTGTTAACAATATTTATTTACATCGTATTGCGAAAATTATTACCAGATATTTCCGTTGTCATATTTAGCTTCAAATAATAGAATGTGTTTCTATCTGCTCGTGCATAACCAGCATCACGATTTTATTCTAAATTACCATTTATAAATTTATATTTCGTTTTTTTAAGGCATTCGCGAGTTGCCACTTTAATTGAAAACAAAAATCTACTGGACAAGCTTGAAATCCTGAAAATATGAAACAAGCTATTGTTACGTAAAGCATTTAGTTGAAATAAATAAACCAGCATTACAATATCGTATTGCTAAATATAAAATAAACAAAGATTTGATAGTATGTACAAATTACCGTTGTTATCTCATATCAATGGCGATTCTGTATATTGCACACGATTTTATCCACTTCATAGAGTAAAATAAAAAAGAGCAGAGGTTTCACTATCAATTTATGTACCAAGTTTGAATTTTTAAATTTTGCTTTTGCTATTTGATGAATACAATTTCAATGTTACAATTTGTTTTACAAATTAAGAAGTTACGGATCTTAAAACTTAGGTATACGGTTTAGTACAAGTTTCCCCTAAGTTAATTGTATTATGTCTTTACAGAATTGAATGTTAAAGCTCAGTTTCCTCCTCTCGAACCGAGGACAATTCTATTTCCACCGTTTCGTGAAAGCCTCGATATTTATAGACCATTTCCGTGGTTTGGCGTCGTATTTCTGGGTTAAGTGCCCCCTAAACACGGGAGATAATAAACTGAGGCGACATGTTTTTCATGAATCGCAATCAAAGCGGGAGAATGGGAACCAGTGGCTCGCGTGTGACGCCCGACTCAATATAATTCGGGGCCAGTATCGGACGCACATTTCCATGAGAATCGGTATTTAGACCGTCGAGGATAAGGGTTCGATCACATTCGTGGATTCCCCTGAGAGTTTTCTGGGTCAAGCATTCCCTGAAATAGGGATAAAGGGAGAGAATTTATGACCGACAACCCCTAGTATTCCTTCGAGGGGAAGAAATTCATGTTTGTTGAGTCTTCTCCAATATACTCTCAACATCCCTTAACAATCAATTAAACGTAGCAAATCAATTGAGCATAATTCAAAAAAATTAATATAAATAACCTGAAAAATTCGTACGGTTACCAGAAATAGAATATTTTCAACTCTATCTAATTTCGAACGGTGAAGAATTTTCCCTCCTGTTCAACAACCCTTTTCCATTTTTTAATAAAACTTCCACCCCGAACCAAGGGCACTCGCTCTATTTTTGGAGCCCAGGAATTATACATGCATCCGATGTATAAAGTGTCCCAGAAACAACTGATCAAACTTTGACCGGCCATTCTATTTTCGCCCGGCGGGGGTGTAAAATTCTGCGACAGTGAACGAAGTTAGGGGATGAAAGTAGACCAAACAAACTCTACCGAAACGGGGTTAAATAAAACAACGAGGGACACCTACGCAGCGTCAGCTGTCCGTCAAAAGGAGCGGCGAAAATCAATCGATTGGCAAGATACGAGCAACCCCCAACGCGTCGGTCAGGCTACTCGAGTCAAAAATCCACCCTTCAGGAAGACGCCACCACGAGTTCTCCCCCCGGATTCCTCGAAATACGATCGATAGAGCGATATCGCGGGAAATCACGAAAGTGACTGGACTGATAGTCGTCAGTCGGTTGTGTAACACCCAGCGACGACTTCTCCGTTTACAAGGAGCCGCTCCGAAAATCGAACCAAGGGGTGGGTGTCCTGGAGGTCAGATAATACGTGTGCCCGGGGAGGCTTTCCATTCCCCTTTCGAGGAGCGATGTGTGACGTCGAAACGGAAATAGTCCTGGCCAGAGTACGATAACGAGTTTCGGCCGACTTGGCTCTCGCCGCTTCGCGCGCCCATCGACCTCATGAATTATTTATTTAATTGGCCCATCCCCCGGAAGACCGACGACGCGGAATGGCGGCCTCTAAACTTTGGCGTGGGCCTCTCGAACGGCCTTGACGCTCGGTGTAATTTACACGACCGATTCAAGGGGCAGGCAAAGTGGTCCTATTTTTGCTAGATCCGAAGCACTTTTGCTGATCTGGAAAATGCGGCACTGCGGCTCAGCATTCGCGCGGGATAAAACATTGTCGGGATGTTGATATTTACTGCTTGTGCTCTTTAGCTTTCTGCGCGATTGTCGCTGGAAAATGTTTCGATACATTTTATTTGGGTCGATTCGAAAATATGCTGAATGCTAGTCAGCGCTATTTGTGCGATTTTCAACGGTGTGATGCCATATTTTTGTCGAAAATCCGTGTCGTGTACTTAACAATAAGTGGTAGTTAATTTTAGTAAGTTTTTTATGTGACTGTCCTCTTTTTAAGTGGCTGGAAAATTGATTTTTGCTTTGACTATTTTCTAATCAAGTTTATATGCTTCTGAGATTTTCAAACTTACTTTCGGCTCTTTTCAAAACTGTATTATAGTGTTTTGGTAAGCAGGAAATCGATGTCGTATGCTTACCAGTAAGTGGTAGTAAATTTTTAAATGACTGCCACTGTTTAGGAAAAGAATTTTGGAAAATTGATTTTTCTTTGATTATCTTCTCTCTGCAAAAAATTCCTCATTTTGCACGGAACAACATGACAGAATCGTGTTAATTTAATCCTCTATATAAGAATAAGTACGAAGGTAATTCACACCTGTCATCAAGTTTTTGTTTTAATTCACTTACTATTTGTAAACAGTCTACTTTTAAATTCTGATGCTTCAAACAGTTTCTTCCTTACGTTCTAAATATCATTACGAACATCATATCTCTATTTTAGCAGCAAATAGTTAATAAAGATGCGTTAGACTTAATGAGACTCTGAAGTCCCATTAGGACTTAAAGGGTTAATCGTCTTACAAACCACCCCTTTGTAACTTACCCTTTAAGCCTCAGGTGGTCTGGATGTTTTTATACTTCAATTACACTTTTTCTTTTCTCTCATAGTTTTCCAATTTTAAAAAAAATGCAAGGACATGATTATTAAGTTTCGTGTATTGTTGCACAATTATTTTTCTGTATTTACAATAATATGCTGACAATATAAATTATTACACATTAATTTTCTTTAGAGGAGCACCTAAAGGTTAAGGGAAATAATTTGGTTACTGATGTTCAAGTCTGCATAATCCACAGTATCATATTTTTTCTATCAATTAATACCATTAATGTCTTTCACATTTAATTGTTTCTCACTTTCCATAAGCTTCATTGTGCAAAAATAAATATCTTTCTTAGAATTTAAACAAATGTGATATCCTCTTCGTGAGTCACTGTAAATGCGACTCTGTTGCTAATTTGATTAGAGAAGTAGATAAAGGTTCTCTGATTTTGAAATAAGGGTTCCTCGGTGTTCCACGAGTCCTTTGTTCGAAACCTTCTCAACAGACCATCTAGGGGATAGATTAAATCGCGATACGTAATTTCGATAAGCCGATTCGAAGGTTAGCGGACGAAATTGACGCAGCGGACCGTGTCAAGAGTTCAGGAGGGACTCGCTCGTCGAACAGATCGACCTGCACCGAAATAGTCTATTTGAAAATCGTCGGCTTCGGCTCTCGCCGTTAATAAGCTCCTGAAGCACCGGGGGATGCATATTCCCTGACAACCATTATTTCCTGCCTCGATATCTATTACTCGATCGATCACCTGTCTATCGTTATTCAGAAAAATTCGCGTCGACGACTGTGAAAAATTTTACGAGCCAAGAGAAATTATTTTCCGAGCAGATTTTTCAATTTTCGAGGATCGGTAAATAAATACATTCACTTTATATAGCCAGCAAATATTTACAGTTCGCAATATTTAAAAAAATTTTATTCCCAACATCAGAGAAATTCTTCTTCTGTTATCTGTTTTTCGTCTGGCGATAAAAATTTGTGAAATATCCAGCAGCTTTGATAAAAAATATAAGATAAGAGAAAAATTGAGGAATTTTTGAGCAACCGAGGGAAAAGTTGCGCAAAGCAGAGGGATAATTGGCTGGAAAACGCACGATTCCGAACAAACTTCCCGCGGGATTATTAACGATAAGAATCTTGCGGGAGTTTTTAATCGGCGAGAGACACGCGAAACGCGGGTTCCGTTTTACATTTGCACCGGTAAAGCGACAACTATTACGTCGTTTCGCGTGGAAATGGTCGCGACAATAATGCCTCTCGCAGGCTGAAAGGATAATACTCCTCGCGAAATGGATCTACGTCCCTTCTGCGGCCTAGCGATCGTTTGTTCGCGTTCTTCCACCTGCGAATCTGTTGCGAATCGCATTAGTATTTGTGCATGAAATTACGGCTTGAAATACTCTCGGTACGCGCATGTAATTGCACCAGTCGGTGAATATTCATTTTTCTCACGGCTGTGAGTGTGCCTTCG